>CM057460.1:18413945-19663945 GCA_030035585.1 Dugong dugon
GAGAATGCCAACATTTAAGGGTTAGTTACTAGGGGCTGGGTTGGATCAGACACTGTTACTTGCCTCCCGTTTGCCCATTCGTTCTGGCCATCAGAACCCTGATTTTATTCAGGGCTACAGCGTGCCCCTTCTAGGTGATGAACCATTCTGTTCTCTGATTTCCGAATCTCCCTTGCTGCTGGAGTTGACCATGTGACCCAGTTCTGGCCAATAAGATAACCAATAAGATAGATGTAGCCTTGCTGGCCCTGAAATGGAAAATAAAATGACTCACGACGGTGGAAGAACACAGCTCTGAGTATTTTTAGTTGGCCTCTAGTTTTCTTGTTTTAGTTAGGAAAACAATGTCCAGCACATCTTCCTGTGTGATGTTGCTTTATTCAGCACGTACTCATAAGCAATACTCTCTGTAGTTCACTAGGATAGGTGATGTCAAGGAAATCTGAGACGTGGTCTAGGGCACCTTGGGATTTAGAATGAAGTTTGGGAGGAGGACAGATGTCAGGATGCTATAAATGGGAGACACTCTGAAAGTGAACTGCAGACCTGGATTCCAGGCCAGCCCTGCTTTAAAAGCTGGGCGCCATGGTGCCTGTATACAATTGTTTGGCCTACTTTTTCTCATCTGGCGTTGGGTTGCATGATCTCCAGTGGCCATTTAGTTCTCCAGTTCTTTGGTCTATGGTTTGAAAATATATACAAATGTAAATGTTAACTAACAATATAAGTCAATATTGAGGAAGGGCCTGAGGTATTATTGTTTAGAAGTATTTGTTGCCCCTTCCAACCAAACGCCTCCCTGATTCCAAAACTGTAGTTATTTGGACTAATATGAAGGTTGAAGGATGAACTAATTTTAAAAAAAAAGAAAAGAAACTATTGCCCTGAGATAGTCTTTAAACCTTAAACCAAAAGTATCCCCCGAAGTCTTCTTAAAACCAAAGAGTAGTTTAGCTTAACTAGTGAAGAATGTCTGCCTTGAACATTGTGCTCTTTTAAGATCTATCCGTATGGGATCCAATTGACAACAGCAACTTGAAAGGTTAAATAGGAAGCTTAGGGGGCAGTGAGTCCATGTTAATGGGGGAGGAAAATTTCAGAAAAGAAGGATGAAAATGTTTGCACAACTAGAAGAATGTAATCAATGTCACTGAATTGTACATGTAGAAATTGTTGAATTTGTGCATGTTCTGTTATGTATATTTTCAACAAAAAGTAAATAAAAATATTTACAAACAAATATCCATAAAGGAACTGAAAGTCTCAAATAACTGATCATTTATGCTTAAAATTTACAGGGATAGTATTAAAATCCATGCTGTATACTCCTGCTTTTCTAGCAGCTTCCACTTCCCTGACTGCTCCATTTAATGAGACAGGATAGTTAAACCTAAGGAAGATGTTATGCACACAGATTTCAGGTGGTAGTATCACTTGTGTTTCTGGAGGTTGAACTGGAGAATACTTGGTGCATCAGTGAGAAAGAAGGCTACTGGCTTATAAGGCTTCTAAGTCATTGTACAACTTTCATGAAACTCCTGCTCCCTTGAGTCAGGGACAAAGAAAACCCTATCTTTCCATGGAAGAGAAGACAAATAGTTAAACTAAGAGAGTTTATGTACTTTCATCACCAAAAGACATGATTGAAAAAGCATAGCTGTGGAGGCAGATTCTTAAATTAGACTCCCTGGCTCAGCCACACACCTATGTCAACTTGGACTAGTTACTTAGCTCTGTAAGCCTAGTAAAATGAGAGTAATAATACCCTCTTCATGGTGCAATTCCTAAGAATGTAAAAAAGATTGGTTAGATTATAACAGAGTGCCTGGCCAGACTCATTAAATGATTGGAGGATTGATGGTAGTAGAGGAAAGAATGAGTTCTCCACGGTCTTCTATCCACCCAAACCAAACCCATTGCTGTGGAGTTGATTCAGACTCATAGTGACCCTTTAGGGTTTCTAAGGCTGTAAATCTTGATGGAAGCAGATTGCCACATCTTTCTTACATGGAGTAGCTGGTGGGTTCAAACCACTGACCTTATGGTTAGCACCAGAGCACTTTATCCACTGCATCACCAGAGCTCCTTTTCTATCCACCACCACTTTCCAAATATCCTTCATTAACCCTCTTCTAATTTCTATATGGGTTCTTTCTGTCTCGAGCTTGACGGTCTTTTAGGGTTTCTTTGGTTCTCTGAAGACCTCAGTAGTGACTGAGGGACGTGGAAACTCTGTGACCCATCCTTTCAAGGTCTAAAATTGTTGATCCTTACTGCTTGACATTTAACAGGAAGAAAAGGCCAGATTAATTTAAAAAAAAAAAAAAAAAAGTTCCTTTCCTTGTAGTACACTCACTCGGTTCTACCCAATTTTGTTAAGTTTCACTTTAAATATTTTACATTAAGTATATTTCTCCAAAACTCAGAGAATTTTTAAATAATGAAAGAAATTATCAGTGGGCTAGGTTACCGTCTACTGAGTTCCATACTGATTGCTATTGTTTAATATACAGCAGGGTGGGGTATATAAATGAGATGCGTGGTTGATATGATACCATATTACCTACTCTACTCAGTAAAAGGGAGTGAGAAAAGGAAGGACATATTTACTGGGTGCCCCAACTGATATAAGGGAATGGACAAAAGAAACAGTGATATGGAGGCCCTTCCAGTCATAAATATTCACTGTGTTGGGCACCTATTACTTGATACCTTGTCTGTCTTTCTTGCATGTGGGTTTTTCGTGTGTCTATCGTGATAGTTTCTTATTTACACAAACTCAAGTGACTTAAAGCAACACAAATCTACTCCCTTACAGTTCTGGAGATTGGAAGTCTAAATCAAGATGTTGGCAGCACTGCATCTCTCCTGAGGCTCTGAGGGGAGAATGGATTTCCTTACCTTCTTCAGCTTCCACTAGATACGTTCGTTTATGATGCCTTCTTTGCATTTCTCCAACCTCTTGCTTTCATCATCACGTCTCCTACTACTGATTCGGATCCTTCTGTCTCCCTCTTATAAGGACCACTGTCATTACATCAGGGCCACATGGATAACCCACAATAACCTTCTTATCTCAAGATCCTTAACTTAATCTGCACATTTCCTTTGACCAAGTCAGGTATTCATAGGCTCCAGGGAGTAGGACATGGACATCTTGAAAAACAAAAAACCAAACCCATTGCCACTAAGTCGATTCTGACTCACAGCGACCCTGTAGGACAGAGTAGAACTGCCCCATAGAGTTTCAGAGAAGCAGCTGGTGGATTCGAACCTCCAACCATTTGGTTAGCAGCTGTCACTCTTTAACTACTATGCCACTGGGGCTCCTGGACATTGTCGGGAGACCATTATTCAGCCTACCACACACATACTGATGTTATATTGAATTGATGTCAGATTTTACTATTTCTCATGTGAGTTCAGGTTTCACAGTTCACATGGCTATGCCCCTGAACTTCAAAACCTTTCCTCACCTTTGTGAATACTACCTCTGAGCTTGGCATGCTTCTGCCATAACCTGGAGTAGAGATTTCTAGTCCCTTCTGTTAAGTTTAGCCAGCCTGTTGTTTTTCTGAGCACATACATGGCATATTAATGAAACATACAGACCTGGTTGTAGGGAGAATTTTGACATGGTCCACGTGAGGAGGCAATCCCTCAGACAAGCCCAATGGCCATGTCTTCCCCATTCCTCCCCCAGCTAGCATCTTTGGGTTTCAGGAACAAACCACTGCACTTATCTCTCCTTGAATCCTAACTGGTTTGTCTAAATGTTGAAAGAGATACAATTGATAATTAGTCAATGCTTATTGTTAAATTATTATTATTATTTATTTTTAAGCTGCATTGCTGGGCACCTAGATGTCTGATCACTCCCTCCTCAGGTGGTCAGGTGGGCGTGTAATAGGTCACATAGGCTTTAGGGTGTAAAAATGGCTGGGGTGGGATGGAAACCCTAGTGGCATAGTGGTTAAGAGCTACAGCTGCTAACAAAAAGATTGGCAGTTCAAATTTGCCAGGCTCTCCTTGGAAATTGTATGGGGCAGTTCTACTCTGTCTTATAGGGTTGCTATGAGTTGGAATCTACTTGACAGCAACGAGTTTGGTTTGGTTTTGGGAGTAGGATTTGCTGTGTCTCCTCAGCTATGGTGCTAGGTGGCAGCATGTGTAGCACAGCCTCTCTGCCCACCTAACTAAGTCTGCTTCACCTGGGGTGGGTGACCAGCAGATGGTAGCCCCACTTTGAGTCCTTTGCCCACGGTGCAAAGTACGGGAGACATGTGGCAGGGTTTTCCATCTCTCACCAGACAGCTTTTGAGCCACAGTGATGGCTCGTCCTGGAACTTTTTCTCTTGTAGGCTGTCTGTCACCTGGGAGTAATTAAAATGACTTTTGCTATTACCAACATCCTGTACATGTCTCTTGTGTGTGACTTGATCAGACTAAATGGACATAACACTCATGGAGTAGTTGGTGCCGTTGGGTAGAATTCTCATCCCAGTATTCTGGTGGCTACTTGGGATCCAGAGACAGCCTTTAAGGCAACCCGTGTATATAACACAGCTTAAAAATAAATAATAATAATTTAACAGTAAACACAGACTCATTACCAAGAAATGAGAGCAAGGGATTTTCCTTGCCTTCTCTGATCCTGACTACTGAATTTGAAGGTGCAGGCAGGTGTGTCTGTGGTTGTTGTCCATGGTCCTGAACCGCCCCGCACACTAGGGTTCAGTTGTTTCTCTTGACGGGTGGGCCATGAGGGACTCTTGCCTAGCCTCTCTGTCTTTCCCAGGAATTCTGAAGTAGGTAAGTATGAAGTGATTACGGCTGTGAAGGGGGCTTAGAGAAGGGGGATAGAATGGACAGAGGCTGTTGAACAGGCATAGCTACTGAAGGTTGCAAAGTAGAAAATAAACTTTTTTAGACATAGTTTACAAATAATTGCAACTACAAAAAAGCAATCAAAACTGACCATGGTATAAATACCAAGCCGCTAAAGAGGAGTAGAAAATGTTATGCATTGAACAATGCAGAGGGTGTCCCTGTCAGCCTAAACACAGGCATTGGACAAGCAGAATGGGTGAAAATGTAGTCTTTGAGGTGATTTGCACAGAAATATTCACAATTTTTTTTTGTTTGTAATTTGATAGAAAATATTACCTTGCATAATTTGTTTCGTGTATTTTTTATGGCATGAGTTTTTGACAGCTCTGTCAGGTCCCTGGGTGGTGCAAACAGTTTGCACTTGACTACTAACCTAAAGGTTGGTGGTTTGAACCCACCCAAAAGCACTGTGGAATAAAGTCCTGGCAATTTGCTTCCATAAAGATTGTAGCCAAGAAAACCTTATGGGGAAGTTCTACTCTGTAGCATCTGGGGTCTCCATGAGTCAGAATCAACTCAACGGCAATGGGTTATTATACTTCTGGAAGTTTCTGCACACCCCTGACCGTACCCCACGTGCACAGACACCGTCACCACCCACCACAGGAAGCTGGTGGAGGCATGCACCATCCCATGAATTTCTCCCCACCCTCCACCACCACCCCATCAAACACAAACTATGTGGCCTTATCTATGATACTTATTATGCATAAGCTCCTCATTCTTGCAAACCTCCATTTTTTAGGGTTAGGATAGAATGAGGATTAGGAATGGATTTAGGGTGCTGGATGTCTTTGATTGATATGCTTGGTAGTAAAAACTACAAGTTTCTTAAACACCAGGGAGTACATATTTGTTTCAGAGAATTCAGATCTTCAGTGAGGCGCAAACATGGGATATAGGTCAGGCACGTCTCCTCACACGCCTTTTGATAATTAAAAACCACAAAGAGTCTTTTTACATATTCAAAGGGGTGGTCAACTTCATTGTGACTGTATTAATAAAACATCCTGATTGTCCCCCCTTACTGCCTTCATTGTAGATCTTTGCTGTGACACAGTGCAGATTCTGGAAACACGGGTGCAGCCCAATAGATTGTGTACTTATCCCCCCTGAAACTACCGGGATTTTAACTCATAAGCCTTAAGACAGATTTCAGTTTTCATAAACGCTAAGGATTAAAAATATACATTTGTGATACATCATGGGATCCCTTAGTACCAAAAATGTGAGCCTATGTTTTGTTCTGTTCTTTTCTTTTTTTATTCATTTAAAATATATTTACTGAGCCACTGATAAATACCAGGCGCTGGGGATACAGCAATGGACAAGACAGATAAGGTTCTTTTTCACATGGAGACTAAATTTTAGTAGGGGATACAGGCAGTTAAAAAGTGAAACCTATGAAAAACTTGAGTTGTGGAAATTTTACTCCGTGACAAACTCTTAATATAGTATAAATTATTTTCAAGGAAACAACTTTTGGTTTTGGAATTCTAAGTACTACTTTAGTTGCATACCAACATTTTGGTTGAATTTGGTTGAATTTTCAGTTTCATTGTTCTTATGTTTGAAAATACTACTAATAAAACCAGACTATGTAGGTAAATAAATCTGAATCCAGAGCGCTGTGTTGAGTGAAGCATTACAAGAAGTCAGGGTAGATGCCCACCACCACGTGGCTTCAAAAATTGACAGCACACTACCCTTGTTTGCAGAATTAGCACGATACAGGAAAGTGTGGTAGATTTTATCCTAATTTGCTGTTACCCCCAATGCTTTGTTGCTCAGGGCACAACTCCATTTTATAGCTAGTTCATAAAGAAGACAATGGTTTAAAGTCCATGTTGCCATAGAAACAACCAATTATAAGCGCCATCAGAAGAGATGAAAGACAGCTGCCAAAACTCTCAGGGGAAAAAAAAAAAAATGATCTGCGTTGGCAACCTGCAAGAAACATTGCCTGCTCAAGGCTTTGGCCAGCTTATCCCAGCATTGGCCTGCAAGTTTATATCAGAACAAACATCTTGCACCCATTTGCTAAGTGCTGCATCTGTAATACATTCTAAAAGGATAATTGTGTCTGGAGCTCAACATACGTGATGGTGAGGCAGGAAAAAAAATTCTCACATGTTTTAGTATAATTTTTCTCATATGTTTCTTATAACTTCATGGCACCAACATCAACATAAGAGAAAGAAGAAAAAAAAAAACTCTTAGGTGGGCTAGCTCTTTTCTAAGTTCAGAAGTGTACTCACGAGTTCTACTTTAAATAATCCTGTGTTTATTGCTTATACATAACAATATCAATCATGCGCATACACACTAAATGTAGTAGACTGCTCTAACAAATGTCATTTATGCCTTACAGCAACCCTATGAGGTGGGTGCTATTATTATCTCCATTTTATATGTGGGGAGACTGAGTCAGGGAGAGTAAGTAAGTTGTGGAGTGAAGGTTCAGACTCTTAATTATAACGTTCTTCTCAATCCTCTAATGATCAATAGAAGGTCAGTCTTTCATCCTGGATCTAGACACAAGGCATTGCTGAATGCAGCACCGCTGAAGGGGGTTGTTGTTAGGTGCCATCAAGTCAATTTTGACTCATGGAGACCCCATGTGACAGAGTAGAACTGCCCCATAGGGTTTCCTAGGCTGTCAGCTTTACAGGAGCAGATCACTAGGTCTTTCAAACAGTCAGCATTTCTTCGGTTAGCAGCTGAGCGCTTAGTCATTGGCTCCTTGTGAAGGTTGTAAGAAAATATAAATTGCGAGCATTTAAACTTTAGAATCGGTGCCATGCATCCTTCAGCCTTGCAGTGCATGCATAATGGTATCTTACAGGTTTGCTTTATAGACTACACAGTGAAGACCTGGTTATTTCTTGTTTTGTGTCACCCTTAACTTTTTGAGGGAGGAGGTGCTAATATTTATCGTGATAATAACTATAGAACTGAAACAAAATATGTGAGCCATCATTTGGCGCCTTGGTGTTTAATCCTTGTGTACTCATGGCCCTCTGCTTACGTGTTTCTTAGTCTCTCCTTAACGCCACTCCATCTTACTGTGTTTTGTTTCCAGGAAGCTGAGTAGGCAGACATAATGCATTCAAAAATAGATGAATAACATTGAAGACAATGCACATTAAAATATATTTCACTTGCATTATTCCATTCATCCCATTAGCAAATGAAAAAAACGAAGATGTAGAGAGATTCAGGGACATGCTTAAAACTGCACTTTGTAGTTAGCAGTGGAAGCAGGGGTGACCCCACTGTATAGCTCTAGACCCAAGATTGCAGTCACTCTTGCACTTAAAATTAAATACACCTGACTATCAACTTGTAATATATAGAATAATGTAGGTCTTGAATTTCTACTCAAAAAGTGTTTGTGCTTGAGAATCATCAACTGGTAGTAGACAACATATTCCCTGTTGTCTACCTTTGCCTTTCTCTTATTTGTAGTTAAATGACTGGGAGGCAAAAGAGTGAAATTGGCAATGATGGGGGTAATATTCAATTAGCATGAAATGGTAAGCAGCTGCTGAGTTCAGATCTTCTTGTTATGTGATTTTCAGGCTTACAATATTTCTATCCACATGGCACAGTTTTGAACAGAGAAAGAAATGCTGAATCAAAATTCTGAAGTTTGATACAAAATCTTTTGGGTCCTAGGAGACACACAGAAATTTTTCTTTTAAGGAAGTCAGCTATATATAGTGTGCAAACCCCTATTCTGGTAAAATAAATTCCAAGGTTGAATAACGTTTTTCTTAGATTGGCATGCTACTCATTTGTGCAAGAGGCACTATTAATAACATTTAGTTGAGTCCACGACCAATTACTTTCTCTATGGCCATGTTGGAGGAAAGGCAGAAGTGAGTCACCCAATCCCACACCCCCATGCAAGCACCCAGATCGACTGCATTACTTTCCTAGAGTGGCTATCGCAAATTACCACAAACTGGGTGCATAAAACAACAGAAATGCATTGTCTCACAGCTCTGGAGGCTAGAAGTCTGAAATTAAGATATTGGCAGGCCTATGCTCTCTCTGAAGGCTCTAGGGGCAAGATCTGTCCTTGCTTCTTTTTAGCATCTGGTGGTTCTTGACAGTCTTTTGTGTTCCTTGGCTTGTAACACATCACTCCAACATCTACATTCTTATTCACATGGTTGTCTTCTCCTGGGGTGCCTGTGTCTCTATGTCTCTTCTCCTCTTTCTACAAGGACATCAGTCATACTGGATTAGGACTTACTCTACCCAGAGCCTTGGTGGCACAGTGGTTAAGAGCTTGGCTGCTAACCAAAGATTGGCAGCTTGAATCCACCAGCTACTCCTTGGAAACCCTATGAGGCAGTTCTACTCTGCCCTATAGGATTGCTATGAGTCTGAATTGACTCAATGGCAATAGGTAGCAATGAGTATCTACCTCAGTGGGTGAACTTAACAGATAATATCTTCAAAAACCCCGTTTCCAAACAAGATTACATTCACATTCACAGGTACTGAGTGCTCAGACTTCAACATATATTTTGGGAGGGCACAATTCAATCCATAACATCAACCAAACAAAGTAAACGTACATGAGAGACATTTTGGGGAAAAATACACATTTTGATTCAAAACGAGTCAAAATTCACAAGTGCAATCAACAAATAACAAATATATTTCTCACGTTTTATACCTAATTAACATGAAGAAATCCTGGCATAATAGTAACTTCATGAACTTTCATAATGTGTCTGTGATGCTTATCGAATTTGGTTGTCCTTTCTCTGCAAAAAGATTATACAACTTTCATAATGGGGCAAATCTGCTCTGTCCTGTAGGGTCACTGTGAGTCAGATTTGACTTGATGCCACCTAACAATAACAACAACACAAATGTATTTAGGTCCTTTGAAGGATGTTGTTGTTGTTATGTGCCATCACATTGGTTCTGACTCATAGCGACCCTATGTACAACAGTCGGAAACCCTGCCCAGTCCTGCGCCATCCTCACAATCAAGGAGATACCTACGTTTGAGCCTATTGTTGCAGCCACTGTGTCAGTTCATCTCATTAAGGCCTGCCTCTTTTTCGCTGACCCTCTACTTTACCAAGTATGATGTCCTTCTCCAGGGACTGGCCCCTCCTGATAACATGTCCAAAGTACATGAGACAAAGTCTCACCATCCTTGCTTCTAGCAAGCATTCCGGCTGTACTTCTTCCAAGACAAAGGATACGCCTGGTTAAAGTCCTATTGCATTTTGAACCCGCCTTTCAACTATCCATCTCCTCT
Organism: Dugong dugon; assembly: GCA_030035585.1. Taxonomy (NCBI): domain Eukaryota; kingdom Metazoa; phylum Chordata; class Mammalia; order Sirenia; family Dugongidae; genus Dugong; species Dugong dugon. Next base: position 18,424,123 of record CM057460.1, read on the forward strand.
TCTCTTCAAACCCTCAAACCTGTTCCTCTCTAAAGAGATGACTCCATCTCTTACTTAACTGAGAGAATGGATTCTACCCTTTTTATCTCAGCTTCTGTACTTCTCAACATCTCTATGTATATTGTCCTGCCTTCTCTTTATTTTAGTCAGCAGTTCTCAACCCTGACTGCACATTAAAATCATGTAGAGAACTTTTTGAAAAATGCTTTTGACTAGGCCCACTCTAAAAGGAGTCCGGGTAGCCCAATGGTTAAGCACTTGGCTGCTAACCGAAAGGGTGGCAGTTCAAATCCACCAGCACGTCCACAGGAGAAAAGACCTGGCAATCTGCTCCCATAAAAATTATAGCCTAGGAAACCCAATGGGGCAGTTCTACTCTGTCACATGGGATCTCTATGAGTTGGAATTAACTCGATGACACACAACAATGACAAGCCCACTGTAGACTGATTAGATAGGAGTCTGGGCTTAAAACCACTAATTTAAGTTTTTCTTCTTAGGAAAAATATCCCTCTTCCCTGTCAAAACCAGGTGTTTACCTATGGACAAGACCTTACCTCCTGTCTTCTCAAGGGCCCTGCTTCCTGAATCACCCATCTTTCTCACCCTCATAATTCTTATTTTCCACTGGTTCATTCTTATCTTGCCAAGAAGCCCAGTTCTTTACATCCCCAAAAATCAGGCCAAGAAGGATTATTAATGGAAGAGCTCATTCCAGAGCCTCCATAGGTAGCTGCAGACACTCTAGTGACCTTTCTAATACAGTTGAAATGGAAGAAGTAGGTCATATTTTCAGAAGCCAAAGAAACGGGAAGACAGTGAGAGTTTTGCTTCCTTCAGCTGGAAATAAAAATTGATCATGCCTTAAGGTACAATAGGGGTAGAGTCTTAGGATTATAGAACCCTTCTTCTCAAGATCAAACCATGTTGTTTCTACTAAGTCTGTGTGATAGGAGATTCACTGTAAGAGATAATTTTAATGGACTTTTTGCTTTTCTCCTAGCTAGGGTAAAATCCTTATTTACTGATAACTGTCAATGCAGTCAATGGTATATACTCTTATGGTGAGTCTCTGACATTATTGTAGGTGGGCAGGTGGGCAAAGGCATGTCATTACAAATGGAGAAGAGTTGTTTACAAGTTATTCTCAACCTGTCACAGGGGTTGCTTTTTAGGGAGAACGTGGTTCCCAATTGTTTGTTACCACGCCATTCTGAGTTCTAAGGACAACTGCCCGTAACCCGCTTTATACCACTTTAATAAAATTTTATATAGATTAACATAATTTTGAGGGTTTTGTTTTGTTTTGTTTTTAATCCTTTAGATCCAGTCAGAAAACTAATGGCAGTGCAGGCAGTCCCCAGGTTATGAACGTCCAACTTACGTACAACTCATAGTTACAAACTAACCCCCATAAAGCCTGTTATATTACAATTTGAGGTACATACAATGGTCCACAATAGCAGATGGGTGCTACTTTGCAAGGTGCATCAAAATGTTATTATTATTATTACTGTATTATTATGTTAAAGATGTTTTAGTGTATCTGGAAATGTTTCCTTCATATTCTTATGCTTAGAAATGTAGATTATATGCTATATACTAAGACAAACATTTGACTAACTGACTTTAGATGGGAACCATACCGAACTGTTCCGACTTACATACAAATTCGACTTAAAACTCATTTATAATCCAGGGACTGCCTGTATGGTAAATTTAAACAATAGACAGCTGCATGGTCTTTTGCAAAAGTGCTTTAGCTTTTGATTTATAGCTTTTCCTAAGAATCATTATAAAAAATGTATTTATTCTGTAGCCGAACTCAATAAGCATTTTCTTATTTCAGTCAGCGATTTCATTTTAAAGATAGGGCCATTCACTCTTGGAGCACTTGTTTCTTCAGTAAAGATTTCTGAAATTTCCATTTACTACTCCTCTCTCCCCAGTCCTAATCACCCCTACCTTGTTCCAGATGTCCTACTTGTGTTTGTCAGAAATGGATTTGAAAGCTAATTGCCACCTCATGTGGGTTTTGAATAAATTAAGTGGTTTCTCTTTGGCCAGGCATCCTTTGAAACAAGAGGCAGCAAGGGAAACCTGGATTTGCAAAGCGAGCTGAGGGATTGAGTGACTGGGCTACACTTTCCATTGCTGTGTCTGTATTTCTTTGTTGAAAATAAAGCAAATGCTGGTTGGTTTCACTAAATAAATACTATGATTAAGGGTAAATGTTCAGTATATAATCACTCATTTAATTTAAAAAGCTAAAGTTGTCTATGGTACTTGCTTGATTTTACTGAACTGAAGGAAGCAATGTTTGTGCCACTGGAGGGAACTTAGGTAGAATCCAGAAAACTAAACAATACCAAAAAACCACAACACTATATATTTTTTTCTACCTTGCAAATAATTCAAATTTCACTAATTCAGAATATGTCATAACTTGAATTGGAGTTGTACTAAGAGTACCTTCTTTAGTTTCTAGGGAAAACCCAATTTTTTAAGTACATTAGCCCCATAAACTAATTTCAAAGTTATTAAGAGTCAGGGATGGCTTTTAGAGGCTTAATATAGCCAAATTGCTTGTTTAATAGAACCTGTAAAGTATGAGATCAGTGCGTGCTATGTGTTTATTAAAACAGGTGCACAAGGACTCTAGGAACAGAGATTGGAGTTACTCTACAAAAAAATGAAAATGAGTTTTCTATTTGGACTTTTCACAGAAATTTGCCTTCCAACTATTCTAAATTGCATTGTTGTTGTTAGGTGCCATCAAGTCAATTCCGACTCATAGCGACCCCATGTGACAGAGTAGAACTGCCCCATAGGGTTTTCTTGGCTGTAATCCTTATGGAAGCAGATCATCAGGTCTTTCTCCCATGGAGCTACTGGGTGGGTTTGAACTGCCAACCTTTCAGTTAGCAGCCGAGCTCTTAACTGTTGTACCACCAGGGCTCCTTTATTCTAAATTAAAACAATTTAATATTCTAAAGAATTTAGAAATGAATAAATCTGAACAGCTGACTACCACCAGAAGCTGGATTTGCCTCTGCCACCCCCCACCAAAAGGCAGGAAAATTCTTTCTTTCTGGTGCCCAATCTCCTTTTGGCTGTAGAGAGGAGCAGCTCTGTGATTCCATTTATTCCTAAAACTGTTGCTATACAATTGCTTTTAGATAGTTCTTGATCTCATTATCACCTCCTTAAACTTCTTGGCCAGGTCCTATTTCTGCTTATGCAGTTGTAACAGTGATTCCCAAGGGCCTCTTTTATTATATCTCTCTCCTGGGCCACAATGTGGAGAGAGAACAACCAGTCCAGTTTGGAATCATAGAATAGAGGACTCCAGGAGAGATTTGTCCAACAGAAATTAGAACTGGTAGTTTACCTGTTATACTCGAATAAATCAAGAGAAGTTCTACAGCTCTAGTGGAGATTGAATTCATAGTAAATAGAAAATAATCAGAAAATTGAAGCAATTTATATCCATTAAAAAATCAAAAAAGTTGTTCAAAAATAAAATGCAGTCCTGCTACACCACAGTCCTATCTGTGAATAGTGTTTCATAGCATTGAATACTGGATTAACCACCATACCCATTGCTGTCAAGTTGATTCCAACTCATAGTGACCCTATAGGACAGAGTAGAACTGCCCCATAGTGTTTCCAAGGCTGTACTGTATTTTTACGCAAATAGCACCTGACTTCTACATTTGTTTGCCAACCACTCCCTCCCTCCAGGAGGTATTTTCAGAAGCACCACTATGCCAGTTTTTTTACATGTTGCTATAAAAAAAATAAGCATAACATGCTTGCAAAAATACCTTGAGGGGAGAGCGAGTAGTTGGCCAACAAAAAGAGAAGGCATGCGTTATTCGTGTAAAAATAAACGGTAATCTTGATGGGAGCAGATCACCATGTCTTTCGGAGTGGCTGGTGTGTTTGAACCACTGACCTTTTTGGTTACCAGCCGAGCACTTAACCACTTTGCCACCAGGGCTTTTTTGGTTTAACCACAGAACATTATATAACTATTTAGGGAGGATGAGGAAAGGAGAAACGTGTGTGTGTGTGTGTGTGTGTGTGTGTGTGTGTGTGTGTGTGTGTGTGTGTGTCTGTGTCTGTGTACGGGTGTTGTACAAAAGAGTATGATGACATCTTCAGTAGTAAGAAGCCAGTGCAAAGTGTCTAAAATTGAGAAATAGAGAAGTACTTTACGAGTATCTTCTTTAGACATGAATCGTAGGAGATTCAACTAATAAGAGTTTTAAGTGGCTGCCTTCAGAAAGAAAGCATTCTTGGTACCATGGTGTGAGTCAGGGAACTGGTTTTCCCAACAGGGCCTGTCCTGTTTGACCTTTAAAAGTATGCAAAATGCACTACTATAATTTTTAAAAAATAAAAATTTTAAATGCAAAGGAGAAACCAAGAAGTGGAGACAATATGTGCAGACATCTCTTGACAAGTTTTACTATAAAAGGAAACATAAAAACTGGGCAGTTAAATAGATGAGGAGTTGAGGGAAGACTTCTTCTTTAAGCAGAGAGATTGAAGAGTGTGTTCTTGTTGATAGTATTGAAGAATTGCAATGGAGTGATTGGTAATGCAGGAGAGACAGCGAAAGATCAAAGGAGCCAAATTCCTGACAAAGGAAGGAAGGGTAAGCTCCACAACCTCCGTGGAGGAATTTGCCTGTGAAAAGATAAGGGATATTTTCTTCATTCTAAGAGCAGAAGTTTGGGTTGTTGGGGAGGTGGAGGATGTTTGACGAGAAAGAATACATAAAGTAGAAGAGTGAGCTTAGGAAGGAAATTTAATAGGGCCGCCAGGCAGTGCTGAGACTTTATTTGACATTTGCAATCATAAATTTAAAATAAAACCAAACAGCCGTATGATTTTTCTCCAGCAACATAAATTGAATAGTGTACAGGCAGAGAGAAGGTGAAAAGTTGGAGCAATGAGATTTGGAGTTTTGACAGATGAATACAACACCAGAAGAGAGGAACAAGGGCATTGAAGGTTTTTGCCATGAGAGTGACTATGTTGGTGGCCCATGGAATCTGGGCTGGCAAAGGAGGCAGTGAATGCAGAAGGGGGCTGAGGAATAGTGAGAAAGTAACGGTGTTAGTAAATGAAGGCATCAGTAAAGGTGAAGAATTGGAATCATGGAACTGTCATCATGTCTAGTAAGGGAGCTGGAAGGATATGGAGAGGAGCAGAGAATTAGGAGATGGTACAGCTCCTTGAGATGAGAAGGTCTTGGGTGTAATGGGGGGAACAGATGGCTAAGATAGAGTGAAAGAAAAGGCCGCTGCTGATGACATCAAGGAACTGAGGAGCTTAGATACTGGATGTTGAAATGTCCAAGAATGATGATTGTGAGCATGCATGAATGAAACAACTTGACGGCAGTGAGGAGGGGAGAAAGTGGTGTAAATGGTTGCTATGAGCCTCAAATGAGCAGAACATTGCAAGAACAAGGGGAATACGTGTATGAAGGAGGAGCAAGGAGAGCAAGAAGGGTACCTCCCCCAATTGCTAGCCCTGAAATTTTGGGGATACGAGAGGAAGAGCATCATTCACTGGAAGGGGCTGTAGAGGCAGGAGTGTGCTTGGGGGACAGGTCTCAGTTAAGCATGGAGGTGAAAGGAATATTCAGAGAAGTAGGTAGGGAGTAGTTAAGAAGTAGTTACAGATGTGTGCTGATCATTGATCGGGAGCACAAGGGAGTCATAACAGGAAGCCTTGGGAGGGAAGAGTGAAGTTTTGGGTTAGGCTATGGAACGAGGGTTATCATAGATTTCACAGGAAGCTTGAACTTTTGACAATGGCTAAGGTAAACAGGGATGCAGGGCATGATAAATGAGTTCTGAGAGTTTCTTATCAGCAGATGGTCACTCAGTTCTAGCATGGTGACCCCAACACCTGGCTGGATAATATGGCAGTGACTTTTCCCTGGAAGTCTATTAGAGCAGTTCTGGGTGACCACATGTTCCATCCTTCGCAGTGGTCATTGTCATTGTTTTGGTAAAGCCTGCCTTAAAAAATGTCACACTGTGGTGCAGTGTGGAACTGAGAGGAGGAGCCCAGGGTGGCTGGTGGGACTCCATCACCACTCTTGCTGCTGACCTGGTCAAGTCAGGTAACTTCTGTGCATCTCAGATTCCCCATTAAAGAAGAAAAGTAGATGGCACCTTGGGTCTTCCTCGGGTTTTGATGCTTGTGATTATAACATTGAACATGTGTAAGTATGTTGTAGCATTTTAAAGTTAAGGATTCTTATCCATAGTATCAGATGGAGATGCTCGACTATGTTGTTGTTGTTGTTAGGTGCCGTCGAGTTGATTTCAACTCATATCGATCCCATTTGACAGAGTAGAACTTCCCCATAGGGTTTCCTAGGCTCTTCTCTTTATGGCAGCAGACTGCTAGATCTTTCTTCCACAGAGCAACTGGGTGGGTTCAGACTGCCGACCTTTTGGTTAGCAGCTGAGCTCTTAACTGTTGTGCCACCAGGGCTCCTTACTTAGAGATACTGGGTTATAAAGCATCACACTTGGTGTATTTCCGTTTTGGTATGTGTAACAAGCTTTCATTTGTAATTGAGAGGATATATAAGAATCTATATTTACTTAACCAGTTGCTGTTGAGTCGATTCTGACTCATGGCAACCCCATGTGTGTCAGAGTAGAACTCTGCTCCATAGGGTTTTCAGTGGCTGACTTTTGGAAGTAAATCACCAGGCCCCTTGCTTCTCAGGTGCCTCTGGATGGATTTGAACCTCCAACCTTCCAGTCATCAGCTGAGCACGTTTACCATTTGCACCACCCATGTATATATGTATACACACACACACACACACACACACACACGGGTGTATATATGTATATATGTGTATATCACAATTATTATTGTGTTGTTGTTTTCTTCTATATTCCTTTTCTTTTGTTCCTCCATTCCTCTGAGGGCTGTGTGTACCTTATTTCTTTGAGTCAAGTCCGTAACCAGCCTTGGGCATGAGCATGATGAAACAGGCTTTTACCGCACCAGCAGAAGATTCTGTGCGGTTATCAACATTTCAAAAAAAAAAAAAATACAAACAGCTTATGATGACAAAGTAAAAACAAAACAAACAAAGTCACTGCTTGGACTTCATAACTTCCCTTCACTGCATGGATCTGTATACATTTGGACATCTGTGTATCTGAACACGTTTGGACATTTGGGTACTCTGCACTGCCCTGCCCAGACAGCTGTGACAGTGACACAGGAAGAAAGTGCAATGTGACTGTCATCACCTTTGGCAGCAGGTCTACAGGGGAGATGCCTTCTCTTTATGTTTCAGGAGCACAGGGTGAATGCCCGCGTGACAGACATTTGCATGTGCAAACTTACACACACATAGACACACACACACATGCACACACACATCCCACTATGGACATCTCAGAGTGTGGGCCAGGCTTCAGGCACCAGCTGAGCCACTTTGCATCCAGTTGGTTCTAAATCCAGATAACAATAGGGAAGCATTTTATATACATGGAAGGAGAAAAGCTGTAGAAAGAGGATGGTGCCTTCTCCCTTTCTGTGCTTTCATGGGAATAAACCAGTCACCACTCCTCTAGTCCCCAATTCAAGGGAAGAAATGAGCCTCCTCCGTAGAATCCTGAACTCTCCTGCTGAAAGTCACATGCTTGATGGAAGGAAGATGAAAAGCAAAGTGGCTTACCATGTTGGATACCAGGATGTGCTAGCAGCTGGTTGTATTATCATATAAAAGCACGTTCTGTCCCAGTGATAATTCCTGGGCACAGCAGATTCAGGACATTTTCAATTAAATCCTTTTAAGATCCATCGCAGTTCAGCTGCATCTGGTATACATTGTGGCCTATTGTCTGCTCTCCTCTGCAACAGTGTGAAACTCCCGGCGTTGGTACTGGGTGGCATCTGTAAAGCAGTGACACTTTTTAAGGTTCATAAGAAACAGAAAATACTTAAATTTCTAAAAACAATACTGGAATTCTGCCCCATTTATCTGGCTTATTAGGCTAGACTGTCATTAAGGAAACCCAGGTGGCGTAGTGGTTAAGAGCTATGGAGCATTACTATTGCTAACTAAAAGGTCAGCAGTTCCAATCCACTGGCTGCTCCTTGGAAACCCTATGGGGCAGTTCTACTCTGTCCTTTAGGGTGGCTATGAGTCAGAATCAACTCAACGGCAACAGGTTTGGCTTGGTCATCAAGAAATGAATCCTTGAGCAGAAAAAGCAACACTAAGAAACAGCTCCAGCTTGCACCCTAGTTTTCTGAAATGCGTCTTCTCCTAGTGAAAGTGCTACAAAGTACATTGAGTCTAACCAAGTCCTAGGCTTTTTGCTAGGTGTTTCTGCCGGTGAAGTCTCAGTAATCATTGCAGTACTATGAAATGAAAGGTAGATGGCGTTAGAGAGTTTGGGATTTTGTTTCTTTCCTCCCTCCCTCCGTCTCTCCCTCACTCCCTCCTTCCCTCTTTCCCTCCCTCCCTCTCTTCTTGCCTTCCTTCCTGCACAGTAAATAAAGAGAAACATTATAGGCCTTGCCAAGGTTAAACAGCCAATAAGTAGAACAGGAATTCAAACCAGGTTTATCACGGCCTGCATATCACTTCACAAGTTTTGGATTATTGTTGTTGATTATATTTTGCAACGTTTCTTATTTTTTTAAGTTGCCCATCTGTTTCCTGCCCTTTCTGTTCTTTAAATATCATGACAGTGTTTAAGATTCAGTGAGTCATAATGTACTTACAGTGTCGTGTCTCCCTTCAATACTGGGAGGGTCATTTAGTATTTAATAAAGTCAACTGGCGAAAATTTAAGAGTCAACCAGGATGGAAATTAGGGTTTAGCATAAGTTTGATATGGTTGATACAGAGTTAATCACCAAAAAGAAAAAGAAAAATAATAGTAATAAAAAAACACACACACGTAAAAATTACTAAGTTACATTAGTTTGTACAGTTAACCATTTGCAGTTGAGTTGATTCCAACTCATGGCAACCCCATGTGCATTAGAGTAGAACTGTGGTCCGTAGGGTTTTCAGTGGCTGATTTTTTGGAAGTAGTTCACCAGGCCTTTCTTCCAAGGCACCTCTGGGTGAACTCAAACCTTTTGGTTAGCAGCTGAGCATGTTAACTATTTTACACCACCCAGGGACTCCAACTCCAATGACGAGTGTCTTTATAAGAATCACGCAGGGGAGAAACACATGGGGAGAAGGTCGGCTGAAGACAGAGGCAAGACTGAAGTGATGCTGCCTCAAGCCAAGCAATGCCTGAAGCAACCAGAAGCTGGAGGCGGTGAGGAGGGATTCTCTTCTTGAGCTTTCTGGCCTCCAGAACTGTGAGAGGATAATTTCTGTTGTTTTCAGCCACCAAGTTTGTGGTAATTTGTTATGGCAGCTATAGGAAACTAATAGAGTAAGTAAAAATCAGTCTCCGACGAAGAGTTTATAGTCTACAATGCGGTCCCCGATTTATGATGTATTGAAGTTACGACAAACCGTACTTACAGCTGTCTTTTTTTTTTTTTTTACCATCTGCTCGTTAGTAATATGTACTACATACAGTGCTGCAGTGCATAATTTGCTGATGTTATCTTTCTCATGCCAACTCCCAAAAACAAATAAAGATCAGATTTATAAAGATACTGATAATAAAAGCCAATCATAATGAAAACTAAGACAAACAAAAAAAATGAGGTATTTGACTTACGTCAGAACTGACCTACAATAGTCGTGGGAACAGAACCCAATCATAAGTCAGGGACCACCTGTGTGTGACAACCTGTGCAGGTGCTAAAGTGAAGGTAGTAGAATATATAGGGGTAAAGAGAATAAATGTTTCAAATAAAGATAGCTGGAAGAGACTCTGGATGTCTTGACTGGGGCTTGAATGATGGCCAGAGGCTGTAACCGAACTAGGGCAGGAGGAGATTCCAGGGATGTAGAGCTGAGACAGAGGGAAGGAACCCTGGTTGCACAATGGTTAAGCACTTCGCTGCTAACTGAAAGGTTGGCAGTTGGAACCCACCCAGCAGCTCTGAGAGAGAAAGACCTGCAATTTGCTTCCATTAAGATTGATGTTGTTGTTGTTATGTGCTGTTGAGTCAGTTCTGATTCGTAGTGACCCTATGTACAGCAGAATGAAACACTGCCCGGTCCTGTGCCATCCTCACAATCATTGTTATGCTTGAGTCCACTGTTGCAGCCACTGCCATTAAGATACTAGATTACAGCCTAGAAAACCCTATGGGGGCAGTTCTACTGTGTCACATGGGGTTGCTCTGAGTTGAAACCAACAAGTCAGAGGTAGACTCAGGATATATAAAAAGTGAGCTGATCTAGTATCATAGGAGGGTCCTGAGAAAGGAAGTGATCTAATCAAAACAAACTTCGAATACTCTGAGAATTATACTTGCAGGAAACCTAAATTTGGTCAAACAGAGAAATACTCTGTTGTTTAAAAAAAAAAAAAAAAACCCCATTGTTATCAAGTCCATTCCAACTCATACCTACGCTATAGGAGGAGAGAGTAGAACTGCCCCATAGAGTTTCCAAGGAGTGACTGTTGGATGTGAACTGCAAGCCTTATGGTTAGCAGCTGTAGCGCTTAACCACTATGCAACCAGGGTTTCCATTACACCACCAGCATTTCCTAACAACTCTGTTGTTAGGCTTAGCATTTGGGAAACCTTCCTTTCTCACTTTCTCCCTTCTAAAATTAATTTACTGTAAGAAATAGATTTCTGAAGAACTACTAGAGAAAAAAAATTAAATTTAGAGACAAAAGAAATAATTTCAGGAATGTTCTAAAAGCTCTATAATGCCTTGGTCGTGTGTTTATTATAGTATTTAACATACGGTAAATTCTATATATGTGACTGCCTCCCTCATTCACTATGACCTCCCTGAGCAGGGGACAGCATCCTGGTAATGTTTTAATCCATAAGTCCTAGACCAGTGTTTGACATAAAATTGGTAACCGCTAGAATAAGGAAATAGACCTGTTGTTGTTGTCGCTGGGCGCCATTGAGTTGATTCCAACTCATAGTGACCCCATATATTACAGCATGGAACTGCCCTATACAGTTTTCTTGACTGTAATCTTAACAGAAGCAGATAGCCAGGTCTTTCTCCCATGGAGCCATTGGGTGAGTTTGAACCGCCAACCTTTTGGTTAGCAGCCAAGCGCTTAACCATTGCACCATCAGGGCCCCTAGTAGACCTGTAATGCTCATTTATTCTGTGACATTGCTAAAGGGAAAACAAGAGAAGAAAATGGAAGTTGGAAGAGAGAAGAAGAGAAAGAAACTTTCAAGTGTTGGCCTTCAGCTATAAATCGAAATTTTGAGACCTTGCAGGAGTTGGCCTGATCCTGCCTCCTCCTTCCAGCTCAGCCTTCTTGCAGCTGCTCCATGTCCTGTTCCCTCCACCTGAAGCACCCCTGTCCGTACTCTGCGCCCAACTCTTCATGCAGCCTTCAGCTCTTGGCTTAAATGTCACTTCTTCAAAAAGGTCTCTCCAGATAGGCTTAGAACAATCTTGGGAACACGGTTGCTGTGTGTTGAATGTCGGACAGTAGCTCTTAGCCTTGCCTATCTTAGTCAGTTATGCTGGGCGTTTTTTATTGGTGTACCATGCTTGATTTGTCCCTAATACATTAAATTTGGAGTTTTTCTGAAAAATGGAGCAGTCATGCAGCATCAATGTATTAAAACACATTTTAAGCCTTAAAAAAAGGAGGCCTCTCCACCTGCCCTACAGCAGCCACCACAGTTCAGAACAATATATTTAATAATACAATTATTTGTTCCGTATCTATGGCCCCTGTCAGACCAGGGACTGTACAGAAGCAAGGGCTTGCCTAACCTGCTCATCAAGGTATCCCCAGAGGCCAGGGCAGTGACGATGTTTTATAGGTCCTTCCATATGACAGCCTTTCAAGACTATTATCACATCCAACCTAAGGCTTCTCCTGCCTAAACAACACACCTATGTCCTTTAAGTGAATTCATCTTACCCTTTAAGGCAGCCTGGTCCTCTTATTTGCCCCATATCTGCTCACTATAAGGTGAAGCACAAAGCCAGGATGATGACTGGTCTTTAGGCTGTTGGTGCTATGATTCCATCACCAGTGAGCTCCCAACTTGACCTTGAGAACACAGCCTTGAGCCCTGCTGTGGCCTCTACAGACAGGTGTTGACTCATGCCCTCCCATCACGTGGACCTCTCCCGCCTTCTGCAGATCCACCTAACCACCCCTTTGGCTCCCAGCCTCTCCCCTAACCTTCAGTGCAGAGCCAGCTCTGTGGCTCTGAACCCATGGCTGTGGCCAGCTCCAGGCACTAGGTGGGAGGCAGGGTAGAGCAGGTCCTGTAGGAAGGCCTTCTTCACCAGAGAAAGCTGTGACTCCCTTCATTGTGCTGATGACTTAACTCTGAACAAACACTTTCTAAAGTATGAAGCTCAAAATAAAATGCTTTCTGTGCACACGATGTGTCTGGCAGAATTAGTGAGTGCAGATTCTGGACCTTGAACTTCCATTGATGTCGCATAGGATCCTACCATCAGCTTCCAGCACCCTTTACTCCTATTTAGAAGACCTTCAACTAAACTCTCTGGATCACTGCCATACTTAGTGCTAAATTACATTTGTCCCTGAACTTGTACAACTAGATTTTTCTGTATATAAGACCTGATTTTAAAATGTCACCCTACCACATTTCATCTCATTACAGTCAATCCACCCTTGCTGTAAGTTGAGATCACTATACAGGATTTATTTTAATTGGAATCTAGCTAGTCCGTAAAAGAAGGATGCTAGTGTCTCCTAAGTAGATTAAACCTTTCCCCTGAGCATACACTCTGGAGTTCAACTATTTAGACTTCAATGATGCACTCTCTTTTTTATCTGTCCTACCTTGGGTAGCTTGTTCAACCTCTCTGTGTCACAGTTTCCTCAACTGAAAAATTAAAGACGAATAATCATATCAACATCAAGGGTTACCATAAGCTTTAAATGAGACAATCCGTGTAAGATCTTGGCATGGTGCCTGGAACATAAACCCATTGCCGTCAAATCGATTCTGACTCATACCCACCCAATAGGTCAGAGTAGAACTTCCCCACAGGGTTTCCAAGGCTGTGATCTTTACAGAAGCAGACTGCCATATCTTTCTCTCTTGAAACTACTGGTGGGTTTGAACTGTCAACCTTTCGGTTAGCAGCTAAACACTTAACCACTGTGACACCAGGGCTTATTGCCTGGAACATACTAACTGCTAAATAAATGTCAGCTATTATTTCTTCCAGAGCCCTAGTGTCACAGTGGTTAAGAGCTCAGCTGCTAACCAGAAGGTCAGCAGTTCAAATCCACCAGCCACTCCTTGGAAACCCTATGGGGCAGTTCTACTCTGTCCTCTAAGGTCCCTGTCATGGATTGAATTCTGTCCCCAAAAATATGTGTCAACTTGATTAGGCCATGATTCCCAGTATTGTGTGATTGTCCTCCATTTTGTGATTGTAATTTTATGTTAAAAAGGATTAGGGTGAGATTTTAGCACCCTTACTAAGGTCGTATCACTGATCCAATATAAAGGGAGTTTCTCTGGGGTGTGGCCTGCAGCACCTTTTATCTTACAAGAGATAGAAGGAAAGGGAAGCACCCAGAGAGTAGGGGACCTCATACCACCAAGAAAGCAGTGCTGGGAGCAGAGCACATCCTTTGGACCCAGGATTCCTGCGCAGAGAAGCTCCTAGTCCAGGGGAAGACTGATGACAAGGACCTTCCTCCAGAGCCAACAGACAGAGAAAGCCTTCCCCTGGAGCTGACACCCTGAATTTGGACTTCTAGCCTACTTAACTGTGAAGAAATAAATTTCTCTTTGTTAAAGCCATCCACTTGTGGTATTGTAGCAGCACTAGTTGCTAAGAAGTCAGTATGAGTCAGAAATGACTCGATGGCAGTGGGTTTGGGTTTTTGGTATTATTACTTCCAGAGGCCCTGGGTGGTACAGATGGTTAACATGCTTGGCTGCTAACTGAAAGAGGTGCATCATAAGAAGGACCTGATTTTCTACTTCCAAAAAGATCAGGCATTGAAAACCCTACAGAGCACAGTTCTACCAGAGTCATCATTATTATTATTATTAAAGTCACCCACACGAGCATTTTTCTTAGCAAATCATTTTGTCAATGCTCATCAGCCTAGTCACTGTCCAAATCATTAAGCACTAACGAAAACTTCCTGGTAGGAAGATTCCTCTTTTCCTTTTCATCACCAAATGATGGCATGCTTTCAAAATCTCGCAAATAAGGTACCTACGTCCTTTTGAAAAGAGCATTGTTGTTGATAACCTCCAGTGCACCTGATGTTTTAGCTCAGGCTTTCCAACGTTTACCCACTAATCCCAGGAGGAATAGCAGATGCCATACTCAGCTGTAAGAGAGAGGAACATCAGGAAATGGAGGAGCAGAAGTGGAACCCCACATTTTTCAATCTCTGTTTCATGGACACAAGATGTTAGCAAGTTTTCTGTAAGAATGGTTCTGTGAGGATATCTTTTTGGAAAAGTACATTAAGTAAATTTAAACAGGCTTGTTTAGGCATCCAGGCTTCTTTCAGTCCTTTGGCGTATGGGAAGTCCATGAATCCTTCTAGATGGCGTAGAGTGGACAGAGCGTAGGCTCTGTAGCTGGGTGCATGTGTTCTGGAATCTTGCTAGGTTGCAGGTGGCCTTGTGAATGTGAGTGGGTTGTTGAACTTATTGAAGTCTCACTTTCTTCAACTCTAAAATAGGGATAATATCTACCTTGCAAGATCATTGTACAGATTGAAGATGGCTTACGTTAAATGCTGAGCTCAGTGCCAGGCTCTTAGTAAGTGCTCAGTAAATGGTAGCTAAACTTTGTATCATACACTGGAATCAGGATCTAAAATAACTCTATGAGTAGATCTAACAAGGTCAGTTCTATGGTCCTTTGTTTCAGATTTTCTGTCATCTTTCTGCGTTTTCTTCTCTATATGGGAAAGGTGGTTTTGATAAGTCAAGTAAAAACTGTCTCACACCCACTGTGAGTCAGCTACATGGGATGTATGCCTGATCATGTGCTTAAAGAGTGAATGTTACATATTTGCAAAGCTAACGCTGTTTCAGTGCTTCAGGTCCCATCTACGATCTGGAAGTGATGATCTGCACATGTGAGCACCCAAACAGGGTGACTGTGGAGAGCTCGTAGGAGGGACTTTTATAAAGCTGAGAGCAGGGTTAAGAGGAATCCTACAAGAGACGGGGGATACCCTGGGCTAGCTCC
The DNA here is from genome assembly GCA_030035585.1 of Dugong dugon. Lineage (NCBI taxonomy): Eukaryota > Metazoa > Chordata > Mammalia > Sirenia > Dugongidae > Dugong > Dugong dugon. Next base: position 18,439,475 of record CM057460.1, read on the forward strand.
TAGGCCTTAAGGGGAGAGGAGTAGTTCCAGAACCAGGAGAAAGTGTAGCAGTGTCTGAAGAAGATTTTGATAGAGGGACAGCTGGATGAGGAGGATGTTGGGGAGTAAATGCCACAGACTCTCCCTTTTCCTGCCTTCTGTGTTTTTGCCTGGCTGCCCATTGGTCAATTCCATCTAGGAGCCAGAGGGCAAGGGGGCTGGTTGTGTAGATGTAGTTCTTAGAGGGCTGACCCCTGGGCACAGAGTGGAGTGTGGAAGGTTCCAGAGGATCAGGTGGAGCAAATAGAGAATATACGGACCAACACATGGCTCCAAAGAGTCTCGTTTTAAAAAAAAAAAAAAAAAAAAAACCTATTTGGTACCTACTCTGAAAGTACGGCAGGTACCTCTGGTTAATACTAAAGGAGTGAATCATTCCTGCAATCGGAAACTTTACTAATACCTAACCATTGTGGTATTATAATGATGAATGGCAAGAGCCCACTTGAGTTTTATATATTTTTAAAGCAGAAAAATGAAATTACAATGCATCCTGCTGGCTTAACTGTCAAGCATTATGTGTTAAAGAAAACTATCCTTGACCCATGATTAAATGATGCCCCTATAGTACCTTGCCTGGGGGTTGAAAGGAAGAAATAACCAGGACACTTTGACTTTACTTTTTCCTTTCAGTTTGATTCAGCATGCATTTATTTTTTTTTTAATTTTTTTTTATTGTGCTTTAGATGAAGGTTTACAGAACAAATAGTTTCTCATTAAACAGTCAATGCACATATTGTTTTATGACATTGGTTAACAACCCCACGACATGTCAACACTCTCCGTTCTCGACCTTGAGGACCTTTTTTTCCTGAAAATATACATAGCCAAAGTTACACCATTTTGAAAGTTTCTACATGTACAATTCAGTGACATCGATTACATTCTTCCAGTTGTGCTGTTACTTTCACTATCCTTTTCCAAATTATTCCATCACCATTATCTTCAACTCACTGTCCCCTAGGCTTCCCATCAAAACTTTTGAGTTGCTGTTGTCAGTTTGATCTCACATAGATAATTCTTTTTTTTCTTTTTTTGTACCTTAGATGAAGGTTTGCAGAACAAATAGTTTCTCATCAAACAGTTAGTCAGCGTGCATTTATTATGCACCAAGTTAGTCATGTACTTGTGGATCACCCAGCAAGGTATACTCCTATATTATAGTCCATCCTTTGAAAAGGTAAGGCTGTGCCATGTATGTATCCACAAAGTATTTGGAAGAAGAATATCTGAAATTAAGCAATAGACTTCATGTTATTTGTGTGGAACATGGGGAGGGTGAACTTTAATTAGAATTTTTATTCCCATTGTTGTTTCTGGTTACCATCTAGTCAATTCCAACTCATGGTGATCCCATTGACAACAGAACGAAATGTTGCCCAGTCCTGCACCATCTTCACGATTGGTGGTACATTTGAGTCCATTGTTGTGGGTGTTGTGCCAATCCATGTCATTGAGAGTTTCCCTGGTCTTCCTTGACCCTCTGCCTTTCCAAACATGATGTCCTTTTCTAGCAATTAGTCTTTCCTGATGACACGTCCGAAATAAGTGAGTCCAAGTCTCGCCGTCCTTGCTTATAAGGAGCGTTCCTAAACATTATTACAAAATCCCTAATGGTAGTACTGTTGAGGCTGCCTCTCTAGTAGGCGAAAACTTTCAACGTGTTCACATCAGACCTGCGCAGAAGGCCTCCAGTGTTCTCCGGGGTCTGGGAAGTTGACCCATCAACTTTGCTTTTTCCAGCTTCTGCGGTGTTTCTTCCCTACCCCTGCGTAGATGCAGGAGCTGGAAGGATGGATTCTTTTGTCCAGGTCATTGATGCACATAGAGCGGCAGTAGGGGATCAGAGGCCTCCTTTCCTGCCACAGTGGTATAAACGGAGTGGTCCCTTAGCTGACTCTACTCTCATGCTCACATCGCAGTAGTTCCCAGCCCCATAGCCTGTCTTAGCTAATGCCCGTTGCAGTCTGATTGGATGAAGTGGAGGTGGGAAGGAAAGGAAGGGAGGGGAGAAGGAAGCGAGGGGAAGTTAGACCAGGAACTGTGGTGGGAAAATGGGACTAATAAACAGGAGAGAAGCTTATTGTTACCCTAGCTTATGGGCAAACTCCACACCTCTGGAGGTGATGAGGAAGGGAAGTGAGCTTCAATACCCTCTGCAGCACGGCATCCATAGACCCCTTCTCCAGTGGCAGCATTAGCGGGTAGCACCACCATGTCATAGCTGGAAACCATGGATTGCCAGCTGAGGTAGGAACACACAACTGCTGGGCTTGGGGTGTCTGCTAGCAGTCAGTGTACTACCTACCTACTTCTGAAAGTTCGGAGCTGCCTCCGTTTCCTTCTCATGATAATGATGTGGTTTCATCCATTTGTTCATTTATTCAGCAAATATTTATTGAGTGCTTCCCTTAATCCAGATTCCAGTGGACATTGGGACTAGGACAGTGAGCAAGATGGAACTGATCTTTGCCCTGCAGATGGCTGAGATAGGGCTTCTGCAGCTAAAGTATTAGATAAAAACACAGCAGCAGCCAACCACACAATAAGCATCTAGCAGCTTCGAATCCGTAGCCTTACTGAGCCTGTATCACTCCATCCTTCCCACGCCGTGGACACGCTTGATCCTGTTTTCACTTCAGAAGCAGTACTCTTTTGGAAACAAAGCTCTCTCCTGCCTGCTTCCACTGAAACCTTTGCTAATAAAATAAATCATAAAGTTTATGATGCTGTCTCCTTCCAGCATACTTGCATTTTAGTAAGGAAGGAGGGAACAAGCATTCTCCCTTTGTATAATTGTGTTGAAAATATGCATAACAAAGCATAGGCTGTTTCAACAATTTCTGCATGTCCGATTCAGTGACATCGATTACATTCTTTGAGTTGTGCAGCCATTCTCTGTATCCTTTTCCAAATCCTTCCACCACCATTAACATAAAGACAGTGTCCACTAAGCAAAAAAATCCCTCTTCCCCCCTCCATCCTACCTCTGATAACCACTAATGATTTTTGGTTTCTATATATTTGCTTATTTCATATACATGAGATCATACAGTATGTCATTTTGCGACCAACTGACTTCACTCAGCATGAAGTTTTCAAGATTTGCATTCCCTTTTATTATGGAGTATAAGGTAAATTATGTAACTATGTGCCAGATGCAGAATTGGGTATACGGCCTGCTTGTGTTCCAGAATGCCTTTCTATGTATTTGTGACAGTTCCCTAGAAAGTTTCTACCACTCGCACTGTTTTCAGACTGTCTCCCATTGCCTTTTAATCATTTAATCCAGCCACAGTGACATCTCCTGGCTGAGTGGAGGACTAACTGGTAGGCATCAAATTTCTAAAAGAAAATGATGTTTGCAGATGTTTGGAGACCTCTGGCATTTTATAGGCTCATATTCTCATTACCCCCAAGTTCAGAACAATAGATGACTAAAACTTTAAAAGGTCAGAGCTAATAATATCTCTCTAGACAAAGGATAGATAAATAAAGCAAGAAAATGTGTTTTAAATCAGCATGTGGGAAATATTAACAGAGCCTGATAAATGGATAGAGAGGGTTTTCCTTGCAGATTGCCTGGATTTCCCCTTATCTTTGGGTATGAGTTGTGTGACCAGCTTTGTGAATACTTGATTATTTTTCTTGACAACGTTGGGATACAAGGCTAACCAGAGATCACACAATTGTGTTCTGATTTAGTCTCCTTTATTCCAGCCTTGCAACAAAAAAAGCTATTGTTTACAACCTAATAATAATGTAAGTGGAGAGACAAAAAAAGTCCACAAAAGGCGTTTCCTCTCTAGATAGAAATTTGGCTTCAATACAGGCCAGAGACAGCAAACAGAGTGCATTTCCTGTGGGAAATGGCTTTCCATTTTTTTTAAACTTGGTCCCTTAGAGCGAAGCATTTGCATGAACTACTTATGAAATTGTAAACGAAATTTTAAGATTTAGGCTGGGTGACTTGAGCTCTTAAAGGTAATGGTTGATAACAGCCTTGTCAGGAAACCGGAAGTGTGATCTGGGGCTCTTGTTTGCTCATTTCATCCAGTGGTCACCTTGTCTGTTAGTGTATGTGTGTGTGTGTGCATGTGTGTGTGTGTGTGTGTGTGTGCATGTGTGTGTGCGTGTGTATGTGTGTGTGTGTACATGTGTGTGTGCGTGTGTATGTGTGTTTGTGTGCATGTGTGTGCGTGTGTGTGTGCATGTGTGTTTATGTGTGCGTGTGTGTGTGCATGTGTTTATGTGTGTGTGCGCATGTGTGTTTATGTGTGTGCGTGTGTGTGTGCATGTGTGTTTATGTGTGCATGTGTGTGCATGTGTGTGTGCGTGTGCATGTGTGCATGTGTGTTTGTGTGTGCGTGTGCGTGTGTGCATGTGTGTTTATGTGTGTGCATGTGTGTGTGTGCGCATGTGTGTTTATGTGTGCGTGTGTGTGTGCGTGTGCGTGTGTGCATGTGTGTTTATGTGTGTGCATGTGTGTGCATGTGTGTGTGCGCATGTGTGTTTGTGTGTGCGTGTGTGTGTGTGCCTGTGTGTGTGCGCATGTGTGTTTATGTGTGCGTGTGTGTGTGTGCATGTGTGTGTGCGCATGTGTGTTTATGTGTGTGCGTGTGTGTGTGCATGTGTGTGTGTGTGTGTTCACGTGCATTTGTGCTTATAGCCTTCTTTTCCTCTAGGATTCTTCAGGAGTAGCTCAGAAAGGGGAGAATCATCCATGGCTAAGACAAAAATCAAACCAAACCCATTGTCGTCAAGTCGATTCTGACTCATAGCGACCCTATAAGACAAAGTAGAACTGCCCCATGGGGTTTCCAAGGCTGTAATCTTTACGGGAGCAGATTGCCACATCTTTCTTCCGTGGCGCTGCTGGTAGGTTCAAACTGCCGATTTTTGGTTAGCAGCCAAACGCTTTAACCACTGCACCACCAGGGCTCCTGGCTAAAACAAAAGTAGATAAAATAACACTGAGAAATGATAGCACAGAGGGATGGAAATAAAGAGAAAGTAACATTCACAGAGGTGTCCCTGGGTAGTGCAAATAAATGGTTAATGGGCTCAGCATCTAAGTCCATCAGAGATGCCTCGGAAGAAAAATTTATTTCCAAAAAATCAGCCATTGAAAACCCAGTGGTTGTGGAAACAGCTTTAATCTCCTTCAAAGAAGAGTGGATAAACAAAGGAATCCTACTCAGCCATAAAGAGAAATGAGATCCTGTTGTATGCCCCAACGTGGAAGAACCTTGGAAACATTAGGCTGAGTGAAATAAATTAGTCGCAAAAGAACAAATACTGTATGATCTCACTTATATGACATAAGTAAATATATAGAAACCAAAGATTATTACTAGTTGTGAGGGGTGGGAGGGGAGAGTTTCTGCTTAGGGGATCATTGAGTTTATGTTAACGGTGGTGGAATAATTTGGAAAAGGATAGTGATAATGGTTGCACAACATGGAGAATATAGTCAGTATTAACTGAGTTGTACATGTGGAAATTGTTGAATTGGTGAACGTTTTATTGTATACGTTTCCATCACAATAAAATAAATTTAAAAAACCTATGGAACACAGTTTTACTCTGACGCACATGGGGTCACCATGAGTGAGAATCACCTCAATGGCCACTGGTTGAATTTTTTTTTTTTTAGTTTTGTTTTAACATTAACAGAACTAGAAATATTTTCTTCGTGTATCATAATTTAACTAGCACTTTTCTAAATATATACGTAATAGTTTGCAGTTCAGGGGCTAGAGTTAAAAAATCTTTACATCTTTACATCTTTCACATCAGAAGTTTAAACGTGTAGCAAACTTTGGAAGCCTAACGTTAGGACCTGATGCAGTCTGTAAGTCTTACAGTGTATTGAATTCTAATTAAGCTATACCTGTAAGTCAGCTATGACAATGGTGAGCATGTACCCTTTGTGGTGAAAATTGGAAATTCCTGTCCTGTAAGTATTATTTGAACAAAGTGTGCCTTCCTTAAGGACTTGATCACTAGAGTCATCAACAGATGATGCGTTTGATAATAGGAATCAGCTCAAGGTTTTCCCTCATGTGTTTTTGTGAGATACAAATGTTAATAACTCCACTGTTCTTTACTATGAAGGGTAAATGGGGGGTGGGATAAATTGGAGGACGAAATGACAGTTGTATTTTAGATTAAAAGGAGATAGCCACGCTTTTTGAGTATTTTTGCCTATTCAGAGATCCAGGTGTACATGAGCATCTCATTGATTTTAAAGGCGCACTCAGCAAATGACCATCATAAATATAATAGATCAAGAGAAAGAGGAGCCATGTCTTAAAAAACTGAGTAATAACAGGCCCAAGCTATCAAATTTCTTACCGTCAAATGTTTTAGCTGTAATCTATAATCTATTTTTCCTGGTTATGACCTTCCAGGGTATTTCTCCCAGGCAGTTTATTGGATGGCCATATTTTCTTACTAAAGTCGTATGCCATTTGAAATCAAACCATTGTATCACTCCATAATGTTTTGGTGCTGTGCAGTCCTCCTCCAGTGGATTGCCTGCAGAATGAATTGTTAAATTATAAATACATGTTGAGGTGTAAATAGGATTCTCAAACTCTAAAAATTTCTAAATTGTTTTCTGCTATAGAAACCAACCTAGTCTTGTTAGCTAAGGAAAGATAGACTGGGGACTTTGCTCTGAATCATAATGATGATAACAGTTATTTCCAATAACTGGCCAATAGGGCAGGCCCAGGAAAAGGTGAGTGTTCTACTGGAGGGGTTGGCAAACTACGGCCCACGGGTCAAATCCATCCTGGTACTTGCTTTTGTAAATAAAGTTTTATTGCAACACAGCCACGCTCATTCATTTGTATATCGTCTATGGCTGCTTTTCCACTACGGTGGCAGAGTTGGGTAGCTGCAACACATTGGTCTGCAAAGGCTAAAATATTTGCTATCTGGCCCTTTACAGAAAAAGTTTGCCAATTCCTGCTGTATTATCTTGTCCACTTAGGAATTGCACCTGTTACTGACCAAAACCGCCAAGTGAAAGCAAATAGTTCAAGGTAACGCCACAGGTAACTGCACGAGAGAAAAGCATCAAAGCACTCGGGTTTCCTATCCTGCATGATATCCGTTTTTTTATGGATTACAAATGAGGGAAGCATCCAGAGCTTAAAGTATCTCAGCAATAAATATTTCCTCTCCTACTGGTACAATCCAGGATTCTATGGACGCACTGTGCAGGCCAGTGAGAATTACGGAATTCCCTCGGCTGCCTGAGGTCCTTGATAGGTTGGCCAAGCCAGTGTCAAAGTTAGGCAGAGATGAGGTGGCTCAGATGGATTTTCAAATGTGCGTAATGAGAATCAGAACCACTGGAAGGGGGATCCAGAGAGGCACCACAGAGCAGTTATTTTACTCTAATTGGCTTTTTATTCTTATGTACATGTACATGTCATAGTCAAAGGGAACATCACAATTATCATAATTATCATGAAACAGTGCATTTGTTTTTTTGCTAGTTTTAAAAGCTACCAATTATTTGTAAAGAATCTGAACAACAAAGTGGATTTCAAAAAGAAATTCAAGACAGCGAAACAATGATCTTGGCCGTTGTCATAAGTGTAGCTCTGAAAGAGAGTCAGTTTTGCACTGTGGGTCACTCTCTTTGCTATGAAAATGGAGGATGGACAGAGCTTACAAGACTAGGTAGATCATGTAACAGACCATTCAATCTTAGACACTCTTCAGGGTGAATGTGGCATTAGTAATTAAACAAGAACAACATATATAATGCATAACTATCGCAGATGAACCTTGATATATGGTCTCTGTCTTAGTTACCTAGAGCTGCTGTAACAAACAATACCACAATGAGTGGCTTTAAAGAACAGGAATTTATTGTCTTACAGTTGTGGAGTCTAGAAGTCCAAGACAGGGCATTGACGCTAGAGGAGGGTCCTTCTTTGTGGGTAGCCCTGGAAGTTCCTTGGCGTTCGTTATTATCTGTCTTTTCCCTGTGTGTGCATGTGTTTATTCTGCTCTTTTTGTAAGACACCAGTTAAAAGTGATTCCACTACCCACAGTTTGCTGTGCTATGGTGGCTTGTGTGTTGCTATAATGCTGGAAGCTATTTCATCATTATTTCAAATATCAGCAGGGTCACCAATGGTGGACAAGTTTCAGTGATGCTTCCAAACTAAAAGAAAACAGGAAGAAAGGCCTGGTGATCTACTTCCAAATATTAGCCAGTGAAACCTTCTGGATCACAGTGTAACACTGTCCCATTCACTTGGTTTGGACGTGTTGTCAGGAGGGATCCATCAGTAGAGGAGGACATCATGTTTGGTGAAGTAGAGAGTCAATGAGTGTGTGTGAGACTCTCAGTGAGACAGACTGGCACAGCAACCACAACGAAGGACTCGAACATGCTGGCAATCATCAGGATGACGCAGGCCAGGCAAGGTTTCATTCTGTTGGACGTATATAAGGTCACCATGAGTCAAAGTGGACTTGAAGGCAACTATCTATCTAGAAGTGAATAGGTTTAGGCCACAGCCTCCTATGATATGGCCTCATTAACATAACAAAAGAGAACTCCTATTTCCAAACGGAGTCGTCGTTACAGGTGCGCAGGGGTCAGGACTTCAACACATATTTTGGAGGACACAGTTCAATCCATAACAGTCTCCCTATATAAAACATGGTTGTTGAAGGTTCCTGTTGCTGCCGAAGGATTTGATAGTACTTAGCTTCAGGGCTGAGCTAGCACATACAGAGCCTTCCTGAGAATTACAAGAAGGCACTGCTTTCTGTAGACCAGTTAGCATTAGGATCCCCTTCTGTGGGGCTAATGTAACCCTTCTCCACAGGGCACAGCTTGCTGAGGGATGGACTGGATTTCAGCCCCCTAGTGGGCCCCCAGCTAAGTGTCTGGTAGGAAACAAGCGTATGTATGGCTGTTCTGCTTGACACTCGAATGGTCATGGTAGTAAAATTAGGTTCATGAGGACATATTATGTTCAATATATGCAGCATTTCAGTCTTGATCTAAAATTGATATTAGATGAACTATATTACATTTTGGATAACTGGAAAAAAACAAGACTTTAATGAAAACAAATAAGACAGAGCTCAATAACAACATACAACTTAGACTAGAAATTTGTGATGCCTTTGCTTTTAACAATGTAACTTCACGCTACTGAAATAAAGAAATGATATGTTCTGAAAACTTGATGTCATCTAGATCATGAGAAATACTGGCTTTGAGGTGTGCCTGGACTTCTCAGGGGAAAGTGATTTGGATGTCTTTCCACTTAATTTTCCAGATAATTGCCGTGGTTCCTCCCCACTTCTCCATTAATGCAGCCCGGATGACAAAAAAGAGGTAGCAAAGAAAAATGTGAACTGTACAATGGGGGACTAAAACAAGATGGCCAGCTCTTTAAGAGCATTGGTGCCATTTCACGTAATTCTACTGACCACAAGCTGTAGCGATACCATTCCGTCTACTATTGTTCTTCAGGTTCCTGGCAGACCCTGGGCTTTTTATTTGGAAATGCTGGTGCCCAAACACTTCTGTCTTGAATCACACACACCTACAGGCTTGCCAAGCCCCCCTCACACTCCATTGAACTGAGACTCTCTCCCCTTTGCTTAGGGATGATGGAAAAGCAAATAAAAACCACTTAGACATTTTACTCTGTGCCTTGTTTTCTTCCTGTTTCCCTTTTACTTTGAGGTAATATAATTTCTTCCGTTTATGAATTCAGTAGTTCCTCTAAATAATTGTGAACTTCATTCAGCACTGATGAACTAACTTTTTTTAATAATTAACATTTTGTGAGAAGGAGAATATGAACTTATCTACGTTTGTATATGTAAAAAATGTCTCTAGGATACACAAAAACTAGTAACGGTGGTGGTGTTGGGAGGAGGTACTAAGCAGAGAGGAGATGGAATTAGGAGAAGACTTTTCACTGTGTATCTTCTTTTTTTTTTTTTTTTTTTAACTTATAAACTATATGAATATGTTACTTATTCCAAAAAAAAAAGTCAAACATTTTAAAAATCAAAACAAAAACAAAAGACAGTAGCGACTTGAATAAATGCTTTCGTTGACACTCTGCTTTGGTAGAATCTTAAAGGTTGTTATGGATTGAACTACGTCTCCCGAAAAGATTGATTGATGTCCTAAGTGCTGTACCAGTGAATGTGACCTTGTTTGGAGAAATAGGATTTTTCTTGCACATGTTATCTGATAAGTTAATGAGTTCATACTAGAGTAGGGTAGTTTCTATTCCTAATCCCTTCTGAGTGGTGTCTTATAAAAGAGAAGTAAAGACGTGGAAATGGGATCACACACAGGGCAAAGAGCATGTGAGGATGCACCCCCAAGTCAAGCTGAAAGAGACAAGAAAGAATCTTCCCCTAAAGCCGAAAGAGAGAGAGAAGATAGCTCTGCTGACGCCCTGCATGCAGACTTCCAGCCTCCAGAACTGTGAAAGAATAAATTTCTGTTCTTTAAAGCCGCCGTTTTGTGGTGTTTTGTTATGCAAGTCCTAGGAGACTAAGATAAAGTCCTAGCAGCCATCCACTCTTTTCAGAGAATGTGGTTAACATGGTTATATCATAAATTCTAAATATAGTCTTACCTCTTTCCTTGCATGGTTGACATTGGGGGAGATGAAATTCCCTGTCTGCATATTAGGAACTTGGCTTCCATCCAAGATTAAATGTAATAATATGCAGGCTTCTGGGATAAAACATTGTGCATTTATACAGTCCCTTTTGCCAGAGTTTACACGTTTTCCTGTTTACTGGCAATCGAATGTACTTGGGACTCATTCATAAACTAGGGAGTGAATGGCTAATGCGTGCTCAGCACAGGCCAGACAACTTAATATAAGAGTGACCAAGATCTTCTCTCTGCCCATTGAAGCTCCCAGTGGAACTTTGGGGAAGGTAATTTAAACATTTGATGTCAGTGCTTTGTCACAAGTGGAATGCAGGATACAGTATTAAGAGACAGCTGAAGATCCCTGGGTGGCACAAACGGTTTTCACTTGACTACTAACCTGGAGATCAGCAGTTTGAACCCACCCACCCAGTGCCTCAGAAGAAAGGCCTGGCAAACTGCTTCTGTAAAGATTATAGCCAAGAGAACCCTATGGAGCAGTTCTACTCTGTAACACATGAGGTTGCCATGAGTCAGCATCAACTTGACATCAACAGGTTTTTTAACTATAGAGTTCTGTGGAAAGACAGAAGGAGTAACTAGCTTCACCTGAGAGATGCATTGAGGAAGAACACATTCCTCCATTGCATTCCCATTGCAGGTAATGGAAAAGGTCTTTTAGGCACACACACCCCATCCCCCCCACCCGCCAACACACACACTTAAAAAACAGTCCTGATGCTGAATGAGTCTTGGGCTCAGAGGCTTGAGGAAAAGTGTTCAGCACATCTTTATAGCACACTGCACGAACGGACATCAAGTCCTCAAAATGACCATTCCACCACCTCAGAAAAACACACTCTCATGGTTTTATTGGTAGGTCATGAGAAAGTTGACTGGCTCTAAAACCAAATCAAGCTCATTGCCATTGAGTTGATTCCAACTCATGGCAACCCCATATGGTACAGAGTAGAACTGCTCTGTAGGGTTTTCTTGGCTGTAATCTTTATAGAAGCAGATTGCCAGGCCTTTCTTCCGTGGTGCCACCTAGTGAGTTTGAACAGCCAATCTTTAGATTAGTAGCTGAGTACAAACCATCCGTGTTGCCCAGGGAGGGACTTTGACCAACTCTGTTATTGTTAGGTGCCGTCGAGTCAGTCCCAGCTCATAGCAACACAACAAAACACTGCCAGGTCCTGCACCATCCTCACAGCCATTGCTGTGTTAGAGCCCATTGGTGCAGCCACTGTGTCAATCCATCTTGTTGAGGGTCTTCCCCTTTTTCCCTGACCTGCTGCTTTACCAAGGATGACCAGCTCTAACTGGGGCAAAATATCTCTTCCCAAATATTTCTTTTCTCAGCAATTGGAAACACATATTATCATAAAGTTCTTGGGTCTTTTTGTTTTAGTTACTAAAACTGTTGTGCTGTGTCCAACAAGACCGTCTTTGCGCAAGCTGCTTTTTAAGTCAATTGGGAACCAAAGAGTTTGGAAAGGCTCTTCCTGGCAATGAGAAAAGAAAAAAAATTAAATTCAAATACCTTACCCATTTTTGTAGATTCGTTGAAATAGGGGGATGAACACACACTAAAACAGACTGTATTGGTTGTGAAAAAGGTTCTGAATATTAAGAACAAGAAACGATTGGTTTTGTTCACTGCAGAATGAGTAATATGATATCAGGTGGCTGTTGGATAAAGGTCTTCCCATCCCTACGGCTCATCTTCCTTCTTAGTTACATGATGAAAGGAGACAAAACCCAAAAGTAATGTTAAGAGACGAGCACACTACTGAAAGTAAAGCTACTCATGTTGCAGGTGCTGTCTTCCTGAATCCACAACAAAAGAACATAAAATCACAGAGTTATATTAAGTGAATGACAGAGACGGATAAGAGGCTTAGGGAATTCATGAAACAAACAAACCAACCCTAGAAATGTAAGCGGGAAGGGAGTGGTAACTAATATTTATTGAGCTTCTACAAGCTAGGCACTTGGAATAAATCATTTCACTTAATCTTCCAACAACTTGAAAAGGCAGGTATTTTATCCTTATATTGTAGAAGAGAAAACAGAAGCAGAGTAAGGCAGAGTATATTGCTGGTTAAGTAGGAAATTCTGGGAGTCCCTTGGTGGTGCAAAGGGCTAACACCCTTGACTGCTAACCGAAAGGTTAGTGGTTCAAGTCCACACCGAGGCACCTCTGAAGAAAGTCCCGTTGATCTGCTTCTAGAAAATCAGCCATTGAAAACCCTATGGAGCACAGTTCTACACTGACTCACATGGGGTCACCCAAGTTGGAATCAATTCAGTAGCAACTAGCTTAAAAAATAGTGAGGGTAGAGTAGTGAAGCCACATCTGAACATACTCAGCACCTGTGGAACGCTGTGCTTGATAGACTGGGTGCTGTCACAGAACCCTATGATGGCCATAAGGCCAATTACCTCAGCAGTTGCTGCATCTAAGCCTGAAAGTACACTTTGGTAAGACAAGTTTATCTGAAGGTACAGGTACAGGAGAATTTCAGTCATTGCCACTTACTAGAATAAAGGATAATAAAAACTTAAAAGTTAAGTCCATAGGGCTAGTGTACTTAAAAGAATTACGAAGCAAGCCACACATACAGAGAGACAGAAGTATAGGCTTTTATTCTGACAGGAGTCCCTGGATAGTGCAAACAACGAACTCAGTTACTGAAAGGTTGGAGGTTCAGGTCCACCCAGAAGAGCCTCAGAAAAGAGACCTGCTGATCTACTTCTGAAAAAATCAGCCATTGAAAACCTTATGGAGCACAGTTCTACACTGACACACATGGGGTCGCCATGAGACGAAATCAACTCGACATCAATTTTTTTTTATTATTATTATGACAGACTGATGTCATTTCTAGAAGTGTAAAGAATCTTCTTTGGTGTAGTGGGTTTTTTTGTTTGTTTGTTTGTTTTTTGTTACCGGATTGATGCAGAATCCTCTATCTTGGTATCTAGTGAAATAAGCAAGGCAGAGTTTCGAAGTTTTGTCTCCTGGCAATAGAACTATTCATTGAGAGAGGAGTCTGGATTTGTGTGAGTAAAGGTGAGGCGCAGGGGTGGCTTCAAGTGACTCATATTGTGTCTACTTAACAATGTGGAGGACTCTAAGCCTCATTGAAAACCCATTCCCTTCGAGTTGATTCCAGCTCATAGTGACCCTGTAGGACAGAATAGAACTGCCCCATAGGATTTCCAAGGCTATAATTTTTACAGAAGCAGACTGCCATATCTTTCTCCCATGGAGCAGCTGGTGGGTTCGAACTGCCAACCTTTTGGTTAGCAACTAAGTGCTTAACCACTGTGCCACCAGGGTTCCTAGATTCTAAGCCCATGGCTCATCAAAATAACATCATTCCATATTCCTGCAAGGGTTTAATTTGACAAAATTAGTTTCTGTCAAATAAGTTCTGACTCATGGTGACCCCACATGTGTCAGAGTAGAACTGTGATCCATAACATTTTCAATGACTGACTTTTTGGAAGTAGATTGCTTGGCCTTTCTTCCAAGGCACCTGTTTGGACTAAAACCTTCAACTTTTTAGTTAGCAGCCGAGCTCATTAAACTTTTGCACCACCCACGGACTCTGTAATTTGACCACATGCTTACTAATACATTATTTATTTGATAGTCAAAAATACTTTTGAGGTAGGTATTTTTGTATCCATGTTATCGATGAAATTCAGATGTTGGGGACTTGGAGTCAACAGGGCTTAACCTGATGGAGCTATTCTTCACTTCAACAGAAAAAAGAAAGCTTTCAAGATAAGAGAAGGCCACACACATATGCTTATGTTTCCCCAATTCCCACCTTCCCTTTATACCTCCCATCCAATGTATCAACCAGTCTGCTTGGCTCTACCTCCAAAATCATCCTTCAACCTGAGTACTTTCTATAGTGGAATAATAGTCTATTTAAATTGAAAACAAAGAGTTTATTGTGGTAAAAAAGCGTTTTGCAAAATGGGAAGACACAGTGTCAGACAAATCTAAATAACATGCTTCAGGAGAGCTATTCATTTGTAAAGGTTTATAAAGACAAGCAGAATGGTACAGCTAAACTGTTTGTGACTGATTGACATTTACAGAGCTTAGAAAGGTGTTATAACAAGGTAATGGGAAAGTTCCAGGCTTCATAAGGGCTCAGGCACATGTTAGAAAAACATTTTTTAGGGAGAGAGAAGAGGGCAATTTCTGAGTATCAGACGACCACCAAAGTCATATGTTTAACACAATGTAGAAGTCTGAATTATCTTTTTCTAACATTGCCCATTTCTAATTGCAAGCTCTTTCTTTAGCAGAGTACAGTAAGTAAAACCACATTTATCTAGGTCAGAGTATAATGGAAAGTTTTACAGAAATGACAATCTGCATTATATGACAGAAACTGTCTTTAGAAATCAGACAAAGGGGGATTTGGCACAGACCTTAGCCAGAAATTCCAGTCGTGTCAAGAAGCCTCAGTTTTGAAAGGCTCTTTCTCATTCCCCCCTTTTGATCAAGAATTCCTCTGGGATTTGATGATCACACTTGAGTATTTTCTTCTGCATACACTTACCCCTTTCATTCTTATTCTGCTGTACGTAGGGCCTTATTTTTAGTGCAAGCTGATATCAAGTCACCCACAAAGGACTACCCATCTTCTGCAAGAGTTTAAAAGGTTAAATGAGTGGCCACTTACCTTGTAATCATTTAAGAACCTGGACACTATTAGATGAATGACAAGGCTCGGATATAATTGGATAGATAGCCAGGCATCACCGCAGGCATTTTTGTCAGTCATTGTATCAGTTTGTTATTTGCAAGTTCTTAAGATTCTAGGCAAAGGGTGGCTGACCATTGTCTAACCACGTTTCTTCACCATACTATTGTTTAAATACTCTACTTTAGGAGTCTTGTTATTATGGGGATGTGAATAGAGCAAGACCAAACTGAAAGGAACAACTTGACAGACTAAAGCCTCCTATCTAAGGTGTGAGGCCAAATACTTTTCAGTAAATATTTTATAATAACAATAAACAATAAAGCTAACTGGTTTTTAGTTATAGAGCATAGTTAAAAGTTAATACCTTTTGAATATTATTTAAAACATATTAGAGGAAAAGTTATCTTGTTTTGTACTGCAGAAGCTGGTGGATTTGAAAAGTTATTTAGTATAGTTGGAGAGGGTTGGAAAATTTAATACTGAGTTGAGTTGGTGCTACCGACTACTGATTGAGCTATATTTACAAAAGCATTGTCTTTTCTATGTGATTAAAGGTGTTGTTATTGAAACTATGTAAATAGCAATGATATTAGCTTCTATGTTTATTTATGTTGGTAGATGAGTATAATGGAATAAAAAACTCTTATTCTGGATAATTAAGTAATAATTTTAGAATGAAATTGCTTTAGAAGCAGTAAATACCATTATTAAGAAAATAAATACCTTAGAATAGTATAATAAATGTTTTGATGAAGCAAAATCTTATCTATTTGTATAAGTGAAACATTACTAAGTGATAAATTCTCACTGATTAAACAAACCTATTTAAAATGTAATAAGTATTAGGCATAGAGCAACGACTTCAATGACTCACATTAAAAATGAGAGGTTTAACTTCACAAGGACAAATAAAATAAAATTTAGTTGGCATTTAATGACAACAAAGAAAAGGATCAGGATAATTAGAAAACAAATTTTACATATTTCTGCAATTAGGTTTTTTACTATTTTAAAGGTTTAAGTTTATAGAAAAAAGTTATTTCAAAAACAATGAAAATTAAAAACTATTAAATGTATAAAATATGGCTGGGGGCGTTCTGGCAAAATGGTGCTCTAGGCAGAAGCATCACACCGTCCCTCCACAGCAAAGATCTGAAAAACTAAGCCGAACAGAGAATACAACAATCCTGAAACCCTAAAACATCAAATGAAGAGATAAAGAACTCAGCCAAGCACCAAGTGGAGTGAGAAACTGACAGAGAACAGAGAGTGAGGAAAGATTCATGCAGAGGTCCCCTATCAGCTAACGCAGCACGGATCTGCCACCTTGGAATCCTCTCAGAGACCAGCAAATGGGGTACAAGAAAGCAGCCTCACGGAGCGTCCAGCGGGAGACAAAACAACCGGTAATTTGCGTTATACACTTTCCCACCCCCCACCCTTCTTCACCCTGACTCCACCTCCTCTGCCTCCCACGGCCACCATCTCTTGACTGGGAAACACCGGCTGCTTGGATTCCATACACCCAAATGGGCCGGCTCTCTGAGTGCCATTTGTTGGCTGCTGGTGTTGCTTTTTTCTGCTTCTTTTGATTTCTTCCTTACCTCTCACCACCTCCCCCTCCTTTCGCTCAAATACCTGGCTCTGTGTGCCATCTTTGCTTCTTCCTGAGGGGCTGCAGAGCTCCGGTAATTTGTGATATACCATTTCCCAATCCCTACCCTTCTTCACCCGCACTCTGCCCCCTCTGCTTCCCGCAGAATCACTCACTTTTCTGAGAAGCACCAGCCTGCACTAGCTGGCTGTCTGAGTGCCATTTGCTGGCTGCTAGTGTTGCTTTTTTTTCTGCTTCTTTTGATTTTTTCCTTACCTCTCACCGCCTCCCCCTCCTTTCGCTCAAATACCTGGTTCCATACGCCATCTTTTCTTCTTCCTGAGGGGCTGTGGAGCTCCGTTCGAGTGTGGAGCTGCTTCCCGGTCTGGGCTGCCACACTAGTGGGATCCCATGGCTTTTCTTCGTTTGTTTGTTTTGAATTGTTTGTTTGTTTTCTTTTCCTTTTCTTAAGTTGGGACCCCTTTCTGGCCAGGCGGTGCTGCGTGGCAAGGAGACTTCCTCCTTGGCTTGCACGGACGTGCAGAGGGATCCCTGACGGCATTTCTTTTCTTGTTGGGTTTTTTTTTTCCTCTTTTTTTGCAGGCCTTTCTTGTTCTTTTCTTTTTTTTTTAATTTGTTTTGTTTTCTTTTCCCTCTTTTTCCCTTTTTGTCTTTCTCATTGCTCAGTTTCGTGTCTCTCTATATCTTCCTTCTCTTTCTGTTCCCTGAATACCTGGCATTGTATACCTCTATGCCTTCTAGCCAGGCTGTACTACAACACCTGAGAGCGACTTCCTCAGACCTCACAGCTGCACCGGTGGGATCCCATGGAACTTGGCGGTTCTTTAACCTTTCCGATTTTTATTTATTCATTCTTTTCTTTTCTTCCTCTTCCACTTTCTGTTTTCCTCGATTTCATAGTCTCTCATCTCTCCACTCCAATGGCAAGCTCCCCTAGCATTCGTTTTTGTTTGTTTGTATGTTTTTGGCTCCTGTTCCTCTCTCCTCTCTCCCATATCCACACATAACAATCTGCCCGCTGCATCCTGCCTACCTACACCGTGCGCTTGACATCACACCACCAAGCAGCACAGACACAGGCTACTGGAACCTGCTCTGCACTGGTTACCGACCTGCTCTGGTGGCTGTAGTAAGTGCCACAGACAACCTGTCCCAGTAATTCCTCTTCAGCTAGACCTGCCCTGCCGTACCATATCTGAGTGACTGACCCTGCCAACTGAAGAAGGAGGCAAAAAGTATTGTGCCCATAGATGAGCAAACAACAAAGAACACACAGTCCGCCTGCTCAGACATAGTCATTTCAAAAAAAAAAAAAGACAAAACAAACGAATCTAGAATCAATTAATGAGAAAAATAACTACTGAATGCCCCGAAGACACCAGACAATATTAAAACATTTACAAAAACAGGACAGGATGGTTCCAGTCGGCGTCCAAAATAAAACATCAGATGACTCTCCTGTGGAAGAAAATGCACTAAAACTACCTGATAGGGAATTCAAATCTCTAATACTCAGAATTCTCCAAGAGCTGAGGCAAAAAGCTGACAAGCGTGAGGAAAAAATAGACAAATTCATGGAAAATACAGAAAAAAAATTGGAAGAATTCAGGAAAATAATGGAGGAACAAAATGCCAAAATAAATTCAAAGCTCAAAATTATACAAAGACAACAATTAGAAATCCAAAAGATAAACAACAAGATTTCAGAAATGGACGGTGTTATAGAAGGGTAGAGAAGTAGATCTGAAACAGTGGAAGACAGGATCAGTGGAATTCAAGACAAACACTTGGATACAATTCTGTTTGAGGAAAACTCAGAAAAAAGAACAAAGAAAAATGAAGAGACCCTGAGAGTTATGTGGGACGTAATCAAAAGCAAAAATTTTCGAGTGATTGGAATTCCAGAATGGGGAGAAAACAGAAAACACAGAGAGGATCATTGAAGAACTGCTGACAGAAAACTTCCCCAATATCATGAAAAATGAAAAGCTGGCCATCCAAGAAGCTCAACGAACCACATACAGGAGAGACCCCAAAAGAAAATCACCAAGGCATATCATAATCACACTCGTCAAAACCAAAAACGAACAAAGAATCCTGAGAGCAACTCCAGAAAAACAAGAAGTCACATACAGAGAAGAAACAATAAGATTAAGCTCAGATTATTTGGCAGAAACCATGCAGGCAAGAAGGCAATGGGATGACATATATAAAATCTTGAAAGAAAAAATTGCCAGCCAAGAATAATATATCCTGCAAAACTCTCATTCAAATTTGATGGTGAAATTACATCATTTCCAGATAAACAGAAATTAAGAGAACATGTAAAAGTCAACCCAAACTTACAAGAATTATTAAAGGGAGTTCTTCCATCTAAGGACAAACAGCTTCAGCTCAAAGGCAGAACTTAGGATGCAGGATCGTAAGAGCCAGATACCAATCTAGGAAATGAACTCTCAAGGACTATCAAAAACCAAAAGAAATACAACAGGGAATCAGAGCAGTTAATCAGTAAATGACAACAACATCAAAACAATAAAAGAGGGAATAAACGGCATAGGTATAGAACCTTCTAATGGAGAGGAAGGCAAGGCGATACCAAGTAATGGTAGACTGCTTCAAACTTAGAAAGACAAGGATAAAATTCATGGTAACCACAAAGAAAATCAACAAACATACTCATAAAAATAAAGAGGAAAAACATAAAGTCTCAGCAAAAACAAAACCTACAAAAACAAAAACAATGAAAAAAAAATCCACAAACAAAAGTAACTCAGCACAGCAGAGTAAGAAGAACAAAGAAAACCTCAACACCACAAAAAAAAGCACTACAAAATGACAGCAACAAACTCACATCTATCACTAATTACACTGAATGTAAATGGACTCAATGCACCCATAAAGAGACGGAGAGTCACAGAATGGATGAGAAAACAGGATCCATCAATATGCTGTCTACAAGAGACACACCTTAGAAACAAAGATGTGAATTTATTAAAAGTCAAAGGTTGGAAAAAAATATATCAAGCTAACAACTACCAAAAAAGAGCAGGAGTGGCAATTCTAATCTCAGATAAAATAGACTTTAAAACAAAACCTACCATAAAAGACAATGAAGGACACTGTATAATGATTAAGGTGATGATTCATCATGAAGAGATAACCATAATAAACATCTACGCACCCAATGACAGGGCTCCAAAATACATAAAACAAACTCTAACAACACTGAAAAGAGAAATTGACAGTTTCACAATAATAGTAGAAGACTTCAACACACCACTCTCAGTAAAGGACAGAACAACTAAGAAGAAACTCAGGAAGGATATAGAAGACCTAAAATGCACAATCAGCCAACTTGACCTCATAGACATGTATACAATACTCCATCCAACCACTGCAAAGTACACGTTCTTTTCCAATGCACATGGAACATTCTCCCGAATAGACCACATCTTAGGCCACAGAGCAATCCTCAACAAGATCGAAAACGTTGAGATAATCCAAAGTATCTTCTCTGACCACAATGCCATCAAGGTAGAAATTAACAATAGGAAGAGCAAGGAAACAAAATCAATTACATGGAAACTGAATAATACCCTGCTTACACATCACTGGATAATAGGAGAAATCAGAGATGGAATCAAAAAATTCCTAGAATCAAATGAGAATGAAAACACATTATACCAAAACCTTTGGGACACAGCAAAGGCAGTGCTCAGATGACAATTTATAGCAATAGATGCCCGTATCAAAAAAGAAGAAAGGCACAAAATCAAAACATTAACTACAGAACTCAAACAAGTAGAGAACAGCAAAAAAAGCCCACAACCACCAGAAGAAAGGAAATAGTAAAGATCAGAGCAGAAATAAATGAAATAGAGAACAGAAAAACAATAGAAAGAATCAGCAAAACCAAAAGTTGGTTCTCTGAAAGAATCAACAAAATCGACAAATGACTGGCCAGACTGACAAAAGAAAAACAGGAGAGGACACAAATAACCCAAATAAGAAATGAAATGGGGGACATTACAACAGACCCAACTGAAATAAAAAGGATTATAACAGAATATTATGAAAAACTATACTCCAACAAATTTGAAAACCTAGAGGAAATGGATAAATTTCTAGAAACACACGGCCTACCCAAACTACAACAAAGTGATGTTGAAAATCTGAACAGACCCATAACAAGAGAAGAGATTGAAAAGGTAATAAAAAAACTCTCAACCAAAAAAAGCCCTGGCCCAGATGGCTTCACTGGAGAATTCTACAAAACATTTACAGAAGAGCTTGTAACAGTACTACTCAAGCTATTTCAGAGCATAGAAGAGGAAGCAACACTTCCAAATTCATTCTATGAAGCCAGCATAACGCTGATAACAAAACCAGGCAAAGACGTCACAAAAAAAGAAAATTACAGACCAATATATCTTATGAATATAGATACAAAAATTCTGAACAAAATTCTAGCCAATAGAATTCAGCATCATATCAAAAAAATAATACACCACGACCAGGTAGGATTCATACCAGGTATGCAAGGATGGTTCAACATTAGAAAATCAATCAACATAATCCACTACACAAATAAAAGGAAAGAAAAGAATCACATGATCATCTCAATTGACACAGAAAAGGCATTTGACAAAGTCCAATACCCATTCCTGATAAAAGCTCTCAATAAAACAGGTATAGAAGGGAAATTTCTCAACATGATAAAGGGCATCTATGCAAAACCAATGGCCAACATCACTGTTAATGGAGAGAAGCTGAAAACATTCCCACTGAAAACAGGAACAAGACAAGGATGCCTTTTATCACCCCTCCTGTTTAACATTTTGCTGGAAGTTCTAGCTAGACCAGTAAGGCAAGAAGAAGAAATCAAGGGCATCCAAACTGGTAATGAAGAAGTTAAACTGTTCCTGTTTGCAGATGATATGATACTATACATAGAAAACCCTAAAGTCTCCTCGAGATATCTATTGGAACTAATAGGAACATTCAGCAGAGTAGCAGGATATAAGATAAACATTCAAAAATCAATTGGATTCCTAGACACCAATAAGGAGAACAATGAAAAGGAAATCAGAAAAACAATACCATTTTCAATAGCCCCTAAAAAGATAAAACACTTAGGAATAAATCTGACCAGGGATGTAAAAGACCTATACAAAGAAAACTACAAAACAGTACTGCATGAAACCCAAAGGGATCTACATAAATGAAAAAACATACCATGCTCGTGGATAGGCAGACTCAACATTGTGAAAATGACAATTCTACCCAAAGCAATTTACAAATACAATGCAATCCCGACCCAAATACAAACAACATTCTTCAAAGAGATGGAAAAACTAATCATTAACTTTCTGTGGAAAAGGAAGAAGCCCCAAATAAATAAAGCACTACTGAAGAAGAAGAATCAAGTTGGAGGACTCACACTACCTGACTTCAGAACCTACTATACAGCTACAGTAGTCAAAACAGCCTGGTACTGGTACAACAACAGAGACATTGACCAATGGAACAGAATTGAGAACCCAGATGTAAATCCATCCACCTTCGGTCACCTGATCTTTGACAAGGGCCCAAAGTCCATCAAATGGGTAAAAAACAGTCTTTTTAACAAATGGTGCTGGCAAAACTGGATATCCATCTGCAAAAAAATGAAACAGGTCCCATATCTCACACCGTATACAAAAACTACTTCAAAATGGACCAAAGACCTGAATATAAAGCCTAAAACTATAAAGTTCATAGAAGAAAAAATAGGACCAACACTTCAGGCCTTAATACACGACATTAACAGGATACAAACCATGACCATCAACACACAAACTCCAACAGATAAGCTAGATAACTGGGATCTTCTAAAAATCAAACACCTGTGCTCTTCAAAAGACTTCATCCAAAGAGTTAAAAGAGAACCTACAGACTGGGAAAAAAATTTCTGACAGTACAAATCAGACAAAGGTCCAATCTCCATAATCTACAAGAAAATCCAATACCTCTACAACAAAAAGACAAATAATCCTATTAAAAAATGGGCAAAGGAAATGAACAGACACTTCACCAAAGAAGACATTCAAATGGCCAACAGACACATGAGGAAATGCTCATGATCACTAGCCATTAGAGAAATGCAAATTAAAACCACAGTGAGATACCATCTCACCCCGGCATTACTGGCACGAATCAAAAACACTGGAAATAACAAATGTTGGAGGGACTGCAGGGAGATGGGAACTCTTATGCACTGCTGGTGGGAATGCAAAATGATACAACCATTTTGAAAAGATAATGGCGCTTCCTCAGAAGGCTAGAAATAGACATACCATTCAATCCAACAATTCCACTCCTAGGAATATATCCTAGAGAAATAAGAGTCGTCACTCGAATAGACATATGCACACCTATGTTCATGGCAGCATTGTTCACAATAGCAAAACGATGGAAACAACGTAGGTGCCCATCAACAGATGAATGGATAAACAAACTATGGTACATACACACAATGGAGTACTATGCAACGAGAAAGAACAACAATGAATCTATGATGCATCTCATAACATGGATGAAACTGGAGGACCTTATGCTGAGTGAAATAAGTCAATCACAAAAGGACAAATATTGTATGAGACCTCTACTGTAAAAACCCAGGGAAAAGTTCACACACAAAATGTAACAATCTTTGTTGGTTACCAGGGATGGGAGGGGTGGGGGGGAAATACTAAATAGGCAATAGATAAGTGGTATCTTGGGTGAAGAGTGAGACAGTACACAATACAGGGGAAACCAGCACAACTTGTACAAGGAAAGGTCATGGAAACTCCATAGACACATCCAGACTCCCTGAGGGACTGAATTGCTGGGCGGAGGGCTGTGGGGACCATGGTCTCTGGGAACATCTAGCTCAATTGGCATAACACAGTTTATAAAGACAGTGTTCTACATTCTACCTTTGTGAGTAGTGTCTGGGGTCTTAAAAGCCTATGAGCAGCCATCTAAGATACTCCACTGGTCTCATCCCTTCGGGAGCAAGGGAGAATGAAGAGAACAGGATCCAAGGAAAAGATTAGTCCAAAGGGCTAATGGTCCACAGCTACCAAGGCTTCCACTGGACTGAGTCCAGTACAGCTAGATGGTGCCCGGCTACCACCACTGACTTGTCTGACCAGGATCACAACAGAGGGTTCTGGACAGAGCTGGAGAAGGATATAGAACACAATTCTAACTCACAAAAAAAAGACCAGATTTACTGGCCTAAAGGAGACTGGAGAAACCCGGAGATTATGGCCCCCAGACACCCTTTTAACTCAGTGGTGAAGTCACTTCCGAGGTTCACTGGTCAGCCTGGGAGTGGACAGCCTTGTAAAACCAGATGAGACTAACAAGGTACAGTAGTCCAGTGACAAGGGTCAGAAGGCAGAAGGGGACAAGGAAGCTGGTGATAGGGAACCCAAGGTTGAGTAAGGATGTTGTTGATGTGTTGTGTGATTGTTAACCATTGTCATAGGGCAACATGTGTAGTAACTGTTAAGTGAGAAAATATTTTGTTCTGTAAGCCTTCCTCTTAAGTGAGAATACAGCACAATTGGAAGAGCGTAGTCAATGTCACTGAACTGTGCAGTCAGAAATTTTTGAAATGGTGTATCTTTGGCTGTGTGTATTATCACCAAAAAAAATGGTTGAGAAGTTAGAGGTTTGACATGTTTTGGCATTGTTAACCAATATTGTAAAACAATATGTGTACTACTGTTTCATGAGGAACTATTTATTCTGTAAGCCTTCACCTGAAGTACAATAAAATAAATAAATAAGGCTGGGCTATTTTAAATGAAAATTTCCAAAAAAAATGTGTACTATAATAATGTAATAAAGCAATTAAAGTCAGAATGATTATAAGTAGAAAGCAAATTGCAAAGATTACTTATAATTCTTTCTAATTCTAATTGATTAAACACAGTGATTTTAAAGGTAAAAAGACTTATTACTAACTGTTAGAAAAAGTTATCTTTAGAGAGTAGAAACTATTACTATTTAGATTATTTTTATTTTCATGGAAAAGTAGGGAACTGTATCATAATAATGTAGGACAGTGACTAGTATTAAAATAACAATGTTTTTAATCTAAAGAAGAAAAAATTAAGTTTTTTAAGAAAAGAGGAAAACGCAGTTCAATGATTTCAAATTAGTGGGTTTCGATACAGCCCTGGTCCTCAAATCTGGGGAATGTAAGCAGTCTATTTTTTTGCCAGCTTCTTCTTTCCTTGGGTTCAGCTATTTTTTTCATAAGGTTGTTTGCACTTGGTCAATCTGGCGTTTATATTTTAGTTTTAGTCGTTTAGTAGGGTGGCAAGTCCAAAAAGATTTTTTCGTTTTCAATAAGCATATTCTGCTAACTAAATAGAAGATAATTTAGATATACCTGGCTTTTGAGTGTCAAATGACTCTTTGACTTGTGAAGAATACTTTCTTAAAGTATGGTTGTTATAGCATTTTATAGTAATAGAAACGGTGAGAAAGATTTTAAAGTAGTGGCAATAAACTTTAAAAGGAGAACAAATTATTTACAAAATCAGTTAAGGAAGGAACAGGGTTGTGAAGATTCAGAATCAGCAAGCAGTTTTAGTAATGGCATAAAACCAAAAACTCATTGCCATCAAGTTGGTTCCGACTCATACCGCGACCCTATAGGACAGAGTAGAACTGCCCCATAGGGTTTCCAAGAAGCAGCTGGTGGATTCAAACTGCCGAACTTTTGTTTAGCAGCCAAATGCTTAACCACTGTGCCACCAGGGCCCCAGTTATGGCATAGGTCCCTTTTTTCATGCAATAGTAAGTATATTGAGGGCTATTTAATTTTGAAGGACTGTTTTCTTATTATTTCGTCTTTCATTCATTATTCAGTAATACATTTTCTTCTAAGCTATTGGAGATTTTGTAGTTAACGTAATAGAACAATAAATGTTGTTGTTATTAGGTGCCATCAAATCGGTTCCCACTCATTGCGACCCTATGTACAAACAGAATGAAACAATGCGCCATCTCACAACCACTGTTCTTCTTGAGCCCATTGTTGCAGCCACTGTGTCAGTCCATATCGTTGAGGGTCTTCCTCTTTCTCGCTGACCCTCTACTTTATCAAGGATGATGTCCTTCTCCAGGAACTAATCCCTCCGGATAACATGTCCCCAAGTATGTGAGACAAAATCTCACCATCCTTGTTTCTAAGGAGCATTCTGGCTATACTTCTTCCAAGATAGATTTGTTTGTTCTTTTGGCAGCCCATGGTATATTCAGTATTCTTCACCGGCACCATAATTCAAAAGTGTCCATTCTTCTTCAGTCTCCCTTATTCATTGTACAGTTTTCACACGCATATGAGGTGACTGAAAACACCATGGCTGGGGTCAGGCACACCTTAGCCTTCAAGGTAACATCTTTACCTTTCAACACTTTAAAGAGGTCTTTTGCAGCAGATTTGCCCAGTGCAATGTGTCTTTTGATTTCTTGACAGCTGCTTCCATAGGTGTTGACTGTGGATCCAAGTAAAATGAAATTCTTAACAACTTCAACCTTTTCTTTCTTTATCGTTGTCATGGATTGAATTGTGTCCCCCAAGAAATGTGTGTATCAGTTTGGCTAGGCCATGGTTCCTAGGGTTGTGTGGTTGTCCTCCATTTTATGATTGTAATTTTACATTAAAGAGGATTAGGGTGGGATTGTAACGGCACCCTAAGTCAGGTCACATCCCTGATCCAATGTAAAGGGAGTTTCCCTGGGGTGTGGCCTGCACCATGTTTTATCTCTTGTAAGATTTAAAAGGAAAGGGAAGCAAGTGGAGAGTGGGATACCTTATATCATCAAGAAAGCAGTGTCAGAAGCAGAGCGCGTCCTTTGGACCCAGGGTCCCTGTGCGGAGAAGCTCTGTGTCCTGGGGAACATTCATGAAAGAGAAAGCCTTCCCCTGGAGCTGACACCCTGAATTTGGGCTTTTAGCCTACTTGACTATGAAGAAATAAACTGTTTGTTAAAGCCATCCACTTGTGGTATTTCTGTTACAGTAGCACAAGATGACTAAGACAATCATGATGTTGCTTATTGGTCCACTTGTGAGGATTTTTGTTTTCTTTATGTTGAGTTGTAATCCATACGGAAGGTTGTGGTCTTTGATCTTCTTCAATAATGCTTCAAGTCTTCTTCACTTTCAGCAAGGAAGGTTGTGTCATCTGCATAACGCAGGTTGTTAATGAGTCTTCCTCCAGTCCTGATGCCCCATTCTTCTTCATATCATCCAGTTTATTGGATTATTTGCTCAGCATGCAGATTGAATAAATTTGATGAAAGGATACAACCCTGACACACACCTTTCCTGACTTCAAACCACACAGTATTCCCTTTGTCTGTTCAAACAACTGCCTCTTGATCTATGTTCAGGTTCCTCATGAGCACAATTAAGTGTTCTGGAATTCCCGTTCTTCACAACATTATCCATAATTTGTTATGATCCACACAGTCGAATGCCTTTGTGTAGTCAATAAAACGCAGGTAAACATCTTTCTGGTATGATTTGCTTTCAGCCAAGATCCACCTGACATCAGCAATGATATCCCTCATACCATGTCCTCTTCTGAATCCGGCTTGATTTTCTGGCAGTTCCCTGTCAATGCACTGCTGCAGCCACTTTTGAATGATTTTCAGCGAATATTTATGTGTGGTATTAGTGACATTGTTTGGTAATATCCACGTTCTTTTAGATCACCTTTTTGCAATGGGCACAAATATGGATCTCTTCACTCAGTTGGCCAGATACCTATTTTCCAAATTTCTTGGCATAGTAGAGTGAGCACCTCCAGTGCTGCATCCATTTGTTGAAGCATATCAAATGGTATTCCATCAATTCCTGGAACCTTGTTTTTCACCAATGCCTTCAGTGCAGCTTAGACTTCTTCCTTCAGTACCATCAGTTCTTATTCATATGCTACCTCTCAAAATGGTTGAACATCAGTCATTTCTTTTCGGTACAGTGAATCTGTGTATTCCTTCCATCTTCTTTTGATGTTTCCCGTGTCGTTCAATATTTTGCCTATAGAATATTTCAGTATTGCAACTCAGGACTTGAGTTTTTTCTTCAGTTCTTTCAGCTTGAGAAATGCTGAGCGTATTCTTCCATTTTGGTTGTCTAACTCCAGGTCTTTGCACATTTCATTATAAGACTTTACTTCGTCTTCTTGACCTGCCCTTTGAAATCTTCTGTTCAGCTCTTTTACTTCATCATGTCTTCCATTTGCTTTGGCTGCTCTACATTCAAGAGCAACTTTCAGAGTCTCTTCTGACTCCCATTTTCGTCTTTTCTTTCTTTACTGTTTTTCACTTTCTTCATGTATGATGTCCTTGATGTCTTCCCATAACTTGTCTGGTCTTCGGTCATTAAGTTCAATGTGTCAAATCTATTCTTGAGATGGTTTCTAAATTTAGGTGAGATATACTCAAGGTCGTATTTTGACTCTTGTGGACTTGTTTTAATTTTCTTCAGCTTCACCTTGAACTTGCCTATGAGCAGTTGATTGTCTGTTCTGCATCTGCCCCTGGCTTTTTTGTGACTGATGATATTGAGCTTCTCCATTGTCTCTTTCCAAAGATGTAGTCAATTTGATTCCTGTGTATTCCATCCAGCAAGGTCCACATGTATATGTTGTTAAAAAAAATGTATTTACAAAAAGGTGTTGGTCTTGCATAATTCTATCATGTGATCTCCTGTGTCTTTTCTATCACCAAGGACATACTTTTCATCTTTCTTTGTTGTTTCCAGCTTTCGCTTTCCAGTCACTATTGATTATTGATGCATCTTGATTGCGTTTTTTATCCCTTTCAGACTTTAGAAGTTGATAAAAATCTTCAATTTCTTCGACTTTGGCATTAGTGATTGGTGCATAAATTTGAATAATAGTCATATTAGCTGGTTCTATAGTTAAACTATAGGATAAGTTACTAATTTAAAATTGTGTAACATAGTTCTGGTAACATGTTAATTAAAAAATGTTAGTACTTATTTCTTTATAAAACAGAAACAAATCTGTGGCTTTATATTAAATCTTAATGACTCTTACGTTTTAATTTATATTAAATTAAATGTATAGTTGCAGTAAATGAGAAGTTTGATGATATTGAATAAATTCATTTTTAATAAACCTTTTAAATTTCTTGTGTCTATTATATATTCTTTATAGTACACTCTTTTAAATGACAAAAATGAGTATACTTATTACTAGAGTTAAATACATACATATATATGTAATCTTTGTGGCATAAAATGTAAGAGCTTATAAACTTTAATTGTAATGAATGTCTATTACCTTAATTTCAAGAACAGTAAGTTACCTGAAAGCCTTAGAAATTAATTCAAACATATATAACAAAATGTCATTATTATTGAAGTGAGTTTTTTAAAATAGTTTATATTTTCTATTCAAATCTTTATTATTCATCTTAATTTCTTGGTGAGCAGTTTAGTGTTTTTTCTTAGTAAAAATTACTCTTCTTCTTTAAATAAAACACACTTTAATATCTAGCTTAAGTTACTTAGAAAGGTTTTGCTTTTAAGGTTAACATAAAAACTTTTGTTAAGCTAGGATTTGAATTAAGACTCTTATTAATTTATTTAATTTTTATAAGTGCTGTTTTATTATTAAACCAATTAGAATAATACCATCCAGAGGTGAGAAATCGTTATCTTTTCTTTTATAGGATGTTATAGGATCTTGTGAAGAAGCAATAATTTAAATGTTTTTCTGTGCTAAATAAACAATTTATCTTCCTAGTGCAGTTTTAAATAGACAAATTTATGTTATTGAAAGTTTAATTTATGGCTGAGACAAGACAAAACTTAGACATAAAGCAATTAAACAGAACAACCACTCAAACCACTAATATTTTAAGAAGTTAAGAAAAACTTCAGGCGATGCTATAAACTACAAAAGAAACTGTTTGAAACATTTGGATGTTATTATTTTCTTTGATATCTTTTTAAGAAAAATCTTGAAAACAGATGCTAGTTTCTAATTCTTCTTAATCTATACAAGCATCCAGAATACATTATTTAAAGTTTTAATTCAAAATTAAAACTTTAATTATAATTTTAAAATAACTATAAAATAATTATAATTTAATTTAATAATAATTTCCTTTGTTTCAAAACAGACAAATTTTAACTGTGCAGAAGATAAAATCAGCAAAATAAGACAGGAAGCTTGAAAAAGAGAAATAGAAAAAAACACATAAACTTGATTATGTTTAACTTCACATAAGACAAATATATGGGGAACCCAGTTTCTTTAAAGGGATTACTGAGATTCTAAATTATTTCAAATAGATTTAGCTTGTAGTGTTTGAATATGAACCCCAAACCAGCTTCCCAGGGGTGGGGTGGAAGTCCAGGTTTATTTATTTAGATCGTTAAGAATAGGTTGAAAGTTTGATCTTCTAGAGTCAAATGAAATTCTTAGCAGGGTCTGCTGCAGGGTTGTTGGTTTGTTGTTTAAAGACTCTGAGATTCCCCTGTAACAGCCATATGATACCTGGTTTCATTCTTTTGAAACTAATTTATTTTGCCGGCAAAAGGAACTGAAAGGTGCACGAAAAGATCTTTTTGCCCTTACAAAATTGAAAGTAACTTTCTGGCCATTTTTGGCCAGAGAAGCAGAAGTTAAAAGAAAAACTTTTGTGCAATTTAAAAATGAAAATGGTTATCGACCACACATTAGCTCTGTTCACACAGACTGTAGTTTGGAAAATTTAGACCCTAGCTCTAGAACTCTGAATGAGTACATCACTTGTTGAAACATTAGCATCTATCCCTGACACATAAACTGTAGTTCTAAAGACTCAGCTTCTGAAACTTCAAATCCTAGTTTTGAAAATCTCAAATTCTAGTCTTGAAGCCTCACCTTTCTGAAGATGCAGCTGCTGAAAACTCAGCAGGATGTGGCGATAGTGAACCGAAAGCAAAGGAGACAAAAAGAGGAGTGATAGATGCCAGAGATTTTAATTTTCACAGGTTTATTAAGCCTTAAGATTGTATCCTTTAGGAAGGCAATTTTACCGTTTTATGTGGGAGTCCCCAAGCAGTGTTCTCTGCCTTTGGATTTGTTGTTAACCATTTCCTTGTTAAACAAATGTGCACACTAAAATTAGATTGGCATAGAAGAGCAAATGTCCAACTCTGGGTTGCTCCTACTTGAAGTCCAAAAGATTTGAGATTCTGATGCTACCAAAACCTCAGATCTCAAGGACAGTTTTCTCTAATGGCATTCCCGTAGAGGGCAGAGAACTATTCTTGATTGTTGTCTTGGGAACAAAGGTATCCAGACTTGCAAACAGAAAACATAGACCCAGACTTGCAAGCAGACCAAGACTCAAGGAGTAGACTTACCTCTGTCAGAACCAGAACAGGGAGAAAAGGGAAAACAAATCCAGGCCAAATTAAGAATAAAAGTACATTAATAAGAATGAAAGTAAGCCAGTAACAAAACTCAGAGACCTCAGATGCAACAAGGGGAAGTTCTTATATCCTAGAGGGACTCACCCCAGTTAGTCCCCAAAAGTCGGAAAAAAAAGGAGAGTCCAATTGTCTCAACTGGATCCAGAGCCCAATTTTTCTGGCTCTCTGGGGGCCGCCAGAGGAAGTTACCTACGGATCCCACGTTTTCTGACACCAAGTGTTGTAGTGGAATAACCACAAGTCTGTTTACATTTAAAAACAAAGAGTTTTATTATGGAGAAACAGCATTTTGCAAAATGGGAAGACACAGTGTCAGAATAATCTGAACAAATTGTTTCAGGGGAGTTGTTCATTTACAAAGACTTAAAAAACAAGCAGAATGGTATAGCTAAAATGTTTGTCATTGGTTGACATTTACAGAACTTGGAGGGGGTGTTAGAACAAGGTTATGGAAAAGTACTGGACTTTATGAGGACTCAGGCACGGGTTAGAAAAACTTTTTTTTAGGGAGAGCAAAGGGCATATTTTCCGATAATCAACCAACCACCAAAGTCATATGTTTAACACAACATCTAACACCTGTATAGGCCTGAATTATCATGTTCTAGCATTGGCCATTTCTAACCACAAGCTCTTCCTTTAGCAGAGTAAGGTAGGTAAAACCACATTTATCTAGATCAGGGTATAGTGGAAAGTTTTACAGAAGTGACAAACTGCATTATGTGTCAGAAACTGTCTTTAGAAATCTAATATGGAGTCACTTCAGACCAAGGGGGAATCTGGTCCAGACCTTAGCCAGAAATTCCAGTCATGTCAAGAAGCCTTAGTTTTGAAAGGCTCTTTCTCATTTCTCACCATCTCCCATGTCTTCATCTCACCCTTCCCTGGATCTCCCTCCCTCTCTTCTTGTCCCAAGCCATCCATTTTCAACAGAGCATCCAGAGTGATCTTTTAGAAGCATATATCAGGTCCCTGCTTAGAATCTAATCCAGTTAAGGTAAATTCCCTACTACTCAGAATAACCAAGGGGGATCTGTCTGCTCTCGCACACCTCTCTGATTCCAGATGCTTACAATTAGTCTGCAATTTCGTCCTCAATCACTGCTGTGCAGCCGTTCTTCTTTCTATTCTTTGATCATGCGAAGCTTGGCCTCAGCTCAGGGCATTTGCACTGGCTCTTCCCTTTTCTTGGAATACTTTCCCCCCACAGAGTCTTACTTGGCTGCCTCCTTTCAATCTCAGCTGAAATACTGTCTCCTCAGAGTGGCTTCCTCAGCCCTCCCAGCTTCCCTCCCACTGTTCTCAGGACTACCACCAAGTCATCTTTTTCCACATCACCCACGTTCTTTCCTTCCTAGAACTTACCTGTATCTGAAATCGTTTTTCTCATCTGTTGTTCATTTTGTTTCATTCATTTCATATCTGTTTGTCACTCCTCAGGTGAAAGTGAGGCCCTTGAAATACAAACATAATCTAGTTCTCCACATCATCCTCTGTGCCTGACCTTAGCCTGTGTAAACATTTGAAAAATATTTATGGACTGACTGATTTCTAACAGTTTTATGCTCACTCTTTGGAAGTCAGCCACTTAAAAACATTTGACCAGTTTTTTAATCCCTACCTATACTTCAGTATATATAACCTAATGTCATAGATACCCACATATATAGCAGTGGGCTTGAGTCAGATAAAATAAGACTTTATTACCCACAATCACCCTGTTCTCGTCTTGAATAGATCATCTTTTCCATGCATTTAAAAAAGAAAGAGAAGAGAGAAAGGAAAGAAGGAAAGGAAAAGAAAGATAGAAGGAAGGAAGATATTGATTCTGACTCATAGTGACCCAATAGAACTGAGGGTCAGTTTGCATAAATCCAAACTTAGATTGTTATTGTTGCTAGCTGTTGTCGGGTTAGCCGAGGACTGATGGTGAACTCATGCATTACAGAATGCAACTCTGCCCAATCCTGATGCATCCCTATGATTGGTTGTGGATTGGACCATTGATCCACGGGATCTTCACTGGCTAATTTTCAGAAGTAGATGGCCAGATCTTGCGATAAAGTTCATTACTGAATTTGAGGACTGAAATTACATATTTTGTAGAATTAAATATTCTGTACTTTTCATATTTTATTCTCATTCATATTCCCCTCCACGCACGTCTCAGAATTTGTTCCATTTCTTGCAAATCCGGATGAGGAAATCCATTAGTCTGTTCCTCTCCCTTTCCCCAAAAGCTTCACTATTTTTCTCAAAATAAGTGGGACGATGAATTTTTGTAGCATCTGTTTCCCCTCCTTGCTTCTGTATCTCACTTCATTACCTGCATCCACAAACTTGTCCTTTGATCCATGCAAGGACATTGTGTGAGGGGCAAGCCATACTCTCCAGTACATGTGCGGGGGGTGGGGGGGGTCACCCAAATGAGAATCACCGTGCTTTAGAGAAAGGCGTTGGACATTGCATAGCAGCCTACCAGAACATTCCATACACATCCTTTCTGTCACTTAAAAAAGGCACTGCCCCTTCAGTAGAACTGTGATAGCTCTTCATTCTGAAGCTGCCATCACAAGCATCTCACTGTCACTCATGGCTATTTGTGACTGTCATTTCCAACTTAAATATGAAAATAATGGATTTTATACTTCGATATTCACACCAGAATATTTAATTTTTTGAAACGTATTTTCACTGCATCATTCTTATTCTCTTTCCCCACATCTAAAATAATTTTAACGTATTTTTACATTGAGTATATAACGTTAAACATATAGTAAGTTTAAAAACATATAGTAAGTTTAAAATATGTTTCAGTATAGAGACTGGAATGCACGAGTATATGGTGGCTGAATTCCCTAGCCAGAGTTCCCATCTGTGTGCCAGTGAGCACGGATGAGATCTCTTTTAGATCCTGAAATTACACTCTTCCCAAATAGAGATCCACACACTCTGCATTCGGTAGCTACAAATGCTCAGCTCTTTGAAAAGATAAATATCAGATTAAAGCATAACTTTTTAATTTTTTATGGATTTAACTTAAGATCTTTCCAAGGGCCACGTCATCACTGTAGATTCATACAATGACATAAAATTAGGAAGTTCTTTGAGAAAATATGTCGCCATAACTTCTCTCAAGAAATTGTATAAATAGTCCACACAGGGCCCCAAAGGCCCGGTTCAGTTCCTAGGGCTACTGAATATCAGCCATACTAAATTCCAGGAGAAAATAATCCATTCAGAAAAAAAAACCAAATATATTTAATCATAGGATTTTAAAAAGAAAGCTCAGTTTTTTATGGTATCTTAAAATATTTGGTGGGATTTACTGAAGAATCTGTTTTAAAGCAATAATTCAACTTCCGTGGATAGAATATTTCTTCACCTTTATTAATTTATTTTATATTGAAAAATTCTTTGGGAATTGGAAGAGTTGGAAGGCTCATTTTCCCTTTGCAGGCTGTAAGTAAACAGGAAGAGAAACGCGAAGGTTGGTTTTGTGGTACAACCCTTGACCTTGACCTTGACCTTCATAAAAAACTCATAACCGTAGACTCAAATTTTACGAGAGATAGGATTCTTAGAAATCATCTGATTCAGTTCCATAAATTATATATAGGTTAGTAACTGAACCCAAGAAAGGCAAAGTGACTTAAAATACCTGTTGAACAATTTAGCAGAAATATTTAAAAGTTAATAAATCTGCTTAATTGGTTACAATAACTCTTCAGTTCCCTCACTTGTAGGCTACACAAGGTAGTTGTTTTTATTCTCTAAGATGATATAAAATCTGTCATTTTGGTGTTTGTTTTCTCTCAGCACAGAAAAGTAACTCCCCGAACACTCATGCTTAATATATTGATGTGTGGATGAGTCATCCCAAAATTGCTTCCTCAAGTATCTGTTTCAATTAGCTTTGGCAAATTTAAAAACAAAAACAAAATAAATCTCTGGCTGGCAGAGCCTGCAAAAATTAATGTAAATAACTTAAAAATAAATTACGAGTTTAAAATGGTTTGCAGAATTAGGGAGTTAGCCATGAATGGGAAGGAGTTTAAACAATTTTGAGTGGAGAGTCACCTTAGGGCAGCAACACAGATTTATCTTCCACACTGGGACCCATTTGAGACCGTGGGTGTTCTAAGAATCACCAGGTTGGGATAACAGTAAAGCAGGACTTCCCTCGACAAACTTGGATATACGGTCACCTCGATATTTAGGAAAATTAACCCAGCAGAGATCTATGGGTCAGACTGGACTGATCAGAGAGTGATGAGTATGTCTCTGAAATACACCAGCTGAAGAGAGTGGGAAGTCCTTGGGTGATGTGAACAGTTAACATGCTCAGCTGCTAACTGAAAGGTTAGTGGTTTGAGTCCACCCAGAGGTGCCTTGGGAGAAAGCCCTGGAAACCTACTTGTGAAAAACCAGCCATTGAAAACCCTGTGGAGCACAGTTCTACTCTGACATACATGGGGTCACCATGAGTCAGAATTGACTCAAAGACAACTGGTGGTTTTAAAGAGAGTAGGGGTCCTAGGCACGGCCGGAAGCCTCTCTTCTCTTGGACAGGTGGCAGAAATCCCACAGAGCAAGCTGAAGGCTGGGCTCTAGCTTCTCAAATTCTGTCTCTGTGCCTCTCTATGTGGTCTTCCCAGTCTACCTCTGTGGACCAGAGCTGCCCACCTATCAAATGTGTCTTATGTCTTGAGGCTTCTTCCATTTCTAAAGTCTATGGTATGATTACATTTATAAATGATAAAAAAGATATAGTTTATATGTACGTATACATATATGTGTTTGTATGTATGCATATGTGTTGTTTGTGTGCATGTATCCCATTGCCATCAAGTTGATTCTGACTCATAGCGATCCTGTAGGACAGAGTTGCACTGCCCCCAGGGTTTCCAAGGCTGTAATCTTTACAGAAGCAGACTGCCACATCTTTCTCCCGTGGAGCAGCTGGTGGGTTCAAACCATTGACTTTTCGGTTAGCAGCTGAGCACTTAACCACTGTTTTGCCAGGGCTCTCTACCTGCATGTATACGTATGTGTATATATGCATATGTGTTGTATATCTGTGTGTGTGTGTGTGTGTGTTTATATTGTGTGTATCATCTCCTAAGATTATACATGAGAGTGTTTAAATTTTGTTTTTTGACAATAATATTCAACATTCCTGACTAGAGAGTTAAATTGCAAACTGATTTTAATAAAATTTCCCCTAACTAAAAGTTTTTACTTTTGCCCCCCAATACTTGCTTTTCTTTTACATTTCTGAAGATGTCCCAAATTGAACTTCCAAACTCTCAAGGGTCCTTTTCAGCAACAGCTCCATTACTCCTTGTAACCACAGTATAGACAGACTTCCGGTAGCAAAGCTCTCCCGGAAGCAGTGCAGGGCGGCTGGGTGTTTTCGCCAGTGGTTGGAAGTAACACCTGAGTCTGACTGAGCATCATCTGACTGAGTGAATGAACATTACAGCTCAGTCCACTCTGATTCCAGACGTTGCAGAGCTGAAAAATTGGTCAGCTTCTCAGATATGGTCCAGATGAAGACTCATCTATCAGGTGTACCAGGGTCTACCATCCACCACGTCTTCTTCCATGTCCACAGCCCAGGATTTGGCAGTTGAAACGACAACTTTTCTAGGCCTGTCGGCAACAGGGGGCACGTCTGTGCTGGAAATTGCTGACGCACTTCTGAGGACCAGATAATTCATTATTTTCCTTTTTTCCAAATAAGCTGAAAGATGCATATAAAGTGGTCTAACAGCTTAACTACTTCCTGTCAAGTCCTCAGTAGGCATTTTTCTTTAGACTTCCTTTGTCACGTTTCTCAATGTAGTATCAAATTCCGAATATCTCCTTTAGGCCAAAGGTTCTGTTTCTGCTAATCTGCTTTTGTATGTAAGTGGAATAAGAAGACTCCTGGGTATTTATATATAAGCAACATCATGATAAACGGAGAAAAGATTGAAGTTGTCAAGGATTTCATTTTACTTGGATCCACAATCAATACCTATGGAAGCAGCAGTCAAAAAACCAAAAGATGCATTGTGGTGGGCAAACTAGCCTCGAAAGACCTCTTTAAAGTGTTGAAAAGCAAAGATACCACCTTGAAGACTAAGATGCGCCTGACCCAAGCCATGGTGTTTTCAATCACATTATATGCATGTGGAAGCTGGACGATGAATAAGGAAGACTGAAGAAGAATTGATGCCTTTGAATTGTGGTATTTGGGAAGAATATAGAATATACCATGGACTGCCAAAAGAATGCACAAATCTGTCTTGGAAGAAGTACAACCAGAATGCTCCTTAGAAGCAAGGATGGTGAGACTACATCTCACATACTTTGGGCATATTATCAGAAGGGATCAGTCCCTGGAGAAGGACATTATGCTTGGTAAAGTAGAGGGTCAGTGAAAAAGAAGAAGACCCTCAACAAGATGGATTGCCACAGTGGCTGCAACAATGGGCTTAAGCATAACAACCGTTGTGAGGATGGCATAGGGCCGGGCAGTATCGCATTCTGTTGTACACAGGGTCACTATGAGTTGGAACCGACTTGATGGCACCTAACAACAACATATATATATACCATTGCCTTCGAGTCAATTTCGACTCATAGTGACCCTATAGGACAGAGTAGAACTGCCCCATAGGGTTTCCGAGGAGTGGCTGCTGAATTTGAACTGCTGACCTTTTGGTTAGCAGCCCAGCTCTTCACCGCTGTGCCACCAGGGCACCTCTCTCTCTTTCTCTCTCTCTCTCTCTCTCTCTATATATATATACACATATATATGCATATATACAACCAAAAAAAAAAAAAAAAACCATTGCTGTGTAGTCAATTCTGATTCATGATGATCCTATGTATTACAAAGTAGAACTGCTCCATTCAGTTTTCTTGACTGTGATCTTTATGAAAGCAGATCACCATGCCTTTCTCTCATAGTGCTGCTGGATGGATTTGAACCTGCCTAATTTAGTTTAGTAGATGAGTGCAAACCATTAGCACCACCCAGGGACTGTAAAATATATATACAGGGCAAATCCTTCTGTATCTAGCCATGGACTTCTGATCGTCAACTCTGGTTTTGTTCCCAAGCCCCTTCCTCACACTTATCCTAGGCTTGCCCCTCACTGGTCTTCAGTTGACAATAGGAACATGGCCTGCGTATTTCCCACTTTGTATTCCTGGTATCTTGTAGTTCCTCAGTACCTGTTAGAATGAAAGATGGCAGGCTGGGCCCTGAGAATAATGATGTACGTGGTGTAGCCTCTGCTCCTTCCTCTTTCTCTAGCCAGAACCTGAAGAAACAGCTTGATAGGTTATGAAATAAAACATGTTTGTCCAAAGTGACTGGGTGCTCAGTGGTAATCTCCTTTACCTGAGTTTCTCTTGTGAATGAAAGCTTTGATGCGCCCAAACAAGGACACTTCAGGTTTTGTACTCTGCTGTATCAGCAGCCATTGGGTAGTTTCTAACACGTAGTGGGGACTCAATTTGTAGGATCCACTGATAGCACAATTTGTGAGCTTGTGTAGATACGTTCATTACAGTGAACTACTGCTCTTCAGAGTTCTTGTGGGAACCTCTCTTATAAAGATTTGCTTGCATTGAATATATAATTTTGTCCATCCCGAATTTCTAAAGACAACTAGTTAATATTCTCACCCAATGAGCAATCCAGACTCCAGCCAATTTTCTTAAGTGGAACTCAGCAAAAGAAATTGCTCTACCTCAATATTGAGCCAAGGTAGTTCATTTAACTATACAGAACTATTTTCTTACTAGCATCACCCCATAATTGTCATTTTGTGAAGTTGCTAAGCTTAGCAAAAATGGTATGTGTAAGTGTCACCATACCACAAACGTCTATATAACTGTACACCCTAACGCAGGGTGGTGTGTGCCTATTTTCTGGATAATTCATGCAGATGGTTATTTGAATGGAGACTTTCAGGATTGCCCATGGAAAATCCTCATCCTTCAGAATTGTCTGACTTCCCCAATGGTTGGCCTCCTATTTTGCTCTCTCAGGCAGTGATCATGGTGGTTACAAGCTCAGGATCTAGGATGAGACAGACCTGGTTGGAATCCTGCTATTGACATTCACCAGTACTATGTTACTCTGGGAAGATTATTTGTTGCTATTGTGAGCTGCCATCAAGCCAACCCCCAACTCATGGTGACCCCATGCACGACACAGGGAAACACTGCCTGGTCTTGTGCCATCTCCATGATGAGTTGCAGATCAGACTGCTGTGATTCGTAGAGTTTTTGCTAACTAATTTTCTGAAGTAGATCACCAGGACTTTCTTCCTAGTCTATCTTAGTCTAGAAGTTCTCCTGAAACCTGTTCAGCATCTTGCAACACACAGGCCTCCACTGACAGATGGGTAGTAGCTTTGCATGAGTTGCATTGTCTAGAAATCAAACCCAGGTCTCCTGCATGGAAGGTGACAATCCTACTACTGAACCACCAACGTCCTCAATTATTATTAACATAATTATTTATACATATAAGTGCTTTGCTCTTCTAGAAAGCACAAATCATTTTAAAGAAAAAAAATAGTTTTAAACAGTTTGACAGAAGGACAATAGGCAGACTACAACAAAAAAGGTGACAAACAGGATTATTTGGTTAAATAGAGCTGAGGCATTAAGCAATATGGAAAGGCAAAGATGAGAAAAGACGACTTCAAAGTCACTTCTTTTGTAGAAACGAAGAAATGTCGAGATGTCCCTTTGAAACCCATGATCTGAGTGTCACAACATTTTATCAGCCAAAGTTGCAATTCCTGACTTTTTCTCTAGTGACAAACAGCTGTCATTCACATGTGCAATACATACATGTGAATTTGGATTCTTCGAATTTCTTTGGAAACTCAAAGTATTTTCT
Source organism: Dugong dugon (assembly GCA_030035585.1). Taxonomy (NCBI): domain Eukaryota; kingdom Metazoa; phylum Chordata; class Mammalia; order Sirenia; family Dugongidae; genus Dugong; species Dugong dugon. Next base: position 18,479,951 of record CM057460.1, read on the forward strand.
TTGGTAATTTAGGGCATAGAACCCCTGTCTATTTTGGTGTGGCATTTATTTTTTAAAACTTTAAGTACATTACAAGGAAAAGTTTTGGAGGCTCCATAGACATATCCAAACTCCCTGAGGGACTGAATTGCTGGGTGAAGGGCTGTGGGGACTATGGTCTCGAGGAACATCTAGCTCAGTTGGCCTAACACACTTTATAAAGAAAATGTTCTGCATTCTACCTTGGTGAGTAGTGTCTGGGTACTTAAAAGCCTGTGAGCAGCCATCTAAGATACTCCACTGGTCTCACCCCCTTGGCAGCAAGGGAGAATGAAGAAAACAAGATACAAGCGAAAGATTAGTCCGAAGGGCTAATGGACCACAGCTACCATGGCCTGTACCAGACTGAGTCCAGTACAGCTAGATGGTGCCTGACTACCACCACTGACTGCTCTGGCCGGGATCACAACAGAGGCTCCTGGACAGAGCTGGAGAAAAATGTAGAACAAAATTCTAACTCAAAAAAAAAGACCAGACTTACTGGCCTGACAGAGACAAGAGAAACCCTGAGAGTATGGCCCCTGGACACCCTTTTGGCTCAGTAATGAAGTCACTCCCAAGGTTCAACATTCAGCCAAAGATTAGACAGCCCCATAAAACAAAACAAGACTAATGGGGCACAGCAGTCCAGGACAAAGACTAGAAGGCAGGAGGGGACAGGAAAGCCAGTAACAGGGACCCAAGGTTGAGAAGGAACAGTGTTGACATATTGTGGGGTTGTTAACCATTGTCATAAAACAGTATGTGTACTAACTGTTTAATGAGAAACTATTCATTCTGTAAACCTTCATCTAAAGTACAGTTAAAACCTTCATCTAAAGTACAGTTAAAAAAAAAAAGAAAAACTTCAAGTACATACCAGGAATGAAATCAGACAATAAATTATTTCAAATGTTTTCATTTTGTGATGAAAATAATTAAGGAAAATACTTAAAATTGAAGTGTATTTTGTATTTCCCTCTTCCCACAAATAATAATAAGAAGGTGAACAAGCATTCATCCATTGAATCATAACTGTGATGGAATCTATTTAGTAATAAAAGATACATACATGGAATACAGGTTTGAATATATTAATATGAATGTCATGATTGCAAATTTTATTTGCTTCATCACTTTATCTGCCTTGGATTTTCAAAGCAAGTGGTTATATTGTTAGTTATAGTTCAGCTGCGACTATATTTTTTTATAACACTTGTCAAAACTGAAACAAGACATAAACTGTAACAATATTTTTTTAAAACTTTCCCTCCCACCTTCCCAAACTCTAAGTTCCAAGGGGCAGGTCTGTCTTGTTTACTGTTGTATTTCCATGATTTAGCACAGTTCTTGGTGCCTCACAGACACTCAACAAATATCTCTCAAATAAATGAGCGAACTTAAAATGCAAATATGAAAACATTTCCTCTACTTTGTATCCTTCCTATCTTTCTTAACTAAACTCACACGCACACACACAACTTGGTCCTTGGGTAAAATTCACAGAAATCACACAAGTATCTCTAAATTTACAATGTGCAAACCTACGATAAATTAAGGTCCTCACAGTTATTAATCATGCTAGTAGTAACGGTACACTTACACGGTCTGATGCAAAGATAATGCAGGCTCTGGGTTTTGTGCCCTCTGCTCCACGCTTCCCTACCATTATAGGGAAATTTTTGCTGGAGGATAGTATTCTGTTCCATTGGACCTTTAAGGGTTGCCATGAAAAGTCTTCTATGACCAGAAGGTTTGAAGAAAGCTTGGAGAGACCAAATTTAACAGATCCCTTTAGTATGTTAAAGAGCCCTAGTGACACAGTGGTTAAGCATGTGATTGTTAACCAAAAGGTCGGCAGTTCGAACCCACCAGCTGCTCCATGGTTGAAAGATCTGGCAGTCTGTTTCTGTAAAAATTACAGTCTTGGAAGCCCTATGGGGCAGTTCTACTCTGTACTATAGGGTCACTGTGAGTCAGAATCAACTTAACAGCAACAGCTTTTTTTGTTGGTTTGTTCAGTATATTACTGTGCCCTAGGAATCTCTGAGAGGAAGAACTACAGGATCTCGGCTTTGCACACACACACAAAAAAAAAAGCCCCACCCTCTTCCCAGTAATATACACCTTTAACAGCCCTGAACTGCTTTCCTTGGTAAATGTCAAGACACCAGTGAGCAGCCCTGTGTTTGAGCACTGCTGTTACAGAGGTGCAAACGCACTCCCCCGCCCAGATGAGCCCTGTCTCTGACGAGCATCCCTGACAACTCTGGATAATCTCCAAAATCAACTCAGAATTTAACACAGGAATTCTCTTTAGACTTTTAACAATTCTTTATTAAATTATCACTTTCTTGTTTTGCATTTCACCTGTAGTTTTTCCACCAGCTTCCTCACCCCAGGTTTACAGGTACTGTTGGGTTCTTTCTCTGTAAAGATCTGCAGCTGATAACATTTTTGCAGTTAATTATGTCGTTGCTTGAAAGGAACGAAGAAAGGAAGGGGTGCAGTGAGATGCCTCTTGGAGGGAAGGAAACAGAAATTTACAAGTTTGAATGGGGCTTCAGTGCCAAATAGCTGTCCAACTTCCATGGAAACAGAATCCTTTATGAACTCATACAGGCGAACCTGCTAAGCTCTTCAGGACGTCAGTGGCTTTATAATGATGTTACCAACTTTCACTGAACTATTGCATATTTACGGTGGGTCTTTAGCAGTGTGGGGGCCTTGTGAATTAATCCCTATTTAATGAGAAATATTTGAAGGTGATGAGAGCAGTCCGCTGCTGATGGGAAAACTGCCTTGATAGATTATTTTTGGAACATTAGAGACGACTCAGTCAAGACCCTTCACTGCGTAGGACAGGACAATTTTGTGAGAGATTGAAATAAAATACAGGATTTATATGCAATTATTTTCATCACCTATCAAATGTCTTGTATTTGCTTTAATGGTCTTAAATTTTCACACTTGCTTGCTTTCATCAAACCTCAGTAGCCTGCACTAAATTAAATGGCTAGATATTGACTTTTGGCTGAAGGGGATTTTTAGAAAAGTGATAGCTAATGGTTGCATTTGAGAAACTGTGATTTATTTTAGATTAATTTGTAATATATGTTTTATTTCAAAATGTCTGGAGAGAGCTATGAAAATATGTTTATATGTGACAAGTGCTGTTGGATTCTCACCAATATGATGCAAATTTTCCGTATCTACCTCATGAGTTGGATACAATGCATAATTAAAATATTTTTAGATGCTGGAAGTGCTTGGATGCTCAAATATAAATTATTAAAATAAAAATATAATAAATTATTGTAAATTTATTTATAATAAATTATTGTCATTTCCCTACGCTTGCTGTTACTGCTCTGATTAGAAGGACTCAGAAATTAGGAAGGAAATTACCAAAATAACTTGTTTTCTTTTTAACCACCTACTCTGCCTTTTGGTTTTTGGGTGTACAAATGAAAGGTATTTAATCTCTTAACTTTTTTTTTTTTTTTTAACTGTACATTTGAGAAAGTCATGAGTGTGTGGGTATGTGCGGATAAGGTAGAATCCATCAATAAAAGGATTTCTTTTCTTTTTGAAGATCATTGGTCCTTCTCATGCTCTGGAATGTTCTTTGGCTTTCTACTCCTGTAAGAGCTTTGCCTTTTTGAATCCAGTGAACATGCTGTTAATTTGGAGGCCAAATCCTTATGTAACTGACAATAAAGCAGCATGATTTGATACTAAAACTATTGAATCTGATATTAACTGGCTAGGGGTAAAGTGCAAATCCTTCTCTGGCCACATTTCCCTCCTCCGTGATACGAGTTTTACAGGACTGTGCCTCAGTGCTGCCTGCCCTCACCTCTTGCTTTTTAACATTGGTGTCCACACCCAAATAAAAACACGGATATTGTTGTTCACGCTACTGCAACACAAATTGTGGACAGAAAGACCTAGCAGTCGGCTTCCATAAAGATTACAGCCTAGGAAACCCTATGGGGCAGTTCTCTGTCCTGAAGAGTCACTCTGAGTCATAACCAACTTGACGACACATAACTACAACAGCAGATTCAACTAAGAAATGGAAAAAACAGAAAAGAAGGCGTGTGTTTCTGTGGATCCAGCTTCAAGTGTTTGTACTTTCTTTATAAAAACCAGTTGCTGTCCAGTCCTTTCCAACTCCTATAACCCCATGTCTGTCAGAGTAGAACTGTGCTCCATTAGGTTTTCGATGGCTGATTTTTCAGAAGTAGATTGCCAGGTCTTTCTTCTGAAGGGCCTCTGAGTGGACTGGAAGCTTTCAGTTAGCAGCTAGAGCTATGTTACTGTTTGCACCACCCAAGGCCTTTAACTTCCTTTATAGCAATCCCATACAGTATAGAGTTAACCAGTGCCCAGAAGGCATAGAGTGAATCTGTGTAATAATAGCTGGTGCTACGGAAGGCATTAGGTGTTCTGGGCAGCACAAATGGTTAAGTGCTGGATTGCTAGCCAGAAGACAGGGATTTGAACCTATCCAGACTAATCCCAGATGCATTTCGGAAGACAGGCCTGGTGATCTGCTTCCAAAAGGATTGCAACTAACAACAGCATGGAAGACATTATTATTATTATTCTTTCATCTTCATTACAAGGTGCACATTAATATATATGCGTGTATATAGATACACGTGCACACACGTACACACACGCACATATAGATCATATATAGTTGAGGGAAAGAGTGAAAATCTTTGCTGGGAGACATCACCAGGTCTTATTCAAAAGAGCATGTAAGAATCTATAGGCAATAGATGTGATGTCGCCTTTTCTTCCTATTTTTTAAACCAGTGAAAAAGAAAGGATCACTTTAAAATTATATTTTCATAGCTAGACACCAAAAGAGAAGGGACAACATCATCTTTCCCCCTCTTATCTGATAAGTCTTGCTGGGAAGCCCATTTCTGTCTTTTTAAGTAAATACTTCTTAATTCAGATTTATTATAAATAGTATGAAGGTGATTAAATTTTTTGTAATCATTAAATAATAGGTTAAAAGGGTAAATTTAATGCTTGAATTTCACGAAACTTGAAGTTTTAAAGAATATAGAAAAAACAGTAAAATGATTTATCTTTCAGAAATGTTTTCCTGATTCTTTAGCTTTCTATATCTAAATGTCAATTTAATATCGGTCACTAAATATGCATATTAGTAATAAACCCTTTGCTGTCAAGTCGATTGCAACTTATAGCGACCCTATGGGACAGAATAATCCTGCCCCATAAGGTTTCCAAGGAGCAGCTGGTGGATTCAAACCACCGACCTTTTGACTAGCAGCTGAGCTCTTAACCAGTGCACCACCAGGGCCCTGTATTAGTAATAGTTACTGCATAATAAATCTGGTAGGACTTGAATCTTTCTATTCTGAATTTGAATGTTCCAGCATTTCTTGTAGTATATATATATGTATCATTTAAAATTCTCATGGAATAAATTATAAAAATTGGAACTGTGAAGAATATGTTAGTTACTCATTTACCTGTACATCTGAAATTAGCCATTTTCCTAACTGAATACATAATGATTTCCAAGGTGAAGTACAGTTAACCCAGTGGCCTCCTCGATATTAAATCCATTATGCTTGCCTCTGAGTAATGGCCAAAATCATCAGTGTGTCTTCTGAAATCATTTATCATTAATATACATGTATTAATGTACAGAAAAAAAGAAAAGACCAAAATGGATGTCAGAAGAGACTCTGAAACTTGCTCTTGAACATCAAGTAGCTAAAACAAAAGGAAGAAATAATAAAGTAAAAGAACTGAGCAGAAAATTTCAAAGGGCAGCTCAGGAAGACAAATTAAAGTATTATAATGACAAGTACAAAAAGCTAGAGATAGAAAACCAAAAACGAAGAATACACTTGGCGTTTCTCAAGCTGAAAGAACCAAAGAAAAAATCAAGCCTCGAGCTGCAATAGTAAGGATTCTATGAGGAAAATATTAAATGACACAGGAAGCATCAAAAGAAGATGGAAGGAATACAGAGTCATTATACTAAAAAGAATTGGTCAAGGTTCAGCCATTTCAAGAGGCAACATACGATCAAGAACCGATGCTAGTGAAGGAAGAAATCCAAGCTGCACCGAAGGCACTGTTGAAAAAGAAGGCTCCAGGAATTGATGGAATATCAACTGAGATATTTCAACAAACGGATGCAGCACTGAAAGTGCTCACTCGTCTATGCCAAGAAATTTGGAAGACAGCTACCTGGCCATCTGACGATGAGATCCATATTTATGCCTATTCCGAAGAAAGGTGATCCAACCGAATGCAGAAATTATCGAACAGTATCAATAATATCACATGCAAGTAAAATTTTTCTGAAAATCATTCAAAAGCAGCGGCAGCAGTATATCAACAGGGAATTGCCGGAAATTCATTGTCGGATTCAGAAGAAGGCGTGGAACCAGGGATATCACTGCTGATATCAGATGGATCTTAGCTGAAAGCAGAGAATACCAGAAAGATGTTTACCTGTGTTTTATTGACTACGCAAAGGCGTTCGACTTTGTGGATCGTAATAAATTGTGGATAACATTGCGAAAAATGGGAATTCCAGAACACATAATTATGCTCGTAGGGCACCTGTACATAGACCAAGAGGCAGTGGTTCTAACCAAACAAGGGGATATTGCATGGTTTAAAGCAACGAAAGGTGTGCGTCAGGGTTGTATGCTTGCGCCATACCTATTCAGTCTGCATGCTGAGCAAATAGTCTGAGAAGCTGGACTATATGAAGAAAAACAGAACATCAGGATTGGAGGAAAACTCATTAACAACCTGCATTATGCAGATGACATAACCTTGCAGATGACATAACCTTGCTTGCTGAAAATGAAGAGGACTTGAAGTACTTACTGATGAAGATCAAAGATCACAGCCTTCAGTATGGACTACACCTCAACATAAAGAAAACAAAAATCCAGACAAGCCAACATGGTGCTCTAGACAGAAGGACCAAGCCATCCCTCCATGGCAAAGACCAGAAAAACTAAGTAAAACAGAGACAAACATCAATCCTGGAACCATAATTGTCAAATGAAGAGATAAAGAACTCAAGCAAGCACCGAATGGAATAAGAAACTGACAGATAACAGAGAGCAAGGAAAGTTACAAGTGGAGGTCCCCTATCAGCTAACGCAGCATGGATCTGCCATTTTGGACTCCTGTTGGAGATCAGTGGACAGGAAGTATGGGAAAGCAGATTCATAGAGCTCCCAGCAGGAGACAGAGCACCTGGTAACCAGTAAGACACACTTTCCCACCCCCCACCCTGCCTTCCCCTGCTCGACCTTTGCTGCTTTCTGGCTGGCCGATCCACAGCTTCCAGGCCGGTCGATTCCCAGCTTCCTGGAGGGCTGATTCACTGCTTCCCAGCAGGCTGATCCAGGGCTTCCTGGCTGGCCAATTCATTGCTTCCCGGTGGACCAATTCACTGCTTCCTGGCGGGCCAATTCCCGGCTTCCCGGCAGGCCAGTTAGGTGCTTCCAAGCAGGCCGCGACCACACCATGGGAGGCGGGGGTTCTGTGCCTTGCGGATTTGCCCTGCCCACACCAGCCAGCTTCTTCACTGCCATTTCTTTGTTGCTGATGTTGCTTTCTTTGGCCTCTTTTGGTTTCTTCCCTGCCTGTCACCTCCTCCCTGTCCTTTCTCTTGAACACTGGATGCCACGTGCCATCTTTGCTTCTTCTTGATAGACTGTGAAGGACTGTTTAGCTTGGGAACTGCTTCCTTAGTCCACATCACCACACTGGTGGGATCCCTGGGGGCTTTTTTGTTTTTTATGTTTTTCATTTTTCCTTTTTATTTTTCTTCATTTCTCGGTTTCTCCTCTCTTTCTGCTTACTTTGTTTTCCTGTCTCCTGAATACCTGGCTATAGCTGGGCTATACTGCATGGCTGGGGAGCCACTGCCTCGGTCTGCGCAGCCGTGCCGGTGGGATCCTGGGAGCTTTTTTTTTTTTTAATTTTTAATTGTATTTTTTTCCTTTTTGTTTTTCTTCATTTCTCAGTTTCTTGTCTCTCCACTCCAATGACAGGCTCCCCCAGCACTTTTTTTATTTTTGCTCCTGTTTCTCTCTCATCTCTCCTTTTCCATACCCAAACTAGCTCCACACATCACAACCTTCCCCTCCCCCTCCCCCTCCCCTCCCTCCTGCCTATCTGCACCATGTGCTGAACATTGCATTCCTGACCAGCACAGGCACAGCCTACCAGAACCTGCCCTGCACTGACCCCCAGCTCACCTTGTCAACCCCAGTGCGTGCCACAAACAACCTATCCCAGCTTCTCACCTTAGTTGGACCTGCCTTGCTGCATCATACCCGAGCAACTTGCCCTGCCCATTGGACAAGGAGGTGAAAAATACCGTGTCCACAGACAAGCAAACAACAAAGGATGCACAGCCCGCCTGCTCAGACATAACCAAGTAAAACAAAAAATCAGGATGAAACAAACAAATCTACAAGCAATAAATGAAGAAAATAATGACCAAATGTCCCAAAGACAGCAGACAATATCAAAACATATAAAAAAACAGGAGATGATGGTTCCAGTAGGCATCCAAACTAAAACACCAGATGAGTTTCTAGCAGAAGAAAATACACTAGAACTACTAGATATGGAATTCAAAACTCTAATATTCAGAGATATCCAAGAGTTGAAGCAAAAAGCAGACAAAAATGAGGAAGAAATTGAGATATTCATGGAAAAGGCAGACAAATTCATGGAAAATACAGACAAAAAAATGGAAGAACTTGGGAAAATAATACAGGAACAAAATGCTAAATTAAATTCACAACTGGATATCATACAAAAAACAATTAGAAATCTAAAAGATAAACAATAAGATTTCAGAAATGTACTGTCATAGAAGGGCTGAGGAACAGGTTTGAAACAATGGAAGACAGGATTAGCAAAATTGAAGACAAATAGTTGGATACACCCTCGTTTGAGCAAAAATTAGAAAAAAGAACAAAGAAAAATGAAGAAACCCTGAGAATTATGTGCGATACAATCAAAAACAAAAATTTGTGAGTGATTGGAGTTCCAGAACAGAGGGAGAAAATGGAAGACACAGAGAGGATCATTAAAGAATTGCTGACAGAAAACTTCCCTAGTATCATGAAAGATGAAAAGCTGACCATCCAAGAAGCTTAACGATCCCCATATAGGTTAGACCCCAAAAGAAAATCACCAAGGCATATCATAATCACACTCACTAAAACCATACAGAGGGGAAACAATAAGAATAAGCTCTGATTACTCAGCAGAAGCCATGCAGGCAAGAAGGCAATGGGATGACATATATAAAACCTTGAAAGAAAAAAAATTGCCAACCAAAAATAATATATTCTGCAAAACTTTCATTCAAATACAATAGTGAAATCAGGACATTTCCAGATAAACAGAAATTAAGGGAATATGTAAAAACCAAACCAAACCTACAAGAATTCTTAAAGGGAGTCCTTCAGTTTGAGAACAAACATCAGACCACAACCTGAATCTAGGACACAGGATCGCACTAGCCAGATACAAACCTAGGAAATGAACTATCAAGGACTATTTGAAACCAAAAGATTTTCAACAGGGAACCAGAGAGGTTAATCTGCAAATAACAACGTCAGAACAATAAAAGAGGGAATAAACAGTGTAGGTATAGAACATTCTAATGGAGAGGAAGACAATGCAATACCAAGTAGCAATAGACTGGTTCAAACCTATGAAGATAAGAGTCAATTTCAAGGTAACCACTAAGAATCTTAACAAACCTGCTCATCAAAATAAAGAAGAAAATCACAAAGTCTCAGTAAGAACAAAATCTACAAAAACAAAAGAAATGAAAAAAAATCCACAAACAAAAGGAATTCAGCACAGGAGACTAAGAGGAACAAAGAAATCAGCACCACCACCAAAAAAAGCACTACAAAATGACAGCAATAAACTCACATCTGTCAGTAGTTACACTGAACGTAAATGGCTTTAATCCACCAATAAAGAGACAGAGAGTGACAGAATGGATAAAAAAACAGGGCCCATCAATATGCTGTCTACAAGAGACACACCTTAGAAACAAAGACATAAATTTATTAAAAATCAAAGGATGGAAAAAAATATATCAAGCAAACAGCCACCAAAAAAGAGCAGGAGTGGCAATACTAATCTCAGATAAAATAGATATTAAAACAAAATCTGCCATAAAAGACAAATAAGGGCACTATATCATGATCAAAGGGACGACCCAGCATGAAGACATAACTATCATAAAGATCTACGCACCCAACGACAGGACTCCAAAATACATAAAACAGACTTTAATAGCACTAAAAAAAGAAATTGACTATAATAGTAGGAGACTTCAACACATCACTCCCAGGAAAGGACAGAACATCTAGAAAGAAACTCAACAAAGATACAGAAGCTCTAAAGGCCACAGTCAGCCAAGTTGACCTCATAGACATATAGAGAACACTCCACCTAACAGCTGCAAAGTACACATTCTTTTCCAGCACATGGAACATTCTACAGAATAGACCACATCTTAAGCCACAGAGCAACCCTCAACAAAATCCAAAACATTGACATACAAAGTATCTTCTCTGATCACAATGCCATCGAAGTACAAAATTAACAACAGGAAGAGCAAGGAAAAAAAATCAATTATGTGGAAACTAAATAACACCCTGCTTTAAAACCACTGGGTAATAGGAGTAATCAAAGATGAAATTAAAAAATTCCTAGAATCAAATAAGAATGAAAACACATCATACCAAAACCTTTGGGACACAGCAAAGGCAGTGCTTAGAGGTCAGTTTATAGCAATAGATGCACACATCAAAAAAGAAGAAAGGGACAAATTCAAACATTAGCTACACAACTCAAACAAATAAAGAGAACAGCAAAAGAAGCCTACAGCCACCAGAAGAAAGGAAATAATAAATATCAGAGCAGAAATAAATGAAAGAGAAAATAGGAAGCATCAACAAAACCAAAAGGTGGTTCTTTGAAAGAATCAACAAAATCGACAAACCACTAGCCAAACTAACAAAAGAAAAACAGGAGAGGATGCAAATAACCCAAATAAGACATGAAATGGGGGCATTATAACAGACCCAACTGAAATAAAAAGGATTATAAAAAGGATTATAACAGAGTATTATGAAAAACTATACTCCAACAAATTTGAAAATCTAGAGGAAATAGACAAATTTCTAGAAACACACCACCTACCCAAGCTATCACAAATTGACATTGAAAATCTGAACAGACCCATAACAAGAGAAGAGATTGAAAACGTAGTTTAAAAACTCCCAACAAAAAAAAGCCCTAGCCCAGATGGCTTCACTGGTGAATTCTACCAAACATTCAGAGAAGAGCTTACACCAGTACTACTCAAATTATTTCAGAACATAGAAAAGCAAGGGTTACTTCCAAATTCAGTCTATGAAGCCAGCGTAACCCTGATCCCAAAACCAGGCAAAGACACCACAAAAATAAAAAATTACAGACCTATGTATCTCATGAATATAGATGCAAAAATTCTCAACAAAATTCTAGCCAACAGAATTCACCATCATATCTAAAAAATAATACACCACAACCTAGTAGGATTCATACCAAGTATGCAAGGATGGTTCAACATTAGAAAATCAATCAACATAATCCCCCACATAAATAAAAGGAAATAATCACATGATCATCTCAATTGATGTAGAAAAGGCATTCAACAAAGTCCAACACCCATTTATGATAAAACTTTCAATAAAACAGGAATAGAAGGGAAATTCCTCAACATAATAAAGGGCATCTATACAAAACCAACAGCCAACATCATTCTTAATGGAGAGAAGCTGAAAACAGTCCCCTTGAGAACAGGAAAAGACAAGGATGTCTTTTATCACCACTCCTGTTTAACATTGTGCAGGAAGTCCAAGCTAGAACAGTTAAGGCAAGAAAAAGAAATAAAGGGCATCCAAAGTAGTAATGAATAAGTAAAACTGTTCCTATTTGCAGATTATATAATTCCATATATAGAAAACCCAAAAGACTCCACGAGAAAACTACTGGAGCTGATAGAAAGATTCAGCAAAGTAGCAGGATACAAGGTAAACACATACAAAAATCAGCTGGATTCCTATATATCAATAAAGAAAACAAATAAAGGAAATCAGGAAAACAATACCATTTATAATAGCCCCTAAAAAAATAAAATACTTAGGAATAAATCTAACCAGGGATATAAAAGACCTATACGAAGAAAACTGCAAAACACTTCTGCAAAAGAGATCTACATAAATGGAAACACATACCATGCTCATGGATAAGTAGACTCAACATTGTGAAAATGACAATTCTACCCAAAGCAATCTACAAATACAATGCAATCCTGATCCATACACCAACAACATTCTTTAAAGAGATGGGAAAAAAATCATTAACTTTATATGGAAAGGGAAGAGGCCCCACATAAGTAAAGCATTACTGAAAAAGAAGAAGATAGGAGGACTTGCACTACTGACCTCAGAACCTACTATACAACTACGGTAGTCAAAACAGCCTGGTACTTGTACAATGACAGATACATTGACCAATGGAACAAAATTGAGAACCCAGTTGTAAATCCATCCACCTATGGTAACTTGATCTTCAACAAGGGCCCAAAGTCCATCAAATGGGGAAAAGACAGTCTTTTTAACAAATGGTGCTAGCAAAATTGGATGTCTGTCTGCAGTGAAATGAAATAGGACCCATACCTCACACTGTACACAAAAACTAACTCAAAATGGATCAAAGACCTAAATATACAACCAAAAACTATAAAGATCATAGAAGAAAAAATAGGATCCACACTAGAGGCCCTAATACACAGCATTAACAGGATACAAACTGTAACTAACAACATACAAACTCCAGAAGATAAGCTAGATAATGGGGATCTTCTAAAAATTAAACACTTAATGCTCATCAAAAGACTTCACCAAAAGAGAAAAAGAGAACCTGCAGACTAGGAGAAAATTTTTGGCTATTACAAATCGACAAAGGTCTGATCTCTAAAATCTGTAGGAAAATCCCACACCTCTACAACAAAAAGACAAATAACCCAATTTAAAAATGTGCAAAGGAAACGAACAGGTACTTCACCAAAGAAAACATTCAAGCAACTAATAAACACATGAGGAAATGCTCGCAATCAGTAGCCATTAAAGAAATGCAAATCAGAACCACAATGAGATACCATCTCACCCCAGCATTACTGGCACAAATCAAAAAAACAGAAAATAACAAATGTTGGAAAGGCCGTGCGGAGATTGGAACTCTTATGCACTGCTGGTGGGAATGCAAAATGGTGCAACCATTTTGGAAAACAATATGGTGCTTCCTTAGAAAGGTAGAAATAGAAATATCATATGATCCAGCAGTACCACTCCTAGGAATATACCGTAGAGAAATAAGAGCCATCACACGAATAGACATATGCATACCTATGTTCATTGCAGCATTGTTCACAATAGCAAAACAATGGAAACAACCTAGATGCCCATCAACAGATGAATGGATAAACAAACTGGTACATACACACAATAGAATACTATGCAGCAATGAAGAACAATGATGAATTTGTGAAACATCTCACAACATGGATGAATCTGGAGGGCATTATGCTGTGTGAAATAAGTCGATCACAAAAGGACAAATATTGCATGAGACCACTACCATAGAAACTCATGAAAAGGTTTACACACAAAAAGAAACAATCTTTGATGGTTACTGGGGAGAAAGGGGTGGAGTGAAAAAACTAAATAGACAATAGCTAAGTGGTAACTTTGGTGAAGGGTAAGACAGTACACAATACTGGGGAAGCAGCTCAACTTGTTCAGGGTGAGGTCATGGAACCTCCATGGACAAATCCAAACTCCCTTAGGGACTGAATTACTGGGCTGAAGGCTATGGGGACCGTGGTCTCAGGGGTCATCTAGCTCAATTGACATAACATAGTTTATAAAGAAAACGTTTTACATTCTACTTTGGTGAGTATCATCTGGGGTCTTAAAAGCCTGTGAGCAGCCATCTGAGATACTCCACTGGTCTCACCCTTTCGGAAGCAAGGGAAAATGAAGAGAACTAAAGACATAAGGGCAAGATCAGTCCAAAGGACTAAAAGACCACAACTACTACTGCCTCTACCAGACTGAGTCCAGTACAACTAGATGGTGCCCGGCTACCACCACTGACTGCTCTGACCGGGGTCACGACAGAGGGTCCCGGACAGAGCTGGAGAAAAATACAGAACAAAATTCTAACTCAAAAAAAAAAAAAGACCAGACTTACTGGCCTAACAGAGACTGGAGAAACCCCAAGAGTATGGCCCTTGGACACCCTTTTAGCTCAGTAATGAAGTCACTCTCGAGGTTCACCTTTTAGCCAAAGATTAGACAAGCCCATAGGACAAAATGAGACTAAAGGGGCACACCAGCCCTGGGGCAAGGACTAGAAGGCAGTAGGGGACAGGAAAGCTGGTAATAGGTAACCCAAGTTCGAGAAGGGAGAGTACTGACGTGTCATGGAGTTGTTAACCAATGTCATAAAACAATATATGTACTATCTGTTTAATGAGAAGTTAGTTTGTTCTGTAAACCTTCACTTAAAGTACAATTTAAAAAAAAAAAAAAAAAGAAGAATCTTCCAAAAAAAGAAAACAAAAAATCCTCACAACTGGACCAATAAGCAACATCATGATACACGGAGAAAAGATTGAGGTTGTCAAGGATTTCATTTTACTTGGATCCACAATCAACACCCATGGAAGCTGCAGTCAAGAAATCCAAAGACACATTGCATGGGGCAAATCTGCTGCAAAAGACCTCTTTAAAGTGTTGAAAAGCAAAGATGTCACCTTGAAGACTAAGGTGCGCCTGACCCAAGCCATGGTATTTTCAATCGCATCATATGCATGCAGAGCTCTACAATGAATAAGAAAGACTGAAGAATTGATGCCTTTCAATTGTGTTGTCAGCTAAGAATGTTGACTATATTATGGACTGCCAAAAGAATGAACAAATCTGTCTTGGAAGAAGTACAACCAGAATGCTCCTTAGAAGCAAGGATAGCGAGACTACGTCTTACATACTTTGGACGTGTTGTCAGGAGGGATCAGTCCCTGGAGAAGGACATCATGCCTGGTAAAGTAGAGGGTCAGCCAAAAAGAGCAAGCCCCTCAAAGAGATGAATTGACACAGTGGCTGCAACAATGGGCTCAAGCATAACAACTATTGTGGGCATAGTGCAGGATTGGGCAGTGTTTCATTCTGTTGTACATAGGTCGCTATGAGTTGGAAGCTACTTGACAGCACCTAACAACAAGAACAGCATACATGTAAATTATATTGATTTTTTTAGAACTTCCTAAAGACATTTGGAGCTCTGGTGGCATCCTATAGGGTCACTATGAGTTGGAATCAACTTGACGGAACCTAACAACAACAAAGACATTTATAAGGAAGCCAGTTGGATATGGAAAGGAAATACCTACTTTTTCTGCAAAAGGCTAGATAGTAAATATTTTCCACTGTGTGGCCATACCGTCTCTGCTGCAGCTGCGTCCTCCACTCTACCGTGCAGAGCAAAGGCAGCCATAGATGATACCTAAAGAAATGGCTGTGGGTGGATTTGGTTTGTAGACCTTCATTTACTGACAAGGGTCCTACATGACAGGAGGATCATTTTGATTTGTAATTACAT
Source organism: Dugong dugon (assembly GCA_030035585.1). Taxonomy (NCBI): domain Eukaryota; kingdom Metazoa; phylum Chordata; class Mammalia; order Sirenia; family Dugongidae; genus Dugong; species Dugong dugon. The sequence goes on from CM057460.1 coordinate 18,495,746, forward strand.
TGTTGCAGCTAAAAGCGTTGTGGCCCCATGAGGTCCTGCAGCTGTATGAAGACTGAAGTGATGGTATCAGTCATCTGGACTCCGTCAGCACAGGCTAAACATCTGGATGTTTGCAAATCTAAATTCGAGTTTAAAAAACACCTATTACGTTATCACTGTGATTGTTAACTAAGCTTTGTGTACTTCCTTCCAAGAGTGATCTCAACATATTTAAAAAGCTGGAAACAAAGGAAAATACTGCCTTTTTTCCTTTTCCCTTTAAATCTTGTATTTTAAAACAAAAGCCAGTGGAGGGGAATACACGCTTCTAGTAGAGGACAATTGGTCTCCGTATCAGATGCCCTCCGGAAACCATCGTAATTAGAGCCACAGGAGCGCTGAGTTCGTTTGATACCAACGAGTTTGCAAAATAAAGATTCTGTGTCAGGAGCTCCAGCCAGCCACCAGAGAACACACTTGCAGCAGCCATCCCCAGACTCCCAGCTTGAACCCTTTTGAATTCAATTGCTGGGAAGACAGTTTCCGAGAGACAAGCTGCTTCTCAGAAAGATGCCTCACGGTCACGCCCTTCTGCTTGTTGCTGATCATCTTAAATGGTGGAACGTGAGAACAATGTCCTGTGGCAAAGCTCTGGCTGGGATTTCTCCTCCTTATGTAGGAAGGCTGGTTGTTGTGGTTGGGTGCCATCGAGTCGTGATCCCACGTGACAGAGTAGAACTGCCCTTAGGGTTTCCTTGGCTCTAACCTTTATGGGAGCAAATCACCGAGTCTTTCTCCCGCGGAACCAATGGGTAAGTTTGAACCACCAACCAACCTGATGGCCCAGAGTTTAACCATCATGCTACCAGGGCTCCACAGGAAGGCAGGGCTAGGCCCCACGTTGCATTCTCTAATGTAAAATAAACCAGCTGTGTTTGTTCAGATTCTAAATATTAGGATTATTTTGTATTCTTTGCAAATGTAAAAGCACAAAGTGTTTGTTTGTTTGCTTGCTTGCTTGCTTGCTTGTTTAATTTACTCCAGCCCAGTTCTGGAAGGCTCCTTACACTTAAAATGAGAGGCACTGTGATGGTGATTTAAAGGTGTAGGAAGGATGGTGGCTGCGCAGTTCTCTCATGGGGACCAGCCCTCTACCTGATACGGTTACACTCACACTGCACCCTGTCCTTGCTGGCTTCTGTCCTTCCTTGTCTCTACCCACCCTCACCTCCTCTCGGGTATCCTTATGGAGAGACAGCCTTGTGCCTGAGGAGGCTGCTCCCAGCACTTGGATTCTAGATTACATCTCCTCCTTTCTTCTCTGAAATGCCCCATTGGTTATCCCTGTCTTCCCTTCACTTTAACCTGTCTTTTCTCTTCTTTATTTACTCGCCAAAAGTTGCTCAAGCCTCTCCCATTAAACACCCACGCACAAGTGCATGCCTGCATTCTCTCTCTCCCTTCTCCCTCTCTCTTCCCCTCCCTCCTTTACTCCCCCTTCCTTCTTTCTTTCTCTCCCTCTGTCTCCCTCTCTTCTCCACTTTGCCTTTCTAGTGCTGTTTTTCTCCCCCTTCCCTTCAGAGCCATGCCCCGTATGGGAAACCCCTCCCAGAATCTCAATCCCTCCTCCTACTCTCCTGGATAGAAAAGGACTCACTTTTCTGAGATTTCAGGAAGATGAGCTTAAAGTGCCTCTTTTCCTCTTACCCTTTACAGGGCCTCAATAAGCTGGTGTTTTTGTTGCTAGATGCTATCGAGTTGATTTCGACTTATAGCGAACCCCGTGTGACAGAGTAGAACTGCACCCATAAGGTTTCCTAGGCTGTAATATTTATAGGAGCAGGTGTTTCTGCTGCAGAGCCGCTGGGTGGGTTCAAACTGCCGGCCTTTCATTTAGCAACCTAGTGCTTAAACATTGCCCCAGCAGGGATCCTTCTGAATAAGCTAATCTGTAATGTTTTAGTTCCAAAGCACTGTAAAAACTCTTTGCCATCGAGTCAATTCCAAATCATAGCAAGCCTGTAGGACAGAGTAGAACTGCCCCATAGAGTTTCAGGGAGCAGCTGGTGGATTTGAACTGCCAATCTTTTGGTTAGCAGTGTAGCTCTTAACCACTACACCACCAGGGTTTCCCACAGCGCTATAGAGCCTGATTAACTTCAATCTTGAGGATCACCATGTACGTGTAGCATTTTCGACCAAACCCTTTTCCTGCCTCAATAAAACTCATCCTATGTGGGGTCTTAGGTCCCTGGGTGGTGCAAGTGGTTTGCACTCCACTACTAACCTAAAGGCTGGTGGTTCAGATCCACCCAGCAGCACCACAGAAGAAAGGCCTGGCAATCTGCTTCCAAAAAGTTTATAACCAAGAAAAGCCTGTGGAGCAGTTCCACTCTGTAACACATGGGGTCACTTGAGTCAGAACTGACTCAATGGTAGTGGGTTATGTGGGTGGTAGCATTGCTTTCTGATGAACGGCTTGGCTGACCTTTCCTCCCTGGGAATTCCGACAAGCCCTGGTTTAAGAAGCCTAAGTATTTCTCCAGTCCACACTCCATCGGGTTTCATTAGTTTAACTATTACACTTAGCAAAGTTAAGTTTTCCCCTTCTTTCTACTTCCAAATAACATGAACATTCCAGTTAATGTTACTTTTTTTTCCTTAACGGCTATTAATGCATGTATAATAATATTAGACAACACTTAAATATTGCTTAGTAGGTTCCACGCACCACTCTAAACACTGTATATGTATAAGTAAACCATTGCCATCGAGTCGATTCCGACTCATGGCGACCCTATAGGACAGAGTAGAACTGCCCCATAGGGTTTCCAAGGAGTGGCTGGTGGGTTTGAACTGCCGACCTTTTGGTTAGTAGCCAAACACTTAACCACTGTGCCACCAGGGCCCCCACATATGTATATCAACTCATTTATTTCTCATAATTACGCTGTTATTTCCCTCATTTTGTAAATGAGGAAACTGAGGCACCTGGATATAGAGCAGGAGTTCTTAGGCGTTCACATGCCTCAGAAGTTACTACAGGGCTTATCAGAATAGATATCTGGACCCTACTCCTGGAGTTTCTGACTCAGGGGGTCTAGGGGGCGGGAGAGGTGGGCTGAGAGTTTGCATTTCTAGCATGTTCCCAAGTGGTGCTGATGCTGATACTGTCGTTCCAGGGACCACCTGAGATCCACTGAGATTGAGTAAGTTGCCCAAGACCACACAGCTAGTAAGTGGTAAAGGCTGGATTTAAACCCAGGCAGTAACTCTCCCAAAGCCTTTGCGTTACCTCATGTAATAAATAGGTAGGCCTGATATGCCTTCCCAAAAAGGATGCCTGTTTCCAAAGAAGCCATCGCCTACTTTCTGCGTATAAATGTGTATGTTTATATGCGTCTTTGAGCCCTGGTGGTACAGTAGTTAAGAGCTTGGCTGCTAACCAAAAGGTCAGCAGTTGGAATCCACCAGCTGCTCCTTGGAACCCCTATGGGGCAGTTCTACTCTGTCCTACAAGGTCGCCATGAGTGGAAATCGACGAACGTGAGTTTTTTGGTATGGGTGTCTGGGCATATGTGTGAATTAAAATACACATGTGTGTATCAACAGAGAATAACCATTAGAAAATTCTTTAATCATTCCTACACTCTCTTTGCCAATTATAATCATTAGTTTGTTTCAATAACAGATCTCTGAGCTCATCACGGTCTTTATAACCTGTTATTTGGAAGCAACAGACTTGTGATTTCCAAAGCACATGTAATCTCATACTTATTTCCTAGAAGGAAATCAGACTATACAATTTAACATGATGACAAGTGTAAATAATGCATTCGAATTATAGATTCTTAGTCATCAACTCCAGCCTCTCCTCAGATTCACGAGTCTCTGAAATCTGGAATGAAGGGCAGTCAGCCGTGGCTTTTGGAGATTTCCCAAGATATCTGATTTGCTTGTGGGTGGCTGTGCTTGCTTAAAAGCTCTTTCTCACAGTTACCCCAGACCTGACCCCTGTAAGTTCTACCAACCCTAGACCTGTGTCCTCCACCGACACAGAAGCCTTTTCCGTGTTGCATGTGAGAACATCTCAAGTATATAAAGACGCCACCTCCAAGGATTCTGGTCCTCAAGCTACATCTATCTGCCCTCTGACTTCAGGGAATGCTCATACGCCAAAACCTGCCTTCCTGCCTCCTGCTTTGCCTGGCCCAAGCATGCTCCAGTCTGACACTGTCTCCTCTTTCAAATATAGTACCCCAATGTGAATGCGAAGGAGCCCTGGTGGTGCCGTCGTTAAGTGCTCAGCTGCTAACTGAAAGATCAGTGGTTCGAACCCACCAGCGACTCCACGGAAGAAAAACCTGGTGATCTGCTCCTGTAAAGATTACAGCCTAGGAAACCCTATAGGCATTCTGTCACATGGGTCGTTATGAGTCGGAATCGACTCCATGGCACACAATGACGACAACAACAACGTGAACGTAATGTTCCAGAAAATGCTTAAGACAGAGACTTGTCGCCCTTGATCTGGAAACGGAAGCCATTTTCATTGGCAGTTTCCCAAATGCATTTTGAAAATGTTTTGTTCCCCCCTGGCTGTTACTCATTGTACCTGATACACTCCTTGGATTTCCTGGCACTATATTTAATGCCAAGTGTTCATTTGTTTGTTTTGGTTATGATTATGACACCCTCTGCTGATTTTCAGACTTCTTAACATTTGCTTTTCCTAGTAAAGTTCCAGATTGAAAACTTAATTGAAGAAAAATTGGTTAAAAGTTTTCTATGACTGGAATCAGTTATTAAAAAGCTAAAGGAGAGGCATTGTTGTTAATTGCTGCTGAGTCAGCTTTGACTCAGGGCAATCTTATGTGTAACAAAACATTGCCCGGTCCCACACCATCTTCATGATCCTTGGTATGGTTGAGCCCATTGCTGTGGCTGCTGTGTCAATCCATTCACTGAGGATTTCCCTTGTTTTTGCTGACCCTCTACTTTAGCAGACATGATGTACTGTTCTAGGGATTGGTCTTTCCTGATGACGTGTCCAAAGTAAACAAGATGAGGTTTCACCAGCCTCTCTTCTAAGGAGCATTTTGATTTTATTTCTTCTAAGATTGATTTGTTCGTTCTTCTGGCAGCCCACAGTATAGTCGATATTCTTTACCAACACCACAACTCAAATCTATCAATTCTTCTGTCTTCTTTTTTCACTGTCTAGCTTTTGCATACATATGAGGCAACTGAAAAGACCATGGCTTGGGTCAGGTGTACCTGAGTTATCAAAGTGACATCATTGTCATTTTTGTAAAAAATGTCATCTGTGACATCTTTTGCACATCAAAGTAGCAATATTATGCCTATGCAATTCAAGAGAGGCCGTTTGTTTGTCAATTTAAAACAATAGTCATTTTCTTCCTCGTGGTAGGTAAACACTGTTCAGCCCCCTTTACTAGTATTGCTTGGTCTAAATGACCCAGTCTCACCAACTAGCTGATGTTAAAAACACAGGACATTTTGTACATTCGAAATTGCAGAGTAGTTTCAGGGTCCTCTGAGTAGTTTTTGAAAGCCCCTATCCTGCATCAGAGACTCTTAAGACTTGAAAATACTTTTAAAATTACAAAGCTGGTCTTTTTACTGAAGAGAAACTGAGGTTCCGAGAGGTTAGAGGAGTTTCCCAGCATGCATCATCAGTGTTAAAGGCAGTCCGTGAGTTTCCAATAGGAGCCTAACTCACTGTGATATGTTTGTATTTTAGTAAATCAAATATATTAATTTTGGAACATGAGATATTATAATCTTCCAGGGATTTTTATTTTAAGCCAAAATAAATGATAAACATTTAGTTAAAATTTTGCAGTAACTTAATTATTTTGGCATTTATTTAATAAAATCCATAAGGCTATGAAGGACACCCTCAAAGTCCAATTTTCAGTGTTTATGTTCTTATGTTTTCTTGTTATGTTTGCTAATGCAGCTTCTAGAAGTAAATGCATGAACAGAATTACCATGACTGCTCTCAATTTTGCATGATTGCTAGAAACCAAAGAAAGTTTGGACTTTGTCCATAAATGTTAATATTATCTGAATTTGATCTAGCAAAATCATCTTTATTTGTTAATAAATAAATAAATAAATTGACTTTATGTGGCTTATAAGGTCTCAGTCCGAAAACACACCATATGTGTTGTTATAAAATACTGAATAGATCTTATAACTCATAACCAGAGCAAGTTTCCCATCGACCTACTTAGAATTGTTTGAGGCTTTCACTGGCATCTGACCAATAAAAAGAAGGAACATACATACATTTAAATAAAGTAGACCTGTCATATTTGAATCAGAAGTGGAAATTATTCCCATTCCTATTGAAAAATAGAAAACTTTAGAGATTTTATTTTAAATGTTATTTAATTTAAGAAATTTTATGCATTGGATGAGTGGGTGTGAGGTATTGTTAGCTTCATTCTGGATAGTACCCTAAGTCACTTGGAATTTTTCTAAATTATTAAAGATTTGAAATAGAAACAGGTAAAAGAAATTCCATCAATCACCACTCATTTGTCAGTTTGTCATACTGTAATGGCTTATGTATTGCTATGATAGTGGAAGCTATGCCGCCAGTATTTCTAATACCGGCAGGGCTACCTGTGTGACCCTCAGTGACATGGGTAGAGGTGATATATGTCAGTCTTTTAACTCTAACGTGAGGAAAGGTAGCACCAGCATTTTCTGTGATCTTCTCTTTGCTCCATTTAATATGCACTAAAACCCAATTGGGACTTCCGGCAAAATGGCACTCTAGGCAGAAGCATCACACCATCCCTCCACTGCAAAGATCCAAAAAACTAAGCCGAACAGAGAAAACAACAATCCTGAAACCCTAAAACATCAAATGAAGAGATAAAGAACTCAGCCAAGCACCAAATGGAGTGAGAAAACTGACAGAGCATGGAGAGCAAGGAGAGATTTAGGCAGAGGTCCACTACCAGCTAAGGCAGTGTGGATCTGCCATCTTGGACACCTATCGGAGACCAGCAAACGGGGTACGAGAAAGCAGTTTCACAAAGCTTCCAGTGGCAGACAAAACAACTGGTAATTTGCAATCTACGCTTTCCCACCCCCTACCCTTCTCCACCCCCACTCGGCCTCCTCTACTTCCCGTGGCCACAATCTCTTGTCCAGGAAACACTGGCTGCTTGGATTCCACACACCCGAACAGGCCGGCTCTCTGAGTGCCATTTGTTGGCTGCTGGTGTTGCTTTGTTCCGCTTCTTTTGATTTCTTCCTTACCTCTCACCACCTCCCCCTCCTTTCATGCAAATACCCAGCTCCGTGCACCATCTTTGTTTCTTCCTGAGGGGCTGTAGAGCTCCGGCAACTTGTGATATACGCTTTCCCACTCCCTATCCTTCTTCACCCACACTCGGCCCCCTCTGCTTCCCACTGACACAGTCTCTTGTCTGAGAAACACCAGCTGCTTGGATTCCACCAGCCTGCACTAGCTGGCCCTCGGAGTGCCATTTGTTGCTTGCTCTTGTTGCTTTTTTTTCTGCTTCTTTTGATTTCTTCCTTACCTCTCACCACCTCCCCCTACTTTCACTCAAATACCTGGCTCCGTGCGCCATCTCTGCTTCTTCCTAAGGGGCTGTGGAACTCTGTTCGAGTGTGGAGCTGCTTCCCAGTCTGGGCTGCCACACTGGTGGGATCCCAGGGCTTTTTTTCATTTATTTGTTTTGAATTGTTTGTTTGTTTTCTTTTCCTTTTCTTGAGTTGGGAGCCCTTTCTGACCAGGCGGTGCTTCGTGGAAAGGAGACTACCCCCTCGGCTTGCACAGACGTGCAGAGGGATCCCTGAGCGCATTTCTTCTTTCATTGATTTTTTGTTTTTGCTTTTTTTTTCTATTCTTTGAGGGCATTTATTGTTCTTTTTTTTTTTTTAATTTGTTTTGTTTTCTTTTCCCTCTTTTTCCCTTTTTATCTTTCCTCATTGCTCAGTTTCTCGTCTCTGTATATCTTCCTCCTCTTTCTGTTCCCTGAATACCTGGCGTATACCTCTACGCCATCTAGACAGGCTGTACTGCAACACCTGAAAGCGACTTCCCCAGACTTCATAGCTGCACCGGTGGGATCCCTGGGAACTTGGCAGTTCTTTAAGCTTTCCAATTTTTATCCATTCATTCTTTTCTTCCTCTTCCCCTTTCTGTTTTTCTCCATTTCATAGTCTCTCATCTCTCCACTCCAATGGCAAGCTCCCCTATCATTCTTTTTTGTTTGTTTGTATTGTTTTTGGCTCCTGTTCCTCACTCCTCTCTCCCATATCCATCTTAGCTCCACACATAACAATATCCCCACTACATCCTGCTTACCTGCACCATGCGCGGACATCACAGAACCAAGCAGAACAGCCACGGCCTACTGGAACTTCCCCTGCACTGATTACCGACCCACCCTGGTGGCTCTGGTGGGTGCCACGGGCAACCCATCCCAGTGACTCCTCTTCAGCTAGACCTGCCCTACCATACATGTCTGAGTGACTGACCCTACCAATTGGAGAAGGAGGCAAAAAGTATTGTGCCCACAGACGAGCAAACAAAAAGAACACACAGTCTGCCTGCTCAGACATAGTCAAATTTAAAAAAAAAAAAAGGGACGAAACAAACAAATCTACAATCAATAAACAAGAAAAATAACTACTGAATGTCCAAAGAGAGCAGACAATATCAAAACATTTATGAAAACAGGACAGGATGCTTCCAGTAGGGATCCAAAATAAAACACCAGATGACTTTCCAGTGGAAGAAAATGCACTAGAACTACCTGATCGGGAATTCAAATCTCTAATACTCAGAATTCTCCAAGAGCTAAGGCAAAAAGCTGACAAACATAAGGAAAAAATAGACAAATTCATGGAAAATACAGACGCAAAATTGGAAGAATTCAGGAAAATAATGCAGGAACAAAATGCCAAAAATAAATTCACAACTAGAAATTATACAAAGACAACAATTAGAAATCCAAAAGATAAACAACAAAATTTCAGAAATGGACAGTGTCATAGAAGGGCTGAGAAGCAGATTTGAAATGGTGGAAGACAGGATCAGTGGAATTGAAGACAAACACTTGGATACAACTGTGTTTGAGGAAAACTCAGAAGAAAGAGCAAAGAAAAATGAAGAGAACCTGAGACTTATCTGGGATACAATCAAAACCAAAAATCTGAGAGTGATTGGAATTCCAGAACAGGGGGAGAAAACAGAAAACACAGAGAGGATTATTGAAGAACTGCTGACAGATAACTTCTCCAGTACTGTGAAAGATGAAAAGCTGGCCATCCAAGAAGCTCAACAAACCCCATATAGGAGAGACCCCAAAAGAAAATCACCAAAGCGTATCATAATCACACTCGCCAAAACCAAAGACAAATGAAGAATCCTGAGAGCAGCTCGTGAAAACCAAGAAGTCACATACAGAGGAGAAACAATAAGACTAAGCTCAGATTATTCATCAGAAACCATGCAGGCAAGAAGGCAATGGGATGACAGATATAAAATGTTCAAAGAAAAAAATTGCTAGTCAAGAATAATATATCCTGCAAAACTCTCGTTCAAATTTGATGGTGAAATTAGATCATTTCCAGATAAACAGAAATTAAGGGAATATGTAAAAGTCAAACCAAAATTTCAAAAATTATTAAAGGGAGTTCTTCAGTCTGAGGACAAACAGCTTTAGCACACAGGCAGAATCTAGGACGCAGGATCGTACCAGCCAGATACCAATCTAGGAAATGAACTCTCAAGGACTATCCAAAACCAAAAGAAATACAACAGGGAATTGGAGCAGTTAATCAGTAAATGATAACAACATCAAAACAATAAAAGAGGGAATAAATGGCATAGGTATAGAAACTTCTAATGGAGAGGAAGACAAGCCGATGCCAAGTAATGGTAGACTGCTTCAAACTTAGAAAGATAAGGGTAAAAATCATGGTAACCACAAAGACACTTAACAAAAGTACCGATAAAAAAAAAGAGAGAGAGAAAATTCTCAGCAAAAACAAAAGAAACGAAAAAAAAATCCACAAACAAAAGTAACTCAGCACAAGAGAGGAAGAAGAACAAAGAAAACTTCAGCACCACAAAAAAAGCACTGCAAAATTACAGCAACAAAATCACATCTATCAATAATTATACTAAATGTAAATGGACTCAATGCACCCATAAAGAGACGGAGAGTGACAGAACGGATAAGAAAACAGGATCCATCAATATGCTGTCTACAAGAGACACACCTTAGAAACAAAGATGTAGATTTATTAAAAGTCAAAGGTTGGAAAAAAATATATCAAGCTAACAACTACCCAAAAAGAACAGGAGTGGCAATACTAATCTCAGATAAAACAGACTTTAAAACAAAATCCACCATAAAAGACAAAGAAGGACACTATATAATGATTAAGAGGATGATCCATCATGAAGACATAACCATAATAAACATCTACACACCCAATGACAGGGCTCCAAATACATAAAACAAACTCTAACAACACTGAAAAGAGAAATCGACAGTTCCACAATAATAGTAGGAGACTTCAACACACCACTCTCAGTAAAGGACAGAACAACTAAGAAGAAACTCAGCAAAGATATAGAAGACCTAAAGGGCACAATCAGCCAACTTGACCTTATAGACATATATAGAACACTCCATCAAACCGCTGCAAAGTACACATTCTTTTCCAATGCACATGGAACGTTCTCCAGAATAGACAACATCTTAGGCCACAGAGCAATCCTCAACAAGATCCAAAATGTTGAGGTAATTCAAAGTATCTTCTCTGACCACAATGCCATTAAGGTAGAAATTAACAATAGAAAGAGCAAGGAAAAAAAATCAGTTACATGGAAACTGAATAATACCCTGCTTACACATCACTGGGTAATAGAAGAAATCAGAGATGGAATCAAAAAATTCCTAGAATCAAATGAGAATGAAAACACATCATACCAAAACCTTTGGGACACAGCAAAGGCAGTCCTCAGAGGACAATTTATAGCAATAGATGCACACATCAAAAAAGAAGAAAGGGACAAAATCAAAACATTAACCACACATCTCAAAAAAATAGAAAGAGAACAGCAAAAAAATCCCACAGCCACCAGAAGAAAGGAAATAGTAAAGATCAGAGCAGAAATAAATGAAATAGAGAACAGAAAAAACAATAGAAAGAATCAGCAAAACCAAAAGTTGGTTCTTTGAAAGAATCAACAAAATCGACAAAACACTGGCCAGACTGACAAAAGAAAAACAGGAGAGGACACAAATAACCCAAATAAGAAATGAAATGGGGGACATTACAACAGACCCAACTGAAATAAAAAGAATTATAACAGAATATTATGAAAAACTATACTCCAACAAATTTGAAAACCTAGGGGAAATGGATAAATTTCTAGAAACACATGGCCTACCAAAAGTACAACAAAGTGATGTTGAAAATTTGAACAGATCCATAACAAGAGAAGAGATTGGAAAGGTAATAAAAAAAACTCCCAACCAAAAAAGCACTGGCCCAGATGGCTTCACTGGAGAATTCTATAAAACATTTACAGAAGAGCTTGTACCAATTCTATTCAAGCTATTTCAGAACATTGAAGAGGAAGCAACATTTCCAAATTCATTCTATGAAGCCAGCATAACGCTGATACCAAAACCAGGCAAAGACGTCACAAAAAAAGAAATTACACACCAATATCTCTCATGAATATAGATGCAAAAACTCTGAACAAAATTCTAGCCAATAGAATTCAGCATCATATCAAATAAATAAACCACGACCAAGTAGGATTCATACCAGGTATGCAAGGATGTTTCAACATTAGAAAATCAAGCAATGTAATCCACTACATAAATAAAAGGAAAGGAAAGAATCACGTGAGCATCTCTATTGACACAGAAAAGGCATTTGACAAAGTCCAACACCCATTCCTGATAAAAACTCTCAATAAAATAGGTATAGAAGGGAAATTTCTCAACATAATAAAGGGCATCTATGCAAAACCAATGGCCAACATCATTCTTAATGAAGAGAGGCTGAAAACATTCCCCTTGAAAACAGGAACAAGACAAGGATGCCCTTTATCATCACTCCTATTTAACACTGTGCTGGAAGTTCTAGCTAGAGCAATAAGGCAAAAAAAAGAAATAAAGGGCATCCAAATTGGTAATGAAGAAGTTAAACTGTCCCTGTTTGCAGATGATATGATACTATACATAGAAAACCCTAAAGACTCCACGAGAAAGCTACTGGAACCAATAGAAAGATTCAGCAGAGTAGCAGGATACAAGATAAACATTCAAAAATCAGTTGGATTCCTATACACCAGTAAAGAGAACGATGAAAAGGAGATCAGGAAATCAATACCATTTTCAATAGCCCCTAAAAAGATAAAATACTTAGGAATAAATCTGACCAGGAATGTAAAAGACCTATACAAAGAAAACTACAAAACACTGCTGCATGAAACCCAAAGGATCTACATAAATGGAAAAACATACCATGCTCATGGATAGGCAGACTCAACATTGTGAAAATGACAATTCTATCCAAAGCAATTTACAAATACAATGCAATTCTGATCCAAATACCAACAACATTCTTCAAAGAGATGGAAAAACTAATCATTAACTTTATATGGAAAGGGAAGAAGCCCCGAATAAGTAAACCACTACTGAAGAAGAAGAATAAAGTTGGAGGACTCACACTACCTGACTTCAGAACCCACTATACAGCTACAGTAGTCAAAACAGCCTGGTAGTGGTACGACAGATGCATTGACCAGTGGAACAGAATTGAGAACCCAGATGTAAATCCATCCACCTACAGTCACCTGATCTTCAACAAGGGCCCAAAGTCCATTATTTGGGGAAAAGACAGTCTTTTTAACAAATGGTGCTGGCAAAACTGGATATCCATCTGCAAAAAAAATGAAACAGGACCCATACCTCATGCCGTATACAAAAACTACTTCAAAATGGATCAAAGACCTGAATATAAAGCCTAAAACTATAAAGTTCATAGAAGTAAAAATAGGACCAACGGTACAGGCCTTAATATACGGCATTAACAGGATACAAACCATAACCATCAACACACAAAGCCCAATAGATAAGCTAGATAACTGGGATCTTCTAAAAATCAAACACCTATGCTCTTCAAAAGGCTTCACCAAAAGAGTAAAAAGAGAGCCTACAGACTGGGAAAAATTTTTGGACAGTACAAATCAGACAAAGGTGTAATCTCCATAATCTACAAGAAAATCCAACACCTCTACAACAAAAAGACAAATAATTCTATTAAAAAATGGGCAAAGGAAATGAACAGACACTTCACCAAAGAAGACATCCAAATGGCCAACAGGCACATGAGGAAATGCTCGCGATCACTAGCCAGTAGAGAAATACAAATTAAAACCACAGTGAGATACCATCTCACCCCGGCATTACTGGCACAAATCAAAAACACTGGAAATAACAAATGTTGGAGGGGCTGCGGGGAGATTGGAACTCTTATGCACTGCTGATGGGAATGCAAAATGATACAACCATTTTGGAAAATTATATGGCACTTCCTCAGAAAGCTAGAAATAGACATACCATTCGATCCAGCAATTCCACTCCTAGGAATATATTCCTAGAGAAATAAGAGTCGTCACTTGAATAGACATATGCACACCTATGTTCATGGCAGCATTGTTCACAATAGCAAAATGATGGAAACAACGTAGGTGCCCATCAACAGATGCACGGATAAACAAACTATGGTACATACACACAACGGAGTACTATGCAACGAGAAAGAACAACAGTGAATCTGTGAAGCATCTCATAACATGGATGAAACTGGAGGACATTATGCTGAGTGAAATAAGTCAATCACAGAAGGACAAATATTGTATGAGACCTCTATGGTAAAAACCCATGAAAAAGTTCACACACAAAAGGTAACAATCTTTGTTGGTTACCAGGGATGGGGCGTTGGGGGGGAAATACTAAATAGGCAATAGGTAAGTGGTATCTGGGGTGAAGGGTGAGACAGTACACAATACAGGGGAAACTAGCACAACTTGTACAAGGAAAGGTCATGGAATCCCCATAGACACATCCAAACTCCCTGAGGGACTGAATTGCTGGGCGCAGGCCTGTGGGGACTATGGTCTCAGGGAACATCTAGCTCAATTGGCATAACACAGTTTATAAAGACAATGTTCTACATTCTGCCTTGGTGAGTAGTGTCTGGGGTCTTAAAAGCCTGTGAGAGGCCATCTAAGATACTCCAGTGGTCTCATCCCTTCGGGAGCAAGGGAGAATGAAGAGAACAGGATAAAAGGAAAAGATTATTCCGAAGGACTAGTGGACCACAGCTACCAAGACCTCCATCACACTGAGTCCAGTACAGCTAGATGGTGCCCAGCTACCACCACTGACTGCTCTGACCGGGATCACAGCAGGGGGTTCTGGACAGAGCTGGAGAAGGATGTAGAACATAATTCTAACTCACAAAAAAAAAGACCAGATTTACTGGCCTAAAGGAGACTGGAGAAACCCCGAGAATATAGCCCCCAGACACCCTTTTAGCTTAGTGGTGAAGTTATCTCCGAGGTTCACCGTTCAGCCTGGGAGTGGACAGCCCCATAAAACTAATGGGACTAATGAGATGCAGTAGTCCAGTGACAAGGGCCAGAAGGCTGAAGGGGACAGGAAGCTGGTGATTTGGAACACAAGGTTGAGTAAGGATATTGTTGATGTGTTGTCAGATTGTTAACCATTCTCATAGGGCAACATGTGTAGTAACTGTTAAATGAGAAACTATTTTGCTCTGTAAGCCTTCATCTTAAGTGAGAATAGCAGCACAATTGGAAGAGCATAGTCAATGTCACTGAACTGTGCACTTAGAAATTTTTGAAATGGTGTATCTTTGGCTGTGTGTATTTTCACAAAAAAAAAATGGTTGAGAGTTAGAGGGTTGACATGTGGGGTTGTTAACCAATGTCATAAAACAATATGTGTACTACTGTTTGATGAGAAACTATTGGTTCTGTAAGCATTCCCCTGAAGTACAATAAAAAAAAAAAACTAATTGGATTGATGTCTTGTGTCTAGGCTATCTCAGCACCAAGGAAAATAATGTTAAAATGAGGAGAGTCTATAAATCACAGCGCAGAGCTGTGTTTCTTCTGGAAGGTGTCCTGACATTGCAGAACCAGACATTCTTCTCTGGGCTGTCCCTGAAGCTTCATTTTCTTATGCTAGAAGCATGGTCAGGGATGGTGGCTCCAACTACCTAATGAGCCTCAGGGACAAGCTTCCCTCCACTTCATCCTGTCATCTCCATGTACAACTTTCCCAGCTTCCTGCCCAAGGGACACTTCTTCATTCTTTAAAATTAGTTCAGCTATCATCTCCTTCAGGAAGACCTCCCTGTAGCCCACTAGTATCAAGATGGATAGCCCTTGCTGTGCTCTGCCTTCATGTAGATACTGTGTATCTCCCATTTGGAATATTACCTTTCAATTATCTCTTTATGTGTATTTCCCCCTTTCTCTATCTTGGTATCTCTGGACCTCCTAGTTCTGACATATGGGAGGTGCATAATAAATAGTGATGTTAAAACAGAAATCTTCATTTTGGCAGTATCAGTGCTTACTTGAATAGCTTATAGTAGACAAGTAGCAGGTCAGATTGTTCAGCCATCAAGGGGTATACATGGTAACCAGTTTATCTTGGAAGGAGTTAATTGCTTCAAATTTAGTATTCCATGGGTGTTTTTAATGACTGCAGTGGGCAATTTGTAACACCTGCTCTGAATAGTTCCAAACTGAAATTATTATAATAATGTTCTATAAGATTTTTAGAGATCTTGATCAGACATTTATCCCATGTCCAAGCAGGTCAGAACTTTTTCTTAGAGAAAAACTTGACCCCGCCCACCTCTGCAAGAGAAGTAACTATCTGAGCTTCTAGGTGCCCAGCTTTAAGATGCTTAATTTCATAAGCAAAAGTTTACTTTATTTCTCTGTGCTTGCATTTTCACATGTGTAAAATGGAGATAATAGCCACTTCCTCTGGTTACTGCAAGAGTTAAGAACATGAAAACCATGCTAAGTGTCTGACACATAGCAACCCTATGTACTACAGAAGGAACCACTGCCTAGTCCTCCGCCATCCTCTCAATCATTGTTGGGCTTGAACCCATTGTTGCAGCCCCTGTGTCAATCCACCTTGTCAACGGTCTTCCTCTTTTTCACTGACCCTCTACTTTACCAAGCATGATGTCCTTCTGCAGGGACTCATCTCCTAATAACATGTCCAACAACTTCTAAGGAGCATTCTGGTTGTACTTCTTCCAAGACAGATTTGTTTGTTCCTTTGGCAATCTGTGGCATATTCAATATTCTTGGCCAACACCATCATTCAAAAGCATCAGTTTCTTCTTTGGTCTTCCTTATTCATTGTCCAGCTTTCACATGGTTGCTTATTGCTGTTAGCTGCCATTGAGTTGGTTCCAACTCATAGCGACCCTGTGTACTAGCAAACGAAACACTGCTGGGTCCTGCACCATCCTCACAGTTGTGGTTATGCTTGAACCCATTGTTGCAGCCTTTCGCGTGCATAGGATGCGATCTAAAATACCATGGCTTGGGTCAGGCACGCCTTAGTCTTTAAGGTGACATCTTTGCTTTTCAACACTTTAAAGAGGTCTTTCGCAGCAGATTTGCCCAATGCAATGCGTCTTTTGATTTCTTGACTGCAGCTTCCATACGTGTTGATTGTGGAACCAAGTAAAATGAAATCCTTGACACCTTGACAGCTTCACTCCTTTCTCTGTTCATCATGATGTTGCCGATTGGTCCAGTTGTGAGAGTTCTTGTTTTCTTTACGTTGAGGCGTAATCCATACGGAAGGCTGTGGTCTTTGATCTTCATCAGTAAGTGCTTCAAGTCCTCTTCACTTTCAGCAAGCAAGGTTGTGTCATCTGCCTAACGCAGGTTGTTAATGAGTCTTCCTCCAATCCTGTTGTCCCTTTCTTCTTCATATAGTCCAGCTTCTTGGATTATTTGCTCAGCATACAGATTGAATAGGTATGGTGAAAGGATGCAACCCTGATGCACACCTTTCCTGACTTTAAACCACGCAGTATCCCCTTGTTCTGTTCGAACAGCTGCCTCTTAATCTATGTACAGGTTCCTCATGAGCACAATTAAGTGTTCTGGAATTCCCGTTCTTCACAGTGTTATCCATAATTTGTTATGATCCACACAGTCAAATGCCTTTGCATAGTCAGTAGAACACAAGTAAACATCTTTCTGGTATTTTCTGCTTTCAGCTAAGATCCGTCTGACATCAGCAGTGATATCCCTGGTTCCACGTCCTCTTCTGAATCCGACCTGACTTTCTGGCAGTTCCCTGTTGATATACTGCTACAGCCACTTCTGAATGCTCTTCAGCAAAATTTTACATATGTGCTATATTAATGATATTGTTCGATAATTTTCACATTCTGTTGGATCACCTTTCTTGGAAATAGGCATAAATATGGATCTCTTCCAGTCAGTTGGCCAGGTAGCTGTCTTCCACATTTCCTGGCATAGATAAGTAGGCACTTCCAGCGCTGCTGTTGAAACATCTCAATTGATATTCCATCAATTCCTGGAGCTTTGTTTTTCAACGAGGCCTTCATTGGACTTGTGCAATGAAGTGCAGCTTGGACTTCTTCCATCAGTGGCATGATTGCTAACTCCTATCAATGTGGGATTGAATTAATTAGATGGTCAGATTTAGCAAATAAAAATATGGGACACCCAGTTAAATTTGATCTTCGGAAAAACAACACATAATTTTTTTAGTATTAATATATTCTTTGCAATATTTGGGGCATACTTATGTTTAAAAAATTATGTTTTGGATATCTGAAATTCAGATATAACTGGGGTGTCCTGGATTCAATCTCACAGCCCTAGATTGAGTGAATAAATAAACATTAATTGAAGTTTAAGAATGTAGCTTTAAGGGGTTTTTTTTTATCAACTGAATAGAATAAATAATCCCTCCAACAGAGGCCATTTTCTGGTTAAAATTGTTATTCTGTAGGTATTTTTATTGACTGCAGTGGGTAATACCTGCTCTGAGTATTTTCCAAACTAAAATTATTGTAACTGTGCTCTCTAAGATTTTTAGGGACCTTGATCATCCATTTATCCTATGTTCAAGCAGCTCAGACAGTTTCTAGAGAAAACCTTGGCCCTGCCCACCTCTTTGCAAGAGAGTTAACCATCTGAGCTCCTTGGTGTCCAGGTTAAACACTCACCTTCTGTCTTAGTTATCTAGTGCTGCCATAACAGAAATACCACAAGTGGATGGTTTTAATGAAGAGAAGTTTATTTCCTCACAGTCAAAGCAGGCTAAAAATCCAGATTCAGGGTGTCAGCTCCAGGGGAAGGCTTTTTCTCTCAGTTGGCATTCTCATCAATATTCCCCCAGACTAGGAGCTTCTCGGCGCCGGGACCCAAGTCCAAAGGACGCGCTCTGCTCCTGGCACTGCTTTCTTGATGTTATGAGGTCCCCCTGTCTCACTGCTCGCTTCTGTCTTTTATATCTCAAGAGATTGCCTCAGGACACAATCCAGTCTTGTAGATCAGGTCCTGTCTTACTAACACAACTGCTACCCAACCTCCCTCATTAACATCATAGAGGCAGGTTTACAACATACAGGAAAATCACACAGTACCAGGAATCATGGCCCAGACAAACTGATATACACATTTTTGGGGGGACATAATTCAAACCATGATACCTTCTAACATGGCTTCTTGACCTGTTGCACTGTAGGCTCTGGCAGTATCAGGTCACGAGGCAGGGGAAACCTAAAATTGAATGAGGAATTTGGGGCAAATCAAAGACTCAAAGTTCTGGGGATTCCAGTGGGCTTTCAGTGCCAAGAATGGGTTCTTAGTTTCTCCTTGATTGGCCATGGTGGGTTCGAAAAGCCAAGCAGAATTTGTACCTGAAATCTTTGATATAGGTGATATACAGAATATCTTCAATTTGGGTGTAATTTGTACATGTTGTGTGCTGACAAGTCGATTCCAACTCAAAGTGACCCTAGAGGACAGATAGAACTGCCCCGTAGGGTTTCCTAGGCGGTAATCTTCATGGAAGCAGATCACCAGGTCTTTTCTTTTGCAGAGCCACTGGGTGGGTTTGAACTACCAGCTTTTCAGTTAGGAGCCAAGCACTTCACCATTGTTCCATCAGGGCTCCTTAATTTGCCGTGAAGTTGATTCCGACTCACAGCAACCCTATAGGACGGAGTAGGACTGCCCATGGGGTTTCCAAGGCTTTAATCTTTATGGAAGCAGACTGCCACATCTTTCTCCCGGATTTGTGCGTAGTGTTTATGAGATCATTTGTCAATTGACAATGGGACACAATTTCGATGGATCTTCGAAAGAGATGGAAGACAATGCACAAATGCTACAGCTAACCTGTTTGTCTAAGAGGCTCTACCTAGCTTAGCTTCGTGCATTTTGATTTTTGAGTAAGTATCTGGCCTTTGAGTTATTTGAATGTATAATGAAATAGCAAAAGTGAAGCCTAAGAAAGGATCAATACTTCCTTAATTCAGATGGTGAAAGACTCGTGACTTTCAGAAGCCAAGGCGACTGCTCTGGATTATTAGGTTCTTAATAAAGCTTCCTTAAGCAAGTTGCATAACCAGCTAATTGAGTAACTGTGGGTTTTTATATCCTTATTTAATAGTGACCTTAAATTAACCCTTCAAGCTTCAGAGCCACCTTAAGCCTTTCTTTTTTCCTAATCATCAATAGTAATTGTCTTCGGTTATTTTTGTTTGTTTGCTTGCTTTGTTTTGTTTTGTTTTGATGCAGCTCATTGCTTACAACTTCTTTTGCCCTTGCTCATTTGTTGTTTGGTTGTTTGCTGAGCCATGAAAAACCAAAACCAAACCCATTGCCTTCCAGTCGATTCCAACTCATAGCTGAGCCATTAGTCCCTGGAAATTTATAACTGCAAAAATACTAAATGTTATAGACTTTTTAAAGAAAGTTTCTTACATTTTTGGAAAGCTACAGCTGTTGTTCAGATACATTTAACAACCATGTTCCAACACCATCTCAAGATATAAATGGTTAAAAATGCAACACGGATTTTTTTTTTTCCATTTTTACATTTTTTTTTCCTAATTGTGAGTGTCACCCAAGTAACACATGGTAATGATTTCAGATTTGAAATTGTATACAGTTATTTTTCATCTTAATAACGTTGACTCTCTTTGCCTTAAAGTTCTCTGATCGACATACAAGTTTGCCAGTCCTTACTGAATTTGTATTTTCCTAGAAGTGCCCCTGAAAGTAAAAATATTAATTCTTATTCTAAAGCAGGACTATAAAGTTGGAAACACGACCATCAAGATTTGCTTTTGAGACATAACACTTTTATTAGCAAACTGATGCTACGGGGCACTTGGATGTTTCCCTTGTGAAGGGCCTGAAAAGCAATTGCCTCAGATTTTCTGTCTTTTGTTAGTATAATACCATTTTATTTTTTTATTTTTATTTTTTTATTTATTGTACTTCAGGTGAAGGTTACAGAACAAATAGTTTCTCATGAAACAGTAGTACACATATTGTTTTATGACATTGGTTAACAACCCCACAACCTGTCAACACTCTCCATTCTCAAATTTTTTTTTTTTTGGTGAAAATATACATAGCCAAATATACACCATTTCAAAAATTTCTAACTGCACAGTTCAGTGACATTGACTACGCTCTTCCAATTGTGCTGCTATTCTCACTTTAGATGAAGGCTTACAGAACAAAAGTTTCTCATTTAACAGTTACTACACATGTTGCCCTATGACAATGGTTAACAACCTCACAACACATCAAAACTATCCTTACTGAACCTTGGGTTCCCTATCACCAGTTTTCCTGTCCCCTTCTGCCTTCTGGCCCTTGTCCCTGGACTGCTGTGCCTCATTAGTCCCATTTGGTTTTATGGGGCTATCCACTCCCCGGCTGAACGGTGAACCTCGGAAATGACTTCACCACTGAGCTAAAAGGGTGTCTGGGGGCCATACTCTCGGGGTTTCTCCAGTCTCCTTTAGGTCAGTAAATCCGGTCTTTTTTTTTTGTGAGTTAGAATTTTGTTCTACATGCTTCTCCAGTTCTGTCCAGAACCCTCTGTTGTGATCCTGGTCAGAACAGTCAGTGGTGGTAGCCGGGCACCATCTAGCGTATAATACCGTTATTTTGGTAATTTAAAATAAAACTGAAATCTGAATCATTGATATCTTGAGGCATATCCAGAGAATTACAGGTTACATTGACAAATGAACAAAGGTGCACTCATTTAGAATGTTTCTTGGCCATGATTCTCCCCTGCTTAAAACCCTCCCCCACAGAGCTGGATTTATCTCGAAGATGATGAGGCTAATGCTTCAGGCCCCCTCTTTCCAGGGTCCTAGGAGAGACCTAGCAAATGTATACCCACAGTTTTTTGAAAATTTTGCAAAATAAATGTTTTACCATAACCAAGTAAGACTGAGGTCTGTTTTCTTTCCAATTTGAAAAATGTTGTTGTTGTTGTTGTTGCTGTTGTTGCTATTGTTGTTAGTTGCCGTCGAGCTGGCTCTGACTCATGATGAGCCCATGTACAACAGAACGAAACCCTGCCTGGTCCTGCTCTGTTTTCATGATTGTTGCTATGCTCAAGTCAAGTCCATTGTTGCGGCCATGGTGCATTTGGAATGTTTCCAACGGGGGGCGAGGGGGGGGGGGCTCATCTTCCAGCACAATATTACGTTGTGATCCATAGGGTTTTCATTGGCTAATTTTTGGAAGTAGATTGCCAGACCTTTTTTCCTAGTCTGTCTTAATCTGGAAGGGCTGCTGAAACCTGTCCACCACAGGTAACCCTGCTAGTATTTGAAATACCAGTGGCATAGTTTCTAGCATCATAGCAACATGAAAGCTACCGCAGTATAACAAACTGGCAGATGGGTGGTGGCCAACTTTAAAGATGTCACTCAAATTGTTCCAACTTCAGGTCCCCCTGAACTGAGGGTCACCCCTTTTTCTGAGGTATAGCTAATAGCTTGAGTCACATATCCTGTATTATGAGTAAGGTTGAACATTTTTTAAATTTTACGTTTAGTAGTCCTGTGTTGGCCTTGGAGCCAGCCTCACTTTCTGTCAGCTTTGTCTCAAGGGACCAGTGGTGAGGGGGAGGGGGGATTGTGAAGAGGCCTCAAGACCCCTTAAATGTAACCCTCCTGGCCGTATTTGCATTTTAAGGTGATACTCATTTGTATTAAAAAAAAGAAAGAAATCGGAGAAAATTTTAGAAATGACAACTTAAAGAATTGAAACTGAATAGTTGAATAGATGTAGGAATGGAGGGGGGCAGAAGCCACAGGAACGATGCTTTCTTTGCATGGGAGTCTTTGCTGAACTCTCTTCCTCCAGCTCTGCACCCACAGTCGTCTGAAGGCCCTGGTCCCTGGAGAGCTCACACACCTCCTGTGTCCGGCATCCACCTCCATGACAAAACACAGAGGGCACCTGCTTTGCTCAGGTCTCATGAGGAGGGGTACCCAGTGGAGGGTAGCTTCCAGGTTCTAACTCTGAAAATGAAAGGCACGGGCTTGCAGCAGAGACCTGTTGGATTTATTTATAATTGGGGTACTGTGTTAGTCGTTAATGCTGGTACCCAGTATCCTGGCTTTGTTTTCCAGGTGCATGGCAGGGAAGGACTTCCTGGCCTCCTCCTGGTTGATTGAAGCCATTTGACTAGTTCTAGCCAAGGAGTTATGAAGAGTTGTTGCACAACTTGTGATCTAGAGCATTTAATTGTCAGTTGGGGACTTCCCAGAGTGTTCTTTTCCTCTGTCAAATCAATAAGCAGTCAGTGCCCCAGGTAGCATCCTGGACCTTAGAGGGAGAATAACTAGCATAAAGCCACCAGTTCACCCTCGTGTAGTATAAACAAGAAATAGTTATTGTTTCACCCACTAGGGTAATGAGGTTCTTTGTTACTGCAGCAAAGCCTAGCTTATCCTGATTCACATACTGTTCATATTTGCTTAAATTCCCTCATTTGATACCCTCTTCTCCCTTCGAGAAATCCATTCAATCCATCAGATATCAAAAGGGTGCCTACTGTATCCAAGGTTCTTTCTAGACAGATGAAACACGGGATGAAAACATCAAAAGTCTTAGTCTTCAAGGAAGTTCCTGTCTATGGAGGACATAGACTTGTCCCAAGATAATTATAATATGGGGCAGAACGTTTTTGATGCCAGCAATCAGAAGAGTGGTTGGTTATGCTGAACCAGTTACCGTTAAGCCAGCTATGGCTCATGGAGATGCCCTGCATGTCAGAGTAGAACTGTGTTCCACAGAGTTTTCAATGGCTGATTTCTCAGAAGTAGGTCGCCAAGTTTTTCTTCTGAGGGGCCTCAGGGCGGACTGGAACCTCTAGCCTTTTGTTTAGCAGCCAAGCGCGTTAATCGTTTGCGCTACCCAAAGACCTTTAAAACTCTTTTAGCTTCAAGTAATACAAAATGCTTTGGATGCTCAAGGGCGATTGGGTTTTTGCAAACCTAGAACCAGAAGCAAACCCAGGACCCAAGGAACTGGCCTAGCATTCCCCAAAGTGTGATTCACGGAACAACTGGCTGGACAGCATGTCTGTATGACTCCTGGGAAAGCGATGTCTGTGTTCCAGTAGCTTTCTACGGTCATGTTCTATGGGTGACACTGGAAGTACCCCTGTACACAAAGAGCTCTTATCAACTCTTTAATAGGCTAATATGCAGATGGGTCTAGAAGTCTGTTTTTCACAAACTGTATGGAACTGACTCTGGGAAATGATGTTCTAGCTACCACACCAGGTGGTTCTCATGGAAGGCAGGGAGGAAACCTCCCCTTTCAGAAAGTTATTTAAGTACTGGGGGAAAGGTGAGTGGAAACTGGCAGGATGTACTGCGGGGTGGGGTGCATAGCATCATTTCATAAGGAAAGAAGACAATGGATATCTACCTATACACACAGAAAGGCAGAGGTGGTTCGGTGGTAGAATTCTCACCTTCCCTGAGGGAGACTGTCTTAGTTATCTGTGCTGCTATAACCGAAGTTTATTTTCTCACAGTTTAGGAGACTAGAAGTTCGAATGCAGAGTACCAGCTGTAGGGGAAGACTTTCCGTCTCTGTGGGCTCTGGGAGAAGGTCCTCATTCTTTGGTTCCGTGGTGATTTTCATGTGGTGTATCATCTATCTTCCCTCTCTGCTTGCTTACCTGCTTATTTAATCTCTTTTATATCTCAAAAGAGATTAACTCAAGACACACCCTATATTAATGGCTGCCTCACTAACATAACAGACAACCCATTCCCAAATGGGATTGTAACCACAGGCATAGAGGCTAGGATTTACAACACATATTTTATAACACATATTTTTGGGGGACACAGTTCAACCTGTAACAGAGACATTCCCAGCCAATGCGCCTTACGTGGAGCCACCACCCATATGTCAGTAGAGGCTTGCATATTGCTACAATGCTGAACAGGTTTCAGCATGGCTTCCACCTTAAGACAAAATAGGAAGAAAGGCCTGGAGATCTACTTCAGAAAATCAGCCAATGAAAATCCTATGGATCACAGTGGTCTGATCTGCAACTGACCATGGTGATGGCACAGGACTGGACACCTTTTTGTCCATTGTGCATGGGGTCACCATAAGTTGGAGCCAAGTCAATGGCAGCTAACAAAAACAACACCCATACTCATGGCATCCCCAAGTTGTGACTCACCTCTTTGTAAAGCTCTGTCATGCTCTTCTGGAGCCCACCATCCTTCAGGCCCTCTACTGTCCTTTGCACCCCAAATCCTGACCTAAGAAAGCAGCCATAAGTGTTAACACAGCCTTCCCTGTTGGAGAGTTTATAGTATAAACTCTATGCCCTAAATTATCTGTTGTAGTTGTTAGCTGCCGTTTGAGTCTATTCCAACTCATGGCGACCCCAAGTGAGCAAAGTAGAACTCCTGCATAGGGTTTTCAAGGCTGTGACCTTTCCGAAGCAGATCACCAGGCCCATCTTCTGAGGTGCCTCTGGGTGGGTTCAGATTGCCAACTTTTTGGCTAGTGGTTGAGCACTTAACTGTTTTCCCTACCCAGGGATTCTTTTAAATTCTCTAGGCTCTAGTGAATGGAACCCACACATCTTTTTCCACTCTGGAAAGGCCCAACCCTTTCTTGTGAATTGATATTATTATGACTCTCAAGACTTTGGTCTCTGCTATGAATTTCAAAAACCTATTTTGAAACTCTCCTTGTAATACCCTTTCCCAAAGGCAGTGTCTGTGCTGCCTAAAATAGTGGCAAAAAGGATAATAAAAGCAAGTAACTTCCAAGGACAGCTGCCTCGTAATATCATGAAATATGACTTTCCTACATCTGTTAAAGGCTAGAAATTACTGTCACTGAGGAATAAATAAAGCAAGAAAGTCATTTTGTTCCTTAATAAATATCAGTTTTGCTACACCTCAATGTGAAATCACATTCAAAAATAATTCCTAGAGGTATGATTAAAAACCATCGTGAGTCCATGTCAGACCTCCTGAACTATCTTAATATGTTGTTGTTGTTGTTAGCTGCCCTCAAGTCAGTTCCAACTCATAGTGATCCTGTGTACAACAGAACAAAACACTGCCCAGTCCTGCACCATCCTCATGATCGTTGTTATGCTTTAAGCCCATTGTTGCAGCCACTGTGTCAATCCATCTCATTGAGGGTCTTCTTTTCCGCTGACCCTCTACCTTACCAAGCATGATGTTCTTCTCTAGGGACTGACCCCTCCTGAGAACATGTCCAAAGTATCTGAGACAAAGTCTCACCATCCTTGCTTCTAATGAGCATTCTGGCTGTCCTTCTTCCAAGATAGATTTGTTCATTCTTCTGGCAGTCCATGGTGTATTCAATATTCTTCATCAACACCATAATTCAAAAGTGTCAATTCTTCTTCATAATATAAGTCATTCAAATTAACCGTCTTGAGAACCAAAACCAAACAGCCAGTTCAGTTAATAAAATTTTTGCAAGTGAGTGTCAGTAGAAGAAGGAAAGAGATACACAGCACTCAGAGTTTGAGGAAACTATCCAAATGGAGAAGAACCAGGGCAATAAGAGGTCTCAGAGGACTTCATTGGGTTACCAGTTGCCCTTGAGTCAACTCCAACACATTATGACCTCATGTGTGTCAGTGTAGAACTGTGCTGAATAGGATTTTCAATTGCTTATTTTTTAGAAGTAGACAACAAGTCTTTCTTCCAAGGTGCCTCTGGGTATACTCAAACTTCCAACTTTTGGTTAACAAACAAGCGCTTTAACTGCAATACCCAGCGATTCCCTTCATTGGATGTTGTTGTTGTTAGGGGCCTCCAGTGGATTCTGACTCATAGCGACCCCATGCACAACAGAACAAAACACTGCTCAGTCCTGCACCATCCTTATAATCATTGCTATGTTTGAGCCCATTGTTGCAGCCACTGTAAAAATCCATCTCCTTGAGGGTCTTCATCTTTTTCACTGACCCTGTGCTTTATTAAGCATCATGTCCTTCTCCAGGGACTGGCTTGTCCTGATAACATGTCCAAAGTAAGCTAGACGAAGTCTCATTGTCCTCGCTTCTAAGGAGCATTCTGGCTGTACTTCTTCCAAGACAAGTTTCTTCATTCTTCTGGCAGTCCATGGTATATTCAGTATTCCTCACCAACACCATAATTCAAATGCATCAGTTCTTCTTCGGTATTCCTATTTCATTGTACAACATTTGCATATATATGCAGTGATGGAAAATACCATGGCTTGGGTCAGGCACACCTTAGTCCTTAAAGTGACATCTTTGCCCTTTAGCACTTTAAAGAGGTCTTTTGCAGCAGATTTGCCCAGTGCGGTAGTCATTTGATTTCTTCACTGCTGCTTCCATGGGTGTTGATTGTGGATACAGGTAAAATGAAATACTTGACAACTTCAATATGTTCTCCTTTATCATAAGGATGCTTATTGGCGCAGTTGAAGGATTTTTGTTTTCTTTATGTTAAAATGTAGTCCATACTGAAATCTTTGATCTTCATCAGTAAGTGCTTCAAGTCCTCTTCACTTTCAGCAAGCAAGGTTGTGTCACTTGTATACTGCAGACTGTTGATGAGTTGTTAATGAGTCTTCCTCCAGTCCTGATGCCTCATTCTTCTTCATATAGTCCAGCTTCTCCAATTATCTACTCTGTGTATAGATTGAATAAATGTAGCGAAAGGATTCAACCCTGACACACAGCTTTATGATTTTAAACCGTGCAGTATCCCCTTTTTCTGTTCAAATAACTATCACTTGGTCTATATACAGGTTCCCCATGTGCACAGTTAAGTGTCCTGGAATTCCCATTCTTCATATTGTTATCCATAGTTTGTTGTGACCTTCAAAGTCTAATGCCTTTGCCTAGGCGATAACACACAGGTAAACATCTTTCTGGTATTCTGTGCTTTCTGCCAAGATCCATTTGACATTAACAATGATAGCCCTCATTCCAAATCCTCTTTTGAATCCAGCTTGAATTCCCAGCAGATCCCTATCAATGTACTGCTGCAACCAGTTTTCAATTATCTTCAGCATAATTTTACTTGCATATGATATTAATGATATTGGTTGACAATTTCCTCATTCCATTGGATCACCTTTTTTTTTTTCTTTTAATTGTACTTCAGGTGAAGGCTTACAGAACAAATAGTTTCTCATGAAACAGTAGTACACATATTGTTTTATGACATTGGTTAACAACTCCCCAACATGTCAACCCTCTCCCTTCTCGACCTTTTTTTTGTGAAAATAAACATAGGCAAACATACACCGTTTCAAAACCTTCTACATGCACAGTTCAGTGACATCGACTACCCTCTTCCAATTGTGCTGCTATTCTCACTTTAGATAAAGTCTTACAGAACAAAATAGTTTCTCATTTAACAGTTACTACACATGTTGCCCTATGACAATGGTTAACAACCTCACAACACATCAACACTATCTTTACTCAGCCTTGGGTTCCCTATCACCAGTTTTCCTGTCCCCTTCTGCCTTCTGGCCCTTGTCCCTGGACTGCTGTACCTCATTAGTCCCATTTCGTTTTTTGGAGCTGTCCACTCCCCGGCTGAACAGTGAACCTCGGAAATGACTTCACCACTGAGCTAAAAGGGTGTCTGGGGGCCATATTCTCGGGGTTTCTCCAGTCTCCTTTAGACTAGTAAATCTGGTCTTTTTTTTTTTTTTTTTTTTTTTTTTTTTTTTTTTTGTGAGTTAGAATTATGCTCTATATCCTTCTCCAGCTCTGTCCAGAACCCTCTGTTGTGATCCTGGTCAGAGCAGTCAGTGATGGTAGCCGGGCACCATCTAGCTGTACTTGACTCAGTCTGCTGGAGGCCTTAGTAGCTGTGGACCATTAGTCCTTCAGACTAATCTTTTTCTTGTATCCTGTTCTCTTCATTCTCCCTTGTTCCTGAAGGGATGAGACCAGTGGAGTATCTTAGATGGCTGCTCACAGGCTTTTAAGACCCCAGACACTGCTCACCAAGGTAGAATGTAGAACATTGTCTTTATAAACAGTGTTATGTCAGTTGAGCTAGATGTTCCCTGAGACCATGGTCTCCACAGCCCTCCACCCAGCAATTCAGTCCCTCAGGGAGTTTGGATGTGCCTATGGAGTTTCCATTACCTTTCCTTGTACGAGTTGTGCTGGTTTCCCCTGTATTGTGTACTGTCTCACCCTTCACCCAAGATACCACTTATCTATTGCCTATTTAGTGTTTCCCCCCCGCACCCCTCCCATCCCTTGTAACCAACAAAGATTGTTACATTTTGTGTGTGAACTTTTTCATGGGTTTTTACAATAGAGGTCTCATACAATATTTGTCCTTTTGTGATTGACTTATTTCACTCAGCATAATGTCCTCCAGTTTCATCCATGTCATGACACGCTTCACAGATTCATCATTGTTCTTTCTCGTTGCATAGTACTCCATTGTGTGTATGTACCATAGTTTGTTTATCCATTCATCTGTTGATGGACATCTAGGTTGTTTCCATCGTTTTGCAATTATGAACAATGCTGCCATGAACATAGGTGTGCATATGTCTATTCGAGTGACAACTCTTATTTCTCTAAGAATATATTCCTAGGAGTGGGATTGCTGGATCATATGGTATGTCTATTTCTAGCTTTCTAAGGAAGCGCCATATCATTTTCCAGAATGGTTGTATCATTTTGCATTCCCACCAGCAGTGCATAAGAGTTCCAGTCTTCCCACATCCCCTCCAACATTTGTTATTTCCAGTGTTTTTGATTTGTGCCAGTAATGCCGGGGTGAGATGGTATCTCATTGTGGTTTTAATTTGCATTTTTCTAATGGTTAATGATCGCAAGGATTTCCTCATGTGTCTGTTGGCCGCTTGAATGTCTTCTTTGGTGAAGTGTCTGTTCATTTCCTTTGCCCATTTTTAAATACGATTATTTGTCTTTTTGTTGTAGAGGTGTTGGATTTTCTTGTAGATTATGGAGATTAGACCTTTGTCTGACTTGTACTGTCCAAAAATTTTTTCCCAGTCTGTAGGTTCTCTTTTAGCTCTTTTGGTGAAGTATTTTGAAGAGCACAGGTGTTTGATTTTTAGAAGATCCCAGTTATCTAGCTTATCTTTTGGGGTTTGTGTGTTGGTGGTTCTGGTTTGTATCCTGTTAATGCCGTGTTTTAAGGCCTGTAGTGTTGGTCCTATTTTTTCTTCTATGAACTTTATAGTTTTAGGCTTTATATTCAGGTCTTTGGTCCACTTTGAAGTAGTTTTTGTATATGGCATGAGGTGTGGGTTCTGTTTCATTTTTTTGGAGATGGATATCCAGTTTTGCCAGCACCATTTGTTAAAAAGACTGTCTTTTACCTATTTGATGGACTATGGGCCCTTGTCAAAGATCAGGTGACCATAGGTGGATGGATTTACATCTGGGTTCTCAATTCTGTTCCATTGGTCAATGTCTCTGTTGTTGTACCAGTACCAGGCTGTTTTGACTACTGTAGCTGTATAGTGGGTTCTGAAGTCAGGTAGTGTGAGTCCTCCAACTTGATTCTTCTTCTTCAGTAGTGCTTTACTTATTCGGAGCTTCTTCCCTTTCCGTATAAAGTTAATGATTAGTTTTTCCATCTCTTTGAAGAATGTTGTTGGTATTTGGATCAGGATTGCATTGTATTTGTAGATTGCTTTGGGTAGAATTGTCATTTTCACAATGTTGAGTCTGTCTATCCATGAGCATTGTATATGTTTCCATTTATGTGGATCCCTTTGGGTTTCTTGCAGTAGTTTTTGGTAGTTTTCTTTGTATACGCCTTTTACATTCCTGGTCAGATTTATTCCTAAGTATTTTATCTTTTTAGGGGCTATTATAAATGGTTTTGTTTTCCTGATTTCCTTTTCATCGTTCTCCTTATTGGTGTATAGGAATCCAACTGATTTTTATATTTTATCTTGTATCCTGCTACTCTGCTGAATCTTTCTATTAGTTCCAGTAGCTTTCTCGTGGAGTCTTTAGGGTTTTCTGTGTATAGTATCATATCATCTGCAGACAGGGACAGTTTAACTTCTTCATTACCAGTTTGGATGCCCTTTATTTCTTTTTCTTGCCTTACTGCTCTAGCTAGAACTTCTAGCACAATGTTAAATAGGAGTGGTGATAAAGGGCATCCTTGTCTTGTTCCTGTTTTCAGGGGGAATGTTTTCAGCCTCTCTCCATTAAGAATGATGTTGGCCATTGGTTTTGCTTAGATGCCCTTTATTATGTTGAGAAATTCCCCTTCTATACCTGTTTGACTGAGAGCTTTTATCAGGAATGGGTGTTGGACTTTGTCAGATGCCTTTTCTATGTCAATTGAGATGATCATGTCATTCTTTTCTTTCCTTTTATTTGTGTGGTGGATTACGTTGATTGATTTTCTAATGTTGAACCATCCTTGCATACCTGGTATGCATCCTACTTGGTCATGGTGTATTTTTTTGATATGATGCTGAATTCTATTGGCTAGAATTTTGTTCAGAATTTTTGCATCTATATTCACGAGAGATATTGGTCTGTAATTTTCTTTTTTTGTGGCATCTTTGCCTGGTTTTGTTATCAGCGTTATGCTGGCTTCATAGAATGAATTTGGAAGTGTTGCTTCCTCTTCTATGCTCTGAAATAGCTTGAGTAGTGCTGCTACAAGCTCGTCTGTAAATGTTTTGTAGAATTCTCCAGTGAAGCCATCTGGGCCAGGGCTTTTTTTGGTTGGGAGGTTTTTTTTATTACCTTTTCAATCTCTTCTCTTCTTATGGGTCTGTTCATATTTTCAACATCACTTTGTTGTAGTTTGGGTAGGCTGTGTGTTTCTAGAAGTTTATCCATTTCCTCTAGGTTTTCAAATTTGTTGTGGTATAGTTTTTCATAATTTTCTGTTATAATCCTTTTTATTTCAGTTGGGTCGGTTGTAATGTCCCCAGTTTCATTTCTTATTTGGGTTATTTGTGTCCTCTCCTGTTTCTCTTTTGTCAGTCTGGCCAGTGGTTTGTCGATTTTGTTGATTGTTTGAAAGAACCAACTTTTGGTTTTGTTGATTCTTTCTATTGTTTTTCTGTTCTCTATTTCATTTATTTCTGCTCTGATCTTTATTATTTCCTTTCTTCCGGTGGCTGTGGGCTTTTTTTGCCGTTCTCTTCCTATTTGTGTGAGTTCTGTAGTTAATGTTTTGATTTTGTCCCTTTCTTCTTTTTTGATGTGTGCATCTATTGCTATAAATTGTCCTCTGAGGACTGCCTTGCTGTGTCCCAAAGGTTTTGGTATAATGTGTTTTCATTCTCATTTGATTCTAGGAATTTTTTTATTCCATCTCTGATTTCTCCTATTACCCAGTGATGTGCAAGCAGGGTATTATTCAGTTTCCATGTAGTTGATTTTTTTTCCTTGCTCTTTCTGTTGTTGGTTTCTACCTTGATGGCATTGTGGTCAGAGAAGATACTTTGAATTATCTCAACGTTTTGGATCTTGTTGAGGATTACTCTGTGGCCTAAATGTGGTCTATTCGGGAGAACGTTCCATGTGCATTGGAAAACAATGTGTACTTTGCAGCTGTTGGATGGAGTGTTCTGTATATGTCTATGAGGTCAGGTTGGTTGATTGTGCCCTTTAGGTCTTCTGTATCTTTGCTGAGTTTCTTCTTAGTTGTTCTGTCCTTACTGAGAGTGGTGTGTTGAAGTCTCCTACTATTATTATGCAACTGTCAATTTCTCTTTTCAGTGTTGTTAAAGTTTGTTTTATGTATTTTGGAGCCCTGTCATTGGGTGCGTAGATGTTTTTTATTATGGTTACATCTTCATGATGGATCATCCCCTTAATCATTATATAGTGTCCTTCTTTGTCTTTATGGTGGATTTTGTTTTAAAGTCTATTTTATCTGAGATTAGTATTGCCACTCCTGCTCTTTTTGTGTAGTTGTTAGCTTGATTTTTTTTTTTTTCAACATTTGACTTTTAGTAAATTCACATCTTTGTTTCTAAGGTGTGTTTCTTGTAGACAGCTATTGATGGATCCTGTTTTCTCATCCATTCTGTGACTCTCCATCTCTTTATGGGTGAATTGAGTCCATTTACATTCAGTGTAATTATTGATAGATGTGAGTTTGTTGCTGTCATTTTGTAGTGCTTTTTTTTGTGGTGCTGACGTTCTCTTTGTTCTTCTTACTCTGCTGTGCTGAGTTACTTTTGTTTGTGGATTTTTTTTCATTTCTTTTGTTTTTGCTGAGACTTCATGTTTTTCCTCTTTATTTTTGTGAGTATGTTTGTTAACTTTCTTTGTGGTTACTATGAATTTTACCCTTAGCTTTCTAAGTTTCTAACAGTCTACCATTACTTGGTGTCGTCTTGACTTCCTCTCCTTTTGAAGGTTCTATACCTATGCTGTTTATTCCCTCTTTTATTGTTCTGATGTCATTGTCATTTACTGCTTAACTGCTCTGATTCCCTTTTGTATTTCTTTTGGTTTTGGATAGTCCTCGAGAGTTCCTTTCCTATATTGGTATCTGGCTGGTACGATCCTGTGTCCTAGATTTTGCCTGTGAGCTGAAGTTGTTTGTTCTCAGATCAAAGAACTCCCTTTAATAATTTTTAAGTTTGGTTTGGTTTTTACATATTCCCTTAATTTTTGTTTCTGTGGAAATGTCTTAATTTCCCCATCATATTTGAATGAGAGTTTTGCAGGATATATTATTCTTGGCTGGCAAGATTTTTCTTTCAAGGTTTTATATCTGTCATCCCTTTGCCTTCTTGCCTGCATGGTTTCTGTTGAATAATCTGAGCATAGTCTTATTGTTTCTCCTCTGTATGTGACTTCTGGTTTTTCATGAGCTGCTCTCAGGATTCTTTGTTTGTCTTTGGTTTTGGTAAGTGAGATTATGATATGCCTTGGTGATTTTCTTTTGGGGTCTATCCTATATGGAGTTCGTTGAGCTTGGATGGCCAGCTTTTTGTCTTTCATGATATTGGAGAAGTTTTCTGTCAGCGGTTCTTCAATGATCCTGTCTGTGTTTTCTGTTTTCTCCCCTTTTGGAAGTCCAGTCACTCACAAATTTTTGCTTTTGATCGTATCCCACATAACTCTCAGGGTCTCTTCATTTTTCCTTGTTCTTTTTTCTGAGTTTTTCTCAAACAGTGTTGTATCCGTGTGTCTGTCTTCAATTCCACTGATCCTGCCCTCCACTGTTTCAAATCTGCTCCTCAGCCCTTCTATGGCACCATTCATTTCTGAAATCTTGTTGTTTATCTTTTGGATTGCTAATTGTTGTTTCTGTATAATTTGTAGTTGTGATTTTATTTCTGCATTTTTTTCCTGCATTATTTTCCTGAATTCTTCCAGGAATTTGTTTGCCTTTTCCATGAATTCATCTATTTTTCCCTCATTTTTGTCTGCTTTTTGCTTCAATTCTTGGGTAATTCTGAGTATTAGAGATTTGAATTGTCTATTAGGTAGTTCTAGTGCCTTTTCTTGCACTGGCAAGTCATCTGGTGTTTTATTTTGGATGCCTCCTGGAACCATCCTGTCCTGTTTTTGTAAATGTTTTGATGTTGTCTGCTGTCTTCGGGGCATTCAGTAGTTATTTTTCTCATTTCTTGACTGTAGATTTGTTTGTTTCATCCTTTTTTTTTTTAATTTGGCTTTGTCTGAGCAGGCGGGCTGTGTGTTCTTTGTTGTTTGCTCACCTGTGGGCACTGTACTTTCCACCTCCTTCTCCAATTGGCAATGTCAGTTGCTCAGATATGGTACAGCAGGGCAGGTCTAGCTGAAGAGGAGTTACTGGGACGGGTTGTTTGTGGCACTTACTATAGCCACCAGGACGGATTGGTAATCAGTGCAGGCCAGGTTCCAGTAAGCCGTTTCTGTGCTGCTTGGTGGTGTGATATTAAGCGCATGGTGCAGGTAAGCAGAATTTAGGGGGGTGATTGTTATGTGTGGAGCTAAGATGGATATGGGAGAGAGGAGAGAGGAACAGGAGCCAAAAACATAGAAACAAACAAAAAAGAATGCTAGAGGAGTTTGCCATTGGAGTGGAGCGATGAAAGGCTATGAAATGGAGGAAAACAAAAAGGGGAAGAAGAAGAAAAACAAAAGAAAAGAAAAGAATGAATAAATAAAAATCAGAAAGGGAAAAGAACATCAAAGTGCCCAGGGATCCCACCGGTGAGGCTATGACATCTGGGGAAGTTGTTCCCAGGTGTTGCAGTACAGCCTGGCTAGAAGGATTAGAGGTATTCGGTGCCAGGTATTCAGGGAACAGAAGGAGAAGGAAGGTATAGAGAGATGAGAAACTGAGTAATGAAGAGAGACAAAAAGGGAAAAAAAGCAAAGCAAATTTAAAAAAAAAAAAGAACAAGAAAAGCCCCCAACAACACAGAAAAAAAAAGCCCGCGAAAAAATTAATGCCCTCAGGGATCCCTCTGCACGTCTTTGCGAGCCGAGGGTTTAGGTTCCAAGACACTTGGCACCGCCTGGCCAGAAAAGGGTCCCAACTCAAGAAAAGGAAAAGAAAACAAACAAACAATTCAAAACAAACAAACACACAAAAGCCCCAGGATCCCACCAGCGTGGCAGCCCAGACCACGAAGCCATTCCACACTCGAACAGAGCTCTGCAGCCCCTCAGGAAGAAGGAAAGATGGTGCGTGGAGCTTGGTATTTGAGTGAAAGGAGTGGGAGGTGGTGAGAGGTAAGGAAGAATTCAAAAGGAGCAGATAAAAGCAACACCAGCAGCCAACAAATGGCACTCAGAGAGCCAGCTAGTGCAGGCGGGTGGAATCCAGGCAGTCAGTGCTTCCCGGACAAGAGACTGTGTCCGCAGGAGGCAGAGGGGGCCGAGTGTGGGTGAAGAAGGGTGGGGGGTGGGAAAGCATATATCACAAATTACTGGAGCTCCGCAGCCCCTCAGGAAGAAGCAAAAGTGGCACACGGAGCCAGGTATTTGAGCAAAAGGAGGGGGAGGTGGTGAGAGGTAAAGAAGAAATCAAAAGAAGCAGAAAAAAGCAACACCAGCAGCCAACAAATGGCACCCGGAGAGCTGGCCAGTTCAGGCAGGTGGAATCCAAGCAGCCGGTGCTTCCCAGACAAGAGACTGTGGTCACAGGAAGCAGAGGAGGCCGAGTGGGGGTGAATTGGTGTGGGGGGTGGGAAAGCATATGTTGCAAATTACCGGTTGTTTTGTCTCCCGCTGGAAGCTCTGTGAAGCTACTTTCTCGTGCCCCCTGTTTGCTGGTCTCTGATAGGAGTCCAAGATGGCGGATCCACACTGCGTTAGTTGATAAGGGACCTCTGCATGAATCTCTCCTCACTGTCCGTTCTTTGTCAATTTTCTCACTCCATTTGGTGCTTGGCTGGGTTCTCTTATCTCTTCATTTGATGTTTTAGGGTTCCAGGATTGCTGTTTTCTCTGTTTGGCTTAGCTTTTCAGATCTATGCTATGGAAGGATGGCGTGGTGCTTCTGCCTAGAGCACCATTTTGGATCACCTTTTTTTTTTGAAATGGGCATGAAGATGGATGGATCTTTTCCAGTCAGTTGGCCACTGTGTTCTAAATTTCTTGGCATAGATGGATGAGTGCTTCTAGCTTTGCATCCATTTGTTGAAACATCTCAATTGGTATTCCCTCAATTCCTGGAACTTTGTTTTTGCTAAAACATTCAGTGCAGCTTGGACTTCTTCCTTCAGTACCATTGGTTTTTGATCATATGCTACCCCCTGAAATGGCTGAACGACGACCAATTCTTTTTGGTATAGTGACTCTGTGTATTCCTTCCATCTTCTTTTCCTGCTTCCTGTGTCGTTCAGTTTTTGCCCATAGAATCCTTCAATATTGCAACTTGAAGCTGAATGTTTTCTTCAGTTCTTTCAGCTTGAGAAATGCCAAGCATGTTCTTCCCTTTTGGTTTTCTAACTCCAGATCTTTGCACATTTCATTACAGCACTTACTTTGTCTTCTCAAGCCGCCCTTTGAAATCTTCTGTTCAGGTCTTTTACTTCATCGTTTCTTCCATTCACTTTAGCTACTGTACATTCAAGATCAAGTTTCAGAGTCTCTTCTAACATCCATTTTGGTCTTTTCTTTCTTTTCTTTCTTTTTTAATGACCTTTTGCCTTCTTCATGTATGATGTACTTCATGTCATCCACCAGGTCACCTGACCTTCAATCATTAGTGTTCAATGCATCAAATCTATTCTTGAGATGGTCTCTAAATTCAGGTGGATATACTTAAGGTCATACTTTGGCTCTCGTGGACTTGTTTTAATTTCTTCGCCTTCAACTTGAACTTGCAAATAAACAATTGATGGTCTGTTCTGTAGTCAGCCTCAGCCTTATTTTGACTGATGATATTGAGCTTCTCCATCATCTCTTCCCACAGATGTAGTCAATTTGATTCCTGTGTATTACACCTGGCAAGGTCCACGTGTATAGTCACTGTTTATGTTATTCAAAAAAGGTATTTGCAATGAAGAAGTCTTTGGTCTTGCAAAATTTTGTTATGGGATCTCCCATGTTGTTTCTGTAACCAAGGCCATGTGATCCTTTTCTCTGTTTGCAATTCTCGCATTCCAATCACCAAACCAAAAAACCCGTTGCCTTTGAGTCAATTCCATCTCATAGCGACCCTATGGGACAGGGTAGAACTGTCCTATAGGATTTCCAAGGAGTGCCTGGTGGATTCGAACTGCCGATTTTTTGGTTAGCAGCTGTAGCTCTTAACCACTGCCATGGTTTCCATTCAAATCATCAGTAATTATCAATTCATCTTGATTGCATATTTGATCAATTTCAGACCGCAGAAGCTGGTAAAAATCTTCAGTTTCTTCATGTTTGGCGTTAGTCGTTGGTGCATAGATTTGCATAATAGTTGTACTAACTGGTCTTCATTGCAGGTGTATGGGTATTATCCTATCACTGACAGCGTTGTTTTTTTAGGATAGATTTTGAAATGTTCTTTTTGACAATGGATGCAGTGCTATTCCTCTTCAATTTGTCTTCCAGGCATAGTAGACCATATGATTGTCTGATTCAGAATGGCCAATAACAGTCCATTTCAGCTCACAAATGCCTACAATGTCAATCTGGAAGTGTACCATTTCATTTTTTACAACCTCGTATTTTCCTTGATTTATACTTTGTATTTTCCACATTCTAATTTTTATAGATGTTTGCAGCTCTTTTTATTTTGAATCATGTCAAATCAACAAATGAAGGTCTAAAAACTTTACTCCATGCGTCATTAAGGTTGACTCCACTTTGAGGAGGCAGCACCTCTGTAGTCATATTTTGAGTGCCTTCCAACCTGAAGGACTCATACACTGGCACTACGTCAGACAATGTTCTGCTGCTATCCATAAAGTTTTCACTAGCCAATTTTTTCAGAAGTAGATTGCCAGATCCTTCTTCCTAGTCAGGAAGCTCCCCTGAAATCTGTCCACAATTGGTGACCCTACTAGTATTTCTTTGAAATACAGGTGTCATAGTTTCCAGCATCACAGCAACACACAAGCCACCACGGAATGAAAAACTGACAGATGAGTGGTGGGTACATTGGACACATCTGAATAATTGAGACACAAATTCAAAGGGAGTCCCTTGGTGAGTTGCTCTGGTTTGCTGTGGTAGACCAGCTTCAGTATCTCTCCTCTTATCTGGACTTCAGTAAACATGGGGCAAGGTTCTCTTCTTTAAAGCAGTAACCACAATAGCAAGTTTTTCCTATCCTGTCCTTGGCTTTGTTTCCAGCTGTATTGGCCCTGACTTTATCATTTGTTTCTGTGATACACAGAGACAGGTAAGGAGGGTTGTAACACTGAAAGGAGAATTTTTTATCTTCACCATTAAGGCCAGAATTGTTGTCCTCAGTCCCTCACTTTTCTTTCCTCTCTTATGTTGGCATTTCTGTGCCCTGTATGAGAAATTACAGGGACATTCTAGAATTTTCATGATGACATTAACTACTTTAACTGGGAAAAAATTTTTTTAAAAAATCATATTCATTAAAAGCACAGATTACAGGGAATATCTACTTTCTACTCTTAGAAAATGAAAGTCACGCTCTCTTGCATCAGAAATATCCAGGTACTGTTTTCACTGTCTAGGCAATTGTGTGAATTATAAATTGTAGAGTCGGTTGTCAATAATCATTATTGTTTTCATTTCCAGTTGCCATAAAGACACTTACTCAGGAGTTGTTATCCAAAACTTGAAATAAGACGAAGAGAGAGTAGCAAGTCATTTCATTGTCACAAAGAAGCATTAACAGGCCCACTCAAGTATTATATACTTATTTAAGGGAATGTAATTTTCAAGAGAAAGGTTCTCCAACAGAATGTGGAAATTATCAAACAATACCATTAATATCACGTGCAAGTAAAATTTTGCTGAAGATTATTCAAAAAAGTTTGCATCAGTACATCGACAGGGAACTGCCAGAAATTCAAGCTGGATTCAGAGAGGACGTGGAACCAGGGACATCATTGCTGATGTCAGATGGATCTTGACTGAAAGCAGAGGATACCAGAAGGATGTTTACCTGTGTTCTATTGACTATGCAAAGGCACTCGACCATGTGGATCGTAACAAATTATGGATAACATTGAGAAGAATGGAAATTCCAGAACACTTAGTTGTGCTCATGAGGAATCTGTACATAGACCAAGAGGCAATCATTTGAACAGAGCAAGGGAATGCTGCGTGGTTTAAAGTCAGGAAAGGTGTGTGTCAGGGTTGTATCCTTTCATCATAGTTATTCAATCTGTATGCTGAGCAGATAATCCAAGAAGCTGGACAATATAAAGAATTGGAGAAAAGCTCATTAACAACCTGCAATATGCAGATGACACAGGATATTGATCTTCAAGTACTTGCTGAACGTGAAGAGAACTTGAAGCACTTACTGATGAATGCAGATCAAAGATCACAGCCTTCAGTATGGTTTACACCTTAACATAAAGAAAACAGAAATCCTCGCAACTGGACCAATAAGCAACATCATGATAAACGGAAAATATATTGACCTTGTCAAGGATTTCATTTTACTTGTATCCACAATCAACGCTGCCCATGGAAGCAGCAGTTTAAAAAATCAGATGATGTATTGCATTGGGCAAATCTGCT
Organism: Dugong dugon; assembly: GCA_030035585.1. Taxonomy (NCBI): domain Eukaryota; kingdom Metazoa; phylum Chordata; class Mammalia; order Sirenia; family Dugongidae; genus Dugong; species Dugong dugon. The sequence continues at coordinate 18,535,561 of CM057460.1, forward strand.
GCAAAATATCTCTTTAAAGTGTTAAAAAGCAAAGAGGTCACTTTGAGGACTGAGGTGTGCCTGATCAAAGTCATGGTGTTTTCAGTCATCTGTGTGCAAAAACTGGACAATGAAAAAGGAAGACCGAAGAACAATTGATGACTTTGAATTATGGTGTTTTTCTTAGTCACCTAGTGCTGGTAGAACAGAAATACCACAGGTGGATGGCTTTAACAAGGATAAATTTATTCTCTCACAGTCTAGGAGGCTAGAAGTCCAAATTCAGGTGCCAGCTCCAGAGGAAGGCTTTCTCTCTCTGTAGGCTCTGGGGGAAGGTCCTTGTCATCAGTGTTCCACTGGTTGAGGAGCTTGTCAGCGCAGGGACCCCAGGTCCAAAGGATATGCTGTGCTCCTGGTGCTTCTTTCTTGGTGGTATGAGGACCCCATGTCTCTCTGCTCTCTTCTCTTTTGTATCTCAAAAGAGATTGACAACATTACCTAACCTAATCTTGTAGATTGAGTCCTACCTCATTAACATAACTGCTGCTAATCCCACCTCATTAACGTCATGTTGTTGTTGTTGTTGTTGTTGTTGTTGTTGTTAGATGCCGTCGAGTAGGTTCCACTCATAGCGACCCTATATACTACAGAACGAAACACTGCCCGATCCTGCGCCATGGTCATAATCATTGTTGTGCTTGAGCCCATTGAAGTAGCCACTGTGTCAGTCCATCTTGTTGAGGGTCTTCCTCTTTTTCACTGACCCTCTACTTTACCAAGCATGATACCCTTCTCCAGGGACTGATCCTTCCTGACAACATGTCCAAAGTATGTGAGATGTAGTCTTGTCATCATTGCTTCTAAGGAGCATTCTGGTTGTACTGCTTCCAAGACAGATTTGTTGGTTTTTTTGGCACTCCGTGGTATATTTAATATTCTTTACCAACACCACAATTCAAAGGCATCAGTTCTTCAGTCTTCCTTATTCATTGTCCAGCTTTCGCATGTATATGATGCAACTGAAAATACCATGGCTTGGGTCAGGCACACCTTAGTCTTCAAGGAGACATCTTTGCTTTTCAACACTTTAAAGAGGTAAGATTTACAACACATAGGAAAGTCACACAGGTGACAAACTGGTGGACAATCACACAGTCATAGACTAGCCAAGTTGACACACATTTTTGGGGTACACAATTCAATCCATAACAGTGTTGGCTAAGAATAATGAATATACCATATATTCATGCCCGAAGAATGAACAGATCTGTCCTGGAAGAAGTACTGCCACAATGCCCTTTAGAAGGGAGGATGGTGAGACTTCATCTCGTGTACTTTGGACACGTTATCAGGAGGCACCAGTCCCTGGAGAAGGATGTCGTGCTTAATAAAGTAGAGAGTGAAAAAGAGGAGGACCTTCAACAAGATGGATTGACAAGGTGGCTGCATCAATGGGCTCAAGCATAAGAATGATTGTGAGGATGGTGTAGGACCGGGCAGTATTGCATTCTGTTGTACACAGGGTCACTATGAGTGAGAACTAACTTGAGAGCATCTGACAGCAACAACCTCGGTTGATTCACTGTGTACTAGTAGTAAAAATCCCAGATTCTTGGGAAGTCACGTGCTGACGTGTAGATTTTCGCCTAGTAGAGTTCAAGTAATTTCTGTCTTCAGAAAAGATACATCGAACGGCTATGGTTTTATTTCCCTTTAGGACATTAATCTGTTTTGCATTCAGTCCAGAAATCTTATTCCAAAGTTATTTCTTCACTGCCAGTGTATTCTTCTAATCCTCTTTTGAATCAGCATGTCCATCTTGCTGGTTCCCTCATTAAAGAGTCAAAGAAAAGTTTTACACTTAGTCTATATTTGTGTGAGAGTCATGTTTTGAAATTTTTGAAAATTATACTTTGACGCAGATAGTTTATAGACTTTATTTCAATAGGCTCTTTGTCTTCCATGAAAAATGAATACATAAAACAAATAAAAGTATGCTGTTTCTGATCTGATGGAAGGGAAGCCCTCCAGACACTTTGATTGCACAGCTGATTATAAATCTCTTGGCCTTAACTGGCTTCTCTTTCAAGAAGTTCAAGTCACAGCTCTGCCACTTAGAAATTGTGTGGCCTCACAACGTTTTCAGTCCTTCAGTGCTCCCATTCCTCGCCTTACAATATGTGCGTGTTTTATAGCCTTGAAGCTAAGTATCCAGACTTCTGGAAATATGCAGATTATGGAAGTGTTCCTTTCTCAGCAAGATTTACAATGCAGGTGCTATCTTGGAAGACCTAAGTCGGCAACAGAAACATTAGCAAATGCATTGGTTACTGATTTGTTTAGTCTTTAATTCCAGAGGCTAAATGTTAGTCACATTGCAACAAGACAAGTTGCCTGAAACTGAGCTTGACTCCTTTCTGTAAACTGCCGAGTTTCATATTTTCATGGTCACTTTTGCTTGGTAATCAAGTCACGATTTATCAGGGACATAAACCATTAGCTTCCTTCAGATGTCAGTAGTGGGTAATTTATGAGTCATTGCTCTACCCCTTTCAGTAAATATTCTGATGTAATGCTATAATTTTTAAGGACCCCAGCATTAATAACTCTTCACAGCCATCACCAGCTAGGTTTGCACTGAGGAAAGAAATGAAATGGCCTGTATTTTAATTCCAAATTCTTGTGGTTTTTTCTGCTATACAGTGTCAGTGTACAATGCAGAAAGAAAATAAGAAAAGAAAGTGGACTAGTGGTTAATTCTTGGATAAGAATACAAAGTCTTATTTGGAATTATAATACGCAATGGAAATATTTTTAAATAAAAATATATATAAATAATGAAAATAATAGAAAAATCATGCACAGGAGGGACACAGAAGGGATAGTGGTATTTAATAGTGATTTTTTAAAAAGGAGCCCTGGTAGTAGAGTGGTTAAGTGCTCAGCTGTTAACCGAAAGTTCAGCGGTTCAAACCCACCAGCCACTCTACAGGAAAAAGATGCGGCGATCCGCTTACGTAAAGATTTTAAAAAAATCATTGCTGTTGAGTCACTTCCAACTTAAACCCTACGAGACCATTCTACTCTGTCCTATAAGGTTGCTATGAGTCGGAATCAATTTGACAGCAACGGGTTTGGGTTGGGTTTGGTTTGAGTTTGGTATTATGAATAAGGCACTGAACAATATGTTTCATCTGACACTTTTCAGCTTCACAACAACCCTGAAGGATGGGAATGGTTTTTAAACATGAGAAAATTGAGATCCAGAGAAGTTAGGAGCTTTTCTCCTAGTCCCACAGCCTTGGAAATGATGGAAGGTGTTTGATGGTGGTCGGTCTGACCCCAAAGCCCATGAACTTCAATTACAACACAAGAAAATAGCACTGAATGGAGAGACTTCTTACTGCTGTGGAATCCTGTACATTTCTGTCCCATGATTCATCATCTTCATGTACTTTTGTTTTGCAGAAGCAATGCTGTTATCTTTGTCAGGACCTTCGTTTAAGTATTCGTAGCCCTTTGTAATTCTCAAACAACTAAAAAGAACAATCTGACTTGTGGTACCTTGGGTAATTTTATTATCTGAGTGCAGCTAAAGAACTCTGGGCAGGATTTTGGGCACAAAGATACCTCAAGCCTGGCTCAAAGGTACTTACATTTAACTAGTGCTTATATGTTGTGGTTAGCCCCTGACTCATGGCAAACCCATGCACAATGGGATCAGACCATTGTACTCCATGGGGTTTTCACTGACTGATTTTCAGACGTAGATCACCAGGCCTTTCTTCCTAGTCCTGTTAGTCTGGAAGCTCCACTGAAAACTGTTCAGCATCACAGTAACACACAAGCCTCCACTAGCAGACGGGTGGTGGTTGAACACGAGGTCTACTGGCTGAGAGTTGAACCCCGATCTCCCTTATGGCAAGCGAGAATTCTGCCACTGAACCACGGCTGTCCTCAGTACTTACATAGGTTATAAGCACAACACTTATTCACCTGTTTGTTCATTTACCCATTCAAAAAATACTCTTTGCTGGGCACTGCCCCAGGTGCTGATGATGTCATGGTAAGCACAATCCAGATGCTCTCTGCCCTCCTGGTCCTTATATCTTATTACTGCACAGCATTCAACAAATTTCATTCATTCATTTGTAAAATATTTATTGCATACTTACTATGTGCCAGGAATCCCTTTTAGATACAGCAGTGAATAAAATAAAATTCTCTGCCCTTGTGGAACATATATTCTCGCAAGGGGAGGCAGGCAGTTAGCAATAAACATAATCAGTGAGAAAAGCTACACAGTACATCGGAAGGTAATGAGTGCCACAGGGGGAAATAGATCAGGTTAAGAGGGACTGGGAAGATCAAGGTGGGAGGAAAGCAGGTTGCAATTTTAAATAAAATACTCAGGGTAAGCCTTGCCAAGAAGGTGACATTGGGGCAAAGACTTGCAGGAGGTGAGAGAGTGAGCCAGGTGGATGTTTGATATAAGAACATTCCAGACAAAGGGAAGAGCAGCTCTTGATGGAGTATACCTGGCATGTTCTGGGAACAGTGAGGAAGCAGGGCACTGAAGCTAAATGGGAAAGAGGAAGAATGGTAAGAACTGGATTGGAGAGGTGAGCGGCCAGATCAGGTGATGCGTAATTCCCTACTTGGTCTGGGGTTTGGAGCAGAGGGAGACATGGCCTGGCCTACGTCAGGTTCCAGTCTCCTATCAGCCAAACACCATGGCCTCTACATCGTATGTTATGGGGGTAGGGAGGAACATTATCAGATAAAAGGAATAAATCTGCTATCAGCTGAAATCATCACTCTTTGTCAAGGAAGGAACCCCTCCTGATCATCTTGTGAGTTCTTTACATCTTTTGCCACTTCACCAAAGCACTGAAGTATTTGGCCTTAATGGGTTTAGAACTCTCCCTGTGTCCAGCAAATACCCAGATTACCAAATACCAAATACCCAGAATTACGTAGAATGACACAGCCTAGGACTGAAATATTGTGTCACTCATTAAGCTATGACACCAAGATCCCTGATGCTATAGTGGCAAGTCTAGACCTCTTGCCCAATTTCGACAGAAGCCATCATAAGATTCAAATTTCAAAACTGAACATGAATTTAAATTTTGTAAATAATATTCTTTTATGAAGTTGGTCATCTCTTATTAGAAACTCATAGTGAATCTTTTAATAAAGAATCTTTTTGTAAAGCAGGTTGTTGTTGTTGTTAGTTGCTGTTGAGTCGGCATTGACGCATGGTGACCTTACATATAACCAAAAGAAACGTTGTCTGGTCCTGCACCATCTTCATGATCCTTGCTATGTTTGAGTCCCTTGTTGTGGCTACTGTGTCAGTCCATCTCACTGAGGATTTCCCTTGTTTCTCCTGACCCTTTACTTTACCAACCATGATGTTCTTTTTTTAATTGTTGTAAAAATAGATATAACACAACATTTGCCAATTCAGCATTTTTCACGTGTACAATTCAGTGGCACCAGTTACAATTATTTTACACAACCATAGCCAGTATCCATTGTTAAACTTTCCATCACCATAAACAGACACTCGGTGCTTCCTAAACCATGCCTTCTCATTCCCCTTCCCTCCTGCCCACGGTAACCACTAATAAACTTTGGTCTCTATGCGTTTGCCACTCTAGCTATTTCGTATAATTTATCTTTAACTGCATGTATTGCATAAGATTAAGTGTTACACCTGTTTTTTCAAAGTGCACTGAAGAAATTCTAGGAAATTTTAAAGGGTCTGCACTATACATTTTTGCCCACATATAGCTGATACACCATCAAGGGGGAAGACAACCATAAAAAATGCTTCATTTAAGTTCTAAAACGGCTTATCAGAGACCAAGTTAGGTTTAGTGAAGATAAACTTGTTTTCACAAGGCATTTATGTTTGATTACAATTGACATTTAAGACAAGCATGCTTAGATTGAATCCAGCCAAGAGAAATTGAGCCAAAATTCTAGATAGAGCTGATTAGACCACCCTCTGCAGATAATCTGTTATCTAATCACTTTCTGGGTTGTTGTTTTTTTTAAGTGTTAAGATATTGTGAGAACCAACGATGGCTGGAAGTCAGGTTGGTTCAAGACTCAGAACACAAAGCATCTACCTCCAAACTAACATGGCAGAGAGTCAGGAACTCGAGGTTTGCTTCTGACAGTCTTGGTCCACAGGGCTGGAGATTGGAGGAAGCGAACTCTGATCTTGGTGTTTATTTATAGTTCTCCAAGATCAACAGTAGCTCTTTTCTGAGCAAGTTTTGAAACTTAATCACTAAGAACAAAGAAAAGGTTAATAAGTAGTTATATTATCCATGGAGGTATTATCCAAAAATTTAAGTTTTGCTCAGGAGCAAAAGAGATGTTTCTTGTACCATTTCTAAGCCACTTCTGTGGAATCATGTCTTTTGGCCACAGAGGATGAGGACTGTTTGGTCCAGCCTGGTGGAGGCAAAGTGGGAGAGGTGGGTGGGTGGATGTCATCCAGGTGAGGCGCCAGACCCTCCCAGTCAGCTGAGTCCCCACGTTGGGAGATTAGATAGGCAGGCCTCCATAGATAGAGCCAATGATACCATTCTCGATGCTGAATGAAAAAATCGTCAGGTGTTTGTATCCTTATTCCAATATGTACTTCTGCTCCCTTTGGCACCGATGGCCCCACTCCCTTCTTGAGATGCTTCTGAGGGGCTGGTCTCCTGGGTCTCTCCCTACTACCAGACCTAGGCCGCTTCTGTGATCGACATCCCTTCCCCTTTGACGGCTTTGACATTCGAAATGCTAGTCCTCTTGGGAGGGTCGCCTGGGCCCCCTGTTTTAGGCTCACTACACTGTCTAATGTACATTTGTAATTATACCTGCCACTGGAAAATTGTCTTGAAAATTGTCTTTAACTCTAATTTTTCCCAAAACTCTAATTATACTTTTAGAAGAAATACAGCCAGAATGTTCCTGAGAGGTGAGGACAGTGAGACTTCAGCTTACTTATTTGGACGTGTCATCGCTAGAAAAGGACATCATGTTTGATAAAGTAGAGAGCCAATGAAGATGAGGGAAACCCTCAGTGAGATGGATTGACACACTAGCCGAAACAATAGGCTTAAACATAGCAGTGATCACAAAGATGGTACAGGACCAAGGCAACGTTTCCTTCTGTTGTATATGGGGTTGCCATGAGTCGGACCCCACTTTATGACAACTAACAACAAGATCTACAGTTATAACAATAACTATTACAAAATGACTGTAATTATGTTTGTTTTTGTTTGGTTGCTTTTAAAACTTATAGACCCTATGAACTATGTTACTATATTTTCAGCCTGCCTTTTATGAATTACCTTTACTCTTTGATTCACGATATTCTTTTCCTTTCTTTGTTTTCCTTTCATTGTGACTGTCTCAATTATTTTTTTAGCTGCTGTTTTCTATGGTTAATGTGCAGTTTAAGCATTTTTCTTGCATTGTTGGGCAACTCAGGCTTTCATTTAGAAAAATTGCCTCTTCCTATACTTTACCCGTTTTTCTATTGGGTGGTCTGTTTTTTCTTATTTATTTTTAGGGATTCTTTACATATTCTGGATACTAATCCTTTGACTATTTTACAAGTTGCTAATTCCTTCTTCCTGTTTATAGCGTATCTTTCATTTATGGGGTCTGTTATCATACAAAGCTTCTAATTTTGAGGTAATCAAATATATCTGTGTCTTTATGATTCCTACCTTATTGTGTTTCTTTGAAAATTAGTGTATACCCTGACATCAAGAAGATAGTCTCATCCATTTTATTCTAATAGTTGTAAACTTTGTTTCTTCACATTTGGGTCTGTAACCTATTTAGAGTTGATATTTTGTACAATAAAAAGTAAGACTCTAACCTGATTATTTTCCTTATGGGAAAGCTGCAATGGAAGAATGTTCCAGTAAACTCTGGAGAGTTCTATTTATGTACTTTTTATTCTGTCTCATTCATCTCTGTTTCTATTCCTGTGCCAATATTGTACTGTTTTAATTGCTCAAACTCTATGGTAAGTCTTATCTTATTATCTGTTAGTAAAAGTCCTTCTTGCTCATTCTTTTTTAATATCACCTTGGCTTTACTATTTCATGTGAATTTTAGAATCAGGTTGTCAAGTTTCACAAATAATCCTGTGGGAATTTTGATTGGCATTCCATTGAGTTTAAGGATTAATTTTGAGAGAATTGACATCTTTATAATATTGAACCTTGCCAGCCAGAAATATGGCAAATGTTGCTATTTAATAATATATTCTTCAGTAACATTTTGTAATATTTTCAATATAGGCCTGGCACAGCTTTGTTAGATTTATTCTTAGACATTGAGTAGTTTTGTTATGGTGCGGTTAATTTTTTTTTCAATCATGTTTTCTAATCAGTTTGTGCTGGTACATAGTAATGTCATTGGATTTTGTGTAACTTATATCCAACAACATTGTAGACTTTTTCCATTAATTCCCAGATCTTGTCTAATGGTTATCTTGATTTTATTTTGTTTGTTTGTTTTTCTGTATGTAGAGATTTATGACATTTGCAACTTACTATGACTTTTCTCTCTATACCATTAATTTTTTTTTCTGTTTTTTGTTTATTTATTTGGTTGGTTGATTAGTTGGTTGGTTGGCTTATTTTGCAGTGGTTAGAACTTCTAGTACAATGTTGAATAGTAAGAATGATCATGAGAATTCTTCTCTTATTCTTAACTAATAAAAATGCTAAAGTTTTGCCACTAAATTTGACCTTTGCAGTAGATCGGAAATAAATCCTTTCTCTGAAAATCTCCTTGTATTCATAGTTTACCAACAGTTTCTGTTATGAATGAGTGTTGAATTTTCATCAATGCTTTTTCAGCACCTAGGATAATGTTCATCTTTTTTTCTCCTTTATTCTGACAACCTGGTAAATCACAGTGGCAGATTTCCTGATGTCAAACCATCCTTGCATTCCTGGAGTGAATCTTGCATGGTCAGGAAATATTAAAGTTTGTGTCCATTGCTAGAACTAATTGGTATTTCAGACACCAGTATTACCAATTTTCTTGTAAATTCCACCCCATCATATTGTTTCATCAATCAGTGCATGTACTGATGCAATTACTCCTTCGGGAATATATTCTTCCTTCCCTCCCACTCCATTTCCAGCTACCTTGGTTTACTTTTATTTAATAATCAAAATTTGGCTTAGGACTTATATCCAGAAAACACTCACTGACTCTACCTGGTAGAACTAAGTAACCGTTTTCTTTCAGAGCAGTACATACACGCACGCACACACACTCACTCACACGTATATCAACCCATACCTTTTAAAACAGTAATTTTTTTAAAACTTAAAAGCTGCTTATAAGTTGTGTATGTGCTGGCACACTTGTGTATGTGTGCCAAGAGGTATAAACAGTGGAGTGGAGATTTTTACATATATTTAGGAAACAAAGTTGATTCTATATGTTTTATTTCCTAGTGAACTTACAGAGGTACTTGGATAAGGTAACTTAGAACTGTTAGCTTCTTTAAGCTGTACCACACTTTACTACCTGTGATCAGAAAAGAAAAAAGAGATTGGGAAGGTACCTCTACAAATATGAGGTTGTGTTTGGGAACACCCTTTTATCAACCACATCTTTTTATAACTTTCAGTAAGCGTTTCTTTTGACCGCTTTCCTCAAATTTCTTACCCATCCAGAGTCTTAAGAAATGCATATATTTTAACATAAATAATAATTCATATAATCTTTTGCTCCTGTTAAAAATATACCTTCCTCTTCTAATATACATAATATAAAATAAACTCTCATTTTTCTCTGTCCTTTTTTCTTCATAACACTTCCACTACAACACACACACACACTTATTTGTTTACAGGTTTACTTTCTGTCTGTCTGTCTGTCTGCTAGAATGAAAGCTCTATAAGGCAGAGACTTTGCCTCTTTTATTCCCAGGTATGTCATGGCCACATAGTAGAAATTCAATAAACATTTGAATGAATGAATAATAGGAATCTTCCCATTTATGTGGTTTATCAGTCCATAGAATTAAAAATATGTGCAAGGCCCCATATCCTAAGAATACAAGCAACAGCACTGTTCAGAAGATGAATGAATGTTCATAAATTGCTCTCCTAAAATTTCTATGTTTGGCAAATGCAGGTTTAAAAGAGAATTGCAGAACCCCTGGGATTTCTAAGAATTCCAGAAGAATTACAAATTGCTGAATAATTGATATAATTTTACTGTTATTTTTCATCTAAGTTTTGAAACGGTAAAGTTAAATTCAAAGAAGGTGTCAGATGAGTAATCTTTAGTGAGGAATCTATGCATAGGGCAGCAGAAATGTGTATACTTTCCAAAGTTTAGGCAAAAAAGTTTAACTACTGCTCTGGAAAAATGCCATATATTTAAAAAAAAAAAACAAAAAAAAACCTTTCATGTTTTTGACGGATCTATTCTTGCAGAAACTGCCTGAAGACAATACTCCCAACTGTGGCAATGCAGCACTGGAAGGGGGGACAGGTTGAGAAGGTGGAAAATTTGGATTTCTGCTGTTTTAACAGGAGGAGGGGGAAAAAAAAAAAGCTATTGCCGGTAGAAGCTTTTAATTGCATACAGATTGGTCTATTATTTTGATTCAACCCTGTTCCATTCAAGTGCCAAGGAAGGGGAAGTATTACCTCGACTGCTTACACTGCAGGTCTGCTTCTACTTAGCCAGTGAGGCAAGTCTTGCCTCCCTTCCAGAGCTGCCACTCCTAAAGATCCTTGTGAGAGGAATTAGGGCTTAAGTGGCTCCAACACCCAGCAGTAACTTTGCTGAAGTCACCCCTGTTCCAAAGCTGCTGCGGGAGCTTGGCGCTGCCAGGGACCCTTCCCCTGGAGCTCCTTCCAGTTCTTCTTCCCTTGGAGAATGTCTTAGTTTGCTAGTGCTGCTGTAACAGAAATACCACAGGTGGGTGGCTTTAAAAAAACAGAGATTTATTTTCTCACAGTTTAGGAGGCTGTAAGTCCTAATTCAGGGCACCGGATCTACGGGAAGGTTCTTTCTCTCTGTTGGCTCTGGAGGAAGATCCTTGTCTCAGCTTCTGTAGCCCCTGCGTTCCTTGGTTTCTTGGCGATCTCCACGTGGTGGCATCTGTTTTCCCCCGTTTGTGCATACTTGTCTCTGCTGCTCCTTATAATCCAGAAGTGATTAGGTTAAGACACACCCTACATTGATATGGCCTCATTAACATAACAAAGAAGACCCTATTCCTCAATGGGATTACATCCACAGGTATAGAGGATAGGACTCCAAAACGTATTTTGGGGGGACACAGTTCAGCCCCCAACAGAGGGCAAGAGAAAGCCAGGTGGGGTGGCTAGGCCATCTCTCAGTAATGCGAGTGCAGAGCTGGGAGCAGAGTATGCAATATAATTGAGCAAAATGAAGAGACAGTCAGGGCTTGGGAAGGAAAATGAGGGGGCTTCCCCTCTGTCTCTGCCCCTCTAGGATAGCATCACTTAGGACCTGAGGTGAGCATGCAAGTCAGGGTGAGAGAAAACTCTAACACTATGTGGAGTGTCTCTGTTAGGGCACAGAGATAAGGCCTCAAGGGAGAGAAGCCCAAGGGATATGGAGAGGGGACCTGGGCCAAGAGAGAAGGCAGTGTTTCTGTTACAAGCAGAAAATCGCAGTCACTCACAGATCCAAAAGAAAGACTTCAGAAATAACTAAGAGTCATGAATGTGAGAAAACTGAAATGGCTGGACCCTGTAGGAAAATCTCTTTTTTTTTCTCAATGCCCTTGAGCCCAGAATCCCGTCTTATCCCTCCTTCCTTTGTGTAGGACACACACGAGCCTCCAGATGAGCCATTCACCTTCTGTGCTGCGCTCCCAAGCACGAAGCCTTCCTGCAGGCTGAGACTGCCTCTTCCTTTCTCTTCTGCCCTGCACTACTTGGTGCCTAATTGTGCCAATCCCTCTGGTTTGACTAGGATGGGAAGATTGTTCCTTCTGAGAAATGGTTTATTTCAACTTGAAGGGGAAAATATTTGGACGATTTCCTTTCAGTTATTAGCAGTTATTCCTGTGCCCTCCTCTGGGTGAGGTGAATTGATCAAGAGTGCTTCCCTTGTCTGTTTTTTCACACACCTGCCTCCAGTCCAATGTGGACGCCATGCAGTCAACTCCGTTTGTGGGTGATAGTGTAGAATGAAAATGTCTGATAAAGTGTTGAACACCTACGTGCGTTTCAATGTTCCCGACTAACCAGCCCTCTGGCCACTAGGCAAGTATCAGATGGACTGAAGCCTAGTTACCTCCTCTAGTGAACTGCGATAATTAGGACTAGTCTTTCTATGCTTATAGAATTGGCAGGAACTCATACTGATAAATGACTCTGCCTCAAATACAAATACAAAATATAGCGCCACACTATTGAATTAGTTAAAATAAAATGCAACATTTAGTGCTGAAGGTGGATTACATGTCATTACATCATTACTTATCTTTTTTCAATTTTTAAATCAAAGACTGCTTATTGCAAAATCAAATGAAAGAATATAGAAGTGAATAAAGCAAAAAGCAAAAGCCCACTTTTATCTAACTTTTCAAATGTATCATGTCCACTGTTAGTACCTCTGTGTGTATCATTCCAAATATTTTTTTATGAATATGCAGTCATTTAAATGTGCCTATAACAAAACTGTTTAATCAAACATGGGATCACAGTTATAGATCTTGATTTATAACTTGCTTTTTTACTATTTGAAATATGGGGGTCTCCTCTCCAAGTCCATATCTTGTACATCTACCTCATCTTTTTTAATGTTTGTAGAATATTCCATCATGTGGATATACTTCAATTTATTCAACAAGTTAATGGACACTTTAATTGTTTTCAATTTTCCACCTTATGTATTTGTTTTAAAAACTTCTACATTATTCAGAGTGAAATAACTCAGTCATAAAAAGACAAGTATTATATGATCCCACTTATATGAAATATCTAGAAAAGGCAAGAGTACAGAGACCAAATTTCATTAGTGGTTACAGGGAGTGGGGGACAAGGGTGGGGGAACGTGAGTGATTGCTTAGGGGCTGCTGAGTTTCTCTTAAGGGTGATAGAAAAATTTGGAAATCAATAATTGTGACGGTTGCACAACATGATGATGTCGCTGAATTTACACTTAAAATATGTTGAAATGGGAAACGTTGTCTTAGAAAAAAGAAACAAAAATCTACATGGCCAAAAAAGGGAAAACACATACACACATAGGTTCAAAAGCAAAAAATGGACAGGAAGATAGTAATTGCAACATATTAAAACAGATAATGAGTTTTCATCGTTAATATATAAATAGCTCCTATAAGTTAATATGAAAAATAACTAATCCAATTTAAAAAGAAAGAGAAAATAAGGATATAAAGAGATAATTCACAACAGAAGATGTGTGAACACATAAAATTATGTTCAGTCTCTTTTGAAGAGGTAGAAATTAAAACTACAGTGAAACATTTTCCTACTACCAGATTAGGGGGAAAAAATTAGAAGACTGATAATCTCGAATAAGGATCCCTGGGTGGTACAGAAGGTTAAGCACTAGACTACTAGACCAAAGGCTGATGGTTCAAACCCAGAGATACCTCAAAAGACAACCCTGGCAATCTGCTTCTGAAAGGTCACGACGTTGAAAACCCTATGGAGCAGTTCTACTCTGCACACATGGGGTCACCATGAGTCAGAAATGACTCAGCAACTAACAGCAACAGTCTTGAATATTGATTAAAATGTGGGGAAACCACCCACTCATACACTGTTGTTAGACTTGTAATTGGCTCAGCCTCCTTGGAGGACAATTTGACAGTACTGATCCATTTATTTTTTAAATACGGTATACTCTTTAGCCCAGTGTGTCCCGCAGAATTCTAAGATGGCCCCTAAGATTCTTGCCCTCTGTTGTACTCACTCTGCGTAATTTCCTTCCCTTAAGTACAAGCAGGATCTATGTATGCAGAGCTGGTGGCTACATGTTTAATTAAGTGCTCAACTGCTAACCAAAAGGTTGGTGGTTCATACCCACCCAGCAGTTCCACGGGAGAAAGACCTAGCAATCTGCTTCCATAAAGATTACAGCCATGAAAACCCTATGGGGAAGTTCTACTATAAATCGAAATCAACTCGAGCACCCAACAACAACGTGTATGTGTCTTAGTTACCTAGTGCTGCTATAACAGAAATACCACAAGTGGATGGCTTCAACAAACAGAAGTTTATTCTCTCACAGTCTAGTAGGCTAGAAGTCTGAATTCAGGGTGCCAGCTCCAGGTGAAGGCTTTCTCTCTTAGCTGGCTCTGGAGGAAGGTCCTTATCATCAGTCTTCCCCTGGACTAGGCGATGCTCAACACAGGGACTCCCGGTCCAAGGGATGTGCTGTTCTCCTGGCACTACTTTCTTGGTGGTAGGAGGTCCCCCTGTCTCTCTGTGGGCTTCTCTCTTTTATATCTCAAAAGAGATTGCCTTAAGACACAACCTAATCTTGTAGATTGAGTCCTGCCTCATTAACATAACTGCCTCTAATCCTGCCTCATTAACATGATAGAGGTAGGATTTATAACACATAGGAAAATCACACCAGATGACAAAATGGTGAACAATCACACAATACTAGGAATCATGGCCTAGCCAAGTTGAAACATATTTTGGAGGGACACATTTCAATCCATAACAGTATGTAAATGGGATTTCAGTCTCTTGATTAAATTACCATATTTTTACGCAAATAACACTCACCTTCTACATTTGTTTGCCAGCCACGCCTCCCCCCCCTTGAGGTATTTTCATAGTACAACTATGACAATTTTTTTTTATATATTACTGTAAAAAAATTAGCATAGCACACTTATGAAAATACCTTGAGCAGGGAGGGCACGGTTGGCAAACAAACGTTGAAGGAGCTTATTATTTAGGTAAAAAATGTAGTACATTATATGGCAAAAGTGAATGGATTTTTCAGATATAATTAAGCCTCCAAATCAGTTGATTTTGATTTAATCAAAAGGAAGATTAACCTAGGTTAATTAGGCCCGATGTAATCAGGTGAAAGCCCTAAGAGAGGGGCCAGGCCTTTCCTGAAGAGAAAGATTCTCCTGCTAGTCTTGAAGAAGTACACTACCATGTGGCTATGAGAGGGATTGTGAGAGAACCATGTGGCAAGGAGCTGTGGGAGGCCTGTAGGAGCTGAGGCTGGCCCCTGATGGCAGCCAGCAAAAAAAATGGGGGCTCAGTTCTGCCACCACAGGAAGGAACTAAGTTCTTCCAGCAACCATGTAAGCTTGGAAGAGAACCAACACTCCAAAAAAGAGCACAACCCGATGATGACATCTTGATTGCAGGCTTATGAAACCCTCAGCAAAGGACCCAGCTAAGTCTCTGCTAAGACTCCTGACCCAAAACTGTGAGATAGTAAACGATGTTGCGTAAAGCTGCTAAATTTATGATAATTTGTCACTCGGCAATGGGTAACTAATACACCCAGCAATTGTACTTCTAGAAATTTATCAGACAGAAATACTCTGAGATGTGTACAAATGTTGCCCATGCAATTATGTTCATTGAAAAAATTATTTATAATAATACAATATTTCAGTAATAATTTAGAAGGCTTTCCCAGCTCTTTATGGCATGAGGGTCACCTTGATTAATTAATTCTCCCTTTCTTATAGGGAACTGAGCTCAGCATGGCAGGCACAACACTATTTGTAACTAAGGGTTGTGTGTGTGTGTGTGTGTGTGTGTGTGTGTGTGTGTGTAAAACTTCAAGTTAGAAGTAAAGCTTTCTAGTGCAACTAAAGTAACTGCAGGATTTCGTTGTGGCTGAGAGCCCAAACTTTGTTTCATGAACGAAGGACCCCTGTTGCTTCTGCAGAAACTCTGGGGGCTTCATCATTATTTCAGACAGTATTTTTCAGAAGCACTGAATTCTTGATTCCTTAAAAGGAAACAAAGCCAGGGGTTAACGTTTTCAAATGCTGCTGCCTGGAGTTATTCTCTCTTCTGGCAAAGTGCATTCAAGATGGCAGCTGCCAAGATTGAATATGTTTTTTCTCGTATTGTTAATGCTAAGTGTAAAAATCATCACTGTGGTAACGTGCACTGGAATGGACTTCACTGAGGCATGGTTTATGCAAGTAATTCTTCCACAGGTTTAAAATCCTTACTAGCTTTCACCTATTCCTAAATTCGATCTTTGCTTTATGATTTGAACATTTGCAAATTAAAAATCACCTGACTGTACAATGATTGCCATGTGTCAGTCCTCTCTTGATCTGCCTCTCCCTTGCTCTTACAACCCAGTATCAACTTTTCTTCTTTTCATCGTATGCGAGAGGGACCTACTAGAAAGTCAGCACAGGTAGTTCTCAGGCTGCGAACCTTCTACTTACGTACAACCTGTGGTTATGAACCAACCCCCATAAAGCCTATTGTTTAAAAAAATTCGAGGTACATACAGTGGTTCGTAATAACCGATGGGCACTACTTTGGGACATGCATGAAAACATTATTATTATTACTACTGTATTATTATGTTAAAGATGTTTTAGTATATCTAGAAGGGTTTCTTTAATGTTTTCTATGCATAGAAAGGTACACTATATGCTATATACTAAGACAACTATTTGACTAACTGACATTAGGTACATTAGATACCTAACTGTTCCAGTTTACGTACAAATTGGGCTTAAAGACAGACTCAGAACTCGTTCGTAATCTGGGGACTGCCTGTAAACATTTGGTGAATGAATAAATAGACGAATGAATGAATTAAAAGAAAGAAACCACTACTAACTCAAAATGCAAACTTTTTACATGTTAATTTTGTTTTTAATTTCTTACCATGAAACTGTTAATACTATTGTAACAACAGTTTACCTGGATTCATTTACGTGAAAAAAATTGAAGTCTATTTAAACTCATTTCTGCATCTGCCTCACGTATTCTCAAAACTTTATAGTTTCTCATTCGGTCCTCCCATGAGTTTAGTGCTCTTATTGTCTGCATTATACCGGTAAGAAGGCTGAGATACACAGTGATTACTTAGCTTGCCTGACGTTACCCAGCTAGGTAGAGATGGTGTTAGGACTTGGGTGGTCTGGTTCCAGGAACTGTCTTCTTAAGCACCAGCAGTTCTGCCTATATATATTAAAAAATTGGTTGCTGTTGATTCAGTTCCAACTCATGGTGACCCCATATGTGTCAGAGTAGAACTGTGCTCCGTAGTGTTTTCAGTGGCTGATTTTTCAGAAGTAGATTGCAGGTCTTTCTTCCAAGGCACCTCAGGGTAAACTCAAACCTCCAAGCTGTCACTTAGCAGTCAAGCACATTAACCATTTGCACCACCCAGGGAATCCCCCATATACATTAGAGCTTAGATAGTATTGGATAGCCATACACCATAACTACATGGACAAGTGCTATCACCAATTAAAGCTGGTATAAGATTTTAAATTAAACTAGTAATGATTAATTTTTAATGTGAGACAACTGTATATAAATTTAGGGGGACTGATAAAGGTTGTGGGAAGAGGTTAAGGCAATATAGGCAGGCAACGATCAAAAATATTTGGTTATTATAAACAATTAATTTGTTAAATTTAAGGGAGAAACAAATGTGATTTCAGGTGGAAAAGCTACTTTGAAAAGAAATTGTACAGTACTTTTCTGAACTTAGGCTCTGAGTGATCTGGGGGTCTCTTATATCCTCCCTTGCAGAATAGCTTCAAGGAGCCCTAGTGGTGCAATTGGGAAGCGCTTGGCTGCTAATCCAAACGTTAGTTGTTCAAGCCCACCCCAGTGACTCCATGGGAGAAAGACCTGGCGATCTGCTCCTGTAAAGATGGCAGCCTAGGAACACTACAGGGCAGTTCTACCTTATCATATAGGGTCACGATGAGTCAAAATTGACTTGATGGCACACAGCAACAACAACCTTTCTCCTGCAGAGCGACTGGGTGAGTTCGAACTGCCGACCTTTCAGCTGGCAGCCGAGCGCTTAACTGTGTAGCAAGTGCTTTTAAGCATTGTCTTGTTCAATGCTCACAACCTTCCCTCCCCAGTCAATTGGGGGTAGCAACCAGTTAATTTCCACACTGTCAGATGTCCTCATTACCTTTGAGTATCCTAATTGTAACTCAAAATCTGAATGTTGCTATTTGTTTCTTTCCTATACCTACCATTTCCCCTCAAGGCATCTCATCCACACAAAGTGGAAAAAAGAGATGTTCTTCCCACCTAATGATCAATGCTTTTGATTTTTAAATTTCCTCGACTTCTTTGTAAAAACTCTTTCAGCAGTAAGAGTGAGGGCGGGGTTTTCCTTTTGAGTGGGTGTGCATGTCCTGCCCATCTGTGGGGCAGGTTGGACTCTGTCACCAGCACACAGGGACTCCTAACACTGCTTTACCTCTTTCCGAAAGGGCTCAGTTAGAATGCTGCTGCTTTTTCCTTTTGGAAACACAGCTCTGAAATGCAGCTTTTCTTGATATAGGCCGTTGCTCTTGGAGCTATTATATGTGCAATCAGCAAGGATGCACACACCCGGCCATTTCCTGAAGAGCATGTTGCCAGGCCAGTTCACAGTCACTCCTTTTACTTGGCATTCACTTGTCTATTTGGAGAGTCTTACCACTGTTCAGAGAATTTTTAGTCGGCCCAGCACTTTCCATTTGAAAATAATGCATAAATGGCCTCTTTTCCTGTTTTAGTTTGTACTCAAGATGGCGTCCAGGTTGGAAACAGACGTTCTCTTAGAATCACCCACCACATAGCTTGTGCTTCAGGGACTACAGTGCCCAGCCATAGGGGAATGCAGCTTGTTAGGAGCCTGCCCTTCCTTGCCTGTCCCCCAGGAGGCTAGAACTCATTTTATCAGCAACAGGAAGCTAACGTCTGAATTCATAATGGCTCATTCAGTTCATTTACACTCCTTAGAAGAAGCGGGGATAGCAAGACTACATCTCATTTACTTTGAACATGTTGTCAGGAGGGACCAGTCCCTAGAGAAGGACAACATGCTTAGTAGAGGGTCAGTGAAAAAGAGGAAGACCCTCAGCGAGATGGACTGACACAGTGGCTGCAACAAGGGGCTCCAGCATAACAACGATTGTTAGGATGGCGAAGGACTGAGCCGTCTTTCGTTCTGTTTTACACAGGGTCGCTGTAAGTCGGCACTGACTCAACGGCACTTAACAACAAGAGATCATTTAAAATAAGCTCTGCAGCTTAAGGACACTTTTCCCCCTTTGTGGTGGCTGTGAGTGAAAGTTTTAGTCATCATCCAACCTTTGTGGTTGTTATTAGCTGCTATCGAGTTGACCCCAGACTCATGGGGACTCCGTGCACTACAGAACAGAACGCTGCCCTGTCCTGTGCCATCCCCATGATCAGCTGAGGATTGGACCACTGTGATCCACAGAGTTTTCATTGGTTGCTTTTCAGAAGTAGATCACCAGGCCTTTCTTTCTGCTCTTAGTCTAGAAGCTTCCCTGAAGCCTGTTCAGCATCATAGCAACAGGCAAGCCTCCACCGACAGATGAGTGGTGGCTGCACATGAGGTGCACTTGCTGGGACTCAAACCCAGGTCTCCATACGGAAGGTGAGGATTCTATCACTGATCCACCAACAACCTCAACCATGGGCCCCTTAGTGTTGTAATTCTCAAGGCTACATCTATGTGAACTGAATAAATGTAATTTGCCATGTCCCTCACCTTATAGTTTAAATTCCTTCTAATTCTTTCCAATAATCAGATAGTTAATGTAGTTTTGGGGAGCGGTAATAAAAATATCTAAGGATAAACATGAGCCTGTGTATTGTTATATTCCAGGAAATAAATAGCCAAGTAGAACAAATAAGTCCACAAAACACAATAAATTGTATTAATTATCTAAGAAATCAGCTATTCTCTTTTCTATGTGCAGCTGCCCAGTAGCCTTTTCAAAGACAGCTTCTAGATCCATGAAAGACATATAACCAGTTTACTTTACACTATTGAAGGATATGTGTAAAATGTAATAGAGATATGTAGACTACAAACCACTCAGCAGGAGCAATCCATCCTCTCTCCTTTGCAAGCCCTGCCAGTTCTGTCAAGGTCAAAGCTGGTTGAGTCTTTGAATGTGCAATGAGATGACATCATAATGAAAATCAGTCAGTGCTACATAGCTGCTCACTTAGTACTGTCTTTGCCGCCACTGGAATATCTCTCTGCTATTGGGCTGGTTACAGTGGAAACAGAGAGAAAGATTCTAATCATACAAAATTAAAGAGTTTCATTTGTGAGTACAACTCTTGGTTCTGTCATCTTTCATCAGTAGGAAAATGAAGGAAATCAAATACTTGGTTTTGTTTTAACCACCCAGAGAAGGAAGAGAGTAGCATGTGGGAAATGAATATATCTTACTCCAACAACCCCACTCTCTGCAATATGTAAATGACCAGTGGCAGGCAAATTTCTTTTCCATCATGTTTGGCCCCAAACTACCCTGCTGAGTGAGGAGAAGGGATTATTTGATAAGGCTTGGAAAATCCATCTGTTTTTCTTAGCATTTCTGGATGAATTTATCAGACATCCTGTAATTTACACTTTCTGTTGAAAACTATCCTAGAATACCCTGCGTCAGTATAAAGCCTTTGGGTATTTGTCAGAAGGCATGCACTGAACATGTTGTTGGAAGGGGCCGTGTTTACAGTCGAGAGCAGAGTCATCTGAAAAGTTGAGTTGTTTCTTTCCTGGAAATAATAGCTCTTTGTGCTTACAAAGAGTACTTCCCTGCTCCATGAACTTGGAACTGAACGTTGATGTTTATACATTTGCAGTTCTACGATTCCTTGACAGAAGTTATTTTCCTCATTCTTCCCAGTTCCATTTGACTATAAAGTATACAGAGATTACCGTATGCCAAGTGTTAGGTCAGGTGCTAGGGAGAAGACATCTTTTTCTTAGAAAAAGGAACCAGAAAAGGTTCCTTTCTAAGGGTGAGGAACAAATACAGATAAACACCCATCATAACATATGCTCATTGAGGGCTTTAAGCTCTCAATATACTGGTTTATTTAATCCTTTTATATACGAAGACAAGCCCTGGTGGCGCAGTGGCTAAGCGCTCGGCTGCTAGCCAAAAGGTCGCCAGTTTGAACCCACCAGCCACTCTGCGAGAGAAAGATGTGACAGTCAGCTTTGGTAAAGATTATAGGCTTGGAAACCCTATGGGGCAGTTCTGCTCTGTCGTCTAGGGTCACTATGAGTTAGAATCAACTCGACAGCAGTGGGTTTTTTTCAATGGGTTATCTATGAAGTCCATCACCCATCTGCCAGTTTGCTGTACTCCTGTGGCTTGTGTGTTGCTACGGTGCTGGAAGCTATGCCACCAGTATTTCAAATACTGGCAGATTTCAGCAGACTAAGACAGACTAGGAAGAAAGGCCTGGTGATCTGCTTCTGAAAATTAGCCAAGGAAAACACTATAGATCACAACAGAAATTGTCCAGTATCATGATGGAAGATGAGCCCCTTGGGTTGGAAGGTGCTCAGAATACATGGTGGCGTTAAACAATGAACTGGAACACACCAACAATCGTGAAGATGGTGTATATGGGGTCACCATGAGTCAGAGCTGACTCGATGACAACTAACAACATAATCTGGGAGGCAAGGTCATGGAGGAGTGTATCACAGTGGCCTTTTATAGTCCAAGGTCCTGCACGCCCCGAGCATTCCAGTATATTCATGCTCTGACTTGAGTGCTGGATTATTAAGTACAAGGCAGGAGGGGGCAAGCGTGAAGGCAAGGCTATAGGCTAGGGTGAGACCACAGTGTTTTGTATTCTTGATCAGGAGCTTGAGTTTTCCCTATAGTAATGGTTTTAGAAAAAAATCAGTGCGGCAGAATTTGTTAGAGACAAAACTCTAAATTCCATTTTTATAATATTTGTTGTCTTCTTGAATGACATACGGATATTTGATCTTTGCAACTCTCTTAATGAGCAGCAACAAAAATGCAACAGATGGTTTTCATCAACATTTACGAAGGTTCTCTCTGCCAAGCTATTGGACCAAAACATTAAATAGAAGAAAGCTGACTACTTGGGAGTTTCATTACTCTGATTTCCTCTGTCTGTCTTTAGATAGAAGTGGTTCTGGCATCACAGCACGCAGCCAGAATAAGAGAGAGAGGCAAAGGAGCTGTAGAAGCCATATAACAAATAACCATCTGTTAATAATTTATCTGACAAATATTTATAAAGGGCCTACGCATTCTAGGTCCATTTAGATATGCAACACTAACAAGTCTTTAGCCCCATAAAATGTGTACATGTAATTGACTATAATTAATAGACCAGCTTAAAGGTGAAAAAATCAGATTCCAAAGGCATTTTTTTAAACAAACATCATGGTACCCAGCATGTTAACCATCCTATCTGCTAATAGAATTTGTACTCTGTCTGGGTAATCTTAGGACCCATCTGCCATTTGACCCTACCTGAATGTTCATTGCATTAGCATGCTTTAGTGGAAAGGAAAGAAGTTTGAGATGGGAGATCTGGTTTTCAGAACAGGTTTAAGTTCAACTCAAGTGCTTTTCTATAAAAAGAAATTAAACTGGATGATTTTTAATCCCTTTTGAATTTGAACATGAACGCAGCTCAGCTGCTAACCAAAAGGTAAGCGGTTCGAATCCACCAGCTGCTCCTTGGAAACCCTTTGGGGTAGCTCTACGCTGTCATACAGGGTCGCTGTGACTTAGAATCAACTTGATGGCAATGGATTTTTTTTTTTAAGTATACTTCATTTTTCCCCACAAACTTCCTCAGCTGCGGCAAACTCATGTATACAGTATCTGCTGATTGTAACCAGAGACGGAGAACCCACCAATTTCTTGAGTCCAGTCCTATTTGGAGTGGGCACTGTGATCGTTATTCCCATCTCACAAAAACACTAGTTAAACTACTCAATCAGAAGGGACTCAGACAAGTCTCAAAAAGCAAATCCAAAACCAAACCCATTGCTGTTGAGTCCATTCTAACAGTGACTCTACAGGACAGAGTAGAACCACCACATAGGGTTTCTAAGGCTGTAAATCTTTACAGAAGCAGGCTGTCATACCTTTCTCCCACGGAGCAGCTGGTGGGTTCCAGCCAACGATCTTTCAGTTAGCAGCAGAGCACTTTATCCACTGCACCACCAGGGCTCCTAGAAAGCAGATACTATTCCCTAAACCGTATCCATCCACTTCTTGACCAATGTTCTGTTTAATTATTTATAATGAGACAAAGGTACTAGTTCACTGTGGGGATGATAAGACCAGTGCATTTCCTAATGTTAGAAACCAGTCAGAAATTCATTGTTCTCACTTCCTTTGCAGAGTTCAGCTGACCTCATCCAAATTAGGGAAACACTTAGTTTGGAAGTTTGTCCTGCTAATTTTCATGGCAAATAAAAGCAAAATGATTATCAAAAGTCTTGTTTTATTTTTCATCCTTGCTTAATTATAGTTATTTTATATGTAAGTAAATAAAAATTTTCAACATTTGTTCTGGACTTTTTAATTCAAAAGAAATGCAAATTAAAAAAATGTGTTAAGTACCATGGAATTCAAAAAAAGAAATAAATTTACTGGTAATTTTACCCCTGAAAGTAGCCACCATGAATGCTAAAGTTCAGCTCACTCTTCAGACCTTCTCCCATCAAAAAAAAAAAAACAAACCCATTGCTGTCGAGTCAATTCCGACTCATAGCGACCCTATAGGACAGAGTAGAACTGCCTCATAGAGTTTCCAAGAAGCACCTGGTGGATTTGAACTGCTAGCCTTTTAGCAGTCATGGCACTTAACCACTACGCCACCATGGTTTCCAAACACGTATCTATTTATAATGAAAGCGCTTTCTTCCTTTTGTAGCATTTCCTGGATTCTAGATGGGATGGGTCACAAAGATCACACATCTCTTTTCTTGTTCCCGCTATAATAATCATCATCCTAGGAAGAATCATACATTTAAGATAAGGGTTATCACAAACGTGATCTCTTAAATTTGTATCCATTGAAGAGCCCTGGTTGCACAGTGGTTAAGCACCAGCCGTTTCACAGGAGAAAGATGTGGCAGTCTGCTTCTGTACAGATTATAGCCTTGGAAACCCTGTGGAACAGTTCTGCTCTGTCCGACAGAGCTGCCACGAGTCAGAATTGACTCCACAGCAACGGGTTTAATTTTTTTGGTTTGGTAGAGCTAAATAAAAAATTACCGTCAAAAAATATTTTTTTTTTAAGATAACAGGCTTATTAATATCTAGATATTTTGGAACTAGGAGGAAGTAGAAGAAAGAGAACCGAAGTTTATAGAACATTTACACTATGCTAGGCTTCGTTATAAGGAATTTACACATGCTGTTTTACCTAATCTTCACCATAACAAGGAGAGTTAGGTCTCATTGTATCCATTTAACAGCTAAGAAAAGTAAGATTCAGGGTTTCAATCGTTTTCCCGAGATCACACTTCTAAAAATTATAAAATTACAGTTTAAACCCAAGTTGGTTTGATTCCAAAGTCTATGACAGTTCTTTTTTTTAAAAAAATGGTTTTGTTTCCCTAATTACAAAAGTAATCTTTACTTGTTATTACAAATGTTTAGCGAGTAAAGAAATATATGACATAAAAAGATAAGGTCATTTATAATTCCGCCTCTAGAGTAACTACTGATAATTTGCTAGTGTATGTTTTCTCAGCTCCTGTGTTAGGCATATGCTAAGACACACATGTATTTTTCGCTGCTTTCATTGACTTCCTCTCCTTTCTTTCTTTCCTTCTCTTTTGCCTTTCTTTTTTCAATGGGATCATGATATATGCACTCTTTTTGACTTGTGCTGTTTGCTCTTTGCACTTAGCTATTTACGGCTGTAAGCATCTAACTCCTTTTGAATGGCTGTAAATTACTGAGGCATCATCTATCATAGTCAACAAGTTTCTAATAAATGGGTATTTTGGATCATTACAATGTTTCAATATACGTTCTCGTATATTTATCTTTCTGCATGCGTGCAGGTACTTTTGTAAGATAACTTGCAAAAACTAAAAAATTTCTGGAGCTAAAAACATGAACATATTAAATTATAAGCAATTTGGCAACATTATCTTCCAAAAAGGTTTTACCGGTTTATACTTTCAGGGCATTATAGGAAGGTGCCCTTTCTTCTGCCGCCTCAGCCATAATCTGCATACTCTAACCAGAAGGGGAGGGATAGAGGAGGTCATTCAACACCCCCTTATTTCACTAATCGGAACACTGAACCTGAGAGTTGGTAAAAGTTTGCCAACATCCTATGTGTAGTGAGAACTGGTACAAGTGCAGCTAAGAGTAAAGTACTAACTCTATACAGTATAATAATAATACTAGCCAATACTTTCCCTGCCCCTTATGTTAAGCGTGCACATCCCTGTAAACCCCACCTTCCTCCAACCTCTTGATCCCCATTCCATACCAGCAACTCTACGGGGCCCCTCTACCTCACCCTGGTGATCCCTGGACACTCAGTGGCCCCCTCTGCTGATTGCCATCTCAGGACCCTTTTTCTTCGACAGTCCATGGTGTTTGAATGTCTGCCAGCCTTGTTGCTCTGCAATCCTCAGCTAGAAAATGACCCACCAATTTTCATTTTCCATTTGCCAGAGATCCTGATGAAGGAAGAAGTACACACCCTGCCCTACTCACTGTTTGCAAACTCTATTCTTTAAAATTCTAGAGAAAACAAAACTATAGAGATAGTGAAAAGATCAGTGGCTGCCTGGGCGAAGGGGGAAGGGGAAGAGTAGATGGAGCACAGGGAATTTTTAGGGCAGTGAGACTATTCTGTAGGATACTTTAATGGTGGAGACATGACATTATGCATTTGTTCAAACCCACAGCACTGTACTCCACAGAGTGAACCGTAATGTAAACTGTGGACTTTAATTAATAATAATGTATCAATATTGGTCCACCAATTATAACACAAGTGCCCCAGGAATGCAAGATGTTAATAACAGGAGAAACTGTGTGTAGGGAGAAGGGGTATATGGGAATACTCCGTACTTTCTGCACAATTTTTTTTTTGTAAACCTTAAACTGCTCGAGAAAATTAAGTCTGTCAAAGCAAAGTCTCCCTTCCTCCCTCCCTTCCTCACCTCCCAAGCAGGCTTAATATGAGCCCAGGTTGCAGAAGGAGATTTTAGTGAAATGAGTTCCGTCTTATCTCTAGGCTGTCATTTCACAGGGCTTTGGAAACCTACGGGACCATTGGTTCCAGTGTTGGGTGCTTCTTTGACATGAAAATCTAAAGAATATATATATTCCATGTATCATTCAGATTGAAATAGAGCTTCTCTAGTGGAGAGTGAAGGCAGAGACAAGTCCCCTGCTTAGTGGGCTCTCCCTGGTTCCTCGGGAGCCCTGATAAAGGTCTATGGAACCCTAGAGCACCAAGGAACACAGTTTAAAAATCACTGTTGTAGCTACAAGGAGCTATTCAAAAGTTCTTAGCAAAGGAGTGAGTTGGTGAAAGTAGTGAGCGTTCTTTGTAGTCATCGGCAAAGTAAAAAAATCACCAAGATTGAATTAGGATAGAAAATGTATTTGAGTATAGCTTTATGATGTAGAAATAGATGATTTCCTTTGTTCTCTGGTAAAATTCTGAATGTTTTTGTCTACTAACAGAGATATGTCACCTGATTTCCAAACGGTGATGTTCAATATATAAAGTACAGTTTCTGATGTGTGTGTGTGTGTGTGTGTGTGTGTGTGTGTATACATGTAACCACACATTAGTGTGCATATAATTATTTGAAGCATATGTTAGAAATATCTCAAAGACTAAGAGCCATAAATTGAGGAAATAGAAGCGGACAAGTTAAACAATTGTTCCGAGCTGACACACTGGCTCAGGAAAATGTAAAATTCATCAATATGGCAGTTTGGATTCCTTTCCAAGTTCATAGCTTGGTATTTCAGTCTTATTCTATTTCTTATTTCATATTAAAATTCTACGACACTTCAAGGAACCGTAACAAATTCCATCCTTATAGCTATTAGAGAGTGGAAAATATATATATGTATATGTATATATGTGTAATTTATTTAAGATCTGTCAACCACTCAAACAATTCATCACATGAGAAATAACTAAATAACACATCATCATTGATAGTAAAGAGGAATGATTAGTCTACACTGAACCATTCAGCAAATATTTTGGACAGGAAAGGGATTCCTTTGGAATTCTTTGAATGAAAGAAAAGTTCTCAGAAGAAAGCAAATGGTTTTACAGCTCGTTATTCTCCAAAAGGATCTGAGAACTGTCGAATTCTCTGTGGGCATTCATTTTTAAGTACTGTGTTTAGACAGGACAGGCAATACCCTTATGTGTCCCTAAATTCCATTTGCAAAGAGATGCTTTGTTGGGACTCGTCTAATGTACACATTTATACTGCTGCATCTTCAGTAACTCCCATGAATCTCTAGGGAGCAAGCTACCTCAGCCAGATGCAAGTTTTTTGCTTACCTTTTCTTGGTTTTCTTTTTAAATGAGTCACAATTATTTTGAAAAAGTCTTTTCTTGCTCAGCCAGCTGTAAGTCTGAAGGCAACAGACATCTCTGCACATCCCAGGCTGATGGGGCAGAAGGTAGTGCCAGTTCTATGGACACTTAGTTTGCTAGCACTGCTGTAACAAAAGCACCTCTAGTGGGTGGCTTTAAAGAACCGAAATTTGTTTTCTCACAGTTTAGGAGGTTAGAAGTCTGAATTCAGGGCACCACCTCTAAGGGAAGGCTGTCTCTGTCCTTTCCAGGGGAAAACCCTGGTCTCACCTTCCCTAGAGTTCTTCTCGGCATTCCTTGGAGATCTCCACGTGGCATCTGTCTTCCCCCGATTCGTGCTTGCAGGCTAGCTTCTGTGTATACACTCCTTTTGTATCTCCAGAGGAGTTAGGTTTAAGACACACCCTACAGTGATATGACATCATTCACACAACAAAGAAAAGCCTATTCCCAAATGAGATTACATCCACAGGTATAGGGGTTAGAATTTACAACACATATTTTTGGGGGACACTATTCAATCCGTAACAGATACCCAGACAAAACATCTGCCCTGACCAATGGGAAAATGCATAGCATTTGCTTGTTCTCAGAGCCATTGAGTATAGGGGACTGGGTAGGAGTAAGCCTTTTTCTCGCACCTGTTAACAGCTGGTTTTACGACCAAGAGGTAGAAACACAGGCTTTTCCAGAACATAGCAGTAGGACAGTGAAGAAACGAGAAAGAGCTGTCATGATGGTCCTGTTAGCCTTGTTGGCATAATGGTGGTCCTAAGTGGTGGATTGTTGACTACAGAACATCAGCTGCTCTGCATATGCATTGCACTCTGCAGCGTGGCATACTGTTGGGATCCTCCTTTAGGGAACTTTGGTGCGTGTTCACCCTGTGATATCCACTGCATTCCAGCTCCATCTGCACAAAGCGCCAGATTTCATTCACCTTTTACAAATGCACATTCATAATTTGTGATGAGTCAAATTTTATTTAATTATTCATAAGCAAATATTTATGCAGAATCTACTCTGGACTAGGCATAGTTCTTAGCCTACTATGACATGGGAAATTCAGTTTATGAATAGAGTTAATACTGACTCTCTTAGGGACTGCAAAGAAGAGAATGGAGAGAGAACATTTATTGAATATCTAGAAAAATTAGGCACTTTATATACATTGGAGCCCTGGTGGCATAGTGATTAAGAGCTTGACAGCTAACCAGAAGGTCATCAGTTCAAATCCACCAGCCAGTCCTTGGAAGTATGGGGCAGTTCTACTCTGTCCTGTAAGGTCACTATGAGTCGGAATTGACTCAACAACAACGAGTTTGGTTTTTGGTTTTGCTAATATACATTATTGTATACAAGACTACTGTTAGGTAGTCATTATTGTTCCTAATGTACAAATGAAGAAATTGGCTCAAAGAAAGTATGTAGTACTCCTGAGTTCCGCAGTTAGAGAGTGGAGAGCCAGGGGAGGTGCCAAGTGTTGCTCTTTCCCATACTCCAAGTTGCTTCAATGGGAGAGAACTGGTCTACCCAGCCACAGTAAACATGGACGTGCCTCTCAACCAGCTGGGTGATGATGGGGCAATTGGAAGGTGGGAACCCTCCTGTCTTGAGGCAGAAGGTGGGAAACACTGACCTGCAACAGAAAGGAAACTCGGCTCCATTGGAGTCCAGCTGGTGGGAAGCCACATGCTTACTAACATGGCGGAAAGGGACTCTGCCGCCATACTCTCCACTCTACACAACATCCAGAACTTGAAGTTGTCATGGCCTCTCATTCCTATCCAAGAAAGCTCATGGAAGATTCAGGCATTTCATGGTGCATGTGTGTCTGTGTGTGTTGAGGCATGTGCTTACGTGTGGATGTGCGTATACTCTGCAGAGATGCAGCTAGGTTGACTGTGATCTCCACATGTTATATTAACAAAAAGTTTAAACAGTGACCTGTTCTACTAAAATTTCCCAAGGACACTGCCAGGTCGCAGATTATCCATTCTCAACTAGCGCTCATTTTATCCACTCTCCAGTGCAGGTGGAGCCCTGGTGGTGCAGTGGTTAAGAGCTTGGCTGCTAACCAAAAGGTCAGCAGTTAGAGTCCACCAGTCACTCCTTGAAAACCCTATGGGGCAGTTCTACCCTGTCCTATACAGTCACTATGAGTTGGAATTGACTCAACGGCAATGGGTTTTTTGGTATTTTGGGTTTTTTTTTTCCTAGTGCAGGTGCCAATAAGTAGTTAAAAAACAGACAATAACAACAACAGCCAAAAGTGAGTGGAAAGCCAGAAAGTGAAGCTATGAAAGAACTGAGAAAAGAAAAGAGGCCCCTAATAATTAACGAATTCCAGTAGTAATCTTTTCTACTTTGAAATTGTGCTTTCCAGTCATCGTTTTCCTTTTAAGAGCCCATTTTTATTCAAGAAGAAAGAGTTTTGATGCCTTTTCATATTAATTAAGACAGGTAACAGGCTAGTTTGATCCATATGAACTAGATTTCAAAATATACCTATGTGGGTCCTCAGAGAGTGATGGATGTGACCTTATCTTGAGGACAAAATTCTCCATGATGACCAAATTTTCCTCCCTATCCATCCCCATTGCTGTGTTGCTGTATCTCAGGGGCATAGTCCCATCTCTGAAAATGTCTCTGATGTTCTACTAACATGCTTACAGACTAGAAGTGAGTGCTAGGACTGAGAGATGTTGAGAATGGATGAAAATAACGGATTAGATTCACATCTCCTGGAGGGGATGCGCAAATCTTGGCAGAAACAAATTTAACATACGTGTTACAGAAAACTAGGAGAAACTTTATGGGAAAAGCCAGGGAAGTAACACAGATTTCTGTTAATGTAGAGATGTAGCCGAGACGCATGGTTTAGGTTTCAGCACAACTAGGCCCTCCTACGAGAATCAGACTAAAAAAAAATATTTGAAAAGATATTGTATTGACCTTTTTTTTTTTTCTCTGCAAGGAATAGAAACTCAACTTCAGATAGCTCAAGCTAAAATGGAACTTATTGGTGGATTTAACTAGAACATTCTGGTGCTGACCTGTTTTATGGTGTAGCTCCAGGTATTCTACTGATGGACTCAGATAACTGATGCTCCTTCCAGAACTTGGATCTGATTTCTGCTGTGATGGTTTCTTTCACTGAAGGCTTCTCTTCAGGTGTTGGAAAGAAAAACCATTTTAAACTTAAATGACCCTTATAACTCAAAATCTCATAAAGAGAGAATCCTTCTCTGGCTCCAAACATCCATTCCAGATTGAAAACATCTCTGAAGGATGACCTCGGGTCATTTTTCAGCTTCTGTGGGAGAGGCGCAGCCCCCTGACTCATCACATGGTGGGGGGAATGGATCTATGGGAAAGGCTGGAAGGAGGTGGATGAATGGGAACCGTAGCTAGCCCTTGCGGTCCTGCAGAAGTTCCTGGTCGCACAGGAGAGAAACAGCTGAGAGAGCAAATTGGAGTGCCACTCTCAGAGAATCAAAGGGAGAAAGATTGGAATTGGGATTAGATTTGTCAGAGAGATCTAGACCCACAGATGATTCTAAGACTGAACTCCTACACTGTAGAAAGCTGAACTCTCCATCAGCACTTCAGAAATCTATGGAGGAAGCTAAGGATTGATGGCAGCCCCTAACTGTATGTCTTAGTCATCTAGTGCTGCTTTAACAGAAGTACCAGGAGTGGCTGGCCTCAACAAAGAGAAGTTTATTCTCTCACAGTCCAATAGACTACAAGTCCAAATTCAGGGCATCAGCTCCAGGGGAACGCTTTCTCCATCGGCTCTGGAGGAAGGTCCGTGTCATCAGTCTTCCTTTGGCCTCTGGGAGCTTCTCTGCACAGGAACCTCAGGTCCAAAGGATGCGCTCTGCTCCCGGCACTGCTTTCTTGGTGGTATGAGGTTCCCCCATGTCTCTGCTTGCTTCTCTCTTTTATATCTCAACAGAGATTGCATTAAGACACTATCTAATCTTGTAAACCTCATCAGTATAACCTCATCACAGTGACAGAATTTACAACACATAAGGAGATCACATATAAGCTCATCATAGTGATATTACGACACATAAGGAAATCACATCAGATTACACAATCCTACAACACTGGGAATCATGACCCAGCCAAGCTGACAGATGTTTTTTGGGGATACAACTCAATCCATGACACTCTAGTATCCCCTCTGTTAATCCCCATACATCCTCACTCAGCATTTTGCTTATTCTGTTCTGGGTCACTGTCTCTGATTTTCTGTGTCCCTCCCTCTTTATCTCCCTCCACCACTTTCCCTTTCCCTCCTCCCCCCTTCTCCTTAAAATCACTCTCTGAAAACAATATACAATAGTACCATTTAGTGAGGACAATTGCTTTCAGTCCACTTTTACTTAGAGCTGTTTTCACAGTAATTGTTGTTGAGATAAAATACTGACCTTTCTGGGTTGAGAAAGTTAAAACTATCTCAAAGGTCAGAGAAAACAGCCCCCTAACTACCAGCTGTGGAGAAAATGCCCACATAATGTGCCTACTCCCTTCCCAACACCACAATGTGTAATTCTCTAGTTTTCCCTGAAGAATAGATCGCCTACCCATTCTTATTATCTTCAAAGACACCGCCAGTGGGACGCTTCAGCCCAGATGACCCACAGTGGCCAAGAAATTCTTACAGTCAATTTTGTGGGTATATTTTTCTGAGACAAAGTCTAAACGACCAAATTAGTTAGTGAAGAAAACATCACCTTTCCCCAGGAGTGTTGGGAAAGATGGGACGAATAGGTGTAGATTTTGCTTTAGATTATGCAGAGAATGGCTGCATTTCTACACTGTATTTGTCACATGTAGAAACAAGGTGTGCCTGACCCAAGCCATGGTGCTTTCAGTTGCCTCATGTGCATGGGAAAGCTGGACAATGAATAAGGAAGACCGAAGAAGAACTGACACATTCAAGTTATGGTATTGGCAAAGAAGAATACTGAATACACCATGGACTGCCAGAAGGATGAACAAATCTGTCTTGGAAAAAGTACAGCCAGAATGCTCCTTAGAAACAAGGATAGTGAGACTTCATCTCACATACTTTGGACATGTTATCAGGAGGGACCAGTCCCTGGAGAAGAACATTATACTTGGTAAGGTGGAAGGTCAGTGAAAAAGAGGAAGACCCTCAAGGAGATGGATTGACACAGTGATTGAAACGATGGGCTCAAGCATAACAACGATTGTGAGGATGGCATAGGACCAGGCAGTGTTTCGTTCTGTAGTACGTAGAGTCAGTAGGAGTCAGAACCGACTCTACGACACCTAACAACAACAACAGAAGCAACAAGGAGCCGTTAACTGAATAAATACTCGGGGACTCAAGTTAATAAATTATATTGAGATGAAAGGTCCCCCTTACCATATCTAGACATAGTTAAACTACTGACTTCAATGTCTAAGATACAATGTACCTATCAGAGAAAACCACCAAAACATTTCACAGGTTATAAATATATCTTTATAAATACAGCAGTGTTCCCATGTGTGCATACAGACATGAGCATGTGATCAGAAGTTTCCAGATGTTCCTTAAATAAGAAATGGTCCCTATATTTATTACTTTTATTTTATCTGTGACTAATGCTTATCACTTACATGAAATGGGGTAGAATGAGCAAATTTTCATCCATGTCTAATCTGAGAGTTAAGTTAGAAACATTAGAAAGATACATTATGGTAGGAGAATAGATTTGGAGTGTGTTCAAGCACAGAGAAACACTTATCTTCCATTTTATATATAAATCATGGTATTTGAATCACCCTCAATTTCAAGAGCTTGTAAATTCAAGCCCATAGTTTTCAGGATGAAGTTCCCACACTAACTGAGCACTAAAAGCCACCATTTGCTCTCTGACCTGCAGTCACTCACTCCACATCCCTTCCCAAGTGCAGGTAATATGAGTCATGAGAGGTAAGTCTTTGAAGTGTCATGTTGAGTATCAGTCAACTCAGTGACTTTGCTTTCTAGTTCTCTCTTTCTGGAGGACCCTGCCCATCAACTCCACCCTTCTCCTGATCATCCTGCAAGACTTAAGTCAAGCACACCTCCTATAGAAAACCTCTCTTGACGGAGTGCCCCATGTAAGGGAGGTGGCATCTGCTCCCATAGACAGCATTGAGCACATACACTAACTGAAAAGCAATGGTTGACGTACTTGTTGTTCAGCTGCAGTAGAGCATCTTAGTCATTCTGAAGTTGTTTATCCAAAGTGGCCCTCTGTAGTAGGCAGAACAACGGCCACTGTAGATGTTCTCACTCTAATCCTTGGACCCTGTGAATGTTTTGTGTTATGTGACAAAAGGGGTTTTGTGGATGGAATTAATGTTATGGAATTTAACATAGGGAGATTTTCTTGGATTATCTAGTTGGGCCCAGTCTAATCACATGGGTCCTTAAAAATGGATTCCAACTCATGGCAATCCCATGTGTGCAGATTAGAAGTGTGCTCCAAAGAGCTTCAATGACTGATTTTTCTGATGTAGACCACCAGGCTTTTCTTCTGAGGTGCCTCTAGGTGGACTCCAACCTCCAACCTTTAGGATAGCAGAGCACATTGACCACTTGCACCACCCAGGGACAATCAACTTGTTTTGTTCTCTTATCTAAATATTTCCTGAAATAGAAATTTTTGTCTCTGTTCACTTCTCTATCCCCAGTACTCAGGATAGTAGTTGATCCCCAAAACACCTTTGTTGGGTGAGTGTATACTTTGTTATGGAATGTTTAAAGTTACTACCATTAAGTAAAGTAGGCATTCTTGGAATGCATGCTGTTGCCCATGTAGTCTCATGGTTTTGATCAATGCCCTTTTGGGATATCATCAAGTAATAATTAATTGACTGAAACACAGTGTTTGGGGTGGGGGGTAAAGATATGCTACCAGCCCAAAGGACCAGTGTATGTTTAGAGGGTAGATATGTAGTCTTGAGTTCCTCTTGGAGTCAATGACCCTTGGGTTGTATTATAAATCTCAAGTAGGAGTCCAGGGGTGCATGTTTAGCATGGTGTGGCAGCACCCAGAGAGAAGAGGTTGGGAACATGGTGCAGACAAGATCAAAGGCCTTGGAGGCCATTCTAAGGAATGTGACTGTATCCTAGAGCCTCTGAGGCGCTGCTGGAGCATTTGACGAAGGAGAAAGACAAATAAATTGTCGGTATTAGGAGAGTCCCTCTACAGTGGAATGTGTGGCTAATTGCCTCCATGAACAACTGCCCCCTGCCATGAGACCAGAATAACTAGATGGTGCCTGGCTACCATTACTGAATGTTTTGATCAAAGAACCTAGAAAAGAATCGTGATTTGGGGCGGGGGGTAGGGGCGGGATGCGGAACAGAATTTCACATTCTATGGAATTCAGACTTTCTGGATCCATTGAAACTGGATGAACCCCTAAAAATGTTGTCCTAAGATAATCTTTAAACTTTAAACCAAAAATATCCCCTGCAGTCTTCTTTAAACCATGTTGTTGTTGTTAGATGCCATTGAGAGGCTCTGACTCCTAGCGAGCCATGTTCAACAGACTGAAACAGTCCTGCACCATTCTCACAGTTGTTGCTGTGTTTGACCCCATTGGTGTAGCCAGTGGGTCAGTCCAGCTCGTTAAGGGTCTTTCTCTTTTTCGCTACCCTCTACTTTACCAAGCATGTTGTCCTTCTCCAGGAATTGGTCCTTCCTGACAACATGTTCAAAGTAAGTGAGATGAAGCCTCACCATTCTCGCGTCTAAGGAGCATTCTGGCTGTACTGTTTCCAAGACAGACTTGTCTGTTGTTCTGGCAGTTCAGTATTCTTCACCAACACTGTGATTCAAATGCATCAATTCTTCTTTGGTCTCCCTTATTTATTGTCCAGCTTTCCTATGCATATAAAGTGATTTAAAATACCATGGCTTGGGTCAGGCCACCCTAGTCCTCAAAATAAACAAATAGTTTATTTTAATTAGTAAAGAATACCCGCCTTGAGCATTGTACTCTTTTAAAGGACTATCTATATGGGATCAAACTGATAACAGCAACTCAAAATGTCAGATAGTAAACTTAGGGGACAGTGAGTTTATGTTAAAAGGGGCAGGAACAGTTTGGAAAAGGAGGGTGAAAATGGTTGCACAATTTGAAGAATGTACTGCATTTTACGCCAATAATGCCTTCTACATTTGTTTGCCAGCCATGTCCGCCCCCCACCCGAGAGGTATTTCATAGGAGCCGCTATGCAAATTTTTTTTATATGTTGCTGTAAAATGTCACTAAATTGGATGTTTAGAAATTGTTGAATTGGTTTATGTTCTGCTGTGCATGCTGGGGCCCTGGTGGTGCAGTGGTTAAGTGTTTGGCTACTAACCAAGAGGTCAGCAGTTTGAATCCACCAGCTGCTCCTTGGAAACCCTGCAGGGCAGTTCTATTCTGTCCTGTAGGGTTGCTATGAGTTGGAGTTGACCTGACAGCAGTGGGTCAGCTGGGTATATTTTCAACAACAAGAAAATTCTTTTTAATTTAATAAAAAAAAAAAATTATACACACACACAAAAATGAAAAGTCACTCTAGCAGCAGTGGAGAAAGATGAGGTTAGGTGCATCAGGAAGCAAAGAAAAGATGACATGGAAACTTTGGTGAGTTAGGGCGGACGGAAACATGGTAAGAAGAAGATGGAAGGAAATTCTCAAACATGCCCATGCTGGTTTCTTGGATGCTGTGACTATAGTTTATTTTTTCTCAGTGACATTTTTATGATGTGGTTATATCACTTACAAAATGGAAAAAGTTACTTTACAAATGTCACCGTCATTTTATACTAAATAAATGCTTACTGTGTTGCATTTAAAGTTAGGTTGGAAATGCAGTCATTTTTTAGATTAACTTGTGTGTAAGGTGTTGATTTTGAACTCACTAAGTGCATTGCCTTTCAGCTCTGTGTTCAAGGATTTCTCCTTGGTAATACCCAAAACTTGGGAGCTCCACCAGTTTCTGCACTTAATGTAAGAAACAGGTACCCTGTGTCAGTTTTTGAACCATTCTGCTTTATAGTTAGGTATAGTTGTAGTCTATAGTCACTTTATTTTTCATAAATGGAAGCTCCAGTTTTAATTTTTTTTTTAAATAATTTCAAAATCAAACTCAGTTAACATCCTTTGGAAAAGATGTTTCACTGCAATGCCTAATCATTTGCCAGAAGCAGACTCGTTTGTTAGTGCAAGACACAGAACTTGGCCCATAAACAAAACAACAAAATAAATCAGTGGCCATCAAGTCCACTCCAATTCATGGTGACCCCATGTGCTGCAGAGTAGAACTGTGCTCCATGGGATTTTCACTGGTTAATTTTTCAAAAGCAAATTGCCAGGACTTTCTTCCGCGGTGCCTCTGGGTGGATTCTAATCGCCAGCTTTTCAGTTAGCAGCCGAGGGCTTAACCGTTTCCACCACCCAGGGATTAGCATGTACTTTGTGAAATGATGAATGAAAGACTGAAAGGGTATTCCAAACCTAGGTTCATCCTTGGAAACTTTTTTGTCGAAGTGCAGAGATTTCAAATATTTAATATCTCTGTGAATTTGCTTCTCTAGAGATCAGTTAAACTTCACAGGTAACTGTATATTTCAACCACAGTTTTTCTAAAATCAGAAAAGGGCAAGCAGCTTCCTTTTGATCACCAGTACCAGAGCCAAGGCAAACTCCCAGCTTGTAACATTCCACTCCCACCAAAAGGCTGCCAGGGGGTCCACATTACACCTACAGCTGTCCACATTGAACTCAGCCATCTCTTTAACAACATGCAGACATTTACCAGTTGCCATCAAGTTGATTTCCTATTCATGGTAACCCCATGTGTGTCAGACTAGAATTCTGCTCTATAGGGTTTTCAATGGCTGATTTTTCAGAAGGATATTGCCAAGCCAAAAGGTTGGATGTTCGGGTCCGCCCAGAGGCACCTTGGAAGAAAGTCCTGGCAGTTTACTTCTGAAAAACCAGACATTGAAAACCCTTCGGAGCACAGTTCTTCTCTGACATACTTGGGGTCACCATGAGTCAGCGTCCACCAGACTGCAGCTGGTTTTTAGTTTAGACATTTTACCAAGTACCCAAAAGTTTCCCTGGAATGAATCCCATGTAGGGGTTTGAATGGAAGACTTTTGCTAAGCCACTTTGCATAGTCCCTATTGATTTTATAACACAATATGCAAAGAAAAGTTACACCAATGTGAACAGTAATGGGGATATTAATTCCCTTCATGTTGCTTGTTAATTTATGTTAGAGTTTATTTAATCAGGTTTTAACCCCATAGACATTAAAGAGATGCAATTAGCAAAATGCAAACAATCTATCTTTGTCGTCTCTAATTCCTTGCTGTTTAGATCTGCACTTGACAAGGTAAATAACACTGAACAATAAAAATAATTTCAAAAATATTACTCAGAGCCATCTCTCAGTAGGTAGCAGAAGACAGAGCCTGTAATAGATGAAATTAACAAGCCACAGAAAATTAGTAATAACATTAATTTCTAGTCTACTATTATTTCTGCATTGCTGAGACCATTTGCAATGCTGATTTTTCCATTTAAAATAATTTGCAATGCGTTCTAAATGCCTGCTGCTGTGATCAGCCTGTTGCTAAAGAAATTTTTTTTTAATATTCCTGCAGAAACAGGTATTACCTTTGTAATTGGTTACTCTTTGAAAGAATATCTATTATCTACACCTGTCCCTCTTCATCTTTTTTTTTTTCTTTCCCAGATTTTTCTTTTTCTTTTTTTACTTGTGCTTTAGGTGCAAGTTTACAGCTCAAGTTAATTTCTCATACAAAAATTTATGCACATATTGTTTTGTGACATTAGTTGCAATACCCACAATGTGAAAGCACACTCCCCCTTTCCATCCTGGGTTCCCTGTGTCCATTCAACCAGTTCCTGTCCTTCTTACCTTCTCATCCTGCCTCTGGACAGGAGCCACCCATTTGGTCTCGTGTATCTGAATGAACTAAGAAACACACTCCTCGTTTGTATTATTTTTTGTTTTACAGTCCTATCTAGTCACTGTCTGAAGAGTGGGCTTCGGGAATGGTTTCAGTTCTGGATTAACAGAGCGTCTGGGGGCCATTGTTTCGAGGGTTCCTCCAGTCTTTGTCAGACCATTAAGTCTGGTCTATTTACGTGAATTTGAGTTCTGTTCCACACTTTTCTTCCGCTCCATCTGGGACTCTGTTATGTTCCCTGTCAGGGCAGTCATTGGAGGTAGCTGGGCACCATCTAGTTCTTCTAGTATCAGGCTGGTGGAGACTCTGGTTTATGTGGTCCTTTGGTCTCTTGACCTAATATTTTCCTTGTGTCTTTAGTTTTCTTTATTCTCCTTTGCTCCAAGTGGGATGGGACTTAATTGATGCATCTTAGATGGCTGCTCACAAGCTTTTAAGACCCCAGATGCCACTCACCAAAGTGGGATGCAGAACATTTTCTTTAAATAAACTTTGTTATGCCAATTGACCTAGATGTCCCCTGAAAGCATGGTCCCCAGGCCCTAGCCCCAGCTACTCTGTCCCTCAAAGTGTTTGGATGTGTCCAGGAAACTTCTTAGCTTTTGCTTTGGTCCAGTTGTGCTGACTTCCCCTGTATTGTATGTTGTCCTTCCCTTCACCAAAGTTGATCCTTGTCTACTATCTAGTCAGCAAATTTCCTTCCCCCTCCCTCCCCACCCTTGTAACCATCAAAGAATGCTTTTTTCTGTGTTTAAACCTTTTCTTGAGTTCTTACAATAGTGGTCTCATACAGTATTTGTCCTTTTGTGACTGACTGAAGGCATTATTTTGTGGCATAATGCTGAGTGAAATTAGTCTGTCCCTGTTCATCTTTAAAGGTGCATCCTACTTCACATCTCTTCATATAAAGTACTAATTTCTGGCATGACCTTCTAGCCTTGCTAAGCTTTCAGGTCTGGTTCTAAAGAGGTGCCGGTGTGTGGGTGTAACTTGATCCCATAACTTCAGACCAAATCACAGGCCAACAAGCTCACAAACTTACCTGGCTGATGAAAGAAGCCATACACATCCTTTAGTTGTTCTGGCAGAAACTCCCAGAACACCCTGCCTTTGAGGTCAGCCAGCCACATGTTTGTGAATAACAAACAGCACAGAAGGGTCAGGTTGTCTACTTTCTTAAGGATTATGGAGGACTCGAGACACCCACCCAATAACTATAATAGAACCAGTTGCCGAGGAGTTGAATCCAACTCATGGTGACCCCACGTGCGTCAGAGTAGAACTGTGCTGCGTAGAGTTTTCAATGGCTGATTTTTTTGGAAGTAGATCGCCAGGCCTTTCTTTCAAGGCATTTCCGGGTAGACTTTAACCGCCAACCTTTCAGTTAACAACCGAGCACATTAACCATTTGCACCACCCAGGGAGTCCATAAATATATGAACATGCAATAAACTCAAAGTGATGCCCTACAAGTAACACTATTTAGCACTTAACCAAGTGCTCACCAATGGCCCCTTCCCTCCCAACCCTCTCAATATGTTCTCCAGCAACTAGGCATGCAGGTGGGAGATTCAGCAGCTACATGGGCCAAGTTTAGCTCAGAATTTAACCCCCTAATCCAGGAAACTGAGCCTGAAAATGATATTTAAATTTTTGATGACTTATTCTCAGATCACGATCTAGTTCCACATCTCCAAGTCCTTGATGAGTCCTTTAATTTTTAGCCCTTCCTATTTCTGCAGAAACGCTTTAGTCCTTTTTTCTGGTGGTCTTTCTATTATACCACACTGCCTCCCATTCATACCAAAGCACAGGCCATACAGTACTAAAAAAAGCTATGGAGGTGTCTTAGTTATCTAGTGCTGCTATAACAGAAATACTACAAGTGGATGGTTTTAACACAAAAATTTATTCTCTCACAGTCCAGTAGGCTAGGAGTCTGAATTCAGGGTACCAGCTTCAGGAGAAGGCTTTCTCTCTGTCAGCTCTGGAGGAGGGTCCTCGTCATCAATCTTCCCCTGGTCTAGGAGCTTTTCAGTGCAGGGACCCTGGGTCCAAAGTATGCATTCTGCTCCTGGCACTCACTACTTTCTTTGTGGTATGAGGTCTCTCCTTCTCTCTGCTCGCTTTTCTCTTTTATCTCGAAAGAGATTGATCTGAGATACAACCTAATCTTGTAGATTGAGTCCTGCCTCATTAGCATAACTGCCTCATTAACATCATAGAGTTAGGATTTATAACACATGGGAAAATCACATCAGATGATAAAATGGGCAGTCACACAACACTGGGAATCATGGACTAGCCAAGCTGACACACATTTTGGGAGGACACAATTCAATCCATAGCAGGAGGCAAGAGCAACCAAGAGGAGACCAGGCTGAGTCCTTCTATCCCTATGTTAAATTTTGGAGGAGGTGAAATGTACCTGGACTTATAATACAGTCTTGTTAACCAGTTGAATTCCTATATCCCTCCTCCCTTTTCTTGATACTTCTTGGTTGACCAAAACTTGGGCTACACCTGCCCCAAGAAGTAGAAACAGAACCACGGTCCCCACCAGAAACCACCAGGTAATGGTTCTCAGCCCTAGCTTGGCATTAGATACAGCTGGGGAGCTTTTACGACACTGATATTTGGGCTCCACCCAGATCAATTGATCAGAATCTCTGGAAACGGGGGGCAGAGTACATTTTTTTTTTAAAGTTTCTTGGGTGGTTTTAATGTGCAACCAAGGTCAAGAACTGTTGTCCTGAACTCTCTCGTTCCCAAATGGACATGCTGGCAGCTAGCTGGCTACTCAGATGAAAAGCAAGTCAAAACATGGATCCCTGCTAACTCACCGATAATGGGCAATTTCTTGTCTCCTCTCTCAATAATTATTTGCCTCTTGATATGGAACCTATACAGCCATCAAAGGAGGATTTTTACTAATCGCAGTTTCAGGTACTGCATCAAGTACATGTGGAAATAATTGGGTGCAAAGCATGCTATCTGATCAGACAGGGATCCCGGGGTTCATAGTGGACACGAGAAAATTTGAAGGACAGCAACCAGGTTCTCATACTCTGGAAGGGAAAGGAATCCTCAAGCCTAATCTCTGAAGCTTCCCTGAAAGGTGCCTAGACAGCCTGTGCTTGCCCCAGCCAGGGATCGGAGGACAGGTATCTAAGTTATTGAGTACTTACTGTATCCTTCTGCCTAGCTCCATTGTCTGCTCTTTGAAGCCTCAGGACCCTTTGAGGCTGGTAGTATTTTTATTCCCATTTTGCAGATGAGAAAACTAAGGCATGGAGAGATTAAGTAACTTTTCCAAGTTCCAGGAATTTCACTCTCACCCACCGAACCACACTGTCTGCTTGTATGTAAGCCCTGAACGAAGGGCAGCTGGGGGGTAACTTAATAGTATTCACCGTTAAGAAATTTATTGTCTTCAAAAATGTTCTGCATCCCACTTTGGTGAGCTGCGTCTGGGGTCTTAAAAGCTAGCTAATGGCCATCTAAGATGCATCAGTTGGTCCCAACCCATCTGGAGTAAAGGAGAATGAAGAACACCATAGACACAAGGAAGGTATTAGCCCAAATGACAGAAAGGGCCACATAAAGCAGAGACTTCATCAGCCTGAGACCAGAAGAACTAGATGGTGTCTGGCCACCACCAATGACCGCCCTGATAGGGAACATAACAGAGAGTCCTTGATGGAGCAGGAGAAAAGTGGGGTGCAGAACTCAAATTCTAGTAAGAAAGACGAGACTTAATGGTTTGATTGAGACCAGAGGGACCCCAGAAGACATGGCCCACAGACTCTCTGTTAGCCCCAAACTAAAACCGTTCCTGAATCCAACTCTTCAGACAAAGATTAGACTGGACTATGGGACATAGAATGATACCTGTGAAGAGTGTGCTTCTTAGCTCAAGTAGATAACATGAGACTAAATGGGCAGCTCCTGTCCAGAGGCGAGATGAGAAGGCAGAGAGGGTCAGGAGCTGGTTGAATGGACATGGGAAATCAGGGGTGGAAAGGAGGAGTGTGCTGTCACAGTATAGGGAGAGCAACTAGGGTCACATAACAACGTATGTACAAATTTTTGTATGAGAGACTAACTTGAATTGTAAACTTTCACTTAAAGCACAGCAATTTTTAAAAAAGAAAGAAATTGATTGTCTTTAAAGTGCAAACAGACTCTTTTGCCGGATTCACTGTTCTTTTACCTCTGGGTAGGCTAAAAACCATTTTTTAAAAACAATGGCTTTCTAGGTAAATGTTATCATTTATTATTATTATTATTTTGCTAGATTTGCTGTTGTTGTTTCTAAACTTAAGATAGTTCTTTTTTTTTTTTTTTAATCTGTTTACCTCCCTGTAGAGATCATCTAATCCTCTCTGTCAGATTACAAGTGGCTCATCAGTCAGGCTCAAATTCCAGGGATGTCTCTGTTCCGCAGACTCCTGGCACGAGTATAGTCACAGAAGAGCTTCTGACCACTCAGACGGCAGCAGACGCTGACAGGAAGTGCCTGCTTGAGGTCCTCTGATGACTTTGGTCTCAATGGCTGGTGTGAGATGAGTGTCCCAGCACCTGAGGGTTCTCGTGGGGCCCAGGCCAGGCTGGTGTGGGGTGCACAGACCTTCTTCCGTGCATCTGACCTTCTAAGATGTGGTCGGGTGAGACAGGAAGCATCTCTTTCCAATGACCAGACATCCACCCAGCTCCTCGTTCTTCTTACACAGCCAAGATTTCCGTCAGACCCACATTTCAGCCCTGGCAGAAGTCACTTTACAGAAACAGAACGATGTCGGTACTCTGAGGAAGGGGTATCAGCAGTCAGTGCTGTGACGTCAGATGGCCTTTAATACAGTAAAGGCAGCCTCTTCTCAGTCTGTTCTCAAGAAAACCATACTGTGTGGGCATAGAACTGTTTCTCCTAGACTAAACTTCTGAGAGGAGCCATGGTGACACAGTGGTTAAGTGCTCAGCTGCTAACTGAGAGGCCAGCAGTTGGAACCCACCAGCTGCTCCATGAGAGAAAGATGAGGCGGTCTGCTTCTGTGAAGATGACAGCCTTAGAAACCCTACGGGGCAGTTCTTCTCTGTCCTGTAGGGTCACTATGAGCCAGAATCCACTTGGGCTTCTAAGTCTAAGCTGAAGTCAAACTACTGAGTTTGCAGAGCATAAGTAACCCCAAGAGTATGGGATCACCAGGCAAGGTAGTTTTGAGGTCTAGGTAACTCATACTTTGGAAATTCCTGTTGAAAAATGTTAGTGTAAGTTTTTAGTGAGTATGTTATAAAGTGTATTTTCTGGTATGTCAGTTCAGTCATTTAAAAAATCAATCACCTAGGTCCTAGCTTGCCCTCTCTTAGTCTTAAGCATGTTATCACGAATTATCTCATCTTTCAAGATGGCTGCCAGCACCCAACCATTGAAAATTTCTTCACTGTATTATAATTAAAGCCATCCTTTTCATGTTTATCATTCACAGTCCCTGGGTGGGGCAAACGGTTAAGCGCTTGGCTGCTAACCAAAAGATCGGAGGCTCTAGTCTACCCAG
This sequence comes from Dugong dugon, assembly GCA_030035585.1. Taxonomy (NCBI): domain Eukaryota; kingdom Metazoa; phylum Chordata; class Mammalia; order Sirenia; family Dugongidae; genus Dugong; species Dugong dugon. The sequence continues at coordinate 18,579,748 of CM057460.1, forward strand.
AGGTACCTTGGAAGAAAGGCCTGGTGATCTACTTCTGAAAAATCAGCTCTTCAAAAGCCTATGGAGTACAGTTCTATTCTGACACACATGGAGCCACAATGAGTCAGAGTCCACTTGATGGCAACTGGTTTTCAGGCGCCATAGAGGCAGTACCTGGGTGGTGCAGAGAGTTAATGTGCCCAGCTGCTCACCGAAAGGTTGGTGGTTTGAGTCCACCCAGAGGTTCATCTGAAGAAAGATCTGATGATCTTCTTCTGAAAAATCAGACACTGAAAACCTTATGCAGCAGTTCTACTCTTGACACACATGGGGTTGTCACGAGTTGGAATCTGTTTGATGGCAATGGGTACCCTTCAGGCCTTTGAAGTATTGAAAAATATGAGGATGATTTTTAGCTACCTTTCCACTGTTACCATCTTGGTGTAGATGTGGACCAAGAGCAGAGTGAGGGAACAGGAGGTTCACAGTAGCACACATTTCCATGCTCTTCATTCTTAAGAGAGCAATTTTAAGGTTTGATTTGTTTTTGCTTAGTTTTTGGTTTTTCCCAGAAGAGAAACTACTACCAATTTGCCCCACTTTTATTGAAAAGAGATCATAAGAATTCGCCACATTTTCTAGACACATGTATAGAAAATCCGTTATTCACCCAGTGAGGTTTCCCACACATTAGTTTCCCATCACAAGTTTTACGCACAACAAGATTTTTCGTGTTGTAAGAAATGGGTTTTATAACCCCAGACTGGGCACTATGAACTCACTGACCACTATGCAGACGGTGAGACAGCCATCTTTTTATTGGAAAGATTTTGGGGCAGCAAGTCCCAGATGTGGTTTTGGGTATATTTTCTTAAATCCTAGATCGCTGCTGGCCACATTATCACATCTGTTGGTCACTCAGCTTTGGGGAACATCTGGAGACAATTTGCAGTGGGTGGCGGGGAACAGAGTATGTGGTTGAGACCTTAAAATTAATTAAATTCTAAAACCCATCTATTTTTGAGATACTATTGCAAGCAGAAACAAGCTGTTTCTAAATATTGAGCTAACCCCTCAAAGGGTGTAATACAGGTTCATGCATACATGACTGCTTAATAAATGCTTATGGAATTAATTTTGTATAATAAACTAACTGCATTTTTTCCTAATTATCTATTATTTTGTTCCTGAAATGAATCAACAAGATTCATTTTTCAGCTGCTGAAAACCGTATGGAGCACAGTTCTGTTCTGACATACGTGGGGTCACCATGGGTTGGAATCAACCTGACAGCAACTGGTTTTGGTAACAGATACTTTAAGAAAAGGAGAAGGGTAGGATTCAAAATAAAACATTAAAGAAACGAACAAACAAACAGAAGTGAAAGGAAGCTTGTAACCAATTGTTGGGGGGGGGGTGTCTTTTTGCATTTTTTTCTATTCAAAACCTACCAATGAATGAGGGAGAATGTTTCTAGAATGGCGTATTAGCTACCTAGTGCTGTGTAACAAATGGCCCCAAAACGTAGTGGCTTAAAGCAATAGCATTTATCATCTCGCTGTCAGGAAACCAGGCTCAGCTTAGCTGGACCCTCTGACTCTAGGTCCCTCACAAAACAGCATTCAGGTGTTGTCTGGGGCTGTTGCCATCTCTGGGCTTGACTGGGGTGGATCCATTTCCAAGTTCACTCAGTGTGGTTATTGGCAGGATTCAGCTCCTTGCAGCTTGTTGAGCTGAGAGCCTCTGGATATCACGAACTGTTGGCTGGAGGCCTGCCTTGGTTTCTTGCCACATGGGCCTCCCCACAGGACGGCTTACAACATGGCAGCTTGCTTCGTCAGAATGAGCAAGTGAGAGGGAAAGAGAGTGAATGCTGGCAAATGGGAAGTCACAGTCTTTCAGTATTTTATTCCATAATCTTGGAAGTGACATCTTATCACTTCTGCCAAATTTTATTTTTAGAAACAAGTCACTAGGTCCAGTCCATACTCAAGGAGGTGATTACAGGAAGGCATGAATACCAGAAGCCATATCAGAAGCTACCTTCCACAAATGGTGATTGGCTCCAATGGTGATCAAATGAAAGATGGAAGGACAAAGAAATGTTTAAGTTCCCAATGTGATTTTCCTCCAAAATGTTTAAAAAAAAAAATAGAGAGAAACTATTGCCTTTCTAATACCCGGTACATTTTCTACGACCAAGGTTAACAGTCCATGTTATCGTTAGTCACATTTTTTAAATGACATTTTCCTGTTTAATAATGTGGGTAAGTAATTGGCCAAAGGAGAACAAGAAGGGAGAAGGAAGTCAACTTAGGTGAATAGCTGGAATATTCTGTACTAACTTCAGCCTGGATATGTTGTGTCCGTGTTTCTATTGCTTGAATCAGTTGAAAGAACTAGCAAAAAAAATGGAGCTCTGTGTGTATGTGAGTGTGTTGAATTTTGAGGTGTGGGTGTTGAATTTTAAGCAGTGTGTGTGTAAAATTTGGAGGGGTGTGTGTGTGTGTGTTGGGTTTTGAGATGTGTACGTGTGTCTGTATGTGCCCGTGCACATGTTGTGTGTGTAGCCTGCGTGTTTTACAGTGAGGACACACACGGGAAAGGATCCATGTCCCAGTGGGTGGCCTCATGTATTTACCTTTTCCTTTCTCACTGTAGCCATAAAACTGGGCAGAGGGACTTTTTTAAGTTTGAGAGGGCTAAATTAGTCCTGTCTCCAAAAGGCATTTCCTTTCTTAGAAATATGTGATTTTTTTTTTCCTCTAAACAGCAACCCCAGTGGCTATTACTTAGTACATCTCTGAAGTTCCATTTTATCTTCAAATAGAGGCTCATTTTGGTTATTTCTGCTTTACCCCTTCTTTATGCTGGTTTATGGATAGCCATCCAGGCAGTTGGGCTTTTCACCCCATAAAGCAAGGATGTTCCACTTCCCTTAATTAGCAGGGTACACATAATACACGCAGAGCCAAGGAGAAAATCCTTTTCCAATAAACTCGTACAAAACTTTAGAAGCTGTGTGTGTTTGCCCAAATGTGTGCATGCAAACATGCATGTATGTGTCAAAGTCTCACAAGCACGTATGTTCCAAGAGCCATGGCTCATAAAGCGACATTACTGATCTAACAATTCCACTATCCCCAAAATTATTTCAAGCGCCATGAAGCTTTCTTGACGTTGAGCGACTCACCCTCACTTAAAAGGCCAACCCGGGCTTTGTTTTGCTTTGGGCTAGAAAAAGGAAAGAGAAAAAGCTTACCAATTCCAGAGACAGATAAATCGCTTTTTCTAAACAAAGACTCATTGGACTCATAAATGTGAGTCTCACATAATTTTTAAAAAGTGTTTATGTGCGGAGAGGAGCCTTATAAACAGTACTGCCTAGTCAAGGCGAAGACTTTGTCCAATTAAAGGACTGGACTCAACAAGACCACCAATTGTTCTGTTGTGTTTTGGGAGCTTGATCCAAGTTTACATTTCCAGCCAGTGTTTCACTCCTTTTGTTTATGACGGCACAAAAGAGCCAGCTCTGGGAATTTCTCGAGGGGAGGTCACAGCAGTGCACATTGCAGCCGAGGAGAACACACCGGAAACCAAGCAGCATGTGGGCGGGAAGGCGGGCGAATGGATGATCCCTGTTGACTTGACATTTAAATCCAAAATGGGATTCTCCTACATGTCAGACTTGACAATAGTTTCAGTGTTCATACATAGGTAGGAATTGCCCAATGGAGACTGAAGTCTAAGAAAGTACCGCAACATCAGCCATTTGCACAGCTATCGGAAATGGCCCCAAACCATCTCAATGTATCTCGCAAGTATAAGTACTGACCCTGTGCATCTCTAGGCTTTGTTATAGGGAGTCCCTGAAGATAGTAAGCTAATGAGGACCTTAGTAAACACAATTATTATAGTACTAACTCCACCACCTATGATGGTTATCCGTCTGTGGTCTACTTGTACTTGCGCATGAAATAACTTTTTTTTTTTTTTTTTTTTTTTGCGGGAATTAGAAATATGGCTCGCTTGTGGTGGTTTTTGTAAACTCGAGATTCGACTGCATGTTAGTATCTATGAAACTATTTTTTATTGTTGTAAAAATATATATACAACACAGCATTTGCCAATTCAACATTTTTCATATGTATAATTACATCAGTTGTACCAGTTAACATCAGTCATGTTATGCAACCACTACATATATCCATTGCCAAATTTTCCATTTTATACATTTGTGCTTTTTTCCAATAGAGAGGGGAACGGATGCCAGTGTTTAAACAAAAACAAACATTTTTTTACCCCGACTCCTGGAGACCCCTTGTGTGTCAGCAGAGCTGCGCTCCATAGGGTTTTCAATGGCTGATTTCTCAGGAGCAGATCGCCAGGCCTTTCTTCCACAGCAACTCTGGGCGGACTTGAACCTTCAGCCTTTCAGTTAGCAGCCGAGAAGCACATTAACCATTCACACCATACAAGGACTTCAGTCTTTTAAAAAAAAAAGTGTTTACTTATCTGGGGTGCTTTGTTCCCTCAGGGATGCCCTGTTCTCTCTCTCAGCGTCTTCCTGCTCTTCCAGGCATCTAACCTCCTGACTCGACTGTTAAGCTTTCCTGGGTCTGATGTTATAATGGTGCCGCAAGCACTGGGTGTCCCTGAACTCTTCTCTCCTTCCAAATCCTCCGTCCTTAGGGCTGCGAGAGGGTTTGGCTAGAAAATCTGAGAGACCCATTTATATTGAAGGAGATTTCATAAAGTGCTTTCATAATACCTAAAGCTAATTTATATTGCATTATAATCCAGGAATTATCAATAACGCTTAACTTCGCCCTCCAAATTCTGATGAACTGGTTATTTTGATTCCCTCCTCTAAATGCCATCTTCAATGCTGATACAAATACCTTCCAGAAGCTGCTGAACTTTTTCCCCTGGGCTGTAATCTTTGTGTGGTGACATTTTTAACTATGTAAGTTCTTAAGAGGACCGCCTGGTCAGAGTTGGGAAAAAATGTTAAGGAGATAAAATAACCTTTTTCTGCACCTAACTTTCAATTCCCACTCCTCCTCACGCATGCAGATTCCCCTCTATTTCACTAAAAAGGGACAAAGTTGGTCTTTCTCTTCCTTAAGCCTACAGCAGTATTCGGACAGTACTGAACCTTCTTCCCCAGTGAGCATTTCCTCTTTCTCCTTGCCTGTAACACTACCTGAGCATTGGTCTTTCCATATCTGGATCTATATCACCAACATGATTAATCCAGCTGGACAAACAAGCATTCAAAGGGGTGGGGACATTAATAACCTTCCAGAGTCAACAAATGGCATAAGCCATTATGAAGAGAACTGGCATGTCCAAAGTCTACCAACAGCTGCCTGCAAGCCAGTGAAGACATGTCTTTGGGTTTCAGTGGTTGAAGATCAACTTGCTGAGAGTTTAGTCTTCTTTTCAGGGGGTGGCTGGCTTTCCTTCTTGATGTGCACCTCAACAGCCCTATGTGCGATCTAGATAGATGCCTGCTTGTGTGATTTATCACGGGGCTTACTTATGACTTCTGAGTGATCTCCTCACTGAAAAGCAAAAGCCCATGTTCCTTAGAAAGACCTTGAGTGGCAGAGGTTTTCCTAATGAACCCAAATGGGGAAATGCAGCAGCACCAATGAGGTTTTGAGAGTCAAAGCAGCAGAGGTACCAGAGCTACCAAGGCCTCCACCAGACTGAGTCCAGTACAACTAGACCATGCCCAGCTACCACCACTGACTGCTCTGCCAGGGATCACAACAGAGGGTCTTGGACAGAGCTGGAGAAAAATGTAGAACAAAATTCTAACTCACAAAAAAAGACCAGACTTACTGGCCTGACAGAGACTAGAGAACCCCTGAGAGTATGGCCCCCAGACACCCTTTTAGCTCAGTAATGAACTCACTCCCGAGGTTCACCCTTCAGCCAAAGGTTAGACAGCCCCATAAAACAAAACGAGACTAATGAGGCACAACACTCCAGGGACAAGGACTAGAAGGCAGCAGGGAACAGGAAAGCTGGTAATAGGGAACCCAAGGTTGAGAAGGGACAATGTTGACATGTCGTGAGGTTGTTAACCATTGTCATAAAACAATATGTGTACTAACTGTTTAATGAGAAACTGTTCTGTAAACCTTCATCTAAAGTACAATTAAAAAAAAAATTTTAAAGCAGCAGAGGTAATATGATGAGAATCAGCTGAAGCAGCATTGAAGCTACGCCAGTGACTTTCAGTTTTCCTAAATCAATGATTCTCAAACTCCTACATTAGAACACCAGGGGAGCTTTGAAAACTCCCAATGCTTGTGATGTACCCACACCAATGACGTCAAACTCTCTAGGGGTAGGATCCAGGCGTCCTATAATCCCCCAGGTAATTTCAGCATGCAACCAAGGCTGAGAAGCAGTGGACCAAGTCATCCATTTGTGAGTGTTTGCAGGTGCATGGCACTGTACTTTGAGCATCCGTGTCTCCACGGTCCATTCATTCTTTCCTTCTACAAATATCTGATTATCCAGCAACTACTACCATCTAAAAAATAGGGCTAAGACTTATAAAATAAAACAATAAACAAAAAACTGAACCAGATACCATAGCCCAGTAAAGTAAAGCAGAGAACACTGCCAGAGCTCCACTTCAAACCCCAAAACCAAACCCATTGCTGTCGAGTCAGTTCCAACTCATAGCGACCATATAGGACAGAGTCAAAGTGCCCCAGAAGGCTTCCCAGGCTGTAATCTTTACAGAAGCAGATTGCCACATCTTTCTCCCACAGAGCAGCTGGTGGGTTTGAACTGCCAACCTTTTGGTTAGCAGCTGAGCACTTAACCACTGTGCCACCAGGGCTCCTTGACTTCAACTTCTATATTCTCTAAAGACAATCCGAAAATGGAAAGTCTACGTGAGACGCCAACAAGAATTTTGGATTGTTCTTATCCCTACCTTTCAATATGTAAACCTCTAGACCGCAAATGGATTCAGCAGGAGATCATGGCTTAATTAAATTATTTCTGATGATAAATTTGATGATAATATTTTGGATAAAATAAAATTCCTTGAAGAGTGATATACTTTTAAAAAGACAAGCTAGGCAATCAGAAAAATCCCAAAAAAAAGTACAGAGAGAATTCAAGCTTGATTATAGCCACCTTATTCTTAGTATTTTCTCTGCATAATTTTCCTTTTTTTGGTATTGTTGCTTAATCTATTACCATCTGGATACCCAAAGGAGAGAAATACTGAGTCGAAGGGGTTTTAAAAGACCCTCAATGAAACTTCCTGGTTCACCACTGCCTGATTCTACCATAGGCACTCAGAGATGTCAGGAAGTTCTTGCTCAGGTCAGAGATGTATCAATTACTTTTACTGTAAGCCTAACCTGTGGGCAAGGAGCGCTGGTGGCACAGTGGTTAAGTGCTCAGCTGCTAGCCGAAAGGTTGGTGGTTCGAACCTACCAGCCACTGTGCAGGAGGAAGATATGGCGATCTGCTTCTGAAAAGATTACAGCCTTGGAAACCCTATGGGGCAGTTCAGTTCTGTCCTGTAGGGTCACTGTGTGTTGGGATCGGCTCAACAACATGCAACACCACCAACCTATGGATGATCAGATTTTCAATGATTTAACATTCTATTCTCTCAAGTTTTATTATGCAGATCAGAGTTGTTTCTGTTCATGTTAAGTCACTGCCCTTACCTTTGAAATCTTGGAGAGGGAAAAGAAAAATCCCAAATACAATTTTCTGTAGTTTAGGATCCATCCATCCTTCCATTCAAAAAAGTATTTATTAAGCACATATTTTGTCCAAGCTAGACTGTAGGAGCCGGAGGCACTTCAGGAAAAAAACAAACCAAGACAGTGTCATTTAAGTTTATAATCTAGCAGATGGAAATACACAATAAGAAAATAAATTATTAGATGTCAGGCAGTGATAAGTGCCATGGAGAAAAGCAAAGTGCATTAAGGGTATGAGAGAATTATTATTTTAAAGAGGCTATCATGGAAGCCGTCCCTAAGGAGGTGACCTCTGAGTGGAGTTTGTATCTTGGCAAGAATAAATGGCGCATTCAATGGAGTGACTGAAGAGAGTTGAGTAAAAGGACTATTTACAGAGGTATTGACAGGATTAAGAGTCCCTGGGCTGTGCAAATGCTTTAGCACTTGGCTACTAACTGGAAGAGTGGTTGGTTTGAATCAACCCAGAGGTTCCTTGGAAGAAAGTCCTGGCAATCTACTTCCAAAAGGTCACAGAGATTGACAACCCTACGGAGTACAGCTCTACTTGAAACACATGGATTTTTAAGGACAGAATTAAAAGGGTAAGGGATAGTGAATCACCCAGGGACTAGCTACAATGGGAAGCCATTAGTACCCACAGACCGGAAGGGGGAGGGGGAGGGAGTGGTAGTAAGGAGACCCAGTAAGAGCCATAGCCAAGGGAGAGAGAGAGAGAGAGCCTTCTTAATGGGAGCCTTGGCCAGAGGTAAAGGAAGGCAGCTACTGCCCCAACCACCCAGCAAGAAGAACGAAGCAGAGGGTTGTGGTAGGGGATCAGCTCTCCCACCTCCTCCCATCCTCCAGTCTCCAAAGTGCTTCAGACTGGAGCTACAGGACTAGGGGGGCTGGGTGAAATGTTCCATGGAGGTCAGCCTCCTGCAGTTCGGAGAACAGCATGCAGAGAAAGCAAACGAAGTGAATCATCCCATGTTCTGAGAACAGCACTCCTACCAGAAGGAAGGTCCTGAGGGCAAGTGTGCTTGCACTTTCAGGGAAGAGCAGGCAGGTCTCTATGGTCAGGGACTTGGTGAGCAAGGGGAAGCATTGTAGGAAACCAGGTCACTGAGGTGTCATGGGCCAGATCATGTAGGGACTTGTGGATTCCTCAAGCACTTTGTTATTGTTGTTAGGTGCCACTGAGTTGATTTTGACTCATAGCAACCCAATGTGACAGAGTAGAACTGCCTAGGCTGTAATCTTTACGAATTATGGGGCAGTTCTAATCTGTCCTATAGGGTCACAGTGAGTCAGAATCGACTTGATGGTAATGGGTTTAATCTTTATGAAAGCAGATCGCTAGGTGTTTATCCCATGGAGCCGCTAGATGGGTTTGAACCACTAACCTTTCAGTTAACAGCCAAGCAATTAAGCATTGCACCACCAGGGCTCCTACAAGGATTTTGGGTCTTACTTTAAGTGAAGTGAGTTGAAGATGCTGGTGGAGAGTTTTGAGCAGAGGAGGGACATGGCTGCTGTGTGGAAAACAGATCTTAAGGGGGCTAGTATGGTAATAACTACAGTCACTCTGCAATTACAGTAGAAGTTCAGATGGGAGATTACTATGGTTTGAAATAAGATGGTTGTCATGGGTTGAATTATGTCCCCCCCAAAATGTGCGTATCAATTTGGCTGAGCCATGATTCCCAGTATTATGTGGCTGTCGTCCATTTTGTGGTTGTAATTTTATGTAAAAGAGGATTAGGGTGGGATTGTAACACCCTTAATAAGGTCACATCCCGGATCCAATATAAAGGGAGTTTCCCTGGGGTGTGGCCTACACCACCTTTTATCTTACAAGATATAAAAGGAAAGGGAAGCAAGCAGAGAGTTGGGGACCTCATACTACCAAGAAAGCAGTGCCGGGAGCACAGCACATCCTTTGGACCTGGGGTTCCTGTGCAGAGAAGTTCCTAGACCAGGGGAAGACTGATGACAAGGATCTTCCTCCAGAGCTGACAGAGAGAGAAAGCCTTCCCGTGGAGCTGATGCCCTGAATTCGAACTTTTAGCCTACTTTACTGTGAAGAAATAAATTTCTCTTTGTTAAAGCCATCCACCTGTGGTATTTCTGTTATAGCAGTGTTAGATGACTAAGACAATGGTCATAGCAGAGGTTATGAGAAGTGTTGAGAAAAACCTATTCCACTGGTCATTGGATTTGCAATTTTATTACCTGTGACAATCTGTCATGGTATTTTCTTTCCATTTTATAGACATTCATTAAATAACTACTGGCAGTGCAATGGTTAAGAGCTCAGCAGTTCGAATCCACCAGCAGCTACTTGGAAACCCTACATGGCAGTTCTACTCTGTCCTATAGGAGCGCTTTGAGTCAGAATCAGCTTGAAGGCAACAAGTTTTTTTTTTTTTTTTTTGGGTTTTTATGTACAAGGCAGTAGTGGTTTTGTGCTAGAATTCTCCCCTTCCAGCAGGAGACCAAGGCCAATGCCCCTCATGCGCAACCGCCACTGATCTGTCAGTGAAGGCTTGCATGTTGCTATGATGCTGAACAGGTCTCAGTGGAGCTTCCAAACTAAGATGGACTAGAAAGAAAGGCTTGGTGATCTACTTCCAAAACATCAGCCAGAGAAAACCCTACGGATTACAGTAGTTCGATCCACAGCTGATCCTGGCGATGGCACAGAACTGGGCAGCATTTCATTCTGTTCTGCATGGCATTGCCATGAGTTGGGTGTCGACTCAAAGGCAGCTAACAACAGCATGTACAGGCATGAATCCAGACAGTTCCTCTGGTCAAGGAAAGGAGGGAGGAAATATTTATTGAGCACTTGTTGTGTGCCAGACAATTTACTAAGAAATATTTAACCTAGGCTTATTTTTTTCCATTTCATTTTCATAACAATGTTATGCGGTAGACACTCTCACTCATTTTACAGATTAAGAAATCAAGGCTTAGAGAGTTAAATATGATTTATGCAAGGTCCCTCCACTGGAGGGAGGCAGAGAGGCTAGCAAACAGTCCGTCTTACCCTATATCAGTACTCTCCCACTAACCTTATTGCCTTCCATAGTGAGGAATATAAGATGTTGTCATGAATTGAATTGTGTCCCCCAAAAATATGTGTATCAACTTGGCTAGGCCATGATTCCCAGTATTGTGTGATTGTCTACCATTTTGTCATCTAGTGATTTGCCTATGCGTTGTAAATCTTAACCTCTGTGATATTAATGAGGTGGGATAGGCAGCATTTATGTTAATGAAGGACTCAATCTACAAGATTGGATTTTGTCTTGAGCCAATCTCTTTTGAGATATAAAAGAGAGAAGCCAGCAGAGAGACAGTGGGACCTCATACCACCAAGAAACCAGCACTGGAAGCAGAGCACATTCTTTGGACCAGAGGTTCCTGTGCCGAGAAGCTCCCAGACCAAGGGAAGATTGATGACAAGGACCTTCCTTCAGAGCCAACAGAGAGAGAAAGAATTCCCCTGGAGCTGATGCCCTGAATTTTGACTTGTAGCCTATTAGACTGTGAGAAAATAAATTTCTGTTTGTTAAAGCCATCCACTTGTGGTATTTCTGTTACAGCAGCCCTAGATGACTAAGACAGACGTGGACAGATATTGCTTATTACACCCTCTCCTCACTTATCGACATAGTTAGGTTTCAAAGACCAGGCCATTATGTGAAATCAGTGTTACGCAAAAATGGAGGATGACCACATCAAATCACAAAATGGAGGATGTCTATGTCATTATATAACTGTCAAATTACATGATTATCTACCTGCCAAATTATATCATTACATAACTGCCAAACCACTGAGAATCATGGCCAAGCCAAGTTGACACATAACCTTAATCATGACAGCCAGCATTACTATTGCCTTACACCTCGGCATTCATTACTGCCTGATGTACTTCATTAATGCACAAAATAGTCAAATAGTAGTTTTTTACTACTGTCGTAAATGCGAAATGTTGGATAACAAGATAGTTGATAAGTGAGGAGAAGGTGTATATAACACTTGGCAAACTCTTCTAACATCTCTTTCAGAGGGTGTTATGAAGGTAGAAAAAATGGTCATATCAAAGTAATTTGTATCCATACACTCGGTGTTATATATCAGTACTGAGTTTATGCACACAAAACGAGTGCTAGTGGGGCCAACGAGCTCATCTCCTACACAATTAATTTGACTACAGCAATCAGCATAAATTGAAAAGATGACTATAGTGAGCGAAGTGTTGTCATTAGGTGCTATCGAGTCGGCTCCAATTCATAGCAACCTTACGTACAACAGAATGAAACACTGCCCAGTCCCGTGGCATCCTCACAATCGTTGTTATGCTTGAGTCCATTGTTGCGGCCACTGTGTCAGTCCATCTTTTTGAGGGTCGTCCTTTTTTTCCCTGACCCTCCACTTTACCAAGCATGATGTCCTTCTCCAGGCACTGGTCCCTCCTGATAACATGTCCAAAGCATGTAAGATGAAGTCTCACCATCCTCGCTTCTAAGGAGCATTTTGGCTGTACTTCTTCCAAGTCAGATTTGTTAATTCTTTTGGCAGTCCATGGGATATTCAACATTCTTTGCCAACACCATAACTTAAAAGCTTCAATTCTTCTTCACTCTTCCTTATTCTTTGCCCAGCTTTCGCGTGCATATGAGGCAGTTGAAAACACCATGGCTTGGGTCAGGCGAACCTCAGTCCTTAAAGTGACATCTTTGCATTTGAACACTTTAAAGAAGTCTTTTGCAGCAGATTTGCCCAATGCAGTGCATCCTTTGATTTCTTGACTGCTGCTTCCGTGGGTGTTGATTGTGGATCCAAGTAAAATGAAATCCTTGACAACTTCAGTCTTCTCTGTTTATCATGATGTTGCTTATTGGTCCAGTTGTGAGCAGAGTAACTATTGAATTTGAGTTAACCTACTGCATGAAAACATGGCCTGAATTTAATGATTTTTTTGTTGTTGTTAAATTCTGAATGTGCCTATGTCTACAAGGTCCAATTAAAAGGTAATGATACTGGCATTTCTTTTGGACGTTTCTAATGTAACATTGGGCCAGAATTAGTCAACTGACTCAAATGGAGCTGTCCAATCATGACCAAAATAATGCAGGCAAGCATTTATATTAGAAATTATATTTGAGAACATAATGCTATAGAATGAATTAAATTATTTCAGGCTGTCTTCAATTTGCCTTGCATTGAAGAAGCAAACTCAAGCTCGGTGCATATACTTGGTCAACATACATCTGGAGGCATGATCAAACTCCCATCTGGGCAAGAGTTCAGTCTGTCAGGTAAAGCTATAGAGGACACACTTCAGCATTTGAAAAAGCTAGGTGTTCAGCCTCAGGCTGACAGGGCTCAGAAACTGTCACTCAGGATTGCAGATGTGTCTTCTGGAATATTTGGTCAATTGTTGTAATATACAGCTTATAGACTCGTTTAAAAACCCATTGCCATCAAGTTGATTCCAACTCATAATGACCCTATAGGACAGAGTAGAACTGCCCCATAGAGTTTCCGGGGAGCGCCTGGTGAATTGGAACTGCTGACCTTTTGGTTAGCAGCTGAACGCTTAACTACTGAGCCACCAGGGCTCCAAACATACCAAAGCCATTGGGGAATAGTCTGGTAACAAAAACAAGTCCTGCTAACACTTCTATTCCAGGACAAATTGAAAGATGGGACTTATCTAACCACCTACTAATAGGAGCACAAACCGTAAATATCAGTAATGGACATAGTGAATGTTAGAGGAACATAGTGAAAGTTACGGACAGGTCAGTGGTTGATAGTAGGGACATATTGTCCTTATATATGAAGTTGCATTTTCTATAATATTTTCTGTTTATGATTTAGATGAAGTTTTATCTAAAGCTTATGGGAGCTACCTAAAAGATTTCTTCTAAGGATAAGAGTCTGCAACATTTCCAGTAGCTGTGTGTAAAGTATGGCATAACTTGACACAATAAATAGAAGGTGGACTTTTGATGGACATTAATCCTCACTAAACGGTAGAGACACAGAAAGGCACATCTGGATTCTGCTTGATGGCTACACCTCAACTCAATTCTAATCGTGCCATTTTTAAAGTTTTCTTGTTATAAGAATTGGGCAGGGTGGATGTTAATTTTTTAATAGATGATAGAAAGTCAAGTCATTGAAGAAGAGACTGTAAGCCTTCTAAATAGTTTAATGACACGTTGTAAGAACTGCAATTTCACTATACACTGTTTCAGGTATTGAACCGTTCATTTCTATAAAATGAATCACCAAACCCTGGTGATCAAAGCATTTAGGGGTTTCAGAAACAGTCCAAAACTATCAACATTGTAAGCTATGTTTGCCCTATTTGTTCTATATGTCAGTTTGCCAACCTTCCTACCAACCTATGTCTACAAAGAGATACACCAAAATATTAAAATGATTACCTGTGTGGGGGGAGATTGTAGATAAACCTTTCCCACCTTTATGATAGTTTATATTTTCTCAGTTTTTAGCACTGTATATTTATTATTTTTGTGATTAACACTCTATAAAGCTATTTAAGGAGCCTTGGTGGCACAATGGTTAAAGCAGTTGGTGGTTTGAACCCACCAGCCACTCCACGGGAGAAAATACCTGGCAATCTACTCCCATAAAGATTATACCCTAGGAAACCCTATGGGACAGTTATACTCTGTCATATGGGGTCACGATTAGTCAGAATTGACTTGAGGGCACACAACAATAACAAAGCTATATAAAAATAATAAAAAAGGATCTAGCTAATTTTGAAGGCAAGGAAACCAAGTATGCTTAGCATAAAAATATATGGATTGGGATATAAGTAAAACTCTTAAAGAAAGCCAAAGATAATTGAAAATCCTTTAAAATTTTCCAAAAAAAAAATGTGGAATTAAAGTATAATAAGTATGGAAGGTACTGTAAGCTGGATGCATTGCATTTTAGTGGATCTTTCATTTGCAAACATTACAACTTGGGTATCTCTAATCCTTTCCCCTTGTCTAAAGGACTGATCGTGCACTTCTGATGCTCAGGGAATCTTTTTCCTATTTTTAAATCATAGGTAGTTGCAAAGTTGAGATTTGGAGCACTGAGCTCTGAGTCAGCTGGATGAACTGATCTTCAGTAATGGAGTCTCTACTTTGACCTTGAGGAGCCCAGATGGTGCAAGTGGTTTGCGATAGGCTGCTAGCTTGAAGGTTGGCGGTTCGAACCTACCCAAGCCTCCATGGAAGGAAAAGCCTTGCAGTCTGCTTCCGTAATGATTATAGCCAAGAAAATTCGATGGAGCAGTTGTACTCTGTCACACATGGGGTCGCCATGAGTTGGGGGCTGACTCAAGGGTAGCAAACAACAAAAACACTTTGACCTTAGATCTTTAGGTCAGGAAGGTGAGAGTTTAGGTAAATAGGCACATGATGCTAGAATTTTCGACCTATCTCCCATTCCTCACTTCTGAAGCTTACTCTGTATGGATAAACCATTGGTGCATTCTGAGAGCCTGGAGTGGGCAAAATAACCTCTAAAATTGCCCATTGTGGAGGTCCAGCTATGTGGTGTGTCTAGAGTATACCATATCTTGACACAATAAATAGGAGGTGAAGTTTCGATAGATAATAGTCCTCACTGAAAAGTAGTCACAGAAGGGCATGTCCGGATTCTGCCTGATGACTATAACTCAATTCTAACCCAATGTGAACATACAATCTTTAAGGCAATCTGTTTAGCAAGGCTCTGGAGGACTGAGAGTAGAATGGGTGCCCAGACCTCCAGCTGGTGAGCCCACAGCACTGGCTAATTAGAATAACTCCTCCTGTTCCTTCATCCTCTGACCCTTTGAAATGGAGATTACCTGGACAGCTTAGTTGGGCATCTGTTGTTGCTGACGAACATCAGAAGGCCAGCAGTCCTATCCCAGAGTTACTATTTCCTATTTCTCAGTATGCCTTAGTAGCTTAATCTGAAAATAGGAGAAAAATCCTGATTTTACCACATTAAGGCATTAAGTCTGAAACAACATACCTAAAGGTGCTTTGTAAACTCTAATGGCTGAAGCAATTTTTAGTAGTTCACCCAGTATGTTTTGGAGGGGCTTTCTAAATTCAGTACTTATTGGGATCTTCTATGTAGTCACTCTGCTTGCTCCTGCAGGAGATCAAAAGAAAGATCTCAAGGAACTAAATCTAAAGCCTTCATTCATCTCATTTATTTATTCAGCCAGTATATATTGAAAACCTCTGAGGTGCTGGGCACTTTTGTAGATGACAGGAAAATAAATGTGAACAAGAAAATCAGGGCTCCTATCCTCATGGAGTTTACAGTCTAGAAGCTTACACTGAGTAGTAAGATAAAGAAATACCAGTAAGATAGAAAGTGTTGTGGTGGTTTAATTGAGGCATACATCATATATTGAAAGACCCAGGAAATACTTCATGAAGAAGAGTATTTGAGTTAGGTCTGAAGAGATCTAAAAACAACGATGTTATGGTTTGAATTGTGTCCCCCTAAAATACGTGTCAACTTGGCTAGGCCATGATTCCCAGTATTGTGTGATTATCCACCATTTTGTCATCTGATGTAATTTTCCTGTGTGTTGTAAATTCTACCTCTGTGATGTTAATGGGGCAGGATTGGAGGCAGTTATGTTAATGAAGCAGGACTCAATCTACAAGATTAGGTTGTGTCTTAAATCAATTTCTTTTGAGATATAAAAGAGAGAAGCAAGCAGAGAGAAGGCGGGGGGTGGCCTTGTACCACCAAGAGCCAGGAGTATAGTGAGTCCTTTGGACCCAGGGTTCCTGTGCTGAGAAGCTCCTCGACCGAGGATTGATGACAAAGACCTTCCCCCAGAGCAAACAGAGAGAGAAAGACTTCCCCTGGACCTGGCACCTGGAATTCGGACTTCTAGCCTCCTAGACTGTGAGAGAATATATTTCTCTTTGTTAAAGCCACCCACTTGCAGTATTTCTGTTATAACAGGACTAGATAATTAAGACAGGGCGGATATGCAAAAAATAAAATAAAAATAAAGCAATGTAGTCAGAGTCTAAGGAGCCCTGGTAGCTCAGTCGTTAAGTACTTGGCTGCTAACTGAAGCTCAGGGGTTCCAACCCACCAGTCACTCTGTGGGAGAAAGATGTGGCAGTCTGCTTCCCTAAAGATTAAAACCTTGGAAACCCCATGGAGCAGTTCTACTCTGTCCTATAGGGTCGCTATGAGTCAGTGTCGACTCAGCAACAACAGGTTGGTTTTTTGAGTCAAAGTCTCCCACTTCCATCCACCTTTCCCTGCCCAATATAAATACCATGTTTTCCAAGCTCATGAATAGAAAGAACTCCTTTCAGCCTTGTTTAGTTCATAGCTATTGCCTCCGAAATGGGAGAAACCAGAATTCTCCCCAAAAGCTGAGCAAAGACACTCCCAGCGTGAACCCAGCCCCAGCCAGCAACTTCATAAGTTAGTACATTTGTCCAGACAGCAACTTCTCATCAGCTGATGGAGGGGAAATGACTCAGTCTCCTTTTCCCCAGTCACATTACAAATTCTGTTGACTGACTTGAAACCATGAGGCAGAGGCCCTAAACACTGGTAATCTCTAAACCCAGCAGTGATTTCTGGTGGTAGAGAAAAGCTAGCCAGCAGCTAAACTGATTGACAGACACAATGTTTATGTATATGACCAAAATAGAGATGAAGGGCGGAAAAAAGATAGAAAGAGAGTGAGAGATTTCACTTACCAGTCAGCATAAAAAGAGAGAAATGAGGAGTTTGACTGGATCGCTCATCTTTCTCAAAGGAGATTTGTGCATTGATTCCAACAACATTGTCCTTGGGCATAGAAATGTGAAAAATGTGTTTTTATGGTAAAATTTAGACTCTTAGCCCCAAGCTAAAAATATGTGTCAGAGGCTACAACTCTCTATCTGAAATATTTTCCATAGACCCATGGATAAAACTCAATGTATTCTTGACTCAGCTATTCCATTATGCCTACAGAAGAACTGCAGGTCAGAACTGTATTACGAGACTGCTCAGTATCCCACGCATTCACCAGGCCATTTCCGGAATTTTATTTCTTTTCTTGTTCAGCTGGGAAGTCACTTCATTACACCTGCTTATCTCCTGCCAAGTCTTTCTATTTTGACCAAAAGTTTCTGTTTCTTGTAAGGATTTTTTTTTCTACTTACTTTGTGAAGAGAGGAAACCCTGGTGGCATAGTGGTTAAGTGCTACAGCTGCTAACCAAAAGGTCAGCAGTTCAAATCCACCAGGCTCTGCTTGGAAACTCTCTGGGGCAGTTCTGCTCTGTCCTTTAGGGTCACTATAAGTCAGAATGGACTCAATGGCAACAAGTTTTTTTTGGTTGTGAAGAGCACTGAATAATGCATGCTGCTTTCAAAACTAAATTTTATATGTGTATATTTATACATACACACTATCAACACATTACAGTATTTCTAACTCTTGACTTCAATATTCTGAAATATTGTTCTGCTTCAAGAGTTCTGTTGATTCAAATGATAGCATTTAAGATCATATACTTGGAAGGGAAATTGTCTATGAGAGGAACAAAATGGATTTTAAAATGCAACTTTTTAAAGCTTAAAACTTTGGCCTGAATGACTTGAGAAAGTAATTCAAGAAACAAAGAAATACAAAAACCCTGGTTTTGTTCCAGCGATTCTTAAGACATAGGAAACAGCAGTATGAAGGCATTAGATAAGCTGGGAAAGATAAATACCATGCAATCTGGCCCAGTCAGGAAACATTTAGAGATCTGAACAAAAAGCCCACAAAATAAATCATTAATGGAAAGAAAATGTAGCAAGAGCCTATAAGGATTTTCTTACCAATGGAATTGAGGACGGATGGAGCTTTCAGTGGGTTTATAATAAGAATGTTGATGGTGATGAGGAAAGATAAGAAAGTAATATTTAATGCTGCTTTAAAGATCCCTACCTAAGACAGTGTCACCATCTGGTTCTTAAAAGGTCTCTCATGTAGAAGTTTGCCTCCGGTATTAAGAATTCTAGAGCCTCTGGGCGGTACAAATGGTTAACACACTCAGCTACTAACTGAAAGATTGGAGGTTAAAGTCTACCCAGAGGCGCCTTGGAAGAAAGGCCTGGTGATCAACTTCTGAAAACTCAACTGTTGAAAACCTGGTGGAGCACAGTTCTACTTTGACCTACGTGGACTTGCTATAAGTACTAGTTGACTCAACAACAACGGATACTGGGATTGAGATTTATTTTTAAAAAAAAGAGAGAGAGAGAAAGAATATTATATGTGAACTCAAGAGCCACATTCCCTTGGGCATGGAAAGGTTAGCTGGCTATCAGGAGACCTCCACAGGAAGTTGGTCTGGTGAGGGCACCATGGGCTCCAAGTCAGGTTCTCAGCCTCCTCTGCTCAGATCCCTGATTGTTTTTTTCCCCAGTGTACAATGGGTGATCCTACCTGGCGCAACCTCATGCTGGCTAAATCCAAAAGAATATAATCAATTTATTCATACTAAGAAATAAATGATTGACAATACTTTGCATTCACTGGTTCCAGAAATACCATCATTTTAACCTGAGGTCACAGGAGTGCATCTCTAAAGATGGAAGTCCATTATTGAAGAAAGGAAAGGGAAGTCGTCCTCACGCACCCCCAAACTCTAAGCATCATCGTTTCTCATACAGCTGGCCCTCCACCACCCCATTAAGACCTGTACTGAAGAATTGTAAGGAGAGGTGGAAAGCCCACTTTTCTCAGTGCTTGAGTCTGTAGGTTCTGTTCATGGTGCTATCAGCAATTTGTTAGAATCAGTGAGAGCCAGTGAGAAAGGATGAGAGGTAGAGGCATTAAGCAAGAGAATCATTCTCCTTGGCGAGGAAAAATTTTTTTACTTTCTAAAAGACACACTTTTTAATTTCCAGCAAAATGATTATGTTGAGTCCCTATTGAAGTCAAAGCAACATATGAAAACAAATGCTTAAACTCTAGAATGAGCAAACACTGGAGTGCACCATACATATTCCCAATCAAATACTATATGAATCAATGAAACTGAAGCCTGTGATTATAGAATTTGCAACACTATTGGCTGAAAATTGTCAGTTTGATCCAAGGAAGAAGAAAACCATTGTTACTCTAGAGCAGTCACTATAGAGTTGACTCTGACTCAGGGTGACCCCATGTGTGTCAGGGTAGAACTGTGCTCCATAAGGTTTTCAATGGCTGACCTTTGAGAAGTAGATCACTAGGACTTTCTTCTGAGGCAGCTTCGGGTGGACTCAACCCTCCAACCTTGTGATTACCAGCAGAGGGCATTAACCATTCGCTCCATTCGGAGACTCCACTCTTACTCTAACTTCGCATCAGATAATATTTATCAGAATATGTACCCAGTGGCCCAGTTTGGAGACTTCTAGGTTTCTTTAGAATAAACTTACTTCGTAATCTGAAAATAAATCAAATGAATAACTCATGAAGCCATCTTGATTGAAATTAAGAATCTTTAGAGGGTCAAGTAGTCTAGACTGTTTATCAAAACCTAAATTCTTTAGAAAAGTTATCACATAGGAACCTATTGTTTTTAGGTGCTGTCCAGTCAGTTCCAATTCATAGCCACCCTAAGTACAAAAGAACAAGACACCGCCCGGTCCTGTGCCATCCTCACAGTCGTTGCTATGTTTGAGCCCATGTTGCAGCCACTGTGTCAATCCATCTCGTTGAGGGTCTTCCTCTTTTTCAGTGACCCTCTACTTTACCAAGCATGACGTCCTTCTCCAGGGACTGATCCCTCCTGATAACATGTCCAAAGTATGTGAGATGAAATCTCACCATCCTGGCTTCTAAGGAGCATTTTGGCTGTACTTCTTCCTACATAATTGCAAAAAGAGATGTAGACAGATTACATAAATCAGAAATATATTCTTCAGTGGCCACTCCAATTTCTAAAAAGCACATTCTCCAGCACCACAGCTTATCAAATGATGAGTACCATAGGACCAAATATTCCTTTCCTCATTGTGTTTTTTAAAATTAATAAGTCGTAATTGATTTCCCCACAAGATTCTTCCTAGGTGAACCAGGGGACATTAGAGCAAGCAAGAAGATGATAAAGCCAAAGTTAGGTCATAGTGTTAGATTTCACACAAGGCATTAGTCTTCTGAATGGAACCAAGCCATAGATAATTCTCCCACCTCTGAAAGGATTTTTGAATCATACCCAGCACAATGTACTAAATACTCAGACATGAATGTAAATAATTGGCTTTTCATTCTTAATGAGTTTTAATCCGGGTATGATTACTGTGTCTCGCTGTATAACGTACAGGCTTATTGTTTTGAAGTTAATATCCATTTTAGAATGGGAGTGCCTAGGGAATGTAAATTACATCCTTCAACAGTGAACTTGCTTTGCTCAGAGCTGTCGAAGGTGATATGATTTTGGTGTGATTAAGAAACGGTGTTTAATTAGGACCTACAAACACTCCACTCTGGTGACCCCGCTGCTCCGTCCCTGCCAACTTCCGAAGTAGGAAAGGTCTCCTGCAGCTGCTTCTCATCCTGTCCCCCTAGCCTTCTCACTGTGCCTTTCAATTGCCCAGTGTCAGTTTTATAATGGTTGTTTTGCTTCCACATGGCAGTAATTTTTCCTCCTTATACCATATATGTAATATTTGGGATGGAACAGGACGTTTAAAGTTGTGAAGTTATCAGTTTATTTTCCTTCAAAGGCACAGATGCCCCAAGGTGTGGTGTTCCAGGGTTTTTACTGTCTTCAGAGCACAAAGCACCCAACATTGCCTCCACCTCTACACAGCATAGTTATCTAAATGGTCTACCATTACGAGGGGGCACATTTTCGCCATTTGCTGCCATTATGTTGATGGAGGACAACTGACAAACATAAAAGGAAGAATCCACATGCTTTGATTTAAAAAAAAAAAAAAAATGGTGAGGGTGGGTGACCCACATGACATGAGGAAATTGATACATCCCAGCTTTCCACATGATGAAGTAGACTTGCATGTGCCCTTAGAATCCCAAAGTAAGGCTTAATGAGTGATGTGGGCATTCGGTGTTTGCCCCTGTTTAAGGAGAATTTGCTATCCTCCTTTTTCGAGCTTCCTTCTTAGGGATTAGACAGTTGCCTTAGTAAAGTTCAGGCGGCAGAAATACAGTTCTTTGAGCAAGGTCTCTGAATTGAGAAAAGTAATGGAACTGTCCTCAGAAATCCAAGGCCCTGTTTGCTGCATCGTCAGCCCTCTGGGGGTGGTTCCAGTATCCGGCCCCTCTGATCTCTGGGTAAGCATAGTACAGCCTCTGGGCAAAGTTTTGATAACACCGATGGTTCAGGTTTCAGATAATAAGCCTAGGCAATCACAGGAGAGCGAGCCCCTCAGGACTGGACTAGTGGCCACCCGCCAAGTGTCTGGGCTCAAGAGCGTTTCAGCAAAAGTGCTGGAAGGGACAGGCACAGCGGTTACTGCTCTGGTTACCACTGGAGCCACTCTCAGAAAATACAGTGTGTTATAAACCAAACAAGCAAAATGTATACCTTGAGGAGCAGAGGCCATTTTATAGCATGTATTACACTCTGTAGACAGCATTTCAGGAATAAGAGTGGGAAATGGGGCCCATGTGGGAAAGGAAATGTTTCTTAAAAGATCTGAGTCAGAACTCGAGAGTTAAAGAATTCTAGAGGTAATGCTTTCATTCCCGCCCCCCGCCCCCAACACCCTACCGTGCTGTCTCCCTAGCGTTGCACCCACTAAGTTAGGTTAGACCTAAGCAGTCTGCTGTTAACAGAAGGTCGGCAGTTCAAACCCACCAGCCACTCCAAGAGAGGAAGGTGTGGCAGTCTGCTTCTGTCTTGGAAATCCTATGGGGCAATTCTCCTCTGTCCTATAGGGTCTCTATGAATGGGAATTGACTCAATGGCAATCAGTTTTGGTTTTTTAAGCACCATGCAGTTGGATTAAGTCTCTCCTCATCCTTCTGTATTCTGGCACACTTCCCTCCAGAAGGAGCAGTGCCTTCTTGGTTGATGTGGCTTTATCTTCTCTGGCCTCTGGCTTCTATGTTGTTGTTGTTAGCTACCATCGAGTTGACTATGGCTCATGGGGACCTCATGCACAACAGAACGGAGCATGGCTCAATTCTGTGTCTCATCTTCACGATTGTTGGTATGTTCAAATCCACTTTTTTTTTGGCCACTGTGTATTTGGAGTGCCTTCCAACCTAGGGAACTCATCTTCCAGCACTATATTGGACAGTATTCTATTGTAGTTCATAGAGTTTTCATTGACTAATTTCCAAAAGTAGATTGCCAAGCCTTTCTTCCTAGTCTTAGTCTGGAAGCTCCACTGAAACCTGTCCACCATGGGAGACCCTGCTGGTATTTGAAATACTGGTGGCATAGCTTCCAGCATCATAGCAACACACAAGCCACCACAGTACAACAGACTGAGATGGTGGCTGACTTCTACACACACGTGAAAACAGACTGATTCTGACTGGCAACAATTTTTCCTTCCTTCACACAAAAACAGAAGGGAGGTAGGGGAATCCATAATTTATTCAGACATTTGATGTATCGTTTTTACATGATCTTGGTGCTTTAATTTTGAAAGATTAAAACATCATAGAGTTTATTTTTGTGGAATCTTCTTTAAAAGAGATTATAAAACTTTACAATGTAGTAACTGCCTTCGCATACCTTTGTACTTCTCATCCTGCCCAGATTTTTAGAAAACAAGTTATTGGTGAGAGTACCATCAGTTCATGAAAAGAAGCCCAACGCACATTCAGCACAGCAGTGGCAGAATTTTTCTCTTTGATATCTTCTGTCCTTTCACACTCTAGGAATTGGAATTAAATTGTGTCCCCCCAGAATATGTGTATCAATTTGGCTAAGCCATGATTCCCAGTATTGTGTGATTGTCCACCATTTTGTCATCTGATGCGATTTTCCTAGGTGTTGTAAATCCTACCTCTATGATGTTAATGAGGGGGGGATAGGCAGCAGTTATGTTAATGAGGCAGAACTCAACCTACAAGATTGGATTGTGTCTTGAGCCAATCTCTTTTGAGATGTAAAAGAGAGAAGCAAGCAGAGAGACAGGGTGACCTCCTACCACCAAGAAAGTAGTGCCAGGAGCAGAGCGTGTCCTTTGGACCTGAGGTTTCTGAGCTGAGAAGCTCCTAGTCCAGGGGAAGATTGATGACAAGGACCTTCCTCCAGAGCAGACAAAGAGAGAAAGCCTTCCCCTGGAGCTGACGCCCTGAATTTGGACTTCTAGCCTACTAGACTGTGAGAGAATAAACTTCTGTTTATTAAAGCCATCCACTTGTGCTATTTCTGTTAATAGCAGCACTAGAGGACTAAGACACATGGGTTATAGCTTTGTCTTTATGTGACTTTTGGAAAGGACATTTTTTACAGCTTATGGAAGCAGAAAGGGAGAATTGGAAAAATGTTGGTTATTGTAGGGACCTAAGTTTAAGGTTGGCATTGTGAAATACAGCACCCTTAGTACCTGCTAAGGTAGTTGCTACATTTCAAGGTACAATACATTAGTATTTCTAAATCTTTGTAGACAGTTTTCCACTGTGTTTATAATTCAGTTATTGTCAGTGGGGTCATAGGACTACTTCAAGCCATAGTTTTCTTGGCTACTCTAATTTAAAGATGTATTCTTGTGTTTTAATATATTCCTAAGATCTGAGCTGGATTTGTTCATATTATGTTCTGTTGGTCACGTGTAAACTGCAACAGACCGTTTTCTGACATTTTGTATATTCATTCTCAATGAGGCCATACTAAACTTATAACCCTGATGTGAATACAAAGCGCTGTTTGTTCCCTATCTTGATTGTGTAGCAATGCCAAACTCCAAAAAAGGGTGATTATAAACCCTCTGTGGGTTTGTGGCAAAAACAGAGATTCCCTGCTCTGACTAAATATTAGATAGATTATGGTTGCACAGGTTTGCTTCTCATTTTATTTTGTTCTTAACACGATGATGAGAAGAAAAACTATTTCTAGCAATAGAGGACAACTTTGGTAAAGCTCAGAATTATTTTCCGGAGTACAAGATACAAAAAGAGCGTTACATTAATAACTACGTGTTTAACTTCTTGCACATTAATCT
Source organism: Dugong dugon (assembly GCA_030035585.1). Lineage (NCBI taxonomy): Eukaryota > Metazoa > Chordata > Mammalia > Sirenia > Dugongidae > Dugong > Dugong dugon. The sequence continues at coordinate 18,604,651 of CM057460.1, forward strand.
TGTTCAAGATGTTCCTAAATTTTTCTTGAAAAAAGGTTTTTTTCTCTGTTTTATACATATTTGACTGTGTTTATGTAGGTTATTTTTTAGTAATGAAAATAATGTGTGCCCTCTACTTAACTTTGGAGCCCTGGTGGCATAGTGGTTAAGAGCTCAGGCTGCTAACCAAAAGGTCGGCAGTTTGAATCCACTGGCCACTCCTTGGAAACCCTGTGGGGCAGTTGTACTCTGTCCTATAGGGTCGCTATGCATCAGAATCCACTTGACAGCAATGGGTTTGATTTTGGTTTGGTTTAGTTAACTTTAGTGGCCAAAGAACATGTTAAAAGTATAAATATTTGGCCATTTCTTTGTGGTTTGTCCTACTCTGTGCCCTATTTAAATATCGTTATAGTCCATCACTGACTATTCAGTTTTATTATTTTACACGGCTCTTGACACAGTGAAAAGGGCCAGACAGACCATTTTTTCAATATGCTGTTGTAATTGTTTTTATTTTCTTGATCCACGAAGCAATATTTTAGTTATAAACTATACCACATGACCTAAAATTAATTCCAAAAATAAATAAATGAAACTTTGAAATTTCTCTTAAAAATCTAAAAGTAAGAGACAGTTTCTGATCTTATTTCCCCCCACCTTTGTAACTAATGGATTTGATCTTGATATTAATCAATGAAGACTAACCTATCGCTTGGAAGCCAGCCTACAAATAATACAGCCTAGAATACGAACTCCCTTCTAAAACAACATGTATTGAAGGAGCTCAAACAATTTCGACCTCAAGGTTTCCATCTGGTCAACCTGTTCAGTTCCATAACTTTGCAAATGTTTTTTGCATCTTTGGTAAGCTTCGCTTCTACTAATTTAACAGAGAGGTCTTTTAAAATGGAATAAACAACAATAACTATACAAAACAATCAGGAAGAAGACTCAAGCACTAGCGTGAAATAACATAAGAGGTTTAGAATTTTCCAGTAAAAAGGAAAAGAACTTTAAATTCAGATTTAGATTTATGAAGATAAACAAAGTGGGCCACCTCTGGGAGCAGTGGGAATGTCTTGCTCTGGGTTGGGAGAAATGATGGGAGTGGGTGCAGGGACAGGAATGGAAGGGGTAGGTCATGAGCTACCTCCTCGATCTCCTTCCATGCCCCCTAACCCCAACCCATGTCACAATGCCAAATCATAACTTCCCAGAAGGAACTAGAACTATAACCAACTGAACTATGGTTACAATAAGAAACATCCCATTATGTGAAGTTATCTAGGTCAGTGATGAACCAGAATCCACCACTGTTTGTTTTGTGACTGAGTATAAGTCTCAAAAGGAGCCCTGGTGGCACAACGGTTAAGTGCTCAGCTGCTAACCAAAAGGTTGGCTATTCAAACCCACCCAGCAGCTGTGTGGCAATTTGCTTCTGTAAAGATTAAAAACTCATTGCCGTCCAGTCGATTCCAACTCATAGTGACCCTATAGGACAGAGTACAACTACCCCATAGAGTTTCCAAGGAGCGGGCTGGTGGATTCGAACTGTCGACCTTTTGGTTAGCAGCCAAGCTCTTAACCACTTTGCGACTAGGGCTCCTAGGGCCTAGAAGATCCTATGGGGCAGTTCTACTGTGTCATATGGAGTCACTATGAGCCACAAATTGACTTGACAGTACCTAACAAGTCTCAAATTTTGGTTAAATGGCAACTAAAAGCAAAGATAATCTAGAAATGCGACCTTTATTAGAGATCAGCTCCCGACACTATCAAATGTATACTACCTTTCCTCCTGGTTCCCAGCCTCCACCCCAGACATTTTTTGTAATTATCTTATGATTGAGTGAGAGGTTTTTAACACTGCTTATTGCCATGTGGTATAATTAGGAACTTTTAGATTTATTTGTCCAAGCTTGATCCAAATGCTGTTAAGAGATTGTCTTAGTTATCTAGTACTGCTCTAACAGAAATACCAAAAGTGGATGGCTTTAACAAAGAGAAATTTATTTTCTCACAGTCTAGTAGGCTAGAAGTCAAAATTCAGGGCGTCAGCTCCAGGGGAAGGCTTTCTCCGTCGGCTCTGGAAGGAGGTCCTTGTCATCCATCCTCCCCTGGTCTAGGAGCTTCTCTGTGAAGGTTCCCTGGGTCCAAAGGATGCACTCTGCTCCCGGCGCTGCTTTCTTGGTGATATGAGGTCCCTGCCTCTCTGCTCGCTTCCCTTTCATCTCTTGTAAGGTAAAAGGTGGTGTGGGCCACACCCCAGGGAAACTCCCTTTACGTTGTTGGATCAGGGATGTGACCTTAGTAAGGGTGTTACAATCCCACCCTAATCCTCTTTAACATAAAATTACAATCAGAAAATGGAGGCCAACCACACAATTCTGGGAATCATGGCCTAACCAAGGTACCACATATTTTGTGGGGACACAATTCAATCCATGACAAAGATATATCCAATAAATATGAACTTCAAGATATCTTCCTAAAGAGAAATAAGACTCAGCAATTGTAGACTAGTTGGGGTATGAAATCCTGGGAAGGTTTATGGAAGGTCCATATTCTACAAGGATCTATTATATACTTGGTGTAGAAGAATTTCTAGAAGTATTTCAGTTTACTTGAATTCCACTGTGCAGCTGAATTTCCAAAGCTTATTATTAATTTCTGTTAAAGATGCAGGCTTCCTAAAAAAAAGTATGGTTTAAGGTTTGAAAACTAAGATGGTCAGTCCAGAATTGAGCCATCCATGTAAACCATGTAAACTCCTGCTCTCAAAACCCAGGGACCCTTGAAAAGCCACAGTCGTTGTGCCACTTAATATTGGGTCCGTTGCTTAAGAAAGCCCTGCCATGAGTGGCCCTGGAGAATCCCTCCAGAAAAGGCTATGAGCTTGGATTATAGTAAAAGCCAGTTCCCAGCACACTGACCATTTATACCACCCAGGGACTCCTTTGGACTATACTCTGCTCAGGGATTCCCATTCAAAACGCCAAGCTGCAGAGATCCTCAGCAGATAAATAAAACAACACTTAAATATACGAAGTTCCTTCAATTTTTCCTTCTCTATTTGATAACATAGAGAAAATGAAATGTTTCTGTACACCAGTGGGTCATTGGCTTTCCCAAGCATTTAAAATCAATATAGGGATATTGTATTTAAGAGTTAATATTTATATTGTACTTCAAACTGTGCCTTGCATATAATTAATGTTTTATAAATAATTTTACATGAAAAGAAATTGTTGTAAAGAATTTAAGCACTGGTGGATCATATTTTCAAATGGCTAAGGGAAATTGGGGATTTGCTTAACATTAGAAACCTTATAATTAATTATTGATCTTTTACATGTTTATAAGTTTTGGGGAGATTTCTCTTTCTTCTCCCTTGCAAGTTGAATGTGTGTGCTAGACTCTTGCTCCCTGTGGGGCCCCTTTTCTGCTGTGAACTGAAAATTTGTAAGTATCTCTTTGCTAGGATATAAATTCAGTACGACACCATCCATTGCACTTTAAAAGATGCAAACGTTGGAATTTTGTAACTGTTCGTGGGGAAATGAGACAAAAGCATTGTCTAACAACTGAAGATAGAAAACAATTAAGGCTGCCATATAAAGTGAGCTCGAAGGCTGAAAATTATGGATTGAAGCCTTTTGAAGAAAATCTACTTGCTTCTTCTCTTGTCAAGACCCTTTATAGCTGGCTCGTTTCCCAAGCCTTGCAGAGCTCACTGTGAGCTTTCCGGAACGCAGGGAATAAAATCGGCTGGCTCCCCTGCTCTGTCAAGGAAAACCCATTTCAGATGATTACAAGTGATGTGTGAATCAGTTCTGGAAAAAGGAAACAAAAATTCCTGTTCCATCTTAGGTAACTAATCTCAAATGGAATAAGTCTTAAATCCTGGGACAACGTAAAGGTATTATTCCTTTTCATGTATTGTGAATTTTCTGTGTCATTGTTAATAGAAGTGAGCAGTGGTTCAGTAATCTATAACAGCCAGTGTCATGACAGAAAAAAGCCCTAAGTGTTTGGGCCTGGAATACGTTAGGTGATGTGTGCTGGGTAAGACTCTGTGTGTGTGTGTGTGTGTGTGTGTGTGTGTGTGTGTGTCTTTTTCAATATCTTCTGAGTAGACTAATACTAAGGAGCCCTGGTGGCACAAGAGCACTCAGCTGCTCACCAAAAGGTTGGCAGTTTGAAGCCACCCAGCAGCTCCTCGGGAGAAAGACCTGGCAATCTGCTTCTGTAAAGATTACCTCTACTATTTTTTCACTGTAAACGTAAATTATTGTTTAAAAGCAAAACATTATACTATCGAAAACCAGTATCGCTTGCCATTATAGGCAATGATTTGTAAGATAAAAATAAATTAAAACAAATAATAAAAATAAAACAATGAAAATGTTGTTAAATGCTAGCTTAATACTCTGAACCATAGGTCCACTTGCTTTTTATTAAAAAGGAAGATTAACAAATGTTTCAAGAGACTCTAAATACGTGCTGTACCATAAGGAGACAGTCGCCTCACCTTAGTGAGAAAAGTAACATCTAGGATTGGGTCCTCTAAAAGCAGTGGCAGCCTGTCTCTCAGGGAAGATAACATGCTTTGTTGTTGTTGTTGGGCGCCATCAAGTTGACTCTGACTCACAGCAACCCTATGTATGACAGAACGAAACTCTACCCAGTCCTGCACCATCCTCACAGTAGTTGCTGTGTTTGAGCTCGCTGTTACAGCCACGGTGTCAATCCATCTCATTGAGGGACTTCTCTTTTGCTGACCCTCTACCTTACCAAGTGTGATGTCCTTCTCCAGGAACTGGTCCCTCCTGATAACATGTCCAAAGTATGTGAAATGAAGTCTCGCCATCCTTGCTTCTTAGGAGCATTCTGGCTGTACTTCTTCCAAGACGGATTGGTTTGTTCTTCTGGCAGTCCATGTAATATAGTAACACATATACGTCTTTCTGTTAAAGAATAAGCGGTATAAGGTCACCTCCCTTTGCCATTTTACAAACAGGAAACAGGAGAGTATTAAGAAGTTATCATTTCAACACAGAATAAAACCATAATGAGGCTGGTCAATTATGATGTCAGACTTTTGTATAGTTTCATTATATGCAGTTATAGAGGCCACCAGATATTTCCCCAGAAATAAATTTCCTAAAAGATCTTACGTAGATACTAACATTGCAGGTGAAATCAAACTGAACTATAGATTCCAGCAAAGTCATTCTGTACATTTCATTAATTTTATTTTTGGCTTTTACAACATTGTGGCCTAAAGTCTTCCTTAAACCAAACCAGAAAACGAAACCCATTGCCAACGAGTCGATTCCGACTCATAGCAACCCTATATGACACAGTAGAACTGCCCATAGGGTTTCCAAGGAGCGTCTGGTGGATTAGAACTGCCAACCTTTTGGTTAGCAGCCGAATTCTTAACCACTACACCACCAGGGTTTCAAAGTCTTCCTTAGCAGTATGAATTTTTCCTTCCAAAAGAGCTGAAGGGCAAATCAGAATCCATGACCTGTTTAGATAACAGGCAGAAGCTGGATAACATTGGGAAACTGGTGTTCAGGTGTGAATAAATAGGTGGACATTGGCTGGACTGAAACTGGAAGAAAAAAAAAAAAATCCGTTGTTCGTTGAGTTGATTCCAACACATAGTGACCCCATGTGTTACAGAGTAGAACTGCTCCATTGGATTTACTTTGCTGCAATCTTTACAGAAGAAGATTGCCAGGCCTTTCTTCTGTGGTCTCACTGGGTAGGTTCGAACAGCCAACCTTTAGGTTAGTAAACAAGCACAAACCATTTGTGCCACCCCAGAGACCCTTTGGCTGGATCATATCCCCTCATGTTAGAGAAGCTTCACCTTCCTCATCCAGATTATGTTGTTGTTGCTCTCAGGGAACATCTAGCTCAATTGGCATAACACAGTTTATAAAGACAATGTTCTGCATTCTACCTTGGTGAATAGCGTCTAGGGTCTTAAAAGCCTGTGAGCAGCCATCTAAGATACTCCACTGGTCTCATCCCTTTGGGAGCAAGGGAGAATGAAGAGAACAGGAGACAAGGAAAAGATTAGTCCAAAGGACTAATGGACCACAGCTACCAAGGCCTCCCCGAGACGGAGTCCAGTACAGCTAGATGGTGCCCGGCTACCACCACTCACTGCTCTGACCAGGATTACAATAGAGGGTCCTGGACAGAGCTGGAGAAAGATGTAGAACAAAATTCTAACTCACAAAAAAAAGACCAGATTTACTGACCTGACAGAGACTGGAGAAACCCTGAGAGTATGGCCCCCGGACACCCTTTTAGCTCAGTGATGAAGTCATTCCCGAGGTTCACCATTCGCTGGGGATTGGACAGCCCCATAAAACAAAACAGGACTAATGAGGCACAGCAGTCCAGAGACAAGGACTAGAAGGCAGGAAGGCACAGGAAAGCTGGTGATAGGGAACCCAGAGTTGAGAAAGGACAGCGCTGACATGTCATGGGGTTGTTAACCATTGTCATAGGGCAATATGTGTACTAACTGTTTAATGAGAAACTATTCTGTTCTGTAAACCTTCATCTAAAGTACCAAAAAAAAAAAAAAAGAATTATCTATGTGAGATCAAATTGACAACAGCAACTCAAAAGGTTTCATGGGAAGCCTAGGGAGCAGTGAGCTGAAGATAATGGCGATGGAATAACTTGGAAAAGGATAGTGAGAATAGCAGCACAACTGGAAGAACGTAATCAATGTCACTGAATTGTACATGTAGAAATTTTTGAAATGGTGTATCTTTGGCTATGTATATTTTCACCAAAAAAGAAAAAAGGTCCTCCAACGTTGAGAAGGGAGAGGGCTGACATGTCGTGAGGTTGTTAACCAATGTCATAAAACAATCTGTGCATTGACTGTGTAATGAGAAACTATTTGTTCTGTAAACCTTCACCTAAAGCACAGTTAAAAAAAAAAGATTATATTGTTGTTATGTTTTGTCGAGTCATTTCCGACTCATAGCTAACCCTCTGCACAGCAAAACAAAATACTGCCTGATCTAGCGCCTCCTACAATTGTTTTCATGCTGGAGCCCATTGTTGCAGCTACTGTGTCAATCCATCTCATCAAGGGTCTTCCTCTTTTTCACTGACCCTCTACTTTACCAAGCATGATGTCCTCCAGGGACTGGTCCTTCCTGATAACATGTCCAAAGTACGTCTCTCCATCCTTGCTTCTAAGGTGTTTTCTGTCTGTAGTTCTTCCAAGACAGATTTGTTCATTCTTCTGGAAGTCCATGGTATATTCAATATTCTTTGCTACCACCATAATTCAAAAGAATCAATTCTTCTTCAGTCTTCCTTATTCATTGTCCGGCTTTCACATGCATATGTGGTGATTGAAAATACCATGGCTTGGGTCAGGCGCACCTTAGTCCTCAAGGTGACATATTTGCTTTAAACACTAAAGAGGACTTTTGTAGCCAATTTGCCCAATGTAATGAGTCTCTTGTTTTCTTGACTGCTGCTTCCATGGGTGTCAGTTGTGAATTTAAGTAAAATGAAATCCTTGACAACTTCAGTCTTTCCTCTATTTATCATAATGTTGCTTATTGATTCAGTTGTTAGCACCTGGCTGCTAACCAAGTAGTTTGCACCCACCAGCCACAAAGCGCGAGAAAGATGTAACAGTCTGCTTATGTAAAGATTCAGACCAAACCCAATACCGTCGAGTCAATTCCATCTCATAGTGACCCTATAGGACAGAGTAGAACTGCCCCATAGGATTTCCAAGGCTGTAATCTTTACGGAAGCAGACTGCCACCTCTTTCTCCTACAGAGTGGCTCGTGGGTTCGAACCGCCAACCTTTCTTTCAGTTAGCAGCCGAGCTCTTTAACCACTGCACCACCAGGGCTCCTCTGTAAAGATTACATCTTTGGAAACCCTATAGGGCAGTTCTACTCTGTCTGTAGTACAGTTCGCTGTGAGTCAGAATCGACTTGAGGTCAATGGGTCTTTAAATTTATTCAAGTAAAACAAATTGTATCCTTTTACAAGTCTTCTGAGGGTTCCTGACCTGCTGTAGAATACATACGAAGGAACCATAGGATCCTGGCATATGCTCTGGTAAAAGAGGCATTCAGCTCTCCAGGCAGAAGTCTCCCAGATTCGTCCGCTTCAGTCCTCCACGTCCCTTACACACACGCACTGACACACACACATTCACTCTTCGATGAGCAGTGAAGAACCATCTTGAATTACTGCTAAGATGCCTGCTGCTGAGCTGCCACTGGAAGAATTCCAGCATAGGGGATAGGAGAGCAATTATTTTGCTCCCAAACCCTCCTCGCGGCAGAATGTTCCCCACAGATGTGCAAGTTATGCTTTCTGAGTGTGACCCAGGTGTACAGGTTGGCCAGGAAAGAGAAAGAAAGAATGAAAGCATTACTAAAGGCACAGCAGGCTGGGCAATCTGGATGCATCCGCGTTATCCCCACCAGGGCTGCGAGTGTGGACCAGTGAAGAAAGCAGATCAGCTGTAAACTTACAGACACAAGTTTTAGACATCCAAACCCTTATGCAGCAAGTTTGCCTCCTTCCTCAGGGACCCAGGTCTCCACATGGCATTGCACAGTGTTTGCTCTTTCAAGATGAATGGAACCTAGCCAGGCAGGAGAGAGATGTCAGAGCCCTCGCAGCTGCTAAAGTGTCAGAGCTGAGAGCCTATGGTTGCCCTTCCCTCCTGGCCCGAAATGAGTCCTTCCACCTGCCAAAGGAAAACACTGACTTCAGAGGCAGCTCTCTGAGTGCACTTAACGAGGTGAGTTGGTGCATGGTAGCTTGGATGGCAATTTGAAATCACAATTGGTTCACATTTAAAATTGTCCTTAATGATTTATTTTAGCTGATTGCAAAAGAGATAAATGCAAATTTATTTTCTTATGAATGATTTTAAATGCAGTATGTATAGCACCTGGAATAGAAAATCACATACCCCCAAAAAAAAAAAAAAAACATTGCTGTTGAGTCGATTTCAACTCATAGCGACCCCATAGGACAGAGAAGAACTGCCCTATAGGGTTTCCAAAGAGCGGCTGGTGAATTCAAACTACCCACCTTTTGGATAGCAGGTGAACGCTTAACCACTGTGCCACCAGGGCTCCAAAAATCACATACCAAGCTATAAATGATGTTTGTAAACATGTATTTCCATTCAAGTCAAGACATTTACTGTGCACCTGCTATGCTGCATGAACTGTGCCAGGTACTGCCACGACACAAATAAAAAATATAGTCTTTGTCTGCAAGGGGTTTTTGCCTCAATATTAGGCATATCACTCATCTATTGCCACAGTAATGCTGGCTAACAATTAATCCCCAAACTCGATGGCTTGAAGAATTAGTTCCTCTATGGTTCATCAAAGCAAAGATGTCACCTTGAGGACTAAAGTGCACCTGACCCAAGCCATGGTATTTGCAATCTCCTCATATGCATGTGAAAGCTGGACAATGAATAAGGAAGACCAAAGAAGAATCAATGCCTTTGAATTATGATGTTGGCAAAGAATATCAACTATACCATGGACTGCCAGAAGAATGAACAAATCTACCTTGGAAGAAGTACAACCAGAATGCTCCTTAGAAGCAAGGATGGCAAGACTTCGTCTCACATGCTTTGGACACGTTATCAGGAGGGACCAATCCCTGAAGAGAGACACCATGTTTGGTAAAATAAAGGGTTAGCAAAAAAGAGGAGGCACCATAACAAGTTGGACTGACACAGTGGCTACAACAAGGGGCTCAAATACAGCAACGATTATGAGGATGGGGCAGGATGGCACAGCATTTCATTCTGTTGTACACGAGGTTATTATGATTTGGAACTAACTTGATGGCACCTAACAGCAACAACAACATGGTTCATGTAAGGAGTCTTGGCGGTGCAGCAGTTAAGTGACTGACTACTGACGGAAAGGTTAGGGGACCAAACCCATCTAGCAGCTCAGTGGGAGAAAAGACCTCACAACCTGCTCTTGTAAACATTACACCCTAGAAAGCCCTATGGGGCACTTCTACTCTGTCACATATGGTTGCTATGAGTTGAAATCAACTCAGCAGCACACAACAACAACATGGTTCATCTGGAGTCCCTGGGTGGTGCAGAGGGTTAAGGCACTCAGCTGCTAACTGAAAAGTTGGAGGTTCAAGTCTACCCAGAGGTGTCAGAAGAAAGACCTGACGATCTACTTCTGAAAGATCGGCCATTGACAACCCTATGGAGCACATTGTACTGTGACACACTTGGGATTGCCATGACTTGTGGTTGGCTCAGTGGCAGCTGGAATGGTTCATCTGGGTGTTGGCCGATCCAGGCTAGACTTGGCTGAATTTGGCTCTGAGTTGCAGGATGGGGCCAGGTAGGCTCCATGTGTCACCCATTATCCTACAACCAGTGGGCTGGCCAGGTATTTTCTCCCCATGCCAATGGTAGAAGCACACCTTTCCTCACATCACGCCCCCTAACATCCCATTGGCCAAATAAAGTCACGTGGCCGAGTCCAACATCACTGGGGTGAGGATATATACTCTGCTCTAGAAGGAACTGGAAAGTCACATGGCAAAGAATGGGGTGGGGGGATACAGGGAGGGATGTGAAATTGAAACAATATAATCAACCACATTTAAAAAAACAAAAACTCTTGTCATCAAGTCAGTTCCAACTTATGGCAACCCCAATGTGGAGAGGTGGAAGCCCTATGGGGCAGTTCTGCTCTGTCCTATAGGGTCGCTGTGAGTCAGAATATAATACTCATAGTATAATTATAAAACCAAAAAACCCAAATCCGTTGCCATTAAGTCAATTCTGACTCATAGTGACCCTATAGGACAGAGTAGAACTACTCCATAGGGTTTCGAAGGAGTGGCTAGTGGATACAAACTGCCAAGTTTTTGGTTAGCAGCTGTAGTTCACCATAGCTCTTAACCACTGTGCCACCATATAATACTATTCTACTATATAATACTATTAGAATATAATATATATGAAGAATGTTATAATTATAGTCTATATATGTATGAAGAAGAATGGACATCAGGACTGGAGGAAGACTCATTAACAACCTGCAATATGCAGGTAACACAAGCTTGCTTGCTGAAAGTGAAGAGGACTTGAAGCACTTACTGATGCTTCAGTGTAGATTACACCTCCACGTGAAGAAAACAAAAATCCTCACAACTGGACCAATAAGCATCATCATGAAAAAAGGAGAAAAGATTGAAGTTGTCAAGGATTTCATTTTACTTGGATCTGCAGTCAGTGCCCATGGAAGCAGCAGTCAAGAAATTAAACAACGTATTGTTTTGGGCAAATCTGCTGCAAAAGACCTCTTTAAAGTGTTAAAAACCAAAAATGTCACTTTGAGAACTAAGGTACACCTGACCCAAGCCGTGGTATTTTCAGTCGCCTCATATGCATGGGAAAGCTGGACAATGAATAAGGAAAACCGAGAAATTGATGCCTTTGAATTATAGTGTTGACAAAGAATGTTGAATATACCATGGTCTTCCAGAAGAATGAACAAATCTGTCTTGGAATAAGTACAGCCAGAATGCTCCTTAGAAGCAAGGATAGAGAGACGTACTTTGGACATGTTATCAGGAGGGACCAGTCCATGGAAAAAGACATCATGCTTGGTAAAGTAGAGGGTCAGTGAAAAAAAGGAAGACCCTTGATGAGATGGATTGACACAGTAGCTGCAACAATGGGCTCAAACATAACAATGATTGTGAGGATGGCGCAGCACCAGGCAATGTTTTGTTCCATTGTACATAGGGTTGCTATGAGTGGGAACCGACTCAATGCCACCTAACAACAACAAGTATAATACATACCATATAATACTATTATACTATATATTATATACTATAATACTATTATATACAGTTAGACTTGTGAAAGCCTGAACTTGTGTAAAGCAGAAACCTGTCAGAGGAGGAAAAAGCAAATATTTTGCACTAATAGACAGCAGTAGAAAAGCGGTAAGACTACACCCTGTCAAAGGCGGAAAGCTTTCGACATCCGAGAAAACAAGGCAGTCCTGTCGAGTTCCCGCTCTCACAGGTTTCACTGTATAATATAGGAAGAGACAAACAGAGAGGGAGTACCATCTGAGACAAGCACACTTCTTGAAGTGATGGTCTAAAGAATTCTTAATCCCTCATAAACTGAAAAACCTCTTGTGTCCTCATCAGGGGATATTTTTGTTGCAAGGAACAGACATAACAGAATAACTCACGTTTTTCAGATGCAAAGCAGGAGGGATGCTGTTAATAAGAAGGAAAAATAAACATTTTCCCAGGTAGCTAAGGACTGGAAATGCCGTATGAAGTGCCAGGGGGCTCTGGGGTACTGTTATCAAAAGAGGGGAGGCTAGATGCTGGGCAGGTAAGGACAAGCAGCAGCAGATGTTCCCTGCACCCACTCACTGTCTTTCTTCCTGTCTTCTGATACTCATTCCCTTCACTTGCAAATGAAACATGATCGATCATCCGCCTAACCACAATGTAATTGTTGTTGTTGTGAGGTGTTGTCGAGTCAGTTCCGACTCAGAGAGACTCCATGTACAACAGAACAAGACATCGCCCGTTCCTGTGTCATCCTCATGATCATTGTTGTGCGTGAGCCCATTGTTGCAGCCACTTTGTCAACCCATCTCCTTGAGGGTCTTCCTCTTTTTCGCTGACCATCTACTCTACCAATCATGATGTCCTTCTCCAGGGACTGGTCCCACCTGATAATACGTCTAAAGTATGTGAGATGAAGCCTCACCATGCTTGCTTCTAATGAGCATTCTGGCTGTGCTTCTTCCAAGACAGATTTGTTTGTTTTTCTGGCAGTCCATGGTATACTCAAAATTCTTTGCCAACGCCATAATTCAAAGGCATTGATTCTTCTTCAACCTTCCTTATTCATTGTCCAGCTTTCGCATGAGTATGAGGCAATTGAAAACACCATGGTTTGGGTCAGGTGCACCTTAGTCCTTAAAGTGACAGCTTTGCTGTTTAACACTTTAAAGAGATCTTTTGTAGCAGGTTTGCCTAACGTAATTAGGAAGGTAAATCAGTTTGTGCATATATGAGGTTTCTCCCCAAAATAGAAATCAGAAACTTTGAAGTTGTGCCCTGTGGATGATCCACCATTAATGTAGGTCAGAGGTCAGCATACTGTGGCCCCAGAGCCAGCTCCAACTGGCCCAATCTTATAAACCAAGCCACACCCATTTGTTTACATATTGTTTGGGGCTGCTTTTGCACATGGAAACATGGTAACAGCCTGAGACTTCCTGCCGCCTCAGTTCGGGGCAACGGGTTTTGGGTTGCACTACAATGGCAGAATGGCCCTGGTGGCGCAGTGGTTAAGAGCTCAGCTGCTAACCGAAAGGATGGTGGTTTGACCCCACCAGCTGCTCCGTGGGAGGAAGATGTGGTAGTCAGCTTCTGTAAGGATTACAGCCATGGAAACTCTATGCGGCAGTTCTACTCTGTCCTGCAGGGTCACTATGAGTTGGAATTGACTGAGAGCAACGGGTCAATGGCAGAGTTGAGTAATTGCAATGGAGACAGACCATATGGCCTACAGAGTCTAAAATGTTTAATATTTTGGCCCTTTACAAAAAATTTGCCCACCCCTGGTGTAGATAAGAGGAGCTTTGGTAGTACAGTGGTTAAGCACTTGGCTGCTAACCAAAAAGTTCGCAGTTTGAACCCACCAGCCCCTCCTCAGGTGAAAGATGTGGTAGTCTGCTTCTGTAACAGTTACAGCCTTGGAAACTTTATGGGACAGTTCAGTTCTGTCCTGTAGGGTCACTATGAGTCGAAATCAACTCGACAGCAATGGGTTTGGTTTTTGCTTTGGTGTAGATGAAGGAGTCCCTGGGTGGGCCAAACGTTTAAGTGCTGGGCTGTTAACCAAAAATCCACCCAGAAGTATCTCAGAAGAAAGGCCTGGCAGTCTGCTTCTGAAAGGTCACAGCCATGAAAACCCTATGGAGGGCAGTTCTACTCTGCAATACATGGGGTCATCATGAGTCCGAACCAATCTGATGGCAATGGGTTTGGGTTTGGGGAGGTTTGGTGTAGATAACTGAGGACTTCTGGAATGGGAAGAATTTGCATTGCCTCTGATGATGTGTTCAGCAGGAGCCTGCGTGGATGGGTATCGGTGCGAAGAAAGTGTTACCCCGTATGAACGTGGTCTCTGGGAAACCCGTGGCTCCTTGCTCCCAAGGCTCTGATGAGGCCTGCGTTAACCCTTGTTCTTTGTCCTTTGCCAGACTCCGACCTGAGCATGCGCACACTGAGCACGCCCAGCCCCGCCCTGATATGTCCGCCGAATCTGCCCGGATTTCAGAATGGAAAGGGCTCGTCCACCTCCTCGTCCTCCATCACTGGGGAGACTGTGGCCATGGTCCACTCCCCGCCTCCGACCCGCCTCACCCACCCGCTCATCCGGCTCGCCTCCAGGCCGCAGAAGGAGCAGGCCAGCATAGACCGGCTCCCGGACCACTGCATGGTCCACGTCTTCTCCTTCCTGCCCACCAACCAGCTGTGCCGCTGTGCCCGTGTGTGCCGCCGCTGGTACAACCTGGCCTGGGACCCCCGGCTCTGGAGGACTATCCGCCTGATGGGCGAGACCATCCATGTGGACCGCGCCCTCAAGGTGCTCACTCGGAGGCTCTGCCAGGACACCCCCAACGTCTGTCTCATGCTGGAAACAGTGACCGTCAGTGGCTGCAGGCGGCTCACAGACCGAGGGCTTTACACCATTGCCCAGTGCTGCCCCGAACTGAGGCGACTGGAGGTCTCAGGCTGTTACAATATCTCCAACGAGGCCGTCTTTGACGTGGTGTCGCTCTGCCCCAACCTGGAGCACCTGGATGTATCAGGTAAATGGAATGGTACCATCATTGGGGCTTTCCCAATGCGCCACCCTAAAGCGGTGGATGCTGTGGCCAATACCCAAGGGTCCCCTTCATGTATAGCCATTAGAGATGGAGGGTGGGTCTGGAGGGAGGCTGGGTCTTCAGAGAAACAGTCTCTATACAGTCATGACGTTGGAAGCCAGAGGTATATTTTCATCAAATAACGTCAACTTCCTGGAAGAACTATGGCCACCATTTGCTGGTAGTTCACGCTGGTGTGATTTTTAAATGTGTATTTCCTTTCCAGGGGCCCTGGTTGTGCAATGGTTAGCGCTGGGCTGCTAATGAAACGGTTGGAACCCACCCAGCAGCTCTGCAGGTAGAAGACCTGGCAATCTGCTCCCATAAAGATTACAACCTAGAAAACCTTATGAGGCAGTTCTACTCTCTCACAAGGGGTCACTATGAGTCAGAATCGACTCCACAGCACTGAACAACAATAACATTTCGTCTCCAAAACCTTCACAGTTATTTCAGAGCAATCATAGATAACAGGAACCAAATATCTAATCACAGATCGCTGTATCCAAACCTCTAACCCACACCTAGATTACAGATTGCCCTTACTTATGCCCAATGATTATTGCTCTGTGCAGCCTGAGAGCTGTCTAAGCTATAAAGACTACCTGTGTGTTCTGTACTGGAGGCCTCACTGTCCCCACTGTGGATAATAAAACATCAGATGTGGGCTATACCATTTTTTTGGTGGGAGGGGGGAGCCTTTGTTTGTTTGTGCCTTTGTGTGTGTGTGCACCATTTTTTGTCTGCCATTTTGGTAACACTGATATAATCCATCATGGTGAAGTGTTTCCTTACATTTCACCCCGCTCTCCCCACACCGGGGTTAATGTATCTTTTCTTAAGTACAGATCTCAATTACATAGTACAAGGACAGGTCCACGGAGTTGAACAATATCCTCTTAAAAATCAAAGGCAATCTCAGCATGGCTGCTGTGCTTGAAAACCTCGCTGAAGCAGGAAGAGTTAAAGCCCAGACTCACACTTTGGCGCCAGACAGAGGTCTGTGCGGACTAACAGCCTTACTTTATCTCATCTGCTGCCCAGTCAAAGGAGGAACACTTGAGAGGCTGAACTGTGTAAGACTCATCAGAGACTTAAAGAAATGAACAGCGAGAGCGCAGCCTCGGGGACTGTTGGGGAGGGTACAAGAAGTAAGAGCCACTCTGACAGGCAAATAAACAGAATCTGGGATTTGCAATCATCTGAGGTAAATGATACCCTCCAAAAAAATCTGAGGTAAAACTCATGCTCTCGGCTTGCTCTAGCTTTTAAAAGCCGACATCTGAAAATATTTCAGGTGACAGTCCATCCTTTTTGGCAGATCCTTTTTCTTGCTGGAAAGCAGCTCTTTGCTCCCCTAACTTCAGCTGGCTTCCTGACAAAACCATAGTCACCATATGCTTAGTTAGTCAGGAGCAGCCATTGGCATAAAGCAGCAGGAAATGAGGAGGTTTTCTTACATTGTTTCCTCCAAGGAATTCTGGAGCAAGAAAGTAGTGTGAGATGGTGGAAGTTAGTTCCAAAACTTTGGGATGTGGGACAATTCACAGCTTTTCTTGATGTATTTCCTCTCAGGCAAAAAAAAAAGGCGAGGGACTGTGTCCTTCAACATTCTAAGATTCTGAGCTTCGTGGACCTGTTTATAATTATAAACACCTCATTTCATTTTCTCTTCTCAGATCTAGAAAATGATTTATTCTGGATCCCCATCTTTGCTAAAGGGGCTTCCTATACACTGTTATTACAGACTGCACAGAAATTATGCCCTGCCTTTTGGGATTTTTTTGAAATTCAGAAATACAAATACCCTGTTGGCTGTCTAGTATGAGCATAGAAATTCTTGGGCTTCTAGCCTGAGTGAGGGGAACCTCCTTGGCCCCTGAACAATTATTTAAGTCTTTGTGACCTTCCTCTATGTCAACCTGACTAATTTCCAGGTTCAGATATATCGGTGCTGCTTCCTCAAATGCCCAAGGGCCCCTGCAATCTGATGTACATAGAGATAGAAGGTAGCTCACCAAGTAAAAGCACGGTGTCCCAGACACTGGGGGAATTTTCAGCTACATAGACTTGAAAAACTCAACACCATATTAAAAAAAAAAAGTTGCCATCAAGCTGATTCCAATTCATGATGACTCCAAGGTGTCATAGTAGAACTGTGCTCCACAGGGTTGCCAATGGCAGATTTTTCAGAAGTAGATGGACAAGTCTTTCTTTTGAGGTACTTCTGGGTGGACTCAAACCTCCAACCTTTCAGTTAGCAGCTGAGTGCTTAACCATTTATTTGCACCACCCAGGGGACTCCCAAGAGGACATAAGAGTAGATTTATTATCACCACCTCTGCAAGGTGCCCATGAGTTTCTAGAAAATCTAGAAGTTGTTATTATGTTAATACAGACTGAGGCCAGAAGGCTGCCAGAAGGATATCACCTGTGCCTTGTTCGCCATGGTTTTTGCAGCTGGCCACTGATAGTGACCTTTCTCAATGACAGTAAACCTGACTTGGAAATCTCATCTGCTGGTCTAGGGCTTAATTCCCCTGGGGGACTTGGTACTCCCTGTCCCATCCCAACAGTGCAGAAAACTGTCTATCTTGAGCGCCATCTTTTCAAGACATTGAAAGTTACTGTAACTAGAGGTAGTGTTTTATCATTATCACATATTATCACTCACTAATAGCATATTTAAACATCAATGGAATATATTGAATTCAACCAATTTCAACATGTGAAATGTAATTATTGTCTGTTTTTGTTCCAAGCAAATTGCAAATGAAATTGCTTCAAAGGGGTCCCCCAAAACTGGAGACCCGGGAATCGTCCTTACCTCTCTTCCTAATCTCCTGTATCAGAGCAGTAGGACTCCCTCAGTAACCTGAGTTAATCCCCTCTCCTCTACCTCTCTGCCTGGATTCATGCCTTCACTAACCAGTCTTCTTACACCCATCCCCTTAAACCCACCCTCCACACAGCCAACTTCCTAGGGATATTTTCCAGCTACAAGTCTGACCATTGACTTTCCTGCATAAAATCTGCAGTGGCTCCCCATTACCTACAGGAAAAATTCAGGTTCCTCAGCAGAGCATATAAGACCCTTCATGAGCTGCTCTTCCCGGGTTCAAATCTCACCCTTTCCTATGTACACTCGATGCTCCCTTCTAGTAGACCGCAATTGGATTTCCCCGAACGCATCATGCCTGTACCTACTGTGATGTGTGGGGACCTCTCTGGCTTGGTGTGCCCTTCCCTCCTTCTTGCCCCACAACTCCCTTAACAAACTTCTCATTGCTCATGCCCCAGTCCAAGCATCACCCACGTAAGCCTTCCCAGCTTCACCCCAACAAGCTGTTTCTTCCTGGGTGTTGGCCCTTTGAGCACAGACAGGTAAAGTATCACTGGGTTTTGCACTGGGTACATGTGTATCTCCAGGTTCTTTTCTCTTGATTCATTATGAGCTTTATATGGGAAAAAATGAGGTATATTTTATCTTTGCACTTTATGGTATTATAATTGTGAACAGAGGCGTTTTAGAGCCCTAAATAGTTGTCTTGCGCTCTAAAAAGTTCACCATTGCCATTGTTTAATGCTCTAAGCAAGCATTTAGGAAGCTAGAGTATAGTGATTAAAATGTCCTCATCAGTAAAAATGGGGTGGTTGGAGGATTAAATGAGTTAATACATGTTAAGTCTTCTCGTGTATGTTCAGCTGAGAAACACGAAGTAAAGCACACAATCAGAGTTGTTGTTGTCATTGTTGAATTGTCATTGTTATTAACAAGCTTGGAAGTTATTAGTTGGTCTTTGTTCACTTAACCCAAAGAAAGTAGAGCTATCACCACAGGAATGAGAGGAAGTGAGGGACAATGGTAGTTCAGAGATAGGATTCTCGTTTTCCATGCGGGAGACTGGGGTTTGATTTCCAGCCAATGCACCTTATGTGCAGCCACCACCCACCTGTCAGTGGAGGCTTGTGTGTTGCTATGATGCTGAACAAGTTTCATTGGAGAACCCTGTGGATCACAACAGTCCAGTCCTGTTGTGAATGGGGTCAGCATGCATCTGGGCTGACTCAATAGCAGCTAACAGCAATAATAAGAGGAAGTGGCAATGAAGAGTACCTTTGTGGAGGAGAGTTCCAGCAAAATGGCACTCTAGGCAGAAGCACCACGCCGTCCCTCCACAGCAAAGATCCGAAAAACTAAGCCAAACAGACAATACAACAATCCTGAAACCCTAAAACATCAAATGAAGAGATAAAGAACTCAGCCAAGCACCAAATGGAGTGAGAAAACTGACAGAGAACTGAGAGCGAGGAGAGATTCATGCAGAGGTCACCTACCAGCTAATGCAGCGTGGATCCGCCGTCTTGGACTCCTATCGGAGACCAGCAAACGGGGTACGAGAGAGCAGCCTCACAGAGCGTCCAGCGGGAGACAAAACTACCAGCAATTTGTGATATATGCTTTCCCACCCCCAACCCCTCTTCACCCTGACTCGGACTCCTCTGCTTCCCACGGCCACAATCTCTTGACCAGGAAACACCGGCTGCTTGGATCCACACACCGGAACGGGCGGCTCTCTGAGTGCCATTTGTTGACTGCTGGTGTTGCTTTTCTCCGCTTCTTTTGATTTCTTCCTTGCCTCTCGCCACCTCCCCCTCCTTTCGCTCGAGTACCTCGCTCCGTGCACCATCGTTGCTTCTTCCTGAGGGACTGCAGAGTGGCGGTAATTTGTGACATACGCTTTCTCCCTGTCTACCCTTCTTCACCCACACTCGGCCCCCTCTGCTTCCTGCGGATGCAGTCTCTTGTCCAGAAACACCAGCGCACACTAGCTGGCTCTCAGAGTGCCATTTGTTGGCTGCTAGTGTTGCTTTTATTTTTCTGCTTCTTTTGATTTCTTACTTGCCTCTTGCCACCTCCCTCTCCTTTCGCTCAAGTACCTGGCTCCATGCACCATCTTTGCTTCTTCCTGAGAGGCTGCAGAGCTCCATTCCAGTGTGGAGCTGCTTCCTGGTCTGGGCTACCGTGCTGGTGGAATCCCGGGACTTTTGTTCGTTTGTTTGTTTTGAATTGTTTGTTTTCTTTTCCTTTTCTTGAGTTGGGAGCCTTTTCTGGCCAGGCGGAGGTTCGTGGCAAGGAGACTCCCCTTCAGCTTCCACAGACGTGCAGAGGGATCCCTGAGTACATTTCTTTTTTTGTTGTTTTTTTTTTTTTTCTGTTTTTTGGGGGGCCTTTCTAGTTCTTTTTATTTTTTTAATTTGTTTTGTTTTCTTATCCCTCTTTTCCCTTTTTGTCTTTCTTCATTGCTCAGTTTCTTGTCTCTATATCTTCTTTCTCTTTCTGTTCCCTGAATACCTGCTGTTGTATACCTCTACACCTTCTAGCCAGGCTATACTACAACACCTGAGAGTGACTTCCCCAGATCTCATAGCTGCACCGGTGGGATCCCTGGGAACTTTCTGGTTCTTTAACCTTTCTGATTTTTATTTATTCATTCTTTTCTTTTATTCCTCTTGCCCTTTCTGTTTTTCTCCATTTCATAGTCTCTCATCTCTCCAATCGAATGGCAAGCTCCCCTAACATTCTTTTTTGTTTGTTTGTATGTTTTTGGCTCCTGTTGCTCTCTCCTCTCTCCCATATCCATCTTAGCTCCACACATAACAATCTCCCCGCTGCATCCTGCCTACCTGCACCGTGCGCTTGACATCACACCACCAAGCAGCACAGGCACAGCCTACTGGAAGCTGCCCTGAACTGATTACCGACCCACTCTGGTGGCTGTAGTAAGTGCCACAAACAACCTGTCCCAGTAACTCCTCTTCAGCTAGACCTGCCCTGACGTACCATATCTGAGTGACTGACCCTGCCAAGTGGGGAAGGAGGTGAAAAGTATTGTGCCCACAGACAAGCAAACAACAAAGAACACACAGTCTGCCTGCTCAGACATAGTCAATTTTTTTTTTAAAAAAAGGACAAAACAAACAAATCTACACTCAATAAATGAGCAAAATAACTACTGAATGACCCCAAAACAGCAGAAAATATCAAAACATTTACAAAAACAAGATAGGATGGTTCCAGTAGGCATCCAAAACAAAACGCCAGATGACTCTCCTGTGGAAGAAAATGCACTAGAACTACCTGATAGGGAATTCAAATCTCTAATACTCAGAATTCTCCAAGAACTGAGGTAAAAAGCTGACAAACATGAGGAAAAAATAGAAAAATTCATGGAAAATACAGACAAAAAATTGGAAGAATTCAGGAAAACAATGCAGGAACAAAATGCCAAAATAAATTCACAACTAGAAATTATACAAAGACAACAATTAGAAATCCAAAAGATAAACAACACGATTTCAGAAATGGACAGTGTCACAGAAGGGCTGAGAAGCAGATTTGAAAAGGTGGAAGACAGGATCAGTGGAATTGAAGACAAACACTTGTATACAACTGTGTTTGAGGAAAATTCAGAAAAAAGAACAAAGAAAAATGAAGAGACCCTGAGAGTTATGTGGGACACAATCAAAAGCAAAAATTTATGAGTGATTGGCATTCCAGAACAGGAGGAGAAAACAGAAAACACAGAGAGGATCACTGAGGAACTGCTAACAGAAAACTTCCCCAATATCATGAAAGACGAAAAGCTGGCCATCAAAGAAGCTCAACGAACCCCATACATAAGAGACCCCAAGAGAAAATCCCCAAGGCATATCATATTCACACTCGCCAAAACCAAAGACAAAGAATCCTGAGAGCAGCTCATGAAAAACAAGAAGTCACGTACAGAGGAGAAACAATAAGACTAAACTCAGATTATTCAGCAGAAACCATGCAGGCAAGAAGGCAATGGGATGACATATAAAATCTTGAAAGAAAAAAATTGCCAGCCAAGAATAATATATCCTACAAAACTCTCGTTCAAATTTGATGGTGAAATTAGGTCATTTCCAGATAAACAGAAATTAAGGGAATATGTAAAAGGTAAACCAAACTTACAAGAATTATTAAAGGGAGTTCTTTGATCTGAGGACAAACAGCTTCAGCTCACAGGCAGAACCTAGGATGCAGGATCGTACCAGCCAGATACCAATCTAGGAAATGAACTCTCGAGGACTATCCAAAACCAAAAGAAATACAACAGAAATCAGAGCAGTTAATCAGTAAATGACAACCACATCAAAACAATAAAAGAGAGAATAAATGGCATAGGTATAGAACCTTCTAATGGAGAAGAAGGCTAGGTGATACCAAGTATTGGTAGACTGCTTCAAACTTAGAAAGATAAGGGTAAAATTCATGGTAACCACAAAGAAAGTTAACAAACATACTCATTAAAAAAAGAGGGAAAACATGAAGTCTCAGCAAAAACAAAACCTACAAAAACAAAAGTAACTCAGCACAAGAGAGTAAGAAGAACAAGGAAAACTTCAGCACCACAAGGAAAAGCATTACAAAATGACAGCAACAAACTCACATCTATCAATAATTACACTGAATGTAAATGGACTCAATGCACCCATAAAGAGACGGAGAGTCACAGAATGGATAAGAAAACAGGATCCATCAATATGCTGTCTACAAGAGACACACCTTAGAAAGAAAGATGTGAATTTATTAAAAGTCAAGGGTTGGAAAAAAATACATCAAGCTAACAACTACCAAAAAAGAGCAGGAGTGGCAATTCTAATCTCAGATAAAATAGACTTTAAAACAAAATCTACCATAAAAGACAAAGAAGGACACTATATAATGATTAAGGGGACACTCCATCATGAAGACATAACCGTAATAAACATCTACGCACCCAATGACAGGACTCCAAAATACATAAAACAAACTAACAACACTGAAAAGAGAAATTGACACTTCCACAATAATAATAGAAGACTTCAACACACCACTCTCATTAAAGGACGGAACAACTAAGAAGAAACTCAGCAAAGATACAGAAAACTTAAAGGGCACAATCAGCCAACTTGAGCTCATAGACATATATATAACACTCCATCCAACCGCTGCAAAGTACACATTCTTTTCCAATGCACATGGAACGTTCTTCAGAATAGACCACATCTTAGCCCACAGAGCAATCCTCAACAAGATCCAAAACGTTGCGATAATTCAAAGTATCTTCTCTGACCACGATGCCATCGAGGTAGAAATTAACAACAGAAAGAGCAAGGAAAAAAAATCAGCTACATGGAAACTGAATAATACCCTGCTTACACATCACTGGGTAATAGAAGAAATCAGAGATGGAATCAAAGAACTCCTAGAATCAAATGAGAATGAAAACACATCATACCAAACCTTTGGGACACAGCAAATTGTCTCAGAGGACAATTTATAGCAATAGATGCACATAGCAAAAAAGAAGAAAGGGACAAAATCAAAACATTAACTACAGAACTCAAACAAATAGAAAGAGAATAGCAAAAAAAAGCCCACAACCACTGGAAGAAAGGAAATGGTAAAGATCAGAGCAGAAATAAATGAAATAGAGAACAGAAAAACAACAGAAAGAATCAACAAACCAAAAGTTGGTTCTTTGAAAGACTCAACAAAATTGACAAAACACTGGCCAGACTGACAAAAGAAAAACAGGAGAGGACACAAATAACCCAAATAAGAAATGAAATGGGGGACATTACAACAGACCCAACTGAAATAAAAAGGATTATAACAGAATATTATGAAAAACTATACTCCAACAAATTTGAAAACCTAGAGGAAATGGATAAATTTCTAGAAACACCCGGCCTACCCAAACTACAACAAACTGATGTTGAAGATCCGAACAGACCCATAACAAGAGAAGAGATTGAAAAGGTAATAAAAAAACTCCCAACCAAAATAGCACTGGCCCAAATGGTTGCACTGGAGAATTCTACAAAACATTTACAGAAGAGCTTGTAACAGTACTACTCAAGCTATTTCAGAGCATAGAAAAGGAACCAACACTTCCAAATTCATTCTATGAAGCTAGCATAACGCTGATACCAAAACCAGGCAAAGACGTCACAAAAAAAGAAACTTACAGACCAATATCTCTCATGAATATAGATACAAAAATTCTGAACAAAATTCTAGCCAATAGAATTCAGGATCATATCAAAAAAATAATACACCATGACCAAGTAGGATTCATACCATGTATGCAAGGATGGTTCAACATTAAAGAATCACATGATCATCTAAATTGATGCAGAAAAGGCATTTGACAAAGTCCAACACCCATTCCTGATAAAAACTCTCAATAAAATAGGTAAAGAAGGGAAATTTCTCAACATAATAAAGGGCATCTATGCAAAACCAACGGCCAACATCATTCTTAATGGAGAGAGGCTGAAAACATTCCTCTTGAAAACAGGAACACGACAAGGATGCCCTTTATCACCACTCCTATTTAACACTGTGCTGGAAGTTCTGGCTAGAGCAATAAGGCAAGAAAAAGAAATAAAGGGCATCCAAATTGGTAATGAAGAAGTTAAACTGTCCCTGTTTGCAGATGATATGATACTATACATAGAAAACCCTAAAGACTCCACGAGAAATCTACTGGAACCAATAGAAAGATTCAGCAGAGTAGCAGGATACAAGATAAACATTCAAAAATCAGTTGGATTCCTATACACCAGTAAGGAGAAGAATGAAAAGGAAATCAGGAAAGCGATACCATTTTCAATAGCCCCTAAAAAGATAAAATACTTAGGAATAAATCTGACCAGGGATGTAAAAAACCTATACAAGGAAAACTACAAAACACTACTGCATGAAATCCAAAGGGATCTACATAAATGGAAACGTATACAATGCTCATGGATAGGCAGACTCAACATTGTGAAAATGTCAATTCTACCCAAATCAATTTACAAATGCAACGCTATTCTGATCCAAATACCAACAAGATTCTTCAAAGAGATGGAAAAACTAATCATTAACTTCATATGGGAAAGGAAGAAGCCTCGAATAAGTAAGGCACTACTGCAAAAGAAGAATAAAGTTGGAGGACTCACACTACCTGACTTCAGAACCTACTATACAGCTACAGTAGTCAAAACAGCCTGGTACTGGTACAGCGACAGATACATTGACCAATGGAACAGAATTGAGAACGCAGATGTAAATCCATCCACCTACAGTCACCTGATCTTCGACAAGTGCCCAAAGTCCATCAAATGGGGAAAAGACAGGGTTTTTAACAAATGGTGCTGGCAAAACTGGATATCCATCTGCAAAAAAATGAAACACGACCCATACCTCACACCGTATACAAAAACTACTTCAAAATGGATCAAAGACCTGACTATAAAGCCTAAAACTATAAAGTTCATAGAAGAAAAAATAGGACCAACACTTCAGGCCTTAATACACGACATTAACAGGATACAAACCATAACCATCAACGCACAAACTCCAATAGATAAGCTAGGTAACTGGGATCTTCTAAAAATCAAACACCTGTGCTTCTTCAAAAGACTTCACCAAAAGAGTTAAAAGAGAACCTACAGACTGGGAAAAAATTTTTTGACAGTACAAATCAGACAAAGGTCCAATCTCCATAATCTACAAGAAAATCCAATACCTCTACTACAAAAAGACAAATAATCCTATTAAAAAATGGGCAAAGGAAATGAACAGACACTTCACCAAAGAAGACATTCAAATGGCCAAGAGACACATGAGGAAATGCTCGCTATCACTAGCCATTAGAGAAATGCAAATTAAAACCACAGTGAGATATCATCTCACCCTGGCATTACTGGCACGAGTCAAAAACACTGGAAATAACAAATGTTGTAGGGGCTGCAGGGAGATCGGAACACTTATGCACTGCTGGTGGGAATGCAAAATGATACAACCATTCTGGAAAATGATATGGCGCTTCCTTAGAAAGCTAGACATGGACATACCATATGATCCAGCAATCCCACTCCTAGGAATATATCCTAGAGAAATAAGAGTCGTCACTCAAACAGACATATGCACACCTATGTTCATGGCAGCATTGTTCACAATAGCAAGACGATGGAAACAACCTAGATGCCCATCAACAGTTAAACGGATAAACTATGGTACATACACACAATGAAGTACTATGCAACGAGAAAGAACAACAATGAATCTGTGAACCATCTCATAACATGGATGAAACTGGAGGACATTATGCTGAGTGAAATAAGTTAATCACAAAGGCACAAATACTGTATGAGACCTCTATTGTAAAAACCCATGAAAAAGTTCACACACACAATGTAACAATCTTTGTTGGTTACCAGGGATGGGAGGGGTGGGGGGGAAATACTAAATAGACAATAGATAAGTGGTATCTTGGGTGAAGGGTGAGACAGTACACAATGCAAGAGAAACTAGCACAACCTGCACAAGGAAAGGTCATGGAAGCCCCATAGACACATCCAAACTCCCTGATGGACTGAATTGCTGGGCAGAGGGCTGTGGGGACCATGGTCTCGGGGAACATCTAGCTCAGTTGGCATGACACAGCTTATAAAGACAATGCTCTACATTCTACCTTGGTGAGTAGTGTCTGGGGTCTTAAAAGCCTGTGAGCAGCCATCTAAGATACTCCACTGGTCTCATCCCTTCGGGAACAAGGGAGAATGAAGAGAACAACATACAAGGAAAAGATCAGTCCAAAGGACTAATGGTCCACAGCTACCAAGGCCTCCACCGGACTAAGTCCAGTACAGCTAGATGGTGCCCGGCTACCACCACTGAGTGCTTTGACCAGGATCACAACAGAGGGTTCTGGACAGAGCTGGAGAAGGATATAGAGCATAATTCTAACTCATAAAAAAAAAAAAAAGACCAGATTTACTAGTCTAAAGGAGACTGGAGAAACTTCGAGAGTATGGCCCCCAGACACCCTTTTAGCTCAGTGGTGAAGTTACCTCCGAGGTTCACTGTTCAGCCTGGGAGTGGACAGGCCCATAAAACCAAATGGGACTAATGAGGTGCAGTAGTCCAGTGATAACGGCCGGAAGGCAGAAGGGGACAAGGAAGTCCCCTGGTGATAGGGAACACAAGGTGGAGTAAGGATATTCTTGATGTGTTGTGAGATTGTTAACCATTGACATAGGGCAACATGTGTAGTAACTGTTAAATGAGAAACTATTTTGTTCTGTAAGCCTTCATCTTAAGTGAGAATAACAGCACAGTTGGAAGAGTGTAGTCAATGCCACTGAACTGTGCATGTAGAAATTTTTGAAATGGTGTATCTTTGGCTATGTGTATTTTCACCAAAAAAAAGTTGAGAAGTTAGAGGGTTGATACGTTGTGGGGTTGTTAACCAATGTCATAAAACAACATGTGTACTACTGATTCATGAGAAACTATTTGTTCTATAAGCCTTCACCTGAAGTACAATAAAAAAAAAATAGAGTACCTTTGTGGAATCTGAACCAAATCTGGAATTAATTGAAGAAAACCAACAAGTTGGATTAACCTGCATTGTTCACTCCCTATTGAGTAATATTCATACTCCTTACCCTGGCTATTAAGGCAGGCCACCCTTTACCTGACCCCAACAGACCATTCCTGTCTTAGTTTCCATTAAATCCTTTCAAAACACCCCGTACTCCCGTATGGACATTCCACATGCCCCATATTTGCATATCTCTTGGATTTGCTTGTGTTTTTGCCTTATACCTGAGCTTCCTTTCAGTTCATACTTATGTCTTCAAATTGCTCCTCTCTTTCAAGAATCGCCTTAGATATCATCACTTCCAAGAAGACTTCTGATTCTCCCAGTGTCTGAATGTCTACTTAGTGGCACATCTACTGTAAATCATCCATGCAATTTGTCGACTTCATGCTACATCCTAGTCATACCTTACCTCCCCTCCTATAACTGATGCCTTGGATCAGGAGTCAAGAAACTGTTCTCTTAGTCTGGCTGTACAAACCCCATCATCTCTCTGAGCCTGAGATGTCTCATCTTTATAAAATGAAGGTTAAATTGAAGGATGTCTAAGGGTCTTTCCATGTCTGTAATGTATGAATGCATGAACCAGCCATAAATATTACCTACTGAGCCATGAACAAATTTATTTTCTTTTCAACTGAACTTTAAGAATGAGAGCTAAACCCATAACCAAAAATGATTGATCTAAAATAATATAAGCATACCAAAATAGTCTCACTGAAACTGAGTTAAGCTGGTATTTCATTATATTTGGGACTCTGTTTCAAAATCAAGGTATATATTTCCCTGGACCAAATATAGTATCCTTCCTTGTAGTGCAGCAGATCTGTATTTTGCTAGATATTTTCTAAAAGAGGAATCTTGAACTAAATGTTGAGAAAGAGAATTTGTCCCAAGATCTTGGAAAACAAAGTACCTTCACGGCATCACAGATGGAGAGCCACTAGGGTAGACATATAAATTCAGCAGTCACCTTTGTAAGATACATAGGATTATAGTTAGCGTAAAGAAAGAAACTCAACACAGAGCTCAAGTGGAGGGGTACTAACCACCTTCCAAGGAGCCCTAGTGGCTCAGTGGTTAAGTGCTGGGCTGCTAACTGAAAGGTTGGCAATTGGAACCCCCCAGCCATTCTGCAGGAGAGAGATGTGGCATTCTGCTTCTGTAAAGATTACAGCCTTGGAACCCCTATGGGGCAGTTCTCCTCAGTCCTATAGGGTCACTGTGAGTCCGAATCAACTCGAAGGATGTGGGTTTATAACCACCTCCCGCAAAAGCAGTATCGCAGAACTCCTTGGAGCCATATGGGCAGCCTCTAAGAAGTCGCACCTTTGTTCTCCAGCATTGAATTATAGGTTTTACTCCTTCATTTCTTACTAATTTATTTCTTACTTTAATTCTTTGACTTGGTAGCACCTGGGCTTTTTAACCTCATTATGCCCAGGACCTGAATTTCATAAGAGCTTTCTGGACAGCCTTCCAAGAAGTAGGAGGAAAGGCCCGGTTAGCATTGTCATGAGGCTGCTCAGAAGCCATGGATCCTGTGTTAAACAGCCGGGGTGCAGGGGGCCTGAAGTAAGCCACCTGCTTTAGAACTACCAGAGACATCTGAGAAGAGCAGCAAGAAGATGAAAAGACATATACAAGCTATGTAGTGGAATGAAATATATACAGATATACATTTATTTATGTAATACTCATGGACACAGGTATATTTAGTATTTATTTATGTTTATATCTTATAAATGTACTGTGTTGTTTTTAATTGCCGTCAAGTTGGCCACCAACTCATAGTGACCCCGCGTACAATGGAACAAAACACTTCTGGTCCTGCACCATCCCCATGATCCATTGTGGATCAAACCATTGGCTGATTTTCAGAAGTAGATTGCCAGGCCTTTCTTCCTAAAATATACTATAACTATATATTATAGCGTATAATTAAATGAAATATACTATGAAATTAATTTTGCAGATATTATATAAGACACATGTATAATTTATACCCACATATATGTTTTTAGGGAAAGAAAGGTTAGAGACAGTCTTTAACTGGATTCTAAAGATGTCTGCCTGGGCATTAATTTCCTTATAGATAAAATGGGTAAAGAATAAGATAATATTTATGAAAGCCCTCTGTAAACTGCATAAAGCAAACCAAACCAAACTCGTTGCTGTTGAGTCAGTTCCAACTCATAGCTACCCAACAGGACTGAGTAGAACTGCCCCATAGAGTTTCCAAAGCTGTGATCTTCACGGAAGCATACTGCCACATCTTCCTCCCACGGAGCGGCTGGTAGGTTCCAACCACCGAACTTTTGGTTAGCAGCTGAGTGCTTTAACCACTGCACCACCAGGAATCTTGGTGAACGGCATAGTTCAACAAAAATAAAATATAATTAACTATAAAATATGACAACAGTTTTCAAGGTACACATAGTGCCCAGTTGCCATCGAGTCAGTTCCGACTCATAGCTATCCTATAGGAAAGAGTAGAACTGTCCCATAGGGTTTCCAAGAAGAAGCTGGTAGATTCAAACTGCCAACCTTTTAGTTAGCAGCTGAGCTCTTAACCACTGTACCAGCAGGGCTCATCACCTAGTGCAGTCAAGGCCAATGTCCTGAGGGCAGTCAAATGTTGGAAGTTGGATTATGCTGCCTGGTTCTCCTGTAATCAGTTGCCGTAGAGTCAACTGCAAATCATGGCGACCCTGATTGTGTCAGAGTAGAACTGCGCTCCATAGGGTTTTCAATGGCCAGTTTTATTCAGTGGCACATCACTAGGCCTTTCTTCCAACATGCCTCTAGGTGGACTCGAACCTCTAACACTTCAGTCAGCAGCCGACCACATTAGCCATTTGCAGCACCCAGGAACTCCCAGGTCCTTCTAGAGAAGACTCTGTGTCCTCTCTAAATCATTCATTCACTCTTTGGACAAATACTTGGTGAGCACCAGCTATGAACCAGGCATGAGGGATACAGCCGTGAATGAACCAGCATCCCTTTTCTCAGGAGCCTACATTCCCATAGTGAAGAGACAGCAAATCAGTAAGTGAAAAAACAAATATGTAATATCACAGAATGCTAAGGAGTGATGAAGCACGAGGAGAAAGGGATGGGATGCTAACTTATATAGGCTGTTCAGGGAAGAACTGTCCAATAAACTGACACTTGCTCAGAGACCCAGAGAAAGTGGCTGAGGACACAATGTGATATCAGTGGATGCCTTTTCGGTGCTGACGTGTTTGGGAAACAGCAAGGAGACCAGTGTGGCTGGAGCAGGATTCAGAGGAGCCATCAGAGGTGAGGTCAGAGAGGATGGGTGTGGGCAGATCCTGCAGGTCCTAGGAGGCCTCGCTGTTGTTAAGTGCCGTCGAGTCAATTTCGACTCACGGCAACCCCATGTGTGCAGAGTAGAACTGCCCCATAGGGTTTCCTGGGCTGTACTAGACATTAGAACTTACACCTGGGGTGAGATGGGGGCCATTGGCAAGCCTTGAGCAGAGGAGTGACATGATATGAGTTAAACATTTTCCAGACCCCTCTAGCAGCTGGGTGGAGACGAGACTGTTGGAGGTAAGGGCAAGACAGGAAGACTGGTTGAGGGCCTATCACAGATCGAGATGGCACAATTGTTTTTCCTTGACCAGTGAGGGTTGAATCAAGTCCCAGATGATCACCTTGTTAAGAGTGATAACACATCTTTCCCATAGAGTTTGCAAAGCACATTCATATCCATGATCTCACTGCATCTCCAGTATATCCTATCTTCATTATATGTTGTTGTTGTCAGGTGCCATTGAGTTGATTTCAACTCATAGCAACCCCATGTGACAGAGTAGAACTAACTGCCCCGTAGGGTTTTCTTGGCTGTAATATTTGTGGAAGCAGGTTGCCAGGTCTTTCTCCCACAGTGCCATTGGGTGGGTTCAAACCACCAACTTTTCGGTTCACAGCGGAGCACTTAACCTTTTGCGACACCAGGGCTCCTTTTTTCGTTATATAGGCATGCCAAAAAACCAAACCAAAGGGAATCCATTGCCATCAATTTCAACCCGTGGGGACTCCATCTGCTACCAAGTAGAACTGTTCCATAGGGGGTTTTTTGGGCTGTAATTTACAAAAGAAGCTTGCCCAGGCCTTTCTTTCATGGCTCCTCTGGGTGAGTTCAAACTCCCAACCTTTAGTCAGTAGTCAGTATGAAAACCATTTACGCCATATGGGAACCTCAAAGGCTTGTCAGCTATTTCAATTTCATTAGAGGAGAATCTTGAGACTCCGAAAAGTTAAGCTCCTGCCTAAGGCAATAAAAATTAGACTTGAATCAGGTGTGACTGCCAATCCAGTGCTCTTTCTGCTACACCAAAGTCATGTCCCAAACCTTCTCTTTAATGTCTCACTTGCCTGGATCAGGAACTGCCAGAACTAATCTTCACTGAGTTTATGGAACTTCCCAGCCTCAGGGCTAGATATTCACACACATCGTAAATTCTTCACATTGATTTCATCTTCACACCTACCTTTTGGGGGAATGTGCTCATATCCATTTTAAGACGAAGGAAATACTCAGGATGAATTTGCCCAGGGTCAGTCAACTAGTTAACAGATAAGAATTGGAGTCACTGTCTTTCTGGTTCTAATACCCATGAAACTCCTTAAACCCCTGTCTTCCTTCTCTGTGAGGATCAAGACAGGACTAGGTAACGCCGGGGGAAGGCCTGGCGGGTGGGAAGGAGGAATCAGTCATGGGGTCCCTGCGCGGGCTCCGTTCTCAGCGGGGGCTCTGAGCTTGTGTTCTGTCTTTCTGTGTAGGGTGCTCCAAAGTGACCTGCATCAGCCTGACCCGGGAGGCCTCCATTAAACTGTCCCCCTTGCATGGCAAACAGATTTCCATCCGCTACCTGGACATGACGGACTGCTTCGTGCTGGAGGACGAAGGCCTGCACACCATCGCCGCACACTGCACCCAGCTCACCCACCTGTACCTGCGCCGTTGCGTGCGCCTCACGGACGAGGGCCTCCGCTACCTAATGATCTACTGCCCCTCCATCAAGGAGCTGAGCGTCAGCGACTGCCGCTTCGTCAGCGACTTCGGCTTGCGGGAGATCGCCAAGCTGGAGTGCCGCCTGCGCTACCTGAGCATCGCGCACTGCGGGCGCGTCACGGACGTGGGCATCCGCTACATCGCCAAGTACTGCAGCAAGCTGCGCTACCTCAACGCGAGGGGCTGCGAGGGCATCACGGACCACGGCGTGGAGTACCTTGCCAAGAACTGCTCCAAACTCAAGTCTCTGGACATCGGCAAATGCCCTCTGGTCTCCGACACGGGCCTGGAGTGCCTGGCCCTGAACTGCTTCAACCTCAAGCGGCTCAGCCTCAAGTCCTGCGAGAGCATCACGGGCCAGGGCCTGCAAATCGTGGCTGCCAATTGCTTTGACCTGCAGATGCTGAACGTCCAGGACTGCGAGGTCTCGGTGGAGGCCCTGCGGTTTGTGAAACGCCACTGCAAGCGCTGCGTCATCGAACACACCAACCCTGCCTTCTTCTGAAGGGACAGCTGTCACTCGTCCTTGTTTTCATCCAAATGCAAACAAAACAAAATGTTGGGGAAAAAAAAAAAGCAGCCTATGTAAGCACAGGGCATCCACTCATAACAACTATTCCTTCCAGGAAGGTTTGGGAATCTTGTTTTTTTGTTTGTTTGTTTTCTTAATTTCTCATGGGCAACAAAGATCAGAGAAAACAAAACAAAAATACTACACATTTCTATTACAGTTAACAAAGGTTCTTAGGAAAACTGGGTGTTTGTTGTTTTTTTTTTTTTTTTCCTCTCCTCTTTTTCTCTAATTTCTCTTGGGCAACAGAAGTCAAAGAAGGAATAAAACTACACATTTCTATTTCAGTAAACAGTATTTGTTTGAGGGGGTCAGGTCTTTTGTAGGCAGTTTCCTTCTTACCCACTCAGCTGCTAAACTGAAATGTTGGAGGTTTGAGTCCATCCAGAGGTACCTCAGAAGAAAGGCCTAGCAATCTACGTCAAAAAATCAGCCATTGAAAACCCTATGGAGCACAGCCTACTCTGACACGCATGGGGTTGCCATGAGTTGGAATCAACAGTAGCTGATTTATTTCCCTCTCACAAAAGATGTCCCTCAGCAGGCTAGTTACAGTGTCATTCTAGCCTACCACGCCCACAGACCTCCACACCGCCAGTCCTCCCAACAACGGCTATAACAGAGCATCAGAAGAATGATGCTGTCTGGATCTCCTTCTCTTTAAACCACTTGATTGGCCCAAAACACCCTCTTCAATCATACCCCCAAGCAAATTCTTGTTCCATAAATGTCAAGCACTTTATATACATAAAGCGCTTTCCCAACCTTTTGGAAGAATCGATTGCCGAGAGCAGCGTGGTGGAGGAGGTGCCCTGCATTCTTCTCCCAGCTCTGCCAATGACTAGCTGTGTGACCTTGGGCAGAGCCCTTAGTCTCTGGGCTTCAGTTTCCAGCACTGAATCAGAGGTCATGCAGCTCAAGGATTTGCCCATTTTAGAATTGAGGGATCAGAGATGCTAATAAACAGAAATACACTGGCCTAAAGCACACAAGGAATCAGCCTCTTCCAAGAGTGCCGATTCTGTGCCTGGGCCATGCTTCTGGGAAGTTCTGAGGTGCCAACGTAAGTGCACAAAGCGCCCTGTATGTCCTCTTGCCCCAATCTGTGCATCACCCACATCCCTGATTCTTGAGGAGGTTGCATCTGTTGACCTGCTGGATGCTGGGGTACCCGTGCACAAGTACTTTCAGCATTGCCCCACTCCACAGCATCTTAGGAAGGCTCCAGAATTCCTAATCACAGCAGAGCCCAGAGCCCACACTCAGGTTGCCCTTTCGGGGTGTTTTCAAATGGAGGCAAGACTCTCATACTTTTTAATTAGCCAGCAAGGGCCAAGTGCACTCGTGTCCCCAAAGGTTTTGCTAATTCCCCTTTGCACATGAGGAGTGCATCAGGCATCCCTGTCTTCCACCTCCCAGCCACAGGCTTCTGGACTCTGCCATTCCACTCATATTTCTACTTTTCTCATCTATTTCTTTGTGTCCTGACTTCAGCACGTGAAGCCTGTTGAGGTTCAGTTCATAAGTGTTTAATTGTGCAAATTGCCACCACATGTGCCTCCCTCCATGGCTGTCTGCATGTTTCCCTTCAGAGAATGCCAAGCCAACTTGCAGATGTTTAAATGTCAGACAAATGGGAGGCAGAACACACTGATAAGACTTAGACTTTGCTCCACTAACCAGACTCTTTGGATAGAACATTAAAATGATTACCAAATACAGATTTCAGGTGGTCCCTGTTTGAATAGAAATCCATTTGCGAACTTCATCCATATGAAATCAGGACGCCAGAAGAAATTCCATTGCTTGTTTTCGTGAAATTCAGTTGCCTTTTGCTAATAGACATACCACATTCCCCAAATTGTTTTCTGGCCAAGCCCCTCCTTCATCACTATTAGAAGTGCTCATTCATTTCCTTCTCAAAGGATCCACCTTGCAAACCCTACACCTCTGATCTCCAGCCAAGCACACTGGTGCGTTTCAGATCAGGCCCCCACCCCACTCGACAACTGCACTCCCACTGTAGGCTGCATGCACCCCTCCTTTGTCTTGTGTTGGGATGAAGGAGTTAGGCTGAGATGGTGTCCTTCATGTATCATGTGCAATCAAGGCTGTGTGCCATGGGTGAAAATGGATCATTTGGCTGGGAACAGAGTCTAGAGATGACCACAATCTCGATGGCCATTTCTGGAGTTTAGAAATGGGAAGGAGATTGAAAGTGCAATTCCCCTGCTCTGACTTGTGACCCTGTTTAAAGTGTCTGGATTCCAGGGTCACAAAATATTGGCCCTAACCTAATCCTTGGCACTGAGGTCTTCCAAATGAGCTGGCTTAAGACTCCCAGAATGAGAAGAGAGATGCAAAATGGTTCCTAAAACAGAGAATGGGCTTCCCGTTATGGATATGTTTATTACCACCACATCAGCTAGACTATCTTCCAAACACCAGACAAAGCAGACTTTTCACACTGATTGCCCAGCCATCCTGTCTTTTCCAGAGTCTTCCTTCCTCTCAGTCTTCTTTTCATTCTGCTTCCCTTGGAGTATGAATCTGACAGAGGTTGCTGGGGAAACAGCTCAGCAGATTAATTTTAGAGACCAAACGAAAGGCCTCACTGGGAAATTTATCTGTTTGAAAACGTTGCTTCCTTCCTGGCTCTGCTAAATTGAATGCTCATTGTTTTTTTTTTTTTATTATTGTAGTGTTCAAATCACTGCGCGCTGTATGACTCTAGAAAGCCTTAATTTACTACCACCGAGAAATAAAGCAATATGTTGGTAATCAGGCTAAGCTTCATTTAATACTCTTGCCAGAAGAGAGTGGTGTTCAGATGGGGACACTCCTGTGTTACCAAGAAACTTGCTTAATGTTGAAAGACAGAGCAAGTCAGGTCTTGCAGCTAATGCCCTTTTAAAGTCTCATCCGTGGTTTTGTCATTTCTCTTTGCCAAATGACTTTGGCTTCAAATGAGCAGGTAAGTGAAAAAAACATTACCTTTACAGTTTAATTCAGGTCCTCAACCCCTTAACCCAAACCCTTGGAACCACATGTATTTAGGAATTAATAATTTTTCATATTTTAGAAAAATATATATGATGTGGAGTCCCTGGGTGGAGCAAATGGCTAAGCACTCAGCTATTAACTGGAAGATTAACAATCTGAACCCATCTGGAGGTGCCTCAGAAGGAAGTCTGCTTCAGAAAGTTCACAGCCCTTAAAATCCTATGGAGCATAGTTCTACGGTGCACACATGGGGTCACCATGAGTCAGAATCAACTTCATGGCAATTAAAAACAGAAACAAGGTTTGGGTGATAAGGTTTGATAAGGTTTGGGTGAATAAGACAGAATATCCTTATCCTAAAGGAACTCAAATGACTATAACATCGTGGGAGGGGGTAACTGGTTTTTGGTATGTATATATGATATATGTATATAGGATGTACTTTCTAATACCCACAGCAGAGTCTGGGACAGTTGCCCTTAAACATATTAATGTTTCTGCAGCAATGAATATGAATAGCCCCACAGTGGAAGATTATTACACACTATAACAGCCTTGCATCAGTTCAGGTCAGATTTTGCCACCAAATTAATGTATTGCAGTCTAAGTAAAAACACTAATTTTTCTGAGCTTTCTGAATTTCAGATTTATGGGTAATTGTGAACTGGTATATACATACCAAAACGAAAGGGAAGCTATATGCCATGTGAAGATTGCCAAGCAACAGAGAAACAGAAGCCGAAAACAGAAAAGGACCTTCCTCCAGAGCTGAGAGAGAAAGCCTTCCACTAGAGGCATCACCTTGAGTTTGGACTTTTAGCTCCCTGACCTGTGAGAAGATAAATTTCTGTTAAGGCCTTCCAAATCCATGAGAGCCAAAGTACGACCTAAAGTGTAACCCACCTGAGTACAGAGACCATCCCAAGAATAGCCACCACAAGTTTGTCAGTTTGTCATACTGTGTGGTTGCTTGCATGTTGCTGTGATGCTGGAAACTATGCACCAGTATTTCAAATACCACCAGGGTCACCCAAGGTAAACAGGTTTCAGTGGAGCTTCCAAACTAAGACAGACTAGGAAGAAGGACCTAGCAGTCCACGTCTGAAAAAATTGGCCAGTGAATACCTTATGAATAGCAGCAGAACATTGTCCAACCTGAGCACCTCAGGTTGGAAGGCACTCAAAATACAACTGGGGAAGAGCTGCATTCTCCGGGTAGAGTTGAGAACTTCATTTGCTGAAGTGGCACCACTCAAAATGAGAAGAAGCAGCTGCAACCATCCATTAATAATAGGAACGTGGAATGTATGAAGTATGAATCTAGGAAAATTAAAAGTTGTTAAAAATGAAATAGAATGCAAAAAGATGGATATCCTAGGTATCAGTGAGCTGAAATGGACTGGTTTTGACCATACTGAATGAAAATCATATATCTACTATGCAGGAAATGACGAATTAGAGAAGAATGGCTTTGCATTCATCTTCAGAAAGAACATCTCAAGATGTACCCTGAAGTACAGCGTTGTCAGTGATAGGATAATACCCATACACCTACAAGGAAGATCAGTTAATACAACTATTATTCAGATTTATGCACAAACCACTAAGGCCAAAGATGAAGAAATTGAAGATTTTTACCATCTGTAGTCTGAAATTGATCAAACATGAAACCAAATGCATTGATAATTATCGTGATTGGAACATGAAAGTTGGAAACAAAAAATATCTGTAGTTGGAAAATAAGGCCTTGTTGATAGAAATGATGCTGGAGATTGCATGATTGAATTTTGTAAGACCAATGACTTATTTATTGCAAATACTTTTTTTCAAAAACAAACAGTGACCATACACATGGACCTAACCAGATGGAAAACACAGAAATCAAATTGACTACATCTGTGGAAAGAGATGATGGAAAAGCTCAATATCATCAGTCAGAACAAGGCCAGGGGCCGACTGTGGAACAGACCATCAATTGTTCATATACAAGTTCAAGTTGAAGCTGAATAAAATTAAAACAAGTCCAGGAGAACCAAAATATGACCTTCAGTATATCCCATCTAAATTTGGAGATCATCTCTAGAATAGATTTGACGTATAGAACACTAATGACCGAAGACCAGACGAGTTATGGGATGACATCAATTACATCATATTTGAAGAAAACAAAAGGTCGTTAAAAAGACAGGAAAGAAAGAAAAGACCAAAATGAACATCAGAAGAGACTCTGAAACTTGCCTTTGAACATAGAGTAGCTAAAGCTAAATGAAGAAATGATTAAGTAAAAGAGCTGAACAGAAGATTTCAAAGGGCAGTTCGAGAAGACAAAGTAAAATATTATAACGAACTGTGCAAAGACGTAGAGTTAGAAAACCAAAAGGGAAGAACATACTCGGCATTTCTCAAGCTGAAAGAACTGAAGAAAAAATTCCAGTCTCGAGTCGCAGTATTGAAAGATTCTATGGAAAAAATACTGAACAATGCAGGAAGCATCTTTAAACTACATAGGGGATACTGCATGGTTTACAGTCAGGAAGGGTGTGTGTCAGGATTGTATCCTTTCACCATACTTATTCAATCTTTATGCTAGACTATATGAAAAAGAACGAGGCATCAGGATTGGAGGAAGACTCATTGATAACCTGTGATATGCAGATGACACAACCTTGCTTGCTGAAAGTGAAGAGGACTTGAAGCACTTATTGATGAAGATCAACGACCATAGCCTTCAGTCTGGATTACATCTCAACATAAAACAAAATCCTCACAACTAGACCAATAAGCAACATCATGATAAACAGAAAAAAGATTGAAGTTGTCTAGGATTTCATTTTACTTGGATCCACAATCAACACCCATGGAAGCAGCAGTGAAGAAATCAAAGGGCACGTGGTATTGTGCAAATCTATTGCAAAAGACCTCTTTAAAGTGTTGAAAAGCAAAGATGTCACCTTGAAGACTAAGGTGCACCTGACCTAAGCCATGGTGTTTTCAATCCCCTCAGATATCATGTGAAAACTGGATGATGAATAAGGAAGACCAAAGAAGAATTGATGCCTTTGAATTGTGGTGTAGGTGAAGAATCTTGAATATACCATGAACTGCCAGAAGTACGAACAAATCTGTCTTGGAAGAAGTACAACTAGAATGCTCCTTAGAAGCAAGGATGGTGAGACTATGTCTCACATATTTTGGACATGATATCAGGAGGGATCAGTCCCTGGAGAAGGACATCATGCTTGGTAAAGTAGAGGGCCAGCGAAAAAGAGGAAGACCCTCAAAGAAATGAATTGACTCAGTGGCTACAACAATGGGCTCAAGCATGGCAGCAATTGTGAGGATGGTCGGGACTGGCAGTGTTTCATTCTGTTGTACGTAGGGTCGCTGTGAGTCGGAACTGACTCAACAGCACCTAACAACAACACCAGGAAGCATTAAAAAAAGATGAAAGAAATACATAGAGTCACTGTACCAAAAAGAATTGGTCGATGTTCAACCATTTCAGAAGGTAGCATATGATCAAGAACAGATGGTATTGAAAGAAGTCCAAGCTGCACCGAAGGCACTGGTGAAAAACAAGTCTCCAGGAACTGACGGAATACCAACTGAGATGTTGCAGCAAACGGATGCAGCACTGAAAGTTCTCACCTGTCTATGCCAAGAAATTTGGTAGACAGCTACTTGGCCAACTGACTGGAAGAGATCCATATTTGTGCCAATTCCAAAGAAAAGTGTTCCAAATGAATGCAGAAATTATCTAACAATATCATTAATATCACATGCAAGTAAAATTTTACTGAAGATAATTTAAAAATGGTTGCAGCAGTACATTGAGAGGGAACTGCCAGAAATTCAAGCTGGATTCAGAAGAAGACGTGGAACGAGGGATATCATTGCAGATGTCAAATGGATCTTGGCTGAAAGCAGAGAATACCAGAAAGGTGTTTACCTGTGTTTTATTGACTATGTTAAGACATTGGACTATGTGGATCATAACAAATTATGGGTAACATTGCAAAGAATGGGAATTCCAGAACACTTAACTGTGCTAATGGGGAACCTGTACGTAGATCAAGAGGCAAGGGGATACTTCATCTTTCAGAGTCAGGAAACATGTGTCAGGGTTATATCTTTTCACCATACTCTTTCAATCTGTATGCTGAGCAAATAACCCAAGAAACTGGGCTATATGAAGAAGAATGGGGCATCAGGATTGGAGGAAGACTCATTAACAACCCGTCATATGCAGATGACACAATCTTGCTTGCTGAAAGCAAAGAAGGATTGAAGCACTTACCGATGAAAATCAAAGACTACGGCCTTCGATATGGATTACACCTCCACATAAAGAAAACCAAAATCCTCACAACTGGCCCAATAAGCAACATCATAATAAACGGAGAAAAGATTGAGGTTGTCAAGGATTTTGTTTTACTTGGATCCACAATCAATCCCCACGGAAGCAGCAGTCAAGAAATCAAACTAGGTATCTAATTGGTCACATCTGCTGCAAAAGTCCTCTTTAAATTGTTGAAAAGCAAAGATGTCACTCTGAGGACAAAGCTGGGCCTGACTCAAGCCATGATATTTTCAATAGCCTCTTATGCATGTGAAAGCTGCGCAATGAATAAGGAAGACAGAAAAAGACCTGGGGCCTTTGCATTA
This sequence comes from Dugong dugon, assembly GCA_030035585.1. Classification (NCBI taxonomy): domain Eukaryota; kingdom Metazoa; phylum Chordata; class Mammalia; order Sirenia; family Dugongidae; genus Dugong; species Dugong dugon. Next base: position 18,645,365 of record CM057460.1, read on the forward strand.
TGGTGTTGGTGTAGAATAGTCAATATAGCGTAGACTACCAGAAGAACAAACAAGTTTGTCTTGGAAGAAATACGGCCAGATTGTTCCTTGGAAGGATGGCAAGACTTAGTCTCATGTACTTTGGACATGTTATCAGGAGGGACCAGTCCCTGGAGAAGGACATTATGCTTGGTAAGGTAGAGGGCCAGCAAAAAAGAGGAAGACCCTCGACTAGTGGATTGGCACAGTGGCTGCAACAATGGGCTCAAACATAACAAGGATTGTGAGGATGGCACAGGACCGGGCAGGGTTTTGTTCTGTTGTAATAGTCTCTATGAGTTGGAATTGACCCTACAGCACCTAACAAATACAACAACAACAACAAGAACATACGCATTCCCTGGCACTGGTTAAAAAATTTGGAGAAACCTTTATAATTATGCTATTGGTTGTTATAAATTAAAAAAATTGTGTCCTAGAGCATTAGAGAGGTGCCCTGGTGGCACAATGGTTAAGTGCTTGGCTGCTAACTGAAAGGTCTGCAGTTTGAACCCATTAGCAGTTCCTTGGGAGAAAGACAGGGCAGTCTGCTTCCAAAAAGATTTAAAGCCTTGGAAACCTTATGGGGCAGTTCTACCTCATTCTATAAGATCGCTATGAGTCTGAATCGACTTGATGGCAATGAGTTTTTTGTTTTAGAGCATTAGAACTTGGAAAGAGAATGTGGCAACTAGATCTAAAGGGAAAAAAAGTGACAATGAGTTGGAAAAAAAGAAATGTCAAATCCCACTCACCCAAACCTTTAGATCTGAGAAATCAATATGGCAGACAGCTTGTACTGATGGATGGATAACAAGCTTCAACTCTAACAAGTAAAAAGCTTTTTAAGAGATATCAGTTTTAACTGTATTTGTCCACAAACTTCTCACTCTGTCTTAGCAGGTTTCACAATTCTCACATAAATCAACAGAATTGTTAACTGCCTTGTAACATTAATTTGAAGTAGTCCCACACAATCCTTGTCAATGTCCAAAAATAAAGTTAGCAAGCAAATAGAATCCATTTACCCTTGAGATTCATGGCTTCTTTAATTTGTTCAGAATTAGAGAAGGTAAGAAGTTTGATACTCAAGAGCATGTAATGTGAAACAACTCCTTCCTTTCCTTTGAATTGTTGCTCTGCGAAGATTGCAGATGTTTACAGGGAAACATGCAATGAAAGTGATTATGATATCTAAATGACTACAAAGAAGTCACTGAAAGTGATCATTCATTGAAAATCTGGCAGTCGTGATTAGTTCAGAGAGAAATTAATTGGAAGAAAAGCTGAGTAGACAACAGAAGAGGGAGAAAGTATATTCAAGGACTAGGTAAATATTCACACAGAAAATCTGAGAAACAAATTTGGTTTTTCTCTTACATGCATTAGAAGTGGTTTCATGTTGGTTTGTTTTTTTTATCTGTACGTCAAATCTTGTTGTTAGGTGCTATTAAGTTGATTTTCGGCTCATAGTGACTCCATGTGACAGAATGCAACTTCCCCATATGGTTTCCTAGGCTTCAATCTTTACTGGAGCAGATCTCCAGGTCTTTCTTTCATGGTGCAGCTGGGTGGGTTCGAACTGCCAAGTCTTCGGTTAGCAGCAAGTGCTTAACCACACCACTCCTACACCAGAAGTAGTAATCCTTAATGTTCTGGGGGAGGGGAGTGCCCGTCTTCATTTGTCTACAGTGGATGGTCATGCGATCACTAGGACCTACCAAAATACAGCTCCAGTTACCTGAAGAGCAACTCAGACATGTTTCCTTGCTGTGACCACCAGGTGAGCCAAGCTATTCACACAAGGCAAGAGATATTGTCCTAGACATTCAGACTGGGGACACCCTGCCCACGTAAGCCCCCAGGATGTGGTTATTTCTCCTTTTTCTTTGAGTGCATCATTCCGCCCGAAGCCACAGGTCCATTTTGTAGAGGCCTTTTTTCCTTTCAAGTTGTAAGACCAGCTTGCGTTCTGATCCACATGGGAAGAAAGAACATCTCCATCTGGGAGCTTGATTGGGCACAGTCCCTGCTGTCAACAGAATAGTTGTGACATCTCCTGCAGAGCTCTCTCAGGAAGCATCTGCAACTAGGATCCTGGTCTCAGACCACCCACGAAGGCTGCCTTTAAGCTTTGAATTGCTGCTCAGGTGTAGCAAGCAGCATCATCCAGGTAGCAGAGAATGGTCCTATGGAATCCTTAAAAGAGAAAGAGAGAGAAAAAGGCAAAGAAAAAGAAAAAAAAAAAGACTTGACCTGAATATTTCCAGACCTAGTTATTTCTATGTTGTGAACTGTTCCTCTTTGCAGTCATTCAGCTACTGAATTTTACTCTGATGAGATCAGTATGTTCAAATTCTATCCCAGCCCGTGTGATGATCAACATATGATGGAGACTGGAAACTGCAATCATTCTTCATGAACAAAGGATGCCTGGGAAGTGTCAATTATTGTCTTCTCAAGAGGCAGATGGTATCCTGAACTCCTTTAACAAATGGGCCCTGGTGGTGTAGTGGTTAAAGAGCTCAACTGCTAACCAAAAGGTCAGCAGTTCGGATCTACCAGCCACTCCTTGGAAACCCAATGGGGCAGTTCTACTCTGTCCTATAGGGTGACTGAGTCAGAGTCAACTCGACAGACAGACAGGCGGATGATAGGTTCAAAAGCCTGGGTGGTGCAAATGGCTAAGCGTTCATCTACTAGTGGAAACGTTGATGGTTTAAACCCACCCAGAGGCACCTGGGAAGACAAGCCTGGTGATCTGCTTCTGAAAGGTCACAGCCTTGAAAATCCTATGGAGCAGATCTACTCTGGACACATGGGGTCGCCATGAGTCAGAATGGACTCCATGGTACCCAACAACAAAGACAATATGATAGGTTCTGGATGAATCAGATAAAATATCCTTATCCTAAAGGAACTCTGATCAAATAACTATAATCTCATGTAATTAGTGGGACGGGGTATAAAGTAGGAGAGGGGCAACGTTCGTTTATTCATTCAACAAGTATTTATTAAGATCCTGATATGCACCTGCCCTGCTGGAGTTTAACAAAGAGGTAACGGTCTGCACCATACTGAGGGCAGGGACAGAGAAGACTCTCAAACTGGGTTTTATAGACTCAGATAAGGTGGGCATCCAGCAGTAACAAGCTCTGATGCCCTTAACTGTCCACAACAGCATACATGGAAGCCGTTCAGTGAGACAATTTTTGATTCTTTGTGATACAGTTAATGAAGTAACTTCTCCACCTATAGTTAACATTGTCCTGCTTTGGGTTAGTCGTATGGAAACATCGCAGATTGTTTTGTTCCAATGTCATCCCACAGATTAATCCCAGTGTGTACACTTATACATAAATTATACTTTTTAAAAGATGGGAACATTCTGAGAAAAGAGCACTGAAATTAATTTCTTTGATAAACTAAGAATCTCAAAGCAGCTTGCCTGTCATCCCAAATAGCATGTGCAATAATAGTCCAAACAGCCATATGCCTACAAACCTGCCATCATGATTTCCCCAGAGTATAGCTCAGGGAGAGGGGGGCAGTCTTAGTCATCTAGTGCTGCTATAACAGAAATACCACAAGTGGATGGCTTTAACAAACAAATTTATTCTCTCACAGTCTAGGAGGCTAGAAGTCTGAATTCAGGGTGCTAACTCTAGGTGAAGGCTTTCTCTCTCTGTGGGCTCTGGGGCAGGTCCTTGTCGTCAATTTTCCCTGGTCGAGGAGCTTCTCAGCACAGGGACCCCAGGTCCAAAGGATGCGCTACTCTCTTGAATCTTATTTCTTGGTGGTATGAGGTCCCCCTGTCTCTGCTGGATTCTCTCTTTTATATCTCAAAAGAGATTGGCTTAAAACACAACCTAATCTTGTAGATTGAGTCCTGCCTCATTAACATAACTGCCTCTAATCCTGCCATATTAACATGGTAGAGGTAGGATTTACAACAGATAGGAAAATCACATCAGATGACAAAATGGTGGATAATCACACAATGCTGGGAATCCTGGCCTACCCAAGTTGACACGTATTTTTGGAAGACACAATTCAATCCACAACACAGTCCTTTGATTTTTCAACTAACATGGGTGCTCTTTGGTGTCACTCTAAGTGTTATATACTTGTGATGGGGATGTTCAGAATAACTGAGGTTTCCCAATTCACCTTGTCCCTTTATTAAAAACTAGACTCTGTCATTAATTTTAAAATACTGGGTGGCCCAAGTAAGACTGATGATATAGTGGTTGAAATTGCCAAGAAACAGATTTTATTTGCAAATTCAGTGAGGATGAGTTCTTGAAACCTCAAATTCTCTCAGGGCTGCAAATGTAAAATGATCTGCCCAGAGAAAGATAATAAACTAAACAATGAAAGCCATTAGAAAGTGAGCAAGAGATAGGAAAGCTTTTAATCCCTGTTGCCATGCAGTCAGCATCAACAATCCTCATGATTCTTAATACCCCAAGGGTCCCCGAGAGTCTGAGCAGACTTATTAAGCTGATTCCCAGGTAGGCGTGCAAAAGACAGGGAAGGAGATTTCTAATTACAAAGTTTAACCAGTAATTGGTGCTTCCTTATTTTCCAGTCTCCCCCCTCCCCACCCTCACCCTGCAACCACTAATGAACACAGCCATCCCTATAAACAAAACTTAAAAAAAAAAAAATTCCAGGTTTCACATTGTGAATATATTCTTCATGGGGGTTTACATTAAGAATTTAAACAAACTTATCATGGCCATTTTCATTTATGACAAAGTAGATTAAAGGACAGAACTGTCACAACTAATAAATAGCCTTCTACGTTTTATCTCAAAGCCTTTCTTTTGGAGATGGGAAGCGACGTAGACATAGTTTCCTTTATGCAATTTTACACTTTCCATACTCGCAGAATAACTGTGTAAATGCACTGGGTTTTCAACTTCGAAATTCCTCATTTTGCAATCCCACCCACCAATAATGGAGAGATGTTGGTTTTTCATGCCCTTTTGCCACTTATTAAAGCCCCCGAAGAGTTCATTTTGCAGACTAGATCCTTGCCTTTGTGGAAGAACCAGAGAAGGAGAATCCCCACCATTTCTCTTGTTCTCTTCATAACCGCATAGGTGAATATATGATTTATGACATAGTTTATCTATATGAATGGCATGGGTGCAGCAAAGACTTTCCATTAGCTAGTTGGTCTCGGAGGCTCCAGCTGGCTCTCCTTGATATTCAGAATTTTAAAATTCCCAGAGAATAATGACCGTGAATGTGCTAGAAGGTTGAAGACTAAGAGGATGTGGGATTTAAACAAAAAGGAGAGAGAGAGAAAGGAACTTTCAAATAATGACCTCTCATTCACATAATGAAAAACAGAGTCTTGGCTAGATTTCCAAGCTGGCATTTTTCTGCTGGTACCACGGCCTTGGGGCTCCTGTGTGTAATGTTTCTTTTAAAAATAATGCACACGTGAAGGTGATGAGAAATACAGACGCGACCACAGGAAAGCGTTAGTCTCCCTTCCTTTTAAACCTTATGCTTAATCCCAAGGGCATGTGGCAAAATAACCTTAAAGGTAATTTTGTTATGTAAGGACTCCTTTTTTTAATTCATAAGAAGAAAATCCACACATTCTTAGTTGCTGAGATTTTCCGTTTCTTTAACTCCACCCACCCTCAGTTCACGGGCCTTTTGGCCTCAGGGCTCTGAAGTCTAATTCTTCACAGCCAATAGCTTGTTCTGGCCAAGGAGAAAAGTGATCTTTTTATCAGATTTTCGCAATCATGTTGTTGTTGTTAGGTGCCATCAAGTCGGTTCCGACTCATAGCAACCCTGTGTGCAGCAGAATGAAACACTGCCCAGTCCTGCACCATCCTCACAATCGTTATGTTTGAGCCCATTGTTGCAGCCACTGTGTCAGCCCATCTCATTGAGGTTCTTCCTCTTTTTTGCTGACCGTCTACTTTACCAGGCATGATTTCCTTCTCCAAAGACTGGTCCCTCCTGACAACATGTCCACAGTATGAGAGACGAAGTCTCACCATCCTCGCTTCTAAGAAGCATTCTGGCTGTACTTATTCCAAGACAGATTTGTTCCTTCTTCTGGCAGCCCATGGTATAGTCAATATTCTTCCCCAACACCATGCGATCGTGCAAAGTATTATATCAGCAGCTCCATAACAGAGTTCCTCTCCAGGGCTTGAGAACCCAGTGCTAACCCTTGAGCGTAGCTGGAATCCTGGCAAGACCTTGGGAAAAGTTGTCTGAAAGTCTCATTTGGCTGAAACTAAGAGGTACTCAGGAATTCTTACTGTGATAGCAAATGCAAGTTTTAACAATTTTGTAAGGTTACAATTTCTCAATTTTAATGAGATGAATTTCATGTATTTACCTCCTTTTGTCCACTGCCTGTCTTCTGTCAGTTTGCTGTACTGTGGTGGGTTGCATGCTGCTGTGATGCTAGAAGCTACGCCATGGTATTTCAAATACCTGCAGATCACCCATGGTCAACAGGCTTCAGCAGGGCTTCTAGACCAGGACAGACTAGGAAAAAAGGCCTGGTGATCTACTTCCAAAATTTAGCCAGTGAAAATCATATGGATCAGAACAAAGTCGACTAGATTCAAACATACCGATGATTATGAAGATGTCACAGGACCAGGCACCATTTCATTCTGTTATACATAAGGTCGCCATGAGTTAGAGCCAACTCCAAGTCAACTAACAACAACAACACCTCCTTTTTACAATACTCTCTACAGAGTTCTCTATGGTGACTGATGAAATACAAATTCAGGTTTTGGCCCTGCATTTGTTTTATTCTGATACAGATGAATAATTTGGTGTGTTATGTGGGCCTGGACATTCGTGCATTATATACCATTTTGAGAAGGAGATGTGATCCTGTAGAGGTCTGTTAGGTTCCAAAGAACATTTTAGGCAACACTGCTAAGTGTGGATTGTCCAAAGCCCAGCAGAAAACATCCTTGTCAGAATGTGAGAGTTAATCAGTCAGGGACACACAACATTCTTGGAAATGATCCCAGAAAGACAACCAGCTTCCATTTGGAAGGCCACAGAGAGATTCATTACACTCCAGGCAGGTGGTTCCAAGCAGTGTGCAGAGGATTAATTATCCCATAACTATAAACTCGAAGTTTTACAAATTTGGAGTCTCCTTTGGCCAAACCAAAAACTTTGTGATCTCACCGCCCAGAGGCAAAGACAAGAAGTCAGGAGGGGACAGGAAAGCTGGTAATGGGGAACCCAAGGTTGAGAGTGGAGAGAGGAGAATGTTGACATGTCGTAGGGTTGGCAACCAATGTCACAAAACAAAATGTGTATTAATTGTTTAATGAGAAACTAATTTACTCTGTAAACCTTCATCTAAAGTAAAAAAAAACAAAGAAAGAAAAAAAAGACAAGATAGCATAAATTATAAACAATTTTAAAAGAAGAACAGTGCAGCCAGGAAACAGACACTGAAAACTCGGTCCAGAGTAGGCATTCAGTACTTCTGAGCTTTCTAGAAGCCAATGTGATTACAGAAATTTTGTCTGTTATGCAGTTATCAATTTCCATGACATAAGAATAAATGTAAACACCCAACAACAAAAAAAAAAAAACAACTTTGCGATCTATCTATAGATGTCTATTCATCACTCTTAATTTTCACCTTGTTTCCATGGACAGTCCTCCTTTTGCAGTGTTTAGAATGTTAAATTTTGTTCTAGTGAGAATCGTGGGTCCCCCTTGTAAATTATTAGTGACGACCATCCCATCTCTTGATAACTGTTAATAAACCACAAATTAGCCCTCTGATAGATGTAGTTCACTGACTTCAAAAAACCACTTAGAGGGATGTGTCAGGTGCCTTTGTGACATTTGTTCCTGGTAGAATATCACAGGAAGAAGAGGTTTGAGGATATTTTGTTTTTCATGCCCAAATATATTCTTTCCATATGCCCAGTAATGGTCTAGAAATACAAATAACTGAACTTTTGAAACATTAAGTTGCACTTTAGAAGTGGCCCAGCTTCCTTTGAAAGGCCTGTAATTAGAAATTTCACATTTAAATTCCCTAAACGCTCGGCTGCTAACCGAAAGATTGGCAGTTGGAACCCACCAGCTGGTCCACAGGAGAAAGATGTGGCAGTCTGCTTCTGTAAAGATGTACAGCTTTGGAAACCCTGTGGGGCAGTTCTACTGTGTCCTATAAGGTCACTATGAGTCGGAATCAACTCGATGGCAATGGGTACGTATGTTTGTATGTATGCATGTATGTACCGTACGCCATGGGAATACTTGACAGTCCCCCTGCTTTGCACAACTGAAAAACCCTGTTTCCTTTTTGTTTGGGTTTTAAATGGATGCTGTACACATGGATCATACAGTAGAAGAGCACTAAATGTTGTAGATTTTCTTCAAAGGTATCAGTAATATATGAATAAATTTGAGTCTGCTTGAGAAAGCATCAGGCAGCTAACTTCAATAGTATTTATGCAAATCTGAACACCTTATCCTCCAGAAAACTACTTTAGCCACCATCTTCGTGACTTAGCAGAATTGTAATAAAGATGAGAACTTCTTAGGGCTCCTTTCCAAAACTTTCTTAAGCCTCTCTCCACCATTCCAACCTGAAAGCAGTGAGTACTATGGAAAGCCTGGGACCAAACACTGTTCACTCATTCTTGACTTCTTTATTAACTACTTCCAAATGTCCCTGAATTGACCGTGCCCAGCATCTGGGATGCTTCCAAGATGCTTTCTAAAATAATACTTTGTTATCTCCCATCAGCATTTCTCTTGGTATTAGTAAGACTGTGGTAGCTGGACTTCAACAGTGATCTTATATGAAGATAAATTACCCCCTAACTCACAGTCCCCAAAAGAGCAAAAACAGAAACATTGGCCAACTCTGCTCCTGCAGACGCCACAGACACAAAGAGAAAGAATCAACTACAACTCTTCAAACCATGGTCGGGTCTGGTCAAGTTAACTCATATTCAATTAGGATTTAGCAGTCCAGAGTTTGTTTTCCAGTCCTGCCCTTTGTTTTCTGTTAACGTCTGGGAGAATCACTTATTTTCTACATTAGAAGATATTAGAACCATGGTTAATGGGGTCAAGATCTTTGGAAGTATTACCATTGTTCATATGTTTAACAGTGGACCTGTTTTCATTAAAAAAAAAAAAAAAGATGGATGGATGGATGGATGAATAGATAGATGGAGATGCATAGTGTATATATAGTGTCTTAGTCCGGATTCTCTAGAGGAGCAAAACCAGCGAAACGTATATAGATATAGAGAGAGAGATTTACCTCAAGGAAATGGCTCACACCATTGTGGGGGCTGGCAAGTCCCAAATCCAGAGGTCAGATGACAGGCTGATGACCTACCTCTGCTACTCACAGGGTTGAGGGAGTTGGCAAATCCATAATTTGCAGGTCAGGTGACAGCCTGGAGGTCCCTGGTGGCTTAAGTCCCAGAATCAGGCTTAGATGCGGAGAAGATTGCAAGATCGCAAAGGGAGTGAACTTTGCCAGAACATTCATTTATGTCATAGATGCAGTCCACAGCACCAAGGAAAACTCCTCATCCAACGGATTGGCTGCTCACATCCGATCACAGAATGGGAGGTGATGCATAGTGCCTGCCAAACAACTGAGAATTATAGCCTAGCCAAGTTGACACATACTATTAACCATAACATATAAATAGATTGTAGTTGTTAGTTGCCGTCAAGTTGACTCTAAGTCACGGTGACATCATGTGTGCGGTGTAGAACTGTGTTCTATAGGGTTTTCAAGGCTGTGACCTTTCAGAAGCAGATTGTCAGGCCTGTCTTCCAAGGCACCTCTGGGTGGGTTTGAACCTCCAGGCTTTTGAGCACTTAACCATTTGCAACCCCCAGAGACCTTATACATACAGATATGTATATGCATATACAGTCAGTCCTCATTTGTGGATTCCATATTTGCCAATTCACCTACTTGCTAAAATTTATTTGTAACCCATAATCAATACTTCCAGCACTTTCACAGGCATTCACAGACATGCATGCGTATAGAGTGACAAAAAAAAATTGAGCTGCCCAATGCACAAGTCTCATTCGACATTCACTAATTCAGTGTTCAAGGAGACTTTATAGAACACAGTAAGAATGGACTGTATAATATATGTGTATGGTATACATGTATAGGTCAGTGGTTCAAACCCACGAGCCACTCCATGGGAGAAAGATGTAGCAATCGGATTCCATAAAGTTTTACAGCCTTAGAAACCATATGGGGCAGTTCTACTCTGCCCTATAGGGTTTTTATGAGTTCAAATTGACTCATTGGCAATGGATATATATGAATATACATATATATGTATGTGTATGTATGTATTCTGTCATTACACATAAAAACCTGTTGCCATCAAGTTGATTCTGATGCATAGCAACCCTATAGGACAGAGAGAGTAGAACTGCCCCGTGTAGTTTCCAAGGAGTGGCTGGTGGATTCGAACTGCCAACTTTTTGGTTAGAAGCCAAGCTCCTAACCACTGCACCACCAGGGATCCTTGTTATTCATAGGGTTAGAAGAAATACAACTAGAATGCTCCTTAGAAGTGAGGGCGGTGAGACTTTGTCTTGCCTAATTTGGAAAGACCAGTTGCTAGAAAAGGACATCACGTTTGGTAAAGTACAAGGTCAATGAAAACGAAAGAAACCCTCAGTGGGCTGGATTGACACAACAGCTGTAACAATGGGCTGGAACATGCCAACGATCATGAAGATGGCACAGGACTGGGCAACGTTTTATTCTGTTGTACATAGAGTTGTCATGTGTCAGAGCCAACTTGACAGCAACTAACAACATATATATGTGTATGTGTAGTATATAGATACATATCGTTATGTTAAGTATGTATATGTTTGGTCAAGGAGTACCCAGCATTGATGCCATTTCATAAAGCCTTCTGGTGCTCCTGAAATTCTCACCTCCTTAGTATGTTATTTCGCTCTGAGGCACAGAACAAAACAGAAATGGAGCCACATCTATCAAAAATATTGAGTGCCGCATCTGCCCTCAATTTTTATTGAAATAACTCTAAATCTTGCCAATCTGTCCAACTAAAAAGAGTAAAAGAATAGAGATATTCTACTGATGCTTGAATAGGGCCAAAAGAGATGTTTGACTCAGCCAATAAAACTGAAATGCTGTAGGAGAAAGCCAAGGGGATCAATAACCCATCTGAATTAGGATACAGACAGGACTCCACGGCTTAGATTTTCCTCCCAATTCCAGTTACTTGGACCAAAGATGAGGCTATTTATTGATGGCATCCAAAAGTCTCCCCTCTGCCAAACACAACATGTTTTCCGAAGTGGTGATAGTGAAATGTGTCTTTTGTATGGATTTTTTTTTAAATTCCCTAGGCAGATTTATTTTCTGGAAAAATATAGCAGGACGAATACCATTGATAATCAGAAGTAGCTAGCATTCTAGGGAAACAATTTCCCAGAGAACACAGCTGACTTTTGTGTGATGCCTTTCAGATTTCTTTCTGAAAGAGCAGTTAGGTCTGACTATGGAGAGACATGATTAAAGGGTTGCAGACGTGAAGTGGTCTAAAGCAGAAACACTTGGTCATGTAGGTCTCATATTGCTACTGTTTCAGAAAGTACATTTTTTTTTTTTTAAAGAAGTGGCCTAATTGGAAATGTGGAGTATTTCACAGGAAGAGGGAGAGACTATTAATGTATAAGTTGTTCAGGTTCAAGTTCGTGCAAAGCTTAGTGACATAAAATCCAGTTGCTGTGGAGTCAGCTCTGACACATGGTGACCCCATGTGTATCAAAGTAGAACTGTGCTCCATTGCATTTTAATGGCTGATTTTTTGGAAGTAGATCACCAGGCCTTTCTTCCAAGTCACCTCTGGGTGGACTGGAACCTCCAACCTTTCAGTTAGCAGTCAAGCTTGTTAACCATTTGTACCACCCAGGGAGTCCTCAATGACAAAAGGAGGACTGGTTTCTGCAGTCCACTTGAGCAATTCTTCTCTGAAAGTATAAAAGGCAGCAGCCTCCGAGCCTTCTCTATGCCTGACCCATAAGAAGAAGAGTCATCAATGGAGTCTACAGGCTCTACCATTCTTGGTGTTCAGTTTGCACACAGTCCTGCTGCACACTGATCCCCCGGGAGCCTGGAAAGGTGAACGTGTTCTCAACATTCAATTCATTAAACATTTATCAACCATTTTCCACGTGCTAGCTGCCGGAGTTATAACAAAAAACAAGCACAGTTCCTGCCCTCAAGACACCCACCATCTGCTGAGAGAAGACCACAAAGTAAATGGTATTTTGACTCAAATCAACTTATATTTCTTGAGGGCCTACTTATGTACCCTACTGTTTTCAGCACTGGAGGTAGATCACTGAACAAGACAGACAAAAGTCCATGCCCTCGTGGTATTTACATTCTAAAGCAATTCTATCCAACAGAACTTTCTTGCAATGATGGAAACAGTCTACATCTGCACTGTCCCATATGGTAGCCACTAGCCATATGTGGTTACTGAGCCCTAGTAAAGTGACTAATGCAACTAAAGAATGAAATTTCAAATTTTATTTCACTTTCATTATTTTAAATTTAAATAGTCACGTGCAACTAAAAAAAAAAACAAACAAACCCTTTGCCCTCAAGAAGATTCCGACTCATAGTGACCCTATAGGATGGGGTAGAACTGCCCCATAGGGTTTCCAAAGAGCAGCTGGTAGATTCAAACTGCCAACCTTTAGCAACCAAGCTGTTAACCACTGCACTACCAGGGCTGCACATGTAACTAGTGGCTACCGTCTGGTACAGTATAGTTCTAGAGCCGCACAGTCCAACTGATCTTTTAGTGATAATGAAATGTTCTATATCTGTGCTGTCCAACAGGGCAGCCAGTAGTCACGTGATCATTGAGCACCTGAAATGTGGCTACTGTGACCGAGGAGCTGAATTTTAAATTATAATTAATTTAAAGTTAAATAACCACCCATGGCTAGTGACTGCATTATCGGGCAGTGCCGTTCTAGAGACTTCTATTCAAAGTATCATTCACAGACCAGCAGTATCAGAAATACTTGGGATGTTAAAAATCCAGACTCTGCATTACTCCCCACATCAAAGCTTAAGCAGCACTTGTATGTTAGAGGAAGACAGGTAATAAAAAATAAATAAATGAATTGTGTGTGTGTGTATACACATATACGTGTGTATATACGTACACACACACACAAATACAGATGTTGTTGTTGTTAGGTGTTGTCTAGCTGGTTCTGATTCATAGTGACCCTATGTGCAACAGAATGAAACACTGCCCGGTCCTGCGCTATCCTCACAATTGTGGTTATGCTTGAGCCCTTTGTTGCAGCCACTGTGTCAATTCGTCTCATTGAGGGTCTTCCTCTTTTTCGCTGACCCTCTACTTTTCCAAGCACAGTGTCCTTCTCCAGGGACTGGTCCCTTCTGACATCATGTCCAAATTATGTGAGATGAAGTCCTGCCATCCTTGTTTCTAAGGATGCACTTCTGGCAGTACATCTTCCAAGACATATTTGTTCGTTCTTTTGGCCGTCCATGGTATATTCAGTATTCTTCACCAACACCATAATCCAAAGGCATCAATTCTTCTTCGGTCTTCTTTATTCATTGTCCAGCTTTCACATGCATATGCGGTGATTGAAAACACCATGGCTTGGGTCAGGTGCACCTTAGTCCCCAAAGTGACATCTTTGCTTTTTAACACTTGAAAGGAATCTTTTGCAGCGGATTTGCCCTATGCAATATGGGGTTTAATTTCTTGCCTGCTGCTTCCACGGGTGTCGAACAAATATAGATACACACGTATATACAATAAAACCTGAGAAAGCCGCAACCTGTGTAAGGCGGAAAACGATCTAAGAAGGAAAACTCAAATATTTTCCACTAAAACAAGTGATAGAAAAGTGGTAAGATTGCACCCTGTCAAAGGTGGAAAACTTGCAAGACCCAGAAAAACAAGGCAATCCCGCGGAGTTCTGGCTCTCACAGTTTTCACTGTAGAATATCTTAGAGGATGAGAAGTTCTGTGTTGCAAAATAAATCAGGGAGGGAGAATACTGAGTGCAAGGTGGCGAGGTCTCAAGTTTTAAAAGAACAATCAGAAAAGTCTTCACTGAAAAGGAGACATTTGAGCCATGACTTGAAAGGGGAGAGGGAATGGGCCATGTAGATATCTGAGGGCAGAGCACTGCAAGCAGATGGAACAGCAAACACAAGACCTGAAAACAGAACAAAGACCCTACCTGGCTTGTTCAAGGCACTGTCAGGAGGCCACGCGGCTGGAGCAGAGCGAGTGTGGGCCATGGGGCCCAAAAGGAAAAGGGGGCAGCTTTTCCAGGCTGGTGCCATTTTAAGGAATTTGGCTTTTACTCTCAGTAAGACTGGAGGATTTTAAACAGACAGAGTAATATGATTGGGCTTATATTTTAAAGGGCATCCTCTGGCTTTGTGTTGAAACAGACTTAAGGGACACCAGGGCAAAAACAAGGAGACTTGTTAGGATGCTATTGTAATAATCTCAGCGGGAGATGAGGAGAGTTTGGGTGGTAGAAGTGGAAGTGGCAAGAAACGGTCAGATGCTTGGTGTGTTTTTCAAGTAACACCAACAGATCTGCCTACGGACTGAAGGAGGACTGAGAAACAAGGAGAACAGTCAACAGCAGCTTCAAGTCACCTGCCACAGCATCCCTTCTGCCATACTGTATTGGTCATCCAGACCAACCCCCGTACAATGTGCGAGGGGACTCCACAGGACAGGAATTCCAGGAGGCAGGGATCATTGGGGGCTATCTTGGAGGCTGGCTACCACAAATACTTAGCATTCCATTTTGGGGAGCTCCTCAGCTATTCAATTATGTCATCGATCCACCCTTCTGACCCCTCCTTCTCAGGAGACAAGAGAAGAAAAGAAGGAGGAGGAGGTGTGAGAAGAAGAGAAGGCATAGAAAAGAAATAAAATGAAAAAACAGTGTAATTTCTGTATCTTCTTTTGAACAACGATTCCATTTTGCCAGCTTCCGTCCGAATCATCTCTAGACATGCAGTTACGTATCCAAAGTCTCCTCGAAGAGCTTTGCTGAATGTGACAGCTACTCAGCATCTCAGCATCTCCCACTAACAGTCACTCCAAATATCACAAGGAGAAGGGAGTTTTCTAGGAATTTTATTTCCCCAAGGAAGAATTATGCCAGACGTTCCCCTTGGGCGACTCAATTTAGCTATAAGACAGTTTGATTCTAAGTAATTTTTTTTATGAATCATATTTGAAGACATGTTTTGTGATCGACTATCCTTTATTCAAAGTCCCTCAGAGGCACAGCAGTTTGCTTTCCGCTACTAACCTAAATCCGCTGTGAAAGATCTCTTTAAAGTGTTAAAGAGCAAAAATGTCACTTTAAGGACTAGGGTGCACCTGACTCAACCCGTGATTTTTTCAATCTCCTCATACGCATGCAAAAGCTGGACAATGAATAAGGAAGACCTAAGAAGAATTGATGCCTTTGAACTATGGTGTTGGTGAAGAATATTGCATATACCATGGACTGCCAGAAGAACAAACAAAACTGTCTTGGTAGAAGTACAGCCAGAATTCTCCTTAGAAGCAAGGATGGTGAGACTTTGTCTCACATACTTTGGACATATTATTAGGAGGAACCAGTCCCTGGAGAAGGACATCATGCTTGGTAGAGTAGAGGGTTAGCAAAAAAGAGAAAGACCCTCAACAAGACAAATTAACACGGTGGCTGCAACAATGGGCTCAAACATAGCAACGATTGTGAGGATGGCACAGGACTGGACAGTGTTTCGTTCTGTTTTACATGGGGTTGCTAGAGTCAGAACTGACTCAACAGTGCCTAACAACAACTAAACTAAAGGGTAGTGATTTGAATCTGCCTAGAGGCACCACAGAAGAAAGATTTGGCGATCTACTTCTGTAAGATCACAGCCACTGAAAACCTTACGGAGCACAGTTCTACTCTGGAACATGTGGGATCACCATGAGTCAGAATAGACTTGATGGTAGTGGGTTGGGATTGGTGTCATGGTAAAGTAGAGGGCCAATGATAATGAGGGACACCCTCCATGAGATAGATTAACACAACTGTCACAGCAATAGACTCAAACAAATCAATGCCCATGAAGATGATGCAAGACTGCACAATGTTTTGTTCTGTTATGCAAAGGTTGCTATGAGTTGAAGCCAACTTTATAGCAACTAACAAGAGCATCCTTTATTCAACATCTAACACTCTTCGTTCAGTCAGGTCTCTACAAAAGTGTCTCACACAATACATTTCTCCTTGGGTTTAGCTTCAGGGAACAAATGTCAGCTCCAGATAAGTTTGCCCGCTTTCTTATAACGATCCATGCAGATGGTATCTCAGTGTATTTCCCTGTCTTCCTTTGCTACCAGGAAACTAAGAAAATAACTAATGGCCAAACTATAATCTTTAGTTCTTTCCAGGTAATGAGTAACATCTATTCCTTTTGCTATATTTCATATGATCTCCATTATTCTTATTTGCATCATATTCAATGTCATACATCACCTCCAATCATTGTGCAAGGAGGCAGAATTTAGGTTCCAAAGTTGTAATAACTTTAGACGAGCAAACGATTCTTGCCTCAGGCTCCAAAGCTTACGTCCAAATACACAAGTTCTGTCATTCCGTGGAAGAGAAATGCTGCTTTAAATAATAACAATAATAATAAGAAACAGCTCCAGTAGCACAGCTGAAAATGAAGCACCCTTCGTCGGTCCTTTCAGTGTCTTAAGAAAGAGGCTAGCTTTTATCTATGTTCTTTCTCACGAGTCTCAGAGCCAGCAGAGAATGACTCAGATCTCTCCCTCCCTTGAGTCAACTTGGATGCTGTTTTAGCCTCCCATAGAGGAGTTAAGAGCTGAAGCCTTCCATTATTCTCATAATTGGAGTCTTTGCCACAATTCTGTTTGAAGATATGAATTCATGTAGAGGTTGAGTATGGGGGAACAGGATGGTGCAAACCAATCATGCTAACAGGTATCAGCTACATCCCACGTTAGCTTCTGGAAGTAACAAGAGTGTGATCAGCCTACACAACAGCTCATTCCTGTGACCTCTACTGAGGCAAAGTAATACTAATGAGGGGTGTGAGTATCAAAGAGGAAATGGTTTCCTGTAAGCCCCAAGGGTCATGCTTCTTCTGAAGTACTACAGCTGGCCGTGTCCTTTATGGCTTGAACCCATCAATTGTCACCTTTTGTCCATATTTTGACATTGCTTTAAACTCCTGCAAATGTCAAATTGCTTTCCTAATCTGGCAGATTGGTAGGGGAGCATATGACCTTCTCCCGGGTAGGCCTTGAAATAGAGGCATCACAGGTCAGTCTTCACAGTAAGATGCCCTGGACACATCATCCTTGCTTCCCTAACGAGAGACAAATGAGCACTTCTCAGCCCAGAGGATTTTTGCAGTTGTACATGCCTGCTGATATCACTGCTGGATAACATCTCCAGCATCTAATTTGGTATTAGAGTCCCTGGGCGGCTCCAAGAGTTAATGCACTCGGCTGTTAACCAAAAGGTTGGAGGTTTGAGTCTACCCACAGGTGCCTCTGAAGAAAGGCCGGGAGATCTACTTCCAAAAGATCATAGCCATTGAAAACCCTATAGAGCACAGTTTTACTCTGACACACTTGGGGTTACCATGAGTCAGAGTTGACCCAATGGCAACTGTTTTTTTTTTTTAACTTGATATTATTATTTACAAAGTAAGGACTGTTGGCGAGGAAGTGGGGGAAGGTGATGGTTGGAAATTCAGAACCAGGAAAATGTTTTTCCCTATAGATAAGCTCAAAGACACACAGATATTTCCTTTTCTTCCCTTCTTATCCTTTTTTTTTTTTTTTTTTTAACTACAGTAGCATTTCCTTTTCAGCAGGGAGATATAAATATTTATACGTCCAAAGGTGGTGTTGCTGGTGACTCTCAGTTTCTATTATCATCTTCAGAATGTGGTGTAAATGAAGCTATTCCAAATATTTCCATGCTGTTATGCCAACGACCAGCCTTGATAAATGAGGGCCTGTATCCATTCTCTTCTGATTGCTGCTAAATGTACTTGGTGATGTTTTCCCACAAGATATCAATTGAACCCATCCATGCAAGGAAGCCACCTTTCAATGAAGAAAGTCAAATGTTTAACTGCTGACTTAAATGTCAGCCAGACATGCATCCTAACCATTGATGAATGGTGTCCCTTTTTCGGTATTTGTTATGTTAGCAGAACTAATAAATGGAGTTCAACAGCTACCACTTCTCTGCTGCAGGGATCAGGAAACATGAACGGTGGCTGTGAAAATGCCATCACTGTTGTCATCACTCATCTCCTATACCATGACTGGCTGCTTCCTGTAACTGCATAGTTTTAAAGGACAAAGAGGCAATTGTCATAGTATAGTGTTCATTGCCACCTACTGACACAGCTTGGAGTCATGGAGACACCACTGGACTTGAAGTTAAAAGCACCAGCTCTCTGCCTTACTAGCTCTATGTCTGTATGAGTTACCTAATGCTGTCATAATAGCAATACCACCAGTGGGTGACTGGAATGAACAAAAATTTACTTTCTCATAGTTCTGGAGACTTGTCTTAGTTATTTAGGGCTGCTATAGCAGAAATACCACAAGTGGATGGCTTTAACAAACAGAAATTTATTCTCTCACAGTTTCGGAGGCTACAAGTCTAAATTCAGTGTTCCAGCTCCAGGGGAAGGCTTTCTTTCTCTGTCAGCTCTGGGGGAAGGTCGTTGTCATCAATCTTCCCTTAGGTCTAGGAGCTTCTCAGCACAGGGACCCTGGGTCCAAGGGATGAATCCATTCCCGGCACTTCTTTCTTGAAAATATGAGGTTCCTCTCCTCTTTGCCTGCTTCTCTCTTTTATATTGCAAAAGAGATTGACTCAAGATACAACCTAATCCTGTAGATTGAGTCCTGCCTCATGAACATAACTGTCTCTGATCCTGCTTCATTAACATCATAGAGGTTAGGATTTACAACACATTAGATAATCACATCAGATCACAAAATGGAGGACAACCACACAATACTGTGAGTCATGGCCTAGTCAAATTGATATATATTTTGGGGGGACAGTCTTCCCTCCATGACAAGTCTAAAAGCCCAAATCAGAGTCTCAGCCCTATCAGTTTCTTCTGTGAGCCTCTCTCCTAGTTGCCGGTGACTACCATCCATCCCTGGAGTTCCTCGGCACCCCTTAGCACCTGTCTTCCCCTGTGTGTTTCTCTGTGTCTATTCTGCTCTTTTTATAACCCAGAAGTGATTAGATTTAGTTCCAGCCCTACACTAGCATGGCTTCACTAACACAAGAAAACCCTATTTCCAAACAGGGTCATGTTTTCATGACCAAAGGAGTAAGGATTTCAACATGTTTTGGGGGGATACAATTCAGTCCATAACAACGACCTTGGGCAGGTCATTTAATCTTTCTGTCTTCAATGACCTCATCTCTCAAATGGGGAAATCTGATCCAAACCTCTTCTTTGAGTTGTAGGATGAGAGATGATAGATTAAATGCTTTGTCAACTTTGAAGCCCTAAAAAGTATAGGTGATAAGTGACTCATCTGCACTTCCACCAAAATCTTCTTTGGGAAGATTAGAAGGATCTTGTATCTGCTTTCATGCTCTGCTCCATCAAGCTCTCCACAGTTGTCTCCAGTAAGGCCCCACACATTTATCTATTGTTTGCACAGCCTTTGGCTTCTTTATGTTGCAATATTGCTGCAGCCACATTCAGATGCCATGTCTGGACTCAAGAACATTGACTAGAATTCAAAAGTGGTAAGGTTTGAATTGAAGTATTGATCAAGTATTGATTTATTTACTTTCTTACAGCAATAAAGTTCTTGGTGCAAGACCTTCATCCATAAAGTACAAACTTAGTTCAGTGTTGTTTATTCCTTAAAAGGTCCTAAAAATACAACACTTTTGGTTTCTATGACAGTCTTCTACAAGGAAAAAGAACCATAACAGAAAAATTTATGATTTTTTCATTTCCTTCCCTCTTCTAAAGCAACATATAATAAGTATCTCTGAATGCCAAAATAATACTCTTAAAAAACAAAACAAAAAGGCTTATTTTGACATATTTATAGTTCAAGAGGAGTCCCTGAATGGTGCACAAGTTAAAGTTCTTGGCTGCTAACTGACAGGTTGGTGGTTTGAGTCCACGAAGAGGCACCTCAAGAGAAAGGCCTGGAGAGCTACTTCCAAAAATTCAACCATTAAAAGCCTACTACTCTGACACACATGGGGTTGGAGTTGACTCTAGAGCAGCTAGTTTTGTTTTTGTTTTGTTTTTTTATAGTTCTTGAATGCACTTTGCTATTTAACTATATACTTTGGTGAATGGTGTAGTGTAACGGATCATTTTATATGGCCTTTCTCACCATGGTTTGTAACTCTCACCAAATGACTGGGTGGGACTATGCAAATGAGGTTCTTGTGGCCCACCAAGGGGATTGGATAACTTGCTAATAATGTAAATAAGGTGCATGGCACCCTTGTGGGGATTGGGCCATGCACATAAGGTGTATGGAACCCTAACTAGGGGATTGATCAGTTTCGCCATCCCATTAGGCTTAATGGGAGACAAGGAGAGAGAGAGAGGAGCTTTAACATGGACGACAGTGAAAGATGGTGGCACAAGAGGGCAGGAATCAGGAGACCAGAGCAAGATGGCTGTGAGGCTTGCCCACCCACAGAGCTAAGAGGTGTTAACACTTGCCTGAGAAGGCCCCCAGCAGGGCCCAGCAGCAGAGGGTGAGAAGAAGCTGTCCTGATCAAGGAATAGTGTCCTTAGTTGTTCCTGTTACTTCCACGTTGATGCTGATCCTAAGTTGTACTTTGTTACTTCCCTAATAAACCACTTAACTGTAAGAACAGTTCGTGAGTTCTGTGAGATGTTGCAGAGAATTGGGGAACCCAAAGACCGGAGGGAGAGTACTGAGGAGGGGTGGGTAGTTGATGTTAGAGATGATGAAGTAGTAGAGCAGCTTGGAAAAGTTAGACACTTAGGATATCTTTAACCTCCACCACATAGGAACTAGCTTTGTGCTGATCCTTATAAAAGAAATTATTCATTTAAGTGGTCATCCCTCACCTACTGAGTAAGCAATTTAGCCATACTTGGTGCAGTTTTGAAAACTTCAAAGTTAGTCTTTTGGGATTTAGCTTTTAACACTGCCAAATTGTTTTTAATTTTGTCTTCCTTTCGCTGTTAGTAACATATCACTTTCCAACTCTAAGAAGCTGGCTTCCAAAGAGGCTCAGAGAAGTTACCAGGGAATGAACAAGGTAAAAAGGCTTGTGGTGGAGAACGAGAAGACTGGCATCAAACGCCTTTAACTTCTCGGGCCTGTCTACCTGAGTCCCAAGTCCTGTTCTGTTGTGTTTTGTTTTGGAGTCCTTAGGTGGCACAAACAATTAAGTGCTTGACTACTAGCCAAAATGTTGGTGGTTTGAACCCACCCAGAGGCATCTTGGAAGACAGGCCTGGTGACCTGCTTCCAAAAAGTCATGGCCTTGAAAACCTCGTGGAGCAGTTGTACTCTGTACACATGGGATCACCATGAGCTGGAATTGACTTGATGGCAACTAACAACTACAGCAACATGAAAAAAAAAAGGTGTAAGAGAGCGGTGGTGTGGTGGTATTTGAGATGCTCAGGGGAAAAGAGCAGTGACAGTGACCTAGAGGGCCTGGGCAGTCTGATGGAGGTCTGACCACTGCAGATGGCCTGGCCCTGCTCATCAATGAGGACAGAAAGGACCCACTGGCCACACCGAGGATCTGTGTTCAGCCAGCAGGAGTAGGCACTTGAAGCAGCCTGAGCTGCAGTGAACAGGTAAGCAGGGCAGACCATACCCAGATGTGGGAGAGGCAATCAAATCCAACAAAGGCTTGAGAGGAGACCCAGTGGTGCTGGATAGAAAGAGGAGCCCAGGCTCATGGGTCCCACTCACCCACCCTGGAAAGGCCTAGACGAACATTCTTGACATGGGCTGTCCAAGTCTAGCACAGAGAAGGAACCATCCAAAAGATGATGTTTCTCTCTGGGGTATTAACCAACAGGTAGGACATTGCTGATTCAGTGGTAGAATTCTCGCCTTCCATGCTGGAGACCCAAGTTCGATCCCCAGACAATGCACTCATGTGCAGCTACCACCTGTCTGTTAGGGAAGTTTTGCAAGTTGCTATGATGCTGAACAGGTTTCAGCAGAGCTTCTAAACTAAGACAGACTAGGAAGAAAGGCCTGAAGATCTACTTTCAAAAATCAGCCAGTGAAAACCCTACGTATCACAATGGTCTGATCATGGGGACCGGACAGCATTTCATTCCATTGTACATGGGGTCGCCATGAATCGGGGCTGACTCAATGGTAGCTAACAACAACAACAATGAACCAACAGAAAGAAGGGAAGATCTTCATTATAACTCTAAACTTTTCCCACAATGAACCTTCCCTGATTTTTTAAAAATTGTTGATATCTAAAACAATACAATAAAATGCTCTTTCCAATGACACTGCGAACAGTGTGATTTTGCTTCACGATGACAATCCTGAAGGAATTTTAAGATTTGACTGTCCCATCTGTTTTTATTTTAGGTAAATGAAAGTTTACTATCAGGGCACAAGAAAGCTAAGCCCTAACTTAAAAGTTTAAGCAGCTGCCTCTGAGCAATCCCACATAGGTTTAGCCTCATAGTTATTGTTAGGTACCGTCCAGTCAGTTCTGACTCATAGCAACCGTATGTACCACGAAACGAAACACCGCCCAGTCCTGTGCCATCCTCACAATCATTGCTATGCTTGACCCATGGTTGCAGCCACTGTGTCAATCCATCTCGTTGAAGGTCTTCCTCTTTTTCACTTACCCTCTACTTTACCAAGCATGATGTCTTTCTCCAGGGACTAGTTCCTCTTGATAACATGCTCAAAGTACGTGAGATGAAGTCTTGCCATCATTGCTTCTAAGGAGCATTCTGGCTGTACTTGACACTTTAGATAGAAACAAAAAACAATTGCAGTTGAGTCAATTCTGACTCATGGTGATCCCATGTGTGTCAGAATAGAACTGTGCTTCATAGGGTTTTCAATGGCTGACTTTTCGGAAGTAGATCATGAGAACCTTCTTCCGAGCCACCTCTGAGTGAACTCCAACCTCCGACCTTTCAATTAGCAGTAGAGTGCAGTAATTGTTCGCAACACCCAGGCCTCCAACACTTGAAATAGTCTCTAGGAAATATAATCAACCAGGTGCTTTAATCTCAATCCACAGTAGTGCAGAACTTTCTAGCCATCAGTGGCTCCCAAACTTGAACAACTGAGTTTTATTAAAAGCATTCCATTAGGAGTAAAGCATAAAAAATTTTCCATTAGGATGAGCGGTAACATTAAGAAATGGATTTACCCACATAAATCTATGCTCTGTCTGAGTCTGAGTCCAGAGACAAAGATACTTATGCACCAGAGAACACAAGCTCTTTGCTATAGAAAGTTGTATCATAGTTTCCCATGACAGTTGGGGGCCATAGAGGACCCCACATTTGATCCCAAGGTTATAGCTCTCTTAGGTCTCACTGTCATGCTCAGTTGTTTATACCTAAAACAGGACACCAATCCAGGGTCCTGGCTCCAGAGACTCATGGCCGAGCCTCGCACTTTACCACCAACTACCCTTTCCCACCAACCCTTAAGCCTTGAGTTTGAGCTCAGGTGGAGCCTCTACACTTCCAGTCAGTTCCACTTTTTGCACCTGATGTCCTCTTGAGACAGCAGTCTTGGAAAAGACTATCCCTATTATCCCTGAGAAGCTCCTGTGCTTTGCTACTCCCAGCCTCAGACCAAAAAAATAGCTGCCATCAAGTTAAGTCCAATTCATGGCAACCCCATGTGTGTCAGAGTAGAACTGTACTCCACAGGGTTCCCGATGGCTGATTTTTCAGAAGTACATCACCAGATCTTTCTTCTGAGATAGCTTTGGGTGGGCTCAAACCTCCAGCTTTCGGTTAGCAGCTAGTGCATTAACCAGAAGGGTCTAATTATGGTAAATTGACCTCAGGGGAGCCTGCATTGTGTGGAAGTTAAAACCTACAGCTTCCAGAACCAGACTTCCTAAGTTGGATCAAATCTCCATGATAAAATACTTAACCTTGTTGTTGTTAGGTGCTACCAAGTTGGTTCATCAAACTCATAGCAACCTTAGTTCCTCATATTTAAAGTGAGAGTAATAACAGTGCCTACCGCATTGTTGTTGTTGTTTTAGGTGCTGTCAAGTTGGTTCCAACTCATAACAACCCTATGCACAACAAAATGAAAACACTGCCCGGTCCTGCACCATCCTCACAATCGTTGCTATGTTTAAGCCCATTGTTGCAGCCAGTCTCTCTTGTTGAGGGTCTTTCTCTTTTTCATTGACCTTGTACTTTGCCAAGCATGAAGTTCTTCTCTAGGGACTGGTCCCTCCTGATAACATGTCTAAAGTATGTGAGATGAAGTCTTGCCATCCTCACTTCTAACGAGCACTCTGGCTGTACTTCTTCCAAGACAGACTTGTTCATTCTTCTGGCAGTACACGATATATTCATTATTCTTCCCCAAAACCAAAATTCAAAGGCATCAATTCTTCTTTGGTCTTCCTTTTTCATTGTCCAGCTTTCACATGCATATGAGATGATTGAAAATATCATGGCTTGGCTCAGGTGCACCTTAGTCTCAAGGTGGCATCTTTGCTTTTTAACGCATTAAAGAGATCTTTTGCAGCAGATTCATGACTACTGCTTCCATGGGCATTGATTGTGGATCCAAGTGAAATGAAATTCTTGACAACCTCCATCTTTTCTCCCTTTATCATGATGTTGCTTATTGGTCCAGTTGTGAGGATTTTTGTTTCCTTTATGTCGAGGTGTAATCCATACTGAAGGCTGTAGTCTTTGATCTTCATCAGTAAGTGCTTCAAGTCCTCTTCACTTTCAGCAGGCAAGGTTGTGTCATATGCATATCTCAGGTTGTTAATTAGTCTTTCAATTCTGAGCCTCGTTCTTCTTCATGTAGACCAGCGTCTCTGATTATTTGCTCAGCATAGATAAGTAAGTACGGTGAAAGGATACAGTCCTAATGCACATGTTTTCCTGACTTTAAACTACACAGTATCCCCTTGTTCTGTTTGAATGACTGCCTGTTGAACTATGTACAGGCTCCTCACGAGCACATAATAAGTGTTCTGGAATTCCCATTCTTCACAATATTATCCATAATTTGTTATGATCAACATAGTCAAATGCCTGGGTATAGTCAATAAAACACAGGTAAACATCTTTCTGATATTCTTTGCTTTCAGCCAGGATCCATCTGACATCAGCAATGACATCCATGGTTCCACATCCTCATTTGAATCTGGCTTGAATTTCTGGCAGGTCCCTGTTGATATACTACTGCAGCTGCTTTTGAATGATCTTCAGCAAAGTTTTTCTTGTGTTGATATTAATGATATTATTCCATAATTTCCACATTCTGTTGGATCACCTTTCTTTGGAATGGGCACAAATATGGATCTCTTCCAGTCAGTTGGCCAGGTAGCTGTCTTCCAAATTTCTTGATATAGACGAGTGGGTGCTTCCAGCATTGCATTCCATTTGCTGAAACATTTCAGTTGGTATTGTGTCATTTTCTGGAGACTTGTTTTTTGCCTCTGACTTTAATGCAGCTTGGACTTCTTCCTTCAATACCATTGATTCTTGAGCATATACTACCTCCTGAACATCAACCAACTCTTTTTGGTACAATGACTTTGTATTCCTTCATTTTTCTTTTGATGATTCCTGCATCGTTCCACATTTTGCCCATAGAATCCTTCCAAACTGCAACTTGACACTTAAATTTTTTCTTCAGTCCTTTCAGCCTCAGAAATGCTGAACTTTTTCTTCACATTTGGTTTTCTAACTTGAAGTCTTTGCACATTTTGCTAGAATACAGTCTTCTGTTGCTTAAGGTCCAGGATATGTTATGTGAAATAGGACTTTATTCCATTTGGATGTTGTGTGAACACCATATTATATACAGGCAGTCCCCAGGTTACATGCCCAGCCTTGCCCTCTGCTCTGCCTGCCTGAGGAGCAAGAGCAGCCCTTAGGGGGCAGATCCTGCAGCCCTCCCAACAAAAAAAGCTGAGGCCTGGGCACGGGCTGCAGTGGCAGCTGGATTGGGACTTTGCACACGTTCAGGCACAGGGCAAGGGGTGCACTGGGGATGCAGAGAGCTAGCTACGGGGACCGGAGGGGGAGCCAGTGTGTGGCTGCCTGGCAGCCCTGGCTGCCACTGCCCTGTTGGTATGGCTACTTCCTGATCATGTGCAGCCACCGCTGCCGGGAACCCAGAGCCCATGAGCACACTGGGCCTGTGGCAGGAGCGGAGGACCTGAGGCAGACACTGCTCTGTGCTGGGAATTAAAAGCTGCATGGCTGCTGGACGGGTGAATGAAGCCAGGAGGATGGGAAGCAGGAGGAGGAGGTCAAGGAAGAGACCCTGCAAAGATTAGGATATGTCCTGGAGCCCTGCTGCTCATTCACTCTGGGAGTTTGGGGCCTTTAAAACCATTAGGAGGAAATAATAATCAAAACGGGAGCTGCTTTCCCTATTAAAAAAAACCTTACAGGACCACTGATGTATATGTGGTCATACATTATCCTAATGGACGGTATGTGGTGCATGACTGTACTTTACTTTGTCTTCTCAAGCCACCCTTTGAAATCTTCTGTTCAACTCTTCTACTTCATCATTTCTTCCAGTTGCTGTAACTCTTCTACTTTCAAAAGCACGTTTCAGAGTCTCTTCTGATATCCATTTTAGTCTATTCTTTTTTCCTAGTCTTTTTAATGACCTTTTGCTTTCTTCATATATGATGTCCTTGATGTCATCCCACAACTCATCTGGTCTTCGGTCATTAGTGTTCAATGCGTCAACTCTATTCTTGAGATAGTCTCTAAATTTAGATAAGATACACTCAAGGTCCTACTTTGGCTCTTGTGGACTTGTTTTAATTTTCTTCAGCTTCATCTTGAACTTGCATATGAGCAATTAAAGGTCTGTTCCGCAGTTGGCCCCTGGCTTATTCTGACTGATGACATTGTGCTTCTCCATTGTCTCTTTCCATAGATGTAGTTGATCTGATCCCTGTGTTTTCCATCTGGTAAGGTCCATGTGTATAATCGCTGTTTATGTTGTTGAAAAAAGGTTTTGCAATGAAGAAGCCAATGGGCTTGCAAAATTCTGTCTTGCGATCTTCTGCATCGTTTCTATCACCAAGGTCATATTTTCCTACTACTGATCCTTCTTCTGTGTTTCCAACTTTCGAATTTCAATCATCAATAATCGTTAATGCATCTTGATTTCATGCTTGATCAATTTCAGACTGCAGAAGTTGATAAAAATCTTCAATTTCTTCATCTTTGGCATTAGTGATTCGTGTGTATAAATGTGAATAATGGTCTTATTAACTAGTCTTCCTTGTAGGCGTATGGATATTATCCTATCATTGACAGTGTTGTACTTCAGGATAGATCTTGAAATGTTCTTTTTCACAATGAATGCAAAGCCATTCTTCTTTAATTTGTCATTCCTGGCATAGTAGACCATATGACTGTCTGATTAGAAATGGCCAATACCAGTCCATTTCAGCTCACTAGCAACTAGGATGTCAATCTTCAAGTGCTCCATTTCATTTTTGAAAATTTCCAGTTTTCCTTGATTCATACTTTGTACATTCCACATTCTGATTAGTAATGGATGTTTACAGTTGTTTCTGCTACATTATAATGAAGATTAAGTAACTTATTACAGGTAAATGAGAAGACAGCTAAGTGATTCCTCACTGAAGAATTAGATCAGCTCTAAAGTTATTTTGTTGCTGCTTAAACCAACACACTGTAGAGATACTAATTTTAGTTTCAATTTCACTTTGCCACTTAGCCCAGACCAGAGGTTCTCAAACTTTAATGTGCATCAGAATTACCTGGAAGGCTTGTCAAAACACAGGTTGATGGGCCCCACTTCCAGAGTTTCTGGTACCCACGTTTCCTGAGAAATTGCATGTTTAACTAGTTCCAAGGGAATGCTGTTGCTACTGGTCTGGAGTCCATAAACTGAGAACCACTGATATAGGCAGTTAACTTTGTTAAATCCTCTCTCTGTTATGCAAACTCCTTAGTTCCAGATGGAACCAGATCAGGTCAAGGCAGATTAATCTATTTATGGGTCCTTTCAAATAACTCATCAGAGTTTATAAGCGGAAGTATACTTTCTAAGACTATTTTAGAAACCAATGGGAATTTGAAATTCCTAGAATGGGAAACTCAAAAAAGAAAGAAAATGGAGAGCAAACCTAGGCCGTTGACAGGAATTTGATTGAAACCCTGTGGAGCACAGTTCTACTCTGACACATGAGGTTGCCATGAGTTGTAAAGGAATGGACGGCAACTGGTATTTTTTAAATAGTCATCACCCAACCTTGCTCCATTCTGAGTATCAGTTAAGGCTTATTTATGTTTATTGTCTTATTTACAAAAGCAAAATGAAACGCTGAGACTTGCTGTGTTGTGGGAATTATGAGGCTGTGCAGCAGATAGTATGAGCAACGGCCTAGTGGCCCTTTCTTCACCTTTTGCAAAATGCCAGCTGTAAGAACTTCTGAGGTCACAAGGAGAAAGAAAATCCCATTCTCTTGGTGGAAAAATGAAAATCTCTGTAGCATTTATGAGACTTGGAGAGGAAGGGGCTGTTAACTTCATGATACAGAGAAGTCCATGGGGCAAGGACCCAAAACTCAGAGGCTGCTTTCCATCATGTTACACGAGGGGAAGGGACACAGACATGCCAGAGATAGTCTGTATTGGATACAGATGTCCCGAAAGGAGCAAGGTGATTCTGTTAAACTGCCACAGCATCACCAGCTGCTTATGAAATCATGAGTAGAGAGAGGTGAGAAGGGTTACATGTTCAGACATATATTTACAGTGATTTTACAAACTTCATTATTTCCAAAGAAGAGCCAGATGAAAGCAGCTTGCTTATAAAACCAGACTCAAAAATTAGATCTACCATCCCCCATTCCCTTGAATGCTGTGACTGCAAAATGTATGTGCTAAATGGAGAATTTGGGTAATTATCCAGAGCATCCAAGAAAAGCACTCTTCGATTCAATCAAGTGTCTGCTTTAGGAAGCAGACATAAGTTACATAAATGGAATTGAATCTCATCCCTTATCAAAAGCAATGGGTTCAGACTTCTTATTTTTACATCGCAGCAGTGAACAGCTCCTGAAAAAACCTCTCCCAGCTTCCTCTGAAACTTTTGCTTCACTTTATATAAATTCTGGCTAAAGAATAATCAGTCAGTCAATCAATACAGACTCCTAAATGCTCTGAAAACTAGAACTGATGGTTAAATATTTCCAGCACTTGAGGGGAATTTTCACTGACTATAAAAGTGACGGAACCATGTGTACTGTCTGCCCAGGCTCAGAAAGGCATGGATGGTACCATTGAGAAATCTGCGCCGTAGTTTCACACCTGCATGCAAAAGCCAATTGAAGCACTGCTGTGGATTGAATTATGTCCCTCCAGAAACATGTATTGAAGTCCTGACCCCTGTACCTGTGGATGTGATCCTGTATGGAAATAGGGTTTTTCTTTGGTTGTTACTGAAGTCATTCCAGAGTAGGGTGGGTCCTAAACCTGATCACTTCTGAGTTATAAAAATAACAGAATAGACACAGGGATGCATACAGGGGGAAGACACCATCTGAAGACAGATACATGGCAGATAAGGCTATAAGCCCAAGAACACCAAGAATTGCTGGCTACTAAACACTGAAATAGGTAAGGAAGGACTTCCCCCTAAAGCCACTCCCTGAATTTGGCTTCCAGCCTCCTGAACTGTGAGAAAATAATTGTCTGTTCTTTAAAGCCACCCAGCTGTGGCATTTTTTTTTTTTTTTAGGTCAGTACTACATGACTAAGACAAGTGCTAGATGTGATTTTGAAGACGTGGTAGTAGTTTTCAATACATTGGACTGAAACTCCTAGAAAACTTCTGGGCAAGAAGAGGGGTTGAAGTTGAAAATCCTAGGAGGAGAAGCAACCAAAGTAAAATACTTCTGGGAGGAGCCACAGGAACAGCTCAGAAAGCAGAGCCTAAGAGGGCTGTGGTTCATCCCATGGTCTCCCTTTAAAGTCTCAGAGAGCCGGGAAGAAAGACTGGGAAAGTTGGCATAAACACAGAGTAGGCTGTATGAAGATCAAAGACCACAGCCTTCAGTATGGATTACACCTCAACATAAGGAAAACAAAAATCCTCACAACTCACCAATAAGTAACATCATGATAAATGGAGAAAAGACTGAAGTTATCAAGGATTTCATTTTACTTGGATCTACTATCAACACCCATGGAAGTAGCAGTCAAGAAATCAAACAACACATTGCATTGGGCAAATACGCTGCAGAAGATCTCTTAAAGTGTTAAAAAGCAAAGGTGTCACCTTGAAGACTAAGGTGCATCTGATCCAAACAATGGTGCCTTCAATCACCTCATATGCATGTAAAAGCTGGACAACGAATAAGGAAGGCCAAAGAAGAATTGGTGCCTTTGATTATGGTGTTGGTGAAGAACATTTAATATACCACGGCCTGTCAGAAGAACAAACAAATCTGTCTTGGAAGAAGTATATCCAGGATGCTCTTTAAAAGCAAGGATGGTGAGACTTCACACATACTTTGAATATGTTATCAGACGTGATCAGTCCCTGGAGAAGGACATCATGCTTGGTAAAATAGAAGTCGGCAAAAAAGAGGAAGACCCTCAATGAGATGTATTGACACAGTGGCTGCAACAATTGTGAGGATGGTGCCGGACCGGTCAGTGTTTCGTTTTGTTGTATACAGGGTCACTGTGAGTCAGAACTGGCTCGATGGCACCTAACAAGGACAGATGGGTGCACCACCCATGCTGTTACCTATAAAGCTTCACACAGGCCATCTCTGTAGTCCAGCAATCTTCCTCAGCCCCAACAACCCCTTGTCTTCACCTAGACAACCATACACATATGTCATCTCAGCCTGGACGTGGTTTCCCCACACACCTTAACACGTTGCAGTGAAGTCAATTCCAACTCATAGCGACCCTATAGGACAGAGTAGAACTGCCCCATAGGGTTTCCAAGGAGTGGCTGCTGGATTTGAACTGTCAGAACTACTGACCTTTTGGTTAGCAGCCAAGCTCTTAACTACTACGATACCTAAATTATAAGACAAGGGAAGGTGCTTGACAGCACTTCTTTTAACCCACCATAATATTGATTGCATTTTATTGCAGTTGCTTTTTCAGATTCCCTAGGAGTCTGGAAGTCCCGTGATGTCAGGGACTATGTCTCTCCTCTTCCCCAGTGCCTGGTGTAATGACTGATAACAGAGTAGCACAAAATCAGTTGCTGAGAGACATAATGAAGAATGGAAGTTTTGGTAGGAACTGTGCCCTTCTGACCACTCTCAGCTGGAGCTATGAAGGGTTTTTATAGTAGTCAGCTAGGGCAGATTATCCAGTAAGTAAGGTAAGCATGGGCTTACATGTGCTTACTTGTGAAACCCACAATGTGAAATTGTTCACTACAGATTAGTAAGTAAGCACAAGTATGCCCATGCTTACCTTGCTTACTGAGTCATTGCCCCTTTCAGAAACTGTAAATTGGAAAAGAGGTTTTGATTCTGTAGGAAGGTGCTGTTGGGTTTGGAGAGAGGCAGATGCCAGCCATACCTAGAAGCAGAATCTTTGATGTGGTGAAAAATGTGAAATTGTTCACTACAGATGATCTGGTAAGCAAGGTAAACACTATGCTTATCTTACCTGTTGGATAATCTGCCCCTGGTGCCAGTCAGAGTCCCAGCAAGAATCAGATGTCACAATGAAATTAGGATAAATTGATAAAAGGTTGATAAAGAGCCTGGAAGGAGCCCTGGTGGTGCAATTGTTAAGTGCTCAGCTGCTAAGTGAAAGGTGGATGGTTTGAACCCACCAGCAGCTCCACAGGACAAAAGACCTAGCTATCTGCTCCCGTAAAGATTACAGCCTAGAAAACCCTATGGGGTAGTTCTATCCTCGATGACACACAACACCACCAATAAAGAGACTAAGCAGTCCTGGTGGTGCAATGGTTAAGTGCTAACCAAAAGGTCAGTGGTTCAAACCTGCCAGCCAGGGCCAAATTACAGCATGTTCTGCTGCTATTCATAAAGTTTTCACTGGCTAATTTTTTTCAGAAGTAGACTGCCAGGTCTTTCTTCCTGATCTGTCTTTGTGTGGAAGCTCAGCTGAAACCTGTTTGCTATGGGTGACCCTGCTGGTATTTGAATACCAGTAGCATAGCTTCCAGCATCACAGCAACACGAAAGCCCCCACAGTATGACAAACTGACAGACGCATAGGGAACATCATACATGAAGAAAGCAAGAGGTCATTAAAAAGACAGGAAAAAATGAAAAGATCAAAATGGATGTCAGAAGAAACTCTGAAACTTGCTCTGGAATGTTGAGTAGCTAAAGCAAATAGAAGAAATGATGAAGTAAAAGAGCTGAATAGAAGATTTCAAAGGGTGGCTTGAGAAGACAAAGTAAAGTATTATAAAGACATGTGCAAATACCTAGAGTTAGAAAACAAAAAGGGAAGAACACGCTCAGCTTTTCTCAAGCTGAAAGAATAAGCAACATCATGGTAAATGGAGAAAAGATTGAAGTTGTCAAGGATTTCATTTTACTTGGATCCACTATCAACACCCTTGGAAGCAACAGTCAAGAAATCAAACTACGCATTGCATTGGGCATATTGCTCCAAAAGACCTCTTTGAAGTGTTAAAAACCAAAGATGTCACCTTGAAGACTAAGGAGCACCTGACTCAAACCATAATACTTTCAATCACCTCATATGCACGCAAAAGCTGGGCAATGAATGAGGAAGACCAAAGAAGAATCGACACCTTTGAATTACGGTGTTGGATAAGAATGTTGAATATACCTTGTGTTGCCAAAAGAACGAACAAGTCTGTCTTGGGAGAAGTACGGCCAGAACGCTCCTTGGAAGTGAGGATGACGAGACTTTGTCTCCCTTACTTTGGTCATGTTTTCAGAAGTAGTCAGTTTCTGGAGGAGGACATCGTGCTTGGTAAAGCAGTGAGCGGGCCAGCGAAGAAGGGGAAGAACATTAACGAACTGGATTGACACAGTGGCTGCAAGAACGGGCTCAAGTATAACAGCGACTGTGAGGATTGGTGCAGGACGGAGCAGTGTTTTGTTCTGTTGTACATGGGGTCGCTATGACTCGGAATCGACTCAATGACATCTAACAACAACAACATAGTAGTCTAGATTTATTTTATGCTGATGTCTCCTTGATCTCTAGGACCCACTACTGCGCCCTCATTCTTGCATTCTGTTGCTCTCTCCTTCTGTCTCCCTCTTTCTCTTTCTGTCTCTGTCTCTCTCTCTCTCTCTCACACACACACACACACACGTACACCATGTAAATGCTGATACAAAGTCTAAGAATAAAGTAAGACATCCAACAAACCTGAACTATGCCAAGATTTAGCCATCTGCATGCTGGCAATCTAGAAAAGCCACTAGAGAGTGGCCTGCATTTGTAAGGCTCTTGATGACACTTTAATTTACTACATTGCATCTGCTTGTGCCTCTGTATGCTGGAGGCTGTGTAACTAACAGCCTCATTCTTGGTTAACCCATATTTGGGGTGACTGTTTCCAAATTCACTAATGTGGGAGAGAGACGACGACGGTGCTGATGTCATGACACTTGAAGCATGCTCTATAAATCTCTGTCCTCTCACCTAAAAAATTCTTATCTGCTTTTCTCATATTATATATTAAGATGATCTATGTCTTAACTTCTCTCCCAACTCAAACAGAAAGCTTCTTTAGCTCAGATTCATCCGATTTGTCTTTTTAGTTATTGTAAGTGTCTAGCTAAGTTTGCCCAAATAAATCAAGTAATAGGTTTTAGGACCTTGACATTGATTGACTATTCATTCTCATTACCATTCTACCCATTTATGTACTGTTCTCCCCCATGAGTTTATGGTTTTCTTATAGTTAGTGCCAATTTTCAATAACAAAGTATTTAACGGAGACAGTGCTTTTTAATTTTTTTAAACTAATTTGCAAGATAATACCATTCATGTCAATATTTATTGCCTGATTGTGGGGAAAGACAGCCGGGCTCAGTGAGGGTTTGGATGTGCAGCATGTCATGGTGGACAAAATATCGTTATTGATTCAGACAGACATAGTATCTTAGTTACCTAGTGCTGCTCTAACAAAAGCTACCACAGGTGGGTCGCTTTAAACAACAGGAATATATTATCTTACAGTTCTGGAGGCTAGCAGCTCAAGTCAGGGCATCAGCTCTAAGGGAGGCTCCTTCCCCGTCAGTAGCCCTGAGAGTTCCTTGGCATTTGTCTTAGTTTCCTATTGCGGCTGTAACAGAAATACCACAAGCGAGTGGCTTTAAAGAGCAGACATTTATTTTCTCACAGTTCTGGAAGCTAAAAGCCCAAATCGGCATCTCAGCTTTGTCAATACCTTCCTTGTCGGTAGCACTGGCATTCCTTGGTTCCTTGGTAACCTCATATGGCACCTGTCTTTCCCAGTATGTGCTTGCATCTTAGTTTAATCCTCTCTTTTTGTAATTCGGAAGTGATTAGGTTTAGAGCCCACCCTACAATGACATGGCCTCATTAACATAGCAAAGAGGACCCTATCTCTAAAACTGATTACATCTCCATGTACAGGGGTGAGGATCCCAGCACATATTTTGAGAGCACACAATTCAACCCTTAATAGAATTTTTAAAATAAGTTTTAATTTGTAACAGTCAAAAACTGGGTGCTATCCAAAGGTCCAGCAGAAAGTATATGGATAAACATACTGTGGTACATCCGTACAATGGCATATTGTTCTTGGATGCTGTCAAGTTGATTCCTACTCATAACAACCCTACGTGACAGGGTAAAATTGCCTATAGGGTTTTCCAGGATGTAATCTGTATGGGAGAAGGTCGCCAGGTCTTTTCTCCCATGCAGTCACCGATGGGTTCCAACTGTCAGCCTTTCAGTTAGCAGCCAAGCACTTCACCATTATTCCAGCAGGGCTCCTTAATGGAATACTACCTCAGCAACAAAAATGAATAAACTATTGATAGACACAATAACATGGATTAAACTCAAAATAATTATGCCGAAAGATGCCAGACTAGAAAGAGTACATATTGTATGATTACATCTATATAAAATTCTAGAAAATGCAACTTCAAGTATAGTGATAGAAAACAGATCCGCGGTTGCCTGGGGACAGGGTAAGGGGAGGGCCAGGAAAGGCGGATTACCAAGGGGCATGAGGAGACTTTTGGGGTGACCGATATGTTCACTACTTTGATTTTTGTGATAATTTTACAGGTGTTTACATACATAACTTGTCAGATTGTACACCTTAAATATATGCAGTTTATTTTATGCCGATTAAAAGAGCTCTGGTGGCACAGTGGTTAAGCGCTTGGCTGCAAACAAGAGGTTGGCAGTTCCAACCCACCTAGCGGCTCCTTGGGAGAAAAACTTGGCTATCTGCTTCTGTAAAGATTTAAAAAACAAAAACAAACCCAAACCCCATGCCATCAAGTTGGTTCCAACTTGTAGCAACTCTATAAGACAGAGTAGAACTGCCCCGTAGAGTTTCCAAGGAGCAGCTGGTGGATTTGAACTACTAACCAAAGGTTGACAGCCAAGCTCTCAACTGCTGGGCTTCCGGGGCTCCTCTGTAAAGATCACAGCCTAGAAAACCATATGCGGCAGTTCTATAAGGTCGCATGCGATTGCTATGAGTTGGACCCAACTCAAGGGCACACCAACAACAACGTACCACAATAAATCTGTTTTTAAAAAGACTGTATGTTTCCATTTATACGACATTCTGGAAATGACAAAACCATAAGAAGAGATAACAGATCAGTAGCTGCCAGGAGCAGGGGTGAGGCAGGAGTTGATTACAAAGGGGCCTTAGGGAATTCTGGGGTGATGATACAACTCTTCTATATCTGGATTGTGGTGGTGGGTACAGGACTGCATGCATTTGTGAAAAACCCTAGACTCACACACCTGAAAGTCTGAATGTTATTGTATATAAAATATACCTCATTTAAAAAATACTACCTTGGTATCAAAAACTTCATAAATTGGTAGTAAAAGTTACTGTCAAAAAGGGGCTTTCCTTTGAAATCTAATTCTATTCCTTTTATTTTCTAGTACAAGGTAACCAGCAGCCCAAATCACAGAGGATAGATCCACCACACCACAATATAATTTTCCTCATCAGAAACTTTTACACAAAGCCATCATCGGACATATGGGCTTGTAAGGGCAAAATGTGTCAGCCTAGCCCTTCATTGAGTTGTATAGCTGAACTGGCCTGAGCTGCCTTAAACGTGGCTAATTTCTAAACCACCACAGAGGCCTAGTTACACTCTCCCACCAAGCATCCACCCAACCTGCCTGTTATAGAGATGATGTCAAAAGAAGATGTCAGGGAGCATATTAAGTTTTCAAAGTTTCAAACACGTAAATACGTGGTAAAAGACCATATGCTAGTTTTCTTTAGTTTCTAGACCACAGTTGATGTACTGGGAATGATTATTGTAAGCTCTCTGAGATAAACGGAATCCAAGGTGGTTCCACAAACGAATATTTTCACTCATCTGTTGTCTTATCCCAGATTGTTTTTTATTTTCATCTTTTCTCTCTCCACAAAAAAAAAAAAAAAAATTGGAAGTGGAAAGAAGAAAGAAAGAAAAGAAACAGGAGGTATACTTGCAATGTTTACAAAGCAAAAAAGGAATGTTATGGTTCTGTGGATACAGAATGTTCTGACAGTATTTTAGATTTGGCAGGCCATCTGGTGTGGATGTTATCAAGGGCATTAGAAGCAAATAGCTAAATTCTGATATCAGTTCCCTTACTATGCTACCATATGGGAATCTTGTATCTTTTTTCCTCAGTCTATCCATTGTTGACTTGAGAGAGAAAAATCAAATTAAAAATGAGTATGTAAACTATTCCCACCCAACTTTTGGCTTGTCTAACACTGTGGCCTGTTTTTAGTACATAAACTCAATTTCTCATCTTGGCTTACTTAAGGAGGTTCCATTCATTGGCTTGAATCTTGTGTAGAAGCCAGAGTTGTAAAAAGTAAGGATCTTGAAGACTCAATATTGCTAAGATATCAATTCTCTCCAACTTGATACATTCAGTGCAAACCCAAAGTATATCCCAGCAGACAGTTTTATGGATAGTGACAAGCTGAAGCTAAGCTTTATATGTAAAGACAAATGAACTAGAATAGCCAATGCAATTTTGAAAAATAGCAAAACCCTGACACTACTCAATTCCAAGGCTTAACATTGTTGTTGGTAGGTGCCATCAAGTCAATTTCAACTCATAGCAACTCCATGTGACAGAGTAGAACTGCCCCATAGGGTTTTCTAGGCTGTGGTCTTTAGAGGAGTAGATCACTGGGTCTTTCTCCTGCAGAGCTGCTGGGTGGGTTCAAATCACCAACTTTTCAGTTAGCAGCTGAGCACTTAACTATTGTGTCACCTGGGCTCCTCAGGCTTAATATAAAGCTACCTTAATCAATATAGCCTGATATTGGTGAAAACATAGACCACTGATGGAGTCTAGAATCTATGACATCCCGGCAATAATAAGCATACCCAGAGCCCAGATATTTGTTTCTACATATTCATTCTTCTGTAAAAGAAACCAGGACTTCTTGTAGAAGTAGCTAGCTCCAGGACTGGAGTAGGGAAAATATAAAGCGAGCCTGGAGCATCTTGTGGTGCCAAAAAGTAAGGAAGTGCTCATAAAAGGATGGGGGGCAGCTCAAAAGGTCACAGGGGCCAACCTGAAAGAGCTCTCAATGTCCAAAGCTGGAACAAGTTGAGGAATAAAATAAATAATGATAGATTGGATTATAACTGATAGAATAAGCACCTATGAGTCTTTACTGGTATAAGTAAAGAATTGAATAAGTGGAAAAATGGGGGAGAAGGGAAAGTTCTTCCAATTAATAAATGCAGAAAGGATAATGGAAATAGAAAATTACCTTTAAGACACCACAATAATAATTGTTGCAGGTAAGATTTAGCAAAGGATGCTAAAATGAGTAATGGAAACTTTGAGGAGAAACACAATATTGACCTGTTCTTAAACTGTTTTCCCCAAGATACTTATTAATTACAAAAAGAAAAAATGGTAATTTTAAAATGGGAAGACCTGGCAGCTATCAGCTTAACCATGTCATCATGATTAATATCACCAATAATAAGACACATCGACATTGCACACCCCTTGATACAATACGTTGAGAAGGGTGCATTGTTTCTGTAGAATTCTTGCCAAAAATGCATAAGTTAAATATAATCACAGCTTGGAAGAGAATATGGAGACATGACTACTAAGTGCAATGTGGAATCCTGGTTTGGATCAAGGGCCAGAAAAGAAGATTATTGGAAAGACTGGTGAAGTCTGATTGTTAGAGATTGAATTGTGTCCCCCCAAAATAATTATTGATGTCCTGGCTGTCTGTACTCGTAGAAATGACTGTGTTTAGAAATAGAGTTTTTTTGTTATGTTAGTGAGGTCACACCAATGTAGGGTGGGTCCTAACCCTAATCACTTTTGAGTTACAGAAAGAGCAGACTAGACACAGAGACACACTCAGAGCGAAGAGGAAGACAAAAGAAGGTGACAGATGCATCTATAAACACAGGAACACCACAGACTGCTTGGCAGCTACTAAAAGCTGAAATAGACAAGGAAGGACTTCCCCTTAAGCCACTCCCTGAATTCTGACTTCTAGCCTCCTGAACAGTGAGAGATTAAATTTCTGTTCTTTAAAGTCACCCACTTGTGATATCTTTTGTTATGACAGCACCAAGTAACTAAGACACAGATTAAATCCATAGATTGTTGTTGCTAGTTGGCATTGATTCCAATGACGGTGACCCCATGTATGCAGAGTAGAACTGCTCCATAGGCTTTTCCAGGCTGTGACCTTTCAGAAGCAGATCACCAGGCCTATCTTCTGAGGCACCTCTGGGTGGGCTTGGACCATGAACCTTTTGGCTTGTAGTTGAGTGGTTAACCATTTGCCTCACCCAGGGACTCTTTAAAACACTTATATATAAAGAAAAAGTAACGGGTCTGTGTGCTGGCTCGTTAATAACATTCCCCTAGTTACAATAATGCGGCCAAAAAAGTTGCCCCGTGGTGGGCCACTGTGACTATTCACTGCATTTGAAAATAAAGACTAGTTAAGGATGTGTGAACAGAAGTCAAGAAATTAATACTTCAGAAGGTAATGCTAATTCATAACTCAGCCCAAGGAGGAAGCTTCATGTGACAAAAATAGTTTCACACTTCATAATCTCATGAACTCCTCTCAGATTTTCCCTAGTCTCCAAACCTGTTGTTTGCTCTCTCCTTTTTATCCCATCTGTCTCTCTCTGTCTCTCTCTCTCTTTTATGTTTTTCTCTTCCTCCATCCTTCTGCATTATGTCCATATATACCATAGGATTGAACTATATTTTTAGGTAATTGATGCTGTTATCAAATCAAGCTTTATAGCTTCTCTCTTTAAGCTTTTAAAATGATTCTTTCTTTCAAAATAAAAAGCTAAAGCTATATTAAGGTGATTGTTCTTCCATGTAAACCTTGAATGATATATGGTCTGTCTGAGGCTACCGGTTCTTGATGTTGTTTTTAGGTGCCGTTGAGTCAGTTCTCACTCATAGCGACCCTGTGTACAACAGAGAGAAACTCTGCCCTGTCCTGTGCCATCCTCACAATCATTGCTATGTTTGAGCCCACTGTCGCAGCCACTGTGTCAATCCATCTCATCGAAGGTCTTCCTCTTTTTCACTGGCCCACTACCATACCAAGCATGATGTCCTTCTCCAGGGACTGGTCCTTCCTGATAACATGTCTGAAGTATGCGAGATGAAGCCTCACCATCCTTGCTTCCAAGGAGCATTCTGGCTGGCTCTTGATAGGAAGTGTTTTCTTATCTCTGGCAAAAAAGCCTGGGAGCCCATTCAAAGTGATGTTGTCAGAATATATTTCATGAGACATTTTGAAACAGGCAGAAGAACAACAGCACAGGAAGATTTCATTGTTTAGCACTATAAATCAACCCAGGTTTTACCCTCTTGTTCATAACCACACTACAGTTGAATGCAATGTATAGATGGCCAGCTAAAAATATTGTAACTAATTTCAAAATCTGATTTTTTTTTTTACATAAAAGAGGTAATTTCTACTTGCAAAAGAGTTAATCAAATTGTTATATTTCCTTCTCCATCACCACTACTCTTTCAGAAAAAACAAATTATACTGAGTGCTGATATGGTACAAATTAGGTAACTGAGTGGTGCTCCCTGAATTAGCTACCCTGTAAATTATACGAAAATTAACTTCAAGTGGGGCACAAGCACTTTCAGGATCTGGCTGTCATCCTAAATGCCTTCACAGGAGGATGCAAAATGTTACTCTTTTATTTTAATTTGCTACTAATTTCCTAAGTTGAATTACCTCTAATTTAGCTCTGTTAGAGTCTGATCAAAAAAGATCCAAAAGATCAAGTAGGATAAGAATCTCTGTTCTGAAAGTGAAATTAAATACAGCATTTCTCAAATATGCTAGTATTCAGTTTCCTAAATCTATTCTTTTTTCACCCTCCAATTCTGCTTACATCTGGCCCTGGGCTGAAGCAAATGCCAAAGACAAGAGAAGAGAATGAAGTCCAGGTGTGTGCATAAGCATGGGTGTTTTGGGTGCATAAGCTGGGGAGAGGGGAGACTGGACTGCAGGGACCTCATTCTGTATTTGGAACAGCCTGCTGATTGGAATGCCCCAGCTACGGACAGAGCTCTGGGCCACAGTCCATACTATGAGACAACCAAAGTAGCTAGAGCTTTGAGAAAATTTGAAACTTGGAAAAGAAGGATCAAGATACAAAATTCTGACTCATAGCAAACAGAATAATTTAAGTACCTGAAGGACACTTTTAAAGCCCTTCAATGGGTCCCTTGGAGAAACATGAAAAGATTATTTTTTCTATCATAAAACAAGAACAGACTGCTAGAAGAAAGATAAATCAAAACACAAAAACAGCCTTAACAAGTTAAAATTATGAATGCCCCGGTTTTTCAACATTAGATGGGAGGCTCAGAATACATTTCAGGAACTCTAAAAGAACAAAGAGGCGGTGGTGGTTCCGTGGTAGAATCCTCACCTTCTGTGTGGAAGACCTGGGTTGGACTTCCAGCCAATGCACCTCATTCAAAGCCACCACCTGTCTCACAGTGCTGTCTTTCAGGTTGCTATGATGCCAAGCAGATTCCAGGAGAGCTTCCAGACGAAGATGGACTAGGAATAAAGGTCTGGCGATGTACTTTGGAAAATCAGCCAATGGAAACCCTGTGGATCACAATGGTCCAATCTGCAACTGATGGGGGATGGTGCAGGATTCGGCGGTGCTAAGTTCCTTGTGCATGGGGTCACCATAAGTCAGAGACTGACTTGATGGCAGCTAACAACAATAAGAACAAAAAGAAATAGAGAGCATAATTATGAGAGATAAAATAAGGGAAATAGAAACTAAATTAGGATATCTCCAGCAGACACTGATTGTTGCCTACTCAATATCCATTCTCCACTTCTTCCTTGTTGATATTTATTTTAAACGGGGCCTCAGATGAATTCTCCTTTTCCCCTTCACCCTTCCCTCCCTTTCTCGTAGACCACAGGAAGGATACCTGGAGAAAGAGCTGCTACCTTGGGACATTTGGGATGAATGCTACATGCTAAAGATGGTGCTTCAGGAAGAGAGAACGACCCTGGGTTCTTTATCGCATTTTGGAGTTTCCTTACCAGACCTAGACTTCTTACCTCTGTATTTCTTATTACATGAAAATTCGGAACTGGATTTTGTTGAATGAACTACTTAGATAAACGAGTGGTGCTCCCTGAGCTTGCTACCCCATAATTTATACCAAAATTAACTTTAAGTGGGTCACAAGCACTTTCAGAATCCAGCTGTCATTCTAAATACCTTTACTGGGTGACGCAAAATGTTATTCAGGTTTCTCTTTATTGCAGCTGAGAACAATTCTACCTAAGATAACATCCAACATACAACTAACAGAAATGAGGGAGGAAAAGAAGGAAGGAAACAGAGACGAGGATTTTCAAAGAAATAATAAAAAAAATTTCCAAGATATGAAGAGAAACAGTGTCTTAAATTTGAAAAGGTCTCCCAAGTGCCCAGCATGAAATTGATGAAAACAGTTCATATCTTGCATAACAAGGATAGAGAGATAATCTTAAAAGTTCCCAAAGATACAAAATAGGTAATATATACAAATATAAAAATAAAATTAAAGAATAATTTTAAGACAGAATTCTTAGCTGAGATGCCTAATGAAACATTTTCAGATGTACAAGGATTCAGAAAGTTTATTTTCCATGCAAACTTTCTTAGAAGATGCATCAGGATGTACTCCAGTAAAACAATATAAATCAAAAAAGAAGAAAGCATAGAGTCCAGGAAATATTAATCCAACTCAGAAAAGTAGCGAAAAACAATCTTAGAATGATTGTTCTCTCACCTTATAAAACTATCACTTCCATCTGAAGCACGTAAGTGAAAGGTGATCACAAACTCTAGGGGGAAAGATAGCTCCAAGCAAGTGCAATTTAGAATAGAAAGTATCTGGGTTTTCAGGGAAAAACAATTAATAGATTTCATGTAATAGATTCCACGTAACAGGACACATAGCAGAAAAGTGGAGAATGTTATAAATACAGTGAGGCCATTTCAAAATTCACAGGAGAAACAAAGGCGACCAGAACTCCAGAAGAATTAAAAACCTGTGCTAAAAAAGACGTGGACCAAATATAAAGTAAAACAGAATATTACATAATTTGAGCAATTGTAAAGAAAAACAATCAGAATCTATTTTGATGTACTTTGTTTATTGTCCCATCGATTGTAACAGTATAACTGTAGAGAGAAATAAGCGAACATTGTACTTAATGATACAGTGATCAATATTAATGTAGTCAAATATTGATTTTCAACTTTCAGAAGCAAACTGAGAATAAATCATTGAACATTTGCTAAGGGTTGGAGAACAGCATAAATGTTATCAGTCTTGACCGTTTAAAAGTAGAGCAGAGATGCCTGACAGAGACTGGAGAAACCCTGAGAGTATGGCCCCCTGACACCCTTTTACCTCAGTGATGAAGTCACTCCCGAGGTTCACCATTCGGCCAAAGATTAGACAGGGTCGTAAAACGAAACAAGACTAATGGGTCACAACAGTCCAAGGACAAGGGCTAGAAGGCAAGAGAGGACAGGAAAGCTGGTAATAGGGACCCCAAGGTTGAGAAGGATCAGCGTTGACATGTCATGGGGTTGTTAACTGTTGTCATAAAACAATACGTGTACTAACTGTTTAATGGGAAACTATATGCTCTGTAAACCTTCATGTAAAGTACAATTTAAAAAAAAAATCACATGATGTATGGCACTGGGCAAAAAAATAAAATAAAATAAAATAAAATAAATGTATAGCAGAGAGAAGTGGAATGGTAGAAGAGGAAAGAGGAGGAGGGAAGAATAATAACCCTAAACCCTTGTCTTATTAGATGAAGTTGAAAGAGCCTATCTATAGCATAGAACAAGAAATACAGCTTTATAGGATATGCAGCTACTATATAGATATATCTCATGTATGTATATAAATATACATCCACATATGGCATATATATATACATCATATATATTCATAAAGTTATATTAAATTATTTTGGGAGGAAGGGAGGAGGTAACGAAAGCCACAAATACTCACCTGTCACTGTGGGAAGGACATATCATACCTAGAATCAATGTGTCAATAATAAGCATATTATTAAAAGTTATGAAAGAATGGGTAGTACTTGAAATCAAAACGTAATAAGCATAATAATA
Organism: Dugong dugon; assembly: GCA_030035585.1. Lineage (NCBI taxonomy): Eukaryota > Metazoa > Chordata > Mammalia > Sirenia > Dugongidae > Dugong > Dugong dugon. The sequence continues at coordinate 18,689,648 of CM057460.1, forward strand.
AGCACAATATTTTAAGAAGAATGAAAACTAGAACCAGCCATAACCAGTACCTCCTGGGAAGTGGGATAGGAGAACAGCGAATGGTGGGGCAAGATAATGTTGCTTTTTTATGCTGTTGTTGTTGTGTGCCGCGGAGTTGATTTCCATTAACAGTGACCCCATGTGACAAAGTAAAAGTGTCCCGTAAGGTCTCCTAGGGTGTAATCTTTACAAGAGTAGATTGCCAGGTCTCGCTCCTCTGAAGCCACTAGGTAGGTTCAAACTGCCGAGCTTTTGGTTAGCAGCCGAGTGCTTAACAGTTGCGCCACCAGCCCTTAAAATGTGATTGTTCTTTAAAATGTATGCTTGCATGACATGAGGACCGCCACAGAAGCAATGTGCTGTGGGAAGAGACTGGTGACTGCAGCCAGGCTGCCACAGTCAAAGTCTGTCTATGCCTTTCACTGTTGGTGGGCCCTCTGTGTACCCTGCCTGAACCTCAGAGTCCACCTCTGCACCTTTCACTGTTGGTGGGCCCTCTGTGTACCCTGCCTGAACCTCGGAGTCCACCTCTGTGCCTTTCACTGGTGGTGCGCCCTCTGTGTACCCTGCCTGAACCTCAGTGTCCCATGTGTGTGTTTCACTGGAGGTAGGCCCTCTGTGCACCCTGCCTGAACCTCAGTGTCCCATGTATGTGTTTCACTGGAGGTGGGCCCTCTGTGTACCCTGCCTGAACCTCAGAGTCCATATCTCTGCCTTTCACTGGAGGTGGGCCCTCTGTGTACCTTGCCTCAACATCAGAGCCCACCTCTGTGCCTATCACTGGAGGTGGGCCCTCTGTGCGCCCTACGTAAACCTCAGAGCCCACCTCTGTGCCTTTCACTGGTGGTGGACCCTCTGTACACCCTGCGCCAACCTCAGAGTCCACATCTGTGCCTTTCACTGGAGGTGGGCCCTCTGTGCACCCTGCCTGAACCTCAGTGTCCCATGTATGTGTTTCACTGGAGGTGGGCCCTCTGTGTACCCTGCCTGAACCTCAGAGTCCATATCTCTGCCTTTCACTGGAGGTGGGCCCTCTGTGTACCTTGCCTCAACATCAGAGCCCACCTCTGTGCCTATCACTGGAGGTGGGCCCTCTGTGCGCCCTACGTAAACCTCAGAGCCCACCTCTGTGCCTTTCACTGGTGGTGGACCCTCTGTACACCCTGCGCCAACCTCAGAGTCCACATCTGTGCCTTTCACTGGAGGTGGGCCCTCTGTGCACCCTGCCTGAACCTCAGTGTCCCATGTGTGTGTTTCACTCGAGGTGGGCCCTCTGTGCACCCTGCCTGAACCTCAGTGTCCACATCTGTGCCTTTCACTCATGGCGGGCCCCTGTGCACCCTGCCTGAACCTCAGTGTCCCATGTGTGTGTTTCACTGGAGGTGGGCCCTCTGTGTACCCTGCCTGAACCTCAGTGTCCCATGTGTGTGTTTCACTGGAGGTGGGCCCTCTGTGCACCCTGCCTGAACCTCAGTGTCCCATCTGTGCCTTTCACTGGAGGTGGGCCCTCTGTGCACCCTGCCTGAACCTCAGTGTCCCATGTGTGTGTTTCACTGGAGGTGGGCCCTCTGTGCACCCTGCCTGAACCTCAGTGTCCCATGTGTATGTTTCACTGGAGGTGGGCCCTCTGTGCACCCTGCTTGAACCTCAGTGTCCACATCTGTTTCACTGGAGGTGGGCCCTCTGTGCACCCTGCCTGAACCTCAGTGTCCCGTGTGTGTTTCACTGGAGGTGGGCCCTCTGTGCACCCTGCCTGAACCTCAGTGTCCCATGTATGTGTTTCACTGGAGGTGGGCCCTCTGTGCACCCTGCCTGAACCTCAGTGCCCACATCAGTGAGTTTCACTGGAGGTGGGCCCTCTGTGCACCCTGCCTGAACCTCAGTGTCCCATGTGTGTGTTTCACTGGAGGTGGGCCCCTGTGCACCCTGCCTGAACCTCAGTGTCCACATCTGTGAGTTTCACTGGTGGTGGACCCTCTGTGTACCCTCTCTGAAACTCAGAGTCCCATCTGTGTGTGAGAATCTGATGTGGATGCAGTTCTCCCTCTTCATTCCATCAAAGAAGGGCACTCCCTGCATGCAGCAGATGCTCAGTCTGTAAGGGCTGTAGTTCTTCATGTCTCCCGCATCCTGAGACTCCTAACCTGCTTAAGAATGACACGTGTAACTTAAAACAAGAATTTAGAAGACAAAAATTATTCATTAGATAAATAACTAAAATAAAATAAAATAAAATAACTAAAATGAAATCTCTCAGAAACAATTTTTTAAAATAAATGGATAATATACAGTTGCCACCTTTATCCAGTCTATAATTCCAAGGGTTATTTTAACTATGCCGATGTTATTTTGTGTAATAAATGAGAGAATGAAATCACACTGACATTGGTGGATGTTCATTTCTACCCTTAATCAGCTTGTCAGCCACCAGCAACCGTCCCGTTAGAGCTATATTTTGGTATTGCTTTTTTTTTATTTAGTATTTATGAAGACATGCCTTAATAGGGCAATATACTTACAAACTCTTAGTACATGAAAGTATATGTTTAATTTTTTTCTGTAGCAAAAGGAATATTCAATAAGTGGCAATGGGACAATTGGCTAATTATTTGGGGGATGGAGTTTATTTCCTCATCTCAGACCGTAAACTGAATAAAATAAATTCATAATGAATTAAAAAGTAAAATATAAAGGATTAGACTAGTAAAAACACAAAATAAATAAAAATACAAAGTATTACCAGATCTTATACAATTAAAGATTTTCTAAGCATAAAGCAAAAGAAGAAATTACAAAGAAAAAGAGGGATACATTTTTCTATGTGAAAACTGATCATTTCTGATGTTAAAAAGACAATGAAAAGCAAAACACAAACTAAGAAAATTGGCAATACACTGTACACAGAATTCCTACAAACCAAGAAGCAAAAGTCAAACATTGCAGTAGGAAAAATATGCAAAGGAAATCAGATAATTTTTTTAAAAAATCAAAATATGTAAAAAAGATGTTCAAATTCATAACAAAGAGCTACAACTGAAAATAATGAGATACCATTTTTTTCTTCTAAAATTGCAAAGGTAAAAAATAATAATCCTAACATCCAAAATCCCATTGCCCTCAAGTCGATTCCAACTCAGAGCAACTCTATTGGAGAAAGTTGAGCTGCCCCATAGGGTTTCCAAGGAGTGCCTGGTTGATTTGAACTGCTGACCTTTTGGTTAGCAGCTGTAGCTCTTAACCACTACGCCTCCTGGCAGAGATGAGGTGAAAAGGACACACATGCACACTGAGCCTGTGCTGGGTGTGGCAGGGTCAGGCCCTGGAGCAAGTCAACAGCAGGTGTCACCGGAAACCCTGGAGCAGGCATTTATTCTACTCACAGTGCCTGAGGAAGAGGGGGAATGGGCAAGTTTCCTCCAGTAGGAGGAAATGAATTTGACAAGAGCTTTAAAATGCTGAGAGACTTCGAGTTAGGAATACTTTTTAGGAATGGACAATCAGATTATTTAGTCAAAGACCTGTGTGTGAAGTATGAGGATGTTCCTCATAGCATTCTTTCTATCAGAAAACCAAAAAACAACAAAGATAACACTGGCAATGTCCAAATAATAACCAAACCAAACGAAAACCATTGCCGTTGAGTGGATTCCAATTCATAGCGACCCTATAGGACAGGGTAGGACTGCCCCATAGGGTTTCCGAGGAGTGCCTGGTGGATTTGAACTGCTGACCATTTGGTTAGCAGCTGTCACTCTTAACCACTACGCCACCAGGGTTTCCAGTCCAAACAACAGGAAATGCTTAAATAAATTATAGTGTATCCATATAAGGATATATTGCATGACATTAAAATTGTAAAGTTTTAATGGTTTGGGAAATGCTCATAATACAGTATTGATCAAATACAGAGAGTGAGCAGGACTCCATTTTCTCAAATATATGATAACGCTGAGTATATACTGAGTGTTTACTATGGGCCAGATAATGTATTAAAAATTTATACATATTATAAGTATTTATACATATTATACATATCTATTTCAATTTCCAAACTGCCCTATGAAGTATGTGCTATTAGTGAACATGTACATGCAGATTATACGTATATATACACACACTCACACACACATATGTACATATACAGCCGACCAGTTGCTGTTGAGTCGACTCTGACTCATGGTGACCCCATATGTGTCAGAGTAGATTTGTGCTCCATATGGGTTTCAATAGCTGATTTTTTGGAAGTATACTGCCAGGGCTTCCTTTTGAGGCACCTTGGGTGGACTCGAACCTCCAAACTTTTGGTTAGCAGCTGAGCGTGTTAGCTGTTTGCACCACCCAGGGACTGCTATGTACATATACATGATTATTTGATGACAATTTTTCCTTCCCTCCCTGACCTTGCTCCGCCTTCGTGGGAGGAGTATATTCCTTGCCCCCTTGACTCTGTGACTGGTCACGTGTGTAGCTTTAGCTACTGAGACACTACTAGATTGATGTGAGCAGACCCTTCGAAGGAGCTTGCATGGTTTGACTTTCCTTTTTTGCTTCTGCCATAGCCAAGACAGGAGTAAACCAATTGTCGTTGAGTTGATTCCAATCCATAGCGATCCTATAGGATAGAGTAGAGCTGTCCCATAGGGCTTCCCAAGAGGCTGGTGGATTCGAACTGCTGACCTTTTGGTTAGCAGCCAACCTCAGGTATTCACTAGACTCAGAATGAGACATGTGGCTTAGGTCCAAACCCACCTACCATGTGGAGCCAGGCCCAAGTGAAGCTAACTGGCTGAGTCCAGCAAGCCATCAACCTATACATTCATGAGTGAGAAAAACAAATGTTTGTTCTTGTAGTCCACTGAAATTTTGTGGTTATTACAGAGCGTTACTGCAGAAAAAAGACGAATACAACACACCTACAGAAAAATTTCCACCCCCCATCTGTCAGTTTGTTGTACTGTGGTTGTTTGCATGTTTGCTCCAATGGTGGAAACTATGCCACAGGTATTTCAAATACCAGCAAGGACCCATGATGGACAGGTTTCAGCAGAGCTTCCAGACTAAGAGACCAGCTCTCTTTCTTCCAGGAAGAAAGTTCTGGTGATCTACTTCCAAAAATTAGCCAATGAGAAGCCTATGGATCACAACAGAATATCGTCTGATATAGTGCTGGAAGACAAGCCCCCTAGGTTGGAAAGCACTACACAACATACGAAACAATGGACCTAATCAATTAATCATGCCAATGATCGTGAAGATGGCACAGACGTGGGTAATGGTTCATTATATTGCACATACAGTCATCGTGAGTTGGGGCAAACTCAACTGCAACTAACAACAACAGCAAAGAAAGCTTCAGTGATAACAATCTCTGGGTAGGAGAATTATGGGTGATTTTTACTATCCTCTTTATAGCTGTTGAAAGCTTTTAAAAACTGATACATATTACTGTTTTCAATTTGCCAACATGTCTTTCTATAAAACAAATAATTACTCTTGCATGTATGTTTTATGTTTACATTTATATATAGAATTATCTTTAAATTATATTGATTTGAAACTTTTGAAATTATATATTACTCTTTTATTCAAACTTAATGTTAAAATTCAACTTGTTCCCTGTATAAAAATGTTGCAAGTTAAATAGTTCCTTGGCTCAAAGAGCGACTTAGATTAAAAAAAAAAAAAAAATTTGAAGACTCATTGAATTCGTAGCCTACCTTCCTGGACATATATGAATTTCTCCAAAATGTCATAGGACTAGTATAATAAGTTGCTCATGGAGTTCCAATTGTAAAGACTTAGCCTTAAAGAGGAGGCAATCTTAGTCTGTTTTAGTTTGTCTAGAATCCTGAGCGAACTTTAATTTTTACAACTATTGCAGCAATCCACTTGGATAAATTTGTTGAACCATGATAAATCAGAGAGGCCTTTGAGAACACTGGTAAAGCATCTTATGTAGCAACTAAGGGGAGAGAGGCCATCAGACAAAACAGTGTTAAGGACCTGGCCAGAATCCAAATTATTCCTCACGGTGCTTCTGAGTTACCGTCCCAAAGTCCCCTTGAGCAGGGAAAACCCAGGCCAATTACTTTGGCAAAGGGGGAAATCAAGAGTTAGCTTCACCTCTGCCATTTAGCCTAGTCCTTTAGTCTCTTGCTCTCCTGGGTGGCTTGGATCCGCATGGCCATTTGGTCTGACCTCGAGAGGTAGACGGATTAAAAAAATAAATAAAAATCCATCCTTATATTTTTATAATTAATTTTGTTCATGTTGACTGCTCCAACAAGACTGTAAGAATTACCAAATGGTTATGGTCTCAGGTGAAAAGAGAACAAAAGACTCTGAATCTTTTTTTTTTTTCTTTTTAAAGGTTTATTTTGACATGATTTCTGATTTACAGAAATGTTGGAAGAAGTGTTCAAAGGAGTCCCAAATACCCTTCACCCAGATTCTCTGAAAGAAAAAAGTGGAAGTTGCAGACATGGTATCACTTGCTATAAATATTTCAAGCATATATATATACACCTTAAAATCAAGGGCATTCTTTTACAGAACCAAGTATGATGATCAAAACCAGGACATTAATATTGGTAGATAACTGTTATCTAATGTAGTGATAGATTTTTCCCATTGTCTCAATATTATTTCCTTTAGCAAACAAACAAAAATGACAGCAACTCTAATTCTGTAATACTTTGTCTGCTTTGCCTTCCCTGAACTCGATTGTAAATATTCTCCCCTTAGAGGGAGTCCCTGGGTGGTGCAAACAGTTAACAGGCTCAGCTGCTAACAAAAATGTTGGAAGTTTGAGTCCACCCAGAGTTGCCTCTGAAGAAAAGTCTGGCAATCTACTTCTGAAAAATCAGCAATTGAAAGTCTTACGAAGCACAGTTCTGCTCTGACACACATGGGATTGCCAAGAGTCAGAACGGACTCAACATCAACTGGTTTAGAGGGCTGTTTGAGGCAGAAAAGGGCATGAATTCCAGAAGTCAAAATGGGATGGGCAAAATGTCTAGCTGCTCATCAAGATATTTTTTGAATACCTTTTCCTGAAATACAAGTACTTCAAGCTACAGATTGCTTCCTGAATGTTTGGGGCCACTGAGCGAGTACAATGTCTTGACCAAAGAATCATACTGAATATTCATCACGCTGATTTTAGGTAGACCATTGGCAATTGAGAGAGTATTTAAAGAAATACAGACTTTAATTTACTTCCTTACTGTAAGCATTTCTTATCTGGTTATTACATTTATATCTCTGACGGTTCCTGTGTGCTCATCTTTGCTTGTCTTTCTTTTCTCTTTACTGCTTACCTCTATCTCTAGTTCAATATTTTCTTTTTTCCTTTTCCAGACTTTCTTGAACAAATCCCAGTATCACTTTTCTCTTAAAAAAATCAAATATCAAAAAAATGAAAAGAAAAACAGAGACAGAGGGAGGAGGGAGTGGAAGGAAGGAAGAAATGTAATTTTTTTATTATCTACTCATATTTACTTCAGTATGTCAAACAACTCCTAGTATCGTGAATCCAGATTGATATTTGCATTTGGATTTGCGAGGCTAAGAACCCTGTTCTGTGGAGAGAAGAGAGTTATAAGCAGCTCCTTGGCCCTCCTTTAGCAGGATCACCCCTTGATGCTGACGTACGTATGACTGGTGTGGGGGTTGTTAGGTGCTGTGGAGTCGGTTCCAACTCATAGCAACTCTATGTACAACAGAACAAAACGGTGCCTGGTGCTGTGCCATTCTCACAACCTTTGTTAAGGTTGAACCCATTGTTGCAGCCACTGTGTCAATCCATCTTGTTAAGAGATTGGTGTGAGAGGTGAATATTTTGGCAACCTCAGACATCTTTTCGTAAACTTGCTCACTTTAACTGCAACCAACCCAGATGCTGTTATGGCGTATTCGTGGAACTAACAGTTATGGACAGGAGAGATTTAAAATAAGCTGATGCCTTTGGAACCAAAAGGGCTGTTCTTGCCGCACTGGTGTTCTAGTAAATATTTAACAGCTAGCTCTCTTTTTAAAAAGCCCTGATTTGTAATGTTCGCCAGTTTCCAAGGTGTAAATACTTCACCAGCTGTCTTTTCAAAAAGCCCTGATTTTAATGTTTGCCAATTTCCAAGGTGTAAATACATCATCAGCTGTCTTTTTAAAAAGCCCTGATTTGTAATGTTTGCCAATTTCCAAGGTGTAAATACCTCACCATGGCCAATTTCAAGTTTCTAACATGATGTCATTGAACTCAGAGTTGGAAAGAGAGGCACACAGATGGCTCTCACTTGCAGGTACAAGCAGCTTCCATCTTTCAGGACTTATTGGATGGATTTACTAATACCTCAAGCATTTATGGATACCTTGGGTGAGCTCTGTAGTGCAGTGGTTAAGTGCTATGCTGCTAACTGAAAGAGCAGCAGTTCAAACCCAGCAGCCACTCCATGGGAGAAAGATGTGGCAGTCTGCTTCCATAAAAATTTACAGCCTTGGAAACCCTATGGGGAAGTTCTGCTCTGTCCTATAGGGTCACTATGAGTTGCAATTGACTTGACTGCAATGGATTTGGTTTGGGGCCAGCCATCTCAAGTCTAATACTCACTCTCTCAACATCTTCCCAATGCTGTCTATCCTATCCCCACCTCTGCCAACCTTTGCCTCCTAATTCAGAGAGAAAGCATTGAGGTGATTAGACAGTATTCCATCAAACTCTTGCCTCTGCATGTACCATTTTCCATCTCTGCATTCACCCTCATGGTCTCTCATCCTCTGAGAAAGAGGTGGTTCTTCCTTTAAGTTTAACCATGTACTCCAGAGCAAACTTCTAAACTCTCTTTACAGTTTTTCCCTCTTTCCTGGAGTTTTAATCACTCTTCTATACCATTTCTTTCTTCTCAGTGTATGAATATGATCAAGGCTTGTTCTTGATCATTTTAAAACAAAACCAAAAGGCAGCTCACATAATCCCACTTCATTCTATAGTATCCTTCCTTTTGTTTTTCCGTTTGTGGTAGGCAGAAATCTAAGATGGCTCCCAAGATTCCCAACCCCTTGTGTACATACTCTGTGTAATCCCAAGAGTTGTGAATATGATATATCTCATTACCATGATTAGATTATGTTGTATGGCACAATTAACTTTAAGAAGTGGCAATAATCCTGGTGAACCTAATCTAATCACATGAGTTTTTCAAGTTAGAGTCTAGGTATCAGGAATGGAGAAGTCAGTGATTTGAAGGATGAGAAGGATTTGACACAGTGTTGCTGGCTTGATGGTGGAGGGGGGCAGATTTTCTTCAGAGCCTCCATGTAAGAATTCAGCCTGGCCAACAGCTTGATTTTAGTCTTGGGATACCTGAGTAGAGAAACCACCATGCCATCCTAGGATTCTGACCTGCAGAACTGTGAACTAATAAAGGGATGTTGTTTTAAACCTCAAAGTTTGTGATAATTTGTTACACCACAATAGAAAATTAATACAAGTTCTTTACACTTGCTAATTCCACTTAGTCATTCCTTCACCTAGGGTAATCTTGTTTCTTCTTGTGCATTTCAGTCTAAATCCAATGGTCCTATCTCAGCCAACACTAAAATCCTGGAGCAAAATTATGGTTAAATCCCTGTTAAGTAGAAGCTGCATATCTCCCTCTCAGGGACAACTTCACAATGGTCCAAGAAACTCTGGTTTGTTCTATCCAATTGCCAAGTAGAAAAACAACCATCTGAGCACTTCTGCAGTAGGCAAGGACAGTGAGCTCCAATGAGCATGGGCGATTTCTTTATGTTGCAGAAGCTATTGCTGCAAAAGACCTCTTGAAAGTATTGAAAAGCAAAAGTGTCACTTTGAGGACTAAGATGTGCCTGACCCAAGCCATGGTCTTTTCAGTCTCCTCATATGAATGCGAAAGCTGGACAATGAACAAGGAAGACCAAAGAAGAATTGATGCCTTTGAATTATGGTGTTGTCAAGGAATGTTGAATATACCATGGACTGTCAAAAGAATGAACAAATCTGTCTTGGAAGAAAGACAGCCAGAATGCTCCTTAGAAGCGAGGATGGTGAGATTTTGTCTCTCATACTTTGGATGTGTTATCAGGAGGGATCAGTCCTTGGAGAAAGACATCATGGTCAGTAGGGTCAGTGAAAAAGAGGAAGACCCTCAATGATGTGGATTGACACAGTGGCTGCAACAGTGGGCTCAAACATAGCAACGATTTTGAGGATGGCACATGACTGGGCAGTGTTTCGTCCTGTTATATGTAGAGTCGCTATGAGTTGGAACCAACTGGATGGTACCTAACAACACAATACATCATTTTAACATACAAATACAAACTCACACCTCCATTTGGTTCTGCCAGTATGCCGTCACAGCGTTGATCTGGGCACTGCTTTGAGAGTGGAGTTTACAGTATAGTTGGGAAAAATAACATATGTGCCCAAATAACGACCCTTTGAGTAGAAATACATTTCTATAATAATTCAGAGAAGGAAGTGATTACTTCTTATTGGAATAGCACAAGAATAACACGACAACCTTTATCAACAAGGTTGTTGGTGAATGGTCCTTAACCTTTTGTATAAACTGAACTAAGTAATATTTTTCCATCATCTTAGTAGAAATTCATGATATCACTATCTATTTCTAAAAATGTCTTCCTCACAGAAAACCCAGAATTCAATTCAATTTAAAAAAAGTTTCTTTGGAATTAGTGACTATTCTCAAAGGAATAAAATTTTAGGTTTTTAATCTTATTAAGTTCCTTAGAGTGACAAACCCCTGCAGAGTCAAGAGGACTTGCTTTTTCCTCACAGTGGGACCTAAGCCTCCTGGAGTTAGGTAACAGGAGGGCCCATAGAACTGCCCTTGGCAGAACCAGCTCACAGGAGAGCAAGAAGCTCTCTCAGACTTCATTGGAGGGACTTCAAAGAGAAGTTCATGTTTTTCTCAAACATCTCACTAACCCCCAATGGGAAATACATATTCTGGACTTTGTGTTTCCAATCACTCATCTTTGGGAGGAAAACCAAATCTCCCATTATTGTTCATTAGCACTTTACCCCTAGGGAATTTCATGGCACATCAGCTATCACTATGGACTCCAGAGAACAGGACCCTGAAGGAAGAGGACATAGAGAATAGGCAGAGGAATTTTGGAGGGAGGTGGAGTCAGGAGTAAGTTTGGACCGTGAGGCATAAACGAATCCAGAGTGTATGGAGTAGAGACAGTATGATGCTTCTCCAGGGGAGAACAGATTGTACAGAAGAAACAGATTCAGGAAGGTGGCCCCTCTAGGACAAATGGGACCCTCAACAGGGGAGAAATAAGGACCTAGAAAGGCATAGAGCTTCCTCTCAGTTCACACAAGTAACAGATTTGGGACTTGAGTCCAAATGTAGGTCTTTTCTCTCTCTCTCTTGCTTTTCTCTGCCTCTACTAGGCCTGTCAAAACAACATCTCCTTCTGAGACTTTAAGATTCTAAACCATGAGAAGGACTAAATCTTCTTTATGGTATTTTCCCTGACAGCATTTGGCACATAGGAGGTATTCAATAGATGTTTGTGGTACAGGATTTATTTTTCTTAATTACAAGCTCAAGAGGTGGGGCCAAGAGGCGGAGTAGTCAGATGCTTCCAGTGGCCCCTCTTACAACAAAGATCCAAAAAAACAAGTGAATAGATTATATATGACAATCAAGGAGCCATGAACATCAAAGGCAAAGTTGAGAAATTGGACTGAGTGGCAGGGGGAGGGAGAACCGGTTCAGAAGCAGCAAGGAGTTGCCAGACCTGACCCAGCAGGAGCTGATGCCTTGCATGTTGTGGGGCAAGCAGTGGCACTCTGGATGCATTTTCCACATCAGGAGAGGCTGAGTGGCAGGAGTCTGCTCAGGCCTCCAGAGCCAGTGAAAAGCAGCGCTCAGTTGGCAATAGATAAGTACATGTGTTCAACCTACCACATGGATCAAAAAACACCCTCCTTGGGAAAAGATTAGCCCAAAGGACTAATTGTCCACAGCTACCAAGGCCTCCACCAGACTGAGTCCAGTACAGCTAGAAGGTGCCCGGCTACCACCACTGAGTGCTTTGACCAGGATCACAACAGAGGGCTCTGGACAGAGCTGGAGAAGTTTGTAGGGCATAATTCTAACTCACAAAAAAAAAAAAGACCAGATTTACTGGCCTAAAGGAGACTGGAGAATCTTCGAGAGTATGGCCCCCAGACACCCTTTTAGCTCAGTGGTGAAGTTACCTCTGAGGTTCACTGTTCAGCCTGGGAGTGGACAGCCCCGTAAAACCAAATGAGACTAACGAGGTACAGGAGTCCAGTGACAAGGGCCAGAAGGCAGAAGGGGACAAGGAAGCTGGTGATAGGGAACACAAGGTTGAGTAAGGATATTGTTGATGTGTTGTGAGATTGTTAACCATTGTCATAGGGCAACATTTGTAGTAACTGTTAAATGAGAAACTATTTTGTTCTGTAAGCCTTCATCTTAAGTGAGAATAACAGCACAATTGGAAGAACGTAGTCAATGTCACTTAAATGTGTATGTAAAAAGTTTTAAAAGGGGGTATCTTTGGCTATGTGTATTTTCACCAAAAAAAAAAGAAAAAAAAAGTTGAGCATTTAGAGGGTTAAGATGTTGTGGGGTTGTTAACCAATATCATAAAACAACATGTGTACTACTGTTTCATGAGAAACTATTTGTTCTGTAAGCTTCACCTGAAGTACAATAGAATATTAAAAAAAAAAAAAAAACCCTCCTTGGGAAGAACCTCTCTCCCACTTATCTGCTCCCTCCCCACTCTGCACCGGCTGCCAGGTGGGCTTCTGTAATTGCCTTATCCCCTGTGCCAGAAGTAGGACCCATCACATGCCCTGAGCCTGGAAAGGGAACAAATTAACAAAGCAGGAAAAAATAATCTGCCAGCTCCCCTAAGCCAGGAACTCAGGACAGGTACAGCCCCTTCATGTAGGCACAGGCATAAGAGGTCCACAGACTTTGAACACTTTTCTTCCCTGCATAGACCTGTGTGGGCCCATTTCAACAGCATAGGCCCTCATTAGCACAGTACAACAGGGTATATACCTGAAGCCTAACTTCACTGTATCAGCTATATGGTGGAGTGGCAGGTTTGTGACATTTGACACTGCTAGGCCCATTAAGCAGGGTCCCCACCTACCTACCTCAGGGGTCTGAGGACTGGTGGCTCCATCCATGCCACCTAGCCACCTGTGACAGAGGTCCAAGAATAAGCGGTGCCTCCCAGTCCTTACATCCAACAGCACTGGATGCTCATAGTCCAGCTGCAAAACCCACCCACCTATGCACTCTAGGGAACAGGGACATGCTTTCCTCCCAGACACTCAGGAGCAGCCGTCAGTCCCCTGCCTTGTTCAGCACGTGATCCCTTATTGCAGCCAGATACGTGTGCCTACTCCAATCACCCCTGCCTACCTAGGTCTGTAGGTGAGGGCCTGCATCACACACTTGGTGACCAACTATCTGGACACTGGAGCTGAATCCATACAAGAAAAGTAAACAGACTCCTAGGCTCACATACCCAGTAATGGATCTAACCACCTGGTAACAGGACATTAGAGCTTCAAAAGAGCCAGTGTCTCAGTCGTCTAGTGCTACTCCAACAGAAATACCACAATTGGATGGTTTCAACAAAGAAAGTCTATTCTCTCACAATCCAGTAGGCTACAAGTCCAAATTCAGGGCATCAGCTCCAGGGGAATGCTTTTTCCTTCGGCTCTGGAGGAAAGTCCATGTCATCAGTCTTCCTCTGGTCTGGGAGCTTCTCTGCACAGGAACCTCAGGTCCAAAGGAGGAGCTCTGCTTCTGGCACTGCTTTCTTGGTGGTATGAGGTTCCCATGTGTCTCTGCTCGCTTCTCTCTTTTATATCTCAAAAGAGATTGCATTGACACTGATCTGTCAACCTCATCAGTATAACCTCATCACAGTGATAGAATTTACAACACGTGAGGAGATCACACATAATCTCATCATAGTGGTAGAGTTTACAACACATAAGGACATCACATCAGATAACATGATCATCCAATACTAGGAATCATGACCCAGTCAAGTTGCTACACACATTTTTTGGGGGACACAATTCAGTCCATGACAGCCAATAATCAAACTAGCTCACACAAGCAGCCTATTTGTGCATATCAAAACAAAACAAGAAGCTAGGACACAGTAAGCAAACATAAAATAAATAAATATAAAAACTTATTGATGGCTTGGAGACAACAGTCAATATCAAATCACATAAAGAGGCAGACCATGATAGCTTCAGCAAGCTCCCAAAACAAAGAATCAAGCAATCTTCTGGAGGATGAGAATTTCTTGGAATTACCAAAGGTAGAATACAAAAGATCAATATACAAAATTCTTGAAGATCTCAGGAAGGAGATCAGGCGATACACAGACCAAGCTAAGGAACACACAGATAAAGCAATAGAGGAACCTAAGAAGATTATGGAAGAGCACAATGACAATTTAACAGGCTGCAAGAATCCATAGAGAGACAGCAATCAGAAATCCAGAAGATTAACAATAAAATTTTTGAATTAGACAACTCAATAGAAAGTCATAGGAACAGAATTGAGGCAATGGAAGTCTAATTAGGGAGACTGAAGATAAAGCACTTGACATCACCTTATGTGGGACTCTATCAAGAGGAATAGCCTATGAGTGATTGGAGTACCAAAACAGGGGGAGATAACAGAAAATACAGAGAGAATTGTTGAAGATTTGTTGGCAGTAAACTTCCCTGATATCGTGAAAGATGAGAAGATACCTACCCAAGAGATCAAACCATACACAAGGTAGATCCCAAAAGAAAGTCACCAAAACATATTATCAACAAACTTGCCAAAACCAAAAACAGAGAATTTTAAGAGCGGCTAGGGATAAACGAAAAGCCATCTACAAAGGAGAGTCAATAAAAATAAGCTGGGACTACTCAGCAGAAACCATGCAGGCAAGAAGGCAATGGGATGACATATATAAAGCCTTGAATGGGAAAAATTGCCAGTCAAGAATTATATATCCAGCAAAACTGTCTCTCAATTATGGTAAACAGAAGTTTAGGGAATTTGCAAAAACCAAAATTACAAGAAATACTAAAGGGAGTCCTCTGGTTAGAAAATCAATAACCTCAGATAACAACCCAAGACTAGAACACAGAACAAAGCAACCAGGTATAAACCCAGATAGGGAGGTCACAAAAATAAATCAAAGTTGGTCACAAGCTCATGCAACTCTGCAAAATCTCTCCTGCAAATGTTCACTCACGTATGCACAAACACGTATGCATACACACATGCACACATATGCACATATATGCACACACATTCTCACACACATGCACACACAAATGCATACACGTGCACACTTACACATATGCACAGTGCACACACATATTCACACACACACACACACACACACTCATTCTTATAGGTTCCAGGAGAAATGTTTGATTCTTCATTCGTTTTGCATTAAAAAACCAGGATAATTTGTATTTATATTTCTTCGTCACCCTTTCTGCCATTTTGATTGCTGGTATAGACGGTCCCCATGGGAAAGTAATAGAGTTTGCATCAGTGGGCCTCACCTTTTTCTGTGCATCAGAACAAACTGAGGAACTTTTAAAAATTACAAACGCCTGGACTCTACCTCGGAGATTCATTTTTGGTTGCTCTGGGGTGGGGCTCAGGCATCAGTATACTTAAAGTGTCCCCGTGTGACTTAAATATGCAGCCAAGTCTGGAAACCACTGATTTAAATTTTATTACCTTTCCATGGAGAAAAACCCCACCCCAGACTAATTAATTTAGAATACCTATGGATGGGATCAGAATCTTGTAGAAATCATTAAGCTTCCCGTCTACCTAAATTTTGCTCCTGGATTTGACAAATTCTTTCACCCTAAGGTTTTAATAATGTACTATATTAATCTGGATCTGGGATTTTCAAGAAAGAGAACTAAACAAGAGGACAATACACAAGGCAAGTCGACGTTAAAAAAAGATGGAGGAGGAGGCAACCGAAGAGGAGGAAGAGGAGAAGGAGAAGAAGAATTTTTAAAAGAGTCCCTAGATGTGGCCCTGGTGGCGCAGTGGTTAAGAGCCACGCTGCTAACTAAAAGGCCTGCAGTTCGACTCCACCAGCCACTCCTTGTTAACCCTATGGGGCAGTCCTACTTTGTCTCTAGGGTCGCTATGAGTCAGAATCGACTCGACAGCAACAGGTTTGGTTTAGTCCCAGGTGTGGCCAGGGTTGAGAATCTATGTATCAAAACAATGGCTCTAGACCAGTTGCACATACAAGAAACAGCCACGGAGACATAAAAATACAAACCCAGGTACCGCCCTCAACGTACATCAGGATCTTTACTTTGCAGAGCTCCCACTCTGTCCACTGCTGGTCATAGAGGATGCCATTAATGGAAGCAAGTCACAACATTTGCTTTCTTGAACTCCTCCCACCCAATCAAAGGTGAAACATTGCATGCTGCAAATGATAAGGGTCCCCAGAGAGGCGCCAGAAGGAGACTCTGGTGTGTTGAAAAGCAGACTTGGCCGAGATGAGGTCCTGCCTACAGGTTCATGTGCTTGCAGGTGGGAGTACGCTGAGTGCTCGTGTCTGAGGGGTGATATCATTTCACAAGATGGAACACAGTTTACATCTCCACATGGCCGACCCAAATTAACCAGAGCTGTAAACTTTCACCTAAAGTGCAATAAAAAATAAATTTTTTTTTTCAAAAGTACTTGTTTGATTAGTGAATCTAAAGAACTTTCTTATGGACCTGAGTATCTAGTCTCCTGAGCGTATATCTGAGCAACTGGAGTTCTTATAGGATTTGCTAAAAGGAGCTGGCCTGTTGGTAAATGGGCTTGGTAGACTGCCCCCAGTTACAGTAAATCTCAGTCCTGACATTGGGCACTCTACTGCTAATGAAAAATTAAGAGCAAGTCAGCTCCAAGTGTGTCCACTCTCTCCTATACCTGCCAACCCATCCACTTACCAAGTGGAAGAGAAAAGCATTCGGATTACAACGTGCATCAGCTTGAAGACCGTGTCACTATTACTTCTTGGTAGCATGACCTACCCTCAACCCAGTTAGGGAGAACTGCAATTTGTCTAACGCTTAACCAGTTCCATATAGTCTCACCAAAATGGCAAAAAGGAGTTCTGAAACGTTCTTAACATGACTTTGGTTGCTTGAAGAACATATCTTCTCTCTTTGGGTAAAAACATATTCTTTGGAAGTGGTTAGTTACCGCTTATCTCAGGGTATGTATTCCAAACCCTCACCTCACTTCTTCACTGACTGTTGACTCTTTTGCCTTAAAATACAAAGAACTTCTGTTAAGCAAGCTAACCGCTGGACACGTTATGGCTGCAAGCTGAAAGAAATGAGGTGTGTACCACAGACCACATAAAACAATGAAAGCAATTTAAAGACAAAATGTACGAGGTAACAAGGAACAGTTCTGCAATATCAAAAGCATATGAGCTGCCTGCTGCTTTGGGCAATGCTCTGTAAATCTTGGCTTTTACCCAGCCTCGCCCTGGAGCCCTCCTTGACAAGAGCAGGGCTAGGAAGCCAGCACCCTGCATCTTCCAATCAGCCTTTCTGGCCAGCCCAGACCAGGTCAAGGCAGCCTTTACGAAACAGAACTCTCCAACACCACACAGCTCCCGCTGCTGAAACAGAAGAAGGCAGAACCAAGGGACAATTTACAGCTGATTAAGAGGCCAGTGAACTGTGTTATGCCTTCTGCTTAGATTTGCCTTTACCCTTTTAATGAAGCACTTTGTTAAACAAGAGCTCCATCTATGGGAAAAATCAGTTATACCTACTTCTGCCCTTTAACCAGGGGCACTGGTGGTGCAGTGGTTTAAGCGCTTGGCTGCTAACCGAAAAGATGGTGGTTTGAACTCACCAGTCGCTCCGAGGGAGAAAGATCTGGCAGTCTGTTCTGCAAAGATTTACAGCCTTCGAAAGCCTATGGGGCAGTTCTACTCTGTCCTATGGGGTTGCTATGAGTCAGAATGGACTCAATGGCAGTCAGTATCCTTTAACACCCAAGAGATTATAATTTACATTCGACCAGTGGTTCTCAACTGGGAGTAACTC
Source organism: Dugong dugon (assembly GCA_030035585.1). Lineage (NCBI taxonomy): Eukaryota > Metazoa > Chordata > Mammalia > Sirenia > Dugongidae > Dugong > Dugong dugon. Next base: position 18,707,841 of record CM057460.1, read on the forward strand.
CTCTCACCCTTAGAGACACTTGGCAATGTCTGGAGACATTTTTGTTTTCCACAAATGGGTGGGTGTGGGGAAGTACTATAGCATCTAGAGGATAGAGGCTGGGGATGCTGTTAAACATCCCACAATGCACAGAACAGCTCGCCCAAATGTCAATAACGCCAAGGGTGAGAAACGCTTTAAAACAGACCATCTGTGACATGCATGATTATAAGTGGATTCAGATCCTACCATCCAAACAAAAAATTAATTTTTGATCTAAACCTCTTACGTATTTTACCATGACCACTACTTTAAACTTTATTTCATCTCCCTGCCTTTTCCCTTGACCCTGGAGTTGACAAACTCTTTCACCCTACGGTATTAATAACTTAATATAGTAATGTGGATATGGAGGTTTGAGAAAGAGAACTAAAGGAAGAGGACAATACCTAAGGCAAAGAAATGAACTGGTAGACTTCCAGGTACTGGTCTGTAAATTGGACCAATATTTGGTTTAAGTGTTCTTCCTGCAGCCTTCCAATAGGTTGACTCTACTCGTGCACCTGGTTATATAAATAAAACTATCTCACCTGGTATTCAAATCACTGCAGTTGACTTTATAGTTGTAGATGACAGAGGACTGGTCGTGAACTCCTTGTGGTATACACATGATTCTGATTTAAAAAATTCAGTGTTTTCAGAAACTCTACTCAACACACACAGTTCAGCAAACCTCCATTCAGACCTTTGAGACAGCAGTTTACAGAATGAGACTGTAGAGACATAAGGACTGAAGGTCAGTTACTGTGAAATTTTATTTCTAGCCATAGAGAAACACGTGTACCCCTGAAAGCTATGATTGTTGTTGTTGTTCTGTGCTGTCAAGTTGATTCTGACTCATAGCAACCCCATAGGACAGAGTAGAACTGCCCCATAGGGTTTCCAAGGCCGTAATCTTTACGGAAGCAGACTGCCATATCTTTCTCCTACAGAGCAGCTTGTAGGTTCAAACCACCAACCTTTAGGTTAGCAGCCGAGCACTTAACCACTGCAGTACCAGGTCTCCATTGGAGGCTACAATATGGCAGAATTTTATAAAAGAAAAAATATATAGCCCTGGGCCAGGCTTTTCTGTCTGTTGAGGCCTCCTGTTTGTGGATTATGAACAAAAGTTTGAACTATCACGCCCTGTAATTGTCACAACCACAGGTGTTCTCAGAGACCAAGGCCTGCCCCTAGCTGCAGATTGTACTGGTACCCTACTCCAGGGAACCCCACTCCAGCCATACCACCTCTGAGATGAGCAAAGCCTCAGCCTTCTAGCCTAGAAATACGACCATCTCTCTTCATCTGTATGGATTTGTGTCTCTTCTCTTTCTAATGACTAAACATTAAGTTCATCAAACAATCCTTAGAAGAAATACAACCAGAATGGTCCCTAGAAGAGAGGATGGCAAGAATTTGAGTCACTCACACATCATCAGGAAAGACCAATCACTAGAAAAGGACATCATGTTTGGTAAAGTGAAGGGCCAAAGAAAACGCAGGAAACCCTCAATGAAATGGATTGACACAGTAGCTGCAACAACGGGCAAAAACATATCAATGATCATGAAGATGACATAGGGCCAGACAACATTTCATTCTGTTGTACATAAGGTTGCTATGAGTTGGAGCTGACTTGATGGCAACTAACAGCAACATCAAACAATGAGTACCTACATGTGTTGTGTGCTGCACCAAGCTGTGGGAAATGCAGAGATGAACAAGAGAGTCCCCCTCCACCTGACGTCCAAGCAAGAGTGTCATATCTGCATTCCCTGACTCCAGTCTGTTTTTTCTTTGTGGGATGGCACCACACCCTGGTTGCTGCAGTTAAATGAAAACAGACATTTAAAAAGTTATCAGCTCATCTCTGTCATTAGCAGTAGCAGACCGAATATTAAACTCAGAAAGTCATTAAGATCTTGCCCAAGTTTCCTACACAATACCCAGCTTTCCACACTATGATAATAGTAGGTAAAGTACGTGGTGAGGAGTATTAGAGCATTCTACAAATTCATGTTAAGTGAGTAATGATTTAATAACTTTCTTCTTCAAGTGCCATCAGTAAGAAATTATACAGTTCTATGGGAACCCTTGATTTATTGGTGCTGAAAATTGCCTCAGCACAGCCACTTTGCCTCATAATTTGTGGGGAAGAAACAAGATTAAAAAGAAATTTGAAAGGAAAAAATGAGATGAAAAAAATTGGCAACAGGGTTTGTGTAATATTAATTGTAATTGAGGTGGTAACATCCCTGCTGAATCTAGGGCATATTTATGCATCATGTGTACTAATAAAACTAGTGTCCCCCAAACTGTCTTCTGTGTGATCATCGCTTTTAGTCAAATGGATCCAATGAGTAGTGATGTTTTCAGTAACTGTAAGTGTAAATATGTAAGATAGAAAAAAATAATAATGTAACACCTACAAACACCATAATATTTGTGTTGGATCACATCTTCCCAAGTAGGACTTGGTGGGATGGATGGAGAAGTGTGGCAGGAGGGAGAAAAATGAATATAAATGATATGTAAGTAAGCTAGTCATGGTTGGTAGAGGGTCAGCGAAAAAGAGGAAGACCCTCAATGAGATGGACTGACACAGTAGCTGCAACAATGGGCTCAAATATAGCAACAATTATGAGAATGGCAGAGGACAGAGCAGTGTTTGGTTCTGTTGTACATGGGGTTGCTGTTAGTTGGAACTGACTCTATGGTCCCTAACAACACCACCAACCAATAAAATGAAATATTGTAACATTTGATCATCTCAGTTCCAAGGATAAGAACTTTCCAGCATATCAAAACTCTCATTCTACTACCTAAACTTAGTGAACAAGAATGAAAGAACCAAGACAACTGGCCAAATGGCATCTATTCCTAGGAAATCGGCTCCCGGCAATTCAATCAAGGATTGTAAAGTTTGGGAAAAAGATGAAAAGTCTGAGTTACATACTCACGGTTATGTGTAACAATATTATTTGCTAGTCAAAATGCTACGACATCCAGTTTGCTGGGAAAAAAATAGTTCACTTCTTTTTTGCTGTACAGGAAAAAAAATGTTTTAATAAATATTAATACTGTGTCTAGATAGTTTTTATATTACCAAGAGTATGTAATTGCTTTTGTTGCCAATAAATCAAGGTTAACAGTTAGGCAGTTTTGGGCAATTGCTTAGATTTCTCATGTTCCATTTGAAAAAGTGAAGTTATTAAATCGTTACCCATTTGTTATGAGTTTACAAAACACTACAGTTTCAGCGACAAACCCTAGATACTTCAAATGTAAAAGGCCAAATTATAGACTCAGCCCTTTCAAGAAAGGCATGGATGATTGAAATTTGAAGAAATGATAGGTTTTACAACCAGGACTGCAGAATTTTGGTAGTAGAAGAAGCCAAAGATCACCTGGCCTGCCCAGACAGAACCAAGGCAGTCATTACTAAACAGAACTTCCCAGAACTGTACATTTGTTGCTAATCCAACCCCCATTTTTATTTCTTAAATTTTCTCTACTCCAACACACCACTGAGTGTTTGTCTACCTAAGGATGTGACTATTTTGGGGCAGATTTAAATATTAAAAAGAGTATTATTTACATTGAGATCAAAGGTTTACCTTCTAATAATTATTATTGTCAGCATTGGTCCCAGACTACTCTCGAGGACCGTATTAAAAATGTGTGTGAAGAAGGGTAGTGATGGTTCAGGGGTAGAATAGTCCCCTTCCATGGGGAAGAACTGGGTTAAATTCTCTATCAATGCACAGCCACAGCCCAACTGTCAGTGGAGACTTGTGTGCTGCTATGGGGCTGAACAGGTATCAGCTGAGCTTCCAGACTAAGACAGACTAGAAACAAAGGCCTGGTGATCTACTTTCAAAAATCAGCCAATGAAAGCCCTATGGATCACAATGGTGGGATCCGCAACAGATCATGTGATGGCATAGGACCCGGTAATGTTTCATTGCTTTGTGCATGGGGTCATTAAGAGTTGGGGCCGGCTTCACGACAGTGAAGAACTACTACAAACATATGTGAATACTCACATCCTCAGAGACAGCTGATCAGCTGTCATTGTACACACTCCCACTCTTTACCTTGAGATTTTTCTCAATAGGCTAAGTGACTCCAAGTCTTCATATAATTTGGAATCACGTTTCCTCCTTGGTTCAGGATTATCTTTGATAAATGATTGGTTTCTCCCTTCTCAGCACATTCCTCTTGCCTTAAGCATTTGAAGTGTGACATCCAGAATGACAGTAATATCCAGTGGTTTTCTGTCTAATAAACAGGGATGTGGTGTCCCGTACCTCTGTTGTTCATATTTTTAATTCAACAAACAGTCATTGGACAAATACTATGGGCTGGACATTGTGCTGGGTGATTTGTGCTGCAAGTCCAACAGTGAACCACAAGACACAGTTCCTATATGGTAACATAGCTTTTAAATGAATACTCACTGTCTTCATTTCCTGGTGCAGCCATACATTAATACAACAAGAGGTGCTTTTATAGAACAAAAATTTATCTCCTCAAAGTTCTGGAAGTTAAATGTTCAAATCAAGATCTCAGCTGTGTCGAGTCCTTCTGTGAACCTCTCCCTTAGTTTCTGGCGTCTGCCGGTGATCCTTGGCATTCCTTTTCTTGTAGACGATCCTCACATGGTGTCTGTCTTTCCCTGTGTGTGTGTCTCTGTGTCTGTTCTGCCCTTTTTATAACTCAGAAGAGATTAGTAGGGCCACCCTACTAGAGTATGACCTAATTAAAGTGACAAAGAAAATCTATTTCCAAACAGAACCATGGGGTGAAATTTTCAATGTATATTTTTGGGGGACACAATTCAATTTATAACACATACTAAGAGACATAATTACAATATATGCTAAGTACTCTGAAGGCAAAGAATTTGTGTGCTTGAACAAGAATAATAGGGAAGAATCTGATTTAGATTTTGAAGTCAAGGAAGATTTCTCTAGGGAACGGACGTTGAAGCTGAGACCAGAAAAATAAATGAGATCTTTGTTGTTACTGTGTCAATTAATATATCTTAAGCTCAATTTTTTTTTTTTAGGTCAAATTAAGGAGCCCCGATGGAACAACAGTTAAGTGCTGGGCTGCTAACCGGAAAGTTGGTGGTTTAAAATCACCCCAAGGCTCTGTGGGGGAAAGACTTGGGAGCGTTCTATCATGCCACATCAGGTCGTTGTGAGTCAAAAATTGACTCAATGGCACCCAACAACAACAAGGCCAAATTAATTTTGAAAGCAGCTATATCAATATGTGAACTCATTTTGGCTTATTCTCTTTTTACACCTTTATTCATTCTTCAACAGATATTTGTTGAACTCCTATTATCTTGATTATTAATGGATGTTTGCAGCTGTTTCTTCTCATTTTGAGTCGTGCCGCATCAGCAAGTGAAGGTTCCGAAAGCTTGACTGCATCCATGTCATTAAGGTCGACTCTACTTTGAGGAGGCAGCTCTTCCCCAGTTGTCTTTTGAGTGCCTTCCAACCTGGGGGGCTCATCTTCCAGCACTGTATCAGACAATGTTCCGCTGCTATTCATAAGGTTTTCACTGGCTAATTCTTTTCAGAAATAGACTGCTGGGTCCTTCTTCCTAGTCTGTCTTAGTCTGGAAGCTCAGCTGAAACCTGTCCACCACGGGCGACCTTCTGGTATATGAGTACTGGTGGTATAGCTTCCAGCATCACAGCAACATGCAAGCCACTACAGTATGACAAACTGACAGAAATGTGGGGGGATAATCCCATTGCCTTCAAGTCAATTCTGACTCATAGTGACCCTACAGGACAGGGTAGAAGTGCCCCATAGAGTTTCCAAGGAGTAGCTGGTGGATTCGAACTGTCAACCTTCTGATTAGTAGCCATAGCTCTTAATCACTGTGCCACTGTTTTGGAAATCGTCAAAAATGAAATGGAATGTATAATCATCAATATCCTAGGCATTAGTGAGCTGAAATGGACTGGTATTGGCCATTTTGAATTGGACAACCATATGGGCTACTATGCCCGGAATGACAACTTGAAGAGGAATGGTGTTGCATTCATCGTCAAAAAGAACATTTCAAGATCTATCCTGAAGTACAAAGCTGTCAGTGATAAGATAATATCTATATGCCTACAAGGAAGACCAGTTAATACCACTATTCTTCAAATGTATGCACCAACTGCTAAGGCCAAAGATGAAGAAATTGAAGATTTTTACCAGCTTCTTCAGTCTGAAATTGATCGAACATGCAACCAGGATGCATTGATAATTACTGGTGATCAGAATGCAAAAGTTGGAAACAAAGAAGAAGGATTGGTAGTTGGAAAATATGGCCTTGGTTATAGAAATGATGCCAGAGATTACATGGTAGAATCCTGGAAGACCAATGATCTGTTCATTGGAAATACCTTTTTTCACCAACATAAACGGTGCCTATACACATGGACCTAACCAGATGGAATACACAGGAATCAAATCAACTACATCTGTGGAAAGAGATGATGGAAAAGCTCAATATCATCAGTCAGAACAAGGCCAGGGATTGACTGCAGAACAGACCATCATCTGCTCATATGCAAGTTCAAGTTGAAACTGAAGAAAATTAAAATGAATCCATAAGAGACAAAGCACGACTTTGAGTATATCCCACCTGAATTTAGAGACCATCTCAAGAATAGATTTGACACATAGATCACTAATGACCAAAGACCAGATGAGTTGTGAAATGACATCAAGGACATCATACATGAAGAAAGCAAGAGGCTATTAAAAAGACAAGAAAGAAAGAAAAGACCAAATGGATGTCAGAAGAGACTTTGAAACTTGCTCTTAAATGTCAAGTAGCTAAAGCAAAAGGAAGAAATGATGAAGTAAAAAACTGAACAGAAGATTTCAAAGGGTTGCCAGAGAAGACAAAGTAAAGTATTATAATGACATGGTTTAAAGAGCTGGAGACAGAAAACCAAAAGGGAAGAATACACTCAGCATTCCTCAAGCTGAAAGAGCTGAAGAAAAAATTGAAGCCTCAAGCTGCAATAGTGAAGGTTTCTATGGGGAAAATATTAAACATTGCAGGAAGCATCAAAAGAAGATGGAAGGAATACACAGAGTCATTATACCAAAAAGAATTGGTTAACGTTCAACCATTTCGAGAGGCAGCATATGATCAGGAACCGATGGTACTGAAGGAAGAAGTCCAAGCTACACTGAAGGCATTGGTGAAAAACAAGGCTCCAGGTATTGACGGAATATCAATTGAGATGTTTCAACAAGTGGATGCAGTGCTGGAAGTGCTCATTTGTCTATGCCAAGAAATTTGGAAGACAGCTACCGGACCAACCGACTGGAAGAGATCCATATTTATGCCTATTCCCAAGAATGATGATCCAACCGAATGTGGAAATTATCGAACAATATTATTAATATTAACACGCAAGTAAAATTTTGCTAAAGATCATTCAAAAGCAGCTGCAGCAGTATGTCAACAGGGAACTGCCAGAAATTCAGGCTGGATTCAGAAGACGTGGAACCAGAGATATCATTGCTGATGTCAGATGGACCCTGGCTGAAAGCAGAGAATACCGGAAAGATGTTTACCTGTGTTTTACTGACTATGCAAAGGCATTCAATTGTGTGGATCATAACAAATTATGGATAACATTGCAAAGAATGGGAATTCCAGAACACTTAATTGTGCTCATGAGGAACCTGTACACAGATCAAGAGGCAGTTGTTCAAATAGAGCAAGGGGATACTGTGTGGTTTAAAGTCAGGAAAGGTGTGTGTCAGGAAAGACGTGTGCATCTTTTCACTATACCTATTCAATCTGTACGCTGAGCAAATAATCCAAGAAGCTGGACTATATGAAGGAGAATGGGGCATCAGGATTGGAGGAAGACTCATTAACAACCTGCGATAGGCAGATAACACAACCTTGCTTGCTGAAAGTGAAGAGGACTTGAAGCACTTACTGGTGAAGATCAAAGACCACAGCCTTCAGTATGGATTACACCTCAACAGAAAGAAAACCAAAATCCTCACAACTGGACCAATAAGTGACATCATGATAAATGGAGAAAAGATTGAAATTGTCAAGGATTTCATTTTACTTGGATCCACAATCAGAACCCACCGAAGCAGCAGTCAGAAAATCAAAAGACGCATTGCATTGGGCAAATCTGCTGCAAAAGACCTCTTTAAAGTGTTGAAAAGCAAAGATGTCACCTTGAAGACTAAGGTGTGCCTGACAGAAGCCTTGGTGTTTTCAATTGCTTCATATGCATATGAAAGCTGGACTACTATGAATAAGGAAGACTGAAGAAGAACTGACACCTTTGAGTTATGGTGCTGGCGAAGAATATTGAATATACCATGGACTGCCAAAAGAACGAACAAATCTGTCTTGGAAGAAGTACAACCAGAATGCTCCTTAGAAGGAAGGATGGTGAGACTACGTTTCACATACTTGGGACATGTTATCAGGAGGGATCAGTCCCTGGAGAAGGACATCATGCTTGGTAAAGTAGATGGTCAGTGAAAAAGAGGAAGAGCCTCAATGAGATGGATTGACACTGTGGCTGCAACAATGGGCTCAAGCATAACAACGATTGTGAGGATGGCGCAGGACCGGGCAGTGTTTCGTTCTGTGGTGCATAGGGTCGCTATGAATTGGAACCCACTTGACGGCACCTAACAACAACAACAACAACATTATCTTGAACTAATACAAGCACATATAGATGTATATTTTAAACATACATACTAAGCTTCACATAAGACTCCATCTATTGGGGTGAGTGAGTATTCTAATGCCATTCCTGCTCTGGACTTTATTGGTTCAAAAAAATACCTCAGACTAGCAGGGCAGTGGAAGGCAGCATATAATATTACTAATGATTACCTTAATAAGTCTTTTCAGGAATCTTGCCCAGGATGGAAGTCAATCTCACTGAATGCTAGTTTTCAAAATCTACCTTATTCATCTTGTTGCAAATTGCATGAACATTGTCTCTTCTTTAATCTTTTCACATTCATTCATTGACTTAGTCCACTTTTCATCCTGGCCCTCTATAAGTACAAAGCTCTTTTGTGTGAGTTAGGAATAATTTCCATTCCAGGCAGAGGACTTGTAAAATGGACCCCATCTGGGTGGATCTGATAGAAAGAGGAACAGAGGATCCCCTTCCTGGGGTGTCACAGCCCCACCACAGCTGTGGTCTGTCCACTGGCAAAGAGTTGGTTATATTTCATCCCTTGCTAGATGTCCTCCTTCTGATATCCTTGTGTCCTCCTCTATTCCTAAGCAGCATTGTTGCTTTTCTTTACAATCCCTCAAAGATCATGCCAAATGGTTTACCATTTGCATTTGCAAGACCTTTCTGGATAGTGGTCTGGAACATTGGCTTAGTCTTAACCTCCAGCTTTTCCCCTTGGTAGCCATCTCTGGCCTAGAACAGGTGGTCCGACCTCTCTGAGCCTGAGATTTATCATATATAAAATGAGGATATTAATGAACACTTACCCCCAAAGAATTGCTGTAAAGATTACATGAGATAATTCATGTAAAGCACTTAGCACAATGCCTGGAGCTTTGTAAAAACCCAATAAATCATAGCTATTATTACTTCTGGTCCCTGAAAAGCAACAGCCTGAGCCAAGAAAGAACAGCCAAAGTCCCATTTTCGTGTCTTCATACATCTTATTTTTCAGTTCCCTGTCTACCAGTGGGGGTTCTCTGTGTTTGGGGAAAAAAAAAAACAAAAACCAGAAACAAAAATAGCCACTGAGGACTGTGATTTCACTGTCGTCCAGCAATATGACACAATTATATTAGGTGTGCTCCACCTAATGAAGGAATTCATTCTTCCTAGGAGCGTTGTTTTAGTTGTCTTAAAGAGAGTTCAGAGAGCCACTGTTAACATCTTTACCTCCCTTCCAAATCTTAGTGCATTTAGAGCTGAGTCTCACTGGCACAATTCTTCAAGGTTATATTTGTTTTGAGAATACAAATTTGCTTCCTCTCCTCTTCTTTCTGTGTCAAGGCTACTCAGAATTTGAGTTTTAAGGGTTGCCCAAACCCCTTGAGCCCTTTCCCCGCTGAGTTCTCATAACACGCAACCATTCATTTCCTTGAATTTAGATCCCAAGTCTCTCAAGCCTTTTCTTCTCAGTCTACCAAAAATTTCCTAAAGCAATATAAACATGTCCTTCCAGGATTCTACTTTCTTCTCTGTAATTAAATTCTCCTCGTTGGTGGAAATTAAAGCCGTAGGTGCAATTCCATTATTTACTTCGTATGTCTTTGGGAAAATCAACATGTACAAAAGGTTGGTCAAGAATGTACCAGACATTTTGCTTTCAGTCCAATGATGCTCCAGCAGGTGGTCATGGGAGCAAATTCCCTCAAAGAATGGTCCCGCAGTCCCAGTTTAGTTATCTGTGTCTGTGAAACATCTTCCATTTCCTCCATCTTGTCAAGTGACCTATGGCATGCTCAACCAATAATAATTGCATTACTCCCTCCCGTTTTGCACTCCCAAGTATTTTCTGACATGCTTCCATTTTTCGCTTTATAGATTTGCAAGCAGGTGTATATATATGGAGTCCCTGGGTAGTGCAAACAGTTAATGTGCTCAGTGGCCACCCAAAAGTTTGGTAGTTCGAGTCCATCCAGAGGCTTCTTGGAAGAAAAACCTGGCAATCTACTTCAGAAAAATCAGTCATTGAAAATGTTATGGAGCATAGTTCAACTCTGATACGCGTGAAATTGACTCCAAGGCAACTTGTTGTTGTTGTGTGCCATCAAGTCAACTTCAACTCATAGTGACCCTATAGGACAGAGTAGAACTGCCCCATAGGGTTTCCTAGGCCGTAATGGACTCAAACGCAACAGCAATTGTGAGGATGGTGCAGGACTGGGTAGTGTTTTGTTCTGTTGTACATAGGGTCACTATGAGTTGAAACAGACTTGACAGTACACAACAACAACAACAACAATCTTTATGGGAGCAGATCACCAGGTCTTTTCTCCTGCCAAACTGCTGGGTGGGTTCAAACCGCCAACCTTTTGGTGAGCAACCAATTGCTTTACCATTGTGCCACCAGGTTTCCTTATGGCAACTGGTAAAGGTATGTATATTTATACACACACACACATATATGCATCCATATATATTTGTTTTAGACATGTAACTTTTAGTAAAAGATGAAGAAAACCCAGTTACAACAAGTTCAGAAATAAAAATAATTTTAAAAAAAAACTTAATTGGCTTTGGTAAGCAAACCACAGGAAGTGCAAGGATGCTCCTGCAGTGAATTCTGTGATATGTAGCCTAAAATACTGAAATACTAAAATACTGATCCCCCCAGATGCCACGAGTTCTCAGCTGTCAGCCATCTTTGGGAATTGCCTCAACAGAAGAGAGTCATCTAGGCCAAGTCCATGCCCACTTTCCAGGGCAGCTCCAACCAATGACTGGTCAATATAGCAGTATAAAGGCTTGGTCTCCTCCCACACCTCCGGGCAACTCCGAAGAGCCATTCCCATTTCAGAGCTCCTGATGTGGTCAGCGAAGGTCTTCCCTGAGAGTACATGTTAGTCCAACACTTCCCACTGCCCAATCCTGCCTCCTTCCCTTGTCTTCCACAACTACTGATCCCAAGAACACACCCTAAAAACTACCAGCAAGCTCATCTCTGTCTCAGAATCTGCTTTCCAGGATGCATAACCTGCAACAGGTTTCCAGCTTTCTATCTTTGATGTCTTTGAGGAGAAGGACTTCTGTCTGTCAACTCTATTTTAACAAATCCTGAGAACAACCCTCGTTTGTCCTAGATTGAGTCATGAGCCTAGCCTTTTGACAAAAACTGTCCAATAGTATGATCTGTACTGTTCTACATGGTTGTCCTAGTTTGCGAGGGCTACCATAACAAAATACAACAAAGTGGGTGCCTTTAAAGAACAAAAATTTATTTTCTCACTGTTCTGGAGGCTTGAAGTCCAAATTCAGGGCATCAGCCATGACAATTCCTTCTGTAGGTTCTGAGAGAAGAACTGTTCCATGCCTCTCATTTAGCTTCTAGTGGCTGCTGGCAATCCTTGCTATTCCTTGGCTTGTAGATAGATCCTCACATGCTGACTTCCCCCTGTGTGTGACTGTTTTGGTGACTGTCTTGCTGTTTTATAAAATGTCACTCTGATAGGATTAAGATTAGAACCCACCCTACTCCAAAATGACTGCCTTAACTTAACTGATAAACATCTGCAAGGAAACACCCTATTTTCCCAAGGTCACATTCACAGGTATGGGGGACTTCAGCATATCTTTTTGGATGGGGGGCACAATTCAATCCATAACAATGGTCAATGGCTACCACATTGGACAGCACAGCTCCGGACCAATCATTGACGCCTGAGATACTATGGTTGACCCACTCTGAGTTAGTTGCTCATGCTTACACCAATGTCTTTGGGCTGGGAGACAAGATTATGTACTGCCCATTTAGATCAGAAGAGTAGAATAGCACAGAAATGGCAGTGGCAGGATCCCGGGGAGTCTGACACTCTCTGCCTGTCTTTGTATGCCACTCCTTCTGTTAAATCTGTATTCCCTTCCATCACCATCTGGAGTCCTGTCCTACATGGGTTATACATGATCGTGTCTCTATTCTCACTTGTCGCTGTGCATTGCCGCGGACGCATGTGAGTGCATGTTTACTGTGTTATCTTCTTGCATCGTTTCACCCAAGTGAATCTATTCCTTCTGCCAAGTCATCTTTTCGCTTTTACTCATTTGTCAAAGTTTGCTCTTCTAAATCCCATTCACTGTACATTGTTAATAGCTGTTAAAATATTTAAAGGTTAAATTTATTTTAACAGAGCTCCAAGGGATAATAAGGGGAATGTGTCTCTTACCTTTGAAATTTAGGCATTTGTTTCTGAAATTACATAGAATTTGAGACAAGCCCCGAGGAAAGCAGCATGAAGGAAAAGAAAATGCCATCAAAAATTTTGAAGTCCCCACTCTGCTTCTGATGGGCCAATTTTCCCAATAATTGTAATTAAAAAATCAAACTGCTCACATTTATAGTTTTTATAGTGTCAAGAAATGTATAAAGTGCTTCCCAGGTATTATTACATTTTTCTCTTAGAACAACCTTTGAGGTAGGTAGATCTTTTACTTTACATCTAGATCTTTTACTTTTACATATAAGAAACAAAATAAGTTTCCTAAGTCCCTCGCCTCCCCAGCCCCAGTGAGTTAGTGGCAGGGATAGGATTTAACTTGTCTCCAAACAGGCGCCCCTTGAAGGGTTTTGTTCTGTGTTTGGAAGACTCTCAAATCTATTGATTTAATAACTAGATTATTAGAGGGTCTTCCATGGTGGGCAGGTTTCAGTGGAACTTCCAGACCAAGATGAACTAGGAAGAAAGGCCTGGTGAAGTACTTAGGAAAATCCTACAGATCACAGTGAAATATTGTCCAATATACTGCTAGAAGATGAGCCTATAGGTTGGAAGGCATTCAGAATACACAGTGGCTGTAACAAAGGACTCGAACTTACCAAAGATGTGAAAATGTTGCAGGACTGAACAATGGTTTGATCTGTTGTACATGCGATCGACATGAGTCTGAGCCAACTGGTTGGCAACTAACAATAATAGAGGGTTCAGGAGTCATAGCGCAGGCTATATGAGGGAAGTAAGGAGAACAAGTTTCCTTGAAATAGTAGCTGTTGGGGAAGCAGTTTACATTTATATTGTGTTCATTGGTTCGTGACAATTAGAGGGAAATAAAGAACAATTCTTTGGCAGATCCTTTTTTACTCTCTCTTGTCCTTATTGGTTTAATCCTTGAATTACAACAAATGTTAAGACCAGTAATTTTAACTTTTTTTGTATTACAGATCCATTTGAGACTTTGAAAAAAGATAGGACATCCTTGTCTAGAAAATTCCCTATAATCACACACTCAACAAACATGATCTACATTTTAGAATATTCAGAGAAGCTCTGAAGAAGCCTGTTTGTGGAGACTGAAGAACCTGATAAATTCATATTAAGTAGTCTAGTTGAATCAAGTAAGTTCAGTTTCCTCCTCTGTATCTAGGGAAACACCAGAAATGAGGGATCTAGAAACCAGAGAAAGTATCCTCTTCCCTCTCCATCTCCTTGGCTTCTCAGGAAAATCTCTGGGAAGTCCCAGCCCATTCTCAAGGGCCACTATGTAGTCATGCAGGCTGTGCCCTGTGCAACGGTACCTGGTTGAGGAGGTGAATGGGGACTGATGTCCATCTTAATTGCCAAATCATGTACCTGGCACTGGGCTGCAGCCACAAGAGTGGGTGCCTTCATGTGGGATAACCAACGTCCTGCATGATGCCTCTACCCTGGGCTCTGTGGCAACCAGAATACCCTGACTATGGAGAGATTTCACCTAGTCACAAAACTATGAGCCCCAGCTGAGCAACTTTACTCGCTCCCAGCCTTAGCCTCCAGGTCACTCAGCATCTGAAACCCTGCTTGATCCATAAGGTCAGTTTCCTTTGGTCCAGCCTCCATTCTGCACTAGAGCAGCGTTGAGATGGTCATGCAATTTTTTTTGTTTGTTTATGAATCCAGCGTCATACACAATATGCAAATGTGTGTTAATTTGACCAGGAAGCCTTTGCTCCTTTCTTGTTCCTCTGATTATTCACCAGACTTACATCTTGAAAATGTTTTTGAAATGCAAAGCAACTTCGATACTAATAAGGCCAAACTAGATTCCGTGTTCCAGTGTTGGAAACTCCATGGTGAGGATTTTCATGCCTGGTATGATCTAGTATGATTCTAGTTCTTAAAAGACCCTGTCAGCCATGTGAGAGCCAAGGTTCTAAATCCAAGACTTTCCTCCATGCCCCAAACAATTCTGAAGCATTTACTATGTGCCAAGCATAGGAAAGTCCAATGGAAGGTACCAAAAACAAACAAACAAACAAAAAAAACCCACTGCTGTGGAGTCAATTCTGACTCAATGGAAGGTAGAGGTAAGAATAAGTTATGGTGCCAACCCTAGAAAGTCTACCATTTGGTCAATGGGATTAAATTAATGGGTCAAGACCCAGGGACTTGCTGATGAGTCCCTTCTCGGGAAGAGATAAAGGCTCTGCCCAGACGTCTGCTGGGCGTTAGCTTCTCTGGTTTGACTTGTTTAATAATAGCCTCATAATCTGAAGAGGGTGGTTTAGAGAAATTTGCTAGAAGGCAAAAGAGTGCACCAAATGACCTCTGAAGTCTTTTTTTTTTTTTTTTTTTTTAATTATTATTATAATGCTGTAAGGTTCTGGCTGAAACAGAGAAGACAATCCTCTGAAGTTTTTTCATGAAATTGGGGGAGGAGGAAGTAAAGGCACCTTATTTTTATTGAACCCATAGAATTAGGATATGAAATCTCTTTGAAGTCTGCTAAATTAAGACTTCTACCCTTGACCAAGTGAAGACACTGTACAATAGCTTCTTCAGAGAAATGGAATAATAGGAGTTCAAGATTGCTCTAAACTCAGATTTCATTTCACCTAGGCCTTCTCTGTGTCTTGCCCCTATCACTCCCTTTGTTTTCTGTTTGTTGTTTACCTGTCCCTCCAGATTCTCATTAAGTGTCTCATTAAGTATCTTCTTTTCCTGATTCAGGGTGGTTGGGACCAATTCCATTGATATGCTTGTCTGACATGCCTCACCAAGCTTCCTGCACTAGCAGACAGTTATCTCCCATTCCCAGGAGATGTCACGTCCTCTCTAGCTTTTATGCACAAGTGTTGGCTCTCATATTCTGGTGCAAGAGATGACCAGAATGATAAAAACACACTGCACTTCCCAGAGGGCCCCTGCCTAACCAGCCGGTGTTCCTGTAATCTTCACCTTGTTGGCTACCTCCTTTGAAAGCAAGATGGCGCAGAGTGCCTGTTACCATTTATTCTTTCATTCTATATAGACATGATCTTCTAGATAAGAAAAGTCTTTTAGAGTAGTGAGGGTCCTGAACGAATAACCATCCCAGTGGCTTTTGAGTGAAACTTGGGCCTGGACCAGAGGCCCCTTCACAAGACAGAGTTAAAACAGCTCCATGGAGGCAGAGTCAACAACAGCGTTGGAGGGAAGGAGAATTTATCACAGTGCAGCAGCCCTCCTGGTGGTGCTGGCGGGGGTGTTGATGGGTCCCTGAGGCGAGTTTCTATGCCAACATCCTGTCAGTTGGGCTGTCGGTGAATTGTTCCAGAACAGGTCAAGCTATGCACACTTAGCATTATTTTTGACTAATAGGGACAGCCCAACAAAGGAAAATTTTCTCTGGTCCAGAGACATAATCCAAGGAGAAAAGGAGATGGAAAGAAGCAGGGAAGCAAACCAACAGCTCAAATAGCATAGCGAATGACAGTAATGCAATGTTCCAAAAATATTCTATTGGGTTACACTTTGAATAATAACTGTGTCTGGAGAAGAGAACTATTAGGGACCACAGCATTTACAGGAATGCTCTCATTCTGAGGAAAAGATGACTAGTTAGATGGGGCTTTGGAGGACTATAGCAACAAATTCAGTCAGACAACCTCCATTATAATCTTTTATTTGGAATTGCATGTAACTCATTTGTGTTGTTGTTGGATTTTAGCACTGAGGCACATATACTCTGAGATGCATTTTATGAGTGAAAAAAAAAAAATAAGAGGATTTTAAATAGTTCTAAGAAAGGTTCATTCTTTTCAACTGAAAAGCTCCTATGCTTGCCTACAGGGCTTAGTGAATTTGGGTCTCTCTGAAATGGGTGAGTTGCAATCGACTTGACGGCAATGGGTTTGTTTTTTTTTTCTTCTGAAATGAAATGCCTCCTCCCCAATGCATAAGTGGAACTACCTTTTATTTCAGGTAAAGCATGTGAACATGGGATTTTAGAGATGTTAACTTTTATAATAAACAAATGGTTGATTGACAGGTTAGACGACTACAGGACAGGGCATATGGAAACTTAGCTCATTCTTGATGGGAAGGGATAAGAAAAATAACAACAACAACAACAATAATAAAAACTACAGTAATAATGACTTGGATTTGTAGACTGCTTTAGCATTTACAAAATGCGTTGCTCACAGAATATAGACTTCTTAAAGATAAGAAATTTGTCTTAACTATCTTTGATTCCTTGGTTCTTAAATGTCTGGCTTATAGTAGGAATTCAATAAATATTAGTTTCATTAATAGTCCAAAAAACAGTTGAATGAATAAATTTACTAAATTATTTAATTCTTACAATAATCCCATGAGCTTGGTTTTATTATCTTGATTTTATACACGAAGAACTCAAGACACATAGAGAGCAAATAACTTCCCAAGACCGTATGAGTCAAAAGTAGATCAAGAATTCCAGCCCACATTTTCTGTCCTTAGACAGAGCCTTTTTTACAGTAATGAATCTCAGGTCTAGGATGAGTTAGAATTGAAACCAATTTTGAAATGAACCTTAGATCGGGGTAGAAAGAAATATAGACAAAGGGGTGATTTATTTCACTTTTTAAGGTCAGTTGTTAAAACAGTCAGCAATTGCCACAATAATTTTGCATGGAAAAAATCTCCCCAAAACTCAGTGGCATACAACAATAAGCATTTATTCTCAGCATAATGGGTCCACCAGTCAACTGACTGTAGATGTACTGATCTAGGCTGGGCTCAACTGAGTGGCTCTGCTTCAGGTGCAGGTTGGGCTGAACTTGGCTCTTCACCACAATCTGGGCTCAGGGCTCTTCCAAGTGTATCCATTTTGGAGCTCAGACCAAGGGGCCATCAGTTACCTGGGGGAGTTATTCTCATGGTGATCACAGAAGAGCCAGAGATCAGCCATTCTTGAATGTACAGTTCAAGTCTCTGCCTGCATCTCCTTTGCTAATATCCTAGTGGCCAATGTGGTAGGCAAAATGGCTCCCAAAGATGTCCATGTCCTAATCCCTGCACCTTGTGACTATGTTACATTACTCGGCAAGAGGGACTTTAAGGATATAGTTGAGATTATGAACCTTAAAATAGGGAGATTATCCAGGATTATCTGGGTGGGTCCAATCTAATTACACACACACAAATAGTTGCATTGGAGTCTATTCCAACTCACGGAGACCACATGCATGTCAGAGTAGAACTGTGCTCCATAGGGTTTTTAATGGCTATGATCTTTTAGAAATAGAACACCAGGCCTTTCTTCCAAAGCACCTCTGGGTGGACTCAAACCTCCAACCTTTCGGTTAGCAGCTGAGTACGTTAAGTGCTTGCACCACACAGGAAATCTAATCACATGAGCCCTTTAAAGGTGGAGAATTTTCTCCAGCTGGAGTGAGAGAGATGCAGTAGAAGGGGAAGTTGGGAGAGATTTGAACTGTGAGAGGAACTCAATTCACCATTGCCGGAGGGGCCACATGGAGAACATGAGAAGAAATGCAGGCAGCCTATAGGCACAAGAAGCCCTGGTGGCACAGTGGTTAAGTGATACGGCTACTAACCAAAAGGTTGGCAGTTCGAATCCACCAGCAGCTCCTTGGAAACCCTGTGGGGCAGTTCTACTCTGTCCTATAGAGTCTGTTTGGGTTGGAATTGACTTGACAGCAATGGGTTTGGTTTTTTTTCTTTGGTTTATAGGCACAAAGATTGGCCCCAGCTGACAGCCAGCAAGGAAACACAGATCTTGGTCTTATGACTACAAGGAACTGAATTCCACCAACAACCTGAATAAAGTTCAAAGTGAATTGATCCCTAGAGCCCCCAGATAAGAGCCCAGCCCTGCTAACACCTTGACTCAGACCTATGAGATCCTAAGCAGAGGACCCCGTTAAGCCCACTGGACTTGTGACCCACAGCCACTGTGTGATCATAAACGAGTGTGGTTTTCAGCTGAGAACTTTGTAGTAATTGGTTACTACAGCATAAAAAACTACAAGACCAATCAAAGGGACACAGCCAAGTGCAAAGTCAAAGGTCTAGGAAGCGCACTCTGCCTTCCGTTTGGCCATGACCAACTTTGAATATAATAAATACCACAGGGAGGTAAAACATTGGGGCCAATATTTCAAACTTCTCCAATTAAACTGAGGTGGAAGAAAAACATCAGCCTTGTGGGGGAAGGTTTGTCAAAATTTTTGTTGGGGGAGGATGAGGCTATTGGGAAAATCTTTTCCAAGATAAAACAACCCAGAAAGTAAAGACATTTAACGCTGGTGTGCCTACCATTCTCATGAGCCAGGCCAGCCTAACCCAGAGGGGGCCTACGTGGAACTAAGTGAGGCAGATGAACTGAAAGAAAAGACGGAATTTGCCAGCAAGGAAGACTTTGTGTGGAGAGTCCCATATGTTCCTGTGACAAACATCATGTTCTTGGCTCAACTTCTTCAGCACCATTCCTCCACCTCAGCACAGTTACTTCTATTCTCATGTCCACCATTAAATGGCTTCACTTCAGGGCCTATGCTTCAGAGACAGAACACCCCAAATGCACACAAAGTTGACTGGGATTATTGCTGCTGCCCGTGAGTAGGCCCCCGACTCATGGTGACCCCATGCACAACAGGATCGGACTGCTGTGATCCAAAGGGCTTTCATTGACTGATTTTTGGAAGGACCGTATTTTTGTGCATATAACGCATGCCTTATGTGTTTGTTTGCTGGCTTGCCCTCCTGTTGAAAGGTATTTTTGTAAGCGTGTTATGCTAATTTTTTTACAGCAACATGTGGAAGAGGACTGGCATGGCGGCACTTGTGAGGGTACCTCGTGGGGGAAGGGTGCAGCCGGCAAACAAATGCAGAATGTGCATGTTATTTGTATGAAAATACAGTAGATTATCAGACCTTTCTTTCTAGACCTTCTTAGTCTGGAAGCTCCACTGAAGCCTGTTCTACATCATAGCAACATGCAAGCTCCCCCAGACAGACAGGTGGAGGCTGTACATGAGGTGCATTGTCCGGGAATGGAACTGGGTCTTCTGCATGGAAGGCGAGAATTCAGCCACTGAACCACCAATGCCCCCCGATCATTAAATACAGGTCTGCTAAAATGTCTCTGATAAGGTTACCTAAGGTCATGACAATGCATCTAGACAAGTGTCTACATTGGTGACCAATGGCCTGGAGGCCTCTGGTGACCATGCTGGCTGCACCACTATGAGGTAACTGGTCTGGCCCAGCATCAGCCTGCTGTCCCAGCTGGACATTGTCCTGGCTATTTCAACCCCAACCTGAAGCTCTCCTAAGGACCCAGTCCCCATTCATAACTCCCTCTTTAGTGAGAAAGGACATAGTTTACACAGAGAAAAGGCTCCAGCCCCTGGTATTTCTGAGTTTAGTCTAGAGTTGGAATATCCGTCACATACGTGCTACCTCTTCCTACTACTGCCCCCATGTGCAAGACCCTGTAATTAATCCCCACTCTCTTTCCTGATGAAGAGATGCTCATTCTTTGAATTATTTTTGTCTTAGTCATCTAGTGCTGCTCTAACAGAAATACCGCAAGTGGATGGCTTTTAACAAGAGAAATTTATTCTCTTACAGTCCAGTAGGCTACAAGTCCAAATTCAAGGCATCAGCTCCAGGAGAAGGCGTTCTCTCTCTATCAGTTCTGGAGGAAGGTTGGTGTCATCAATCTTCCTTTGGTCTGGGAGCTTCTGTACGCAGGAACCCTGGGTCCAAAGGAGGCGCTCTGCTCCCAGCACTGCTTTCTTGGTGGTATGAGGTTCCCACGTGTCTCTGCTCGCTTCTGTCTTTTATATCTCAAAAGACATTGCATTAAGACACTATCTAATCTTGTAAACCTCATCAGTATAACCTCATCACTGTGACAGAATTTACAGCACATAAGGAGATCACATATAACCTCATCATAGTGATGGAGTTTACAACACATAAGGAAATTACATCAGATTACACAATCATACAACACTGGGAATCATGACCCAGCCAAGGTGACAGATATTTTTAGGGGACACAACTCTACCCATGACAATTTTTAACACAACAGCTTTGGAAACCACAACCAATCGATGGAAGTCAGTGTGCAAGATGAAACCTACAAGACTGTTACCCAGACTCAAGTAGTTCCAAAAGCAGATGTTCTATTTGCTGCTTCCTCCTGTATTTTTAAAACAGCAGGAAACAGATTCATACTATGCATAAGCATCTAGGTGTGACTGCTCCAGAATCAGAACATCTGAAAAGTTAAAGAAGACAGCTCCCACCTCATGATTTGGGATACAGATCACTCATTAGTTTTTATCAAAATATCCACTACGAATGTGAATTTGTCCTGTGGCATTTGCTTGCAGTTGGAAAGGGAAACTCTGGCCCCGAAGGAAGCTGAGGCCTCAGCCATTTGTAATCCTCACCTGATATGGCTGCCTGCTAATCAAATGTGAGTCTTAAATAGATGGAAGCCATCCATTAAGAGAGATTCAAAACATTTACCATTAAACAGACTCTGGTTGTGACGGAACCATGAAGGAATTAGGGATTCTGAGATTCTGGGAACACCTTAGAAGAGACGGCTCTTTGGGAAGCCAGATGGCCATTTTTTTGTTGTTGTTGTTTTGATTCAGAAATTAGTCTTTTAAAAAGACTTCCTTATTATGAAATATTTCACATTCACTACGAAAATCTGTTGCCATCGAGTCAATTCCAACTCATAGCGACTCTATAGGACAGAG
Organism: Dugong dugon; assembly: GCA_030035585.1. Taxonomy (NCBI): domain Eukaryota; kingdom Metazoa; phylum Chordata; class Mammalia; order Sirenia; family Dugongidae; genus Dugong; species Dugong dugon. Next base: position 18,729,585 of record CM057460.1, read on the forward strand.
GAGAACTGCCCCATAGGGTTTCCAAGGAACAGCTGGTAGATTCGAGCTGCAGACCTTTTGGTTAGCAGGCAAGTTCTTACCCACTGTGCCACCAGGGCTCCAAAGTATAGAGAACATGATAAACAATTCTGTATCATCTATCCAAGAGATAAAAGACAGGTTCTAACGCATCTGCAATGAAAGTATTACATATTAGGCTTGAAGAAGTCGTTTTCATTTCCCGTCTATTAATGTAATCTAGAAGCTGTGTGTGTAATGTCAGTGTACCTGTGTGAGCCATACAAGATTTCCTCTCTCCTTGTATATCACCTCTCTGCACTGGCTCTGAATGACTTTTGATTGTTTCACATCAGCCCTCCGAAGGTGACAATTTTCCTCTCTAAGGGGATGTCAAAGGAAGTACATTACATGCTTGAAGGCCGGTTCTGTGATGAGGTACCAAAAAGAGTTTGCCCCAAAGCAATATCATGGGAATCTGTGTATAAATTCCCAAGGTAGAAATTTGAGGTGATGATAGTTACTTGACTGTGTAAATTCTTGGATGGCTGGAAACATCTGTCACAATTTTATAGTCAGGATTATCTTCAAAGGGCTTCATGGAAGGTATGTTCATAGATTTTCACAGTAAGATTTGTATCTTTTCATGGTGGAAGCTTCTTTTTTATGTCAACCCTAAACCTCTTCTCCTGCAATTCAGCTGATTACATTCTGCTTGCCCCTGAATCATGATAACAATAGCTCCTATTTAATCCTCAAAATGGCTCTATGCCTACGAGTTGGGTATTATTATTAGTCCCTGTTTACAGAGTAATAACATCAGGTTCAATGAGACTACTTACTTTATGTGAGGCCACACAGTACGGAGGAGAGCTGTGAGTCAAACCCATTTGGATGTTCTTTGGAGGCAACTGGACAAAAGGGCTTCTCAGACACAGGAATTTATTCTCCTTGGAAAGCAGAATGGACACAGACTTTCCCAACACATAAAGAGAACTCATCTTTGGATAGGTTGCTTTATCCTTGAATTTCCCCCGGTCACGCAAGTCCAATAAAAGCAAGTGGCCCAGGATGGGGCTGTAGGTAGAGTACGTGCAATATATCCACAGCGAAAGGCCGTCTACAAACAATGGAGTTGTAGAGAAGCTTAACTCCATTTCCTTGGAAGTGTACGGATTTGACTCCTTTACAAAGACTGCACCGGTCAGCCAGAATTAGAAATGTAAGGCAGAATGTTAGAAGAAGGCCAAGAAATAGTCCTTTCCCTCAAAGCTCCAAAGGACCCATTTTCAGCATGTCCCTGGGTTCTCAGGAGACACTCTATCACAGTAATTTACGCCACTATCATCCAAGATAGTGGCTTGGATGGGCTACAATGACAGGTGCAAGCATAACAACGATTGTGAGGATGGCACAGGACCGGGCAGTGTTTTGTTCTGTTGTATATAGGGTCACTACAAGTCGGAACCTACTCGACAGCACCTAACAACAACTACAACATCATCCAAGAGGAAAGAGAAATTCCTCGTCTTTAAATCTTGGGACCATAGCCATGCCCCACAGGAAGATGCTACATTTTCTGCCTTGCATATTTGAGATCAGCCATGGGGAGTACAAAGGTACATTAACAAATTGCTGAGAAAATCTCAAGGACAACTCAGGACAAACTATACAAAGGTGAATAACTGGCAGGGTCTTAGTTGGTTATGAATTCCATCCAACATACTAATCTTAATAGTATAAACTTCTAACTTTTATTCCCCACCATCACCCCCAATCACTGTCTCTTCTTGGGAAAATATACAAGCCCCACCCTTCCAACACAACCCACTCCCACACTAGTTTCCAGTTGAAACCATCTTTTCTAAAAATTGCTTAGAGACTTTTCTGATTTAACAACTTATTTAAAACAACTTCAGAGATCATTTAACTCATCTGCTTATTTTGCAGAAGAAGAAACAGAGGCCTGTTACAGACACTTTCTCTCTCTCTCCCTTCTGGGCATCTGAAACCCTCTTACAAATGGGCTTTCCTCAGTCCATGAGCCTCAGTGGGAGGCAGTCCTTGCTCCTCACTGAAGATGCTGAAAACCCCAGACCTTCATGTTCTCTGCCTTTCTTGCAGCTACAGCACAAGCATATGACCTAGGCTACACCAATCAGATGTATTGTTTCAAATTCTGAACAGGGGCTTCTCTTCTGGTGGCGGGTGGTGGCAGTACAGTTTTCAGGAACTCCAGGCTTAATGTTGCAATGATGGTATTCTTGTTCAGTTCTAGGGCAGCAAGGGTGGCTTCCCCTCATAGATTTTGTCACACAAATGGTTCTAGTTGCTTCTAGCCTCCGATGTTCCAGAGTATTTTCCAAGCCTTTTTCTATGGCCTTCCTGCTTGTTCTGAAGCCACTCCATCTCCTCAATAAAATACTGATCTGCTGAAATCAGCCAGAAGGTTTGTTCTGTTTGGTTTGGGGTTTGTTTTTGTGTTTTAGTTTCTTGCAACCAAGAACACTGATGGATAAGAAGCCCACTGAGGCCAACATTTAACATGGCCTGTGGCAGAGCTGGGACTGGGGCTGTGGGACTTCCAGCCTCATATGACTTAATGCTGTAGCACCAACCCTGCTCTTAACGTGCTAATGCCATTTCTAGTCCTCTTCTCTACCTTCTGCTAGGCACACTGTTTCTGCCTTTCCATTCTGAGCCAAGGAGAAAACAAAGTAGGGTAAGAGGTAAGATTAGTTTGACTCACAAGTATGTTGTCTTAGGCTGGGTTCTCTGGAGGAGCAAAACCAGGAAAGCTATAAACATATATAGAGAGATTTATATCAAGGAAATGGTTCACTCTGTTGTAGAGGCTGGAATGTTTCAAGTCCGCGGGTCAGGATAGAGGCTTCTCCTGATTCACATAGCCACAGGGGCGGGCGAACCCAAGATTGCCAAGTCAGAGAGCAGGGCTCTTGCTCACAGGCTGCAAAGATCAACGAATATCCAAGATCGGGAGGCAAGACCGCAGGTAAGCTCTAGCTCAAGTCCCAAGAACCAGAGACCAGATGAACAGGAGCCAGCCGCAGGATCCTGGTGGGTTCAGACCACCAACCTTTAGGTCAGCAGCTGAGCGCTTAACCAGTGTGCCACCAGGACTCCTTTAACTAAACTGATACCATCTTCAAAGACCCTATTTCCAAACAAGGTCACATTCACAGGTACCATGAGTGAAAACTTCAACATACCTTTTGGGGCAACACAATTCAATCAATAACATAATGTAATCAGAACAAACACTCTAAATTTTAGTGATCTCCTTCTCCTACTTCAGATTCTGAAAGCACTTCCTGTAGCTGTGGAATTGGCACTGATATTTTAAGGGGCAGGCCTCCCACCATTTCAAACATGTGACGAGTGCTTCTTTTCCTTCAACAATGGTCAGTCAAGGTTGGCGTGCAGGAGTTAAAATCATTTCACATTTCGGTAATTGCTGCTGCCTCAGCCTGTGGCAGGAGTGATGAATAGCCATAATGAGAGGAGCAGAAACAACAATAGCTATTTGCAAAAACACTTTGACAATTACGAAGTGTTTCTACATATATATTAAAAAGAAAAATGTAAATCTTCTACCCCAGCTTTGTGTTGCTTCATCTAGCCAGAATGCCAACCCAGACAGAGCAAATAATGATTATGACATTATTTTTCTTCAACAGAAAAGAAAAACAAAACAAACAAAGAAACAAACAAAAAAAAAAAAAACCCTACAGTGATTTTAGTAAAAGTTCAGCAACTGTACTCAGATTCATAAAAAAGGAAAATAGCTCCGGGTATGTTTGATAGAACTCAGACTACCCAGAATGACGGACTAAACAAACAAGATTACACAATGGGATGCCATGAGAAACGAAAGCATTGATTTTTTTAAGGCAGAGCACGGGACTGTAATGCTGAGGAGCTCCTGATGCTGTGGCTGCGTCTAGCCTCTGGCCGTGAAACGTCAACCTCTGCAGGTTGCTACCGATATGTCCAAACAGGCACTTGCAAAAAGACTGTGGCAGGGAATTCAACTCCCTTTGGAAAAACAAGGCCTCCTCCTCTCCCTGCTGCTATGTCATTCCAGAGCATCTTTCAACTGGCTTTGAGATCCCAGTGAAGTGCCATACAATTATTGCTGTCCTTTCCAGCATTGCGTTCCTAAGCTTGGGTTAGCTCGTGTCAATGGACAGGTGTCCTCCACAACTCTGACACTTGGTGATTCCCTGAACAGAGAGGGAGAGATGAGGCTTGTCATGGATTGAATAGTGTCCCCCCAAAAATGTGTGTCAACTTGGCTAGGGTATGATGTCCAGTATTGTATGGTTGTCCACCATTTTGTGATCTGATGTAATTTTCTTATGTGTTGTAAATCCTCATCTCTGCCTGCAGTTAATAAGGCAAGGTTAAATCCATTGGTGACGAGTCAGTTCCGACTCTTAGCAACCCTATAGGACAGAGTAGAACTGCCCCAAAGGATTTCCAAGAAATGGCTGGTGGATTCAAACTGCTGACCTCTTGGTTAGCAGCCGAGCTCCTAACCACCACGCCACCAGGACAAGATTAGGTTATGTTAAAGAAGATTAGGGTGAAATGTAATACCCTTACTCAGATCACATCGCTGATCCAAAGTAAAAAGAGTTTCCCCGGGGTGTGGCCTGCACTACCTTTTTTCTTACAAGAGATAAAAGGAGAGAAGTGAGCAGAGAGCTGGGGACCTTATGCCACCAAGAAAGTAGTGCTGGGAGCAGAGCGTGTCCTTTGGACCCTATGCTGAGAAGCTCCTAGACCAGGGGAAGATTGATGACAAGGACCTTCCCCCAGAACTGACAGAGAGAAAGCCTTTCCCTGGAGCTGGCTCCCTGAATTCGGACTTCTATCCTCCTAGACTGTGAAAGAATAAATTTCTCTTTGTTAAAGTCATCCACTTGTGGTATTTCTGTTATAGCAGCACTAGATGACTAAGACAAGGCCCAAGGACAAGTTTACTGGCAAGAGCCAAATCTTCCCTCTTTGCAGAGTTGACATCATGGTCACACACTGCTGTGGATTGAATTGTATTCCTCCCCCTGCAAAATATGTATTGACAGCCTAGCCCCATACCTGATGTGATCCCACATGCATGTATGCACACACACACATACACACACACACTCACGTTCATACTCATGCACGTTTTCCTGAAATATACAGTGAATAGAGATTAAGGACCTTTTGGGCATGTACAGGGGGATACATTGATTACTCAGTTAATTGCTGAACACCACCCCTGCATGTGAACTAAACAGGATCAAGTAAAACCTCATATTCCAAAAACATTGATACATTGATGATGGCACTAGGAGAAAATGTTTACAGAAGTAAGAGAGTCAGTGTTATACATGTTCTTTGAAGACTAGAATTATGTTTCCAATTACTCTAATCCCCAAAGTCAGATAGTTAGAACATGATGTCACTGTTGACCAATGAGACGCCATGTTCCTCAGCTGCTCTGGCTCTTATCTTGACAGGCCCCTTGCCCAGTGCCTGCTGGACCGGACAGGTGCATGGTTCAGAAACTGGGGCAGTGGACAGAGCTCAAGGCCGAGAGGCGGGAAGAACCAGAAATTGCATGGTTTTCAAGCATATGTTTATGGAACTGCTCGGCTACCTATGCATCTCTATTTTATAAGAACAGATTAAGCAAAATGCTCATGTAATGGGAGCATTGCCCTTGTTAGCACTGGAAGATTTTTAATGCACCAAACATGAGCACTGAGCCTCCATGACTTCTGTGTCTGTCTGCGCCTGGATGTGTTAAGCAAATAGGAAACCAGAAGCCTTCAGATGAAGCTAGCCATGCTAGGCAGAAAAACCCAAGGGGAAGCCTTTTTAACACACAGATTCCTGGGTCCTGTTCCAGACACACGGGCGCAGAATGCCCAGCCTCCCTGGTACCTGTCTGCAGGCCAGGCTGGTCCAGCTCACCTAACTCATGCTTTAGACGTTCTATATGCTGTTATTGTTTTTAGCTGCCATCAAGCCGGCACTCTACTCTTAGTGACCCCACACACAGTGGAACAAAACGCTGCCCATTCCTGTGCCATCTCCATGATCGGTTACAGATCAGACTGCTGTGATCCACAGGGTTTTCATTAGCTGATTTTTGGAAGTAGATTGCCAGACCTTTCTTTCTAGTCCGTCTTAGTCTGGAAGCTCTGCTCAAACCTGTTCAGCATCGTAGCAACACACAAGGCTCCACTGATGGATGGGTGGAGGTCAGGGGTGGATTAACCAAGAAGCACAGTATGCACTGGCTTACAGTAAAAAAGGTAGGCACAGGCTTAATTGTGTTTACTTACCAATCTGTACTACCCAATTTCCCATGGGTTTCACCACATCAAAAATGGGGGGAAAAATAGGTGAAATTGGGCACTACAGATTAGTAAGTAAGCACAATTAAGCCCTGTGTATCTTGCTTATTGGGTAATCAATCCCTGGTAGTGGCTGTGCACGAGGTGCCTCAGCTGGGAATGGAACCTTGGTCTCCCACACGCAAGGCGACAGTTCTACCACTGAACCATCACTGCCTTTCCCAAAGGTTCTCTATAGTTGAAGCAAAATTCCTAGCTGAATAGCATTTCTGTGTGTGAACTTTAGTAACCCTCCTTCTCCTCCGTTTAAGAAATCTTTTGACAGAGGACAGTGTGGAGAGATTTGTGTGGACGTGAGGCTGATCTACTTTTGACATATGTTGCCTGTCAGTCTCCAGAACTGACTTACTTGATCTGACTGCTGAAGAAGGAGGGGAGGCAGGGGATCCTTTTCTACAGAAGTTGTCCAAATATGGGTGCTATCTATAAGAGAGGATAAAGAGGAGTTATTTCTCAGTGGTTAAGCCCTTGGCTGCTAGTCAAAAAGGTCAGTGGCTCAAACCACCAGCCTTTCCCTGGTTATCTGCTTCTGTCAAAATTATAACCTTGGAAACCCTATGGGGCAATTCTACTCTGTCCTGTAGGGTTGCTATGAGTCGGAATCTACCCAACAGCAACAAGTTTGGGCACTTTTTTTCATAGAACCCCCAAGTTACAGATTTTTAAATTGAAAAAATGTTTTGCATTATACTCATGCAAATGTTTTGAATATGACACTTTGATTGCAATGCCTGAATATATACTATGGTCCCCAATATTGCCTTGAGTTTTTTCTACAACCCCCCTCCTACATTAAATCTTGGATTTTATACATAAGGGGAGTCATTGTTACTAATTATATTTAAATTATTTTGCAAATTCTAACTGATTTGACATATACACAATGTCATGATGGATATCTATGTAGGTTATGGCATGGGGTATAGAGATTAAAATAACGGACTCTATCAGTACAACTAGATGGTGCCCGGCTACCACCACTGACTGCTCTGACAGGGATCACAACAGAGGGTCCCAGAGAGAGCTGGAGAAAAATGTAGAACAAAATGCTAACTCACAAAAAAAGATCAGACTTACCAGCCTGACAGAGATTGGAGAAACCCTGAGAGTATGGCCCCCGGACACCCTTTTAGCTCAATAATGAAGTCACTCCCAAGGTTCACCCTTCAGCCCCATAAAACAAAACAAGACTAATGGGGCACAACGGTCCAGGACAAGGACTAGAAGGCAGGAGGGGATGGGAAAGCAAGTAATAGGGAACCCAAGGTAAAGAAGGGACGGTGTTGAGATTTCGTGGGGTTGTTAACCATTGTCATAAAACAATATGTGTACTGTTTAATGAGAAACTATTTGTTCTGTAAACCGTCATCTAAAGTATAACAATAAAAAAAATAATAATGAACTCTAGACCCAGATAGCCTGGGCTCAGCTTCTGGCTCTGCCACTTACTGGTTCTGTGACCTTGGACAAATATTTCATTTTTCTGTGCCTCCATTCTCTAAAGTCTACTTCATAGGACTGTTGTGAGGATTAAGTGAACTAATGTGGGTACAGGGCTTAGAAGAGGGCCTAGGCAGTGATAAGGACCTCATATGCGTTCATTTTGTTGTTGTCTTCTCTTTGTAAACGTGTAGACGAAGCGCGTCGGACTTTAAAATACTTTCTACTCCACATCATTTTCCTTTTCCTAAAAAACTAGCTGTTATTGAGCTGATTCCGACTCACGGTGACCTCACGTGTGCAGTGTAGAACTGTGACCCATAGGATTTTCAGTGGTTGATTTTTTTGGAAGTAGATTGCCAGGCCTTTCTTCTGAGGCACCTCTGGGCGGATTTGAACCACCAACCTTTTGATTGATGGCCAAGCGCGTTGATTGTTTGCACCACCCAGTTAAAACAGGACTAATAATAAAGAACTCAACTCCTCCACCCATCGACTGGGCTTGGGAGATCAGCAAACCTTTAAAGTGAAGCATGGATAGATTTGGTAGCATGTAAGCTCCTTTCACAAGATCCCGGGTCATTGTTTTGTTTCCATTTCTGTGAGGGTAGCAGAGCAAGAGGGGACTTCGCTCTTCGCTCTACATGGACTCCCACCTGCAGAATACATATAACATCAGCTACTTACCACTACTGTAATAAGGGACTTAGTGAATAGCTCTGCACATCTCTAAGTTCTGAGAAAATTATGGGAAGACAAGTCAAGGAGAATTGAAGGAAGTTGAAGTAGCTAAGCTAACATGTATGGGATGCCTAATATGTGCCCAAAACGAACCAACCCAACCAACAAACAAAAAAACCAGTTGCCGTTAAGTCGATTCTGACTCATGGTAACCTCAAGTGTTTCAGAGTAGAACTGCTCTGTAGTGTTTTCAATGGCTGTGACCTTTCAGAAATAGATCACCAGGCCTTTCTTCTGAGGCACCTAGAGGTGGATTTGAACCACCAACCTTTTGGTTAGTAGCTGAGCGCTGAATTGTTTGTGCCACCAATGGACTCCCTTAATACGTGCCAGACACCATAGTACACATTTTACATATATCATCTCTTTACATAGCAAGAAATTCCTACCTGTACTTTTTTGATGAAGACAATTTGTGGGAACAGTGAGGATTTCAACTCAGGATTGTCTGATTCTGGAAAGCGTGCTCTTTCTCCCTCCTAAATTTGCCTCTACAACACCATGTGACATAATACTGTGTATGATCATTGTCATGGATTGAGTTGTGTCCCCCAAAATTATATGTCAACTTGGCTAGGCCATAATTCTCAGTATTGTGTGGTTGTCCTCCATTTTGTGATCTGCTGTAATTGTTCTATGTGTTGTAAATCCTAATCTCTGCCTGTGGTTAATGTGGCAAGATTAGGTTATGTTAAAGAAGATTAGGGTGGGATGCAATACCCTTACTCAGGTCACAACCCTGCATCACCTTTTATCTTACAAGAGATCAAAGGAGAGAGAAGCAAGCAGAGAGAGGGGGACCTCCTACCACCCAGAAAGAAGAGACAGGAGTGGAGCACATCCTTTGGACCCAGGGTCTCTGATCTGAGAAGCTCTTAGACCAGGGGAAGATTGATGACAAGGACCTTCCCCCAGAACCAACAGAAAGAGAAAGCATTCCCCTGGAACTGGCACCCTGAATTTGGACTTGTAGCTTCCTAGACTGTGAGAAAATAAATTTCTGTTTGTTAAAGCCGTCCACTTGTGGTATTTCTATTGCAGTAGCACTAGATAACTAAGATAACCACCATTCACAATTATGATCCCAAGTAACAAAAATTAAATTACTTTTCACTTACTTTTGTTTTTGTTCTTTTTAAATCAAGGAAGGCTGTAATATCTTTTAGAACATCTTTTATTTGGAAAAGTTAAAACAAAATTTTTTAAATGGTTAAAATGTAATTTATTAATTGTAGATGTAATATTTAGATAGATATGAAACAAATTTTCAGTCTTAAATAGATAGTGTGTATGTTTTGAGACAAGCCCACTGGGTTGAGCCCCTCACTCCTTGGCAGTGAAGAATGAGCTGTGGAGAAACTAAGCCAAGTAGCCGAAAGGCTGAGTTCACAGAATGGGAGGGAGCCCCAGCAACTGCCCAGTTCCCAAGTTTATAGTACACTGTCTGGGGATTTGCATTCCATTGCTTCTGGTAGCTGTTGGCCTACAATGAGAAATGCCGGTCTACTGAAGCCTCCCACCCTCAAAATCAGGGATATTGAGGAGGCCCAGCTTTTGGTTCCCACTGAATGGTTTCAACATAGCCATTCTCTCCCCACACCTCCCCAGGGACAGGACAGGTCAGGTACTCACTTCCACCCAGGGCAGACAAGAGAAGACAGAGATTCCTGGAGACTTCCCCAAGACAGGCCTCCCCACACCTACACACGCACACACACACACACACACACACACACACTCACACACACACACACGCACACACATGCTCACTGCCTCCAGAGTAATCGGGCCACCCTCACTAAGGAATATGCCTCTTCCCCATCCAGAGTGTTGTCTACAGGGGCTTTGGGCAAATTTGGCAAAGAACGGGAAATTAGGTTGAGAGTTTCTATTGGATCAGCAAGGTGTTTTGGTACCATGCACTCTCTGGAGCTATTCATTTCTTGCAAAAAGAAAAATATTCTTGTAGTACGTCCCAGCCTCTTATTAGATGATCTCAAGAGTTTCTCTGAAAATTTTAGTAAGTACAGCTTTTACACAGTAGCAGCATTTTCTCAAGCTGAATACAAGATGAACAAATTCTCTAGACCAGAATAAGTGTAACATATTAGTCCCTGGGTGGTGTAAAAATTGACACACTGGACTTCTAACTAAAAGATTGGAAGTTCAAGTTCCCCCAGAGGTGCCCCTAAAGAAAGTCCTAGTGATCTACTTCCAAAAACGATCAGCCATTGAAAACCCTATGGAGCACAGTTCTACTTTGATACACACGGAATCTCCATGAATTGGAGTCCACTGAATGGCAACCGGTGAAGAAAAAGGGCGTTTATAGCATAAGGAACAACAGAACTTCCTAACACTGCTAGAGCTGTCAAGAATGATGTGTGTCTACGTTCTACGCAAACACAGAGCTGGGCAGTAGGAAGAGTGTTTAAAAATATGGACGTTTTGTGTCTAGCTCCATTGGCATGACACAGCTTATAGAGACAATGCTCTCCATTCTACCTTGGTGAGTAGTGTCTGGGGTCTTAAAAGCCTGCGAGTGACCATCTAAGATACTGCACTGGTCTCATCCCTTCAGGAGCAAGGGAGAATGAAGAGAACAAATACAAGGAAAAGATTAGTCCAAAGGACTAATGGTCCACAGCTAACAAGGCCTCCACCGGACTGAGTCCAGTACAGCTAGATGGTGCCTGGCTACCACCACTGACTGCTCTGACCAGGATCACAACAGAGGGTTCTGGACAGAGCTGGAGAAGGATGTAGAGCATAACTTTAACTCACAAAAAAAGACCAGATTTACTGGCCTAAAGGAGACTGAAGAAACCCCAAGAGTATGGCCCCCAGACACCCTTTTAGCTCAGTGGTGAAGTTACCTCCGAGGTTCACTGTTCAGCCTGGGAGTGGACAGCCCCGTAAAACCAAATGGGACTAATGAGGTACAGTAGTCCAGTGACAGGGGCCAGAAGGCAGAAGGGGACAAGGAAGCTGGTGATAGGGAACCCAAGGTTGAGTGAGGATATTGTTGATGTGTTGTGAGGTTGTTAACCATTGTCATAGGGCAACTGTGTAGTAACTGTTAAATGAGAAACTATTTTGTTCTATAAGCCTTCATCTTAAGTGAGAATAACAGCACAATTGGAAGAGCATAGTCAATGTTACTGAACTGTGCATGTAGAAATTTTTGAAATGGTGTATCTTTGGCTATGTGTATTTTCACCAAAAAAAAAAGGTTGAGAAGTTAGAAGGTTAATATGTTGAGGGGTTGTTAACCAATGTCATAAAACAACATGTGTACTACTGTTTCACAAGAAACTATTTGTTCTGTAAGCCTTCACCTGAAGTACCAAAAAAAAAAAAAAAAAAAAAAAAAAGGACGTTTTGATGGAGCAGTAGAATGATGGGGTGCAGAACTCAAATTCCAGTAAGAAGACCAGACTTAATGGTCTGACTGAGCCTGGAGGCGTCCCGGAAGGCATGGCCCCTGGACTCTATCAGCCCAGAACTAAAACAATTTCTGAGACCAACTCTTCAGACAGGGTTTGGACTGGACTGTGGGACATAAAGTGACACTCGTGAAGTGTGTGCCTCTTAGTCAAGTAGATACAAGAGACCAAAGGGGCAGCTCTGTCCAGAGGTGAGATGGGAAGGCAGAGAGAGTTAGGAGCTGGTTGAATGGTCATGGGGAATCAGGCGCAGAAAGAAGGAGTGTGCTGTCACAGAATGGGGTGAGCAATTAGGGTCTCATAACAATGTAAGTATAAAAATTTTGTATGGGAGACTAACTTGAAATGTAAACTTCATTTAATTACAACAATAATTTAAAACAAAATGGCTGTTTACCTAAATCTAGTAGCTACCTATACTACTTTCTCTGATCACAGAAGCAGAGAATGCAAATAAGGAACATCCACGTTCCATGAAATGATCAAGGCATCTGATGAAAATGATGTGACCAGAATACCACTTCCAAGCTAGATCCCTGGAGGCTGTATGATCAGAGATAATGTCAGGCAACTGTATTATTTTATTGCTAAATAGGGCTTTGACCTCCAATTCCTATCTGGCTTCCTATTTTAGTAGCCAAAGATGGTTCACACACGAGCTTAAAGGTCTATGTTTGTCTGCTTAGTGTAAGTTTCAAAGACTAGATTCAAAGAGCTAAGATACGCAAAGTGCACAGAACAGTGCCAGTCACATGATATGCACACTCCAAGTATTGCTTGCTATTGTTATCACCATTATTATTTTAACACATAGCCGCCCTCCTCTTGTAAGCAATAACCCTCAGTCTCCTGGCCTAAACTTAATGAGGAAAAGACTGCATTATCCAAAAGTAAATACAATGATATTACAGAGCGTTAACCTGCACACCTGCAGTTTTCAGTATAATGGTTCTATTTGTTTGTTGGCTTCGCTAGGCTTTTTGAGACACAACAGAGACCCAGCCACAACCTAAGATTGACGAATTTTACTTTTGGAGGAAAACTGTGACTCAACCCCGCCTCTCACTTAATTAGGTTTCTTAGGAAAACATAAACATAAGTCACAGCTGTCAGATAGGCTGTACTACCCACTACACTGAGAAATATTCTCATACTTCACTCTGGGCACGCAAAGCCCTAAAAGGTATTTTCGTGATAGTCACTCCAGGATTTCCTGTGTTCTCGAGACAAATAGCCTCAGATTTGGGAGCATAGACGAATTATTTCCTCCTAGTGGAATCAGAGAGATGATGACAAGAGAAACAACATTTGAAGAAGTCAGCCACCTCACATCAAAGCCAAATTAGGGATATAAATTAGAATCCAAAGGCCAGATAAAACTGCTGGTTTCATAGAGGAAAAAGTTGGTTGTTGTTAGGTACCGTTGACTCTGTTCCCACTCTAGCAGCCCCATGTACAACAGAAAGAGATACTGCTCAGTCCTGCGCCATCCTCACAATCATTGCTATGTTGGAGCCATTGTTGCAGTCACTGTGTCAATCCATCTCGTTAAGGGTCTTCCTCTTTTTTGCTGACCGTCTACTTTACCAAGCATGATGTCCTTCTCCAGGGACTGATCCCTCCTGATAACACGTCCAAAGTATGTGAGACATAGTCTCGCCATCCTTGCTTCTGAGGAGCATCTGGTTGTACTTCTTCCAAGACAGATTTGTTCATTCTTTGAGTAGTCCATGGTATATTCAATACCCTTTGCCAACACCACAATTCAAAGGAATGAATTCTTCTTCAGTCTTCCTTATTCATTTTCCTGCTTTCCCATGCATAGGAGGCAATTGAAACTACCATAGCTTGGGTCAGGCGCACCTTAACCCTTAAAGTGACATCTTTGTTTTTTAACAATTTAAAGAGATCTTTTGCAGTAGATTTGCCCAGTGCAATATGTCATTTGATTTCTTAACTACTGCTTTCATGGGCGTTGATTGTAGATCTGAGTAAGATGAAATTCTTGACAACTTCAATGTTTTCTTTGTTCATCATGATGTTGCTTATTGGTCCAGTTGTGAGGATTTTTGTTTTCTTTCTGTTGAGGTGTAATCCATACTGAGGACTGTAATCTTTGATTTTCATCAGTAAGTGCTTCAAGTTCTCTTCACTTTCAGCAAGCAAAGTTGTGTCATCTGCATATTGCAGGCTGTTAATGAGTCTTCCTCCAATCCTGATGTCGCATTCTTCTTCATATAGTCCAGCTTCTCGGACTATTTGCTCAGCATATAAAATGAATAAGTATAGTGAAAAGACACAACCTTGATGCACATCTTTGCTGATTTTAAACCACAGAGTATCTCCTTGTTCTATTTGAACGACTGCCTCTTGGTCTATGTACAGGTTCCTCATGAGCACAATTAAGTGTTTTGGAATTCCCATTCTTTGCAATGTTACCCACAATTTGTTATGATCCACACAGTTGAATGCTTTTGCATAGTCAATAATATGCAAGTAAACATCTTTCTGGTGCAGCTTCGACTTCCTCCTTCAATACCGTTGGTTCTTGATCATATGCCACCTCCTGAAATTAGTTGAACTTCAACCTTTTGTTGCTTCTTGCATAATTCAATATTTTGCCCATAGAATCCTTCAATATTGCAACTCGAGGCTTGAATTTTTTCTTCAGTTCTTTAGCTTTAGAAATACCAAGAGTGTTCTTCCTTTTTGGTTTTCTAACTCCAGGTCTTTGCTTATTTTCATTATAATACATTACTTTGTCATCTTGAGCTGCCCTTTGAAATCTTCTGTTCAGCTCTTTTACTTCATTTCTTCCATTTGCATTAGCTACTCTACATTCAAGAGCAAGTTTCAGAGTCTCTTCTGACATCCATTTTAGTCTTTTCTTTTCTCCTTGTCTTTCTAATGACTTTTCGCTTTCTTCATGTATGTTGCCTTTGATGTCATCCCATAACTCATCTTTTCTTAGACCATTTGTGTTCAGTGTGTCACATCTGTTCTTAAGATGGTCTCTAAATTCAGGTGGGGTATACTCAAGGTTGTATTTTGGCTCTCGTGGACTTGTTTTAATTTTCTTCAGCTTCACCTTGAACTTGCATATGAGCAATTGATAGCCTGTTTCGCCTTTGGCCCCTGGCCTTGTTCTGACTGATGATATTGAGCTTCTCCCTTGTCTGTTTTCACAGATGTAGTTGATTTGATTCCTATGTATTCCATCTGGTGAGGTCCACGTGTATAGTCAATGTTTACATTGTTGAAAAAAAGTATTTCTAATGAATAGATCATCGGTCTTGCAGAATTCTGTCATATGATCCTGGCATCATTTCTATCACCAAGGCCATATTTTCCAACTACTGATCCTTCTTTGTTTCCAGCGTTTGCATTCCAATCACCAGTAATTATCAATGTGTCTTGATTAATTTCAGACTGCAGAAGTTGGTAAAAATTTTCAATTTCTTCATCTTTGTCGTTAGTGATTGGTGGGTGAGTTTGAATAGTCGTATTAACTGGTCTTCCTTGTAGGCATACGGATACTATCCTATCACTGACAGCGTTGTATTTCAGGGCACATCTTGAAATGCTCTTTTTGACAAGGAGTGAGACGTCATTCTTCTTCAATTTGCCATTCCCAACATAGTAGACCATACGACTGTCTGATTTAAAATGGCCAATACTGGTCCATTTCAGCTCATTAATGCCTAGGATATTGATCTTCAAGTGTTCCATTTCATTAATTATGTGGATAGAGTAACGCTTGCAGGATCTTCATTTGCTGATGTGGCAGGACTCAAAATGAGAAGAAACAACTGCAAACATCCATTAATAATTGGAACATGGAATGTACGAAGTATGAATCTAGGAAAATTGGAATTTGTCAAAAATGACAAATTAGAGGTGGTTTATTGAGGACTACAAGTATAGTATTTCTTTCCAAAAGCAAAACTAAAGTCACGATCACAGGAGTTTGCTTTTGCAAGCAGCCACAGCTGTATACAATATGTAAATACGAGTCTCAGGCTCAAAACAGCACATGAAAATAGAGTTAAAAGCCTGGTTTCCATCCATCAAATTTGGATAATGTCAAGGTTATGCCAAATGTCCTGCCACAGTACACCCGGTGTGATGTAAAGGCCCCTCCACTCATCTGGTTCTGTATGTTGAATAGTTTGATCACCAATCTTTTTAAGTCCCTGGAAAGGGATTATCTGGAAAGCAGAGACTAGGGTACAAGATTCCACTGTTTTCTTCCCCTTGTAGCAAGCTCTGTGTCTAGGAGTGGAGCACATTTACCATAACTCTAAGTCTTTGCCTTTGAAGGCTTTGTCCTTCTAATGAGTAAGAATTTAAAGAATAAAAAATCTAAATGAAAAAGAATGGTGGTATCATCATTGTGCCTTGGCAAGGATGAAGAAGGAGACAAGATCAGAACAAGGAAAATCCAAAGAATTGTGATAGAATTCCTCTTCAGGGGATGTTAATGGGGAAAAAAGGGAAACCTTCAGTTATATCTAAACAACCTCTCTCTCTCTCTTTTTAAATTGAAGTCAAATTCACATGACATAAAATTAACCATTTCAAAGTGTACACTTTAGTGACAATACTTTCACAAAGTTGTGCAATCATCACTTCTATCTAGCTCCAAAACATTTTCATTATTCAAAAGAAAACCCACACCCATTAAGCTGTCACTCCTCATTCTTCCAGCCCCTGGTAACCACTAATCTACTTTTTTGTCTCTATGGATTTACCTAGTTCTGAGTATTTTGTACAAATGGAATCATACAATATCTGACTTTTCGTGTCTGTCTTCTTTCACTCAGCATTATGTTTTCAAGGTTCATTCATGCTGTGGCACGTATCAATACTTCATTCCTTTGTATGACTGAATAATACTATAGTATGTGTGTACCACATTTTGTTTATCCATTCATCAGTTGATGAGCATCTGGGTTGTGTCCACCTTTTGGTTATTGTGAATAATGCTGTTTTGAACATTCATGTACAAGTATTTGTTTGAACACCTGTTTTCAATTCTTATGGGTATAGATGTAGGAGTGGAATTGATGGGTCATATGGTAGCAGCCTCTGTCTTTGAAATGGGCTTCAGAGTTTCCTTTGGTTGTGGTAAGGAAGATAAAAAGGCATTTTGCTGTAGAGTGGTGGCAAATAGATAATGCTGCTCCTGAAGTCTTTGAATTTGAACACATACTGTGCCTGAGCAAACAGAGCAACAATTACATATTGATTATATACATATTCTGTATGTAGATTTATTTTGGCGCCATGTGCTTTTCCACATAAGTTATGTATGTGGATGTGACAGAAACACTGTCTGCCCTGAAAGATCTTTTAATTGGAGGAAAGCGACTGCAGAAGAAATTGAGAATTTGGAGCCTAAATCCCCCACGTAAAAAATATTTAATATATATCTACATATTATGCTGTGCTGAGTGTTGGCTCTACCTCCACCTCACACCTGCTCTGTGACCTTGGGGAAGTAGTAACTTTCTTCGCTCTACTTCATCTCTTCTGCCGATTACATAAAGATAATTACTAGAAAGAAATGTATAAAATTCTACCTATTTCTTCAAGGTCTTTGGGAGTCACTGACACTACCAGTCAATACTTTATGCAGCAATAAGGAAAATATAACATCTCTTTATATTCCTCAAACCTTCAAAAATATATATTAATCATGTTGAATGCTACCTGAGTCCTGTGCTCCTGGAGAACAGGAATGGTCAAGAAATCTTCCCACCCACCATTCTTTTGTGTTCCTGGAAACTTACTTACTGCAAAGAATCACCCTTCCCCATATAACTGTGATAAGACTCACAGATGACCTCCTTGTTTAACCATGACGAGGCCAGACACAGACCTTCCAAATTCCCATTGTTTGTCTCATAAATTGACTGAACTGTTTGTCCCCATTGGCCAATGTGGACAAAATGCTCCATAACTTGACTTGACCAAGCTTTAGTCAGATTTCTCCTCTCCCTACAGCTTACCTGTCCTTGGTTTGCCCTGGAGCATTGGAATACGGAAAAGCTCTCCTTTCTACTCCCTCCTGAGAATCTGGCTGACATCAGGGAAAACAGTCTTTTCTGGTCAATTGTCCAATCACCTGCACTTATCCTGCTTCACACACGCAATTTCTCCACCCTATAACAGGGAGGCCTGGCCTTTAGGATGTTTGCAAATCTTATGGTCAGTGTGTTTTGCCTATCAAATTAGTCCTCCTCCCTTAATTGCAATAGTCTTTTTGAATAAAGTCTCTTCCTACCTGAGTCTCTATTTGTTTTTGTTTGATGGTATCAACCACAAGTTCTGCTTTAAGTCTTGATACCCATGTAGCATCTTCATTGTCAGAGACTAAACTGCCATGTAGTTTTGTTATTCTCCTCACTCTGACCTCTTCTAAAAGTTTCTTTATTCCATTTCAGCCTCCAAATAATTTTAAATCAAATTGATAAACATAATTATGTACAATCAAACACCTCATAGGACATCCCACTTAACTAGCCTAATAATAGGTTTAGTGCTTCTGTTCTACCTCCTAGTTCATTGCAGAGTGCTTCGGGTCTTAAAAGCTTGTAAGTGGTCATCCAAGTCAAGACAATTGGTCTTTATTCACTTGCTTCCTCTGGAGCAACAGAAGAAGGAGAGTCAGGAATAGGAAGGAATAGGAGGAGGATATGGAATGTGTGGCTAATTCCTTCCATGAACAACTTCTTCTTTTGCCATGAGACCAGAAGAACAGGAAGTGCCTGGCTACCTTTACTGCATGTTTTGATCAAAGATTCCATACAAGAATCCTGGTCAAAAGGGGGAAAATGCAGAACAGAATTTCAAATTCTCATGGACTCTAGACTTTCTGGAGCCATGGAGGGTGGATGAACCCCTGACTGTATTGCCCTGAGATAATCTTTAAACTTTAAACCAAAAATATCCCCTGAAGTCATCCAAAAACTGAACAATAGTTTAGCTTAACTAGTAAAAAAGTTCTACCCTGAGCATTATGCTCTTTTAAGAACTAGCATATGGGATCAAATTGACAACAGCAAATTGAAAGATTAGATAGGAACCTTGGGGGGCAGTGAGTTTATGTGAAGAACAACTCAGAAAAGGAGGGTAAGAATCAATGACACTAAATTCTACACGTAGAAACTGTTGAATTGGTGCATGATTTACTGTGCATATTCTCAACAACAAAAAAATAAAATTATAAGAAAAAATTAATAAATGTTGTTAGGTGCCTTCGAGTTGGTTCCAACTCACATACAACAGAATGAAACTCTGCCTGCTCGCGTGACTTCCTCATGATTGTTGTTCTGCTTTAGCCATTGTTGGAGCCAATGTATCAATCCATCTCCTTGAGGGTCTTCCTCTTATTTGCCAAACATCTACTTTACCAAGCATTATGTATTTCTCCAGGGACTGGTCCCACCTGATAACATGGCCAAAGTATGTGAGATGAAATCTCGCCATCCTCACTTCCAAGGAGCATTTTAGCTGTACTCCTTCCAAGACAGATTTGTTTGCTCTTTTGGCAGTCCATGATATTTTCAACATTCTTCGCCAACACCATAACTCAAAGGCATCAATTTTTCTTCTGTCTTCCTTATTCATTGCCCAGCCTTTGCATGCATAAGAGGCGATTGAAAATGCCATGGCTTGGGTCAGGCGCACTTTAGTCCTTAAAGTGACATCTTTGCCTCTTAACACTTTAAAGAGATCTTTTGCAGCAGATTTGCCCAGTGCAATACGTCATTTTATTTCTTGACTGCTGCTTCCATGGGTGTTGATTGTGAATCCAGGTAAAACGAAATCCTTGACAACTTCAATCTTTTCTCCATTTATCATGATGTTGCATATTGGCCCAGTTGTGAGGATTTTTGTTTTCTTTAGATTGAGGTGTAATCCAAACTGAAGGCTATGGTCTTTGATCTTCATCAGTAAGTGCTTCAAGTCCTCTTCACTTTCAGTAAGCAAGGTTGTGTCATATGCATATTGCAGGTTGTTGATGAGTCTTCCTCCAATCCTGATGCCGCGTTCTTCTTCATATAGTCCAACTTATTGGATTATTTGCTCAGCATACAGATTCAATAAGTATGGCGAAAGGATACAACCCTGACGCACACCTTTCTTGACTTTACACCTCACAGTATCCCCTTGTTCTGTTTGGACTACTGCTTCTTGATCTATGTACAAGTTCTTCATAAGCACAACTAAGTGATCTGGAATTCCCATTCTTCACAATGTTAGCCATAATTTGTTATGATCCACGTAGTCGAATGCCTTTGCATAGTCAATAAAACACAGGTAAACATCCTTCTGGTATTGTCTGCTTTCAACCGGGATCCATCTGACATGTCCTTTTCTGAATCCAGCTTGAATTTCCGGCAATTCTCTGTTGATGTGCTGAGGCAACGGCTTTTGAATGATCTTCAGTAAAATTTTACTTGCGGGTGATATTAATGATGTCATTTGATAATTTCCACATTCAGTTCAATCACCTTTCTCTGCAACAGGCATAAGTATGGATCTCTTCCAGTCGATTGGCCAGGTAGCTATCTTCCAAATTTCTTAGCATAGACAAGTGAGCACTTCCAGAGCTGCATCCTTTTGTTGAAACATATCAGTTAGTAGTCTGTCAACTCCTGGAGGCTTGTTTTTTGCCAGTGCCTTAGTGCAGCTTGGACCTTGTCCTTCAACACCATTGGTTCCTGCTCATTTGGTACCTCCTGAAATAGTTGAACGTCAACCAATTCTTTTCGATACAGTGACTCTGTGTATTCCTTCCATCTTCTGTTGATGCTTCCTGCATCATTTAATATTTTCCCAACTGTAGAATCCTTCAATATTGCAACTCTAGGTTTGAATTTTTCTTCAGTTCTTTCAGCTTGAGAAATGTCGAGTGTGTTCTTCCCTTTTGGTTTTCTCTCTGGGTCTTTGCACATGTCATTGTAACACTTTTCTTTGTCTTCTCGAGCTGCCCTTGGAAATCTTCTGTTCACCTCTTTTACTTCACCATTTTTTCCATTTGCTTTATCTGCTCAATACTCAAGAGAAAGTTTCAGAGTCTCTTCTGACATCCATTTTGGTCTTTTCTTTCTTTCCTGTCTTTTTAATGACCTCTTGCTTTCTTCATGTATGATGTCTGGTCTTCAGTCATTAGCGTTCAATGAGTCAAATGTATTCTTGAGATGGTCTCTAAATTCAGATGGGATATACTCAACTTAGTACTTTGGTTCTCATAGACTTGTTCTAATTTTATTCATCTTCAATTTGAACTCGCATATGAGCAACTGATGATCTGTTCCACAGTTGGCCCCTGGCCTTGTTCTGACTGACAATACTGAGTTTTTCCATTATCTCTTTCCACAGATGTAGTCAATTTGATTCCTGTGTGTTCCATCTGGTGAGGTCCACATGTATAGTCACCGTTTATGTTGTTGAAAAACGTATTTCCAATGAATAGATCGTTGGTCTTGCAAAATTCTATCATGCGATCTCCAGCATCATTTCTATCACCAAGGCCATATTTTCCAACCACCGATCCTTCTTCTTTGTTTCTAACTTTCACATTCCAATCACCAGTAGTTATCAATGCATCCTGATTGCATGTTCGATCAATTTCAGACTGCAGAAGTTAGTGAAAATCTTCAATTTCTTCATCTTTGGCTTTAGCGGTTGGTGCATAAATTTGAATAACAGTCATATTAACTGGTCTTCCTCGGAGGCATATGGATATTACCTATTACTGATAACATTATACTTCAGTACAGATCTTGAAATTTTTTTTGAAGTTTAATACAATTCCATTCCTCTTCAATTTCTCATTCCAGGCATAGTAGACCATATGATTGTCCGATTCAGAATGGCCAATATCAGTCCATTTCAGCTCACTAATGCCTAGGATATCAATGTTTATGCATTGCATTTCATTTTTGATGATTTCCAATTTTCCTAGATTTATTCTTCATACATTCTATGTTCCTATTATTAATGGATGTTTGCAGATATTTCTTCTTATTTTGAGTCATGCAGCAACAGCAAATGAAGGTCTTGACAGTTTGACTCTATCCATGTCATTAAGGTCAACTCTACTTTGAGTAGGCAGCTCTTCCCCAGTCATCTTTTGAGTACCTCCCAACCTGAGGGGCTAATTTTTTCAGAAGTAAGCCACCAGGTCCTTCTTCCTAATCTGTTTTAGCCTGAAAGCTCCATTGAAACCTGTCTGCCATAGGTGACCCTGCTGGTATTTGAACATCGGTGGCATAGCTTCCAGCATCACAGCAACATGCAAGCCCCCCCAGTATGACAAACTGACAGATGAGTGGGGGAAATAAACATTGAGCACCTAATAAATGCAAAGCACTGTACACACAAAATAATTCTGATGTACACATCTATGTCTAAATAAGATATTTGTTACAAGTTTGCACATAGATACAAGATATTGTTATTATATTAGCAAGTATAATGTAGCTTGCTTATAGAATTCTTCAAAGAACTAGGAAAATGAATCTTCTGATTTTGCATAAATGTGGAAACTTGAGCAAGTTCTTCCTCTTCCTGGGCCTCAGTTTCCTCACCTGTAAAATGAAGCAATAATAGTATTTAGGTCATAGGGTTGTTGTGAGGATTAGATGAGATAATATGAATAAAGATCTTCAAAGAGAGCCAAAAGCATTGTGAGCACTATAGAGTCACTATGAGTCGAATCAACTCCACGACAACGCATTTGGTTTGGTTTTTTAGGTAGAGATGAGAGTTGCTGGGAGGGAAAAATGAGAGTGTGCATGGAACACTGCAAAGCATATTCCACTGAGCAAAATTATCACGAATGCAACTATTGAGAATTGAGAAGATGGATTGCACACGGTGACAGCTTCCCAATGGAGTGACTGCCCTGGACTACCCGGGGTGCCTCCGTCATTCTGGCACCAGAGCAGTGTTGTTTGACTGCCTTATTAAGTCAGAGTGGAGAATTCTGGAAAGAATCATGGCTCTACCACTACAGAAAAAGCAGAGCATCCTCATCTGTATCAAATTATAGATTGAGCTAGGAAGGAGACTGATGCTCATAGCATACCAAAAGTAGCACAAAAACCGGAAAGAGCCCTTATCCCCTCCAAAGTGATTGACCGTTCACAGGTATAAATCAACACAGCATTTTTCAAATGCCTTGTTTCTATTACGAATGTTTTGATTTGCCCAGGCCAAAGAATAAATGAAACAACCCAGGACAACACAAATCAGCATTTATTCAAAGGACCCAAACAGTGCAATCACTGTACAATACATTGTCGGTAACTCACTTACATTGGGTAATGTATGCAAATATGGAATTCATTGCACAGACCCAGACTGCAAATATGTGTCATTTCCCAGTGAGGTCCAAGAGGCTAAGGGAGACTGTGGTTAGAGCTATACGCCTTTGCAATGTCATCTCAACAACAACAACAAAAATTCCACAGAGATCTAATAGTGTATTGCTGCCAATATCTGGATCTTTTTATTGTTAAATGTTCTTTTTCTCCTTTGCTTTCAGCATAGTTTTAAAATCACGTAGTGCAGCTTATGTTTAGGAGAAACCAGATGATATCTCTATCTCCTGGGGTCAGACCTCAACAGTCCGTCAGTTAGCACTCTGCCGCCACAGGCTACGTGCCTGGTGTTTGAAGTACTTCATTAGTCTGGGGCCATGTTCTCTGGGGGTTCCATCCAACAAAGGGTATTATGGGTGCTCTCCAAATGTTCAGTTGTTTTCAATCATTGTTTTTTAATGTAGGCAGGCTGTATAAAGAAGAGAAACCTAGGATTTTAAACTGAATCTTTGAAATCTTCTAGGCCAGTGTGGCAAATGTCATTTCAGTTGTTAACGCTTATCAATTGATGGTGACAACCTGGAGCATGGTGAGGAAAATGTACCGAGGCCAAGTGTGGCCTCAACTGAAAATAATGCCAAGATGGATCATCGGTGTCTGCTGTGGGCACAAGATTGGGGTGTGGTAATAAATCACGCTAGGCATTTTCCATCTCTAAGTCCAATCCTTACTTTTTATAGATGAGGAAATTGAGTTCCAAAAATATTAAATGATATTCTCAAGGTTGCAAAATTAATTAGTGAGAAAGTCAAAGTTGGAATCAATACATCCTGACTTTTTCTACTGTTGTTGCTATTAGGTGTTGTCGGGTCGGTTCTGACTCACAGTGACCCTATGTACAACAGAACAAAACACTGCCTGGTCCTGCGCCATCCTTATGATCGTTGTTATGCTTGAACCCATTGTTGCAGCCACTGTGTCAATCCATCTCCTTGAGGGTCTTCCAATTTTTCGTTGACCCTCTACCAAGCCTGATGTCTTTCTCCAGGGACTGGTCCTTCCCAGTAACATGTCCAAAGTATGTGAGACATAGTCTCACCATCTTGGCTTCTGAGAAGCATTCTGGCTGTACTTCTTCCAAGACAAATCTGTTCATTCTTTTGGCAGTCTGTGGTGTATTCAATATTCTTCACCAACAACATAATTCAAAGGCGTTATTTCTTCTTCTACTACACCACTGAAAAAATTCTACTAGCGTGAATAGAGCATTCTGCCCTCCAGATAGTAATCCTGGTCTTTACTGTCTAACAAAACTATAATCCAGAAAGTAGTATCAAACCCTTCCCACAGATGCCTGCATGCATTCTCCCCTCAAGGACATGTTTACTTTGCATTGACCTAGTAGATGCTTTCTGCTGAGACTCTTTTCATCTTAAAAATTCTGACATAAAGACTGCCTCCTGGCACAATTTACTCACTTGCAAATTTGGTAGAGTGATGTCCAAAGCCTGAATTTAAGACTCTTGAAGTCCTTTGAGTTCTTTATAAAGAGAATTCAAAAAACTGAAATTTTCTTTTGTTATCCTATGCCGATTATTATCAGTGTAAATAATAAAATACTAACGTAAACGTGGGAATGTAATATGTTCCACAGTTGAATTGGGAAAATTACACAGAGAAGTAAAACTGATAGTGGATCTCTTTTAAAGCAATAAGAGGAAGGAGTTAAATTTTAATTCCTTGTAGCAAATACTTTTTTTCCCCTTGGGGAAGGACACTAAGAACTTTTGTGCTACGATGCCATCTATTTTTTATTGGGCCAGTGAGCAAGTACATCTTTCCAAACTGCCACTATTCATCGCTTTGAAATAAGAGGTGAGTTTGAAAAGATATGAAGATTCATTAGGTCTGGCTCTAAATATTGCAGGTGAAATTATTTCCATCTACAGCAGCCTACTGCAGACTCAGAGAACAGTCACATAATACCTTTGAAAATTACATTTCTAAAGACTATGTCCTCTGTTTGGGCAAATGGAGAAGCAGCAAGCCATAGTTTCTCCATTCATTAACCCAGCCTCTTGCACATCCTACCAGACAAAGAATATATTTGATCTCTTTAGGAAGAAGCCTTTTCTACAGACTGAAAATACCCAAAAAGCTGGCAGGGGGAGTCCGATATAGATCTCACATTCTAAATGAAGTTCTGTAGTCAGTAGAAAAAAATTATAAAAAGTCACTTCCTTCCAATCACATTAACCTCCTGAAAACAATAAGTGAGACAGTATTTGCCCTTTGGGAAAGCTGGCGTGAGGACCCAGGACTTCTATCAAGCAGCACCATGATTGAAGATTAACATAGATTTCCAGCTTAATTGTCACAGCACTCCAAAAGGGAAGGTGTCATGATCTGCATTTTACAAATGAGAATGTAGAGACACTGAGGACTTAACTGGATGGAGGTCGTTCAGTGGCCTGGAAGCAGGAACAGTGACTGAACTGCCTGTTGATTCCCTTCCTCTACCCAGTGGTATCCTTTAGCATCCTAATGCCTCCAGAGGTATTCTTTAAACCACCAAACCTCTGCTTCTGCAAAGCCAGGTTTTTGGTCTCCCATCATATACCTGGGCTCCAGATGGGAATGTCTAACTCTCCCATACACTGTTGTTGTTGTTAACTGCCATCGAGTCAGCTCCTGATTCATGGTGACCCCATGCACCATGGAATGGAACACTGCCTGTTTCTGCACCATCCACATGATTGGTTGCAAACAGTACCACCATGATCATAGGGTTTTCACTGGCCTATTTTCAGAAGTAGATCACCAAGACTTTCTTCCTAGTCTATCATAGTCTGGAAGCTTTGTTGAAACCTGTTCGGCATCAGAGCAACACGCGAGCTTCTACTGATAGATGAGTGGTGGCTGCACATCAGGTACATTGGCTGAGAATGGAACCTGGGTCTCCCACGTGGAAGGTGAGAATTCTACCATTGAACCGCCAATGCCTCCTTCCAAAACATAGCAAGGACTAGTTCTGCATACTTACTTGGGGTGATATTTTGAAATTGCCTAAAAGGTATCCAGAAATTAAGACACAACTGGGGAGGAATTATCTTGCCTCATTTATGACATGCATCCTGCATTTCACTAGACTTTGTAACTTACATGTCTGAGAGCAAGGACTATGCCATGCATTCTGAATATCCTGTGGCATCTAGCTAGCTGCCCTGCAAATAGTTCAGTTTTAGTGAAGTGACATAAAGTTGCAAGTTAGCAAAGTGACTGACTGGCTGGCTGACTGGCTGGCTGGCTGGCTGGCTGGATGAATGAATGGGTGGATAATACTTGACTAATCAACTACCCAACTTCTTTCTCCCTTATTCACCTCCCACTACCTGAGCCATTTCCCACACAAAAGTGCAGCTCTGTCCTCTCCCACTGCTCACCTGAGGTGCCCTCCACTGTGCCACCCTTCATTGACTTGTTCCAATGTGATGAGGGCCCCAGGAGAATGACAATGCCTCAGCTGCTATTACGTCTAAATTTTCTGTGACCTTTTCCCCTTCATCATTTGCCTCACCGCAGGTCTGAGTAACTCAACTCCTGGCTTAACAGAAATAACGCTTATAGTGTGTAATACTTTTTATGTAAAATAATTAAAGAAAAAACTCTCCCACATCCGCAATTGTATTTGATAGTCACAGCATCTCTGGGGACAGCAGGATAGAGCAGAGGGGTAACATGACTTAACTACGGTCACATAGCTAATCAGGCTAGTTAGTGCACATGTGTGGCCCATGTTCTTTTCACTGTACCCCCAATCTCTTCTTCAATGTCTGGCTGACTTTGTTTCACCCCAGGGCAAAGGCTTAACCCCAATGTCTCAGTTCCAGTCACAGTACAACAGATGCTGGTAAACTTGACTGTAGCTTCCGAAAGTCCACTTTGGTGGTTTTTTTAAACTTACAGGTCTTGAAGTTCTATAAAAACATACTTTAGTTACAAAGAAAAAATTACCTGAAATTTGGGTATAAACAAGATGCCACTGTGTTGAAATCTCATCAAATATCCATTCGTTCATTTCTGAGGATGTGGGGGTGGGGTTGGAATAAGAAACGGGTGTTAAAGGAACTTCTGGGGGTTTTCTGTCCCAGCGTGAGGTCCGTAGCTGGCAGCAGAGTGAGCACCATCATCCCAAAGTCAGCATAGGTAGGGCCAGCAGGTGAGCAGCTGATGGCCAAGGTGCTCCACACTGAGAGATGAGGAAGTTGGTCCGGGATGAAGTGGTAGCGAAAGGATGTGTTTTGGGAGGAAAGGACAGGTGTTGGAAAGGCACAGGCTGAGGGATGGCAAATCGTTGGGTACCTGGCACCCTGCAGGGTATTAAAGTACTATGTGCATCTGTGAGAACCATTTGGATCATTAAAAAAAAAATGCATCTATACCTTGTTTTTAATTTAATTTATTTTTAATTACTTCGAATATGTTTTCTCCTGAACCCATTTTCCTGCATATCAAAGGGTTCAACTGAGGTAAATTTACCACTTCTTAGCTATGCGATGCTGGAACATTTTTAAAAGTTTCTGAGACTCATATTTCCTTTTTTGGGACATGAAGAGACTTCTACCTACTGCATAGGGTTGTTGTGAGGATAAAATGCGATGATACATATGTAAGGCACCAGGTACCATGCCTGGCACAGAGCAGTTGCTTAATAAGTTGTTTTCTGGGAGGTTTTTGTGTGCTCTTGTTCAAATGACAAACATATACGTTTCTAACAGCTGTCTTATCGCCAAAGTTGAGATCTGTTGGAGACACATTTGTAGTCATTTCTTCAGTCTAGAGACATTATACACTAATTAGATAGACAGACGGATAAACAGATGAGTGGATGGTTGAATAGATGCACAGATGCATAGATACAGAGGTGATAGATTATAGATACATAGACGGACAGACAGAGAATGATGGATAGATGAAGAGAGAAATAGATTAGATAGACAGGTAGGTAGGTAGACAGACAGACAGATAGATAGATATAGAATGGAGAGACGGAGATAGATGATTGATAGAGACATAGAGAAATAAATGGAGAGATTTATGGAGAGACAGATAGAGAGATGGAGAGAGATACAGACATATAGAGATAGAGAACTGAAGTATTATTCTTGACCCACCCATACCTCCATGAGATGTTATAATTTAATCTCACTGAACACAAAGCCTGAGTAACTGTAAATGACATTTACCCTTAGGTAGTATCACTACAGGTCCTGGTTATTTATATTTCTTTCTTGTTACTGAATAATGAGGCATCACAGAAAAATGGGGGTTGCGGACAAGGAAGTTAAATTTTAAACCTACTTAGATACTACAAATGGGCCCAAATGAATATTGGAGAGCAAAGAACATATATTTTTTCCCCTCTAATTGTACATTTTCGATCCCCTAAGTCTAACATGCCTTCAATAAATGACTCCTCCCCTCACCCACACACCTCCTCTTCCCTACCAAATGCACCCATGACCTCAGCTTTGCCTGTCTATCTGGGAGGTAACTAAAATTACTGTTGATGTGAACCCAGGAGTACTAAGGCGTAAACTGGGTGAATAGGGGCAGGGGCTGCAAGGGGAGGGGACCTGGAAGCAAGGGAGAGGGTGGGGAGAGAGTATGGAGACTCGATATCCGGGGATATTCCTCACACGTGCCTCAGACACCTTGGGCATGGAGTCATCTAGGGCGTGGGCATCCTCCCTGGCCTCACCCATGTACTGATGGCACCTGTAAGACAGGCACATGATGGGTATGAACAGAGTGGGCTCGTGTGCTGCTGACTTGGAACGGTGACAGCTTACAAGATTGATGTACACTGATGGATCTGGCCCAGTTCTTCCCAGCCAGCCCCTGGAAGAAAAGCTTTGCTCCCATACTTTTCCAGGGTCAGTGCCCATTTTTAAGGACACAATATATATATACCCTCCCCTCTGTAACTATAATTGTAGCTAATTTTTTTAATTTTTATTTTATTGTTGTACTTTAAGTGAAAGTTTACAATTCAAGTTAGTCTATCATACAAAAATTTATACATACATTGTTATGTGACCCTAATTGCTCTCCCTATACTGTGACAGCACACTCCTCCTTTCCACCCCTGAGTTCCCATGTCTATTCAACCAGTTCCTGACCCTCTCTGCCTTCTCATCTCACCTCCAGACAGGAGCTGCCCATTTAGTCACATGTATCTTAGTTGTAGCTAATGTCTTTAGAACAACTATCACATGCCGAGTTCCTGGTTTGTGCAAACGGTCAACATGCATGGCTGCTAATCAAAAGGTCGGAGGTTTGAGTCCACCGAGAGGTGCCTCAAAAAAAGTCCTGGTGATCTACTTCCAAAACATCAGCCATTGAAAACCTTATGGAGCACAGTTCTACTCTGACATACATAGGGTTGCCATGAGTTGGAATTGACTTGATGGCAACTGGTATGTTTTTCTAATCATATGCCAAGCCCCATTTATATATTTTCTGTGTATTGATCCTGCTAGTCTTCATTGCATCCCTGTGAGGTACATGCTATCATGCCATTTTACGGATGGGAAACCCAAGGCCCAGGGAAGTTAAATTAGCTTTCCCAAATCCACACAGTTGGTAGGAGGGGAGACAAGATTTGGACCCAGGCAGTCTGGGTCTACACTCCATTCTTTTAGGGGTCTTGCTATGCTTTGTTGTTGTTGTTGTTAAGCGCCATTGAGTTGATTCCAACTCATAGTGACCCCGTGTGAAAGAGTTGAACTGACCCATAGGGTTTTCTTGACTGTAATCTTTATGGAAGCAGATTGCCAGGGCTTTCTACCTCAGAGCTTCTGGATGGATTTGAACCACCAACATTTTAGTTAGTAGCTGCACTTAACCATTTCACCATCCTGATTATAGGTGTACTTTTACTGATGAATAAGTCACACGAGAACAAAAGGATTCCATATATTCAGTAATACTTTTAAATTAATTTGTGCTTCCTTATCATAAGAGTACCCGCATACAGTTTAAATAATAATATACTTGAGTCGTTATTTGTTCAATCTATAAACAACATTCAAAACAGCACATGTGTGTGTAGGCTCCTTATGAAGAATTCCCTTATCCTGGAAATGCATGGGCAGACCCCTCATCTCTGCCTTCACAGCTCCCGGGGTTTATTGTTCCAAAGTCTAATCCCACTCTCTTGGACATTGTCTATGTATTGCTCTATCTCCCTGTGGTCAGAGAATATGCCTTCATTATTGTAATTCATGCACTTGGCATGTCTTACCCATAGTAGGCACTCAATAAATATTTTTGGAATGAATAAATACACAGACCTGTATCTAGCCCCATGCTCCAGGAATTTGCAAACACAAATGATTCAGACACTCCTGGCTTAGACTGTAAAAAACCAGTTCCTGTGGAGTGGACCTCGACTCGTGTGTCAGAGTAGAACTGTGCTCCAGAGGGTTTTCAAGGCCGCAACCTTTTGGAATTAGATCCCAGGCCTTTCTTCCAAAGTGCCTCTGTTGTTGTTGTTGTTAGGTGCAGACGAGTCAGTTCCGACTCCTAGCGACCCCATGTACAACAGAACGAAACACCGCTTGGTCCTGTGCCATCCCCATGTTCGTTTTTATGCTTGAGCCCATTGTTGCAGCCGCTGTGTCAATACATCTCATTAAGGGTCTTCCTCTTTTTTGCCCCCGGTCGACTTGAATCGCCAATCTTTGGGTTAGCAGTTGAGCCTTTAGACCTTTGCACCACCTAGGGATTAGTCTATGTAATGGATGGTAATACCAGGTCTTTTGAGAGAAAAGTTGTTGTGTGCCATCCAGTCGATTCTGATTCATAGAGACCTTAGAGGACAGAGTAGAGAGAAGGGTACTTTGAGAGAAATAGGGCTGTAAGAGAGCTTCCCCTAGAGGTACCCGTATAAAAGGCATAGCACTAGGATCAGGTCCCTCCTTAGCCTGACGTTGAGGTGTGGCCTCTGATTGTACAATTTAATGGGGATTTGGTGAACATTCGGTCAGCGGAAAGGAGCCCTGGTGGCACAGTGGTTAAGCGCTCAGCTGCTAACCAAAAGATTCGAATCCACCCGTCTCTCCAGGGGAGAAAGATATGGCAGTCTGCTTTCGGAAAGATATACAGCCTTGGAGGCCCTATGGGGCAGTTCTGCTCTGTCCTATAGGGTCACGAAGAATTGGAATCCACTCAACAGCAGTGAGTTTGGTGTTTTTTTTCTGGATGTTCAGTGGTGGTGAGTGGTCAGTGTTAGCAGAGATCTTAATGAAGATGGCGGCGTCTTTAGCCAGCACCTGGTGAAACCTAGGACAGAATGAGAAGCACCTGCAGTAGGGCTGTGAAGGACGTCTTGGCCCCCCAGGGGGATGAACTGTATGGACTTGGGGTGTGATCAGCCTGCTTTGGAAAAGACTGAGCTGGTGATTTTGTCTAGCTGTGTAACAGGGCTTTATACCTTCAGGTCAAATTCTGGCTTATCCACAATGGAAACTTTCCCTCCGGGTCTTCTCCTAAGGGCATAATCCTAGAGGCATTCATTCATTGCTGATTGGAATGAATAAAAAGAGAGGCTGAGAAATGTGAAGCCTGGCATTATGGGTGTGGAATTGGACAGTGCTGGGCAACTGGAGCCTAGAGAGGCTGGTGGAGCTTTTTGTTCACAGCTCTTGGTCGACCCCATGGGAAGTGTCTGGGGCTTGTAAGCAGTCCTCTCTTACTCAAGGGAGCAGGTGAGACATCACAGAGGGCCCAGCCTAAGCACAACATGAGATAAACAATATTTCCCAAAAGGGTACAAGGTCTGGCTTATAACAATTGACAATGACACATAAGAATTGGATAGCAAATCACTGATTTTGAGAGGGTTGGGGCTCTGTTTATTTAGCTTCTTTTTTTCCTGAATTTAATACACATGCAGGACTAACTACAGAATGCCAATCACTAAAACCAGGGGTGATGGGGTCGGGGGTGGGGACAGAGACAGACTACAAAGAAGTAGCTTACCCGAGTAGTTTTCCAAATAGTCTACCATTAAGCCGGGCTTATACCAGAGTGAAGGGTCTCAAGGTGGCACAAACACTTTGCACTTGACTAGTAATCTAAAGTAGGTGGTTTAGACACACCCAGAAGCGCCATGGAAGAAAGATCTGGCAACTGGCTCCTGTAAAGATTAGTCAAGAAAACGCTATGGAGCAGTTCTACACTGTAACATGTGGGGTTGCCATGAGTTGGAATCGACTGGATGGCAATGAATTTTTTGTCTTTTGTTGTTGTTGTTGTTGTTTTAATACCAGAGTGGACTGTGCTCAACTCCTTGCTCAGAAAGACTATTCTGAAGCGACAACTTGAAGAGCTGACAACATGCTTGTCCTTCTCTGATTATTTGGCTTTCAGCTTACTTTGGCACCACCACTTCTGACCTTGAATAGTTTTCTATTACAAAACAAATCCTGATGCCCACCCCACACATTGAGCAGAGCAGATAAAACAAACAAAAACAAGACAGAATAAACTTAAAACTTTTCAAAAATGAGAATATATAAAAATAGCATGGTAGCAGTGTGTCGGATGTACATGCAGAATCAACCTTTTGACTGCTGGGTATAAATAAATCAAAAACAGACACCTCCCTGACCATAGATGAGGACTTGTATGGGGCTGGGTAATGCCAGGTTGCTGAGTCTAAAGCACACATAAAATTCAATTGCAAGTTGGCTGACCACTGACGACAACTGGAGTCACTTGCTGCTAATTAGAATGAATAAAAAGAGATGCTGGGAGATGTGAAGCCTGGCATGATGGGTAGTGCAAGCCACTTGATGGGAGGAAGCCTGTTTTCTATGGTGTTTTGGAAAATCATTTTATGTAGTGTTGCGTCTGTGATTGATGCTCTGAAATTTGCACACAGTAAGAGCCAAGGGTATTTCTGATACAATCGCACTCCAAGACACCCAACTCAAAGAGGCTTTAGTTAAGGGTCCAAGCTGGGAAGAGTATATGAGTTTGGCTCCCTGTTAAAGAATGAATTTTCTGCCCTGGACTGTATGGAAAGATGTTCCCCCTTTTGCCCCAAATGATAAAATGCACAGCACTGAGAAATTCTCTGGATACTGTTAGCTGAGTTTGGTGTGATGCCCAGAGAGCCCACTTGATTATCAACCATATGATTTGTACCTCCTGGTGCTAAACTCTCTTTCTCGGGGTGAACTCACTATTCTTTTACTCTATTTAGGAAAGCAATAAACTTCTAGACTCAGGAAGGCTAGGAGCTGTGACTGTAGGGGATGTAAGGCCAGAAGCAAATAACTAGACAGAGAGCATAATACAAAGGAATCTCTTGTGGGAATTTTTATTCCTTAAAGTTGGAACATTCCTTTTCCCCAACTTTCTGACCATGAGTGAGATGGGAGAGTTATTTTAATCTTCACTGTATCTAGGGGATTGGAATATTCCAAAGAAGAAGAGTTTTTGGTGAGCATTATAAACAACTGTTTCTAGATGGATTCTCTCTGTATCGTTTTTGAAATTGTTTTCTCTGATTGTGTTCTAAACATAGAGCATACGTATTCACTAAAGACTGAAGGATGCTGAAATATTAAGCAACTAGGTTGGCGAGTCTTGCCATATTTTGATTTCACTCTGGGCACATGACTTCCAGCCTTGTTTTTTTCCTTGGTGTTTCCATGATGCATGATGAGATGGTAAGCCCACCAGAGCTGGGTTGACGTTAGTTGGATTTGCAGGGTGAAGTGTCCACATCTCTGCTCAGGGACACGATTTGAGAATATTTTGCAATAACAATACATGAATTTTATTTCAAATGAGGTTCAGGCGTAATTGTAAAGAGAAGTGTGTGTGAGTGACAGAGAGAAAGAAGAGAGAGAGAGAGACAGAGATTAACTCCTGAGTGGAGAAGCCAAGACTAAAACCAGGGTCTGATTCCAACCCATTTCCTCCTGCACGATGCTCTGTTCTTCTAAATGATTGTCGTCAAATGCCCACCATGCAAAAGGTGAGAATCAAGACAATTAGAACAGCCCCAGCACCGATCAAATAGACTGAGTACTCACTGTGAACCTCCATGGCTATAACTGTGCATCAGGCTGAATGTCAGCCACATACTGACATTCTACAGACTCTGCATTCTTGCTACGCATACAGCCTGAGTGCAAGGGGAGGATGCTCTTCTTCCTGTATTGTCTTGCTTGGTGTCATTAGACTCAGATAGATTAGGCCACAATTGACTGAACCAGAAATTGGCACTTCAGCTAAAGGCCACATGACATATATGGTAATCAAGTGGTTTACAAGGTGGCCTAGTGCCAGATAAGTATGCTCCATATTGGATGAAGACCAACTGACCTAAAAAGAGTCCCTCTCTGGAGGAGTTGAATGAGTTATACAAGAAGAAGGAAGAAGTGGAGTCACTTCCATGGGTGGCCATAAAAAGAATTCAGGAGATGAGGGAGAAGCAGCTAGGAAAAAAGGTGAGTGTTGGAAATGGCAAAATCACTAGAGTAGGGCCCAATAGATGCCATTGACAAGAGGACAAGAGGCTACCTGAGCTCCCGGTGATCTGGGATGTTGCTTCAGTTCTTTGTGGCACCTGACTATGTGAGCATTGAGATGGTTTTCTGAGCCTCCTCACTTTCCCAAATGTTCATTGCTAAATTTTCATCACCTGATGTGGCTCAAGCCTGTCTCTCCTTGTGACCCAAAGTAGCAGTAGTAGTAATAGTAATAGCAGTAATTATAACAATCAAATCCTTTAATATGTCCTAAGTATCTTAGTACTTTATTTAATTCTTTCAAAAATGCTATGAGGAAGGTATCATGATTTTGATACCCATTTTACTGATGAGAAAACTGTGGCAAAAGAGGGTCAAGGACAATAAAAACTTTCTTGTTGGATGTAATCAGTATCAGTAATTAATCAGTTAATGGGAAATGCCAGTTGAAGTAAAGAATTGTTAAAATCTGACTCATGCATACCTTGAACATTTTGTTTTCCTTAAAACATATGAACATACATCAAGTTGACAAGGCACTTTCTTTGGGTAGGAAGACTGCTAATTGGAGTTCAGCACTGTTTTTCTAGCAGAAATCATAGGCACAACATATGCTCAGCATTTTCTCATTTTAATTTCTTTGATGTAGCATAAGAACCTGGGGACATATGTGAAACAATCCAAGTGCAGAATGCTTCTAGATACATTTTTACTTTCCCCTAACCTTTTGTAGTTATTTTTCCAACACCTAAGTGGCATGGCTCACTCTAATTGAGTCCTTCCAAAGCATTTGACCTAGTTTTCATAGAGAAAATCACCTTTTTTCACACTCACATTTTATTGTTGGTTATCATATTTAATTAAATTATGTGATGACAACTGGTATGAAGAGATCTGAGAATTA
The DNA here is from genome assembly GCA_030035585.1 of Dugong dugon. Lineage (NCBI taxonomy): Eukaryota > Metazoa > Chordata > Mammalia > Sirenia > Dugongidae > Dugong > Dugong dugon. Next base: position 18,765,429 of record CM057460.1, read on the forward strand.
CTCTTTAATAGCTCACCTACCAGGAGCGGAAGTGCATGGGTCTACTAGAGAGGATTTTATGTTCCTAAGACAGCTGTAATTAATGTACCATCCTGCATACTCATCTAGAACATTACCACTCCTCATCATGAAGAGGAACCAAGATCTCTAGCCCACAACCCTGCCAGAGTACAGCCAACAGCCAGTGCCAACTTGCCAGCCATGTGAGTAAATGGTCTTAAAAATGGAGCCTCTAGTCCTCAGTGAAGCTGCTCCACCTTATACCACGTGATGGTTAAGGTTGTGTGTCAGCTTGGCTGGTCCACGATTCTCAGTGGTTTGGCAGTTATGAGGTAGTTTGGCGGCTATGTAATGATGTGATCATCTCCATAATGAGGTCTGATACAACACTATCACCTCCATGATGAAATGTTATGAGCAGCCAGTCAGTTGAAAGGGTGTTTCCTTGGGGGTGAGGTCTGCATCCAATATAGGTGGATTTTCTGGCAAAGCTCACCGACTTTCTCTTGCCCTAGATCTTGCAGCCGACTCCTGTTCATCTGACCTCCTGTTCTTGGGCATATTCCCTTGGCCTTGCAGACTCCTTGCATCACAGAGCAGCCAGAGGGGACTAGAACAGCACCCTCAACAGTAAGGGACTCTTGGCAGGGTCTCCTTTTCTCAGGCCTAAGGGCAGTACTGACAGATGGTGTGTCTCTTCAGATCCTCTTCCCACCCTCTTTCAGGGTATCCGGCACGTGGTTAAGGCTCAGTAAAACATCCTTTTTCTCAAAGGCAGGTACTACGTTTTCAATCTTGGGTGCTGCTAGGGCATAAGACTCTTATGTATTGTTGTGGATTGAATCGTATCCCTCCAAAATAAGCGTTGTAAATCCTGACCTCTACGCCTGCAGTTATAATTCCATTTGGGAATGGATTGTTTTTGTCATGTTAATGAGGCAGAATTAGTGTAGGGTGTGTCTTGAGTCAATCTCTTACAAAATATAAAAGAAGCAGATTAAGCAGGCAGAGATGGGAAAGGATAGATGTCATGCCACATGAAGATCACCAAGGAGTCAAGGAATAATGACCTTCCGCCAGAGCCAACAGAGAGAAAGCTTCCCCTAGAGTTGGTGCCCTGAATTTGGACTTCTAGCCTCCAAAAAATGAGCCCTGGTAATGCGGTGGTTAAGCGCTTGGCTGCTAACCGAAAGGTCAGCAGTTTGAACCCTCTAGCCCCTCCACGGGAGAAAGCTATGGCAGTGTGCTTCTGTAAAGATTACAGCCTTGTAAATTCTATGAGGCAGGTCTACTCTGCCCTACAAGGTTGCTATGAGTAGAAATTGACTCGATGGCAATGGGTAGCCTCCTAAACTGTGAGAAAATAAATTTCTGTTTGTTAAAGCCACCTGTTTGTGGTATTTCTGTTATAGCAGCACTATATAGCTAAGGTACCTGTGAATGAGGTCATCAAGCTGGGATAGGAGCCAGACTTCAGCACACCTCCGAGCGCGGCTAGAATTGATTCCACGTGACCCTAAGTAGCAAGCACGATGGATCTGGCTCAAGGAATGGAGGCACAAAGCAAGCACCAGAAGTTTGAGAATGGAAGCTTGAGCACAGCCCTAACCTAGTGTCCTGAGGATGACTTTGTCAGTGACACTGACAAACTGCTATAATGGTTCCCCTTCACTCCCATACCCAGTTGAGACCGCCAGCTTCCCTCCCCAAGTACACAGATTCTTCTGGTAATGACAACAAATAAAATGGAAACAATGGGGAGTTTGCTGCTCTGTAGAACATCGCAACTACGCATTTGGGAGATTTATTTTAAAAGAATTGCCCGTCTTGATTATATCTTCAGAACAGCGTCTGCAGAACCACAGAAATTTCCAAGCACAACACCAGGAACAGTAGCAGTGCACTATAATTCAATAGACCTATAAATCACAGCCTTTCCACACCTGTGTATGTTGCTGACATAAACTCACTGACTTCAGCTTTAGTGCTCTGTCTCAAAGCACATTCTCTGCTACGTCTAGAGAAGTGTTAGCCACGGAAGCGTTTGCTTTAGTTAAGCGAACCTACGTGGTTCAATGCTATGATAGTCCCAACATAACACACTTTAGTCATGAAGTCCTATTAAAAAAAAGTTTACCTGTCGTTTTGATTAAACTTGGTTCTACCAGCAGCAGAAAAAGACCAATGTAAATTACACCCTGGGGGTATTTTAAGAGAAAGAGAAAAGAAAAGTAAAACAAAAGAACACTTTAATCCTGCAATTCTGTCAGTCAATTTAATTTACTTTTATTTGCAAGAGGGCTGACGCAAATTCTTCATAAACATGGCTACGTGAAGATCCCTACTGGAACGGAGGTTATTGAGATATAGATCTCCTGAGGTAATACAAAAGTGCAGTTAAAATTCTGTCTCCTGGAAGACTATCAGATCTAAGGCAAGCAACGAAGATTAAATCTGTGAGAAATGGATGGCTGACTCTCTCCCTGGACATGCTTCTGACATTTAAAACTTCCTTCAGAGGAAATCTATCTCTGGCACAACTCATGATTGGTGCCCTGGGCCTCATGTTGACAAAAAATTGTATAAATTGTTGGACAGTACTTTTACCTTAGAGATTTTGAGGGAGTTTCATGCACGTAGGGGAGAAGAAAGTGAAATATAGCGAGGTAATTGATTGAAAAATTAACTAATGGGTTTTTTTTCCTCTTTAGTTTCGTGAGAGGCAAGATGAAAATTTACCTTCTCCCATCCCCAAGGCTGTTTGTTTATATTTTTATTCCTGTTGTGGATGGATTTTTGGTGGATTTTATTTGGTCTTTTATCATTGTTATTATTTAAAAAAAACAAAACAAAACAAAACCATTGCCATCAAGTCAATTCTGACTCATAGCAACCCTATAGGATAGGGTAGAACTGCCCCATAGAGTTTCCAAGGAGCGCCTGGTGGATTCGAACTGCCGACCTTTTGGTTAGCAGCCATAGCACTTAACCACTATGCCACCAGGGTTTCCATTATTATTATTACTGAGGAGAATTACACTGAAACCTGAAAGGTGCAAGAGGTGAGGGATGTGGGGAAGAGATGTGTGGTAGGCTGAATAAAGACTTCGCAAATATGTCCATGTCCTAATCCCTGGAAACTGAATATGTTACTTTACATGGAAAAAGGAAAATATGTTTGCAAATGGGATTAAAGTTGCTAATTAGCTGACCTTAAAATAGGGATGTTATCCTGGATTACCTGGCCAGGCCCAATGTAATCACAAAGGCCCTTAAAAGTGGAAACGGAGACGAAGATTTTCAGAGTGAATGAAAAAGCAAAGCTCAACTCTATGCAGTTTACAAGAGGTAAGCCAAACACAAAACCCATTGCGATCAAGTAGATTCCGACTCATAGTGACCCTATAGACAGTGGCATCACTCGGGGAGTGTGGGGGGTGCAGACTGCACTGGGTGACACTGTCAGAGGGGGTGACACCAAAATGACTGTCTATAAAAATATCCCTGTAGTTACTTACAGCAAAAAACATTTTTCATAAGCCCAGTTTACATGTATCAATATACCTACAAGGCTAAAACTCTATGCGAATTTACTTTTTGAACCCTCTAATGTGCTCCTGTCAGAGCTGTCCTTATTACTCAATGACAATCATGTTTCAAATCACTTGGTTTCTCCTGCATGTGCTACAAGGGTGCGCTGTTGTTTTCTTTGCTACTGGTGTTTTTATACTTGCTGATTTTGCCAAATTTCCTGGTGTTTTAGCTACAGTATTGTGGTAATTAGTATTTGTGAACCTATATCAATAACGTTTTTGAGAATGAAGTAGTAATTAGAGGAAAAGAAGGAGTGATACAGGAGAATTACGATTTATGAGTAACATGAGTACAAAAAACATTCCCAAGGGTTCTGTACAGTCTGGTATGGAAGGGATCCACGGGGAGGATGACACCGTGAGTTACCGCATGGTGACACCAACCCTAGTGATGCTGCTGCCTAAAGGGCAGAGTAGAACTGCCACATAGGGTTTCCAAGGCTGTAATCTCTACGGAAGCCGACTGGCATATCTTTCTCCCTCGGAGAGGCTGGTGAGTTCCAGCTGCCAACCTTTCGATTAGCAGTCAAGCACTTAAGCACTATGCCATCAGGGCTCCTTCAAAAACACAAATAATCTAAAATTAAAGGAAAAGTGTACCATGCAACAATAACTGTAAGAAACCTGGTAGAACAAAAGTAATATCATACAAAGTAAATTTCCATACCAGAGATTAGGAAGAACAGTTTGCAATGAAAAAAAACCCATCAATTTATCAAAAAGACGTAACAGTACTAAATATATATACACCCCATTGCTGTCAAGTCAATTCTGACACATTGCAACCCTATAGGACACAGTAGAACTGCCCCATAGGGTTTCCAAGCCTATAATCTTTACAGAAGCAGATTGCCACATCTTTCTCCCACAGAGAAACTGGTGGATTCGAACCGCCGACCTTTCTGTTAGCAGCTGAGTGCTTTAACCACTGCTCCACCAGGGCTTCTTAAATTTAAATATATATATATATAAACAAACCTTTTGCTTCAAGTCAATTCTGACTCATAGCAACCCTATCTATAAACCAAAAAAAAAAAAAAAAAAACCCCACTGCCGCTTTGATTCCGGCTCATAGCGACCCTATGTATACGTATGTATATACCTAAAGATGGAGCTTTAAAAAGTCTGAAACAAAAACTTACAAACAAAAGGGAAAAATAGACAAATCCACAGTCATGGTGGAGTAATTGATAAAACACACAGATAGAAAAATAAAATCTGTAAGGATATAGATTAAAGAACACTCTTAACTAACTGGACTTAATTGAAATTTATAGAACAGCACATGCAATAATTGCAGAAGCATATTTTTTCCAGTATCTATGGAATCTTCATGAAATATAGTACATTAAACACGGCCACAATTTATTAGTCCCTCCTCCCATCAAGAGGTGGAGTCTATTTTCCATCCCTTTAATCTGAGCTGGTCTTGTGACTTGCTTTGACCAGTGGGATATAGTGGAATTGATGTTACACTATGTTTTAGTCATCTAGTGTTGCTGTAACAGAAATACCACAAGTGGATGGCTTTAACCAAAAGAAGTTTATCCTCTCACAATCTAGTTGGCTACCAGTCCAAATTCAGGGCGTCAGCTCCAGGAGAAGGCTCTCTCTCGGATCTGGAAGAAGGTCCTTGTCATCAATCTTCCCTTGGTCTAGGAGCTTCTCTGCACAGGAACCTCAGGTCCAAAGAACGTACTCTGCTCCCGGCACTGCTTTCTTGGTGGTATGAGGTCCCCATGTCTCTCTGCTCACTTCTCTCTTTTATATCTCGAAAGAGATTGGCTTAAGACACTATCTAGTCTTGTAGATCTCATCAATATAACTGCCACTAATCCATCTCGTGACATCATAGTGATAGAATTTACAACACACAGGGAAATCACATCAGATGACAAAATGGTAGACAATCATACAATACTGGGAATCATGACCTAGCCAAGTTGACAGATATTTTGGGGGGGGACGCAATTCAATCCATGACACACTATTTCTGAGCTAAGGCCTCAAGAGATCTTGCCACGTCTGCTCTCATCCTTTTGGAATGCTGCCACTACTACGGAAGGAAGCCCAGTCTGGTCTTCGTGAGACTGAAAGATCAGCATGCCAGGTGTCCAAGCTGAGCCCAGCCCACACCACGCCTCCAGCCACACGTAGCCTGATGAATGAGCCCCTGGGAGTAGTTTCCTAGTTCTTGACTTTGACATCTGAGACATCTTTTTTTTCCTTTAGAAATGGTCTATGTTGGGGCCTACTTCCTGCCCTGTCACTTCTCCTTTTTGGTTTCATGGAAGGCTGCTGATATCATGTAAACAAGCCTGGTCTTGCGGATGAATGATTACATGGAGGCCCATCCTTACTAGCTGTCCAAGCCCAGCCCAACCCCCAGCTGACCCTCCAGCTGAATGTAGCCACATGAGTGAGATCAGGTAAAATCAGCAGAAGGATATACCAGACAACCAATAAAATTATAAAAAAGAATAAATTGCTGATAAGCCACTAAGTCTTGGAGTGGCTTGTTAAGAAACAATAGATGGTTAATACACTAAGACCATATGCTTGGCCATAAAAACATCTCAGTAAATTTCAGTGGCTTGAAGTCATACAGAGTATCTTCCCTGACTACAATGAATTAAATTATAAGTATTGTAAATCAACAACAAAAATATATCTGAAAAGTTCAAAATATTTTGAAATTAAGCAACATAGTTCTAAATAATCTATCAGTCAAAGAAGAAATAACAGGGAATTTATATAATATTTTGAACAAAATGATAAGGAAAACAATGTACCAAATTTATGAGATGCAGTTAAAGTAGCACTTAGAAGAAAATTCACAGTTTTGAATGCATGTATTAGAAAAGAATAAAGGTTTAAAATCCATAATCTAAGCTTCTACCTTAAGAAGCTAAACAAAAAAGTGAAGATTAAACCCACATTTAAAAAGAAGAAAATAATACTGTCATTAATTTTAGATGAACTGACTGTGCAAGTAGGAATCTTAAGGAATCAAAAACAACAAAAAACCTATGAGAATGAAGAGTAAATTCGGCAAGGTCACAAGGTAAAAAAAAAAAATACAGAAAAATCAATATATTTCTACATACTAGCAACAAACAATAAGAAAAATAAACTATAACACCATCCACAATAGTATAAATTATCTAATGTTAATGTTTTTGTTAGGCGCCGTCCAGTCAGTTCCAGCTCTTAGTGATCCAATGTACAACAGTCCCGCGCCATCCTCACAATCATTGTTATGCTTAAGTCCACTGTTGCAGCCACTGTGTCAATCCATCTCTTTGAGGATCATTTTTTTTTCTTTCTGACCCTCTACTTTACCAAGTTTGATGTCCTTCTCCAGGGATTGATCCCTCCTGATAACATGTTCAAAGAATGTAAGATGTAGTCTTGTTATCCTTGCTTCTAAGGAGCATTCTGACTGTGTACTTCTTCCAAGACAAATTTGTTTTGTTCTTTTGGCAGTCCATGGTATGTATATTCAATATTCTTCACCAACACCAAAATTTAAAGGCGTCAGTTCTTCTTCCTTATTTATTGTCCAGCTTTTACGTGTATATGAGGTGATTAAAAACACCATTGCCTGGTCAGGTGCACCTTAGTCTTCAAACTGACATCTTTGCTTTTTAACACTTTAAAGAGGTCTTTTGCAGAACATTCATCCAATGCAAATACATCGTTTGATTTCTTGACTACTGCATCCATGGTGTTGATTGTGGATCCAAGTAAAATAAAATCCTTGACAACTTCATTTTTCCATTTATCATGATACTGCTTCTTGGTCCATTTGTAAGGATTTTTGTTGTCTTTATGTTGACGTGTAATCCATACTGAAAGCTGTAGTCTTTGACCTTCATCAGTAAGTGCTTCAAGTCCTCTTCACTTTCAGCAACAAAGTTGTGTCATCTGCATAACGCAGGCTGTGAATTAGTCTTCCTCCAATCCTGATGCTCTGTTTTTCTTCATATAGTCCAGCTTCTTGGATTATTTGTTTAGTATACAGATTGAATAAGTATACTATACCCCCCAAAAAAATTATTTTTCTATATTTGTTGCTAGTATGTCAGATGGATCATGGCTGAAAGCAGACAATACCAAAAAGGTGTTTACCTGTGTTTTACTGACTATACTAAGGCATTCGTCTGTGTGGATCATAACAAGCTTTGGATAACATTGCAAAGAATGGGAATTCCAGCACATTTAATTGTGCTCATGAGGAACCTGTACTAGATCAAGAGGCAGTAGTCCAAACAGAACAAGGGAATACTGTGAGGTTTAAAGTCAGGAAAGTTGTGCAGCAGGGTTGTATCCTTTCACCATACTTACTCAATCTGTACACTGAGCAAAAAAAAACTTGCTTGCTGAAAGCGAAGCTTGAAGCACTTACTAATGAAGATCAAAGACCACAGCCTTCAGTATGGATTCCACTTGATATTAAGAAAACAAAAATCCTCACAACTGGACCACTAAGCAACATCATGATAAATGGAGAAAAGATTGACATTGCCAAGGATTTCATTTTACTTGGATCCACAATCAATGCCCATGGAAGCAGCAGTCAGGAAATTAAACAACTTATTGCACAGGGCAAACCTGCTGCAAAAGACTCTTTATTTCAGGTTTTAAAAAGCAAATATGTCACTTTGAGGACTACGGTGTGCCAGACCCAAACTATGGCATTTTCAATCACCTCATATGGATGGGAAAGTTGGACAATGAATAAGGAAGACCAAAGAAGAATCAATGCCTTTGAATTATGGTGTTGGTGAAGAATATTGACTATACCATGGACTTCCAGAAGAAGGAATAAATCTGTCTTGGAAGAAGTACAGCCAGAGTGCTCCTTAGAAGCGATAGGGGTAAGACTTTGTCTCACATACTTTGGACATGTTATCAGGAGGGACCAGTGCCTGCAGAAGGACATCATGCTTGGTAAAGTAGAGAGTTGGCGAAAAAGAAGAAGCCCCTCAAGGAGATGGATTGACACAGTGGTGTGCAACAGTGGACTCAAACATAGCAATGACTATGAGGATGGCATAGGACCAGGCTGTGCTTTGTTCTGTTGTACACAGGTTTCTTATGAGTTGGGACCAACTTGACAGCACCTCACAAGAACATTATAATGGGAAATTCCACTTAGACGGACAATCAGTCTATTCATATTCTAAAGCTGTGACTTCTCAAAGACATTCTCATCTATAATTTTCAATTTCCACATTTTAAATAATTCTTCCAATTACATAACAATAGCAGATAAATGAGTTAAATAAAAATAAAAGCAAGTGAAAATTTGGAGAGCAACATGATTGTGCTACCAGGTCAGTCTGACCCTCCTTTTCTGCCCAGCCAATTCCACTGGGCTTCTTAATTCAAGAATTGCTGGGTAAAAGAACTCTCTCTCATAAAGGGATTACCGTACTAAGAAACTGAAGCAGATTACTATGTGATGGGATCTTCACGGAGCCTGAGCAGGTAAGCAGTTTGTAACTTCAAGGGACTGCTGAAACCAGTGCTGTCAACACTTTTTAGTGGCTGCAGAATCTCTCAGGCCTGGAGATGAGGGTTGGACCATTGTTTTCCTACCCCTACACCCCTCAGTCCCTGGAGAAGGACATTATGCTTGGTAAAATACAGGGTCAGCAAAAAAGAAGTAGACCCCCGACAAGATGGATTAACACAGTGGCTGCAACAATGGGCTCAAGTAAGACAACGATTATGAAGATGGCACAGGACTGGGCAGTGTTTCATTTTGTCGTACATAGCGTTGCTATTGAGTGGGAACTGACCTGACAGCACCTAACAACAGCAACACCTCCCTTAGGGATCCCTGGGTAGCACAAACACTTAGGCACTCTACTACTAGCTGGAAGGTTGGAGGCTTGAACCCATTCAGAGGCCCCTCAGAAGACAGGTCTGGCGATCTGTTTCCAAAAGTTCACAACTGTGAAAACTGTGTGGAGCGGTGGGGTTGCCATGAGTCAGAATTAACTCAATGGCAACTAACCAACCACAACAAACACCTCCTTTGGCAGTGCTTATGGTACAATCAATTCAGCATTAGGCGACTAACCAAAAGTTTGGCTGTTTAAACCCACCCAGTGATGCCTCAGAAGAAAAGCCTGGCAATCTGCTTCCCAAAGTTTACAGTCATTAAAGCCCTACAGAGCACAGTTCTACTCTGACACACATGGTGTCACTGTGAATTGCCGTCAACTCAGTGGCACCTGTTTTTGTTTTTTAATCCCCTCCTTGTTGGACTGGTTGGTCCCCTGGGCCCTACATGCTTCTCAGATTTAACTATAAATAATTTGGCAACTTGAACATGATGGAGACATTTCTGGAAACACATAGGTTCCCTACAAAGCACTAGACTCAACACTACTCATGCCCAATCAGGATCCAAGCTTCGAAGAGGCAGCCTTAGGAAAAGTTTAGGTACTTAGAATAATGTGTGTGCACATGAGCACAGACTGAAGAATGTATCTGTGGTAGGCTGGATAATGGATCCCCCAAAGATATCCACAATCTAATTCATGGATCCTGTAAATATATTACCTTACACAGCAAAAGGGACTTTTCAACTGTGATTAAGTTAAGGAGCTTGACATGGGGAGGTTATCCTGAATTATCAGGGTGGGCTTAGTATAATCACAACCCTTCTTGTAAGAGGGGACAGGCAGGTCAAACTAAGAGAGAAGATGTGACAATGGAGGCATAAGTTGGAGTTATGTACTTTGAAGATGGAAAAAGGGGCCAGGAGCCAAGGATTCCAGGTGGCCTCTAGGAGTTGGAAAAGATAAGGGAACAGATTCTCCCCTGAAGCCCCCAGAAGGACCCAGCCCTGTTGACATCTTGATTTTAATACTGTAAGCCCCATTTCACACTTCTAACCTTCAGAACTGGATGATAAAAAATTTATGTTGTTCCACCAGCCTGAGACCAGAAGAAATAGATGGTGCCCAGCTACCACTACTGACCTCTCTGACCAGGATCACAATAAAACGTCCCAGTTTGAGTGGGCAAAAAAAATGTAGAACAAAACTCGAATTCATAAAAAAGATCAGGTTTACTGGTCTGAGACAGACTGGAGGAACCCCTGAGACTATGGCCCTTAGATACCCTTGCAACTGAAGTCATTCCCAGAGATCACCATTCAGTCAAATAACAGACACGCCAGGCCGATAAATAAACAACAACACATGTGAAGAAAGTGCTTCTTAGAACAATCATCTACATGAGACCAAAAGGATAACATCCGCCCAAAAGCAAAGATGAGAAGGCAAGAAGGGGCAGGAAAGCCAGATGAACGGAAATGGGGAACTCAGGATGGTAATGGGGAGAGTGTTAACCCATTGCAGGGAGTGCAACCTATGTCATGGAACAATTTGTGTATAAACTATTGAATGGGAAACTAATTTGTTCTATAAACCTTTGCTGAAAGCACAATAAAAAAAAGAAAGTTAAAAAAAATTAAGTTGTTTTAAGTCATTAAGCATGTGATAATTTGTTATTGCAGCAATAGGAAACTAATACAAGACCTTTTCTGTTTGTTTGTCTCATGGTCATGTGTCTTGGCACCCTCCTTCCCTTGTGTTATCCAGTCTCCCCTGGAGAAGAGGCCAGGCAGAAAGGTGCTTTATCAGGAACATTGAGCTTCCACAGCCTCTTCCCCAGCCCACGTCCCTATGTATTGCATCCACATTGTAATGGGCATTGTAAATGGGGATAGTCTTTTATTCTCCTGGTCTTCTAGTCAATGCTTTGGTTCTTTCCTCTTATTAAATCTTGAAATTCCCAGGAGTATCATGGGAAAAGATTTCCACTGAGCAGCTATTATTTCAATGCACACACACACACACACACACACAAATTACACACACACACTTGACTCTCTTTCAACACCGGATCTGGGTGGTGAAGCATTTAGAGAAGCATCTGGGGCTCCAGAAGTAGGATCAGAGAGTAGGTCTTTTCTCATTAAGGTTTCATTAAACACCAGGAACGAGGGCTGTCCAAACATGGACAAAAGCCTGTCAAAGTGGGTCTGTGGAAATCCAGTCTGAATTAATGGAATTCATTCAAACTATGATCTTGATAAGCTACAACTGACAAATCTGTCTTCTGACTCATTTGCACGATGACTTTGAAAGAATATTTAGGGAACATGTTTTTAAACATTTCCTTGCATATGTGTTCAGTGTCTGTACAGCTGGCAGTTGGAGAAGTTACTCCACATTGAGGAGCTCTCAGGCAAACATCTTCTGCATCAAGTCTTAAGTCGACATTAGACTACTCAACCTGACTCTTTCAAGACTCTCACACATTCCCCAGTAGGGAAGACCTCCATGTAACTAAAGAACTAATTTAATTTGACTCTGTTGACCACCAGTAGGCTGCAGAGGGCATTTAAACATTAATTGCGTGTGCATTTTTTGCAGCCCACAGAGGAGTCTGCAGACAGCTGATATAAAGAGAGATGGATTTACTCAACAGCTGTTTAACCAATCCTAGATGTGCAGTGATAACAAGATTAATCAGAGCTCAGTGCATTAAACCAAGAGCTTGTAGACAGCCTATTGTATGGTGTTTCCAAAAGAATAATTCCTTCTTCCTTTCAGGAGACTTTATTCTAGGTACAAATGCCCTTAAGATATTTTGTAAGCCTTTTTCCAAGGATCCTAGCTGGCAGACTATTGGAAAAATGGCTGATTCAAGAAAGATAGAGTGTTTCTAGGCTTCATATAAACTATATTTCCTCACTGTTTCTGAAATGATGGCAGCCAGGAAGAGGTCTTTTAAACAAAGAAGAAATGATAATTAATGGTGGTGTTAGTGGTGAGTATGATGATGATGGTCATGAACTGGCAAGTCTTAGAATATGTAAGAGCTCGTAGAGGTTATCAGATCCAACCAGCAGATATGCTGAAATCTTCCCGCAGGTGGATGGGTGATGGTGATTTGTTTTGTTTATAAAATTGTCACATGATTTTTAATGCAAAGATGAAACAGTTAGTGACAAGCTCAGTGGTGAGTAGGGCCTCTTTCTGGAGAATTTAACCTACTTCATGCGAGATTTTGTGCTTAAACCCAGGTGTAGAGATGTTCTCGTTGATAAGCCTGAAATTCAGTTTCTGACATCAATTGCCTCCTCCCCCAGATGCTCCAAGCAGTTCTTCTCTTTCTTACTTTCTTAATTTCTTCTCAATCCCATTCTTCACCAGCTTCTTTTTAAACTTGGAATACTCTGGTCCTCTCTTATTCTTAGCAAAGTTATTTATGCATTTTTTCAACAAGTGGTTGTTGAGTACCTACTCTGAGCCAGTCACTCTTCTGGGTACTGGGGGAGCAGCAGTGAACAATACAAAGCCCCATCTGTCTGTCACCTCATAGGCAATCCTTGTCCCTTTCACTAATGCTCCTTTCAGAACTGTTGCTTATCTCCTTATGAGGGGCAGCTTCTCCAGCTCTTCTAGTGATCCACCCTTATTAATGCACCAAACAGGAGCAGCGTGGTGCCTCACTGCGTGTCTGGGTAACAATCATTTTAATGATAGAGATAATGGAGATAAAGCCACCTTGCTTGTCTAAGCCAGGATTAAGGAATAAGTATGGGGACACAGAGAAGTGAACATCTTGAGAGCTGCATCCAACAAAACCAACCACATTGTAAAGGGTATAGTTAAATGGTGCAACATTTTTCTTCCACCACCCATCTGTCAGTACTGCAGAGGCTTCCATATTGCTGTGATGCTGGAAGCTATGCCATGGGTATTTCAAATACCAGCAGGATCATCCATGGTGGACAGCTTTCAGTGGAGTCTCCAGACTAAGACAAACTAGAAAAAAAGGCCAGGTGACCTACTTCGGACAATTGTTGTTGTTAGGTGCCATCAAGTCAGTTCCTACTCATAGTGATCCTATGAACAACAGAGCAAAACACTGCCCAATCCTGCACCATCCTCACAATTGTTGCTATGTTTGAGCCCATTGTTGCAGCCACTGTGTCAGTTCATCTCATGGAAGGTCTTCCTCTTTTTCAATGACGCTCTACTTTACCAAACATGATGTCCTTCTCCAAGGACTGATCCATCCTGATAGCATGTCCAAAGTATGTGTGATGAAGTCTTGCCCTCCTTGCTTCTAAGGAGCATGCTGGCTGTGCTTCTTCCAAGACAGAGGTGTTCATTCTCCTAGCAGTCCATGGTATATTCAATATTCTTCACTACCACTATAATTCAAAGGCATCAATTCTTCTTTCATTTTTCATATTCACTGTCCAGCTCTCAAATGCATATGAGGCAGTTGAAAATACCATGGCTTGGGTCAGGCAATTAGCTAATCCGACAATTAACTAATGAAAACCCTATGGATCATTACAGAATATTATGCAAAATAGTGCTGAAAGATGAGCCAACTAGTTTGGAAGGCACTACACAATGGCCACACCAATGAATTTGAACATGCCAGTGACTGTGAAAACCAGGCAACATTTTATTATAGTGTACATGGTGCCAATTTGACAATAACTAACAACAAGAATGTTTTTCTTTTCCTGGTCTCCTGATCAAAGCTTTGGTTCTTTCCTGAAATATCCTGAAATTCCCAAGAGTAGCACGGAAAGAGATTCCCATTGAACATCTATAGCCTCCATCTGCATTGTGCTTGTTGTCACAGCAGCTTCTAGGTAGAGAACAGTCTGCTAGGCCACTGTGGTGAAGAGCCGAAGGCATCACAGGAATGAGACGTTTCTCTCCAAGCTTCTCTCACCTGCAGCTGATGCCCCTTCTGTGGTCCAGTGGCTGGGATGGATATTCCTGCTTGATTGGTTCACAGAGTAAGATTCTCAAATGCCCAGATCACAACTGTGCACATTAGGTGCCAACCTCTGTGCATCCTAGAGCAAATCTTTCATTGTTTTCTAACTTGTAGTACTAGAAAAAGATTATTTCTCCTGAAAAGCCATGTTGCATGTAGAAAACCCCTCAAAGATAGGAAAAGGTCACAAGAAAATTTAGTGCCCACTTGTTTAGTTTCTTTTGTTTGGGAAAATAAGTATAAATAGCTTGGGCTTGAGGTTTATGATGCACCAAAAAAAAAAAAAACCAAAGTTTTACAGGAAAACCTGCATTATTTTCATTCTTTTCCCGGCTCTCGATGTCCTGCTTTTCCTAAGGGGGAGGCAGCGAATCCCTTAAAACAATTTTAAACACTTTGGTTGATTTACTAGATAAATACACTGTATGTAAAGTGGCACCTTTACAAATGTAATGAATTAATCTCCAGGTACCACTGGGGCCTGGAACTTGGAGCTTTGTGATAAATTACAACATTTGCTGCAAGTGTATACCCAGCACATGTGACAAGAATATTTTCTTCTGAACTGATACACTGGAACTGATCTAATTGCCAAAAACATCTTCTTAAGATGCTTAAACCAAGCATTTCTTAATATATAGGACATTATTTTTTAAAATAAATCATGCCAAGATATACAAACTATACATATATACTGTATCTACTATATGCTATTACTAGCAAAACTCTATACTACTACTAGCTATATACTGGAGTTCCTGGGTGGCACAAACAGTTAAGGGCTCAACTATTAGCTGAAAGACTAGGGGATTCAAACCTACCTAGAGACACCTCGGAAGACAGGCCCTGGTGATCTGCTTCCAAAAGGTCACAGCCTTGAAAAGCCTATGGAGCAGTTCTACTCTGCCCACACGGGGTCGCCATGAGTCAGAACTCACTCGACAGCAATTAACAAGAACGGTATATATACTACTGTGCACTATATAAACATATAAACTATATATGTTTACTTGAAAATAAAAAACCAAACTTTGCCACATCTTTGATAAAGGGTGAACTTGGAAAGAAAATTTTCAAGTATCTGATCATCTGTAACCCACTGTCATTAAAATGCATAAGTTGAAAGGAAAAAAAAGTTATAAAGGCAAATATGGACAAATCATGACCTCTGAAAATGACACCTCACCTGCTAGATGACAGCTGATCTAATTCTGGAAAAGCAAACTTGTTTTGCTGTTTAACTCCATAGACGAGGACTGAGCACTTGCAAACCACCCGACAGGCTATCCGTAATATTGCTAACCTGTAGGGGAAAAAATGGAAATGGAAAGAAAAGCAGTCCCAGACCCAAAAAAAAGCAACAGGCAGCTTGGTTTATTCTGGCATGTTTTTAGTTACTGAGAAGCATAGTATAAGAAATGAAAAATTGATGTTTCGGGAAGATCAGATGGTGAAATTTATTTACACTAGAAAATGTTTGGGAACATTTCTAATAATGGAGAAATTTCCATCTATTTCACAAGATCCATTTTCCTCTTCAGAATCGTGGGGTTTGCTATCTCCAGTGAGAGGGGAGAGAAGCAGCAGAGCCAACAGCATCCCAATGTTTCTACTGGTTTTATTGAATTGACAGCAGTAGATGCTGCCTACTACTTTATTGTGTAGAATCCTTTCAAAGTCTTTTATGGATACGATCACAATTGACTACACTTTACCCTTGAACTTGAGACCTGGAAGAGTCAGGTATGGATTCGAGAGAGGACATCCATCTCCTGGAGATGACCCTGGCAAATCTTTCCTCTGGCTGCTGGAACACCATTTTCTGGTTACCTACAGGAATCTGTCCAAACTATCTAGTCAGCCCTGTAAGGCCGGATCCTGTCTTTACATGTATCCCATGCTCCCCCGCATGAACTCTCTCGCCATTCCTACAACACCTCTCTTTGACCCTTGAGCTGTTCCCAGAGTACTCTTCTGTCTTTGTCTGATAGGCCAATTTCTACTCACTCTTCAAGATCCAAGTCCTGTCAGCTCCTCTGGGATGTCCTTTCCGGCTGGCTGATGGAGAACAGACGGCTCTGCTGGACTACCACTTCCCTTTGCTCCCCTGTACCCCAGCAGGAGGTGTGGAGCATCCCCACACACTGAGTCTCCCTGAGATCTGGGATGTCCTGGGCCATTTGAGGGTCTGGTGCTAATGGTGCCTAGCACATGGAAGGTGCTCAGGAATGTTTGTGCTGCAAATGAATGGCTGAAAAGAGACAGACTACATCCAGGTCTAAATTATCATCTAATGTATTTCTAACACATTGCCTTACCATAAATGTTTTTGGCACATAAGGCTGCATGAGTTTGAATTATGGCATTCACAATTGGAAAGTTAAATATTTATATCATAACTCATATCACATAATACTGAGGAATTTTAAGTTTTTTTTTTTTTTTTTTAGAAGTTCTCTAAATGGGGCCCCTTGGATGGTTACTTTTGAGTTTCTATGTAATAATTTCATGAGTGGTACATTTTGTTGAGCAAAAGTCCTGCCAGGTTCTTCTTCCAATATTGATTTGGGTCGTGTGTGTGTGTGTGTGTGTGTGTGTGTGTGTGTTAGGGGGTGTAAGGATATTAAATCCCACTTCTTTGACACTTGGAGCCCTGGTAGCACAGTGGTTAAGCGCTTATCCGCTAACCTAAAGATTGGCAGTTCAAACCCACCAGCCTCTCCACGGGAGAAAGATATGGTAGTCTGCTTCCATAAAGATCTACAGTCTTGAAAACCCTACTGGGCAGTTCTATTCTGTCCTACAGGGTCGCTGTGAGTTGGAATCGACATGACAGCAATGGGTTTGGCTTTGGGTTTTTCTGACACTAAACCGTGTGGAGAAAAAAATCAATCTATTCTACTTAATTTCTATTCTATTCGGTCCCCTTTTGTTCTGCGACCAGCTGCACATAAAACACTTCTGTCTCTAACCTTCATCACCCTAAGCTGTGTTTTATTGACTGCGCAAAGGCATTCAACTGTGTGGATCATAACAAATTATGGATAACATTGCAAAGAATGAGGATTCCAGAACACTAAATTGTGCTCATAAGGAACCTGTACACAGATCAAGAGGCAGCCATTCAAAAAGAACAAGGGGTGAGTGCTTTAAAGTCAGGAAAGGTGTGCGTCAGGGTTTATCCTTTCACCATTCTTATTCAATCTGTGTGCTGAGCACATAATCCAAGAAGCTGGGCTCTATGAAGGAGAATGGGGCATCAGGATTGCAGGAAGATTCATTAATGACCTGCGTTATGCGCGACACAACCTTGTTTGCTGAAAGAGGACTTGAAGCACTTACTGACGAAGATCAAAGACCACAGCCTTCAGTATGCATTACACCTCAACATAAAGAAAACAAAAATCCTCACTACTGGACCAATAAGCAACATCGTGATAAATGGAGAAAAGACTGAAGTTGTCAAAGATTTCATTTTACTTGGATCCATAATCAACACCCACGGAGGCAGCAGTCTAGAAATAAATGACACATTGCATTGGGCAAATCTGCTGCAAAAGACCTATTTGTTAAAAAACAAAGATGTCATCTTGAAGCCTAAGGTGCACTTGACCCAAGCATGCAAAAGCTGGACAATGAGTGAGGAAGACCGAAGAAGAATTGACGCCTTTGAATTACGGTATAGACAAAGAATATTGAATATACCATGGACTGCCAAAAGAACAAACAAATCTGTCTTGGAAGAAATACTCCTAGAATGCTCTTAGAAGCAAGGATGACGAGACTATGTCTCACATACTTTGGGCACGTTATCAGGAAGGATCAGTCCCTGGAGAAGGACATCAAGCTTGGTAAAGTAGAAGGTCAGAGAAAAAGAAGAAAACCCTCAACGAGATGGATTGACACAATGGCTGCAACAATGGGCACAAACATAGCAACAATTGTGAGGATGTCGCAGGACCAGGCGGTGTTTTGTTCTGTTGTACACAGGGTTGCTATGAGTTGGAACCAACTCGACGGCACCTAACAACACCAACAACACCCTGAGCTTAGGTCATACCTCACAAGTTAAAGGGGTCAGTCCTGCAGATTGCCAGGTCTGCCCAAGACCTTACACACCAGCCAGAAGCTTGATGACTCCACAGCACCCTCACTTGTGATCTGCCGGCTACGAATTCCGGGTTTTCCTATCACCTCCTCAGGATGCCAGCTGTAAGTAACTGTAAAGGTTCTCAGGGCTCCCTCACTCCTGACCTGCTTGGTCCCACTACTCCCTCGGGTTTGATAATTCAATAGAACAACTCACAGAACTCACAGAAAGTGTTATCTTTATGATGATAGTTTGATTATAGCAAAAAGGATGCAAATGAAGAGACACATAGGGCAAGGTCTGGGAGGGTTCCCAACGCAGAGCTTCCATGTCTCAAAAAAGGACTTGCTGCCCTCCCACATACATAGATGTCATTCACCAGCCAGGAAGCCCATGGAGCTTCCATGTCCAGAGCCTTTACTGGAGCCTTATTACATAGGCATGATTGATTGAATCATGTTCAACCCGAGGTCAGCTGATATCACTCAGTGGTATTTTTAGCCTGGCCAGCTCCTACCTGAGTGACCTCATTAGCATAAACCTTCGGCTGTGGTTGGTCTGGAGTCCTCATCACAGACACATCAATCACTAGGGAAATTCCAAGGGTTTAGAGGTTCTCTTTCAGAAACCAAGGACAAAGACCACATTTTTTTTTGTAAAGTTAAATTCTTTACCTTACAGGGGTTGAGGGCAGTGAAGACAGTGGAGGGAAATACAGGGTTCAGATGACAAATACATCCCAAAGGCAAGGTCCTAGGGAGGAGTATAAAGTAGGGGGCATATTGCTTTCGGGTTGACAATACCACCACCACTCACTCTCACCTCCAGACGTCTCCACCTCACATACCCTATGCACACATTACAGAGAGAGCATTTCTTGTGCTCTGGTCCCGTTTTATTTTTGAGTGAGTTGATAAGAATACAAAGGTGTACACTGATTAAAAGGGCTGGCTTGCCAAGTACTGGAGCCATGATAGTCCAGTCTGTGTCTGAAGTCTCTTGATAGGTTATTTTTAACACAATGCTCTAAAACTGTCATGTCAACAGTACCTGAAATTATCTTCTGTTACATGGTGGCTGCTGATGACTTGCTTTGATGATTAAGGGTACACAGGTTGGGTTGTTGCTTTGACAGCCTATTTGCATCCCTGGCATCTCTGGTAAATAAGCTGGCCTCCCGTCCAACCTCAAAGAGTCCAAGAGACCACGTTCACAGGTCTGACCTCTCCTCGTGCCTCATCCAGGATTATGCACCCAGAACCCTCAAATAATGTGGGATTAAAATAATGTTTGCAATAAGAACGTTTAACATTTTTTCCTTCTGGATCTGCCTCTAAATATTGGTTGAATTTTCCTCATTTCATTACTTCATATCCTTAACTCATTTGTGACATAGATTTTTAACTGGGAAAACATTATTTCAAGTATTGGTGCTATGTAGGAATTGTGATGCTACCTATAAACTACCCTACTATGATTCATTCAAAAGTTATTTTCTGAAAATAAGATGTGAAGTATTTCAGCCAATATGCTTTTAAACCTAATCATTAATTATTTCAAACGACCAGCATGTTCAACTCATGTTTTTAAGGAAAGAATGTGCGACAGCCCATTAAAATGAGCCAATGACCTCCATTAGCAGGATAGAAAGGTGGAAAATCCCCAAGTACTACTAGTTAGCAACCTGTTCCTGGGGAGTCAATAGCCTAGTTTTTCTTTTCCTCTTTTCATTTAAAAAATACTTGTCTAGAGTAAGAGAAACACTGGTAGCTGCTGATGAATACATTTCCCAGAACTTCATTGAACCAAGTAATAGGACCAGTTTTTAAATGATTAGGTAGGTTATATAAGTTTTTACAAAACGAAAATCTAATTGAAATGGTGCTCACAGAATTCAAGACACTAATAATTAACCAAAATAATTGTGATAGGTCTATTAGAGGGCTATGCAAAAATAAGGCCATGTTATTACACTTGCTCTGATGAGGACTCCCTGTGTGGTGCAAACGTTTAACGAGGTGGGCCACTAACCGTAAGGTTGGAGATTCGAGTCTACCCAGAAGCGCCTCAAAAGAAAGGCCTGGCAATCTACTTCTGAAAAATCAGCCACTGAAAACCCTAGGGAGCACAGTTCTACTCTGACACACAGACGGGTCCTCATGAGTCAAAGTCAACTGGATGACAATTAGTGGTTTACTATGATGATGCAACATTTGGGTGAGCTTTTAGGGTTCTAAGTATGTAGGATGTTCTGCCTTCGTAGTACATACTGGACTAGAACTAATTTATTCCTTTCACTTTTATCTTTTTTTTTAAATAAGCTCTTGGTACTGTTTTGTAAGTTAGAAAATAAGTCATAATTCCTAGAACTTGCATTCTGATGATAGATCATTTCATCGCAGTGGAAAGATCATGCTCACATTTGCCTGCTAAGAGAAGGCATGAAGAGGATCTCTGCAGAAAATTCTGGAAACATCTCTGTTTTGTGTACTTGATAGGTACTTTGGGATCTGCATTCTGAACTCTTACCCATTAGGAGCATGTCTAAAAGACTACACATGGAGCAAAAAGTTTGATAAAAATATATTTAAAACAAGCAGGAAAAAATAGTTTTGGTCTCAAGGATAACTTTCATCATTCTCGTAACCCAGAAGAGTTAAACAATACACACAATGATTTCAAGTACCAACTTATAAAAGATGTCATAAATCAAAAAACCAAGAACAAGAGGACTCCTTTTTATTCAGAAAAATGTATTTGCAATTCAAATGTTCCTATAAAAAGCATGAAGTTTAAAAAGTTCATAGATGTGTTTTTCAGAAGTGGTATGCTTTCACCATTCACTGCAATTACATTCCAAAATGTGCTAGGTGGTCCACGCTCTGCTTTTGCTACACTGACGTCACTCTCATCACAACCTCCCCTGAGCTGTTATCTTCTGACAAATCTTCATGGGGCCTCATCCGATTGAACAGATGTAATAATATGTAGCCACACTGAAACCTTGGGGAGGTCAGCTGCGTTGGGTGGACCAAATTTCTGTTCCGCAGAGCCGTCAATGGCAACCATAAAGTCCTACTTGTGGAAGACTCTCCCCGGCTACTTTCTTCAATGTCTGTGGCTTTGTCATAATTTAAGACATCCCAGTGCAAGTTAACGGCTCTCCAGCGCTTAAACACTCTGTAAACTGCAGCTCCTTCATGGACAATGAGACCTAAAGTTGGAGAACAAAATAAGACTGGTTATGATCGAAGGTTGGGAATGTTTGTATACAACTAAGGAACAGTCAATTGTTTGTTGTTTATCATCATCATCATATACTAACTACTCAAATATTTCGGCAAATGGCAAGCTACTACCCATATTACAGAGGAATAACCAATATTCAAAGAATAAGGATACAGCAAAACATAGAGAGTGAAGCCCTTGTGGGTATAATTTACTTGCTTCAACCTGGCTCGCTAGGATTTGCCTTAGGATAATCCTGGAGCCCTGGTGGCGCAGTGGTTAAGAATTCAGCTGCTAACAAAAGGTTGGCAGTTCAAATCTACCAGCCGCTCCTTGGAAACCCTATGGGGCAGTTCTCTGTCATACAGGGTCTCTATGAGTAGGAATCGACTCGATGGCAACGGGTTTGGTTTGTTTTTTTGTTTTTTTTAGGATAATCCTTAGGTACATGTGTTCATTTAACATATATTCCTTGTGAGTCTACCATGTGCCAAGAAATATGTTAAAGGCTTGAACTCAGCTGGCTACTTAACTTGGGAAAGAGTTAGGTATTAAGGTCACCGCTGTCTCCCCAGTTCCTAAAACAATGCTTGACACAAAACAGGTACGATTAAACTTTTTATTTTTACTCTTCTCAATAATTCCACAAAAATTTATTGAGTAACTACTTGGAAGCTTTATGAATATATTACCTCACTTACTTCTCACCACAGACTTGTGAAACAAGTACTCACATTTCCCCCATTTTACAGACAAGGAAACTGAGCCACAGGGGCCTTACGTAACTTGTTCAAGAGCATTCAACTAGTAAGTGGTGGAGCATGGATTCCAACCTGGGCAGGCTACTTCCACAGTCCTTGCTCTTCTCTGTTCATGACTGCAGAATTGCTGTTCTTTGCAATTCATAAAGTGAACTGGATGTTTAGACATTTGTGAAACAGACTCTCGGGAAAATGCAAGAAAATCAGGGACTATAAATTAGAAGTCCATAGCCAGAGACGGTGCACTGATACATTATGTTCGACAGAAGTGCATCAAAGTAACTAGAATCTGATGGTCTTTGGGTAGCGTGCACTCTCTCCACAGTTCACCCAGAGCCCACCATGCACCCCGCATTTTTCACACGTTTACATTTCAGCAGGTAGTCCACAAGCTTTGGAATTCGTGACCTCTAATGTTGCATCTTCAGAGGAGTCCCTGGCAAGGTTCTTTCATATAGAGAGTCCAAAGGAGCTGTTCCCTTCAAGGAGCTATTCCACTGAGAAGCCAGCAGAGAGGCCAATGAAGAGTCTTGTTTTAGATGGAGGATGGCATGTAAGTAGAGGATGTCAGTTGGCACAACCACTTTTTAACAATAAATTTGAAAATGAGCAGATCCTACCTGCCAGCATTTCGACTCTTGGGTATATGCCCTAGCGAAACTCTCACACACGTGCCTAAGGAAGCATGTTCACAAATGTTACTGCATAACTGTATTAAAAATAATTGCACACAATCTCAGTGTCTATCCTGAGAAGAATGAAGACATTGTAACATAAGGATTCAGTGGACTATGGGAATGAAATGAAGAGAACAAAGCCACATGTACCAACATGGGTAAATCTCAAAACCGTAAAGAAAAATCTCAAAGCCATCATGAAAAAAGGAAAGTTGCAGAAAGAATTGGGGTGATACCATGTACAAAACAAACCAAGAAGTGGTATGCATTTTTTTACGGATTCACATATATATGGTAAAAGTAAAAAAAACATCCATGAGAATGAAAACCACAGAATTCAAGACAGTGGGGAGGGAAGGGGAGAAGGGGGGTTGGGGAAGGCTTCAAAGACAGCTTTTGACTGTATCCCTCATGTTGCATTTTAAAGACTGGATGGTAGGGATATGGATGTTCAACATATTATTCTGTATTCTCTTTGTGAGCCTGAATAATTTATAATTTCAAAAATTATGGAGGATGTATTAGGAAAATTAATCTAAGATGGACTGAGGAATAAACAAGCAGAAGTTGGGGAGACAAATAAGGAGGTTATCCCATTTATGGGCATAGAGTGGCAGCAGTAAAAGAGAAAACAGGAACAAAGTGAAAAACACTTCAGAGGTAAAACTGGCAGGAACTGTAATGGAAGAGCGGGAAAGAGAATCGGTGTCTCTTATTTTTAAGGCTGGAGGAGTGGGTGATAGAAAAGATGGCAATAATCTTCTCATAAGACAAGTACAATGAAGGATTTCGCTCATGCTTTTGTTGGGGGAGAGTCGTTCACTTTTCTTGTCAGCTAAAATAATACCAGGTAGGTGATGGAGATTCCCAGTCCTTGACAATCACACCCAACTATTATCACAACTTAAGTTTTGTGTTGCTCCCTTGTTGTTGTTAGGTGCTGTCGAGTCAGTTCCAACTCAGCAACCCTACGTACAACAGAGCGAAACACTGCCCGGTCCTACGCCGTCCTCCCGATAGTTGTCATGCTTAAGCCCATCGTTGCAGCCACTGCCCTTCCATGGGGATAAACTTCTGACACACGTGACTTAAAAGCATTCCAAAGATATTAAGACAGGCCACTAACAAATGCATGTGGCCTAATAAATAAAAATGTCTTCAGCCCAATTGTATATCCTGAGAATAATGGGGACAAAGTCAAACTTCTGTCAATTGTAACAATGTCAACAAATTGTTTTGATCAACTTCTTTTCCAAAAGAATTATCAAAGTTGATCCAGCTGACCAGATATTTTAGGGAAAGGGCCAAAATAGAAGTTAGGACTGTTAGATGTTAATTGATGTTTCTATCAATAGCTTCTGAATTCTCCATAGCCAGTGGTTTAACCTTTCTGCTTCTATTTTTCCTCTTTAAAATGCAACTGGCATATCTAATCCTTACATTCAGCAGGAATAGTATGAAGATATATTGGAATTCATCAACTATAAAGCAATCAGATTTCCTCTGAGATGGAAACTATATAAATACAAGGCCTTATTATTAATTTAAAAATCAATAGTCAATCTGTGTGGTAAGGGACATTCATTCACACTAATCACAAAACAATTACAGCCTGCGACATGTTCATTCTGGAAAGTGCTGTGATGCGGCAGCCTAACCAGAGGAAACCACTCATTTTGCAGGATCTTGTTCTCTTTTTTTATTGATTTCCTTTGAAGGGCCAAAAATCAGATCATTTCCTAGTGCTTAAAGTCACTTTCTGTGAATATATCCCTGGTAGCTCTTTTCTAAATACATAAAACTGCTAAATGAGCAGAAATAAATCCCACGGGTCTTTAAAGTACACTCAGAACTGGTAGTGTTTCATTCTGTTGTACAGATGGTCATTACGAGTCGGAACCAACTGAACGGCACCTAACAACATAAAAAGATGGAACTACTTTAAGTTTTCAACAAGACACAGACCTCTTGGATTTCCAACTCCAGGTGCCGCTTCTTAACTGCATTTCGAGTTACCAGTGAGGCTTAGATTTTGTTTTACTCCCTGTGGGCACTCAGAATTGCTCCCTGCTCTCCAGAAGCTTAAACTGTTCTGAAATATGATGAACTTCCCACAAGGCTCTTCTCTGTGCTGAGCATT
The DNA here is from genome assembly GCA_030035585.1 of Dugong dugon. NCBI lineage: Eukaryota > Metazoa > Chordata > Mammalia > Sirenia > Dugongidae > Dugong > Dugong dugon. The sequence continues at coordinate 18,790,754 of CM057460.1, forward strand.
TTTCCCCTCTTTCTTGTTTAAATGTTTTGGAGTCGTGGCAAATGCTTTTTGTACTAGTGGTTAGGAGGAGACGTGACTACTATGATCACTGAGACCCAGGGGTACGGAGTCATCCAAGTCTAGCTTACGTGTTGAAAACCCAGCTTTTAAAAACAGACTGATGCCCTTTAGTACTGGCGACCGGTCCCCTCTTGTTCCACACCTGAGGCGCTCACTTCCCCTGTGACCTTGGTTCTCTGACTATTATCCCAAGTCAGGCCTTAAAGTGCATTGGTCACACTGAAAAATTTCAGATCAGGTCAGCACAGGCTTAGATGGACTTTTTCATCTAAGTCACTAAACCTGAAGGGAAAAGCAATGATAATTTCTATAAAACGTAAATATTAAATATTTTAGGAGACTTGCTACTTAATGGCATGATGTCAATTAAGATGTGATTCACGAGAATGGAAATTTGGGGTTCTGAGCATTGAGTGGTGTATGTGTGTGTGTGTGTGTGTGTGTGTGTGTGTTTGGCTGGATTCTGTCATTTACTTGCCATTTAATATTTTGAGTATTCCCTCAGTGGTGTGCCAAGAACATTTTTTTAGGGAATAATATCTTAAAAACACAAAGCAGGCTGGAACAGTTTCATCGAGATAAAGGCACAGTTTTTATACAAATCAAATATATCCCAAATTTTGAAGGAATCCATTAGCTGAAATTCTTATGTGGTAGTAGAAGATGAGCTAATTACCCAAAGAGCTGATGGAGAAGGAGAAGACTATAAATATACATATGGTCACATGCTCATAGGCACCTGTGCACAAACACACATACATGCATGCACACACCGTTTGTCTATGTTTATTTCAATATCTGAGCTGTTATAATTAACAGAAACTCGTGAAACAAATACATTTTATCTGATGTTAACTACCAAACCACTGCTGAAACAATTTTATTTCTTGTGTTACCAGTCTCAGCTGTTGCTTGGATGAGTTTCACTGTTTTTCATAATTGAAAAGCTAAATTTTTATTGAGTATCTAGTTTGTGCCAGGTACTAAGGGCTTTCCCTGCACTATTTTCACTAAATCTGGACAGCAACTCTAGAAATAGATACTATTATTTTTACAATTAAAAAAAAATGTTTTTTAAAGGAGCCCTGGTGGTGAAGTGGTTAAGCACTCAGCTGCTAACCAAAAGGTCAGCAGTTCGAATCCACTAGCAACTCCACTGGAGAAAGATGTAGCACTCTGCCTCCGGAGAGATTACGGCATTGGAAATCCTACAGAGCAGTTCTACTTTGTCCTATAGGGTCACTGTGAGTCGACTCTACAGCAACGGTTTTTTGCTGTTATTGTACAATTTTAACGATGATGAAATTGAGACCTAGAGAGGTTTAACAACTTGTCCAACATCATAAAAATGTAAGAATCAGAGTTGAGACTGGAGCCCAAATTTCTCTAAATGTAACCCTTGAATACTACAGTCGTACCCTGTGGAATTTCCAGTGTGTGGCAGTCTCTCCTAGTCATAGAATGACCAACTAGAAGAGACCTTGTGGGTAAACTACACCATCCTCATTTAAAATGAGTAAATTAAGCCCTGGAGGCTGTGACTTCAGCAAAGGTACACAATTAGTTGCTGTCTTTAATGTTTTTGGTGTGTCACTGACACTGTTATATTTCTTGGAGTGCCAATGACATAGCCCCTTCCTCTCCTCCCACCCATGGGAGAGAAAAGAGTTGGGAAACCTTATTTGAAAGAACACTCTAAGTGGTGGGGGCTTCATCTGGTAAGCCAGCCTCTCTTGGGAGGCAGCACAACCCCTGAGCTTTGACAAGAATGCAAGCCCCCTGATGGAACAAACAGAAATACTGCGTGCTGTTCCATCGAAATGACCCTTGGGAGATCTAAAGAACTCACAGCAGGTATCTGGCCAAAAGAGGCTCTTGATTTTGAGCATGCCCAAGATTTCTAGCTTAAATTTCACTATTTTCTCTTGCCAAGATTCCAATATTTTCTCTCCTTCTCTCTCACATAGACAGATAGATAGATAGACAGACACAGATACCATATTTTTATGCAAATAACGCATGCCTTCTCCATTTATTTGACAACCGCTTCCTCCCGCAGCAAAGCATTTTTTTAAGCGGTGCTATACCAATTTTTTTACATGCTGCTGTAAAAAAAAATTAGCATAGCACAATTACGAAGAAACCTTGATGGGAGGGGGGAGGGAGCTGTTGGCAAACAAATGTTGAAGGCGTGTGTTATTTTCATAAAAATGTGGTAGGTAGAGAGACAAAGAGATGAATGGATGGATTGATGAATAGATGATGGAATCTCTGGGTGGTGAAAACAGTTAACATGCTTGGTTGCTAACTGAAAGGTTGAGGGTTCAAGTCTACTCACAGGCAGCTCGGAAGAAAGGCCTGGAAATCTACTTCTGAAAAATCAGCCATTGAGAAGCATATGGAGCACAGTTCTACTCTGACACCCATGGGATCACCATGTGTGAGGCAATCCTGTGAATTAGTTAGTTAGACAGATAGATAGACAGACAGACAGTGTCCTAGTTAACTAGTGCTATTCTAATAGAAATACCACAAGTGGATGGCTTTAACAAAGAGAAATTTATTTCCTCACAGTAAAGTAGGGTAGGAGTCCAAATTCAGGGTGTCGTCTCCAGGGGAAGGTTTTCTCTCCCTGTCGACTCAGGAGAAAGGTCCTTCTCATCAGTCTTCCCCTGGACTAGGGGCTTCTCAGCACAACAACCTCTGGTCCAAAGGACGCGCTCTGCTCCCAGTGCTGCTTTCTTGGTGGGATGAGGTCTCCCCCTGTGCTCAATTCCCTTTCCTTTTATCTCTCGTAAGATAAAAGGTGGTGCAGGCCACACCCCAGGGAAATTCCCTTTACATTAGATCAGGGATGTGACCTGACTAAGGGTGTTACATTCCACCCTAATCCTCTTTAACATAATCTAATCTTGCCGCATTAACCACAGGCAGAGATCAGGATTTACAACACAGAGGAAAATTATATCAATCACAAAATAGAGGACAACCACACAATACTGGGAATCATGGCCTAACCAAGTTGACAGATATTTTGGGGGGACACAATTCAATCTATGACAGATAGTGCATTTGTAAATAACCAAATGTGGTGGTTACAAACGTAGTTCTACGTCATTCTGAGAAGCAGAATGCTGACTTAGGGTCATGTTTAATACCACGTGCTAGAAGAACAGTTTAGTGCCAATCTCATAAAGCGGCCCCATGTTTGTCTCTTTAATTTCTGCTGCTACTTGGTGAAAACCAGAGCACGGTTTCTCCAGACAGGGTTACCTAAACAAGGCTGTGGTGCAAGATACGCTTTGTTGTGATAATCTTTGCTGGAATGGAATGAAATGTTATTTATCCTCCTGGTACTATTTCTTCTCAACCTATCCCAAATTTAAATGTCCTGCGGTTTATGGAAACTTAACATATGAGTGTAAAAATCAGTTTAAAAGTCACTTTGCCGTTGCTGAGTCTTATTAATATGACTTTTATTTTTTTTAAAGCAGCCCTGCTGGTGAAGTGAAGCCCTAGCGGCGCAGTGGTTAAGAGCTCAGCTGCTAACCAAAAGGTCGGCAGCTTGAATCCACCAGCCACTCCTTGGAAACCCTATAAGGCAATTCTATTCTGTCCTAGAGGGTCACTGTGAGTTGAGTCAGAATAGACTCAACGGCAACAGGTGTCAACGGGTTTGGTGGTGAAGTGGTTAAGCACTCAGCTGCTAACCGAAAGGCCGACAGTTCAAACCCACTGCAAATCACTTCTATACTTACTGTATGTTTTTTGCTTAAAGCAAAAACCAACACAAAAACATAAAACTTAGAGACAAAGACTGAATATATATAGCGTCATAACAGCCGTTACGCTCACAAAACTAGGCTGTCTTAAACTGGTATCCTAAAATCCAGGCCTTGGGGAACTACAATGTCCTGATTATGTAGGGAGATTTTCATGAATACGTATCTCCAGTGTTGCCCTTGTAGGAACAAATAATGCAAAGAAATATCCCACATAAAAGGCACTTAGGTCTATGAAAGATGTGTTGATTTTTCTACTGCTAAATAAAAATGGTATAGAGCTTTGCTGCTCTCAGAATTGCCTGAAACCAAGTTCACAGATCAAGGTGATAATGGCAAGCTGGTCATGAGAGCCTGAATCCAGGGGCTCAAGGACACACTCAGCATTTCCAGTGGTAATAAAATTTTCTAATAACAGACATGATAATGACAACGAATTATTCAGAAACTTCCCACGACATGAAAATCCTTGACAATAGAGGCTGGCTAATTTCTAAATGGAGTTCCTGGGTGATACAAATGGTTAAGGCAGTTGGATGCTAATCAAGAGGTTGGAGGTTTGAGTCCACTCAGGGCACCTTAGAAGAAAGGCCTGGCAATCTACTTCTGAAAAGCAGCCGTTGAAAGCCCCATGAAGCACAGTTCTATTCTGACACACATGGGGTCATGAGGAGTTGAAGCCGTTTTGATGGCAACTGGTAATTTCTAAATAATGATGAACCAATCTACCCCACTACCCCCTCACCCCAAAGCAGACAACACACACGAAGACACAATGATTGACTGCAATGTGACAGCCGGAAAAGAGGACGGGAAATCAGAGTGTCCATTCTATGGCTCTGCCTCTCGCTCTCCCCCTCTCCCTAGTCAGTGAAATCTGCAGTCATCACCTGGATGCCAGGAGCACATTTGTGCTAGATCTGCCACACTGATGACGTCACTGCCTGGGACTACGCAAGATGGCAAAGCCAAATTTTAATGTGAAGGATTATCCTTTCAAGGAGCCCTGTACTATTTGGCAGTGATGAAAAGTACCTTTTATGAAAGATCTTACATAGGTTAAATGTGCTTCATTATCCCGTGTCCCTATTTAAGTTCATGGCCATCCACCGCCCAAGTCAAATAGCAAGAAACCTGAGAGTTACCTAGACCCATCTCTCTTACTCATCCCCTTGCCCTAAATTCTGCTGATTTTGTCTTCTTAGCAAATCTGAGCTAAAACCGTGAAACCAAGAGTTCCCTTTGCCTAGGACGCCCACTCTCCTGCCTCTGCCTGGTGAACTGTTAATTACGTATTTTTCAAGATGCAGATCTTCTTGTAACGTCCTCTTTGACCCACTAAACAAAAGTGACCACTCCCACCTTCTACACTGTACTTTCCAACCTAGAGAACACCTGTGTGGTTTCACCTGTATCCTGTACTGTAACAACCTGTTTATGTGCCTGTGACTCCTGATCAGCTCTGTCCTCCCTGAGAACAGAACCCTGTTGTTATGGATTGAATTGTGTCCCCCGAAATGTGTTGTAAATCCTAACCCCTGTGGTTACAATCCCATTTGGGAATGGGTTATCTTTGTTATGTTATTGAGACAGTATTAGTGTAAAAACCCACTGTCATTCTGACCCATAGCAACACCATAGGATTTCCAAGGCTGTAAATCTTTACGGAAGCAGACTGTCACGTCTTTCTCCCACGCGGTGACTGGTGGTTTCAAACCTCTGACCTTTTGATAAGCAGTTGAGCACTTTAACCACTGCACCAACAGGGCTCCCCTCCTATTAGTGTAGGTCCCCTCCTATTAGTGTAGGGTTATGTTAAGTCAATCTCTTTTGAGATATAAAAGAGATTAAACAAGCAAGTGAGCAAGCAGAGATGGGGAATGACAGATGACATGCCACATGAAGATCACCAAGGAGTCAAGAAATAGAAGCTGAAGAGACAAGGACGTTCCCCCAGAGCCCCCAGAGAAAGCCTTCCCCCAGAGCCCGACAGAGAAAACCTTCCCCCAGAGCCCACAGAGAAAGGCGTCCCCCAGAGCCCAACAGAGAAAGCCTTCCCCCAGAGCCCACAGAGAAAGCCTTCCCCCAGAGCCAACTTACTAAACTTGGACTTCTAGCCTCCCAAACTGTGAAAAAATAAGCTTCTGTTTGTTAAAGCCAACCATTTGTGGTAGTTCAGTTACAGCAGCACTAGATAAATAAGACACCTGTCTTATTTGTCTTTGGTACCTTTTCCTTGTTTGGTGCCTGGTACATGACAGGAAGTCAGTAAATCTTTGCTAAACGACAGGGAGAGACAATGAGGAGAGTTGCCACTATGGAACCTAGAGAATGACAAGGATTGACTTACTCTAGTTGTGACCCTGCTATTAAAACAGAAACCTTGTCAAATCTTGTTCTCTGAAACACTTGATTAGTATTTTAAGATACCAAAGAAAAACTGAGATTTCAAATCTTGGTTTTTGAAATGTTTTATTAGTATCTTAAGACACACACACACAAAAAAAAAATTGAGATAGGCACGCCAAGACTTGAGTTGAAAAGAATTTAGAATCAGCACCTATGTTTTATAAGAGTGGATTCTGGCTCTGAAAACCTATGGGAGGGGATTACTTTCAGTCCCAGTAGATTGTGCCACCCTACCCCTCCTCCACCACCCTCACTGTCTGCTTGGCCTTGTTACCAAATATCCGCCTGCTGACGAGCAACCATCCACCTGGACACTTACAAAATGACTGTGCCAGAAAAGCCTAAAAGGCAGATACGGATCCTTCTCTATTTCCAGGCAGAATAAAAAAGAAATTGTCCATTCATCTGATCACTGGCTTTTCTAAGAAGCCCAATCCATCAATCAATCATTTTATTGATATTCTTTTCTTCCTTGGCAAATAGACTCTCCTGTCTTTCCATTTCCAGCCCTGAACACAAACCTACCATTAGCGTGTTCACAGAATATTTCTCGAAAGCTGCAGACTCTGTCACACATAATAAAATACATGATACGCCAAAATAAAAAAGAATGACTGACAGAATTCAGTAGAGGGAAGAACTGTTTTATCATCTAAGGTTCTACTCAAAAGTGCTTGAGAAAAAAAAAACTATGAATATGATTATTTCAATACAAGAAATAAAGGAATTAGCACAATACCTTTGTTGTTTTTGTTGTTGTTAGGTGCTGTCAAGTCAATTCTGACTCATAGCCACCCTATGTACTACAGAACGAAACACTGCCCGGTCCTCCGCCATCCTCACTATCATTGTTATGCTGGAGCCCATTGTTGCAGTCACTTTGTCAATCCATCTTGTTGAGGGTCTTCCTCTTTTTCGCTGACCCTCTACTTTATGAAGCATGATGTCCTTCTCCAGGGACGGAACTCTCCTGAAAACACATCTGAAGTATATAAGACGTAGTCTTGCCATCCTTGCTTCTAAGGAGCATTCTGGTTGTACTTCTTCATAGACAGATTTGTTCGTTCTTTTGGCAGTCCGTGGTATATTCAATATTCTTTGCCAACACCGCAATTTAAAGGCATCAATTCTGCTTCGGTCTTTCTTATTCATTATTCAGCTTTCACATGCATATGATGCAATAGAAAATACCATGGCTGGGGTCAGGCACACCTTAGTCTTCAAGGTGACATCTTTGCTTTTCAACACTTTATAAAGAGGTCTTTTGCTGCAGATTTGCCCAATGCAATGCATGTTTTGATTTCCTGACTGCTGCATCCATGGGTGTTGATTGTGGATCCAAGTAAAATGAAATCCTTGACAACTTCCATCTTTTCTGCATTTACCAGGATGTTGCTTATTGGTCCAGTTGTGAGGATTTTTGTTTTGTTTATGCTGAGGCGTAATCTGTACTGAAGGCTGTGGTCTTTGATCTTCATCAGTAAGTGCTTCAAGTCCTCTTCACTTTCAGCAAGCAAGGTTGGGTCATCTGCATGCATAACGCAGGTCATTAACGAGTCTTCCTCCAATCCTGATACCTGGTTCTTCTTCATATAGTCCAGCTTCTCAGATTATTTGCTCAGCATATAGACTGAATAGGTATGGTGAAAGGATACAACCCTGACGCACACCTTTCCTGACTTTAAACCACACAGTAACACCTTGTTCTGTTTGAACAACTGCCTCTTTTAGAAATTTTAAAGATGTCCTACAGTTCTCCTGAAGTCCCTGGGTGGTATAAGTGTTTAACATGCTTGGCTACTGACTGAAAGGTTGGAAGTTCAAGTCCACTCAGAGGTGCCTCAGAAGAAAGGCCAGGCGATTTACTTCTGAAAATCAGCTATTGAAAACTTCATAAAGCCCATCTCTACTCTGACACACAAGGGGTCGCCATGTGTCAAATCTGACTGAAAGTAACGAGTAAGGTGTGGTATAGTTCCCCTACGTGAAGAGTAACTGGGAGCCTGAATTAGGAACAGTTACATTTCAGGTGAATGATACCTTCTGTCCTTCAGTCCATGCACAGATGAAACCACTTGTAGCAAATGGGTAACATTCTATGTTACAGCATCAGAAGATGGAGAAGAGTCTGCCAGATGAATGTGGTCACTAAATTACAAAATTAAAATATACTGGTTGGGATTTAGTCTAACCCTTTTATTTTTGAGAATAAGGACTCTGAGGCCCAGAGAGGTGGTGTGGCTTGTCCAAGGGTCCACAGCAGTGTCAAGCCCGAGGGTCTGTGTCGGAGCCAGAATCAAAGCCAGATCCTTGCTGCCTGGCACAGCTTGCTCACTCTGCAGAAACATGGACTTAGGGAGCCATCCTTGGCCGAAGTCCACCCTCACTAATGTCCATTTGGCCCATTTAATGCTCAGTGGCCAGAAGGAATATTTATTACACTGACTATAAGGTAGAGAAGGTCCCTGGTTGACACAGTTTGCGTTGACTATTAACCTAAAGTTTGGCAGGTCAAACCCACCCAGCAGTGCCGTGGAAGAAAGTTCTGGTGATCTGCTTCCATAAGGAGTACAGCCAAGAAAACCCTAAGGAGCAGCTCTACGCTGTAGCACATGGGGTCACCATGAGTCAGAATTGACTCAACGGCAATGATTTTTTCAGGTTATAAAGTAGATAGAATCGAAACCTCTCTTCAGTAACAAAAAGGCTGGGATGGATAACTTCTCTGTTATTCATCCTAAAGGCTACACTGCAGAATTCACCCAGATACAGATGGGAGGATTACAGTGACTCTTGCTACATATAAAAATAAGTAACTCTGCAAACCCTGAATCAATGAAAACAGTATTTGGTTTGAAAAGCACCAACGTCTATCTACTGTGTTAATGAAAGCTTTCAGGACTGTGCATTATTCTAGCAGATTTCCATTTGTTTCTCATAATCTAGTATCGGGACTAAAGCCAATTCTTAGAAGTAGGCGATCAGTGGACTTTTCCTAGTGGCAAGGAGAAATAAATACGATTCATTTTCTTTCTTCTCCAATGGATGAACTGCCTTTGCACTCACAGAACTGTGTTTGCACTCACAGAACATGATTTTAATGATACTCAGGAGAAACCATTAATGCATTGCTTTTTTCTTTTATTGGGGGTGGGGTGAGAATGACTTTGCAATGATTTATATTGAAACATCTAATTAAAACCTGTGATCTTTGTATCCTGTCAAAGGGAATTTCATTTTGCTGGCTTTGTCCCTCATTTCTCTTAAATCATACAGATAGGTAGCGGGCAAAAACTCCAAACAGAAACCACCATCTAAACATCATTTATATTTCTAACTCTTCAATTGCATTCACTTGACATCAGTGAGTTTTTTTTTTAATTGACGATACTAATGCGATTTTCCACCTGAGTATCAAAATGCTCAGATATGAGATTCCTTAATAGTCTGTGACTTATTGAGAAAATCTAAGGTTGGAATATGATTCTTTACATAGATGATTCTCATTAAGAAATGGTTTCACTCTAAACAATGGAAAAAGAGAAATGGTTTTTGGCTTGGTGTATTAAATATTTTCCATTCTCTTTATTAACATACCAGTATGTTTTTTACTCTATTAATTTAGAACAAACGAGTGAAGATCTCACACAAAAAAAATCACAATAATTTAGGCTTTTAGATTTTTCTCCATTTGTGATTAAAAAATCAGCTCCCCTAGAACTTAAGTGTTTATTCCCTAAGTCATACCTTAAGTGCCTGAGACAGTAATTTAAAAAGCAGTTTCACTTTATCATATAGACAAAAACACTTTGCAAATTAGTTATTTAAACTCAGCTTATCTGAAACATTCTTTATCAAATTGTTGTTGTTATGTGTCGTCGAGTTAATTCCATCTCATTGTGACCCTACAGGACAGAGGAGAACTGCCCCATAACGTTTCTGAGACTGCAATATTTACAGCAGCAAACTGCCATATCTTTCCCCAAGGAGTGGCTGGGGGGTTCGGACAGTCAACCTTTTGGTTAGCAGCTGAGTGCTTTACTGCACCATCAGGGCTCGAACAGTAAACAGAATTAACTGAATTATGTGAACATTCTTATTCATTATACACAGGCTCTAGAATGGCAGGGTCTGGATTCACATCTTGGGTCCTACCTCTCCTAGCTGTGTGAACTTGAAGAAGTTGCTTAATCTGTGCCTTAGCTTTCTCATTTCTAAGGTGAGAATGAGAACAACATTTATTGTGAGGATTAAGTTTTAAATTAAGCAAAGTGCTTAGAATGTTGCCTGGGACACAGTCAACATAATGTTAGATATCATCAGAGCTACATTTCCAAACTCCTTATTTTTACTTATTTGGAAGCTGTTGAAAACATAAAAAAACAGTTGTCATCAAGTGATTCTTACTCATGGGGACTCTGTGTTGTGTCAGGGTAGAACTGCTCCATAGGGCTTTCAGTGGCTGATTTTTCAGAAGTAGACTGCAGGGCCTTTCTTCTGAGGCGCCTCTGGGTGGACTTGAACCTTCAACCTTTTGGTGAGCAGCTGAATGCATTAACCATCTGCACCACCCAGGGACGACTCCTCCCTGTTTGCACACCACAATCCCACATGAGCGGTGTTCTGTGTAGAGGCGTCATTTGGAAGAATGATGGTGTTCACATTCTCTTGAGTGAGAAAGTCATTTGCTATAAAATAGTATGAAGCCAACAGATCCCCCAAAGAGGCAGGTGTCAGTGCTGAAGAAAAATCTCCAGGTGTTTATGTTAATGGAGCTGCTGCTTCTGTGCCTTCCTGGAGGGTAGCTCTTCTTGAAGTGACTGAGTACCATTACCCCACACACCGTACACTTTGCTCTCTCCTCCAAGGAAAATCATACTTCCCTAAGTTGATTTGGTCTCTTTGATACTCATTTCAAGGAGTCCTTGTGGCAGGAAAGTATTAGCTCAAGAGACAGAAAGGGCCACATAAACCAGAGACTTCATTAGCCTGAGACCAGAAGAACTAGATGGTGCCCAGCTACCACCAATGACTGCCCTGACAGGGAACATAACAGAGAGTCCCTGACTCAGCAGGAGAAAAGTGAGGTGCAGAACTCAAATTTTAGTAAAAAGACTGGACTTAATAGTTTGACTGAGACTGGAGGGATCCCAGAAGACATGGCCCTCGGACTCTCTGTTAGCCCAAAACTAAACCCTTCCTGAGGGCAACTCTTCAGACAAAGATTAAACTGGACTATGGGACATAAAATGACACTTGTGAGGAGCGTGCTTCTTAGCTCAAGTAGATACATGAGACTAAATGGGCAGCTCTTGTCTGGAAGTGAAAGGAGAAGGCAGAGAGGGTCAGGAGCTGGTTGAATGGACACAGTAGATTCGGGGTGGAAGGGGGGAGTGTGCTGCCACAGTATGAGGTGAGCAACTAGGGTCACATAACAATGTGTGTGTGAATTTTTGTGTAAGAAACTAACTTGAATTGTAGACCTTCACTTAAAGCACAATTTAAAAAGAAACAGGAAAAAAAACTGTTAAAGGACTTGAATAGGTATTTCAACAAAGAAGATTACAAAAGGCCAACAGGCACATGAGAAGATGCTCAACATCATTAGTCCTTAGGGAAATGCAAATCAAAACCACAATGAGATACCACTTTGTACTCACTAAAAAAATTAGAATACCAAACTAGTTGCCCGTCAAATCCATCCTGACTCATGACAACCCCATGTGTGTCAGAGTAGAACTTTGCTTTGCAGGGTTTTCAGTGGCTGATTTTCTCACAAGTAGATTGCCAGGCCTTTCTTCCAAAGTGCCTGTGGGTGGACTCAAACCCCTAACCTTTTATCTAGCAGCTGAGAGGTTAGCCATTTGACCACCCAGAGACTCCTCACAGCAACTAGAATGGCTATTATCAGGAAGCTGAAAAATAACAAGGGAGGATGTGCAGAAATTGGAACCTCATGCATTTCTGGTAGGAATGTAAAACGGCACAGCCACTGTGGAAAATCGTTTGGCAGTTCCTCAAAAAGTTAAATACAGAACTACCATATGACCCAGCAATTCTGCTCCTAGATATATATCCAAAAGACTTTAAAGCAGGGACTCAGAAAGATACTTGTACACCAATGTTCACAGCAGAACTATTTACAATAACCAAACAGTAGAAAAAAATTCAAATCTCCATCAACAGATGAATGGATAAACAAATGTGGTATATACATACAACGGAATACTACACAGCCATAAAAATGAACGACATTTTGATACATGTGACAACATGGATGAAACTTGAAGACATTATCTGAGTGAAATAAGCCAGATACAAAAGGACAGATATTTTATGATTCCACTTATACAAGGTATCCAAAATATGCAAATTTATAGATAGAAAATAGTATAGAGATTACCAGGGGTGGGGAAACGTGTGCGCGCGGAGGGAGAGATTGGAAGTTATTGTTTAATGAGCACAGAGTTTCTGCTTGGGATGATGAAAAAGATGTGGAAATAAATAGTGATGGTTATACAACATTGTTAATGTAATGAAGGTCACTAAATTATACACTTAAAAATGGTTATAATGGTAACTTTTGTTATGCATATTTTACCACAATAAAAAAAAAGGAATACTGATTTAAAAAAAAAAAAAGGGAGTCCTTGTGGCTCGATGATTAAGCACTCAGCTGCTAACCAAAAGGTTGACGGTTGAAACCTACCAGCCACTCTGCAGGAGAAAAGACTTGACAATCTGCTCCCTTAAAGATTACAGACTAGAACCTTACGGGGCAGTTCTACTCTTCACATGGGGTCACTGTCAGTCAGAATCAACTCGATGGCACTCAACAACAACAACATACTCATTTCAGACGGACGACTGACGCGGGGACACACTCAGATCCTTCTGAAGTGGTTGCAGTTGTTCCCTAATGTCACGCATTTCTAGTTGCCACAACTCTTATGGAAAAAAGGAGAGTCCGAAAAAAAGTGAAGTTGCAGAAAACGTGCATGTGAGCACACAGAGCAAGCCACAAGACGTGTCCCCCTCTGCGTCTCTCGGCTATCCCTAGGATCACAGAAGATTCTCCCCGGCTCCTGCATCTCCTCAGCCCTCCTAGACCCATGCCTGCACGGTCCACGCAGACGACTCACTCAGAATCGGAGGTGCACAATCTCCTGGCCTGTACAGTTCCTCTTTCACTCCAGCCTAGTTCTCATCCGTCCAGAATCCATCCCAACTCCAAGCTCTTAAACTCTAACATCTTGTTGCTGACAATGACAACCTCCCACGCTTCTCACTCTTCCACTTACCTAGTCTCAATGCACCCTCTTCCACTTACTGTAGACTCTGAGCCCCAGATTGCATAGTCTTCCCCAGTCTGTCAGCTTCTCTCTGGCTGAGGTTCTTTCCCCAGCAGCCAAGAAAGCACAGCCCATTCATCTGTCAGTTTGTCATATGGTGGTGGCTTGTGTGTTGTTATGCTAGAAGCTATGCTACCAGTATTTCAAATATCAGCAGGGTCACCCATAGCAGACAGATTTCAGCAGTGCTTCCAGACCAAGACAGACTAGAAAGGTCTGGCAAAAATTAGCCAGTGAAAACCCTATGGACCACAATGGAAGATAGTCCAATATAGTCCTGGAAGAGGAGTCTCCTAGGTTGAAGGCACTCAAAATACACAGTGGCTGCAACAACAGATTCAAGCACACCAGTGATTGTGAAGATGGCGCAGGACTGGGCAATGCTTTGCTCTGTTTTACATGGAGTCTCCATGAGTCAGAGCCCACTAGATGACAATAACCAACAACCACCACCTCCTTGCTCTCAGGCTTTCAGCAAACCTGCATTACAGAACCCATATCAGCTCAGCCTCACCATTTCACCCCTCTGCACTGACTCCTCATCCCTCGTAGGTAGAAACACATAGCCATGCAGACTGGGGCTGCCCCTGCTCAAACCTGAGAGGCATCAATCAAGCCAGTGACTCTTCCTGTCTTTTGGCCCAGCTTCCTCTCCCCAGTGCCCTCAACAGCATTTTTACTGCTCTTCTCAGATCTTTTTCCCACATTGTGCCTACCTGACTGAGAGACGGAAAGTCCTTCGCAAGACCCCCCTGAACTTATGCTCCCACAGCAGCACATGCAGCCAGCTCCAGCTGTGCCCACCCTCTCCTCCTGCCTGCCCATCACAGGGGCCCAGGGTCCTCCTGTGCAGGGCAAACCCCTGGCTGTGTGTGCTGGACTCTCTGTATTCACAGGGACATCAGTGGATCCATTCCTGTTCCTGGACCTTCCATCTTTCTTCTGATTTCTCTTGGTTCTTTCTCCTCAGCAGTCACCCAAGCTTGTCTCAACCATTAAAGTAGGTCTTGGATAGGGTGGGAGAGAAATGTAGAACAAAATTCAAACTCATAAATAAGACCAGACTGACTCATCTGAGAGACTGTTGGAACCCCAGAGACTATGGCCCATAGACATCCTTCAAACTTGGAACTGAAATCACTCCTGGAGATCACATTATAGCTATACAATACCAAACACCAAACCAAATCCATTGCTGTCGAGTCGATTCCGACTCAGTGATCCTATAGGACAGAGTAGAATTGCCCCATTGGGTTTCCAAGGAGTGGCTGGTAGATTCGAACTGCCGACCTTTTGGTTAGCAGCCGAGCTCTTAACCACTGTGCCACCAGGGCTCCAGTCATACAACAGACTGGCCTATAAAACAAACAATAACCCAGTGAGGAAGGGACACCTCCCAACAATCAACTATACGAGACCTCAGGGCAGCATCTGCCCAAAAGCAAAGTTCAGAAGGGCCGAAGGGGCAGGAAAGGTGGGCGAATGGACACAGGGAACCCAGGGAGGAGGCGGGGAGAGTGTTGACACATTCAAGGGTTTCCAACCAATGTCACGAAACAAGCTGTGTATAAATTGTTGAATGGGAAACTAATTTGCTCTGCAAACATTCATCTAAACAATAATGTGAAAAAAAAAAGCAAACGAACAAATAAACAAAAACGTTTCTCAATCCCACACCCCCCGCCCCAGGCTCTGCCTTCATTCACCTCCATGCTTGGTCAGCGAAGATGTTTGAAATGAGGTTCTGAGCCCCTCCTGTCCATCCCAGATATTCTGAACCTATGCCAGTCTTGCGTCCTTCCAGCCCACTTCCCGTATTGCCAAGTCCAGTGAATGCATTTTGTCTTTATTTCACTTAATCTTAACAGGGCACCTGACCACTCTCTCCTCCTCCCGAAACTTACTTCCTGCTGGCCTTGGCCAATCTGCTCTTTTCTCTGTGGGTGGCGCTCTCTACCTGCTCTTCCTCCCTGGTCAGTCTCTCGCCATGCTCCTCCTCAAACTCCCGCTCCTCTCGTCCTAATCACTTTCCCTTCTGGACACTGGTTTCAAAGACCAGGTACAAGTGTCCAGTTTAAATCTCTAGACTGAGCTCCAGACCCTTAAATCCAGCTGCTTGCTGGCTATATCCACTTGGATTTCCAAGAAATTCCACCAACAGCGTGTTCAAAACAGAACATACCATCTTTCTCTCCCTTCACCCTCTTCGGGCATCCCACGTTTTGGTAACTGAGTTTGAAGACCCTGTGCACCCAGTCAGTGTCTGTGAACCACACCTGATGGTTCCTTGGCCTTATTCTAACCCCCTCCCTGCTGCCCCCAGCCCACCTCCCTCGAATTGACCACCGTATCTTGTGACTAACCTCTCTTGTTTCGAGAACCCTCCTTCCAGTCCTAATCCAGGCTTGATCAGTTGCCTGGATTATGATTTCTTTCTCATCTTCTCCAGTGTGGCTCTCCCCGGGGCTCCACTTCGATCTCCCCTCACCATCACAGATCTGTCTTCAACGTCAAGCTGACCACACCACCATCCAGCACTCAATCCTCTAGGGGCTCCCTGAGCTTTTAAAGTTTGCCAGGTCCTCTCCTAGGGTTCCCTAGATGGCTAGACCTTGTCTCCTCACTGTCAGTCCCCAACAGGTATCTTTCACTCGAGTCACACCAAGTTACACAGGATTCCTTAAAAATATTGCGTGTTTTCTGAGTTCGCAGGTCCAGGCAGGTAAAGTTGCCTCTCTCTGTGTCCTATCTCCCACCCTCCCCCGACCTCCCTTGATGTAACTAACTCTTGCGCCTCTTCAACATTAAGCTCAAAACTTACTTCCTCACCGTAGGCTCTGCTGACCCTAGGACAGTTAACTTGTCCCCATCTGTCCTCCCATGCATTTCATTCCTGGCACTCTGCATACTGCATTTTAGTTGCTCATTCCCAAATACACTGGAGGCAGCTGGAGAGCAGGGAGTATGTTGTATTCTAGTGGTCAGCAAACCTTTCCTGCAAAGGGCCTCGTGACTCATACAGTCTCTCTCACAACTACTCAGTTCTGTTGTGAGAGAGCAGCCACAGACAATACGTAAATGAATGGACATGGCTGTGTTCCAATAAAACTTTATTGATGGGCACAGGATTGATTTGATGTGATTTTCACATGTCACAAAGTAATATTCTTCTTTGGATGTTTTTTCCAATGATTTAAAAATGTAAAAACCATCCTTCCATTACGGGTTGTACAAAAACAGGTGGTGGGCCATAGTTTGCCGACCCCTCTTCTATTTCTCTCATTGTGCCCCACTCCCGCATGGCACACAGTAAGTACTAACTGAATGCTGGCTGAATGGATGACTAACGTATCCTTGGCTAAAGTGCCCCCAAATTGAGAGAGAGAGCTGAAACAGTCCCATTATTTCCTAAGTCAACAATAACAACGCATTTGATCTGCTGCTCTGCTAATTAAAGAGCCCTAGTGGTACAGGGAAACCCTGGTGATGTAGTGGTTAAGAGCTACCATTGCTAACCAAAAGGTTGACAGTTTGAATCCACCAGGTGATCCTTGGAAACTGTACGGGGCAGTTCTACTCTGTCCTATAGGGCCGCTATGAGTTGGAATCAATTCGACACCAAAAGGTTTGGTTTTCTTTTTGGTGATGCAGTGGTTAAAGCTCTTGGCTGCTAACTGAAAGGTCAGCAATTTGAGCCTACCAGTGGCTCCCGGGAGGAAGATGTGGCAGTCGGCTTCCATAAAGATTACAGCCTTGGAAACCCTATGGGGTAGTTCTACTCTGTCCTACGGGGTTGCTATGAGTTGGAATCGACTCAATGGCAGTGGGTTTCTGCTAATTAAAGGACGAAAATTTTCTCCAAAGTAACTCGAACTGTTATAAGGTCAAATAAGAGGAAGGTGTTGGGTTAGGTTTTGTTTTATTTTTTGCTGCATGGGGAAGCCTAATGTGTTAATCAATTCTGAGAAACCGTTCCATGGGCAGTACTGAAGGCAAAGGCAAGTAGCAAAAACAAGAAGTTAGTTCTCTGTTCTGTTTTCTTGAGTTTTAAAGGCAACATATCACTAATAACCAACTGTGATTATAATCTTTAAGGAAATTAGTAAGCTTCAGTGTGATTCAGGCATAGAAAAGCCTATAATTTGTACCACCAGAGTAAAGAAATAACAACAGCCTGCTTCTCAAAATACGGAGACCCTAGGTGGCACAAATGATTAACTGCTCGATTACAAGCCAAAAGGTTAGGGATTTGAACCCACTCAGACGTGCCTCGAAAGAAAGGCCTAATGATCTGCTCCTGAAAGGTCACAGCAATGAAAACCCTATGAAGCAGTTCTACTCTGACACACAGGGCTGACACACAGGGGGTCACCATGAGTAGGAACTGACTTGACGGCAACGGTTTTTTTTTTTTTTTGGTTCATTTTCTCAAAATGTATAAAGAATAAAGATTTG
The DNA here is from genome assembly GCA_030035585.1 of Dugong dugon. Lineage (NCBI taxonomy): Eukaryota > Metazoa > Chordata > Mammalia > Sirenia > Dugongidae > Dugong > Dugong dugon. Next base: position 18,808,812 of record CM057460.1, read on the forward strand.
TTTTTCCTGTAACGATTTTGAATTACAAAGGGCCACTCTGCCTCTCTGTCCAAGGGGCCTGACCAGGATGTGCTCAGAAGCACAAATGGCCCGAGGCTGGGACTGGTGTCTGAAGAAGGACCCTTGCTGGTGGTTCAGGCTGATCACGATGTATCTGACTCTTTTTAAACAAAGCTGTGGCATTTTCTAAGTCATGTAGCATGTCAGTGTAGTCTGAAATCAGGAAATAATGACCTGTGCTTATAAAGGAATTCTACTCTACTTAAGAGGTGATTCCAAACAAGGCAGCAGAGCATGGAAATCTGGTAGCGATCATGGCTACACGGGTAACACACCCTCCAACGTGGCCAACATCACAACCTGATCCTCCATCTGGGATGAAGCTTAAAGGGAAACCCAGAGGGGTTCTGGACAAGAGTGGGAGAGTGTTTTTGTTCTCCCTATAAAAAGTAGTGAGGAAAGGTCCTAAATAGCCCAAGTGTGACCCTGGAAGGGATGCAGGTCCTGGATCAGGAGATGGAAGTCCAGGAGCAGAGGTGGCTGACTTTCCCCATATGCCTAGAGGGAAACTTACTGTAGTGATATGAAGATTCAAAAAGCAAATACGGGTCTAATATCTTTCCTAATTATTACACCAGGCAGTGTTTAAGTTGAGCTACTTTTCCACATGCCTCATGATTCATACAGACTTATTCATGTGAATGCTTCTTATGAGACTCAGACCAGAAGGATGCAGCAATAACACTTCCCACAACCCACCTCCCACTGTAACCCAAAGTGTCAACCATGCACTTAGGCAGCCTTCTGCATCCCCACTCTATGGTTCAAGGCTGACTTATCTACTTTCAAATCTCTATTTTCCTAAGTAATCCCAGTAGCTGAGATTCTGGATTTGGCAGTGGTGGTGGTGACTGGGGCAAGAGGGCAGTGAGCTGTGAGAAGACAAACACATACATGGATTTTTTTTTGTCTGATGAAAGGCTGGATCTGAGCTCTCAATGTTTTGTGATTAAAAAAAAAATCCTACTTTACAAATTCATGAAGTCTTATAATCAAAATGGGTGACAACATGTAAGTCATGGAACAGGGTGGGCCTGCATTGTTTGTGTGGCCCTGAGAAGGGACACAGGGGTGACTGGGTGACCAACAGCTGTGGTCCCCTCCTCCTGCAGAAAATGTCATCACTGTGGAGCTAGCCTATGTCAGACCACACTGGATTCTGTGGCCTTGGCTCTCCATCGGGGAGGCCTAAAGAAAGTTTACCTCCCTACTCAAAAGGGGGCTTATCCTCACCCCCTCTGCAGGTCATTGTCTACACAGGCCCTGAAGAGTGTCAGGATAACGTTGACTGTCCCCCTGGTAATCTCACATTCCTCATTCACAACCATTTGACAAACATTGTATTTATCCATAAATATTTCACAGCTTAAAAAATGATAGCTATCTTCAATGACCCATGGGGCGCACATTTTACACTTGCCTACGGTCGATGGTCCGGTGAGGCAATGCAAGGACTCGAAGCTCTCCTGTGGTCTCCAGCAAACTCATACTTTTTCTCTGCTCTAATGGATGGCATGTTTCAACTTCCAATGATAATTTCTTTCTAACCCATTATTCTCAGTAAATGTTTTTCACGTAAAACACTTTATAAGAAATATCGTCAACTCCTGAATCATGCTGAGATGTGTTCTAGAGAATGGAAAATATTAAATGGAAGATAGTCTAAAAGTCATTTATATTTTGCTTGGAATGCATAAGAATTTTTTTTTTTTTCCTTAGAAGTAGATTTACTTTCTTAATTATGCTTCAATCAAGTTAATTAGTTTATATTCCTTGAAAGCTAACCACAGGGAGGAAGAAAACCTAAAAGTACCCTTTTAGGAGGAAACAACCCTGGCATTAAACAGAGATGTGGAGAACTTGTTTGTGGAAACCAGGAGTTTGATCGTTTTGAAAATCTTCATCAAAATTCTTCACCTGTGCTCATATAACCTCACAGAGTTAAAAAAATAAAAAGTACATTTTCTGCTTTGTGTCAGTAAAATGTTAAACTGGGTGTTATTTTTAGCTGCTCTGCTATGGAAAAAAAAGCAGCAAAATGAAGCAGTATCAAAAGCGAAAAATATCATCTCGGCTTTTTAAAAGGTAAATATATATCTAATACAGCCATCCCAAGATCACAGGAATATGTTTTATTTATTTATTATTCTGAAGTTCTATAATGAAAGGTGATTATATTACCACCTAGTCACTCTAAATAGTTTTCCTGTGTGTGCCCAAGTGCCTTTGACTAAATGCCTTATGAACTATGAAAAAATAGATTCTCAAAAGGGTTATAATAACATCTATAAGAATTTATGAGTTTTTAAGAAATTATTATTTAGATTCAAAATAGACGAAAATAAAAATTTATGTTGGAGAGAATGAGTCTACTGCAGAAGGTACATTGTATTTGGTAAAGTAAGGTGAAGATATTTCAATCTGATGCTCATGCTACTATATCTGATTATTTATAAAACTCCCCCTAATCTCTTTAACTTTTAAAAGCAAGATAGCATAAATAATCATATTATACTTTTTTCTTTCATTATTTAAAATCAATCTTGAGAGAGATTTTTGGTTCCTGGTCAGTGTATCGTTGTGTGCGCGCGCATGCGCATACATGTGCGTTGTGTCTACATATCCTGTTTTGCATGTTTGTGCTGTAATCTGAGAAATAAAGTAATATAGAGAGGCAGTAAAAACAGAATCAGTACTTCAGCCACACAGCCAAATGACAGAGGAAGGCAATCTTTCTTAAAGCAATTTCAGGAAGCACTTTCTACACTAAAAAGAAATAGCCTGAGAAATAAATTCCCCTTAGTGTTTAAAAGCATAATATAGATAGAGGAAACTGATCACCAAGCTCTCATACGTGCTGGCAAATGCTGGGTTTTTTGAGAGGCACTGGTCTCTGATCTCCACCACTCCTGCTGGATTTCATTGTCAAAAAGAATAAGTGGAAGCATTCACACACAGACAGGACCTCATCTGTGTCCCTGCACATCATATCCTTGGTGCCCCAAAGAGCACAGGCAGGATGAGCTGCAGATTAGTCTGACCCAATATGGCTATTTTTATTTTCTTAGATAAAAATATCCCCTAAAGTTAAAGCGTTATAGAAATGATTTAAAGAAAACCACTCTAATGGTATTAAATAGAGTTAAAACTACCAATTAAAATGTTTTTTTAAAAAAAGTGATGATATGCATGGTTGGCAAAGTGTGGGAAAATGGGAATTATCATGTATTTTTGACAGGAGTATAAATTGGTAAAGCCTTTTTTGAGGGCAATTTGAAAGGGCTTGTTAAAATTTAACACGGGTATGTTAAAATGTATTTGGTAAAGTATTTGACCCAGATTTGCCAATTTTAGGATCTTGTCTATAGAAACACTCGCACTGTTCCTAATGGATAGAAAATTGGAAACAACCTAAATGTCTATCAATAGAGGAAAGGTTAAATAGATCACTGTACATCTGTTCCAATGAGGAAAGCTCTCTAAATCATACTGTTGAATGAAAAAGACTATTGGCTAAACAATATGTATAGTATGATGTCACTTATACCAAAAATAAACTACAGAAGTATATATATACCTGTTATGGACTGAATTGGGTTCCCAAAAAAGATATGCTGAAGTGACAACCCCTGGTACCTGTGAACATTACTTTGTTCGGAAGTAGGGTTCTTTAGATGTTATCAGTTAATCGGAGGTCATACTGGAGTAAAACCAAAAACCAAACCCGTTGCCATCGAGTCAATTCTGACTCATAGCGACCCTATAGAACAGAGGAGAATTGCCTCATAGGGCTTCCAAGGAGCACGTGGTAGATTCGAACTGCCAACCTTTTGGTTAGCAGCCATAGCTCTTAACCACTATGCCACCAGGGTTTCCATACTGGAGTAAAGTAGGTAGAAATCCCATCCAAGTGGTGTCTTATAAAAGATGAAAACAGACACAAAGATTTAGATAGAAGAAAGATAGCCAAGTGACCACAAAGGCAGATCCAAGCCAAGGAATGCTAAGGATTGGCAGGAGCCACCAGAAGCTAGGAGAAAGGCATGGAGCAGTTCTTCTCTCAGAACCCTCAGAAGGAGTTAACATGGCCGACACCCTGATTTGGACTCCCAGCCTCCAGAACTGTGAGACAATACATTTCTGTTCTTTAAAGCCTCCCACTCTGTGGTACTTTGTTATGGCAGCCCTAGGAAACTGAGGCAGTACCTACATGCATGTAAACTTGGTACAAAAGATCTGAAGGATACACACCAAAATGTCAAGGGTGGACATTTCAGCAAAGTTGAAGTAGAAAAACAGGAAAGGGGCATGGCTGAAGTGGTCTTTCTTTCTACCATTATACATTTCACAATCATAAACACAAAATGTGTTTATTTTTATTTGAATTATATATGTATCATGTGGACGATTGAAAAATTAAAGAAAGAACAAAAGGAGTCCGAGATATTTAATTTCATAACCACAACCAATTCTTTCCCTTAGTATCTCAGCTATGATTAAAATATTTTTCAGACATGGATTTGGCATTAACTTATACTGCTAATTAGATTAGGTACAAGCACTGCTGTCTCTGTTTCAAGAATCCCACTAACATGAGAGGGTTTTAGTTTGTTGCTTATACAAGAAACCACACGCACCTCATCTGGTTCTACTAGACATTAAAATGACTTTGTAATGGCCCTAACCCTTTTAGAGACAAGTAATCAAATGACTCTCTGTCCTCACACGGCTGTCTCTTATTCCCATGATTTTAGAGTCATTAATAAACATATTCCTCTTATGGTAAAAAATTTTCTTTGAATCACACCACCAATGGAGGCGATATTCTTCGATTTTTCTCCATGTGGAAAACATGGCGTTAAGAACCGAATCTTGTGCCAAATGCCTTCCACCATGCGTTTGCTCTCCACTTCTGGGTTTGTTAATCTTCCTTTGTCCACTGTGCAAATCATTTTAGGAGGGAGCCAACACAAGCCTGCTTTGGTGAGTACTTCTCCCTAAATTACTGCCACTGATTTAAATCATTTATATTGGTTTCCCTAGTGCACAGTCATAGTCTGAATGCCATCTATTTAAATATTTAAAAGAGCGCTCCAAATACAATATAAAGTTATATCTCTTTGTAATATCTCTTTGTACTTCTATTTCCTTAAAATGAATGTGAATTGTATAATAAATGTAGACTGAAAATTAAATTCACATCTGACCCACAGAAGTCTTCTGAAAGATTTCAGTAATGGAAAAGAGTCATCCACCAAACATGTTTCCCATTATGACACTCTCTGTCCAATTCTTTGTACCCTCCTTCTCACTTTTGACGCCCTCTCTTAATCCTCTGGAACTCATTTTTACTTCATTCCTCTCTCTTGGAACACAGAGTTTCTTTATCATTTAGGAAATAAAACCCATCTATACATATAACCAAAACCAAACCAAACACATTGCCATCGAGTTGATTCCGACTCAAAGCGACCCTACAGGACAGAGTAGAACTGCCCCATGGGTTTCCCAAGCGGCGGCTGGTGGATTCAAACTGCCGACCTTTTGGTCAGCAGCCAAACACTTAACCACTCTGCCATAAGATGTAACTTTTCACCAAACCGTTACACCATCAAAATCTGTGCAGTGTAACATGGTAACCACTAGCCACATGTGGTTACTTAAATAAACTTTAAATTAATTCAAATAAAATAAATTATAAAATTCAGTCTCTTAGTCTTACTAAGTCCCTGGGTGCTGCAAATGGTTAACGTGCTCAGCCGCTAACTGGAAGGTTGAAGGTTCAAGTCCACCCAGAAGCTCCTCGTAAGAAACTGCTGGAGATCTACTTCTGAAAAATCAGCCACGGAAAACCCTATGAAGCACAGTTCTACTCTGACACATATAGGGTCTCCAGGAGTTGGGGTCGATTTGATGGCAGCTAACAACAGTGTCACCAAGTGCTCAATCACCAGCTGTAGCTAGTGGCTACTGTACTGGACGGCACAGATATAAAACATTATCATCATCACAGAAAGTCCTACTGGAAAGCAGTGGTCTAGATATTTCAGCTACAATAGTTGGGAGAATCCGAAACATTAATAGCAAGAAAAAACTAAATCTTGGCAAAAAGGATGAAAGCAACAAACAAATTCACTGTTTCTGAAAATAAGTAAACAAATTTCCCCAAGGAAGCAATTTCTATAAATTTCTTAAATTTCTATTTAACAATCTAGTCTGTTCCTAAGCATCATATACATACACTTATTGGCTGGATTATAACATATTTTTTGATTCTGGAATAATTGTCCATCGACTTTCGGAATTACTTTCTTCGAAGAGCATTTATGAAGCTGCCAATTTATTCCTTCTCATTTTGGTAAAATCATGCTTGAAGAGTGTGGACAGACGGGACCATGGGATGTTTCCAACACTTCAAAGCCCTCTGAACAGGAAGCCAATCTCACATCCTCCAGTGGGGAAAGGAGAACTCTCTCTCCACTTGCCAAGCATCTATTCATCCTTCAGCCTGTTTGGCTCTCACGTCTCCATGAGATCTCCCTGAAACCTTTCCCTCTCCTGCATACCAACCACTTGCACCCACCGCACTCCAAACACACCCTAGGGTTTATCTCTCCCTTCTTAGTCCAACTACCATTCCTTGTGCAGAAGTCCACAACTGTGCACATTCCACCGTGCTCCCCATGAGGCAATGAATTCCTTGGGGGCAGGAAAGAGACTGATTCTAGTTTGTATTCCTAGCACCTAGCACTGTGTCTGGCACATAGAAAGTTCCCACTAAATATTTTTTGAACTGAGGTAAACAAATTGGACTCAAAGCTGTAAACCTGCTTTTCACGCTTAACTCTCATTCTAAGTCTTCCAATCAGGGGTATTTACGGTATAATCAACGTAATCTGCTTTGTTACTGTCTACATTTACTTAGCAGGCATTTGAATTAATTCAAACCATTAGCAGGAGCTATTACCAGCTGTAGTCTAGCTGGCTATTGGTAGTCTACCTGTATTTACTTTCTTGACTACAGCAGTGTTGCAATTTCTTGGAATAAAAAGATCTGCTTTGGGCTAAAACAGACTCATTAATGGGATTGCCAAGGGAAATAAACAGTGTTATTCAATATGAATTACTTAACATTCTTCAAAATACAGAAATAGATTACTGAATGATGAAATTTAGATTAGATGAGCCAACAATGAAATGCATTGTCAATCTTTAAAACTTTGATAAAAATTCACTCTCAAAAGTGCCTCCAGGAAAATGTCAATTTTTTTTGTTCCTGAGAAACATGACTTTATAAAAATGGGCAAACACTCGAATTTCAAGAGAAGCCCAAATACGTCCCATATTGCAGAGACCAGTAGTTCATTGTATGTACCTTTAAAACTAGAATTCTAATAATCTAGAATAAAACACTGGCATCAGCAATCAAAATTTAAGATACAACAACTCAGCCCTCAATCCAAGTTGTGAAATACAATGAAACGATTTCCTAACCAGGAAATGTATGCTCTGTTTTAATGTTACAATGACATCAAGAAAAACGACTGGACTTGCTTCCCTCCAGGTTAGCTTGGGAGCCTGAAGGTTCTTTTGCTCTGCATCTTCACCTTTCACATCAATGGAATACCACATTTTACAGCATTCACGGTGAAAGACAGAAGAAGTACTCTTTGAATTTGTCGAGGGATTTCTAGGATAATTTTGTGACTTTTCTCTATTTACGGATTATTACCCTAGAGATTATATTTGTATAGAGATTGAGAATTTCCAAGATGCTGACATATGCATTCTCACATTTAATGCAAGTCATTCCTATACATGATTAGCCCAATTATTCAGGAAACATCTGCTCAGTTTGCAGATTATTCAGGACGCTCTTCTCCCTCCTTTTTTTCTCCCTGGCCCGATATTTGATCTTTTTCTTTCCTACTTGTCTTGCATGAATGACAAGGGACGAAAGAAGAAAAGGAGTGAAGATTCAGGTTGATCAGATTTTTAAAATTTAAAGAGTTCTTTTAGAAAAAAAAGTGACCAAGAATATTGAAATTGCTAGTTAAACTAGGGCTGGTGATTACAGGCATGTAATTTAAGTGTTTTCAAAGTGACTTCAATGTTTCTGACCTATTCAATTACCTTCATCTACAACATCTAATTAATAGCATAATTGTTTTGTAATCATTATTTTCTCTATTTACACCAGTGCGGTAAGGATTGTTATCCCCTTTTTACAGGTGAGAGAAGAAGGGAATGGAGAGATGAAGCTGATCTGTCCAAGCAGAGGTCAGGATTCGAACCTAAATCATTTGAACCAAAGTTTAGCATCGATCTCTTGAAACCAGTGGCTCTCAAGCTTTAGCAAGCATCAGAACCACTTGGAGGGTGTCTGAAAACAGACGGCTGGGCCCTAGCCCTGACGTTTCCGATTCAGAAGGTCTTGTGTGGGGCCTGAGAATGTGTATTTCCAGAAGGGTGATGTAGACGCCGCTGGTGGTCCAGGGGCCACACTTTGAGAGCCGCTGCTTGAAACCATGGCTGCCTCCCTCGGCTCTTTTACACCCCACCAAGCTGTAACCCACATCAGAGCAGGGAAGGCCCCCGATATCGTGGTGCCCCCTCCGGCTCCCCCACTGCCAAGTGGTCACCCTCACGGTGCCTCTGGTATCCCCCCCCAAAACCCGCTGCCGCTGAGTCGATTCCATCTCCCCATAAACACTGCATGATATTTGCAAAAGGACAGCCAGGTCAGGTAAAACACATAAGCAAGCTTTTTGTAGGGTCTAATTTAGCTAAAATGTTTAATCCTTTTCTCCCCTAAACCACTGAATTTACTAAGTGAAACAAGGGACCCAACACAGCAAAGAAAACTGTCTCCTAGTCCCCAACCTTCCAAAGAGCCCTTTACACCCTCGGGGGAGCTGAGTCAGCACCATGATGTAAGACCTCTAAGCGTCTGTCCCCTCTCCAGATGCATGATAATGCCATTTATTTTAATCAATGCTTCTACAGCTTTGCAAAGGAGGACTGACTTACAATTATTCCTTAGAAATAAATGGTGGTCCTAGTATCACTCACCCCCAAATAATTTCTTCAATTCTTCCTTTTCGTTGCAAAATATGTCACTTTTAATGGGTATTATCCTGCTGTTTTTTTTAACGCGTGGGAAAATAGATGCTGTGCTGTTATTTTTAGAAAAGTGGCCAAATTTTGACCTTCAGATATTTAATAAACTGGAGAACCAAGATAACGTGAATCACAACATTCTGTGTTAGATAAGACTGGCGAAATCAGAACAGCTGAAAGAAACGGATTACTGACAGTCTGTTAGCGTGTAAGGTCAGGGTCTTACCTATGCACACTAGATCCATAAAACCATACATTCCATAGCAGATTTGAAAAAGGATGTCCTTTCTCTGCCACACTGCATAGGGGCTGAAGGCGGACCAGAGAAGCCAAGTCACACTCGCTATTAAGAACAGGGATCCTAGGATTACAGCAATCATCTGAACTTTCTCAACCAGTGTTATAGAAATGCTTTGCCACTAAAAGAAAAACAGAGGCATGTAAGAAAAAGGTGCTGTGTATAATTGAAAAAGAAAAAAACAAAACATTTTCAGCCCCGTGTCTCTCTTCGTAATGTTGGACCCTTTTCAATCTGACTGGTCCCCCAAAGGAATTTTTCCATTTCATCCAGGCTATGGAAAATACACAAGCAGATAAAAGATTAATGAATTGCCTTCACTTCATTACTTTCAGTAATTCACCATTCTGCAAGTTTAATCTAGCTGTATTCCAGATAATAGGACTGAGTGTGAATGGTTAAGGAGTATCTAGTACCTGGGAATCACATTATTTTCTTTCACGCATGCATGAAATTAAATATCCGCTAAAGATACATGGTGAGAACTCCTGAATCTAATCATTTATTGTGCTTAATACACTTGGCTACTGCAAAAAGGAGACACGTCTCTTGTTTTTTTAATGGAAAAATGTAAAAATAAAATCAAATAAGTTATACAAGAACATCAGGGGAAAAGTCACCTAAGGTAATACAAACTAGAATAAATAATTATGCGGGAACTCTAACAAATGTGCATTATTTTCCATAGATACATTCCATATACCAGACATTACTGACTTTTTATTATCTAATGGGTCATCCATGAAGCTATTTTTCTCAAGATTTAGAATTTGTATCTTTGAAACTCACAAACTGTACTAGCACTCGCTAGTCAATGGGAAAAATAATTTTGGGGTCCTAAGTATCAACACTGAGAAGATTTACAGAACGAATGATCCAAAATCTTTCAAAGGTGCTATCAACTTGAGAGTGTTAATGAGTCATGTTCTCAGTTTTGCGGAACCGAGAGGGAAGCAAAGCTTGAATTGTTCTTGGGGTTTGGCAGTAAACAATGCAAATCAAAACAACCTGGGCAATCTCACTCCGTGGTAAGGGGCTCTGGCTGTTGAAATATATGGTTTCTCAAAAGAATTCTTAAAACAGTTTTAGAAAGCCTTTTAAAAAAGTGAGCCCGAACAATCAGTGTCCATTGGATGAATCTGAAATTTCCTTAAACACCTTACTTACCTTAAGTCTGAACACAGGCATCCCCAAATGGAAAATCTATCACTACCCACAACTTCTCACAGCTTTCCTACCTCCCTCGTCTGTCCTCTCTCTCATACATCATAAATATATAATTTACATATAATATTTTAAATATGCATTTGACTTTCCACACTCATGCAAAATCATAAATTCTCTACTGGTTGAAGACTCAATACCAAAATACATTTGAAATACTTAATTTTCTAAAATCATTTACTTTATGTTTTTCTTTAAAAAATAGAACCAAACCACAAATTAAAGTTCGATGAAATTCTGTAAGAAAGGTATTTCTATTCATTTTAATTCGAAGATTCATTTATTGGAAAAGTTATTCCTTTTTCAATTCTGAATGAATAATAATTTGGCTATTCAATATTATTTTATCCTTACAACTGAATCTATGTTGTATTTCAGGCAAAACTGCAGTTGTGATGCTCATGAAGATATGCTTTAACAACTACAAAAAAGATTTGCTTTAAAAAAAAAAAGATTTGTTTTAAATATGACATGGTAAGCAATACAGAAAATAAATTATAGAAATAATATCCTAAATGGATGCTACCATATCCATATGCATTATGGTACTTTTTACCTATTTACTGGGAGACCTGGTGGCTCTGTGTTTAAGAGCTACAGCTGCTAACCAAAAGGTTGGCAGTTCGAATCCACCAGTCGCTCCTAGGAAACCCTATGGGGCAGTTCCACTCTGTCTATAGGGTCACTATGAGTTGGAATTGACTCAAGGGCAATGAGTTTGTTTGTTTGTTTTTTGGTTTTTACCAATTTATTAACACATCACATAGGTAAAAAGGAGGCAAAGGTGTCCAAATTGTGCGTGTGTGCGTGTGTGTTTATTTGATTTTCACATGGTGGCCCACATGTAGAAATGCCTGAATCAAAAGAATCTTGGATAATCAAAGGAGCGTAGAGCAGATTCACCAAGAATGGTCTTTACTGATAGCTATTTTCCTTTTGCCAACAATCCTTTATGATATTCCAGATTCATGATACAATTTTAGTGGGGATAAATTTGCAGGGCTCAATAGTGTATAATTAATTACATTCTGCTTCAACCAGATTTACTAATTAATTGATCCAAGCCTGTCTGCAAAACTCAGTGACAGTACAGTGGCCAAAGGCACCATGTGGTTAGGCCCTACTAGGCGCTCTGGTTTAGGTGATCTGGTGGTGATGGCTGGACATGGCTGAGGTGTTCCCTGGGACACAGGAAATATGGAGGCTTCTACCTCAGCGCCCTTGGCTGCAAGGGGCTGGGAGACTACGGTCAGAAGGCAGGAGTCTGTCACATGAGAACTATGTTTTCCTTGCCAAGGAAGGTGAATGAGCGAAGGGCCAGACTTACTAGGAACAAGAAATGAATTTCACACTTGTTTGGTAACTCCAAATTTAAAATGGTTTAAAATGTAAATGCCTAGTGGTTTGGAATTAATGTGTTTAAAATCATGTCACGAAGCTAGCAAAAAAAAAAAACAACTCTTGATCACACTACAATGGGAAGCTTAATTATTTAATATGATCACAGAATTTATCCTTTGTTGTGGTTATAAGAAGTAATTTGGGATGTTCGAAGTCTATTTTTTGAAAGAAAAAGTGTGCCAAATCTGTTAATTAGCTCCCTGAAATTATTATTATTTTTTGTTTTATATCACTCCGCTAATAATGTAAATATGCAAATGTGGGAGTTTAAAGACGCATAGGTGCTCTTCATATACTGGATAAAGCTTAAAATTAACATCATTTCACTGAATAGCTAATGAGGAACAGACCATTATAGAAACACAAATTATTAAATCTGATTATGAACACAGGGATTTCCTTGAAACACTGAGAGCATCTTGATCATTTCTTTCGGTCATTATATACTGCTCTTACTTGTTTTTTTACCAGCATGTGCTGGTAAAAAGTAGGATTGTTTGTATTCCTCCCCCGGGAATAATAACGCTGGCTTGAACCAGCAGGAAACACTCACTGAGCCCCTTCCTCGGAAGACACACATTATCTAAAATATGCTCAGCCCCAAGGAGCTGTGCGCGTGGGCCATTAGCTCCGACAATAAAAATAGAAGATGAGTCTCTCAGGGGTTTTCTCTCTCCCCCAGTGACATCCAAGGCCTGGATTTAAGTTTGCAAGAGATTTCTGAATCGTGAACATTTGTCAACTGCTGAACACACTTTTCTCCTCTAAAACTTTTACGGATTTATTTAAATTTCATCCCAAGTTTGGAAGTGAAAAGTAATAAAATGATAGCTGGGTTGGTTCTTAATGCCTGCTACTGTTTTCTTTCTGAAATATTCAGATATATGTGACAATTTTATAGTCCTGAAAAGCTGTTCACTTCTGCCCAAAACACTACTGGACATACGGTTTCCAGCAAAAGTGGGACCAACTGGCTCTTCTTTGGGAAGTCCTTCCTCATTTAGTGGCACTAGAAAAAGTAATTTAATAATAATAGTCTGTATTTCTATTGGGCCAATATGCGCCAGGCACTTTTGTAAGAGTTTATATGTATTAACTCATTTAACCCCCACAACAACCCTGTAGGGGAGGTACCATTATTGTCCCTAGTTTACAGATAAGTAAACTGAGGCAGAGAGACTGAATAACTTGCTCCCGGTTACACACCTAGTAAGAACTGGAGCAAAGATATAAACCCAAGCAGTCTGGCTTTTAGGTTCGTGCTCTAACACTCTAAAAACAAAGCAAAACATTACCATCAGTTGATTCCAATTCACAGTGACCCCGTGTGTGCCACAGTAGAATTGCTTGGCAGGGTTTTCTTGGCTGTAATCTTTACGGAAGCAGACTGCCAGGCCTTTCTTCCGCAGCACCACTGGGTGGGTTCAAACTGTCAAGCTTTAGGTCAGCAGTTGAGCACAAACCATCTGTGCCACCCAGGGACATGAGATACTGTGCAAACATCTAGTAAGTATTGAGCTCTGATAGCAGTTAATTGCATACACCCCCGTGTCTGCAGTGCCACTACAATTCTCCTGATCAAAGCTCCCAGTCTGTCCTCCCCGGTCTACTGAAACAACGTCCCAACTGGACTGCCAGCCCCGAGTCATTCCCTGCTTCTCCCTGTAACCCCAGAGTCTACACTCCTATTGAAAGAACAGCTGTCCTAACTGGGCTCGGCTCTCTGCTCCTTCAAGGCGAGGTAAGTGTTTGGCTCAGCACATATCCCCATGCCTGGCACGTAACTGTTGAAGGCAGGATGAAAGGAAGAGACAGAGGGAGACTATTAAGAGAAGACTATAATCAGGGACTCCTGGATCTAATGCTACCTCATCTAAAACACCTTTCCTTCAACCCTTCCTCTCCTAAACAGAATCTTCCACAACACACTATTTATACATCTGTTTAGTGCTGACTTCTCTTTAGCTTGGAATCTCAGTGAGTTGTTTACCTCTCTACTGTCCATGAAATGAGATTTCTTGGCAACAGAAGCTGAGTTTCATTCATCCTTATGTTCACCAAACAGCTGAACACACCCAATAAACACTCTGACTTTAGTTTCTATCTCCCAGCTGACTGCCAGATTAATACTCTCTCCACATCCATTCAATCATTGCCTACAGGATAAAGTTCAAGCTCTTACCAAACCACTCCAGAGTCGAGAAGTGAGACTTCAAATTCAGATCTTTCTGTTCACGAAACCTAAGTTCTTTCTACAATACCCTTCTCTCTGCCTACTCTGTCGGCTCTCACGCCTTCTCTCTGCCTAAGGAGTCCCTGAGTGGTGTAAATGGTTAAACGCTGGGCTACTAACCAAAAAGTTGGTGGTTCAAGTCCACCCAGAGGTGCCTCAAAAGAAAGTCCTGGTGATCTGCTTCTGAAAGGTCACAGCCATGAAAATCCCATGGAGTCTGCACACATGGGGTCACCATGAGTTGGAATGGACTTGACGGCAACTGGATTTTTGTTTCATACCCATCTAAAAGGTGTTGTGAGCCCTGGTGGCATAGTAGTTAAAAGCTTGGCTGCTAACCAAAAGGTTGGCAGTTCAAACTTACCAGCTGCTTCTTGGAAACCCTATGGGGCAGTTCTACTCTGCCCTATAGGGTCACTGTGAGTCGGAACTGACTCGACGGCACCTAACAACAACAAAAGGTGGTTGTGGGGATGAAAAAAATCAGCATGTGTAAAAAGCAGCCGGCAGAGCATCAATGAAATCTGACCTTCAGCTTTCTAAATGACATACTCAAATACTTCTTGAATCTTAAAGTATAGTGTGTGTTAAATGAATATTAGCAAAAGTAAGACCATCTCAAGGAGTTATACCTTTTTAATTTTAATGACAGTTGGGAAGGAATTAAGTAAACTCACGTTGGAAATTATTTAATTTCCTCTTTATACACAGCTGTTCAGAGATGCACCAAGTAAGGCCACCAGTCCTAGAAAAATAGAAAATGTCTGTGGCCCAGAACTGGGTATCACTGGGTGTGAGGGTCCATGTTAGTGTGGTATTCTTCACGGGAAATCAGATAAGTACCCCCAATAATTACCACTGCTTTTTCCAGTGAAATCTGACTAATTAACACAGGTTTGTTACTGCCTTCGGAGAGGAAAGGGTGGGAAAAAACCAGAAATATCATTCCCGATTTCATTTAAAGAAACACTAGGAGCCCAAGTCAAGGTAAGACCCAGAGTCCGGTCCTTGTATAAATCACCTGGAAAAGTAAGATCAGCACTTGGGAAAGGCATGTACTCCATCAGGCCCCTAGGAGCCTACTTAGAAAGATGCACCTGTCATTCCGTTGTCTGAAACTGTTAATGCACCTTCTCAATGTAGAGCCCAGTTTCCTCCCTGAAAATAACACGTGCTCAGAGGGAAGTAGGCTGAACTCTGAGAGAAAGTAGATCCGTTCCATGTGCATTAAATCATTCAGTCTACAGGCCTGCTTCATCTTTGTTTTTACAAGGCAGGCCAGATATGAATCATACACTAATAGATTTGTAGTACAAATGATTTATATTGTGCAGTGTGACAGGTGGGATTACTCACAAGTATCACTGGAGAGAACACCTGCTCTTAAAGAGTGTCCTCTTTACAAAAATGGATTTAGCTAAAACCTATTTTTAATCATCTTCAGACAGTGTTTAAATGGTGTCACTGAAGTTGGGGTTTGATGTGCTGGCAGGGGACATGACAATGTGTAATCCATCAGGCATGTGGATACAGCATTTAGTCAATTATATGCCCACTCTTTGCTGAGTCGTATTTATAGGCTGCATATTAAAAGTGATTTCATGGTTTTGTATCAGTCTTCTCTGCTAGAAAAACATCTTCATAAACTTACCAGAGATAAATATCAGACAAAGAGAATTTGCTTTGCTTGAGAAAGGTGAAACCAAAACAACCAAGAGAAAATAATTAGAAAACAAGGAACTGGTTCTTTGAAAACTTTAATAAAAACTGATAAAACCCTGGCAAGACTAATCAAGAAATTAAAGAGGGAATACCATGACTGATCTTATAGATGAAATGGTAGGGAGGGAATACTGTAAACAACTTTATGCTAACAAATTCAGTAACACAGATAAAACAGACAAATTTGTTGAAAAACATAACCTTCCAAAACTGACTCAAGAAGAAATAGAACGTGTGATTAACCCTATACTTATATCTGTAATCAAAAGCCTTCCTACAAACAAACACCTTCAAAGCAATATGGTTTCACTGGAAAATTTTATCACATATTTAAGGAAAATATTAACCAATCTTACATACTCTCTTTCAGGAAATAAAGGACAAAACATCTCCAAACTCATTTTATGAATCCAGCACAACTCTGATACCAAAGCCTGACAGAAAAATTCCAGACCAATATCCCTGATGGGCATAGAACAACAACAACAAAAAAACCCCAAAATATTAGCAAATCAAATTCATCACTATATATCAAGAATAAGGCAGCGTGACTGAGTGGAGTTTATGCCAGAAATACAAGGTTGATACAATAGTCAAAAACCAATCAGTGTAATTCACCACATTAACAAACTAAAGGAAAAAAAAAGTGTAAAATCATTTGACAAATACCCATTCATGATAAAAACTCCCAGAAAATTACAAACAGAAAAAATTTCTTAACCTGATAAAGAGAATCTACAAAAAACTTACAGCTAGCATCGTATTTGATGGTAGAAAATGAATGCTTTCCCTCCTAAGATCAGGAATCACTCATTACTTGTCTTTAATATTGGACTGGATGTCCTAACCAGTGCAATAAGGCAAGACTTAGAAATGCAAAGTATAAGGGAAGAAGTATAAAATTGTCGCTATTGTATGTGACATGATCATGTAAAACCCTAGAGTATCTACAAGAAAACTAACAAAATTAATAACAAAGTCTCAAAATACAAGGCCAATAACCAAAGATCAATTATATTTAAGTACCAGCAACAAAAAATATTAGAAAATGAAATTACAAAAACAATGCAACTTTAAAAATACCCCAAATCACAAATTACTTGGGAATGAATATTTTTAAACACAGTCTAAAAATCATCACTGAAAGAAATTAAAGAAGATCGAGTAAATTAATGGAGGCTAAGGACTAGATGACTCACTACTGGTCAGGTAACCATTCTGCCCAAATTCAACTTTTAAAGTTAAACTAAAAGAAAAATAGTATCAGAAAAACAAGGGTTTTTTGCTATTGAAACAAGGTTTTCTTGTTGTTTACATTTTCAAAAAAGAGACCCCGCATTTAAAATTGAGAGTCCCTGGGTGGTGCAAAATGTTAATGCGCTCAGCTGCTAACCAAAAGGTTGGAGGTTTGAGTCCACCTAGAGGCACCTCAGAAGAAAGGCCTGGCAATCTACTTCTGAAAATCAGCCACTGAAAACCCAGTGGGGCACAAGTTCTACTCTGGCACACTTGGGGTCAGAATTGCCTCAATGGCAACTGGTTTGGTAATGACTAATGATGTTGAGCATGTGTTGGGTTTCATTTAAATTTATCATCAATCAATTGCTGCTATCAGTCTAATTTTAATTCACAGTGATTTTTTTAAAAATCTTCAAATTGTTGGCTACAATTAACACCAAATAAAACAACCAAACCAGTTGCCGTTCAGTTGATTCCGATTCATAGTGACCCTACAGGACAGAGTAGAACTAACACATAGGGTTTCCAAGGAGTGGCTGGTGGATTCAAACTGCCGAGCTTTTTGGTTAGCAGCCGAACTCTTAACCACTGTGCCACCAGGGCTCCACAATTAACACAAGAATACCAAAACCCAAAACTGTTGCCATCGAGTCCATTCCAACTCATAGTGACCCTACAGGACAGATTAGAACTGTCTCACAGGATTTCGAAGGCTGTAATCTTTACAGAACTCAAGACAAATCTGTCTTGGAAGAGGTACAACCAGAATGCTCCTTAGAAGCAAGGATGGCAAGAGTATGTCTCACATACTTTGGACATGTTATCCGGAGAGATCAGTCCCCGCAGAAGGACATCGTGCTTGGTAAAGTACAGGGTCAGCGAAAAAGAGGAAGACCCTCAATGAGATGGGACTGACACAGGGGTTACAACAATGGACTCAAGCATAGGAACAACTGTGAGGATGGCACACGACCAGGCGGTGTTCCATTCTGTTGTGCATGGGGTCGCTATGAGTCAGAACCACTCAACAGCACCTAACAAAAACCATCTTTACTGCAACAGATTGCCACATCTTTCCCCCATAGAGCAGCTAATGGGTTTGAACCACCAACCTTTTGGTTAGCAACCGACTGCTTAGCCACTGAGCAACCAGGGCTTCTTCAACAAAGAACTGGCAAGGGGAAAACCCTCCAAACCAAATCTCACTACCGATCTCCCGTGAGGGATGGGGTCTTGACCACCAGGCATCACTTTGCCTCTTTTAAAATGCCTGGAACTACAGAACAACAGAAAAGCAGGGAGATGGATGGGCAGCTCCCACAACTACCGGGGAGGGTTGTCAGGGTTTCATGCTATTGTACAGAACTCAGGACATCGATAAGGAATTTTCCTCCTGAAACTACACTTGTGGGCACCCAGGAGGTCTGACAGGCCCCACCCCAGGACTCAGGAGGGGTGAGCAGCATGGACTTGTAGCTTGGGGAGAACAAACCTAGCGCCTCCAGGGGAGGCCACGTTGAGGTCCCTAGGAGGCAGGTGCCTGAGTCCCAGTATCAGGAGGGAAGAGATACTGTTGTTCTTCCCTTGGGAGGAGAAGGCCTGTAGGAAAGCTTCACTGTGTGGGGGTTCTTTCCCGCTTCCTCCCGACATGGGCTCAGTCGGGGCTGGGCACAGGATAGGCAAGGCCCGCCTTCAGCTTCAGACCAGGAGAATAAAGTCCTACATAAATGAGGCCAAGGTGAAACTGGTCCAAGGTCCTGGGGACCGAGAATCACGTGCCAGGGTGACTAGAGAAGCCTGTTGTTGTTAGGTGCCGTCGAGTTGACTCCAACTCATGGTGACTTTACCTACAGCAGAATGAAACGTTGCCCGGTCCTACGTCATCCTGACAATCGTCAGCATGTTCGAGTCCATCACTGAGGCTATTGTGCCCATCTACCTCACCAAGGGTCTCCTTTGCCCTCACGGGCCCTCAACTTCACCAAGCACAATGCCCTCCTCTAGCGACTGATCCCTTGATGACGTGTCCAAAGCAAGCAAATTGGACAATGTTCTGTTGTGATCCGTAGGGTCTTCATCAGCTAATTTTTGGAAGGAGCTCTCCAGGCCTTTCTTCTTAGTCTCTTAGTCAGGACACTTTGCTGAAACCTGTCCAACATGGGTGACCCTGCTGGTATTTGAGATACTGATGGCATAGCTTCCAGCATCATAGCAACACGCAAGCCACCACGGTATAACAAACTGAAGCCTGGAAGGCTACAAAGTTCAAGCCCAGGAGAGGTGAAAAGTGAGAAGCAGGATAGCAGGGCCCAGAGACGTGGGTCTGCGAATAGCCAGTGAGGACGCTAATTACATAACATGAGCCTTCCCAAGAAACGTCTATCCAGAAAATGCCATCCTTTGAACGAAAGTGTCCTCGTATCAGATGCCATGTTTTCAGAAATAGGGGGCTGAGGCCTGAGGACTCTCCTAACTGGCTCTCCCCAGCTTCACAGAAAGAAGGCAGACCAAAGCAATAAAAAATAAAATAAACAACAACAAAGAAAAAAAAAAAAAACAAAAATCAGTTTCCGTCCATTCAATTCCAACTCATGGTGACTCCATGTATGTCAGAGTAGAACTGTGCCCTATAGGGTTTTCAGTGGCTGATTTATCCGAAGTAGGTCACCAGGCCTTTCTTCTGAGGTGCCTCTGGGTGGATTCGAACCTTCAACCTTTGGTTAGCGTTAACCATTTGTACTACCCAGGGACTCCAGATCAAAGCCGTACAAGGCATGGAAAGTTTTCTTAGGCAGGGCGAGTATTCTTAGGAAGGGTGTATCTATCTAACTTTAAAAAAAAAAAAAAAACCTCTCAAATGACTATTAAAAGAGGCAAAAACTAGTCAAACAACTAACAAGCATTAATTTAGTGGCAACAGCATACAGAACGCACAGAAGAATACCAAAGATATTTATTCCTCCATTTTTTCCTCCCAATTCCTCCAGAGACATCCATATCCCATCTCTCAATGGTCACTCTCGCTCCATTGCTTTGGTAATTATAAATTTTCCTATTTGGCAGACTAAGAGCTTGTTAGCTCACACTGAACAGTCCAAATGTTGAGATAAAAATGCATTTTTGCTCTTCAGTTTTCAAGAGCTTATACTGCTTCTCCCTCTCTTTAATTCTTTCGTGTAACAAAAGCAGGTGCTATCCATTATTTCAAATGAGGAAAATCTGCCCCAAGTGTCAACTGTCTAGTACAGTTAGTCATAGTAACTAGATTCTGCCCCTTATGAATTAAAAGTGTGTGTCTGCATATAATGCATTTTTATTTCATTACCCCTCTCAACACGCAGTATTAATTATGTTTAAGTATGGGCTCCCCATGGGATCTCTACCTAAGAAATTAACAGGTGATCACAACCATATTTACTCATTCTCTCCGTAAGGAGTTTAAAACTACCTTTGCTAAAGGCGCTTATTAAAACCCTCATCTGGCTATTGCTGTTTTCAATCTTGCTACTGGAGCAGAATTTTCACTGAGACCAACTTCTTCCCACGTGAAATATTTCAGTTAATGCAAACCAAGCACTGTGTTTTCTCCTGGCAGTCAGCACGCACTCTAGGTAATTAGGGACCATAGCATGAGGCAGATCATCTCTTCCATGCAATGCATGCAGGGTCTTTTGCTTTCTTTTGGCTATGGGGAGGCAGCAGAGTGCACAGGGCAAACAGAGGGCTGTGAATCAATACTCCTACCAATCAAGTTTTCCTTCTCATATGGACTTCAACGCTCATCTCTACAATGACACTGGACATAAGCCATCTTGGAATACCACCACTCGTCTGTCAGTATTTTGTACTGTGGTGGCTTGCATGTTGGTGTGATGTTGGAAACTATGCCACCAGTATTAACACAGCAGCAGGGTCAGCCACTGTGGACAAGTTTCAGCAGAAATGTAAGACTAAGAGACTAGGAAGAAAGGCCTGGTGATCTACATCCAAAAATTAGCCAATGAAAACCCTATGGAACACAACAGACTATTGTCTGATATAGTGCTGGAAGATGATCCCCGTAGGTTGAAATCGACTCAGAATACACTGTGGGCCCAACAATGGACTGCAGCACACCAATGATTGTGAAGACAATGCAGGACCAGGAAATGTTTAGCTCTGTTGTACGTGGGGTCGCCATGAGTCAGAGCTGACTCGACGGCAACTAACAACAGCAACATCTTAGAGTGACTGGGTATTGACTCCTCCATGCCTTGCTCTCCTTCCTTTGTCGGGGCTCTGGGGACTAAGCCAGTGGCCGGAAGACCATGAAGTGGCCGAGTCAGCAACAGGGAGACACAACACAGCGCAGTAAAGTGAGCAAGGCACATGCAGTGTCTTCCTGGTTCTGGGCCTGGCCTCAGTTCCTGGTCAGAGAAGTCATACGGTGGGATGACACCACCAGGGTAAAGACGCCCATGGCATTCTGTCCCTTTCTGACACTTAGAAATGTATTCATTCAACCTGTATTTATCAGAGGCCTGGTACGAGCCAGGCCCTACAGCAGTCACTAGAATGAGGTAAAATCCCTGTTCTCAGGAGATCAACTGGTGAAGCGGAAAAAAAACACCAGAGTCTAAAACCCACAATACAGCTCTCTGTGTACTAGCGGGGGTGTCCCTGGGTGGTGCCAGTGCTTAACGTGCTCGGCGGCTAACTGAAAGGTTGGAGTTTCGAGTCTATCCAGGCGCCTTAGATGAAAGTCCTGGCAATCTACTGAAAAATCAGTCATTGAAAACCTGATGGAGCACAGTTCTACTCTGACACAAATGGGGTTGCCATGAGTCGAAGTCAGCTTGGCGGCAACTGGCGTACTCTGGTAGAGAAGAACGAACTGGGCTTTCAGGAGTGAAGAGGCAGCTCTGCTGCAGTCGTCAGGGGAGGCTGTGAGGACAAGGTGGCACTTGAGCAGAGTCTGAAAGGATGAGTAAGAAGAGCTGGCCAGGTGAAGAGAGGATGTGCCGAAGACTTGGGAGCAATGCAAAGAACAGACAGCAAGAAGTGTGTGCAAAGGAGCTGGTGTGTCTGGGAAGCAGTGAGACTCTTATTATTACAAGAGAGCAATATGGGTGAGTGGTGAGAGCAGCTCATGGGGCACTTTCTGGCCTGCCTATGGAATTTGAACTATGACGGTTAGATCGTCAGAAGAAAGAACCATGTTCAAGTGTAAAATATTTGTACTGGACTTCATTTTCTAAATTAAATATAGCTCCTAGCTCAATGCAACAGAGAGGGAAACCCAAAAAGAAAGTCATTTATCTCAATAAAGTCCCTCAGCTCTTACTTTCCTGGAAGGTCACATGTTGGTTAAAGTTTGGACTCTGGGGTCAGATTAGAACCCAGGGTCTGATAATTCTACCTCTTTGCTATATGGCTTTGGGCAAGAAGGACCTTACTTTTCTTAACTTTAAAATGAAGATAACAGTAGATATTTCAGAGGGTTGTGGTGAAGATTAAATGAGCACACCCATGCATGCGTGCGTGTGCGCACGCGCGCGCGCACACACACACACACACACACACACACACACACACACACACACACACACACGATGCTTACCACAGTGCTTGGACACATAGCAGGTGTTCATTTAACTAGAACTATTACTCCAAAGGCAAAAGAATCTTACCCGAAAACTTCTCTGAGAAAGAGAAAGCCCTGAGACCCCACTTCCAGATGAAGTGTGATGGACAATGACCACCGGTGGACACAGGTACAGCATCGCTGCCCAGCTCCCAGTCACACCCCTACCCCCTGACATCCTGCCATGGTTAGTGTAGCAGGGCAAAGAAATATTTTCCACTGACATAAAGAACTGTAAATCTCTTAAGTGAAATCTGGCAGCTCGTTAATCCCTCGTAACGGTGGGGTTACGATGGGGGGCGGGGGGAGGGGCTATGATACCTCTCCTCTTTTATTCTTTATTTTAAGCAATATTTTAATAAAACAATTGTCTTCTCGTTGCTGGAATTACTCGTTATCCCCTAGTTTTCTCATCAATAAAGGTTTTATATGAATAACAAAGAACAAGCTCTTTCCAACTAAAGTGATGTCCTTTTGCTTAAACTTTACATCATTTGTTCACATTTGCTGGGCCAGTCAGAAGGACAGGAGAAGATACTTACTACCCCAGCCCTTGTCCTGACTGCCCAGTGAGGGAGGGAGGCACACAGCCAGTGGCTACAGGGGATCCCAGAGCAATCAGAAAATGCAGAGAAGGCATACACTACATAACCGGCTGCATTGTGGAGCCCTGGTGGCACAGTGGTTAAGAGCTCCGCTGCTAACCAAAACATTGGCAGTTCGAATCCACCAGCCACTCCTTGGAAACCCTATGGGGCAGTTCTACTCTGTCCTATAGGGTTGCTACGAGTCAGAATCGACTTGATGGCAACGGGTTTGGTTTTTGTATTTGGGGTTTGAAGCATCAATAGGAGTTCATCAGGCAGGGAAAGAATGTACCTAATGAACTCCAAATGCCTCTCACTCCTTGGCTTCAGGTTTTTCTTTAGTTCTGCTTTCTCTTTCACTTGCCTTTCCAATATATCTGATTTTGCCTTCCACATCATGTCTTACAACCCAAGAGCAAACAATCAAATGGTGCCTTGCTTAGCCCATGTGATGGGCTGTGAATGATACAACAGCCCACAATCCACCTGAGTGATGAAATCAATACATGGGAAGGATAGGGGAACCAAACACTACAGCATGTAATTTAGCTATAAGCTGTGCAGGAGAGACAATGAGAGCTGGTGGATAGATATGAGTTTGGTGGATAGATATCTATGGACGATAAAGCAGTTCAGGATGGCTTCCTGGAGTAGGCAGGCCTTGTACTCTATTGTGAATGGCAGGAAAGATTTGGAGACGTAAAAGTCAGAGATAAGCCCTTCCGGGGAGGAGCAACATAAGCAGGCTCCAAGGAGGAGGAAAAACCAAGGGATGATCCTGTGGTGCCCAATTTCAATAAGGCAAGGTCTGCAGAAGAGTCCCTGGGGGGTGAAAACACTGAATGTACTTGGCTGCTAGCTGAAAGGTTGGAGGTTCAAGTCCACCCAGAGGCATATCGGAAGAAAGGCCTGGCAATCTACTTCAAAAAAATCAGCCACTGAAAACCCTATGGAGCACAGTTCTACTCTGACACACATTGGCTCAACATGAGTTGAAGTCAACTCAATGGCAACTAGGTTTTTTGTTTTGTTTAATGCCTTCAAGACCCCATCGTAACCATTTGAAAAGTGAAAAGCATGGTCAATGAGCTGACAGATTTCTCTATATAATATCCACCGACATGGCTAGTGTTCTCCCAGTAAATTCCACTGATTTGTGGCTATCTGCCTACACGTCTGCTTCCCAGATCCTGCCGTGTGCTCTCTGGAGGCAGAAGCTATCCCTATTGATGTCCCTGTTCCTTGCACAGTGCCAGGGCACCTTGTCAGGACAAGCTGAGCAATCCATGACGTTCTGCTTTGTTTTCAGCACAGTGTTTTGACAGCATGACAGGATCCTAAATGTCACTTTAACTCTCTGGTCTAGTGGCTCTAAATTGGGGGTGATTTTGCCCCCCAGAGACACTTAACAATTTGGGTAGAGGCCAGAGATGTTGCTTAAACATCCTACAATGCACAGGTGAACCCGAGACAATACAGAATGCTCTGGTCCCAAGTGTCAAGAGTACCGAGGTCGAGAAACCCTGTTCTAGTCAGTTGCACTCAGACTAAAACAGGTGATGCGTTCGGATTGTGGGTGTTGTGGCTGTGTTCTCTTCCGAACTGAAACACACTTGCCTTTTTAAAGAAGTAAAGGGAAAAGAACGGGATTCTTTTCAAGATATTGCACACTGTTTCCTGGGAAACCTAGCAGCAGTGATGGCCAAGTGTGTCACGGGTCATCTTGTCAGCCAGCACCTGCATTACAGAGTGATCGCATCCAGAGCGGCAATGGCAGGCAGTGACTAACACGCTGATGGGTTCAATGTGCCTGGTTAACAGCACGCTCAAAGTCTTTGTCATACTGCGTGCCGTTAGCTACACATATGTATTCATCACAGAATATCTATTTTTACTTATTTTTGAAATAAATGATAGATGAGTCAATGAAACATTGATGAAGGAAGAAAAATGTGTTGCTTAAAAGATTTCTTTATAATATAAGTATATGGATGGATAGATGCATACATAGATTAAATTAGACAGGTAGGGAGGGAGGTAGGTAGGCAGACAGATGAAGGACAGTAGACAAACATGATAGATGGATGAATGAATGGGTGGATGGATGGACGAATGAATAGATAAATACATAATAGATAATTAGATAAATAGACAGGAGATAGATGATAGATGGATAGACGGACGGATGGATGGATGGATAGGCAGGCAGACAGACAGATGCAGATCAACTGACCAATAGACAGATCAAGCTAACCTTCATCCAAGGCCACCACAATGTCCTGAATGCCACATGACCATCCTGCACTGTCTCTGTACACTGTAATCACCCCAGATTAGGAGGAACTATGTAGCCTCTTCTGCGTTTGATTAGGAATCGGAAGAAAGCTAGTGAGTAGATACAAAGCTTACGGAAGTGAGGATGGTGCTAATGTCAGTACCAAACAGCTTCTGATCAGACCACCTGTCAGCCTTGAATAGGGAGAACAGCCTGAGGACTAAATACTGCGTTATTATGGGGAATGGGTCGCTCTGCAGATAGGCGAGGAAGCAGAAGGAATCTGGCTCTGAGATAAATGGTGAGCATGGGCCGAAAATGTGCCCACTGAGGACTGGGAAAAAAAAAAAACAACCCAGCTTCCACTGAGTTGATTCTGACTCACGGCGACCCCATGTGTGCCAATGTAAAACCGTGCTCCACAGGGTTTTCAATAGCTGATTTTTTGGCAGTAGACTGCCAGGCCTTTCTTCCGAGGCACCTCTGGGTGAGCTCGAATCTCTTAACTTTTCATTTAGCAGCTGAGCACTTTAACTGTTTGCACCACCCAGGGACCCCCCACTAAGGATAGAACTCAGCTTATTCTGGATTTGAGCATCCACCACCTAAAACACTGTCCTTATACAAACTGGGAGGAGGCAGAAAGCTCCTCTGAGGTCCTTCATTCTAAGGAAGAAGAAAACAAGGGAATTCCTGTGCCCAGGGCCGCAGAGATGGCATGCGGGATGTCATCACGTCCACTGGAATCCATCCAGTGTCCCTGTGACTGCACCACAGAGCCTTCAGATGAGCCCTGCACCCTGTCCTTCTCAACACCGGCCAGTGCCTCATTGCTACGGGCTGTGTTCCAGGCACCTTCAGTCCAAGGCTGGCCTGCACATTAGTCATGGTGCTGGCAGAAGCCAGTCCAGCCCCACAGCCCACAACGCTGAGGGGGCTGGGAACCCATGGCCTGTGACCCACCCATAACCATGGGCCCTGGAGCAGGTGAAGTGTTTTGCGAGGTTGCAAGTGTATTACTTCTCGTCAGATTTCTGTTTATCCCAATAAAGATTCCAGAATAACAAGCACAGCAAAAGGAATGAATCTGAAGTGATCTACGCGGCAGCTCAGCCAGCTTTCAAGTAACTTCCCTTGTGAGCAGGATTTATCTGATGGAAGACATGAAGTCAGATTTTCTAGGCTCCCTTCCCCAAGACATGTTTAGAGTGCAAAAATAAACTAAGTGACTCGGAGGAAAGAGGAGGACTTGAGGGAAGCACTATTGATTTTTCCGGAAGTCAGATTACCGTATTATCGCTTTTCAGACAGTTATGTCTGTAGTAAAGGATAATATGTTTTTGAGCATACTTCTTTGACAAAAGTTGTGTAATGGGAGGTAGAATTGCATGGTTGCAGTTGGGCATGCTTTGCAAAGAGTCGAATAAGGGGGTTTTAAACCCCCAAAAGAAGTCCCTGGTGACACAGTGGTTAAGCGCTAGGCTGCTAACTGAAAGTTATCAGTTCAAACCCACCAGCCACTCCACAGGAGAAAGATCTGGCACTCTGCTTCCATAAAAATTACAGCCTTGGAAACCTTATGGGGCAGTTCTACTCTGCCTATAGGGTCGCTATGAGTTGGAATCAGCTGAATGACAATGGGTTTTGGTTTATAAACCCAAAAGGAGTCCCTGGGTGGTGCAAATGGTTAATGCACTCGGCTGCTAACTGAAAGGTTGGAGGTTTGAGTCTACCTAGAGACACCTTAGAAGAGAGGCCTATAGATCTAAAGAAGAAAATCAGCCATTGAAAACCCTACGGAGCACAGCTCAACTCTGACACATATGGGATCCTCATCAGTTAGAACTGACTCGATGGCAACTGGGTTTTTTTAATACCGCAGAACGATGGACTCGAATATGCTGGTGATCATGCAGATGATGCAAGACCAGGCAACATTTTGTTCTGTTGTACACAAGGTCGCCATAACTCCAGAAGCACCTACTCTACTTCCTAACGGTCACAGCCTTGAAAACTCCATAGAGCACAGTTCTACTCTGTACACATGGGGTCACCGTGAGTCAGAATCCACTCAACAGCAACTAACAACTTCAACCTTTCCCAAACTATTGAGACTTTCCTGAGATCTAATCATATTAAAAAAAAAAAAAAAAAAGAATATATCTGGGCATTCAGAGCTAAGGGATGGGAGAAGGGAGGGCAAGAGGGGTTGCAGCAGGGGGAGGGGAAGTATAGAACTTGGAAAGTCTTGGCCTGACCTCTGCAAGGGCAGAGAGGTGGAAGGGGACCTGCTTGTGGCAGCACTGTTCCCAGGGCAAAACAAGCTCCAGGTGGAGAAAAGAAGGGTTCCTGGAGGATCGGGTCTGTTTCCCTCCAGAAGCCTCGGCAGGCCAGGAGGCAGGGAAGGAGAGAAAGAGAAGGCTGCAAAGCAACAGATTCAAGCAGAGCACCAGGGCTGGCTGAGGTGGCCGACAGTGATCCTGGAAGCTGCTCTCACCCTGCACTGTAAGGCCAGGGGGGTGGGAGAGCAGACAATAGGAAACCGGCCCATGTACTTCCAGGTAGCCAAGTGTGAGAAAACTGTACTCCGGGTGTTTTCCTTCTGCACATGTAGAAGGGGCAGCTCTGCACAGAGTGCTTTATGGAAATAGCAAGTGTGTAGTGTGTGTGTGCGTGCGTGTGTGTGTGTGCACGTGACTGTGTGCCTCTGTGTAGGTGACTCTGTGACTGTGTGCTTGTGTGCACGTGTGACTGTGCGTGCCTGTGTGCATGTGTATGTGACTCTGTGTGTGTATGGCTGTGTATGCCTCTGTATGCGTGACTGTTTGCCTATGGGTGGGTACATGCATGCTTGTATGTGTGCGTATGACTGTGCACCTGTGTATGTGTGACTGTGTGCATAGTGTGTGTGTATGAGACTGTGTGCCTATGTAGGTATGTGTACATATCTGTATGACTGTGTGCACCTGTATATGTGTGACTGTGTGTCTGTGACTGTGATTATGTGATTGTGTGTGTGCATGCGTGGGTATTTATATGACTGTGCCTGTATGTGTGTGACTGTGTGACTGTGTGTGTGTGTGTACATGTGTATTAGTATGACTGGGTGTGTCTGTGTTCTTCACCTCACATTGATGGTTAAGCTCACAGGCCTTGATGTGGGTCGGACCTCAGTAAGAGTCCTAGTTCTGCCATTTCCTGTAGAACCTTGAAATTTGAGTGACCTTTCTGAGCCTCAGTTTGCTCATCTGCAAAATGGAGATAAAAATACCTACCTCACAGAACTGTTGTGAGGCTCACGGGAGATAATTTTTTTAAAATACTCAGCACCATCCCTGGCACGTAAGCGCTCAATGAATGGCATCAAGTCTTAACTGTTAGAAGAACTGAGTTCCCAGAAATTCATCAACTGAGCTCTGATGGAAAGCACACCCAGGGATGTTTTATCAAGCAGGCAAGTTCAGTCACTGCATTTTCCTCCTAGGGCCATCAGAATAACATAACAATGAAACCTCATTTTGGGGACATACTTGCTTCCTGGCTATCTAGAAAAACAGGACAAATTATATCCAAAGGTTTTTCAAAAAATTTAGAAAATTTTATGATGTATGCAATTTTAAAACCTACTTTAAAAGGCAAAAATATTGTCATGGACTGAATTGTGTCCCCCAAAAATATCTGTCAACTTGGCCAGGCCATGATTCCCAGTATTGTGTGATTGTCCACCATTTTGTCATCTGATGTGATTTTCCTATGTATTATAAATCCTACCTCTATGATGTTAATGAAGTGGGGTTATTGGCAGTTACGCTAATGGGGCAGGACTCAATCTACAAGATTAGGTTGCTTCTTAAGCCAGTCTCTTTTAAGCTATAAAAGAGGGAATTGAGCAAAGAGACAGGGGGACCTCACCACCAAGAAAGTAGTGCCAGGAGAAGAGCGCATCCTTTGGACCCAGTGTCCCTGCGCTAATAAGCTCCTAGTCCAGGGGAAGATTGATGAGAAAGACCTTCCTCCAGAGCTGACAGAGAGAGAAAGCCTTCCCCTGCAGCTGATGCCCTGAATTTGGACTTCTAGCCTAAACGACTGTGAGAGAATAAACATCTCTTTGTTAAAGCCATCCACTTGTGGTATTTCCGTTACAGCAGCACTAGGTAACAAAGACAAACGGTAATGCAAAAAGTTCTTGGTTAGGACAGTAGCTGAGACCAAACCAAAAAAACAAACTAAACCCATTGCTGTCGCGTCAATTGTGACTCATAGTGACCCTATAGGACAGAGTAGAACTGCCCTATAGGGTTTCCAAGAAGCAACTGGTGGATTCGAACTGCCGACCTTTTGGTTAGCAGTCAAGCTCTTAAACACTAAGAGATCACATAATTCACTTTCTGTTATTTGTAGAACTATTTTACATAGATGAGTCATTAAGCTGTGTCAATGGACACAAAGGAGATCAGATAAAATGCTGAAGACTGTCCAAGCCACTACTGATAGATGGGTTACTAGCTGTGGGTGAAGAGCAACATCTTCATCTGTGAAGTATACAATGGTAATATAATATAACGTAATGTAATATAATATAATTAGGTATTTATTGGAATTAGAGAATATTACTGGCTAAAAGGATGGTGCAGGAACGGGCAGTGCTTCGTTCTGTTGTACACAGGATTGCTGTAAGTTGGAACTGACTCGAGGGCACTAACAATACCAAAAAAAAAAAAAAAATGAACCAAACTCATTGCCACTGAGTCGATTCCAACTCATAGAGATGCCATAGAACAGAGTAGAACTTCCCCCTAGGGTTTCCAAGGAGTGGCTGGTGGATTTGAACAGCCAATCTTTTGGTTAGCAGCCGAGCTTTTAACCACTGCACCACCAGGGCTCTAACAGAAACAATAACAGAGATTTAAAAAAAAAAACAAAAAAAACTCAGTGACAATCTAGTCCAAATGACCATTTTATAGAAACTGAGGACTAAGGTAAGGACTTACCCATGGTTACATAGCTAGTTAATGGCCAACATAATAAAAGTTATAGATCTTCACTGAAATTAGTAATAGCATACTCAGAAAATGGTGTTAATCTATATTTCTAATCTCCAGCATATGAAGTAATAGTTACTACATTTCTCTAGGTCTGACAAAAGGATAATTCATTTCATATCAAAAGCTACCGAATTAAAGAATGACACAACCTGAAAGCATGATTTTTATGGTATCCATGACAGGAGATTACTAATCCCTGGCCAACATCACTAGTAAACAAAAGACTAGGCAATACATGAGATATTTAAAATAAAATTGGTGGTAGACACATTATTTTTTCCCAAAATCATTAATAGCCTAGCATGGGTATGATCTGTAGAAAGTTCTCTATGCATTGATTTGCAGTATTGAAGGTGTCCTATGATTTTATTTTTTGGTGAGGAGTGAGGGTGGGGTGAGAGATTTCCATTCCAAATGAAGCAACCTATATTTAATATGTAGTTTACTTTTTCAATACAACAACCATAATTAATGTTGACAAGTGATCAAATGAAGAACGAACAAATCAGTCTTAGAAGAAATACAACCATAACGTTTCTTAAAAGTGAGGATGGTGAAATTTCTCCTTGCTCACTTGGGACAGGTCATCAGGAAAGACCAGTCGCTAGAGGGTATCATATTTGGTAAAGCAGAAGATCAGTGAGAAAACCCTCAACGAGATGGACTGATACAATAGCTTCAACAACGGACTCAAACACAGCAATGATCATGAAGATAGCACAGGACCAGGCAATGTTTCATTCTGTTATACATAAGGTTGCCATGAGTTGGAGTCAACTCAACGGCACTTAACAACAGTAACAGTGATCAAATGAAAATTATGAGTAAAATTTGGAAGAAATTTCTGGTGAACCAGAATCATTGTGCTGGAAGTCCTAGCTAGATCAATTAAGGCAAGAAAAAGAAATAAATGGCATCCAAATTGGTAATGAAGAAGTAAAATTGTCCCTATTTGCAGATGATACGAACCTATATATAGAAAACCGAAAAGACTACATAAGAAAACTACTGTAACTAATAGAAAGATTCACCAGAGTAGCAGGATACAAGATAAACATACAAAAGTCAGTTGGATTCCTATACACCAATAAACAGAACAATGAAAAGGAAATCAGGAAAACAATACCATTTATAATAGTCCCTAAAAAATAAATAAAATAAATAAAATAAAATACTTAGGAATAAATCTAACCAGGTGTCATGGATTGAATTATATCCCCTCAAAAATGTATATATCAATTTGGCTGAGCCATGATTCCCAGAATTGTGTGGTTGTCCTCCATTTTGTGATTGTAATTTTATGTTAAAGAAGATTAGGGTGGGATTGTAATACTCTTACTAAAGTCACATCCCTGATTCAATGTAAAGGGAGTTTCCCTGGGGCGTGGCCTGCACCACCTTTTGTCTTACAAGAGATCAAAGGAACAGGAAGCAAGCGGAGAACTGGGGACTTCATACCACCAAGAAAGCAGTGCCAGCTCGAACAGACATATGCACACCTATGTTCATGGCAGCGTTGTTCACAATAGCAAAACGATGGAAACAACGTAGGTGCCCATCAACAGATGAATGGATAAACAAACTATGGTACATATGCACAATGGAGTACTATGCAACAAGAAAGAACAACGATGAATCTGTGAAGCATCTCATAACATGGATGAAACTGGAGGACATTATGCTGAGTGAAATAAGTCAATCACAAAACGACAAATATTTTATGAGACCTCTATTGTAAAAACCCATGAAAAAGTTCACACACAAAATGTAACAATCTTTGTTGGTTACCAGGGATGGGAGGGGTGGTGGGGGGAAATACTAAATAGGCAATAGATAAGTGGTATCTTGGGTGAAGGGTGAGACAGTACACAATACAGGGGAAACCAGCACAACTTGGACAAGGAAAGGTCATGGAAGCCCCATAGACACATCCAAACTCCCTGAGGGACTGAATTGCTGGGCGGAGGGCTCTGGGGACCATGGTCTCAGGGAACATCTAGCTCAGTTGGCATGACACAGCTTATAAAGACAATGCTCTACATTCTACCTTGGTGAGTAGTGTCTGGGGTCTTAAAAGCCTGTGAGCAGCCATCTAAGATACTCCACTGGTCTCATCCCTTTGGGAGCAAGGGAGAATGAAGAGAACAGGATACAAGGAAAAGATTAGTCCAAAGGACTAATTGTCCACAGCTACCAAGGCCTCCACCAGACTGAGTCCAGTACAGCTAAATGGTGCCCGGCTACCACCACTGACTGCTCTGACCGGGATTACAACAGAAGATCCTGGACAGAGCTGGAGAAAGATGTAGAACAAAATTCTAACTCACAAAAAAGACCAGATTTACTGGCCTGACAGACTGGAGAAACCCTGAGAGTATGGCCCCCAGACACCCTTTTAGCTCAGTGATGAAGTCACTCCTGAGGTTCACCATTCAGCCAGGGACTGGACAGCCCCATAAAACAAAACGGGACTAAAGAGACACAAGGACAAGGACTGGAATGGAAGGCAGGAGGGGACAGGAAAGCTGGTGATAGGGAACCCAAGTTTGAGAAGGGACAGTGTTGACATGTCGTGGGGTTGTTAACCATTGTCATAGGGCAATATGTGTACTGTTTAATGAGAAACTATTTGTTCTGTAAACATTCATCTAAGGTACAAAAAAAAAAAAAAAGAATTATCTGTGTGAGATCAAACTGATAACAGCAACTCAAAAGGTTTGATGGGAAGCCTAGGGGCCAGTGAGTTAGAGATAATGGTGATGGAATAATTTGGAAAACGATAGTGAGAGTAACAGCACAACTGGAAGAATGCAATCGATGTCACTGAATTGTACATGTAGAAACTTTCAAAATGGTGTAACTTTGGCTATGCATATTTTCACCAAAAAAAGGTCCTCAAGGTCGAGAAGGGAGAGTGTTGACATGTCCTGGGGTTGTTAACCAATGTCATAAAACAATACATGTACTGACTGTTTAATGAGAAACTATTTGTTCTGTAAACCTTCATCTAAAGTGCAATTAAAAAAAATTATATATTAAAAAAAATAAAAAGAAATGCTCTCCATCACTAGAGCATTAGAGAAATGCAAATCAAAACCACAACGAGATACCATCTCACCCCGGCATTACTGGTACGAATCAAAAAAAACAGAAAGTAGTAAATGTTGGAGAGGCTGTGGGGAGACTGGAAGTCTTATGCCCTACTGGTGGGAATGCAAAATGGTACAACAATTTTGGAAAATGATATGGCACTTCCTTAGAAAGCAAGAAATAGAAATACCATATGATACAGCAATCACACTCCTAGGAATATATCCTAGAGAAATAAGAGCCATCACACGAACAGACAGATGCACACCCATGTTCATTACAACTTTGTTCACAGTAGCAAAAATATGGAAACAACGTAGATGCCCATCAACAGATGAATGGATAAACAAACTTTGGTAAATACACATAATGGAGTGCTATGCAACGATAAAGAACAACGACGAATCTGCAAAGCATCTCACAACATGGATGAATCTGAGGGCATTATGCTGAGTGAAATAAGTCAATCACAAAAGGGCAAATATTGCATGAGACCTCTACTACAAAAACTAAAAACTAACGAAAAGGTTTACACACAAAAAGAAATCATCTTTGATGGTTACGAGGAAGGGGAGGGGTGGAGGTGGAAAAACACTACATAGAGAATAGATAAGTGGTAACTTTGGTGAAGGGTAAGACAGTACACGATACTGGGGAAGCCAGCACAACTTGTTCAGGGTAAGGTCATGGAAGCTCCGTGGACAAATCCAAACCCCCTGAGGGACTGAATTACTGGGCTGACGGCTGTGGGAATCATGGTCTACAGGAACATCTAGCTAGACTGGCATAACATAGTTTATAAAGAAAATGTTCTACATTCGACTTTGGTGAGTAGCATCTGGGGTCCTGTGAGCAGCCATCTAAGATACTCCACTGGTCTCACCCCTTCAAGAGCAAGGGAAAATGAAGAAAACCAAAGACACAAGGGAAAAATTTGTCCAAATGACTAACAGACTACAACTACCACGGCCTCCACCAGACTGAGTCCAGTACAACTAGATGGTGCCTGGCTACCACCACAGACTGCTCTGACAGGGATCACAATAGAGGGTCCTGGATAGAGCTGGATAAAAATATAGAACAAAATTCTAACTCAAAAAAAGACCAGACTTACTGGCTTGACAGAGACTGGAGAAACATTGAGAGTATGACCCCCAGACACCCTTTTAGCTCAGTAATGAAGTCATTCCTGAGGTTCACCTTTTAGTCAAAGATTAGACAGGCCCATAGGACAAAACGAGACTAAAGGGGCACAACAGCCCAGGGGCAAGGACTAGAAGGCAGGAGGGGACAGGAAAGCTGCTAATAGGGAACCCAAGGTCGAGAAGGGAGAGTACTGACATGTCGTGGGGTTGTTAACCAATGTCATAAAACAATATGTGTACTAACTGTTTAACGAGAAGCTAGTTTGTTCTGTAAACCTTCATCTAAAGCACCAAAAAAAAAAAAAAATTAAAAAAGAAATTTCTGGTGAATACTGAAGGAACTCAACACATTATTATTGCCTGACTTAATAAAAAGATAGAATAGACTTCATAAAAGATTGAGAGGCTAACTTCTCTAGCTAGATAAAAATACACATGCATTTGAATGAGGTTTTTAGAAAGGGCATGATTGCAGAATAATACTTATTAGACTTTCAATACCAGGCTGCCTTTGAGAAATTATTAGCAATAGAATTCACCCTCCTCATTCCAATGCCTCATATCAAGGGAGTATTTTTATTTTCAAAGGAAGGTCATTATTTTACTTTTTCACAGGTCTGGTTTGTGATGCCAGAATTAAAAGTAACAGAAACCTTGGTTTTAAGATAAAAACAGATTTCACAACTAAGAAAAAAATACAAAAAGTCTAAAATCTAAACATGTTTTGGGGTTCCATCTTTGCAGTGATTACATTTGCACGTTAATTGCCAATGGCTCCTAAATGCTTTTTTTACCTTCCAGAAAGCATCACTGCTCTTGGTACAGTAACTGTGGTTGTTGGCTGCTGTTGAGTTGGCGCTTGACTCATGGCGATTCCAGGCACAGCAGAGTGAAATGCTACCCAGTCCTGTGCCATCCTCACCCCCTCTCTCATGATCGGTTGAGGATCGGATCATTGTGATCCAAATGGTTTTTGCTGGTTGATTTTTAGAAGTAGATCACCAGCCCTTTCTTCCTAATTGTAGTCTGCAAGCTCTACTGAAACCTATTCAGCATCATAGAAACACACAACCATTCACTGACAGGCAAGTGGTGGCTGTGCATGAGGTGGACTGACCAGGAATCAAACCCCAGTCTCCTGCATAGAAGGTGAGAGTTTTACCACTGCCCTCTCAGCACAGTGATACTCTTTATTTTTTCCAGAGTCTCTGTATTGCACAACCATACTCGCCCAGCAGGTGTGGAGCACCCAATGGCATTGTACAAGAGTTGACATTCTTAAAATTTTACTTTTAAAATCAGGAAGAAACTGCTGCCTTAATTATTAATATAAACATGAGATACAAGGTGGTTTCTCATATTTCCCCTTGCTTAAATTTACTTTATTTGGATTGTTGTTTTAGGAATAAAAAATGTGCGTGTGGAATTAAAAATCATTTATCTAACTTCTTCCAGTTGATGGTATTTCTTTATAGCATTTTATTACACGCTGTGCATCATGCTTTGTGATTATTTCATCCTTTTACGGTGAATAAATTCCTTGCCGTCAGTGAGGTTCATGAATAAGATTATGAGCCTTCACTCTGCAGGAACATTCTTAAGGGACGCTGAGGTGAGACTTCGTACAGCGCATTTTTGCAAGAAGAATAACTTAAAATGAAATATTTAGTCAATCTACTTATTAAGATGAAATTTGTTGAGTCTAATTTAAACCATTATTTCATGATGAGTGCCCTCCGTTCCTTAATTCATTGATTTCCTTATAACACTCGCATTAGACAGGCACCTAGCTCATCTTCCTGTGCTGCTCTGCATCTGAGATGCTGTGCCGCCGACTTCCTCTTTGACTGAGGAACACTGTCAAGTGGGGCTTGATGTCAGAGCCTCATCAATTCATGAACAAAGAGCAAACCAACTCATCAGTAAATCTGAATTAAGAGCACTGGAAGGTGGAACAGAGGGTGGAAACAATGGTATGCAAGCAGAAGGTTTTTCCTTTAAAAAGCATATTCAGAAAGCCTACATTTTAGCAGCCATCTAATGGTGGCAGTGTGGTTCAGTGGTAGAATTCTCCCCTTCCATGCAGAAGACCTGGGTTCAATTCCCTTCCAATGTACCTCGCCCATTCCTCAATGCAGGCTTGCAATTTGCTATGATGCTGAACAGGTTTGAGTGGTACTTCTAGACTAAGACAGACTGGGGAGAAAGGCCTGGTGATCTACTTCCAAAAATCAGCCAACGAAAACCCTATAGGTCACAACGATCTGATCCACAACTGATTGGGGGGATGGCACAGGACCGTGCATGGGGTCGCCATGAGTCGGGGGCCAAATCTGTGGTAGCTAACAACAGTATTTTGAGTATGTTGGTGTCTTAGTTATCTAGGGCTGCTATAACAGAAACACCACAAGTGGATGGCTTCAACAAACAGAAGTTTATTCTCTCACAGTCTAGTAGGTTAGAAGTCCAAATTCAGGGTGCCAGCTCCAGGAGAAGGCTTTCTCTGTCGGCTCTGGAAGAAGGTCATTGTCATCAGTCTTTCCCTGGACTAGGAGTCTCTCCACGCAGGAACCTCAGGTTCAAAGGACGTGTGTTCCTGGCTCTGCTTTCTTGGTGGTACAACGTCCCCAACCCTCTGCTCTCTTCTCTCTCCTTTTATCTCTTGTAAGATAAAAGGTGATACAGGCCACACCCCAGGGAAACTCCCTTTACACTGGATCAGGGATGTGATCTGAATAAGGGTGTTACATCCCACTCTAATCCTCTTTAACATAATGTAATCTTGCCTCATTAACCACAGGCAGAGATTAGGATTGACAACACATAGGAAAACTACATCCATCACAGAATGGAGGACAACCACACAATACTGGGAATCATGGCCTAATCAAGTTGATACACATATTTTTGGGGGACACAGTTCAATCCATGACAATTGGGTAAGGGAGCAGGAATAAAAAGGTTTGCATAAAATTTTTGCTTCACTCAAATTGGAAATTGGAGTTTGTTTACTTTTTTCCCAATTCTTTTTCTGGGACGTTTTTCATATATGCAATTTTTGTTTGGACTGTGTTTCATATTTCTCTGTGGGTACTAAATACACTTGCAAGCACAGGCTGACACTCATTTTGTGAGGCTGAAAATCATTAGGAGCAAATTGGGAAAAGTTTAGTGGCATGATTTTAGCTTTTGGGACATTCATGTAACTATTAATGACTGTCAGAAGATACGCCGCAGGCAACAAAAAATTTATCCTCTTAATGTTTAAATGTAGGAGCCCTAGTGGCACAAGAGTTAAGTGCTTGGCTGCTAACTGAAATGTCGGTGATTCTACCAGTGGCTCCATGAGAAAGGACCTGGTGATCTGCTCCCATAAAGATTGTTGTTGTTAGGTGCCATCGAGTCGGTTCCCACTCATAGTGACCCTGTGTACAACAGAATGAAACACTGCCCGGTCCTGTGCCATCCTCACGATTGCTGTTATGCTTGAGCCCATTGCTGCAGCCACTGTGTCATTCCATCTCATTGAGGGTCTTCTTCTTTTTCACTGACCCTCTACCAAGCATAACGTCCTTCTCGAGGGACTGATCCCTCCTGACAACATAAAGATTTCAGCCATAAAGATGGAAGCCTAGAAGCCCTATGTGGCAGTTCTACTCTGTCCTATAGGGTACCCATGAGTCAGAATTGACTAGACAGCACACAACAACAACGTTTAAATATATCAAGTCAGTAAATGATATTCTTGAAATCAGTATCCTCAAGTGAAATATTTAAATCACTCAAGGCTTTCTGTCTCTACGTCTATCTGCAGCTTTCTTTCTCTCTCTCTCATTTCATTTTCTTTCCTTCCTTTCTCCCTCCCTTTTTTCTTCCCTCCCTCTCTCCATTTATTTCTTCCTTCCTTTCTACAACCACAATGTTGAATCTATCTCGATGAAATCAAAGGGGCCACACAGCAGTCTCCCAGACCTATGGGACTACCTTTCATAAGGAAAGATACAGCATCCACAACATGTCTCCATGACCTGAGCTTCATCTAGCAAGCAGCTGAGATTGCCAAGTGCTCAATGCTGATAATTTCATCAAACAACTCTGATCATCTCAAGCAGCACAATTCAGTCTCCATCTCCCTGACAAACTGCTGACAGCTGCTATTACAGGTAATTCAGAAAATAGTTTCTGCAACCATATGAACTTCTAAAAGGAAGAAAGGCTATGTTATTGATTGCACTTCGTCTACTTTGACAGAGCAAAAAAATCCTATAACAACTTCAGATATTGGGATAAAGAGGAAAAGCTGCCATGTGCCTACCATGCATGATGACATCACATTTTGAAATAGCTGGAAAGAAGTCAAAGGCACAGCCTCATACAATGGTAAAGAACTGCACAAAAATATCTAAATCTATGGACAAACGTTTAAGAAACTGGATTTGGATCAAATGGCCAAAGAGCGTCTTTATCATTGGAGCTGCTTTCTCTTGACACTGTCCCATTGCCACACACAGGGTCAGACTGTCCCATTGCCCCACATAGGGTCAGTTGCTAAGACTTTTTCAAGCACATGATAAAAGTTCAAGGGGAGGAGTTAAAGTCGCCCAGCTGGGACACTGGAGGAGGGCAGAGATAATGGGAAGGAACTAAACTGCTAACGTGAATGTCATACCGGCCATCACAACTGTAGAACAATGACTTAAGTTGCGAGTATCAGAAGGACTTGTGTGCAAACACTGCAGCAGCCATTGCAGTGGGGATCTTGCCAGAGGAAAAAGAAGAGAAAGGACAGTTGCTCTGTCTGAGAAGAAGCACCTAACTTAACACACACAGTAGAAGAGGTGTAGCTAAGTACCAGGACTGCACTGGAAACTTCTCAGATTGATTTCCTTCAATATAGGGATAAATAAAATATGACTAGACTGGTTGTACAATAATATGGCTCATTCGGGATGCTGTGAATTATTTATTCCTGACTATATATGATTTGGCATGTTTATTGACTAACTGTTTAAAGCCCTCTGAAAAAAGGATGCAAATGTTTCTCAGATTGATTCTTTTGGGTAGACGTGCCTAAAGACTAGCTGCTTTATTTGCACTCCTGAACTAACACTCATGTATACATGCTAAAAAAAACAGTGGACAGGTAGGTAGTGCTTTACAAAGCAACAATGTACAGCCACATGTCCATGCAGACTGGGCCCTCAGAAAGGCGGTATACCCATAGATGTTGGCAAATGCTTTCTTTAAACTCAATGGTTTTCCAAAGTAAACTAGGAAATAAAATTCACTTATTTGTCCAGTAATAACTTAGTCTTACTATGTGATTTATGGTTGTATTTCTTTTAAGAATGACTCCTTAGAAGCGAGGATGGCAAGATTTTGACACATTATCAAGAAAAACCAATCAACAGGGGACATCTAGCTTAACTGGCATAACATAGTTTTTAAAGAAAATGTTCTACATCCTACTCTGATGAGTACTGTCTGGGGTCTTACGAGCAGCCATCTAAGATACTCCACTCGTCCCACACTATCTGGGGCAAGGGAGAATGAAGAAAACCAAAGACACAATGGAAAGATTAGTCCAAAGGACTAACAGACCACAACAACCACAAATTCCACCAGACTGAGTCCAGCACAACTATATAGTGCCTGGCTACCACCACCGACTGCTCTGACAGGGATCACAACAGAGGGCCCTGGACAGAGCTGGAAAAAATTGTAGGACAAAATTCTAACTCACAAAAAAAAAAAAAAAAAAAAAAAAAAAAAACCCTGGACTTACTGGTTTGACAGAGACTGGAGAAACCCCGAGAGTATGACTCCTGGACACCATTTTAGGTCAGTACTGAAGTCACTCCTGAGGTTCACACTTCAGCCAAAGATTAGACGGGCGCATAAAACAAAACAAGACTAAACGGGCACACCAGCCCAGGGGCAAGGATGAGAAGGCAGAAGGAGACAGGAAAACTGGTAACGGGGAACCCTATAGGCGTCAAGAAGGGGAGAGTGCTGACGTGTCATGGGGTTGGTAACCAATGTCACAAAACAATACGTGTATTAATTGTATAATGAGAAACTAATTTGCTCTGTAAACCTTCATCTAAAGTACAATTAAAAAAAAAAAAAGACCAGTCACTAGAAAAGGACATCGGTGAAGACGAGGGAGGCAATCCATGAGACGGATTGACACAGTGACTACAACAATGGGCTCAAACGTCATAAAGATGGTGCAGGACCAAGAAATGTTTTATTCTGTTATACATAAGGTTACCAACAACAATAACATTATTGTTGAAAAGATAGGCAAGTATCTACCCTTGTGGTGCTTGCTGGAAAACACAAACGTTAGACCAAAAATGGCACAAAGGAAGTCAGAACATAGCTACAAATTGTGAAGAGGGCCAAGGGAAAGCCTGGGCTGCTATGAAGGAAGGATACAGAAAGAGCTCATTTAGATTGAGGGGTTCAGGGAAGGCCTCTTTGATCAAAAAGCCTTTCAACCTGAGAGCTGAGGGCTGAGTAAAAGCTCACCAGGAGATGGTGATGGTTGTAGAACACAATTGATGCAATTGGTGTCACTGAACTGTACATGTGAAAGATGTTGAATCGGCAAATGTTGTGTTACCTGAATTTTTTACAACAACAAATTTTAATAAAATAAAAGTTTGTAAAAGTTCATCAGATCAGCAGAAGGCACGTGTGCCTGGCAAAGGGCAGTGCACTGAAACACCTGTGGCAACTTTAAGGCATGCGCGGGACTGTGGATGGAATGTGGCAGGTGAAGAGCTCAGGACATCAAACGAGCTAAGAGGAGTAGGCATGGCCTGGGTCGGGTCAAGCCCAGTGAGTCTGCTCAAGGATTTGGGTCTTTCTCCCAAGCTCACTGAGGAACAACCACTAGTGTTTTAAGGCAGAAAATGTTTCCTCACTGCTGTATAAAGAATGGATCTCAGCAGGGGAGAAGTGGAGGTGGAAAATCCACTTAGAAGGCCATTCAACTGGTCCAAGTAAGAAGCGGCAGTGACTGGACCAGTACCTTGGCTTGAGAAGGCAAGTGAATGGAGGTGCAATACATTGAGATGGGGAGACCAGAGGAGGAAAAGGGTTGGGGGGAAAGACCAAGAGTTTTGCCAGAGAGACTGGAGAAACCCCTAGAGTATGGCCCCCGGACACCCTTTTAGCTCAGTAATGAAGTCACTTCCGAGGTTCATCCTTCAGCCATAGATTAGACAGGCCCATAGAACAAAATGAGACTAAAGGGGCACAACAGCCCAGGGACAAGGACAAGAAGGCAGGAGGGGACAGGAAAGCTGCTAATAGGGAACCCAAGGCAGAGAAGGGAGAATGTTGACAAGTTGTGGGGTTGTTAACCAATGTCATAAAACAATATGTGTACTAACTGTTTAATAAGAAACTAGTTTGTTCTGTAAACCTTCACCCAACGTACCAAAAGAAAAAAAAAAAAAAAAGAGCTCTGTCAGAGACACATTTAGTTTGAAATTTCCAATAAACATTCAAGTAAAGATGTCAAGTAGGTAGTTGGATTTATGAGCATTATGATATTCAATAGAGAAGGAGGAATCAGGATGAAAATTTTTTTTTACAGTTGATCGGTCAGAGAAATAAAGGAAACCCAGGAGAAAGAAACCTGAGTGAAGAGAAGGGAAGACATCAACTGTGTCCCGCTCTGAGAGGGCTAAAGAGCTCTCTTCCAGGTCACTGGGTGGCCTCAGCAAGAAGAGTTTCAAGAAAGTAATGGAGGAAGAAGTCAACTGAGAGGAGATTGAAGAATGACAGGGAAGCAAACAGGTGGAAACAGGTAAATGTGGACAAAAATTTTTAAAACCATGACTGGGAAAGAGAAAAGAGCAGTAACTGGGACAAGTGAAGGTTTATTTGACAGCCTTTTGCTCTTCTATCTCTTAAGAGCATAAGCGAGAGAGAGAGAGACTGTCTATTTAACTCTTGAGAATAATCCAATAGAGAGGAGACCCAGAAGAGTCAGAGAAGAAAAGACACAGCTGAAGAACAAAAGCCTTGAGCCTGTCAGAGGGCTGACATCTGGAGCCCAGTTGGACGGATGGGCCCTGAAGAGGCTGCTATTTCCTCTCGGGTACTAGATGGACAGGGATCCCACAGGGGCACAGCCCTGACATTCTACTCCAGGCTTGAAAAACAATCCATTCTAATTGTTCCAAATTCCCACAGTCAGGATAATAAGAAGCCTTGAGATTTTGAAACGTTAAAGGATGCTGCAGTGGGCTGAGTGATAGCCATCCAAAAGGATATATTCATATTCTAATGCCCAAAACCAGGGAATGTGACCTTATTTCGAAAAGAGGTCTTCGTAAAGGCAATTAAGTCAAGGATCTTGAGATGAGATGATCCTGGATTACCCAGCTGGGCCCTAAATCCAATGGCAAGTGGTGTTATAAGACAGAAACACACAGGGGATAGGTGCACAGAGGAGAAGGCGATGTGAAGATGGGGCAGAGAGAGATGTGGCCACAAGCCAAGGAATGCCAACAGCTACTAGAGGCTGGAAGAGGCAAGGAACAGACTCTCCTCTAGAGTCTGAGGAGGGACCACAACCATGCCAACACCATGACCTCGGCTTCTAAAACCTCCAGAACTGTGAGAATAAATTTCTCTTGCTTTAAGCCACCAGGTTTGTGGTAATTTGTTACAGTAACCCTAGGAAATGAATACAGATTTCTATCCATGAATATTATGTGTTTAAAGATACTGAGGTTCTTATCAGCCAACAAAACAATTATGTTTACTCACTTGCTGACAAAACCACTTTACACCCCTCAGATTCTCAGTTTATTCCACCAATTATTCCTCTAAGGCAAAAAATCCAAGGCTCTGTGTTTTATTACTTCTATTTATAGCAATAAAAACTCAACTCACAGATTCAAATAAACATGCAGAATGCAATGAAGTAAAATGAACTCGCTTAAAATGCATTACTAAATAACCCTTCACAAATGAATTCTCTGAGGTTTTATGTCCATACACATGCTGCCGAGTGCTCAACTCAAGGACACTCCCATCCCAGCAGATGGTCCAAGAACAGGAAGAGGAGGGCTGCGTCTGTGTGGTATACCGTGAGCAATCAAGCTGTTGTGGTCCCTGCAAGGAGTTTCTGAGAATGAGGTTCTATCTGGTTTCTAGAAGTTCACCTTGGAAACTCAAAAGTCCAACAGATGCATTCATTCATTCAACAAAACATACTGAACATCTGTCATGTGCCATCTATGGTTCTAGGTCCTGCAAATACTTTCAAGATAAAACAATCCTTGTCCTTCAAGGTGGCAGAGAGAGAATAAACAGGGGAAGACATTCAACATATATCCAGAATATGGCCACTTGTCACTGCATCACTGCTACCATCCTGGTTCAATCAAGTCACCATCATGTCTCACTTAGATTATCACAGGAGCCTCCTAACTGGTCATCTGGCTTCTACTTTACCACTTTGTAATCTCTTCTCTATACAGCAGACAAAGATTATTTTCAAATATTAAGTCAGATCATGATACTGGTCTATTCCAAACCCTCAGGTAGCTTCCAATTTACATAATGACCTAGAAGGCTCTGCTATTCACTGACGTCATGCCTATCACTCTCTTTGTGGTAGACTTCAAAATGGACCACAATACTTTGCAGTTCCTCCCATCAAGAGGTGGGAGTCTATTTACTCACCTCTTGAATCTGGGGTTGGCCATGAGACTTTCACTGACCAACAGAATGTGGCAGATGTGACTTGTAACTTCTCTCTCTCAACTCTTGGAACCCTACT
The DNA here is from genome assembly GCA_030035585.1 of Dugong dugon. Lineage (NCBI taxonomy): Eukaryota > Metazoa > Chordata > Mammalia > Sirenia > Dugongidae > Dugong > Dugong dugon. The sequence goes on from CM057460.1 coordinate 18,853,682, forward strand.
GCCCCATGTGAACAAGTGCACGTTGGTGGATGAGATAAAATTCATGTGGGCCAGAGACAAGCTATGTCACCTGAAATCCTGCAGCCCAATCAAAATTCAGCTTCCTGACATCTGCCAGAGATACATGACTGAGTCCAGCCGAAACCAACAGAAGAACTGCTCAGCTGAGCCCAGCCAAACTGTTGGCAAACAGGTTACTGCATTAAATAAATGTTGGTTATTTTAAGCCACTAAGTTTTGGGGCAGTTTGTTATGGATCAAAAGCCAACTAATACATTCCTCCTTGTTTATTTTGTTCCTGCCACACAGACTTCCTTACTGTTCATGAACATAGCAAGTATACTTTCTACCTTTGGGCTGTTACAACTTGTTATTTATTCCCTATGCCTAACAGCACTCTTCACCCAGATATCCACACAGATCATTCCTTCATCCTTCTGCTCAACCCATCAGTGAGGCCTTCCTTGGGCACGCCATATAGAACTGCATACCCTCTCACACCATGCTAGCTGAGTACTCCTTTATTTTTCTGCATAAGGTTTGTCACCACCTGACATACTACACATTAATAACACAATTATTTATTTTTAATCTGTTTTGCCTATTAGAATATAAGTCCCATGAGGACCAGGGCTTTCTCTTGTTTTGTTCATACCTGTGTCCTCAGTAACTAACACAGTGTTTCGCACATGATAGTTACTCAATATACCCACCCATTACCACTGAGTCAATTCCCACTCATAGCAACCCTACAGGACAGTGTAGAACTGCCCTGTAGGGTTTCCAAGGCTGTAAATCTTTACAGAAGCAGAATGCCACATCTTTCTCCTATGGAACAGCTGATGGGTTCAAACCGCTGACTTTTCTGTTAGCAGCCTAGAGCTTAACCACTGAGCCACTAGGGTTCCTCACTCAATACACCCATTGCGATGGAGTCGACTCCAACTCACAGTGACCCTACAGGACAGAGTAGAACTGCTCCATAGGATTTCCAAGGAGCGGGCTGGTGGATTTGAACTGCGGACCTTTTGGTTAGCAGCCAAGCTCTTAACCAATGCGCCACCAGGGTTCCAATATACACTTGTTAAATAAACAGATGAATAAATGAAACGAAAAGCCTAAGGTACTAACTACTCTAAAGAGATTTAAAAACAAGTGATTTAAAGCAAGTGAGTAGATGCCCACTTTAGACTCAGTGGTGACGGAAGGCATCTCTGAGAAGGTGACGTTTGAGTGAACGCCTGAATAACCGGGCAATGTTTCCTTCTGTTATACGTAAAGTTGACGAGTCGGAGCTGATGCAATGGCAACTAACAACAGCCTTCAAAAAAACCCAGCAGAAATACGTGATATATAAGGAAAATACTCTTAAAACAACGAGAATCACACAAATTTTACAAGTTCACAAAACAGCTTCCTTTTTGTTGTGCCAAATAACCACCTTACTTTTCTTTCTCAAAATGGTGCGCATGACTGCTTTGTTCCATAGACTCTGGATGCCCCGTGAGACCCTGTGGTTTTCTCTGCCTCCTCCACAGCCTCCTCTAATGAGACCTACGTGCCATGGTGGTCCTGACTGCCCACTGCCTCAGGAGCTCCTGCTTGTTCCTTCATTATCTCAGCTTAAATCACCTTGGCAGCAAGGCAAGGAGACAGGCGTGATGCCCACTTGAGACTAGAGAGCACATCCTCAAAGGAGAGGGCCATGAAGATGTTGGAGAAAAATCAGACAGAACACTCACATCCATACTCCCTGAAGAGAAACGCCTCAGAAGCCACATTTGGTTAAGCCAGAAAGGCTAGTTTATGCCACACTGGTGTATTATTTATTACCTGTGATAAACCATTCTTTCAGTGCTGATGCTGTCAGCTTATAAAGGCAGCAGCTCTTCCTCCTGAGCTTGTCCTTGTCTCTCCCTATGGAAAACCCACTCACTCTTCCAGGTCAACTCAGAGTCCACCTCCTCCAACACAAGTCTTTCCTTCTCCTGACCCCATCATTTCTTGTTTGTCCAATTGTTTCTCACATACCACACACGGCCTCGGGATATGTGCTGGGCTGTCTTGCCATTGAACTCCTAGGCTTTTACAGCTGGATTTGGTCACATGGCATTGTTGCAATGAATCGCATTGTTATTTAATCTTCGTATGGGTTCATCTCACCTCTACAACAAGATATAAGGCTAGGAAACGTTCCTCATGGTATCCTGAGTGCTATCACCAATGTCATCATTCAGTCGAATTTTCAGATTGAAAGATGGATTTGCAAAAGATGATTTTTTAGCATGTGCCATCTTGCCATGTTAAAAGTAAGTTACAAGCCTTCTTTAAGCTACAGGCATGAAGACAACTTTTTACTAACTAAACACATGACATGAAAACTGTGTTAGGTAACCCTGGGTCACGGGGATGGAATACTGCAATCAAGATTACCTAGGAAAGGTCAAGTACCTAAAGACCTGGTGTCTTAGTTTTATAATGTTGCTATAAAAGAAAGTCTACCGGTAGGTGGCTTTAACAAATAGAAATTTATTTTATCACAGTTTAGGAGGCTAGAAGTCCAAATTCAGGGCGCTGGTTCTAGAGGAAGGCTCTCTCTGTCACTCTGGGAGAAATCCTTGTCTCTTTCAGCTTCTCTTCCTCGGTTCCTTGGTGATCTCCACGTGGCCTCAGCCCTTCTCCATTTGTGCTTCCTTGCTTCTGTGCCTAATCTGCTCTTTTTATACCTCAAAAGTGATTGGCTTAACACACACCCTATATTGATACGGCCGCACTAACATAAAAAAGAAAATCCTGTCCCCAAATGGGATTACATCCACAAGTATAAGGGTTAGGATTCACAACACATATTTTTGGGGGACACAATTCAATCCATAACGCCTGGATTGCAAAATTCACTTCCTCCAAAATAAATACAGATGGCAATGTTATCGGGTTTTTAGGTTTACGAGGTTGTCAGGTATAAATCTTTAAAACGGGCTCATGTTTGAATTCAGGAGACAATGAAAGTGAAATTGTGGGCCTGGTGGACTAATTATTCGAGCTTCTGAGAACGGAATGGCCCAGGAGGGGAAGCTGAACCACACTAGAATGTTGCAAAGAATTCATGAGACGGTGTGAGGAAAAACTGCTGCGCAGACAAAATGAGGAGCTGCTCCATAGGAACTGGGGGTTCAGGAGGCACAGAAGTATCTACAGAAAGTGCCTCCCAGGACAGAAGACAAGCAAGAGCAGCTTAGAAAAGACGAAAAGACAGGACTGGACAATGGCGTTGACAGAGAATCTTTTGGAATTTATTTCTGTTACAGAAAATGAAGAATACTTCATAGAAAACTTTGGAGTGATGACTCAAGGGGTATTACTTGTTAGAATGTAGTGGCGGTTATAGGGAGTTTAGTTCAACTTGAGCTCAAAGATGAGACTCAGTAATGAAGGCAAAAATGATCTCTCACATTCATTAATCCAGGGGAGGACAGAATCATGAGTCAGGGTGTGGATAGCTGCCAACAAAGAATTTCAGTGTAGAATGGAGTAGTGGGCCTGGAGCCAACAAAAAAGGACTGGATAATAGACATACAGGCAGTACAAGAGTAGGTTTCCCAGAAGTGGAATCAAACTGGAGGCATGGCCCATTTCCCCATACACTCTATTAATAAAGGTTTCTACTTCCCATATGGAGGCAGTGGTGGTTTAGTGGTAAAATTCCAGCCTTCCATGTAGGAGACCCAGGTTCAAATCCCAGCTAATGCACCTCATACACAGCCACCTCCCATCTGTCAGTGGAAGCTTGTGTGTTGCTATGATGCTGAACAGGTCAGCAAATCTTCCAGACTAAGATGGACTAGGAAGAAAGGCCTGGAAACCTACTTCCAAAAATCAGGAAACAAAAACCCTGATGATCACAGTGATCCACAATCAATTAATTTCATCGTGCATGTGGTCATCATGAGTTGAAGCCAACCTGATGGCAGCTAACAACAACAATTTCCATAGGGAAGGGTCAAAGATATAATCCCGAGGAGCTTCACATCCATTCGCTTTATTGATAGCTACAGAAGGGTTAATGTTTGAGGAGCATCCTTAGCCTGCATCATCTCAGATGCATAATCAAAATAAAACCCAAATTAGCGCTGATTCTTGGAAATTCAGCACAACTCAGGGCAACCAAATTCTCAAGATAAAAACCGAGTTTGGCCGAATGCAAATCTGTTGTTAGGTGCCATTGAGTTGGTTCCCACTAACAGAGACCCCATGAACAACAGAATGAAATACTGCCGGGTCCTGTGCCATTCTCACAGTCGTTGTTATGCTCGAGCCCACTGTTGCAGCCACTGTGTCCATTCATCTCATTGAGTGTCTTCCTCTTTTTCGCTGACCCTCTACTGTAGCAAGCATGATGTCCTTCTCCAGGGACTGATCTCTCCTGACAACATGTCCAAAGTATATAAGACATAGTCTCACCATCCTTGCTTCTAAGGAGCATTCTGGCTGTATTTCTTCCAGGATAGACCCATTCGTTCTTTTCACAGTCCATGGTATATTCAATATTCTTTGCCAACACCACAATTCAAAGGCATCAGTTCTTCTTTGGTCTTCCTTATTCATTGTCCAGATCTCGCGTGCATATGAGGTGATTGAAAACACCATGGCTTGGGTCAGGCGCACCTTAGTCCTCAAGGTGACATCTTTGCTTTTCAACACTTTAAAGAGGTCTTTTGCAGCAGATTTTCCCAATACGCCTTTTGATTTCTTAACTGCTGCTTCCCTAGGTGTTGATAGTGGATCTAAGTCAAATGAAATCCTTGACAACTTCAATCGTCTCTCCATTTATCATGATGTTGCTTATTGGTCCAGTTGTGAGGATTTTTGTTTTCTTTATGTTGAGGTGTAATCCATACTGAAGGCTGTGGTCTTGGTCTTCATCAGTAAGTGTTTCAAGTCCTCTTCACTTTCAGCAAGCAAGGTTGTGTTATCTGCCTAACGAAGATTGTTAATGAGTCTTCCTCCAATCCTGATGCCAGTTTCTTCTTCATACAGTCCAGCTTCTTGGATTATTTGCTCAGCATACAAGTTGAACAGGTATGGTGAAAGGATACAACCCTGACACACATCTTTCCTGACTTTAAACCACGAAGTATCCCCTGTTCTGTCCAAACAGCTGCCTCTTGATCTATGTACAGGTTCCTCATGAGCACAATTAAGTGTTCTGGAATTCCCATTCTCTGCAATGTTATCCATAATTTGTTATGATCCACACAGTTGAATGCCTTTGCATAGTCAATAAAACACAGGTAAACATCCTTCTGGTATTCTCTGCTTTCAGCCAGGATCCATCTGACATCAGCAATGATATCCCAGGTTTCAGGTCCTCTTCTAAATCTGGCCTGAATTTCTGGAAGTTCCCAGTTGACATACTGTTGCAGCCGCTCTTGAATGATCTTCAGCAAAATTTTACTTGTCTGTAATATTAATGATATTGTTCGATAATTTCCACATTTGGTTGGATCACCTTTCTTGGGAATAGGCATAAATATGAATCTCTTCCAGTTAGTTGGCCAGGTAGCTGTCTTCCAAATTTCTTGGCATAGATGAGTGAATGCTTCCAGTGCTGCATCCATTTGTTGAACCATCTTAATTGATATTCCATCAATTCCTGGAGCCTTGTTTTTCACCAATGCCTTCAGTGCTGCTTGGACTTCGTCCTTTAGTACTATTGGTTCCTGATCATATGCTACCTCTCAAAATGGCTCAATGTTGACCAGTTCTTTTTGGTATAATGACTCTGTGTATTCCTTCCATCTTCTTTTGATGCTTTCTACATCGTTTAATATTTTCCCCATAGAATCCTTCACTATTGCCAACTCAAGGCTTGAATCTTTTCTTCAGTTCTTTCAGCTTGAGAAATGCTGAGCGTGTTCTTCCCTTTTGGTTTTCTATCTCCAGCTCTTTGCACATGTCATTATAATACTCTGTCTTCTGGAGCTGCCCTTTGAAATCTTCTGTTCAGTTCTTTTACTTCATTTCTTCCTTTTGCTTTGGCAACTCGACATTCAAGAGCAAGTTTCAGAGTCTCTTCTGGCATCCATTTTGGTCTTTTCCTTCTTTCCTGTCTCTTCAATGACCTCTTACTTTCTTCATGTATGATGTTCCTGATGTCATTCCACAGCTCGTCTGGTCTTCGGTAATTAGTGTTCAATGCGTCAAATCTATCCTTGAGATGGTCTCTAAATTCAGGTGGGATATACTCACGGTCGTACTTTGGCTCTCGTGGACTTGTTCTAATTTTCTTCAGTTTCAACTAGAACTTGCATATGAGCAGTTGATGGTCTGTTCTGCAGTCAGCCCCTGGTCTTGTTCTGACCGATGATACTGAGCTTTTCCATCGTCTCTTTCCACAGATGGAGTCGATTTGGTTCCTGTGTATTCCATCTGGTGAGGTTCATGTGTATAGTCGCCGTTTATATTGGTTAAAAAAGGTATTTGCGATGAAGAAGTCATTGGTCTCGCAAAACTCTATCATGCGCTCTCCGGCATTGTTTCTATCACCAAGGCCATATTTTCCAACTACTGATTATTCTTCTGTTTCCAACTTTCGCATTCCAATCACCAGTAATTATCAATGCTTCCTAATCGCACATTCAATCCATTTCAGACTCCAGAAGCTGACAAAAATCTTCAACTTCTTCAGCCTTAGTGGCTGGTGTGTAAATTTGAATAATAGTCATATTAACTGGCCTTCCATGTAGGTGTATGGATATTATCCTATCACTGATAGCTTGTACTTTAGGACAGATCTTGAAATGTTCTTTCTGACTATGAATGCAATGCCATTCCTCTTCAAGTTGTCATTCCCAACATAGTAGACCATATGATCGTCCAATTCAAAATGGCCAATACCAGTCCATTTCAGCTCACAAATGCCAAAGACACTGATGTTTATGTGTTCCATTTCATTTTTGATGAATTCCAATTTTCCTAGATTCATACTTGGTACATTCCACATTCCAATTATAACGGATGTTTGCAGCTATTTGTTCTCATTTTGATCATGCCATATCAGCAGATGAAGGTCCCGAAAACTTGACTCCACCCACATCATTAAGGCTGACTCTACTTTAAGGAGGCAGCTCTTCCCCAGTCATATTTTGAGTGCCTTCCAACCTGGGGGGGGGGGTCATCTTCCGGCACTATATCAGACAATGTTCCACTGGTATTCATAAGGTTTTCACTGGCTTATTTTTTCAGAAGTAGACCGCCGGGTCCTTCTTCCTAGTCTGTCTTAATCTGTAAGCTCAGCTGAAACCTGTATGCCATGGGTGACCCTGCTGGTATCCGAACACTGGCGGCATAGCTTCCAGCATCACAGCAACACAGCAACACACAAGCCTCCACAGTAGGACAAACTGACAGACACATGGGGGATGCAAATCTGTAGACATAGTAATAACTGTCAGATTTTATAATACCTTCAAAAAGATTCAAAGCACCCACATCAACATGGTCTGCCCTGTTCTAGTGTGATTTAAAATTGTCTTTACAGTAACAATGTAATGCAGATGTCTTCCTGTTTTGCAGACTGATGTTTTAAAAGGTTCTGCTAATCATCATAGGTTTATAACAGAGGTTCCTAATTTTTCTTGGATCATGAAGCCCTCAGTGTCACAGTAGATTTTCTCACAATGTCCCTAAAAAAAAAAAAAAAAAGCAAACCCATTGCTGTTGAGTCAATTCCAACTCATAGCGACCCTATAGGATAGAGTAGAACTGCCCCATAAGGTTTCCAAGGCTGTAGTCTTTATGGAAGCAGTCTGCCACATCTGTCTCCCACAGAGTGGCTAGTGGGTTTTAACTGCCAACGTTTTGGTTCGAAGCTGAGCGCTTAACCACTGCTCCACCAGATCTCCTTGGACAATGGCCTTAGAGCAAAGGAAATAGCCCACAGTTCTGTTCATTAAGTAGTTAGGTCTAAACAACTTAATAAGCATTTATTACCTAACGACTTAGTAGCTATGTGGAAAAAATATATATACATAAATGTCATTATCAAAGAACCACAATTATTCACAATGGTATGTGTGGCTTTGTGGGTCACTGCACAGCTTCTCAAACTTTGGAATCGAATAAGACACTGCCACCTTTATTCCCTGTCCCACACTGATCTTTGTGTGTACTTATTTTTTATGCTAGCGACCGCTTCACAGACATATGACATCATCAAGGAACGTGGGAGAGAGCCGTCTAAACCTCAAACTTGGAGTTCGTAATTCACTCAGTGTCCAACAGATGGCGCTGTATTTTCCTTGACAATTTACAATATCCAGTGATGCCCAGGAAACACTGGTGGTGTAGTGGTTAAGTGCTACGGCTGCTAACCAAAAGGCTGGCAGTTCGAATCCACCAGGCGCTCCTTGGAAACCCTATGGGACAGTTCTACTCTGTCCTATAGGGTCACTATGAGTCAGAATCGACTTGATGGCACACAACAACAAGTGATGCCCGGGGAAACTCTGAGTGCACAAGTTTTAGGGTCCAGGTTTTATACAATCATTAGTTTATATCTCAAACACTTAGGGGCAAGATTCGTAATTAACAAAAGAAGATGCAAATCCGTCTTTCTAATAATCGTCTCCAAGTTCTTGGCTGATATGTTGTCAGATCTGATAAGGCTGGCTTTTTTTTTAGGAACATGGCTACACTAGCAGTAGGAGTATTAGCTTGGCCATGTTCTTACAGTTTCTCTGTGTCTGCATTATTGTAATTACCTCCAATCCGAGGTTTCTTTGCAGGAATGTTCTTCAGCCTCTTACCAGTTATGTAAGGGGCAAGTTTAGTTTAAATCATATATTATAATTTGCAATATCAACTCAATGGGACCCTGAAAAAATGAGATATGTCACATTAAAGTGAAATGGTGGTGTGACTGAGGCTGACACCACCTCCTGCTTCTTTTGAAACTGCCGACACCCTCCATGAGCGTCCGATGTCTGACCTGAGCACCAGCACTCAAGCCATTCCTTTCCTTCCCTACAGTGAATATTGAATCAAGCTGCTGCTGTGTGGGGAGCCCTGGTGGCACGGTGGTTAAGAGCTCAGGCTGCTAACCAAAAGGCTGGCAGTTCGAATCCAACCAGCCACTACCTGGAAACGCTATGGAGCAATTCTACTCTGTTCTATTGCGTCACTATGTGTTGGAATCAACTTGACTGGCAACGGGTTTAGTTTTGGTTTGCTGCTGTGTGGACTGAGGATGATATATGTAAATATCCTAGAAGTGGGATGGTGTATGGTTTTGTCCAACAAATGCTATTATTATCATTATCCTTACAGTCCTCAAGTGCTGTGCAGAATCGCAAAAATGGCCCCCTGCCATGTGGCTTTTAAAGCAGGGAATTAACTTTCTAGCAAGGCCTGGACTACTGTGAAGAATCCAGTCCCAAGCCTGGCCCCCAGGGATCGATTTGGAGCTTGTAAAAGCTGCAGTGATCTTGGGACTGGGTCATCCCTGGACACCTCCCAGCTGGAGAACCCTGGCTGGGACATCAGTTTACTTCGACCACTGCTTCATTACAATTCCAAAGGGACCCATGTCACTTAAAGCAGAACAAGTGCCTGAGATAGCCTACAAGGCAGAGAAAAGCTACAAAAATAAGTCAGAAGAACTTTAATACAAATTGTTTACAGGTTAAGTTCATAAAAGCACCAGTAAGTCCATGAGTGGCTTTAACAGTTTGCACTTGACTACTGACCTAAAGGTTGCCAGTTCCAACCCACCCAATGGAGCTGTGGAAGAAAGTCCTGGCAATCTGCTTCCATAAAGATTACAGCCAAGAAAATCCTATGGAGCAGCTCTTTTCTGTAACACATGGGGTCACCGTGAGTCGGAATTGACTTGACGGCAATGGATTTAGGCCTGTGAGGTACATTTTTTCCTCTTTTCTATGAGAGGAAAGACCTTGCATTGGCACGTTGCCTCTGAAATGTGCAGATACTGAGTCACTGAGATGGGAATTGCCTCATTCTGGTTTGTGAATGCAAATCTTGCCTGCAAATCTTTAGAAAGTAATCAGAGTAAGTGTTGCTTGTAAAGGATGCAGATGAAGCCCTTGACTGCTACGGTTGCTAGTTTGGATTTCTTAAATAACATCACTCCAGCTAACGGTTATTGTGTACAATAAGCTCAACAACCTACAGCAGTCAAGGAGAAATCGTTCATAAAGGAAGAAAGCCTCCGTCATTGTAATGTAAATTTAGAATGGTTTTAAACTGGGGTGGTGGGTGGAAGGGGCACACAGGTATTTCTTGACATATTAAAGGAAAGAGAATCAGGCATTAAGATAAATCATTTTCTCATCTGCACAGTGCTCCCCAGTTCCGTGAAGTCTCATGCCAAGAATGTACCATATAAATGCCACTGATTACTGACTGGCATTGGTGGTTCAAAGGTAGAAATCTCACCTTCCACGTGGAAGACCTGGGTTCAATTCCCAACCAATGCACTTTATGCGCAGCCACCACTCGTCTGTCAGTAAAAGCTTGCCTGCTGCTATGATGCTGAACAGGTTTAGCAACACTTCAACTAAGATGAATTAGAAAGGCCTGGTGATTACTTCTGAAATTCAGCCAATGAAAACCCTATGGATCGTGACATTCCGATCCCCAGCCGATGATGGGCATGGTGCAGGACCTGGCAGCATTCTGTTCCACTGGGCACTGATTTGCCATGAGCTGAGGGCTGACTCAACAGCAGTTCACAACAACAACAATGAATGACTACATCATTTACCAGAATATGCTGGCAGATAAACTTATTTTCAACACATGAATTATTCTGACCTTTATTTCAAGTTATAATACTTCACATCTGGAATGAAGATTAAGTTTTTCATTGTAAAACTCCTTTTAATATAGCTCTTCCTTGTAATAATAGCTACTTTTTTTATGCCTTCCATTTTATAAATAAGAACTAACTGCGTATAAGAAGGGAAAAAATAACACAAAACTCTTTAGGGCAAGAAGAGCTAAATGATGGTATATTCTTTCTCTAGATCTCTCTCTGGTCCTCTGTAGAGCATTTCAAATATTTCAAAGTTCCTCATGTAACTGAACACCCAGAATTAAGATTCTAATAAGTACTGACGCAAAATTAATTCACATATGAAATACTCACCATAACATAATTCATTGATCCAACCTTCAGAAATGGCATCTCCAAAAGGCCTGCTTTGGTTAATACCTACTTTTAATAAATGTGGGTTTTTATAAGGAGTAAAATTAATGACTTGATTAAAGCATTAAAAATTGGAAGTGGGGAATGAACCAAGGTCATGAAACACTTTACGTATGAACTATCGAATGGGAATCTAATTTGCTCTGTAAACTTTCAGCCAATGCACAATTCAAAAAAACAAAAAAAAACTGGTAATGAATAATGGTGATGGTTAAACACATGATAAACATAATTAAGGTCATTGAATTGTACTTGGAAGAATGTTGAAATAGCTAATGGTTTGTGACATATATATTTACCACAATAAAAAATAATTATAGAAAAAAAAAAATCTGCTCTGATATCATGTGAACAGTGCTTTCACCTCCTGAGAATAAAGATTCCTTTTCTCAAGGGGAAAAAAAAATTGGGGGGAATATTTTTGAAGTGCTGTAAATAACTATGTAAATCTACCTGCTTACATCACCTCAGCGTGGTCAGAAGAAAGCATCTCCCCATTGTTTCTCCAAATGATGAATTATGGACACAATTAAAGGAGCATATCTAGAGTGGTGGTGGTGTGTGCCGTCGAGTTGATTCCAGCTCATAGAGACCCTACAGGACAGAGTAGAACTGCCCCATAAGGCTTTCAAGGAGCAGCTGGTGGATTCCAACTGCCAACCTTTTGGTTAGCAGCCGACCTCTTAACCACTGCACCACCAGGGCTCCATATCTAGAACTGGTAAAATATTCAAGCTTCAAGGGATAGGGTGGAAATTTACAACAGTTAACTACTGGATATGTGCAATACTCATGCCAGCTGAGTATTCAACTAAGAAGTGTTAAGAAGTCCCAGCCCACCCTGAGTCATGCCCATTGTTGGGAGGCAGCATGGAAGAGAGACCGCTAATGTTCTTCAAACATCCTGTCTGTCTTCGCAGTTAAGTGGAAGCATGTGACTAAGTCTGCTTAAGGGGATATGAGTGACCTGACGTCAGCTTCACCAGACCTGGCCATAAAAACATTCATGTGATCCTCCTGCTTGCTTCTTTCAAAGAATTGGTGACTCTGCAGACTCTGTGATCCAGCTGGAATATACAGTCACAACATAGAGGAGGGCACTTGACCCATACTGGACTGAAACGTGAGCAAGAAGCACTCCCTGTTGGGTTGAGCTACTGAGACTGGCATTTGTCCCCACATCATAGCCTAACCTCCTTTGACTAATATAAGGCAGGTCTGGGCAGGTCTGGTGAACTGCCTGGACTAGCACAGCAGGAGTTTATCTAAGGCATGAGTAGCCAGCCTTCTGGACAAGAACTGGAGCTCTGCAGCTACCATCTGTCATCATCCACCAAGGGGAGGGGCCAGCCTGAGTATGGCAAGGCATCTTCTGTGCAGATTTCTACTCTGACTCAGTTCCTAGGAATCCACGTCTAAAGGGGGAGGTTGTTGTTGCTAGTTGCTGTTGAGTCGGCCCCTGACTCATGGCGACCCCATGCACAATGGAGCAAAATGCTGCAGGGTCCTGTGCCATCCCCGTGATTGGTCGCAGATTGGACTGTTTTCATCCATAGGGTTTTCACTGACTGATTTTTGTAAGCCGATTGCCAGGCCTTTTTCCTAATACATCTTAGTCTGGAAGATCTGCTGAAACCTGTTCACAATCCTAGCAACACACAAGCCTCTACTGACAGACAGTGGTGGTTACACATGAGGAATACTGTCTGCAAACCAAACCCTCATGGAAGGTGACAATTCTACCACTGAACCACCAATAGCCCCCTCCTCCCTCCTCCGGTCTAGTATGAGGTATAAGAAGTTAAGGAAAAGGAGAGACTGTGTGCCCAATACTCTTCATTTGGGCCCTCCAGATCTCTTCTTTGTCTCTTTCTGCCCTGCTCTTTACAAATGCATCACCCAAGCTCCCTGGCCTCTGGCTTCTAGTTGGATGGGCCAACAGGAGGTGTCTGCAGCAGATGAGAGAGGGGGAGTGGAGTGAAGTCGGGGTATCTGTTCCCTCTGCTCCTGCCCTTCTGGCCATAGCAAGGGCAGTGGCTACATTCATCAACACCACAGCTCACCTTCTCTTCCAGACCTACAGCTCTCAATGGCTCCCAGGTCCTCCACTCTCTCTACTCGCCCCTTCACCCTCTGCCTTTGCTAGTCTCTGGGTGCCTTATCCAGGCAGTACTATTGGGTGAGGTATGAGCCAGCATGGAGAGAGGGGTGTTCTCCCTGCTCTGACTCCAGGCACAGCATGGCTTGGCTACTGGAAGGCTACGAGAAGCACACTGGTACACCCGAGGCCACAAGGAGTGTCTCGGCAGCACTCACACTTCTTGGGGGAAACGAACTCAGCGGGACAGCACTTGTCTGTAGGTAGTCCAAGCGCAGGCACAGAGGCTGTGGCCAGGTGCCTTCACACAGCTTTGCAGATTGCTCAACAACTATTAACCACCAAGGCACGCTCGAGCCCACTGAGGTAAAGTCTGGGGATAACCAGAAATGGACAGGAACAGGTTTGAAGCTGTCCAGGGTTCCACTGCAGGAAGTATGGACGACCACCAGTTGCCATCGAGTCGATTCCAACTCATGGCGACCTCTTGTGTGTCAGAATAGAACTGTGCTCTGTAGGGTAAGGTTTTGGAAGTAGATCACCAGGCCTTTCTTCCAAGGCACCTCTAGGTGGACTCAATCCTCCAACTTTTTGGTTAGCATCTGAACTCATTAATCATTTGCACCACCCAATGACAAGTAGGGACGAGAGCCAGAGAAATAGAAATTAATGTACTGATGTGACCATCTCTGCAATTCTAAGCTGCTGTGTGTGGCCTAGGGAAACGATCTTTCCTAGAGAAGGTGGTGTGGGGAAAGCCACTGAAGGTAGAATGTACCCCACAAAGGAACATAACCTCCTCTGAATGAATTTTAGAGTTCAATGTTCATATGCCAAACTTGTGTGTGTGTGTGAAAACACCACTTCAAATATGTAATTTAAAGTCCATAAGAAAAATAATTCTACATTCAAAAATTTAGAAAAAAGCAAGCTTGCTTGGCCATCTTTTTATGCCAGTAATTCATAAAACATCTAACTCCAGATGGATATTTAAACCTTAGACGTCTACTTATTCTGCCCCTTTGTGTCTAGTTTTCTTACTTTCAAATTGTCTCTTTTACTTTGTGTCTGATGACTCCCCCACAATGTTTATTTTTCAACACAAAGAAGTCCATTTAACTCTTAATTAGCAAGGTTGATTAGAAGACAAAATTACCACTGGAGCGTCTCTAATTTTAGCACTATCATTCAGTCTTGTTATGGGGCAACCCAGATCTGACAAACTGGTCACCATGGTTCATGCAATTGACATGCACTGGTATTCTCATGTATACTTTTGTCACAACACTTTTTTTCATTTTTTGAAGAGCCAGGTATCTTTAAAATGTAACAATATAAATGGGACTATCCAAAGACATTTATAGGTATATAAGATTATGGAAATCACCTCATATGCATGCCGAAGTTGGTTAGTGAAAAAGGAAGACACAAGAAGAATTGATGCGTTCAAACTGTGGCATTGGTGAAGAATACTGAATATACCGTGGACTGCCAGAACAAACAAATCAGTCTTAGAAGAAATACAACCAGAATGTTTCTTAGAAGGGAGGATGGCAACACTTTGGCTCGCTTACTTTGGACACGTCATCAGGAAAGACCAGTGGCTAGAAAAGGACATCATGGTTGGTAAAACAGAGGGCCAGCAAATATGAGGGAAACCCTCCAGGAGAGGGAGTGACATAATAGCGGCAACAATGGGCTCAAATATACCAGTGATGATGAAGACGGCACAGGACCAGGCAATGTTTTGTTCTGTTATACATAAGGCTGCCATGAGTCAGAGCTGATCTGACTCAACAACAGCAACGTTGTAGAATGGCTGGGAATGTTTTCTACCATCTATACACTATTATCAGTGTTTCTTTGGTTATATTTTCTTGGCAATGCTCAAGAAAGCTTTTACTGGCATATAGTTTCATTTTTTTCTAAACCAATATAATAAAGTAAAAAGATCCCGTCACCAATGAATTGATTCCAACTCATAGCAACCCTACAAGACAGAGTAGAACTGCCCCATTGGGTTTTCAAGGAGCAGATGGTGGACTCGAACTGCTGACCTTTTGGTTAGCAGCCGAGCTCTTAACCACTGCGCCACCAAGGCTTTTTTCAATCACAGTTTACGATGAGAAAAAAAAATTTAAGCCATGTGTTTTATGGTGCTATAGCTATGCCAAATTTAATTTTACTTAATATAAACATGTTAAATATAAATATTTAAAATATTTACTTGAGAGTTCTTTTACATTCCCATTACGACTTAAGTAAATGATTTTTCAAAGAACTTGCTGTCTCAACAACACTTCATTTCTCCATTCAGTGTCAGTAATTATGGAAAAAAACTTTATAAAAGATAACCATGGAGCTGAGTAAGAGATCTGTAATACCCTTTCTCGGATTGTTTTCAGGAGTCTCAACAGGGGAATAGTGATTTCCAACTGACATTCATTCCAATGACTTATATAATTCTCTCATTTGAGGTAATTTTATGGCAGCTACCCCAACTTACTTTGGTCTTTATGTGGCACTGAGGCTATATTACCAGAGTGGAAAAAGTCTATCCATGTGGCAAGTATGAAAAGAGAAATAAACCAAAATGAAAAGAAGAGTATATAGTCAAATGTGTGCTATGAAGTCCAAAAAGGATAAAAAAGCTGTTGGAATTTTGATAGGGATTGTGTTGTATCTCTAGATTCCTTTGGGTAGTATTGACATCTTAACAATATTAAGTCTTCCAGTCCACGAACATGAGACATCCTTTCATTTATTTAATTTTTGAAAATTTCTTTCAGCAATGTTTGTACTTTTTAGTGCACACCTCCTTGGTTAAATTTATTTCTAGGCATTTTATTCTATTGGATACTGTTGTAAACTCTTTAATACTATTGTGTTTTCTTAAATTCCTTTTCAGAGCATTCACTGCTGGAATATAGAAACACAACTGATTTTTGCATGTTGATCTTGTATTCTGCCACTTTGCGGAACTCATTTATCAGCTTTCATGCTTTCTAGTGTATTCTTTGGAATTTTCTAGACATAGGATCATGTTATCTGTGAACAGAAATAGTTTTATTTCTTCCTTTCTGATTTGAATGTCTTTTTTTTTTCTTTTTCTTGTTAATTGCTCTGGCTAGAACTTCTTGTACAATGTTGAACAACAGTGGTGAAAGCAGGAGCTCTTGTTTTGTTCCTGATCTTAGAGGGGAAGCTTTCAGTCTTTTGCTATTGAGTATGATGCTAGCTGTGGACACTTAAGAAAAAGCACTCAGCTGACATGTTCAATTATGAAAGATGTGCTCATATATTCATTAGCCATCATTTAACCACTGCTCTATATAACCAGGCAATGAAGATCACAGTCCTGCAATAAGACCAAGTGTGCACACTACTTGAACTTCATACTTTTGCTATATTAAATGTGCTCACAAACTAGGATACTGCTCTACAAAACGTTGTACTGGTGATATTTGGTGTTAGGTATATAGTTTTTTTGT
Organism: Dugong dugon; assembly: GCA_030035585.1. Taxonomy (NCBI): domain Eukaryota; kingdom Metazoa; phylum Chordata; class Mammalia; order Sirenia; family Dugongidae; genus Dugong; species Dugong dugon. The sequence continues at coordinate 18,870,498 of CM057460.1, forward strand.
TTTTGCAGACTTCTCTAGGGATTCTAGTCCAAACTTTTATAGAATATAGTTGGTGCTAACACACAGAGAGAATGAGTTGTTCTTTAAACAATAACACGTCCTTAATCCTGATGAAAATTCTCCTGATGATATGCATGAAAAGGGCAGACATAAAAGGGCAAATGGCAATAGCAAATGCATAGATGAAAACCATCTAGGAAGCATTATTAAAGGAAGTGAAGAGTGTTGAAGATACACTTCTAACTTGTATTGTAATTATTGGAGTAGAAGACAACCATCATCACCCACAATTCAACCTTAGTATCACTGTCAGAGATGAAGCCCTAAACTGACAACCTGACCCCAAATATGTTTATATCCTTCTTACTACTGTCACTGTTGCTGTCAGCTGCCATCAAGTCTATTCCAACTCATAGTGACCCCGTGTGTGCCAGAACAGAACTGCGCCATACGGTTTTGTAGGCTAGAATCTTTACAGATGCAGATTGCCAGGTCCTTCTCCCTCAGAGCTTCTGGTTAGTAGCTGAGCTCTTAACTGTTGCATCAACAGGGCTCCTTCCGGGTACCACATTTCCCATTCTCATTGAAATTCTTCCCTTCCTAATTCTTTTCTATCTGACACCATTTATTTTAATCAATATGCCTGAAGCCTCATGCTAATTTACCAGGCAAATAGGATCTGATGGCTCCTTCATTTTAAATAGATGAGGTAATTTTGAATATTTACATGTGGCTTTAAATATACATTGTAAAGCCTGTGGTACTTTCATTATTCTTTTTGACAGGTGGTGCCTGAAGGAGGAGACAGAAAGAGATATAAATTACATGAATCAACAGGTAATATTACAGCAGGACCGCAACAGTCAAAAGAGATTTTTTAAAAAAAATCATTCAGTGAGGCAGGGCCAAGATGGCACAGTAGTCAGACAATTCCTGTGGTCCCTCTTACAACAAAGACCAGAAAAAACAAGTGAATCAATTACATATGTCAATCTAGGAGCCCTGAACATCAAAGACAAAGTTGAGGAATCAGACTTGAGTGGCATGGGGAAGGAGAGATGGTTCAGAAGCAGTGAGGAGTTGCCAGACCTGACCTGGCCAGTACTGGCATCCTGCAGGCAGGCTTTACTGGCACAAGAGGCAAGGCAAGCAGTGTCAGGATGCATTTTCCACATCTGGAGAGACCAAGCAGCAGAGAGTCAGCTCAAACCTCCAGAACCAGCCAGAAACAGAGCTCAATCAGCAAAAGATAAGTACAGCCATCTAACCTATCACATGGATTAAAAAAAAAAAAACCTCCTTTTGGGAAATACCTCTCTACCATTTACCTGCTCCCTCCCCGCTCTGCTAGGGTCCCAGGTCTGGCTTCAGAGATTGCTGTTCTCCCTGGGCCAGAAGCAGGACTCCTCGTGCTCCCTGAGCCATTCTCCCAGCTTTGGAGAGGGAACAAATTAACAAACAGGAAAAAATAATCTGCCAGCTCCCCTAAGCCAGGAACTCAGGCCAGGCACAGCCCCATTGCCTAGACACAGGCATGAAGAGTCCACGGACTCTGAATGCATCTCACCCCTGCATAAAGACTGTGTGGGCCCATTTCAACAGCATGAGTCCTCATTAGCACAGTATACCAGAGTACATACCTGAAGCCTATTTTCATCTGTATCTGCTATAACGGAGAATGACAGATTCATGATAATTGACACTGTTCTGCCCATTAAGCAGGGTCCTCACATACCCACATCAGGTGCCTGAGGACTGGTGGCTCCACCCACTCCACTGAGCCACCTGTGACAGGGGTCCAAGAATAAGCAGTGACTTCAAGTCCTTACAGCCAACAGTACTGGGTATCCATAGTCTGGCTGCAAAACCCACCTACCTACACACTCTAGGGAACAGGGACACGCCTTCCACCCAAACACTCAGGGGCAGCAGTCATCCCTCTGCCTGGATCAGCACATGACCCCCGACTGCAGCCAGATACCTGTGCCTACTCCAATCACCCCTGCCTGTCTAGGACTATAGGTGAGAGCCTGCACCATACACTCAGTGACCGATGACCTGGACACCTGAGCTGAATCCACACTAGAAAAGTAAACAGTCTCTTGGGCTCACATACCTAGTAACAGCTCTAGCCACCTGGAGACAGGATGTGAGAGCTTCAAAGATGTCAATAATCAGACTAGCTCACATGACCAGTCTATTTGGGCATATCAAAACAAAACAAGAAGCTAGGACACAATAGGCAAACATAAAATAAATATGATAACTTACTGATGATTAGGAGACAACAGTCAATATCAAATCAAATAAAGAGGCAGACCATGATGGCTTCAGCAAGCCACCAAAACAAAGAATCATAAAACCTTCCGGAGGAAGAGAATTTCTTGGAATTACTGGAGGTAGAATTCAAAAGACTTATATATAGAACTGTTCAAGAAATCAGGAAGATCAGACAAAACACAGAACAAACCAAGGAACACACAGACAAAGCAACAGAGGAACTTAAGAAGGTTATTCAAGAGCACAATGACAAATTTAACAGGCTGCAACAATCCAGAGAGACAGGAGACAAAAATCCAAAAGATTAACAATAAAATTTCAGAATTAGACAACTCAATAAAAGTCATAGGAGCAGAATTGAGGCAATGGAAGTCAGAATTAGTCAGATTGAAAATAAAGCACTTGATGCCAACTTATTTGAGGAAAAATCAGATAAAAGAATTAAAAAACAAGAAGAAACCCTAAGAATTATGTGGGACTCTATCAAGAGGAGTAACCTATGAGCAACTGGAGTATCAGAATGGGGAGGATATCAGAGAATACAGAGAGAATTGTTGAAGATTTGTTGGCAGAAAACTTCCTGATATTATGAAAAAAGAGAAGATATCTATCCAAGAAGCTCATCAAACCCCACACAAGGTAGATCCCAAAAGATAGTCACTAAAACATATTATAATCACACTTGCCAAAACCAAAGATAAGAGAAAATTTTAAGAGCGGCTACAGATAAACAAAAAGTCATCTACAAAGGACAGTCAATAAGACTAAACTCTGACTACTCAGCAGAAACAATGCAGGCAAGAAGGCAATGGGATGACATATATAAAGCCTTGCAGAAAAAAATTGCCAGCCAAGAATTATATATCCAGCAAAACTGTCTCTCAAATATGACGAAGAAATTAGGGCATTTCCAGACAAACAGAAGTTTAGGGAATTTGCAAAAACCAAACCAAAATTACAAGAAATACTAAAGGGAGTCCTCTGGTTAGAAAATCAATAATATCAGATAACAACCCAAGACTAGAACATAGGACAGAGCAAGCAGGTATCAACCCAGATAGGGAAGCCACAAAAATAAATCAAAGCTAAAACACTGAAAATGGGGAAACAGAGATGTCAATGTGTAAAAGATGACAACATTAAAACAAAAAAAGAGAGACTAAAATATGTAGTCATTGATCTTTCAGATGGAGAGGAAGTCAAGGCAATATAAAAAAATAAAAGATTGGTTTAAACTTAGAAACATAGGGATAAATATTAAGGTAACCACAAAGGAAACTAACAATCAAAATAAAAAACAAGAAAAACATAAAGACTCACCAAATACAAAATCGACAAAAAGAAAATACATAAAGAAAAATGACTCAGCACAGAAAATTAAGTGGAACAACACCACACACACAAAAAAAATACCAAAATGACAGTACTAAACTCATACCTATCAATAATTACGCTGAATGTAAATGGACTAAATGCACCAATAAAGAGACAGTGACAGAATGGATTAAAAAATACAATCTGTGTATATGCTACCTACAAGAGACACACCTTAGATTTAAAGACACAAAAAAACTAAAACTCAAAGGATGGGAAAAAATATCTAAAGCAAACAACACTCAAAAAAGAGCAGGAGTGGCAATAATAATCTCTGACAAAATAGATTTTAAAGCAAAATCCACCACAATGGATAAGGAAGGACACTGTATAACTATTAAAGGGTCAATACACCAGGAGGACATAACTGTAATAAATATTTATGCACCCAATGAGAGGGCTCCAAAATACATAAAACAAACTAACAGCATTGAAAAGAGAAACAGACACCTCTATAAGAGTAGTAGGAGACATCAACACACCTTGATCTCATAGACATATACAGAAAACTATGCCCAACAGCAGCCAAGTATACTTACTTTTCCAACGCACATGGAATATTCTCCAGAATAGATCACATGTTAATCCACAAAGCAAGCCTTAACAGAATCCAAAACATCGAGATATTACAAACCATCTTTTCTGACCATAAAGCCATAAAAGTAGAAATCAATAACAAGAAAAGCAAGGGAAAAAAATTAAATACATGGAAACAGAACAACACGTTGCTCAAACACTACTGGGTTACAGAAGAAATTAAGGACTGAATAAAGTAATTCACAGAATGAAATGAGAATGAAAACACATCCTAACAGAACCTTTGGGACACAGCAAAAGCAGTGCTCAGAGGTCAATTTATAGCAATAAACGCACACATCCAAATAGAAGAAACAGCCAAAATCAAAATATTAACCTTACAACTTGAACAAGTAGAAAGAGAGCAGCAAAAGAAGCCCCTGGGTGCCACAAGAAAGCAAATAATAAAAATTAGAGCAGAATTAAATGAAATAGAGAACAGAAAAACAACTGAAAGAGTTAAGAAGACCAAAAGCTGGTTCTTTGAAAAGATAAGCAAAATCGATAAACCACTGGCCAAACTTACAAAAGAAAAACAGGAGAGGAAGCAAATAACCCAAATAAGAAATGAGTTGGGTGATATCACAACAGACCCAACTGAAATTAAAAGAATCATAACAGAATACTATGAAAAATGGTACTCCAACAAATTTGAAAACTTAGAGGAAATGGACAAATTTCTAGAAACACACTACCTACCTAAACTAACACAAACAGAGGGAGAACAACTAAATAACCCTATAACAAAAGAAGAGATCGAAAAGGGAATTAAAAAACTCCCAACCAAAAAAAAAAGCTCTGGCCCTGACGGCTTCACTGGAGAATTCTACCAAGCTTTCAGAGAAGAGTTAACACTACTATTACTACAGGTATTTCAGGGTACAGAAGAAGACAGAATACTCCCAAACTCATTCTATGAAGCCAGCATAACCCTGATACCAAAACAAGCTAAATACACTACAAAAAAATTACACAGCAATATCTCTCATGAACACAGATGCAAAAATCTTCAACAAAATTCTAGTCAATAGAATTCAAAAACATATCAAAAAAATAATTCACCATGACCAAGCAGGATTCATACTAGGTATGCAGGGATGGTATACAACATTAGAAAAACAATTAACGTAATCCATCACATAAGTAAAACAAAAGACAAGAACCACATGATCTTATTAATTGATGCAGAACAGGCATTTAACAAAGTCCAACACCCATTCATGATAAAAATTCTCAGTGAAATAGGAATAGAAAGGGAATTCCTCAACATAATTAAGGGCATTTATACAAAGCCAACAGCCAACATCATCCTAAATGGACAGAGTCTGAAAGCATTCCCCTTGAGAACGGGAACCAGACAAGGATGCCCTTTATCATCACTCTTATTCAACACTGTGCTGGAGGTCTTAGCCAGAGCAATTAGGCTAGAGAAATAAATAAAGAGCATCCAAATTGGTAAGGAAGAAGTAAAAGTATCCCCATTTGCAGATGATATGATCTTATACAGAGAAAACTCCAAAGAATCCACAAGAAAACTACTCGAACTAATAGAAGATTTCAGCAAAGTGTCAGGATACAAGATAAACACACAAAAATCTGTTGGATTCCTTTACACCAACAAAGAGAACTTCAAAGAGAAAATCACCAAATCAACCATTTACAATAGCCGCCAAGAAGATAAAATACTTAGGAATAAATCTAACCAGAGACATAAAAGACCTGTACAAAGAAAACTACAAGACACTACTGCAAGAAACTAAAAGAGACTTACAGAAGTGGAAGAACATACATTGCTCATGGATAGGAAGACTCAACATTGTGAAAATTTCAACTTTATCCAAAGCAATCTACAGATACAGTGAAATCCCAATCCAAATTCCAAGGGCATTTTTTAATGAGGTGGAGAAACAAATCAATTTCATATGGAAAGGGAACAGGCCTTGGATAAGTAAAGTATTACCGAAGAACAAAGTGGGAGGCCTCACACTAACTCATTTTAGAACCTATTATACCACTATGGTAGTCAAAACAGCCTGGTACTGGTACAACAACAGATACATAGACCAATGGAATAGAACTGAGAATCCAGATGAGAATCCACCTATGAGCAGCTATTTGACAAAGACCCAAAGTCCATTAAATGGGGAAAAGACAGCCTCTTTAACAAATGGTCCTGGCATAACTGGATATCCATCTGCAAAAAAACTGAAACAAGACCCATACCTCACACCATGCACAAAAACTAGCTCAAAATGGATGAAAAACCTAAATATAAAATCTAAAACAATAAAGATCATGGAAAAAAAATAGGGACAACACTAAGAGCCCTAATAACTGGCATAAACCGAATACAAAACATTACTAACAATGCACAAACACCAGAAGAGAAACTAGATTAACTGGGAGCTGCTAAAAATCAAACACTTACGCTCATCAAAAGACTTGCCAAAAGAGTAAAAAGACAACTTACAGACTGGGGAAAAAAGTTTGGCTATGACAAATCTGATCTGGGTCTAATCCCTAAAATCTACAAGATACTGCAAAACCTCAACAACAAAAAGACAAACAACCCAATTTTAAAAAAATGGGCAAAGGATATGAACAGGCACTTCACCAAAGAAGATATTCAGGTAGCTAACAGATACATGAAGAAATGCTCACGATCATTAGACATTAGAGAAATGCAAATCAAAACTACAATGAGATATCATCTCACCGCAACAAGGCTAGCATTAATCCAAAAAACACAAAATAATAAGTGTTGGAGAGGTTGTAGAGAGACTGGAACACTTTACACTGCTGGTGGGAATGTAAAATGGTACAACCACTTTGGAAATGGATGTGGTGCTTCCTTAAAAAGCTAGAAATAGAAGTACCATACGATCCAGCAATCCCACTCCTTGGAATATATCCCAGAGAAATAAGAGCCATCACACAGATAGATATATGCACACCCATGTTCACTGCAGCACTCTTCACAATAGCAAAAAGACAGAAATAACCTAGCTGCCCATCAACAGATGAATGGATAAACAGATTATGGTATGTTCACACAATGGAATACAACACAATGATAAACATCTCATAACATGGATAAATCTGGAAGGCATTATGCTGAGTGAAATTAGTCAATCGCAAAAGGACAAGTACTGTATGAGACCACTATTGTAAGAACTCAAGAAAAGGTTTAAACACAGAAGAAAACATTCTTTGATGGTTACGAGGGTAGGGCGGGAGGGAGAAGGGAATTCACGAACTAGATAGTAGACAAGAATTATCTTAGGTGAAGGGAAGGACAACATACAATACAGGGGAAGTCAGTACCTCTGGACTAAACCAATAGGTAAGAAGTTTCCTGAATATAACCAAACACTTTGACGGACAGTGTAGCAGAGGTAGGGGTCTAGGGACCATGGTTTCAGGGAACATCTAGGTCAACTGGCATAACAAAGTTCATTAAGATAATGTTCTGTATCCTACTTTGGTGAGTGGTGTCTGGGGTCTTAAAAGCTAGCAGGTGGCCATCTAAGATGCATCAATAGGTCACAACCCACCTGGAGCAAAGGAGAATGAAGAACACCAAAGACACAAGGAAAATATTAGCCCAAGGGACAAAAGGGGCCACATAAACCAGAGACTCCATCTGCCTGAGACCAGAAGAACTAGATGGTGCCCAGCTACCACAAATGACCACCCTGACAGTGAACACAACAGAGAGTCCCTGATGGCACAGGAGAAAAGTGTGGAGCAGAACTCAAATTCTAGTAAAAAGACCAGACTTAATGGTCTGACTGAGACTGAAGGAAGCCCAGAAGATATGGCCCCTGGACTCTCTGTTAACCCAGAACTAAAACCACTACTGAAGCCAGCTCTTCAGACTAAGAATAGACTGGACTATAAGACATAAAATGATACTCGTGAAGAGTGTGCTTCTTAGTTCCAGTAGATACATGAGACTAAATGGGCAGCTCCTGTCCAAAGGCGAGATGAGAAGACAGAAAGGGACAGGAGCTGGTTGAATGGACATGGAAAATCCAGGGTGGATAGGAGGAACGCGTGGTCACATTGTAGGGATAGCAACTAGGGTCACATAACAATGTATGTATAAATGTTTGTATGAGAAACTAACTTGAGCTGTAAACTTTCACCTAAAACACAATAAAATAAATAAATAAATAATTCGAAACTCTAAGTCTGATGTATGTAACTCTTTTAAATTTTTAGGAAGAAAGTGAACAATCATCATGAAATAAGTAACATACAATAATATAGTTTGCTTTGGTAAGCAGTAGCATAATCCCATTAGAATTACCTTCTAAGGAGCTACGGAAGTGGAAAATAGCGTATTACAGTTTGATTATTTTTAATAATTTTCTAGACAACCAGGTGTGATTCTGGAAATATTTTCAATTTTGACGTTTAACAAATATATAAATGTGTAACTGTACTGGGACAAGGGGAAGAAAAAAATGTGCGCCCTGATAGTAGAAAGGGAAGAAATAATACAACCTACATCAAAATATAAGGTTATCAGCAAAGTAGTGTGATGAACTGGAGAAATAAAGGTAGTGGGTCAAGGGGACCTGATTATGAATCCTGTCTTCCAATCACCCACTCTAGAATTATGAGTCACTCAACCATTCTGGGGCTCAGCCTCCTCCAGAACAATGATAAGGTTCAACTTAATGATCTCACAGATTCCTTTCAACTCAAACGTTCTGGGAACATGGCCATTTCACAAAGGAGAGTGTTATGGGTTGCCTGGTGTCCCCTCAAAAATATGTGTTGTAAATCCTAGCCCATAATCCAAATGGTCATAATTCTATTTGGGAATGGGTCATCTTTGTTATGTTGATGAGGCAGGATTAATCTAAGGTGTTCTTGAGTCAATCTCTTTTGAGATATAAAAGATTAAACAAGTAAGCAAGAGATGCAAAGATGGGGTAAGACAGATAGATGCCAAGCCACATGGACATCTCCAAGGCACCAGGAAACAAACTGAAGAGACAAGGGCCTTTCCCCAGAGCCAACAGAGAGAGAAAGCATTTCCCTAGAGCTAGTGCCCTGAATTTGGACTTCTAGCCACCTAAACTATGAGAAAATACATTTCTGTTTGTTAAAGGCATCCACTTCTGGTATTTCTGCTACAGCAGCACTAGGTAACTAAGACAGACAGCTTAAATAGAAAGGCCATTGTACTTTGTCCTTAAGGATTGCAATACATGTTCTTTCTTTTTTTCTAAATACCTACCCAGTTCTAACTTTTGCCAGCTTCGGACATGAGATACTAAACAGTGGTTGATGTGCAACTTTTGGAAGGGAAACACAATAATTAAGTCACAGATGCTCTGGGAAAATTCAATGACATAGAAAGAACAGAAAAGAAAAAGCAGAGAAGAAGCCACACTGTGGCCCACATGTGAAGTCTGGAAAAGGGCTACAGAAGATTCCTTTGATCCCTGATCCAGAGCCCATTAGCAAGAGCTCAAAGCATCTACCACCTCGGCTGGGCGGCTGGGCGAGAAGGCCGCCCAAGTGAGGCAGAAGCCTGTGGAGTGCACCACACTGGGAGAGGCCCAAGCAGCTCCCCCTCCTGCCTGCAAAGCAAGTTTACTGCAAGTTCAGAACCAAGTACAAAATGAGGTATTCTCAAGAAGTCTAAACGGATCAAGAGCAAAGACAGTGAGAGGAAATAATCACATAGCTTTAAATTTCAGTTCTGACTACCCACTCAGGTTGTGATTCTGAGAAGGGACCGTGCAATGAGTGGTCATCTGGACAGGTCCCTTTGGGTCTTATCAACCTGTAAGCCAGCCATGTGTGTCCCACCAGCCCAATTTAGCATCTATTTGGGGTTTCATTTCTTCTGCTCTAGGAGCTCCCACTCACTTCTGCCTTTGGCTCCTTCCTTCTTAATGTAGCCCTCATAGCCTTCTCACAGTTACTGGTTTGCCAGGTTTCGTGCTATGTCAATGATGGAAAATTTGTACATGGAAATCTAGTTGTAAAAGAAGAGTTCTAGGTCCCTCTCCTAGGAGGACATTGGTGGTTCACTGGTACAGTTCTTGACTTCCAAGGGGGAGACCCAAGTTCAATTCCCGGCCAACGAGTCTCAGAAGCAGCCACTACCTGTCTGTCAGTGGAGGCTTGTTTGTTGCTATGATGCTGAACAGGTTTCAGTGGAGTTTCCAGACTAACACAGATTAGGAAGGAAGGCCTGGTGATCTACTTCTGAAAATCAGCCAACGAAAACCTTATGGATCACAACAGTCCAATCTGCAACTGACTATGGGGATGACACAGGACTGAGCAATGTTTTGTCCCATTGTGCATGGGGTTGCCATGAGCTGGGGGCCAACTTGACAGCAGCTAACAACAACAGGCTCCTATCTGTTCTCATCAAACAGGTCATTTGCTAGCACTTTACAAGCAAAGTACTGGGATGGAGGCAAAGAGTTTGAAAAGCATGCAAACAAGGGGTTGTACTTGAATATGGAGGAGTTTTATTTAAAGTGTTAGAGAACAAGATAGTACAGGAGTTATCCTGAAGACCAACTGTAAGAGAACAGACCTCTGCAGATGATTTATTAAAGAAGTCCAAAACACATTTTAGAAGATTTCTTGGAAGCCTCAGAAATATGAAAGAAGCCATGGCTTATAAGAAAAACAGAGAAGAGCAAGGAGGAAAAATCCTTAGATGAAAAGTCAGCAGGAACAGATGGAAACACAACTAGTTGTGACAGAGATAGAGATAAATATTTCCAAGGAAATAAAAAAATATACACAAATCAAAATTCACACTGGAATAAACAATCAGAATTTATAAAGATAATAGGAGTGGAGGTAATACTGAAGTACTGAAGAAGACTTTCCTGCACTTAAAAAATAGAGTAAAATTAATGAAAATGTCTAATAATATATCCTAGAAAAATTATTAAAACACAAGGATAAAGAAATATCCTTGAAAAAAAAAGTTAATACTCTGATTAAAAAAATAGCAACAATTATCCACTCCTCTCTGTATCCACGCCCTTTGCTATATCCATGCCCTCTGCAATGATATCGCCTGTCATTGAGAGATTTTGCTGAAGATCATTCAAAAACAGTTGGAGCAGTATATCAACAGGGAGCTGTCAGAAAGTCAAGCTGGATTCAGAAGAGGATGTGAAACGGGGGTATCAATGCTGATGTCAGAGGGATCCTGGCTGAAAGCAGAGACTACCAGAAAGATGTTTACCTGTGTTTGACTGACTATGCCAAGACATTCATTCAACTGTGTGGATCATAACAAATTACGGATAACATTGTGAAGAATGGAAATTCCTGAACACTTAATTGCACTCATGTGGAAACTGTACATAGACCAAGAGGCAGTTGTTTGAACAGAACAAACGGACACTGCGTGGTTTAAAATCAGGAAAGGTGTGTGTCAAGGTTCTATCCTTTCACCATACTCATTCAATCTGTATGCTGAGCAAATAATGCAAGAAGCTGGCCTATATGAAGAAGAACGTGGCATCAGGACTAGAGGAAGACTTATTAACAACCTGTGATACGCAGTTCACACAACCTTGCTTGCGAAAGTGAAGAGAACGTGAAGCACTTACTGATGAAGATCAAAGACTGTGGCCTTCAGTATGGATTGCACCTCAACATAAAGAAAACAAAAGTCTTCACAAGTGAACCAATAAGCAACGTTACGCTAAACAGAGAAAATATGGAAATGGTCAAGGATTTCATTTTTCTTGGATCCACAATCAATGCCCATGAAAGCAGCCATCAAGAAATCAAACAAATTATTGCACTGGGCAAATCTGCTGCAAAAGACCTCTTTAAAGTGTTGAAACGCAAAGATGTCACTTTGAGGACTAAGGTACACCTGACCCAAACCATGGTATTTTCAATCACCTCATATGCATGCAAAAGCTAGACAATGAATAAGGAAGACTGAAGAAGAATTGATGCCTTTGAGTAATGGTGTTGGCAAAGAATATTGAAGATATCATGGACTGCCAGAACGAACAAGTCTGTCTTGGAAGAAGTACAGCCAGAATGCTCCTTGGAAGCAAGGATGGTGAGATTATGTCTCACATACTTTGGACATATTATCAGGAGGGACCAGTCCCTGGAGAAGGTCATCATGCTTGGTAAAGTAGAAGGTCAGCAAAAAAGAGGAAGATACTCTATGAGATGAACACACAGTGGCTACAACAATGGGCTCAAACGTAGCAACAATTGTTAAGGATGGCGCAGGACCGGGCAGTGTTTCGTTCTGTTGTACATAGGGTCGCTATGAGTAGGAACCAACACGAGGGCACCTAACAACTACTACCAAAACCATAGAGAGAAGGAGCCCTGGTGGCACAAGAGTTAAGCACCTGGCTGCTAACTGAAAGGTTGGTGGTTTGAACCTACCCAGCCGCTCCATAAGAGAAAGACCTCGCGAGCTGCTTCCATGAAGATTATAGCCGAGAAAACCCTATGGGGTAGTTCTACTCTGTCATATGGGGTTGTTATGAGTTGTAATCGACTCGACGGCACCCAACAACATGGAGAAGTGGCATCTATTTCTCCACCCCTTGAGCCTGGTCTGGTTCTATGACTTGCATTTGCCAATAGAATGTGTCGGAATTAGCTATATACTGGCTCCAAGCCTTTCTTGGAGCCTTGCCATATGAACAAGCTAAGGTGACCTGCTGAAGGATGAAAGAGACAGCATGAAGGAGAGAAAGCCCCGATGTCCTAGCCTCAACCATCAAAGATCAGTCAGCCTGCCAGTGCCCCAGATGTGAGAGATCCCAGCCAAGAGCAGAGCCATTTATCTACCCCACAGCTGACCACAGAGGCAGGAGTGGGTCCACCTGAGACCACAACACCACAGAGACAACCCAAAGACTCAGAAGCAACAACAAAGGTTTCTTGTTGTAAGCCCTTGAGTTTTGAAGTTGTCTGTAACACAGCACTAGCTAACTGACTCACCAGAGAAGAGCAAGACCATGAGAATGACCTCATTCTTTTCCTCTGTCACTCCAAGTTCAAAAGACTATGGAGTTTTGGAGAAAAAGATTTTAGCTGAATATTTTGTATCAAGCCAAGTTGTGAAGCTGCTATTCAGAAGGAAAAAACAAGAGAAATGAATTCTCAGGTAAGCAAGGATCAAAAACTATGTCTCCAATTTGCTGTTCTCAAACACATGACTTGAAGATACACATCAGTCTACCATGAGATAAACAAAAACTATCATTTCAGTCATGAAAAAACCATAAATGAACAACTGAGGGATCCTGACACCAAGAAAATATACCTATTTAAGCTAGATAGCTGCTATACATGATGACCAAGCTGAAGTCAAGTATAGAAACAACTCCGAAAACAGAAGAGTGAAACACTAACTCAGTACTAATCAGGTACATGAAAACCCAAGTCAAATTAACAAATACTTGTCCAAGGCAAAGTGATAACGAGAAAAAAGAAAGAGATAAAACTACATTAAATCCTTTGGCAAATATGCAGGAGAGACAAATGTTACTATTTTACTCCTGAACGGTAAGCTGCGGACCCATCTGAAAAATACAGTTTCCACAAAAATTGAACGTAAAGGATGTAAAATCAAAACATATATTTTCCAAATCACTAGGAAAATGGAAGCTAACAAAACACAGCCCACATCAAGACAAACAGCGAAAAACAAAATGACAAAACAAAAATTACCAGTGATTTAAACTCTCTTAACCAAAAATAAGTGCCTCAGGCAGAGGTAAAACACAAAGGGCTATTCTATTTGTAGAAGTGAAAGGTCTACAATAAAGAGAATAGCAAAAGAGTGCTCGTCAGGATCAGCACCAATAAAACCAGGCTAATGGAAACCAAAAGGGAATGTGTGTACTAAAATGAATTAATGAAATGTATATTTTAAGGCAAGAAGCAATACATGAGATTAATGGTGTCATTTTATATTGATAAAATAGGCACTTAAGACTGAAACTCTAACATTCATAAACCTTTCTGTTCCCAATAACCTGGCATCAAAATAAATACACCAGTAGCCCTCTTATCTGATGAAATCAGGGGATTTTGTTTACTTTAAAACATGGAAAGGTACTTACATTTGGTAATCTTTTAATGTAGCGCCAACACTGATTTGCATTCAGTGTTATCTTTCTTACATAAAACATATTCATTTCCTATTCCTAGTTTTCATTTCTTTTAAAAGAATGAGTCTTAAAACACTTGCAAAGCAATCTGAGTGCAAAATCCTTCCAGATTTTTATGATTTTTTTTTTCCTTCATCTTTTAGAGTTGCAAGATCAACAAGAGTTTTTTTATTGGACTCAATTTTATGACATTTTTCTGATGTTTCCATTTAGTGTTCATCATATATAATTAAACATCGTGATTAAAAAAAATGTATAACTAGCATAAGCAAGTTTGAGTACAAAGAAAATCAAGTCGTGGTAAAGCATAAACTCAACTGGTGGGCACCAAAATGTGTGGACACATTAGTACTTGCCTGCCACTAGCACTCCGTGTGCAGTGGGCACCAGCCAGTGTGACTGATGGAGAGAGAGACACAGAGTCTGTTAATTAGGCAAGGCAATTATAGAAAAACTGGTTGAACAAGTTTTCACAAAAAGCAAACTATAACAAAATCATGAAAAAAATGGACAGAATGTGCTATTAAATAACAGTCCAGTTTTAATTATTGAGAAATATGGCAGAAATGTGAATAAATACAAAGTTCTTACATGAAAATACCAAAGATCATTAAGTTCCCATTCCAAATACATTATTCTATAGCTTTTATGTGATATGAATTTCCAATGGGATTTTTTTTGAAACTTCAAAAATTATTGTTAACTTTATTAGTAAAACTAAACAGGCAAGCAGAATTTTAAAAAAATGAAAAGTAATAAACATAAGATCTATTATGAAGTTATAAAAAAAAGAGCAGTATTGATAAAAAGTGAATAAATGGAATAGAATAGGCAGATAACCCTGAAATAGATCCTAAGACATATAAAAATTTAATATATGTTATATAAAAGATTGCAGATCAATGGGAAAAGAGTTACAAATAGCACTGCAGAAGACTCATTTCGCATAATACACTAAAATAAATTCCAAATAGACCCCAGAGTTAAATGTAAAAAGATAAATCATAAAAAAAAGAATAAGATGAGCATGCAGAAAATTATTTAACTTCCTGCCCAGTGGGAATTAAATATGAGATATTAAATATGAGAGAAATAGAAGAAGCCACAAAGTGAAGATCAATAGATTTGATGACATAGAAATTAAAAATTAGAAATTCTTCATGACAAAAATTTTCACACACACACACACACACACACACACACACACACACCCATTTGCAAAAGCATGAAAAATGCTGAAATATTTAAAGTGGCCTTAAAGGAAACAAGACTTTAGCATGCCAATAGGAGCCCTAGTGGCGCAATGGTTAAGCATTTGGCTGCTTAGACAAAAGTTTGGTGGTTCGAACCCACCAGCAGCTTTGCAGAAGAAAGACCTGGCGATCTGCTCCTATAAAGATTACAGTCTAGAAAACCCTATGGGGGTAGTTCTGCTCTGTCACATGGGGTCACTATGAGTCAAAATTGAAAACCAACAATATGCCAGTAGTGCAAAGGACCTCTTCAGACAATTCGCGAAAGAAATAATAAATGGCTAATAAACATCTTAAACTACTCAACTCCACAGATGATAAAAGAAACAAAATTAAAGCAATGAAGGGCCATTTTTGCTTTACAAAACTGACAACAAAATTTAAAAACCCGTAATGCTAAATGCTGAGGCTGGCATGGGGAGACACACACACACAGAGACATAGTTTTCAAATTTTATACACTAAGCATACTTTAATTTTATAAATATGATAAACAAATTTACTTTTCTGAAGATGGGTTACTAACTTTGGGTGAATTTAGAGGTCAGCTCCTGCCCCACTACATTTCAGTATTTTCATCAGTGTCTGCATGATGGCATAGTGTATGAACTTAACAGCTTTGTGTCTGACCCAACCAGGAGACTCTATGAATTCAGAATGACACTGTTAAACGCTGCGGTGATCAGAAATAAACAGGATGAAATTCAAAAGGAATCTTTGCTGGGTCACTTACTAATTAGATAAACTAATTACATGATGTAGTGTAGAGAATGAGTACACACGTGTCTGGAACAGATGTAGGAGTTGGTGGACCAGACACTGAATACAAATTAGAAAGCCAGTATATAAAATCAAGTACATTATCGAAACATAAATCAATGAATAAAACATGAAATTAATTCCTCCACCCTATTTGTATGTATATCATAGTCTCTTATGAATCTCACCTACAAGTTTTGGATTAACAGTTTAAGAAAAAAGGCTCAAAGGAAAACATTATAAAGAAGAGAATCTCTTAAGAAGTGAGATCACGTATCCCAAAGGGGAAGCACTATTGAAAAGATTAAAAAGTTTTGGGATAGATGACAGGTAATTATTAAGTAGCTGGTAATGGCCAAGTGGGGCCCTGGTGGCCAAGTGGTTAAGAGCTCAGCTGCTAACCAAAAGGTCGCCAGTTCGAATTCACCAGCCGCCCCTTAGAAACTCTATGGGGCAGTACTACTCTGTCCTACAGATAGGGTCGCTATGAGTTGGAATCAACTTGACGCCAACAGGTTTTAGTTAATGACCAGTTATAAGGAGCCCTGGTGGCAAAGTGGGTTAAGCACTCAGCTGCTAACCAAAAGGTCAGTGGTTCGAACCCACCAGCTGCTCCACTGGAGAAAGAAGTGGCAATCTGTTTCTGTAAAGAGTATAGCCTCAGAAACCCTATGAGGCAGTTCTACTCCATCCTTTATGAGTTGGAATAGACTTGATGGCTAAGTTTTTTTTTTGTTTGTTTGTTTGTTTTTTTAACAGCCAAGCTGACTCCTGTATCCTGAGAAAATACCAAACACAGTCTGAGGAACTCATGCAAAAATCATGCCACCTCCCTCACTCCCACCCGCCTACCCACTCCTAACTACACACATAGTAACAAACACACTTTTATTTGGAACATGTTACTCAGTGCAGAGATATGGGGAAAAGATACCAAAAACAATAAGGAGGGGAGGGGAGGAAGGAAAGAAGGAGGGAGGGAGGGAAGAAAAGAAGGAAAGAGGGAGGGAGGGAGGGAGGGAGGAAAGAAGGAAAACTGCTTGGAAACATCTTCCATAGGAAGGAAGGTATTCTTCTGAAAAGACAGAGTGAAGACAGATCTGGGTTTGAATCTTAGCTGGCCCTGTCTGTTACTGTGCCTCATTCCTCCTCTATAAATTGAAGAGGATAATAAATGAAATATGTCTCTAAAAGTTTCAGGGAGAAATGATAGTATTTGACAGGAGATGTCATATTTGCAGAAATGTCCCAGAACAGGAAAATGGAGTAAATAGGACAGAAAAAATACATAAGATGTAATTCAAGAAAATGTTAGAGAAATAAAAGAAACAGATTGAAAGTACACACTGTGTACCAAAAAAAAATTTTGATACATAACAATAAACATAAAGTTGTTGTTGTTAGTTACCGTCAAGTTGATTCCGACGCACAGCAACCTCATGTAACAGACTAGAACTGCCCTACAGCGTTTCCTAGGCTGTAATCTTTATGGGAGTAGATCGCCAGGTCTTTGACCCAAAGTGGCTGGTGGGTTCGAACCACCAACCTTTCGATTAACAGCCGAGCATTTAACCATTGTGTCAACAAAAATCACTCCTTGCTGTTGAGTCAATTCCGACTCACAGCAACACTACAGGACAGAGTAGAACTGCCCCACAGGGTTTCCAAGGCTGTAATCTTACAGAAGCCGACTGCCACATCTTTCTCCCACAGAACGGCTGGTGGTTTCGAACTGGAGACCTCTCTGTTAGCAGCCGAGCACTTAACCATTGTGCCACCAGGCTCCTTGTTGTGCCACCAGGGCTCCTAAAAGATAAAGTTAGTGGACTTCAACAGTAAAGAATAATCTTTTGGCACCCAAAAAAGAAAAACCAAACCCATTGCCTTCGATTCCAACTCTCAGTGACCCTATAGGACAGAGTAGGGCTGCACTATAGGGTTTCCAAGGAGTGGCTGGTGGATTTGAACTGCCGTCCTTTTGGTTAGCAGCTGAGCTCTTAACCACTGTATGACAAGGGCTCCACAGAAACATAGATATCTTGAAGGCAAAGACACCAGCCAGCCTTGTACTTCTCAGCAGCGTGTAATATTGGGACATAGTACAAGGCCGCCAAAATCCTCAGGAAAAGAAAGTCAAGACATAAATAAAAAAACTATCTAGTGAAAGGACTAGTAGTGATCATTGGATACATTTAATCAAAGAATGAAAATTAAGGCAACTGTGAAAACTCTGGTTACTGAATAAAATAGAAATGGTATATACTATGACAGTATACAAATGGGGTAATCAACAAAACAGGAGTAGAAGTTGAGCGGTTGGGAAGTACACTGGTTGACTTATCTGTTATAGCCAGAGTAAAAACATTTAAGTTTAAAGCTGATAAAGGAAAAGGGGTGGGATGTAAGTATATTAAAGATATAAAGATAAACACAAGAAAAGCTTAAAAAAACAGTATAATCAACAAATATTAGGTGTCGGAGGAAGGACTGGAAAGTAGAAATAAGAGGAATTACACTAATTTCTTCATTGGTCTTAAAGGGCATCAATCGATACTAAGTAAATATTGTTAACTAAAATAACTATAAAGCTAGTTACAAAGGTTGTCACTAAAAGAGTTATTTTCATACAACCTTTCCAGAAGAATAGAAAAAAACAAATGAACACATGTAGACAAAATGCAAACACAAGGAATTAAACCAAGAATAACAAAATAAGATTATACAACCAAGACTAAACACATCTGTTATATAAATAAATATATTTGTATTATATTCAGAAGTCAAAAGGAAAATACCTGCAGACTGGCTTCCAAAGTGGGAGAAAAACAACAACAAATGGTATGCTATATATAAGAGACATGTAAAGCAAAGTAAATCAGAAAAGTTAAACAATAAAATAAAAGCACGGCAAAGGCATGCCAGGCAAGTATCAAAGAAAAATCAGGAATCATGTTCTTAACACCAAATATATTTAATTCAAAGCCGAGAGCATCCAGAAAGGCAAAGCTACTTTATAACTGAGAGGGTACAATCCACAATGACCATCTAGCATTCATAAATATGGCACCAACATTTATACAACAAAACCTATATGAAATAAGGTTTTTATACTGCAAAATTTATGTGAAATAATAAATACAGAAGTATTGCAATTTACCTTTCCGCTGAAGAATGTTCAAGTGAGCAAGTAATAACACAATTACTAAGCAGTTCTAATTGATATGAAAATGGAATTCCATACCCTGAAAACAGAGCATGCACCTTTTTTACAAATCTCCATGGAATGTTTTGACCACTAATTAGGCCAAAACTAAAACCTCAATAAAGTACAAAAGTAGAAATGAGATAGGTAATAGTTTCTGATCACAATGCAATAAAAGTAGAAACATACAACAAAACTAGAAAACCAAATGACCCAACCACCTGAAAAAAAAATTAATTCTCCAAAATGAACTTTGTGTCAAAAATGAAATCAAAACGAAGAAAACAGAATATGCAGAAAATACTGCAAATTAAATGCTCTCAGTCCTCCATGAGATGGATTAGCATGGTGGCTGCAATAGGCCCAAACACACCAAAGATGATGAGCATGGCGCAGGGTCCGGCAATGTTTTGTTGTTATCCGCAACGTTGCCATGAGTCAGAGCCGACTTGACAGCAACCAACAACAACAACCGTCAGAATACACGTAATGTGCTCAAAGGAAAATCCACAGCCTTAGAAACTTACAGTGATAAAAAAGAAGCAATAAGTCGTTTATTTAGGAATTACATATCGACATCAACAAACCCAGGGCCAATAAATTAGATAAGCCCTTAACAAACCAAATTAAAAAAGAAAACATCGAAGTGTGACTCCAGAAATAACCACAGACACAGAGGATAAAAAAATAAATCGTAAAAACCACTGGGCTCAAAAATACTCTAATAAATGTAAAAACCTGGATGAATGAATGATTTTCTACTTTATCAATTAACACAAATGAAACTGCAATAAGTTTTCAAACAACCCTTCCTAAAATGCACCAAGCTTAACCAGTTTTGCACACGTGAATTCTACCAATCCTTAAAGGAAAAGATGCCAATGCTATTTGCAGTACACATGGTAAGGAAGGAACGCTTTCGATTCTTTCTCTGAAACCAGCATACCACGCACACTAAACCTAAAAAAAGATAGCACACATACCGAAAACGAACAAAAATCCAGACAGATCAATTTCGCTTATATTACCAACTCAAAAATCTTAAACCAAATATGGACATGCAGAATTGTGCGACACAATGGGATTTGTAACAAGGGTTGTTCAATATTGGAAACTATATCAATGTAATTCTTCATGTTGACAAATAAGAGAAAAAACTTGTGTGGTTCTCCATTAACGCTGAAAAGGAATTTGACAAAATTTAATCAAATTTAAGATTTATCCATTCTTGCTTTTTAAAAACTTTTAATAAAATAGGAAAATATGGAGACAGCATTAATACCGTAATGATGACTAACATTTATATAAACCAAAAAAACCCAAACCCATTTCCGTCGAATTGATTCCGACTCATAGTGATCCTACAGGACAGAGGAGAACTGCCCCATAGAGTTTCTAAGGAGCAGCTGGTGGATTCGAACTGCCGACCTTTTGGTTAGCAGCTACAGTGCTTAACCACTGCACCACTAGGGCTCCAACATTTATACACTGTTTATTATATGCCAGGCACTGTTCTACAAGGATGTTATTATTAGTTTCCTAAAGTAATGGTGAAGAGGAGAAAGATGTGGCAGTCTGCTTCCATAAAGATTACAGACTTGGAAACCCTATGGGGCAGTTCTACTCTGTCCTTCAGGGCGCTATGAGTCAGAATTGACTCAGTGGCAATGGGTTTAAAGTAATGGTGAACTCTACCACCTGTCTGTCAGACTGTCATACTGTGGTGGCTTGCATGTTACTATGGTGCTAGAAGTTATACCACTGGTATTTTAAATACCAGCAGGGTCAACTATAGTGGACAGGTCTCAGTGGCACATCCAGATTAAGACAGACTAGGAAGAAAGGCCTGGTGATCTACCTCTGAAAATTATCCAATGAAAACCCTAGGGATCACAATAGAATACTGTCTGATATAGTGCTGGAAATGAGCCCCTTTGGGTAGAAGGCACTCCAAATGTACAGTGGCCGCAACAATGGACTCAAGTCTATCAACAACCAAGATGGCACAGGACCAAGCAATGTTTCCTTCTGTTGTCCAAGGGGTCGCCATGATTCAGAGCCAGCACGAGGGCAGCTACAACAACGATGGTGAACTAAGGCAGTGGAAGGGGGAATACAGGGAGGAGTGGGGACAAAGTCAAAGCTGTAGGAGTCTTGATTCATTCTTGAAAGTTGGAAGAACTGTCTAGTTGCCAATCCAACAGAGGAAGAAACATCTAAAGTCTCTCTCCCCAGGTTCCCTTGGCCCTCTTGACAGGATATGTTAGGAGGCTGTTTTACTGGTAGCTAATAAAGCACTCAACCTCATCTAAGAGCAGATCTAGAACACAGCAGGTGGCAAGTACATTACTCAGAGCACAAATATTTACTGAGTGCCTACTGGTGCCAGACACTATTCTAGAGCTAGGGATCTACCAATACGTGTGCGCGCACACGCGTGTGTGTGTGTGTAGGCAGGGAAGGTACCTGTCTTCCTCTAGCTTACTTTCTGGTCCTAAATCTAAAAGCCAGAGGAATTGAGCAGTACAAACCTTCATTAATTATTAAGTAACACTCTCAAAGTCTCAGGCACTGGGGAAAATAAAAACAAAAATGTGGCCCTTTCCTAAACAGCTCAGGGTGTCCACAAGGACTTGAATGCAGTCTAGAAACTGATGAGCTGCAAATATCTTGGCAGAGCTCTGTTAAAAAGTCAAAGAAGGAAGTCTTTAGAAAGTCATCAAACAAAAATGCAAGAGAAACATCCATTAGAAGCTCAACAGCTTGGGACAGCCTTGTCTATACAACACATTCAGAGTAACATTTTGAAGAAAACTGACATTTTTAAAAACCAATAAAACCTACTCTCCACCTACCTTGAAAATGTGAAACAAACCTCAAGAGTCAAGGAAGACTTGAGAACAATATATCCTGGCCTTGGGCAAAAAGAGCGGCACTGCCTCCAAAACATCTATACTGTGAAAAGTACTGCGTGGTACTCAAAGTGCTCTGCGTCCATTACCTCATGGCACAGGGTCCTCTCAAGGCCTTTAACAACCAAGACGGTGCTTGATTCCGAGGCCCTTTCTTTCTCATATTCCTGGATAGTCACGCTAATAGAAAGATTGTAGAGGGTAAAACAGAGCCAACCATGGTTTCCACGTGTCTCATTGCCAAAGATTTAGAAGACAGGCTTGTGATCATTTTTAAGCACAAAACAGCAGATTCTTAGCCACACAGTATCAACTCAGACCAAAATGACTAAAAACCTCACTTGAAGAATTGGCATCACTATTTCCAAAACCAAAATACTTATCAACAAGTAGTTAACATTGGTTAAAAAATAAAAATTATCAAATTGTACTGTATTTTACTACAAGAAGCCATTTCTAAAATGAGAAGCAACAGGCATCCAAGAACTTACCATCACAACATGGTGATCTGCTCAACCTAGTACCTATGTCATCATCGCCTCCACTCAAGTTCACCTTCCATGTCAAAATAACCATTCTAAGACCACTGGGACAGATTTCAAAAGCCCAGCAGACAAGCAGATGGCTCCTAGGGCAATCAAATAACAAAATATTTTATACGATACTACTGTGCAGCCTGATTTTGCCCTAAAGACTCAAACTGCCTACAAGTTCTGAATGCCAGCGTTTCAACAGATCACAACATGCTTGTCTTAATTATCTAGTGCTGCTATAACAGAAATACAAGTGGATAGCTTTAACAAACAGAAATTTATTTTCTCACAGTTTAGGAGGCTACAAGTCCAAATTCAGGGTGCTGGCTCTGGGGGAAGGTTTTTTTTCTCTGTCTGCTCTGGGGGAAGGAAGGTCCTTGTCTCTTTAATTTGTTTCCTGGTTCCTTGGAGATCTCCATGTGGCTTGGCATCAGGCTTCCCCTATCTCTGCTCCTCTTGCTTGCTTGTTTGATCTCTTTTAGATCTCAAAAGAGATTGATTTAAGACACAACCTACACCAATCCTGTCTCATTAACACAACAAACACAACCTATTCCCAAATGAGATTATAACCACAGCCTTAACCCATTGGCCTCGAGTCGATTCTGACCCATAGCAACCCTAGAGGACAGAGTAGAACTGCTTCATAGGGTTTCCTAGGAGCGGCTGGTGGATCCGAACTGCCAACATTTTGGTTAGCAGCTGTATCACTTAAGCCCTGTACCACCAGGGCTCCAAGCCATAGGTATAGAAGTTAGGATTTACAACACATATTTTGGGGGACACAATTCAACCCATAACAAAGCTGTACAACCTGGAAAACAAGGGAAGTTCACTGCCGTGGCTCCAACTGTCCCTGTGTTGTTGCTGTTGAGAGGCGGTCATTCAACAGAACGGGAATACTGCCTGGTTTAAAATTGAAAAAAGTGTGTGGCAGGGTTGTATCTTTCCACCTTACTTATTTAATCTATGTGCTGAACAAATAATTCCAAGAAATCAGACTATATGAAGAAGACCTTAACATCAGGATTGGAAGAAGACTCATTAACAAACTGTGATATGCAGATGACACAACTCTGCCTGCCAAAAATTAAGACGACTTGAAGCACTTACTGATGAAGGTCAAAGACTACAGCCCTCAATATGGAACACCTGAATGTGAAGACAATGAAAATCTTCACAACTGGACCAATGAACAACATCATGATAAATGGAGATAAAACTGAAGTTTCAACAATTTCATTCCACTTGGATCAACAATCAATGTCCATGGAAGCTGCAGTCAATGACTTACTGCACTGGGCAAATCTGTTACAAAAGACCTCTTTACAGTTTTAAAAATCAAAGATGTCACTTTTAGCACCACTAAAAGAAAAAAATCTTGTTTTCACAATTTTCATTTTTCCCTTTAATTTATAAAGGCAAATAGTACTAGACCTTAAATAGAGCAGAACACCCCACGTCTGTATCTCCTCTATCCTCCCATCTCTATTCCTTAGTTTCCTTACCTATCATTGGTTCTTCACCCTGTTTGAAGTTCTTCTAACTGACTGCTTCCCCCTGTCTTTATCTCTGCCTCCTGAGATGGCAAAGGGAGATGGAGAGTAACAGACTGCCATGTATATGTTGGAGTTGGGAGGTGGAGTAGGTGGGAGAGGGCGGCTGATGGGGGGCCAAGTCTCAACCTGTCCTCTGCTCATGTTTCCGAGTAACCTTAATCCTATCCCTCCAATAGTCCTATGTCTGGCCTACTGGTTCCAGGCAATTGGGCTGCCCTAATCCACTCTGGCTGGCCTGTTCCTCCTTGCAGTCTCATGGAAGCTGGCTCACCACGCCACTCAGTGTTGGTATTCTCCCTTTCTGAAATGAACTCGACCTATTTCTTTAGCATTCTGGCGACTTCTCAAGCAGCTAATCTGATAACACTGTTCAACCAGAACATGCCAGTGGAGAAGAACTGTCATAATCAATGTTCCAAGGAACAAAGGCATTTTCCTGCCTAAACCTCAGAGACTAACTGCAATAGGGTGCAAGGTCAAAGAGAGGAAGGCAGGTATTTGAGAGAATTTTGTTTACGTCCAAAGGAATGTGGTTGGAGCCCTGGTGGCACAGTGGTTAAGAGTGGCTAAGTGGTTGCTAACCAAAAGGTCGGCAGTTCAAATCCACCAGCTGCACCTTGGAAACCCTATGGGGCAGTTCTACTCTTTTCTGTAGGGTCACTATGAGTTGGAATCCACTGGACAGCAACAAGTTTGAGTACAAACAAATGTGGGTGTGTAACGGGAGGAGCCACCAGAGTCCTCATGCCTGGGTTTAGGTGAGTCTTCTTCAAAAGAGACCCAGCTTAGATGTGCTGATAACAAAACCTCTTCAAAACGTGGGCAGGACTTCAGAAGTTATTTGGTTTAAATGCACTGCAGTATATTGGAAAAGAAGAGCTGCAGTCTGTAGATCTGCTTGTTACTCACCTCAGGTTCAAGACTGCCTAGAAGCAAAAAGTGAAAGTCTGTAGCAGTGAGTGTTCACCCTGTGTAACTGAATCAAACTGACTCAAACAGAAATTTCTGGTTCTTGATTCCTGACCAAGTGATCCAGAATAAATCATTTAACCTCCCTGAACCTCAATGGACCCATATGTAAAATGGGAATAATGATCAAACTCAACATTACAATTTTTTATACGGAATGTGGTTGGAACCCTGGTGGCATAGTCATTAAGAGTGACTAAGTGGCTGCTAACCAAAAGGTTGGCAGTTTGAATCCACCAACTGCTCCTTGGAAACTCTATGGGGCAGTTCTACTCTGTTTTGAGCTAATGGATGTGAAAGCACTTTATACACAGGGAAAAAAAAGAAAGAAAAATTAATTATTATTGTTTCTCCAAGAAACTCAGAATAAATACTGTGAAATGAGTTTAATAAACATAAAAGTGGAGAATATGGTCTTGAATACTCCTCAGTAAACAATTAATTCAGGTGACCATTAAAAAACTAGCTGCCATTCACTTGCCTCTGGCTCATGGTGACCCCATGTGCGCCAGAGAACTGTGCTCCATAGAGCTTTTAATGGTTGATTTTTCAGAAGTAGATCACCAGACCTTTCTTCCAAAGCAACTCTGCATGGACTTGAACCTCCAGCCTTTCAGTTAGCAGCAGAGTACATTAGCTATTTGTACCACACAGGGACTCCTTGTTGTTGTTGTTAGTTGCCCTTCAGTCAGCTCCAACTCACAGTGACCTTACGTACAACAAAATAAATCATTTCTTGGTCCTGTGCTATCTGCACAAATGTTGGCATATTTGAGCTCATTGTTGTAGCTACTGTATCAATCCATCTCATGGAAGGTTTCCTAGATGACCATTTAACCTCCTAGGTGACCATTAACCAGTTGTCTTCAAATTGATTCTGGCTCATGGCGACTCCATATGTGTCAGAGTAAAACTGTGCTCCATAGGGTTTTCAATGGCTAATTTTTCAAAGTAGATAGCCAGGCCTTTCTTCTGAGGGGCTTCTGGGTAGACTCAAACCTCTAACTTTCTGTTTAGCAGCCAAGCCTGTTAACTGTTTACACCAACCAGGACTAGGTGACCATCACCAGTACCAGGTGAGTTAATTCCGACTCATGGTGGCTCCACGTGTGCCAGAGTAGAACTGTGCTCTACAAGGCTTTCAATGGCAGATTTTCCAGAAGTAGATCACCAGGCCTCTCTTCCAAGGTGCCTCTGGGTGGACTCCAAATTCCAACCTTTCAGTTGGCAGCCAAGCACGTTAACTGTTCGCACCACCCAAGGGCTCCAGGTGACCACTGCTGCTGTTGTTAAGTGCCATCAAGTCAGTTCTGACTCACAGTCATTCCATACATAACAGAACAAACATCACTCAGTCCTGCACCATCCTCACAATTTTGTAACCACTGTGTCAGTCCATCTCATTGAGAGTCTTCCTCTTTTTCTCCGACCCTCTACTTTACCAAGCATGATGCCCTTCTCCAGGGACTGGTCCCTCCTGATAACATGTCCAAAGCAAGTGAGACAAGTTTTGCCATTCTCACTTCTAAGGAGCATTCTAGCTGTACTTCTTCAAAGACAGACTTGTTCCTTCTTCTGGCAGTCCATGGTATATCGAATATTCTTTGTCAACACCATATCTCAAATGCATGAATTCTTGACACTGTCAAGGATTTCATTTTACTTGGATCCACAATCAACTCCCATGGAAGCAGCAGTCAAGAAATCAAATGACATATTGCATGGGACAAATCCGCTGCAAAAGTCTTCACCCTCAGTATGCATGCAAAAGCTAGACAATGAATAAGGAAAGCGACCATTAGTGTCCTTTAAAATGTAACTTATCACATTGCTCCCTTATACCGGCTCATACATACTCCCAGGGTTTCATTCATCTTGATGTTCAATCATCATCAGGTCCTAATGCCCTCTCCATAACAGAACTCTTTCTAATAGCTTTAAGCTGCAAAACTCTCTCTTTTCCTTTGTTCTGATGGATCCTGTTTTCTTATCCATTCTGTGACTCTCCGTCTCTTTATGGGTGCATTGAGTCCATTTACATTCAGTGTAATTATTGATAGATGTGAGTTTGTTGCTGTCATTTTGTAGTGCTTTTTTTTGTGGTGCTGATGTTTTCTTTGTTCTTCTTACTCTCTTGTGCTGAGTTACTTTTGTTTGTGGATTTTTTTTTCATTTCTTTTGTTTTTGTAGGTTTAGTTTTTGCTGAGATTTTATGTATCATTAACTGTTAAAACGTTGGCACAGTGGTTAAAGTGCTCAGCTGCTAACCAAAAGGCCGGTGGTTCGAACCCACCAGCCACTCCATGGGAGAAAGATGTGGCAGTCAGCTTCTGTAAAAACATTACAGCCTTAGAAACCCTATGGGCCAGTTCTACTCTGTCCTATGGGGTCACTATGAGTCGGAATCGACTCGATGGCAACCGGTTTCACTGATTGTCTCTCTCCATTATCCCATAATCCTACCTCTTGTTTCTCCATCAGCCTGCCTGATTGAGGTGGAGGTTTTAGCTTTTAGTTAAAGCGTGCATTTTGATTCTTAATCAAAACAACATATTGCAGTCTGTTTCCCGAACACTTGGAGGAATGCACAGATGTGGTTCACATGGCTCCGCATCCGGAGAAATTATATCATAATTTAATGGCAAAGTGAGAAACTCATGATGCCAGGCATGGTGATGGAAAAATAATTTTCAGTTAGTTATCCGAACTTTTAGGCTATCAGGCAAACATTTACATTAAGGAGAAACATGTGGATGTCTGACTGAATTTTTTGGCGTTCATCTCGATTTTAAATGCCATGTGCCCACAACAGAAAAGCAGCAAAATTCACAGTGACAGCTGACAGAAAGGAGAAAAAGAGACTGTCCATGGGGCTTGCAGGAAAATCGACAGACAACGTGTTTCCATTAGGGCTGGCAAAGGGTTAGGAATCGGGATTCACTTAGACGTTGCACATTAATAGAAGAGATCTGAGGAAGTTAATTTTTCAAAGTCAAAGATCCCTCACTCCCTGAGTGTGGGCTACACTTACTGACTTGTTTTCAAAGAGTAGATTATGGATGGAAAACAGGAGAGGAGGGAGCTTTACAGTTTGGCAATCACTGACAAAACACCACCTCAGCCAGGCGATCAAGGTTAACAGCAACAGTGATAAATCATGCTGACTGCATGTGCCTTTGCTATGATGTGATGAGAAGGGCACTTCACCTCTGTGGTTTTTCTCCACAAAACCCGTCTGTTGTTCTTGGGTACCCTCTATTCCGACTCATAGCAACCCCACGTGACAGAGTAGAACTGCCTCCCTAGGATGTTCTTGGCCGTAATCTTTATGGGAGCAGATTACCAGGTCTTTTTCCCTCAGAGCCACTGGGTGGATTTGAACTCCTAATCTTTTGGTTAGCAGCTGAGCGCTTAACCATTGCACCACCAAACCAAAAAAACCAAACCCGTTGCCATTGAGTTGATTCTGACCCATAGCCACCATACAGGACAGAGTAGAACTGCCCCACAGGGTTTCCAAGGAATGACTGGTGGATTCAAACTGCTGACCTTTGGGTTACCAGCCAAGCTCTTAACCACTGTACCACCAGGGCTTCTTAATCCCAGTCTACCCATGAGAAAAACATCAGGCAAACCTAAATTGAGGGACATCTGACAAGACACCTAAGCACTACTCCTCAAAGCTGTCAAGGCCATCAAAAGCAAGGGAAGTCTGAGAAATTCTCACAGACCAGAGGTTAAGGAGACACGATGCCAAATGTAATGTGGTATCCTCAGTGGGATCCTGGAACAGAAAAAGAATATTAGGGGAAAACTAGCAAAATCTGCATAAAGTGTGGAGTATAGTTAACATCAATGTGCCGGTGTTGGTTTTTAGTTGTGACAAGTATACCATAGTAATGTAAGACATTAACCATAGGGGAAGCTGGATGTAGGGTATATGGGATTTGCAAGTTTTCTACAAATCTAAAATTATTCTGAAATAAAAAGTTTACTTAAAAACGTCAAAGATCACTATCAATTAGAAAATACTAAACAAATCAATTGCTTATATTGGAAACATTTTGTTGAGCTAGAAAGATTGTGAGGTAAGTTATGTGTTGTTGTTGTTTCTGTATCTTCACCTTCCCAGATCAGGCCTCTTTTCCATGTCTTCATTGTCCACCTTTGTGCCCTGGTGCTAGGTGCCTTTTTTCACCACCAGACTGCCGAGTACAGGACTATCTATGGCCCACTATCCCACTCAGGGCCCAAACTAAGTCCCTTTCCCAACCCTTACGCTCAATCTCCATCCCTTGTTCTCCAAGAGGGAACTGATCCATTCATTGGAGCCCTGCTGGCTCAGTGGCTGCTAACCAAAAGGTCAGTGGTTTGGGCCCACCAGATGCTCCACACGAGAAAGATGTGGCAGTATGCTTCCATAAAGATTTACAGGCTTAGAAACCCTATAGGTCCTATAGGGTCACTATGATTCAGAATCGACTCCACAGCAGTGGGTTTGGTTTTGAAATGCAGCAACAGTTCTTAAGTTATCTACAGGCCAACTGAAGTAATGCTGAAAGACAAAGACATGAATTTAATGGGGGAAGGCTCATAAGAGACCTATGTGGGGGCAAGCATGTTTTTTTGGATTTTTCCATCATGCCTAGAGAAGGTTAAAAGGTCCACTCTTCACCAAGACAGATAGATGGAATTTGTAAACTAAATCTCAGTCTCCTGCCTAGGCTTTAAATCACACCAACAACTAAAATGATTAGTTTTGCAGTTAGCTACTTCAGTTCAGAAGGTAGCAAGTTCTTTGAGAAAGACATTGTGGTTTTAGAGCAAGAAACTAAACATATCTATGCTATATAAAATAGTACAGGTATTGAAAGAATGGTTTGTCAATACTTGTAGAAGCATATTTTGGGAAAAAATATGAAGCACATGCCTTTTTTTCCCTTATTCCAGCACGATTTTATCCAAACAAATGCATAGAGATGTTTTCTTCCTTGTGATGTTGCTTGTCCTACTTTCCACAAAGTCACTACCTCCACTTTTCAGTATTCACTCTATCCACCCATGACCTCCACATGGGTGCCCTAGTAGTAAACATCCTATCATTTCTAGGTAAGTTTTATCCATATTTATCCAAGGGAAATAATTAGATATAATTTCACATTTTTCATGTCCTAGACCTAAAAGGTCTAGGTCTAAAAGGGTTTTGTGTGGAAGCCTTTCAAACATTTATTGCTAACTTACTTAATACCCCCACCAAATTCCATACATGGAGTGTAATATCTAGTTTCATTCAGTTAGTGGACATTTGAATACAAATCTCATGCTAATTTTCAAGGAGAGAAGAAAATAGCTTGATTTTCTAGATAATCAAATAATTGAGACATAAGGTCAACCTCTTCAATCATGAGCAACAATGATTTTGTTAATCTCACTGTCTAAATGCCAAGACCCAATTTGTTCCTATTTTACTAAAATAAAGGTCAGGTAGTGTTCCTACAACTTCTCAGTGACCTTCTTTTTATTACACTGAAATCATTCTAACTCATGAACTTTGGTGCCCACTGAAGGAGCCTGGGCCTCCTGGGCAGGGCAGTGCCTCATCTGGAGACCGACTCTAGGACCCTCTGGTGCAGGGGCCTCAGTGACCTGCCCCACTGGGAGCATAGCTGTGGAGTGGCCTACCAGGGACCCTCCCCCAGGAGGGCTGACCCCGGGCAGGGAGATGAACGGCTTCAGCATGGAGGACAGCCACAAAGGACTGACCCTTTTCCTTGCACAAAATAAGGTATCTTTGCTCTTCTCCCACCTTGGTCCCTCATTTATTAGCCAATATGAATCATGCTGAGCAAGAACCTGAGGTTTCCACAGGGTAACATTTCTGTCGAGCCAGCCAGGAGTCATCTGCTCAGTTCCTGAGGTGGATTGAACAACAGACCATCCTCGATGTCTGGCACCGCCAGGAGACTTCTCCTGGGGACCTTGGAGCAGCCCTGAAAGCTGATCCACCCAGACCCAAAAGATTGCTCTGTGGGAGACACAAAACATACCTGGGTTGTCTGGTAAGTACCTAGGTAAGGCTTTAGAAGAGTCCCAAGAAGCAGGAGAAATTGACCATTGAGGGCATTAGGAGTCTCAGTTCATTTGGTAAATAACACGGTAATTCCTACGTAAGGCCTTAGAAGAGTCCCAAGAAGTTGGAGCAATTGACCACTGATGGCATAAAAGTCTACCCATTAGGTTGGTGCACCAGATTAGGTTGTGTGAGTGTGTAAGTATGTGTATCCAGAGAACGGGGAATGTTAAAGGGATCCTGGAATGCAGTCCGCTAAGATGCATCCTTAAGAACTGGGAACAGAAACTAGGATGGACATGGCTCTGGCAGCACGCTTGTCCCTTTCCTACTTTTGCCTCTTTAAATATATGCCGAATAAAACATTTCTTTTTGCTTTACTACACTTTGTGGTGTTTTCACACTACAAGAGTTAATGGTGTAGTCACTGCAGGGATTCTAAAGCCACAAATCCAGCTGACCTCGAGGAGACCTGGACTGCAGAGCAGATACTGGCAAAACAAAGAGGTCCTATCTTATGGACCCACACATTCACATTCCATGTCCCTTCAACACTGAAGGGGTAGAGTGCCCGTGGAAAACAAGCCTTTGCTTATTCTTTTTGTTCTCTCTCATGTTTTCTTCAGTTTTGTTTGGCATATTTGTTTTGAAAACCCAGTCATTTGATTAAGGAGAATCTTTCTTAGATTTTTTGCTTGATCGTTTGGTTAGGAGGGACATTTACTAACTCTTTTGGTGAACTGCAGTTTAGTGTACAGATTCAGGCACTTGAAACATTAAAGAGGTAATTCTATTTCCAAAGAGCTCTGGGTTACTATAAGCTGCAAAATTCGGCCACAGGTCAACAAGTAAAAGCCATTAGGGCAGTCATCAGCACTCGTCAGCATTAAAGACTCTCGTGGCAGGATAAAGCGGTCAACAGACAAGCTAGAGAGCTAGAGAAAACCTGGGAAATAGTGCTCTGTTTTGCCAAATTCCCAGGGGGAGGTGGTAGCTCCTGACCTGTTTTATGAAATCACAGGGAGTAGTAGCAGCTCCGTACCTTACCTGTTTTATGATATACTTTCTCAATAAAGAATCACAATGTTAAAATTAAAATCATCAGTAGCTACTTTAAAATATTTTCCAATTAAGGAACTAGGATATGTAAGATTTAAAATCAGGGACCAGGTCTCTAGCCAACAGAATGAATTAAGTTGAAAAAAAAAGAAAACCAGAAGCTTGAACCTTAGAGATTAACATTTTTGATAAATCAGCCCGGATTTCCCCCTGCTACTGAGAAATTGGTCTAGGGTTCATATCTAAAAACATTATAAACTGAATATACTAGAAGCAATTAGAATTTTAGTGGCCACTTTGGGAAGATGAGCTTCCATTTGTGTTGTCCTGTCTTTTCCTTTCTGGGGAACTTTCTCTTTATGCTCAGTTTTTGTCAAAGGGTCTAATATTCCTCCATCTGAGGCTCTGACAAATTATGACAAGTTAATAAGTTTTATCTAGAACCTTTTTTTTTTCTTCTGTGAATTGAGTCAAGAGAGTGAGGGCGTGACAAGATCAGACCTCCTCAGGCCCCAGTCTTGCCAGCCAAGAATTGACAGATTCATTTACCAAACTGCTAGAGCTTTGGTATTTATTGGGTAGACAGACCTTCAAAATGCCTAGGTCAATTTAAACATATGTAAATGAACTGGGATGACCCAATTTTGTCTTCCATGAGTCAAGAGAGTAAGAACGGTACAGGATCAGGCCTTCCCAGTGCCCAGTCTCTGAAGTCATACAGCTCCAGGGAAGCTTTTAAAAGGCCCCTTCCAACCAAGTGGAGACTTTTTAAGACAAAAAAAAAGAAAAAGAAAAAATTGCTGCTTTACTATAGTAACCAAAAATCAGATAAATCTCAATCCTAAAAGAACGGTAAACAAGTTCTCTGTATTATAAGAGAACTCTAAGAAGCAAAAAATAAAAATCACAATGAAACACACCTAAAACGGCCTAGAAAAATGTTTCCACTCCTAGCCAGGGACTTAAGGTTCTATCTATCTCAATGAATTGGTCAGCTGAACAGAAACAGTGTAATTTCCAAAGCTGGTTGGTGAAATCTTTAAGGGCTAAAATTAGATTGAGAAAAATAAGAAAAATAGTAAAACTTAAATAAAAAATTAGAATATTTGAACAAACTTCATTTCAACAATTATGTTTTATGCTATACTAACTTAAAATAATTTCTAAGACATTTTAGGTAACTTACAGATATTGAGTAAATAGATACTTGTCATAATTTACGTTTATATGATTTTTCTTTTTATAGCACACACAAAAAAGATAGATATATATATATGTATACATTTGGGTCTGCTAATGAATGTGTTCATTTTTGCGATTTTAAAAGAATGTACTATAAGAGATATAGAACAAAGACAACGTTTGAGAGGTTTATTAAAAAGAAATTAATATGGTCAAAAGTTTTATCTAACTAAAGTTTAATTGTTTAATTTATGAGATTTTTAGGAGCTCTATGTTAAATAATTTATAAAACAAAGAATTGGGTTTCTCGCAGTTAAAACAACAAAAATTTTCTTTGATTTCTGAGTTAAAAGGTTAACTTACTCTTTGTGTAATCTGCCTCGAAGACAAAGTTTCAGCCTTTCATTAGAATAAAATTCCTGAATTGAAAATCAAGCCACATGGCTTGAGAGAAAAAATATATATATATTTTTTATATAAAGGAAAAGTTTATTTAATATGTTATAAATTACATAAAATGTGTAGTCAAATTCAAGAGAAACACCTGCTTCTCTCTAGGTCAAAATTTACATGTTAGGCAGCTCCGGCAAAATGGTGCTCTAGGCAGAAGCACCACGCCATCCCTCCACAGCAAAGATCCGAAAAACTAAGCCGCACAGAGAATACAACAATCCTGAAACCCTAAACAACAAATGAAGAGATAAAGAACTCAGCGAAGCACCAAATGGAGTGAAAAAACTGACAGAGAACTGAGAGCAAGGAGAGATTCATGCAGAGGTCCCCTACCAGCTAACGCAGCGCGGATCTGCCATCTTGGACTCCTATCGGAGACCAGCAAACAGGGGGTACAAGAAAGCAGCCTCACGGAGCTTCCAGTGGGAGACAAAACAACCGGTAATTTGCGATATACGCTTTCCCACCCCCCACCCTTCTTCACGCAGACTCGGCCTTCTCTGCTTCCCGCGGACACAGTCTCTTGACCGGGAAACAGCAGCTGCTTGGATTCCACACACCCGAGCGGGTGGCTCTCTGGGTGCCATTTGTTGGCTGCTAGTGTTGCTTATTTTTTTTCTGCTTCTTTTGATTTCTTACTTGCCTCTCACCACCTTCCCCTCCCTTCGCTCAAGTACCTGGCTCCGTGCGCCATCTTTGCTTCTTCCTGAGGGGCTGTGGAGCTCTGTTCGAGTGTGGAACTTCTTCCCAGTTTGGGCTGCCGCACTGGTGGGATCCCGGGGCTTTTGATCATTTGTTTGTTTTGAATTGTTTGTGTGATTTCTTTTCCTTTTCTTGAGTTGGGAGCCCTTTCTGGCCAGGCTGAGCTGTGTGGCAGGAAGACTCCCCTTCAGCTTCCACAGATGGGCAGAGGGATCCCTGAAGGCATTTCTTTTCACATTGGTTTTTGTTTTGTTTTGTTTTGTTTTGTTTTCCTGTTTCTTTGGGGGCCTTTCTTGTTTTTTTTTTTCTTTTTTATTTGTTTTGTTTTCTTTTTCCTCTTTTTCCCTTTTTGTCTTTCTTCATTGCTCAGTTTCTCATCTCTCTATATCTTCCTTCTCTTTCTGTTCCCTGAATACCTGGCGTTGTACACCTCTACGCCTTCTAGCCAGGCTGTACTGCAACACCTGAGAGTGACTTCCCCAGACCTCATCGCTGCACCGGTGGGATCCCTGGGAACTCTGTGGTTCTTTAACCTTTCTGATTCTTATTTATTCATTCTTTTCTTCCTCCTCCCCTTTCTGTTTTTCTCCATTTCATAGTCTCTCATCTCTCCACTCCAATGGCAAGCTCCCCTAGCATTCTTTTTTGTTTGTTTGTATGTTTTTGGCTCCCGTTCCTCTCTCCTCTCTCCCATATCCATCTTAGCTCCACACATAACAATCTCCCCATTGCATCCTGCCTACCTGCACCGTGCACTTGACATCACACCACCAAGCAGCACAGGCACGGCCTACTGGAACCTGCCCTGCACTGATTACCAACCTGCTCTGGTGGCTGTAGTAAGTGCCACAAACAACCCGTCCCAGTAACTCCTCTTCAGCTGGACCTGCCCTGCCGTACCATATCTGAGTGACTGACCCTGCCAGTTGAAGAAGGAGGCAAAAAGAATTGTGCCCGCGGATGAGCAAACAACGAAGAACACACAGTCTGCCTGCTCAGACATAGTCAAATTTTTTTTAAAGAAAGGGACGAAACAAACAAATCTACAATCAATAAACGAGAAAAATAACTACTGAATGCCCCCAAAACAGCAGACAATATCAACACGTTTACAAAAACAGGACAGGATGGTTCCAGTAGGTGTCCAAAACACAACACCAGATGACTCTCCTCTGGAAGAAAATGCACTAGAACTACCTGATAGGGAATTCAAATCTTTAATACTCAGAATTCTCCAAGAACTGAGGAAAAAAGCTGACAAACATGAGGAAAAAATAGACAAATTCATGGAAAATATGGACAAAAAATTGGAATAATTCAGGAAAATAATGCAGGAACAAAATGCCAAAAGAAATTCACAACTAGAAATTATACAAAGACAACAATTAGAAATCCAAAAGATAAACAACAAGATTTCAGAAATGGACGGTGTCACAGAAGGGTGGAGAAGCAGATCTGAAACAGTGGAAGACAGGATTAGTGGAATTGAAGACAAACACTGGGATACAACTCTGTTTCAGGGAAACTCAGAAAAAAGAACAAAGAAAAATGAAGAGACCCTGAGAGTTATGTGGGACACAATCAAAAGCAAGAAATCTGCGAGTGATTGGAATTCCAGAACAGGAGGAGAAAACAGAAAACACAGAGAGGATCATTGAGGAACTGCTGACAGAAAATCTCCCCAATATCATGAAAGATGAAAAGCTGGCCATCCAAGAAGCTCAACGAAACCCATATAGAAGAGACCCCAAAAGAAAATCACCAAGGCATATCATATTCACACTCGCTAAAACTAAAGACAAACAAAGAATCCTGAGAACAGCTCGTGAAAAACAAGAAGTCACATACAGAGGAGAAACAATAAGACCAAGCTCAGATTATTCGGCAGAAACCACGCAGGCAAGAAGGCAATGGGATGACATATATAAAATCTCGAAAGAAAAAAACTGCCAGCCAAGAATAATATATATCCTGCAAAACTCTCGTTCAAATTAGATGGTAAAATTAGGTCATTTCCAGAAAAACAGAAATTAAGGGAATATGTAAAAGTCAAATGAAACTTACAAGAATTATTAAAGCAAGTTCTTCAATCTGAGGACAAACAGCTTCAGCTCACAGGCAGAACCTAGGACGCAGGATCATACCAGCCAGATACCAATCTAGGAAATGAACTCTCAAGGACTATCAAAGAAATACAACAGGGAATCAGAGCAGTTAATCAGTAAATGACAACAACATCAAAACAATAAAAGAGGGAATAAACAGCATAGGTGTAGAACCTTCTAATGGAGAGGAAGGCAAGGTGATACCAAGTAATGGTAGACTGCTTCAAAGTTAGAAAAGATAAGGGTAAAATTCATGGTAACCACAAAGAAAGTTAACAAACACACTCATAGACAAAAAGATAAAAAACATAAAATCTCAGCAAAAACTAAACCTACAAAAACAAAAGAAATGAAAAAAAAAATCCACAAACAAAAGTAACTCAGCACAAGAGAGTAAGAAGAACAAAGAAAACATCAGCACCACAAAAAAAAGCACTACAAAATGACAGCAACAAACTCACATCTATCAATAATTACACTGAATGTAAATGGACTCAATGCACCCATAAAGAGACGGAGAGTCACAGAATGGATAAGAAAACAGGATCCATCAGTATGCTGTCTACAGGAGACACACCTTAGAAACAAAGATGTGAATTTATTAAAAGTCAAAGGTTGGAAAAAAATATATCAAGCTAACAACTACCAAAATAGAGCAGGAGTGGCAATTCTAATCTCAGATAAAATAGACTTTAAAACGAAATGTACCACAAAAGACAAAGAAGGACACTATATAATGATTAAGGGGATGATCTATCATGAAGACATAACCAGCAAACGCATAATATTATACCATAATTTTATTACTATTACTTTATTGCTAACTTGACCAAAACTTGCTTTTTTTTTTAATCTGGCATCAAAGCCAATGGTTTGACTGAGGCATTCACATCATTTACCCATGAAGTCTTTTTATTATTATTCAGGTATTCAGAGACTTGGTAATCTTAGCACATCCTGACTATATGGTATTATGTCTCAAAATTATTATGTAGTGTATTATATCTGAAGCTCTTTAAAAATAAGGTTAATCATATTTAAAAATATTTTCATCTAAAGTTTTTTTAAACTGACTTTATTTGGCTCTGAATTTTTATAATTAAGAGTATTATGTTTATAAATTAATCATAGCTATATTAAGATCTGTCATGTGCAGGTAAGTTTTTACTTTGCTGATTTGCTGAAAATGTTTGACAAAAATATCTCAACAAAAATACAGACTATATTAGACTTAAGAAAAGAACTGTGACTAAACTGAATCCAGATTTCCAAAACTCTTATGTAGAAGCCGATGGGTTCACAGACTGCAGCTGATCTGGAATCAAGTGGAATAGAAATTAACTACACAAGACAGAGTAAAGAAATACTACGGGTTTTATGTGGGAATATTCCTGATGCTTTAAGGTCCTACTTTCTGGATAGAAGAAACCATTTTCCTTTCTCCTAAAGTATTTAACTAATGGGTTTAGATATTGTAACTCTTGAATTAGAAGTTTTTATTGGTAAACTTAGCAAAGTTGTAAATATTATAATCAGAGAAGTATCTGAAATTCATTCAAGTTATGATTTTCCAAAATGGAATAGCATTAAATTTCCCATTAGTTCTCTCAAAAAACCATTTTGTGCCACTTCTGCTTCTGAGAAAGTGATCCATGACTGTTAATAGGTAAACCAAGGAGGGGCAGCTTGCCCTCAGAAAGAACACTTAGTAGGTTTTAAGGAGATTAACCGGAGACCTCCAATAGGAGAGCTCCACCCTGTATTATCTTGCTAATCACGTATTCGCTAATGAAAATTTGGTCATCACATGTAAATTTTTCTATACCTTCCATGTCCTTTAGACGAACTTTGTGTGCTCCTTATGGATGTATGTTTTTGTGTGGCAGATCCAACTATACTAGTTTAAATGATCCCTTTCCAACTGACAGTGAGTTTACATGGGCAATCTCTTGTTTAGATTCCTGGTGTATGCATGAGCAATGCACTCTGAGAATTTTAAGTTTACCTTTAGACATTCATAGTAATGATGCTAGTAAATATTGAAAAGGTAATATTAAATTGTTACATATTATAAAATGAGAGTCAAAAAGAAACCCATTGGTCCAATACTCAGGGTGGGGGTTGGTAGCTTTAATTCCTATTATGGTAGGGTTAAATTGAAAAAAATCTTTTAAGAAATTTATCAATCATTATGGGACAAATAACAGGCAAGGTTGCTAATGAGATAAAAACACAACAGCAATCTCTGACCTCATTAGCCAAGGTTACTTGAGATAACAAAATAGCCTTAGATTTTTTAGCCCAAGAAAAGGGTCATCTTACTGTAGCAAATATTTCTTGTTGTATTCAGAAAAATAACACAAGAGAAATAAAACAGGATACACACAGAATCAGAAAACAGGCTACTTGGGTACATACTATAACACCCTTACAAATAACAGATTTATTTGGTTAGTTACATCAAGAATAAATACATGAGCTAAATCACTATCGCATGAAATAATAATACTCTTAGTTTGCATCCTGATAGTATTAGGCATAATAAAACTTATCTTCTATTATCTTACACACTTAAAAAGCCTCAGGCTAAAATGTTGATGTACATTAAGTCCGCTCACTTTGGCAATTCGATTGATGGGAAGTTGCTCTTACTTAAGATCCTGGTGAAGAACCAAATGGTTATCTGGTGGAAAACTAGCACCATGAGTTTAAAGAGCCTGCCATGGCCGCCATCTAGGGGCTCGACTAAGTCCAGGTATTGATCATCAATGTGTTATCTACAATCTCTGATCAAAAGAAAAGAATGATTCCAGAGATAATACTGGAGCCATTATTCCCTGCCCTTGAGCATAAAGAACGTGGCTCAGCTGGAGGTGGACTCACACGGATTCATAAAGACACATCAGCTGGGCCCAGAAGTATGAAGACAATAGCTAGGACAATTAAAAAAAAACTTTTAGGGAAACATTCACATAAACAGGGCATAAAAGCCACTCTTATCTTTTTCTTTTAATATTTAGTAAATAGTCACTCGTAAACCAACAGGAGATCAGTGGCCCCAATGAAAGGCCTAGGTCCAATATTTGCCCCTCCTCGAGAATATTCCAAACAATTCTGAGCTGGACTGTAGTTCAAAATGGACACTGGTCCTGAATGACCAATGTCCAAAAAGACGTGGAAGGAACGAGACACAGCCCCCACAGTGTTGCATTAAAACTCCTGTTTCTTTTGCTGGGCTTCCTCCCCACAAGCTTTCCATTCAAATCCTGCTTTTGCTTGAAAGTTATAGGTAAACCCCATTGCGCCTGCATGGTATGATTAAGAATGTTGCTGATGTTAACTTGTATGAACTCCCTACTTATGAATCCCTTAAAAGTAACTTTTCTGCTCACCCTTGGGAAGCAGTCTTGGCCGCAGCAGCTCTGACTGACTTTTTTTCTTTGTGCAACGTAACAAAGGTGTCTTTCCTCTTCTCTCACCTCGGTCTCTCATTTATTGGCCAATACAAGTCATGCTGAGCAAGAACCTGCAGTTTCCACCCAGTAACATATACATACCCCACTAACATCTGTCAGTCTTGCCCTGCCCCCGGTAATAACTTCCAACCATAATCAGTAATGATCCTTGTCCAAGAATATGGGCACAATGGTGGGCTTGGTGACAGGGAGAGGGGAAGAAGGAATAAGTTTCCTCTCCTTCCATTCCCTACCCCCACCGCATCTTTTGTCTCCTCCCTAGCCACCAGTTAGCCACCATGCTAGCGGTCCCCTCTAATCACATCATCCAACATCTCCCAGGCCCTGCCTAGCACTGCTCCTCCCCCAAGCCGTGGCCTCAACTTCCAAGGCCCTTCCTTTGAAATGTAAGCAAGGTCTTTCATGAAGAGACTAGCGCCTTTTGTTTTAAAGACCTACAGTCTAAACGAAATGAAAAGTAAGAGTAATGGAAAATTGAAAGGACAAAGAAAATGCTTTTACATTTTAGATGCTTCCTGGTTGTAGTCAGAATTGAAAATCCTCAAGAAATCCTGGTGGCACAGTGGTTAAGTGCTCAGCTGCTAACTGAATACAAGTATTGGTGAATATGTGGTGCAGCTATAATTCTCTTACACTGCTGGTGGGAGTATAAATTACAAAACTCTTTGGTCATATCTCCTATGTATATCCCTGGGTGGTGTAAATGGTTAATGCACTAGAGGTTCGAATCCACCCAGAGGTGTCTTGGAAGAAAGGCCTGGCACTCTACTTGCAAACAATCAGCCATGGAAAACAGTTCTATTGACACACGAGGTCACCATCAGAATCCACCCAATAGTAACTGGTATACAAATACACAGGTACATATTACGTATACACATATATGAACATACATGTATGTATAGCTACATATGTGTTTATATACACACATACATACATATATATGTAAGTGCATTGTTGTTATGTGCTGTTGAGTCTGTTCCAGCTCATAGTGACCCTATGTACAACAGAACGAAACACCACCCAGTCCTGTGCCATCCTGTACAAGTATGTGAGGATGGCGTACAACCGGGCAGTGTTTTGTTCTGTTGTACATAGGGTCACTGTGAGTCGGAACCGACTCGAGGGCACCTAACAATGACAACAGTATATGTTCTATGACCGAATATCATCAACTGCATTGTAGCTCAAATTCTTCACCTCGCCCTATACCCATACCCTTTACCCTGAAACTTGGAAGATTCTTGATGCCTGCTTCCTGCCTCACACAAACGTGGGGAATGAATACTGTAACTTCTATCTAGAGTGCCATTCCCGCATCTCCATCTATTCAAACCCTAACTGGTAAATGAATCTACCCAAGTACCTCCCACTGTGTTGGACCTTCTTTGATCCCTACTGCCTACACCCACCTTCCCCTCTTCTGAAACCCTGTGATCTTAAGTTAACTGTAAAAATATCTCCCATTACTTCCCCCTAACTTCATGTTTGCATGTATCATCTCAGTGAGATTTTTTTAAAATTTTATTGGGTTTTAGGTGAAAGTTTATAGCACAGATTAGTTTCTTATACAAACCCAGTGACATCTTAATTAACAAAGACAACAGTTTAGCAAATGTTTTTCTAGCTATCGCTCTACATTCAATGATATATTTAGATACAGATATTCAATTACTAAGTGAGGTTAGAGTATACATGTGTTCTGCAACCTGCTTTTTGTCCCACAACCACAGGTTATGGGAATTTCCAGGTCAATACATTCCACTGGCTTCATGGGTTATAATTTACATAACCATTCACCAGTCCTGTATGGATGAGTATTTAGATCTTTTCCAGTATTTCACTACCACAAACAAGGCTGAAATCAATTATCTTCATCCATACATCATTTCAGACATGTACAACTACATCCTTGGAGTAAACTCCATGAGATGTGACTACCAAGTCAAAGAGCTATACAACTTTATATGCAGAGAAACAATCCTAGGCCACTCTCCAAAACCCTTGTATCAGTTTACAGCCCCTAAACTCTATTCTCAGAACCCTCCCACATCTCTCACTCTTTGAGGCTGATCCATTACTTTGTCTCCATACAGGACAAACACCTGGCAGCTTCTCATCTTGCATCTGTTTTGTGTGTGTGTGTGTGTGTGTGTGTGTGTGTGTGTCTGCGTGTGTTGAGAGCTGCTAAAAGGCAAAATCAATCAGAATTCTTCCTTCCAAGTCTTCCGTTATTGCCACACAAGCGGACAGT
The DNA here is from genome assembly GCA_030035585.1 of Dugong dugon. Taxonomy (NCBI): domain Eukaryota; kingdom Metazoa; phylum Chordata; class Mammalia; order Sirenia; family Dugongidae; genus Dugong; species Dugong dugon. Next base: position 18,913,370 of record CM057460.1, read on the forward strand.
TCATACCACACCCTTAACATTGGCAATAAACATGAAAAAAATACCAAATATCCCTATTAACTAAAGAAATGCAAACAAAATAGTGAGATGGGTTTTTTTGGAGAGGTTTGTTTTGTTGTTGGTTGTTCCGGGGTGAAGAGTAATATCCGCTGTTGATGGGAGTGTGAAGAAAAGGCACTTGTGACTGCTACATTTCTGCTTTCCTTATTGTCTTGGCTAACATTTCCAGAACAACTGTAAACAGCAAGGTGACTGCAGGCACTCATGTTTGGATCTTAACATGGATAGCAGTACGTCCAGTAACTAACTCATTAAGCAGGAAGGGTTTTCAGTTGAGATTTGTGTTTTATTTCTATTTTATTCATAGTTCAATTATGAATTGTTCATTCATAATGCACATTCATTATGAATGACTCTTACCAAATGCATTCTTCTGCATCTGTCAAGATAAATACACAGTAGTTGGTATATTGCGCTAAGTGTGATGTAAACCAATTTCCACTTCCCTACCCTTCTAACAAAGAACTTTTTCAGTTTCTATCCAAAGATGAAATTTTTCCAAGTTTCTAGGCTGAGGCTTGACAATACACCTAAAACAAGGGTCCTGAGTCTCTCTATGGCATAAAGCAATAAGTGTTATCAAGACCCATGTCATAAACCATGTTGTTGTTGTGTGTTGCTGAGTCAATTCTGACTCATAGCAACCCTAAGGAACAGAGCTGAACTGTCCCATGGGGTTTCCTAGTCTATAATCTTTACAGAAGCAGATCACCAGGTCTTTTCTCCCACAGAGCCAAGAGCTTAATACGGGGCCGCCAACAGAAATTGTTTATTAATTCATCTTAAAGAAAAAAAGAAAAAAACTAAATTTTGGGATGATCCTGCCTGGGGCAAAGAAGTTCTGATTGAGACAAGAAGAACCAGTGCAAGAAAGACCACAGGATAAGATTACCCACAAACAGCTTTTACGGCAAAATCAGACATCCCTTTCCTACCGTCAATCAGAGTCACAAACGGAGCCCAAGATGTTTCATCACTCCCTCCCAAAGTTTATGAAATAAACTGCCCTCTGATGAATCCAATGCCAGGAACTGGCACTGTTTCTAAATTCTGCTCCCTCTACTTAGCTAAGAATAAACCCGCTGAACTATTAAGATACACCAGTAAGTGGTATCCTCTGCTCTCTTACCACTTGCAGCTAGTTATGCTGTCTTTGAACTCAATGCATCTCTCTGCTTATTACCACAATTAAGCAGCAACAATGTCGTTTGGACCACACAAAGTGTAAATTGAGTTCCTATCATATGATAATTTAGATTGTAAGAAATAAATATCATGGTACTCAATGCACACATTTTATGAACAATCAGGCAATCACTTTATGCACCTTCCCCTAGGGATGGATTGCCCGATGTCATGCACATGGCCAGGCATGGTGGAGGATGGAAACATAAATCATCCGCTGGTCCTGCCCTCAAATGGCTCACAGTCTAGTAGAGAGACAAAAACTGTGTACACAATTACAGAAACACAGAGAAGCCAAGGCGCTACAGATGTTCAAAAAGGGCCAAGTTATGCACAGGCAGGAGTGATCAGGGATGGTTTAGTGGTCAAATGGTTTTTGGATTAGACTTGGAAAGCAAGGGGAGATTTCTCCATGTAGAAAACAGAGAAAGGGCATTCCTAGGTGAGAAAGGAATGCTGGTACAAGGAAGTAAAATGGGATTAGAGCTTGTGCTAGGAAAACAAGGATAACTTTTGGCAGGATCACAGGTTACCTGGAGCACAGAAGTGAGCACACATTTGGAAACCTCAGATGTGGTCAGTTCAGTTAAGACCCTATCATACTAGAACACATGACTGCCACTCTATAGGCCACTGGGAGTCACTGAAGAGGCTCTCAGGAAGAGCTTCAGAATGCTCAGAGCTGTGTTTTAGGAAATAGCAAAGGTAGAATCTAGGTAATTTGGCCAAAATCACCCACAAAACTAATTGTGGTATTCCTTACACTTTGAGACACTTGTATTCATTCAATAAACTTTTTATTTATAAATTGATGGATCTACATATTGATAGAATTAACTACGGCAGAGGCTGCTGTCACTCAATATCTATTCATTCCTTTCTTGCTTTCTCATAAACCAAAAAAACTCAAACCCATTGCCAGAGTTGGTTCTGACTCATAGCGACCTTATAGGACAGTGCAGAATTGTCCCATAGGGTTTCCAAGGAGCAGCTGGTGGATTCAAACTGCCGACCCTTAGATTAGCAGCCGAGTTCTTAACCACCGTTGACACCAGGACGCCCTTCTTGTAAAAGAATTCCCAAATTTCAGCTGGTCCCAGGCTAACTATAATAAAACACCATGCTTCTTAGCTTCCCTTGAAACTAGATGTGATCATATGACTAATTTGTTCATGGGATGTAGTTTGAAGTGGACAGCACAATTTTCTGGGAGGGATGTGCTGTTCTCCCTCCGTCCTTCCTCCTGGCTGGAATGTGGTTGTGATGCCTGGAGCTGGAGCAGCCATCTTGGGCAACTAGTTGAACTTGGGATGGAGACCACACATATCAGAACAATAAGACAGGAGGAGCCTGGTGCCTGACAACATGGAACATCTTCACAGCTCCAGAGCACCTTACCTGACGGGTGGAAGGAAGGAAGAAAAGAAGGATAACCGGTTGCTACTGAGTCAATTCTGACTCACAGCCACCTGATAGGACAGAGTAGAACTGCCTCATAGGGTTTCCAAGGCTGCAATCTTTATGGGAGCAGAATGCCACATCTTTCTCTTGAGGAGTGGCTGATGAGTTCAAACTGCCAACCTTTCGTTTAGCAGCCAAGTGCTTACCCACTGCATCATTAGGGCTCCTTGAATGAAGGAAGGAAGTCGTATATTTTTGGAGCCTCAATCTGAATTTTCTGCCACTGGCATCCAAACCAAATCCTATCATATGGTTGGGAAGGTTGGGAAAACGATGAAAGCGTTTTTTGAAAACTACACGTCCAGCAAATCCATTAGCTTCCCCTTAGCAACTCAAAGAATTCTCTAATGGGTAGAGCAAGCCACACCAGACAGCCCAATTAAAGTTGACACACTGCACCCCACAACTGCAGAAAACACACTCAAGCACACAACATATTTATAAGAATTTGCCATAAATACATTAGCCATAAAAATCAGCAAATATTGAACAGCTGAAATCATACCAAGTATGTGTCCTGATCACCAGGCAATTAAGCTAGAAGTCATTAACACAAAGATAACCCTCATATGCTTAAAAATGAATTGCATGATGATTTGTTCATGTCAATTTCCCCATGAATTGTAAGTTATGTGATGGAAATGGAGAGATCACACTGGCCAAAAATCAAAAGGGAAAAGAAAGTTTGCAATTATGTAAATACAAATTTCAAAATTAGTAAGCTGGATCTCAATCTAAAACAAAGCTGGTCCCACACACACAGAAATAAATACCAATGGTTAGTAAACATGGAAAATAATGTTTACCCTTACTAGTAATCAGGGAAATGGTGAGGGTATGGAAAACCACCACTCTCCCACATGGCTGATGCAGAGCCACATTAGCCCAGCACTTATGGTGGAAAATCTGGAAGCATCGCTCAAAAGTTGAATTGCACATACTCTCTAACCCAACATTTCCACATCTGTCTCAATACGAGTCATCCACCCATATGTGAACAGAGTTTGCTACATCATTTTTATAACAGTGAAAAATTAGAAACTATGGAAACATCCCTCAATAGGAAAACTGTTAAACCAATTGTTAGATTCATTCTGAAAAGTATAATGCATTGGTTAAAAAATAATAATAGGGAGGCATTTGTACTGATATACCGTCAAGTGAAAGAAGTTGCAGAACTAGGTAAGCAGAATTTTCCCTTATTTGGGAAAAGAAATACTATAAATACACAGACACATATGTATATACATGTAAGTGCATTTTTAAAAAAGTCTTAGAAGGCTACAGACCAATCTTTTAACAGTGATCACCAGAGAGGCGGTCAATGGGATTGGGGCGAGGCTGGGGTAAATGTTGTTAGTTGCTGTCGAGTTGGCTCCGACTCATGGACAACAGAACAAAACATCATCTTCATGATTGTGGGTATGCTCAAGTCCACTGTTGTGGTCACCGTGTATTTTGAGTGTCTTCCAACCTAGATGGTTCATCTTCCAACACTATATTGAACAATTTTCTGTTGTGATCCATAGGGTTTTCCATGGCAATTTTTGGAAGCAGATCAGCAGGCCTTTCTTCCTAGTGTGGAAGCTATGCTGAAATCTGTCCACTATGGATGACCCTGCTGGTATTTGAAATACTAGTGGCAAAGCTTCCATCAATACACAAGCCACCACAGTATGACAAACTGACAGATGGGTGGGTGGCGGGGGCGGTAAATAAAAGGAAGGATTATCCATTTTTGCTCTATTGGTTTCCATATTATCTGAATTACTTAAATTTCTGCAAACATTATTTAACAATATTACGTTTTCCTGAATTACTTGTATGGTTTAAAGAAGACAATTTAGTAAATTATTAGATTTACCAAAAATCCCCCAGTTACGCATGGTGGCAAATGAAGTAGATTTCAGGCTCCTAGATGGATTGGGCAATGTTCTTCCCATTTCCCAAACTCATTTAAACTTTTTTTGAATTCCAGAGAGTCTGATCAAACCTGCAAATCTTAATACAATTTAAATGGAAGCACCTTAAGGTAAGATACATTTTTCTAGACTGTTAATTCTTATTGCATTTTCGAGAATTAAGTGTGGAAATGCCCATTAAGTACTTTGCAAGGTGCCTGGCACAGTGGCACAGTGGTTAAGTGTTCGGCTGCTAACCAAAAGGTCGGCAGTTTGAATCCACCAGCCTCTCCTTGGAAACTCTACAGGGCAGTTCTACTCTGTCCTATAGGGTCGCTATGAGTCGGAATTGACTGGAGGGCAATGGGTTTGTTTTTTGGTTTATTATTATCAGTCAGTATCTCTAGAAGTAGTTGCCATATTGCTGACACACTTACAGTAAGAGTGCTTGGTTTTTTGAGCTCATCAACAGTTCAGCCATAGTCAGCCTGAGAAAGCGCGTATGTGGGGAGACACCCAAACATGCTCTTAACCTCCTACTCCAGATCGCTCTTGACCATGATTAAGAACTATTTCAGCTCTGGAAATGACATGCTGGGAATCACTCAAGGTAAATACTTGTCTAATCTACATCACTTCCCACCACCATTTGCTACACAATCAAGTTAGTTTTAATCCACGAATATCTGTAAGTATGTAAAGCAATACATTCTTTGTACTGAGTTCTGAATTGACTTTATATATAAAGTTAAAAGATAACAAATGTGTAATTTACTCATTAAACAGTCACTTTGCTGGCACTGTTTGGTTTTGATCTGACATCTAGAAGAAATTCCATTATCAGACTCTGATAAGATATGAGAAATGAGTTCTCTTACTTCTAAAGTGCTGGCCAAACTCTGACTCACAATTGATAAGGAGCTCTGTATTAGTTTTCATATCATAGAACTGTCATCCACCTGTACTTAGCACCTTACTTGAAGGTAGGGCCTTGTCTTCAAACTATAAACTAGAACTGCCTTCAACAGTGCCCAATATTCCCTTCACTGTTTATGGGAATACTAATCTTCCCTTGGTGTGGCGCTGCTAGAAAATGGTTCAATGAAAACAGAACGTGCAATTCAGACACATTATTAATGGAAGCATTTCTCGTCTCACTCTCAATGAAACTTTACGTTGTTTTATTGAAAACTGTCCCAAATTTGTAATAACTCCTTGCTGCAATATTGCCATACAAATTAATATGCTCTGCATTTTGCTCAAGGCTTCACTGCTGAAAAGATGCTACTGACCATGAAGACCAGATTTTCATTTACTATGTGTTTATGTCACTTAATATCCCAGGCCTTGCTGCTAGGAGAAAGAGGCACTTAATAAGTAACATAAGTCATTTTTCTTCCATTTCAAAATCTGATGAATATTTTTCTAGCTGTCCAAAGTAAAGTGTACATTACCAAGTCATCCAACTATAATTAACCATGTTAATTTTTACAATTATTATCATTTTTTTAGCTTTTTAAATATTTTCTGAAATCTAGTTTGGCTGAGGAATAATAATACACTTGAATCTTTGATCCAGCAAAAGTACTACATGTACTTCTTTATGTAAAATGCAGTGCATTTTTATACATTTATTTATTCACTTAAAATCCCTCACACTGTATCCCTATATAAAAATATACTTAGTGAATTGTATGTACACACCATCATCCAACAGAAGCTTCATACTCCTAAATTGAGATCTACAAGCCCCAGCCTCACCTGGAAGACCCTTGGAAGCCATAGCATTGAAATGATTTTCCCTGGTAGAGCATTCCTTCTACCCTTTGTCATGCGCTCATGCACTTTTTTGATATATGAGTTAGTCACCCAATGAGGCAGGGACAGTGTTTCAAACCAAGTTCTTTAGAGCTACTTACATATCATTCATTTTCAATAACCAATGGGTCAGATATTCTATCCACCAAACCAAGGATAAGTTTGGCTTCATTAATCTGAAAGGGTATGCATGTGCTTCTAGAAAAATAGCCTAACTGACTAATGCCCATTATTCATTCGCTTGAAATGACTTATACCTCTAAAATAAAATTATCTCCCATTTATAGAAAGAAAATTCTGTATCTCTCTCTTTTTTCCTTTCTTGATTTCTTTGGTATTTTCAGTTATTTCCATGGTATAGAATCCTGGGGACTCACAACCAGCCAGAGAGAATCATTTTCTACCTAACCTCCCACCAACGATTGATCCTCAGGAGATGGTGGGACCTCAGTAGTTACTGCTTAATTAATGACCCTCTGGCTGTTAACTAAAAAGTTAGGATGCTTGGGAAAAAAATTCTCCCTCAAGCAAGATGGCTTGCTATTAGGAGAACAATCAGTAGTAATTAAAAATCTCATTTTCAAATACAGTCCATAAGTTTTACATCATGAAAATTGCTCCTCATCTAACTCTTTTAACAAATGGTGCCCTAAGCAAAATAAAACACCTTGTTTGAAAAAAGGAAAGCTAACCAAGAGCAGCCAAAATGAGATCACTGTTTCTCTTTCAAATAACAAAACTATCCCAATAACTGGTCAATAGTTGCTTTTAGCTACATGAATCCAAATAAGTGATGCTCTTTAAAGAACTGGAAACCCTGGTGGCGCAGTGGTTAAGAGCTATAGCTGCCAACCAAAAGGTCAGCAGTTCGAATCCACCAAGCACTCCTTGGAAATCCTATGGGGCAGTTCTACTCTGTCCTACTCTGTCGGAATTGACTCAACAGCAATGGGTTAGGTTTGACCAAAATATCTACAATAATTGATCATCAGTATAGTACAAATACGTATCCTCTACTCGAACCTGTTATACCCAGATAGACAACGGGCAATCAAAAATTTGAATGCACTCCTTAAAATAACTTCAAGTGTGACATTCTGTTTGAGTTTACATGCTTATTGTTGTTGTTGTTAGGTGTCATCGAGTCAGTTCTGACTCATAACGACCTTATGTACAACAGAATGACACACCATCCTCACAGTCGCTGCTATGTTTAAGCCCATTGTTGCAGCCACTGTGTCAATCCATCTCACTGAGGGACTTCCTCTTTTGCACTGACGCTCTACTTTACCAAGCATGATATCCTTTTCCAGGGACTGGTCCCTCCTGATAACATGTCCAAAGTATGTTAGATGAAGCCTCGCCATCCTCGCTTTTAAGGAGCATTCTGGCTGTACCTCTTCCAAGACAGAATTGTTTGTTCTTCTGGCAGTCCATAGTATGTTCAATATTCTTCGTCAACACCATAATTCAAAGGTGGTATTTCTTCAGTCTTCCTTATTCATTGTCCAGCTTTCTCATGCATATGAGGCAACTGAAAACACCAAGGCTTATGTCAGGCGCACCTTAGTCCTCAAGGTGACACCTTTGCTTTTTAACACTTTAAAGAGGTCTTTTGCAGCAGATTTGCCCAAAGCAATGCGTTGTCTGATTTCCAGACTGCTGCTTCCATGGGTATTGATTGTAGTTCCAAGTAAAATGAAATCCTCACACGTCTAAGATTCTTAAATTATTGAAGAATTAACTATTCCAAAATCTCTGAGCACGGTAAAGATTTAAACCAAAAAAAAACCTTGCAAAGTGGGATAAAGAAAACAAAATGTTTGATTTAATGAGAATCTAATCACATAGAAACACACACCTTTGTTGAAACAAAACAGGTAAACAGATTCACTTGTCAAAACTTTTTAAATAAACGGAATCTGAGCCAAATTTATACTCGAATAAGACAAAAGTATAGAAATATCTCTAAGTTCATGGACCTATTTATGTGTATTATGGGTCAAATTTCAAGAATATAACTGCAGTTCACATGAAACACTAGAGGGCGGAGTTGCACAGGGAAGGCCTTCTGACATCTAATTAGGGAAAAGGATACCAACGCTTAACTGGTAGAAACCATCAATACTGCTTTATTTTGAAAGGTTTTAAAATTTTAACAGATGACCTAAACTAGGCCACTAACAAGGCAATCAAACAAACACAGGAAATCCAGGCAAGGCTCCAAAGGGAGTGCTTATCCTAAGAATGATCTCTTTTCCTTCCCGCATATGTTCATAAATATAACATCTTACTCCTCATGAAACAACCAACTTTTATTCTCCTGACTAAAAGACCTTAATAACCTATTTATGCTTACAGCCTCTGAGAGCTAAAGGTTTCAAGTTATGGGTGACATTTCCTGTTAAATATGGAAACTGATTATTCCATTTTGGTTAACGAAGTACCATAAGCTCAAACAAAATGTCTCCATATCACAAAAAGTTCTCTGAAGAAGAGGCAGGAGCCTTCAACCTTCAGAACCCTTTATATTCATATTGTCTGCCAATGGCAGAGAGTCAATAAAAGATGGGCTGCCCAGCATTCTGTTGCACTGATTAATGGAAGCCATTTATTTCAAATGGATTTGGGAAGCCCAAATAAATGTCAATTTCTGTAGCTCCAGGAGCAACGTAAAAAGTCGTTTCCCCTCTATAATAAAGTCACTGCATGTCTTTCGTAGGCTGCCATGTCATGTTTAAGCCACTTTAGTATCTCCTAAGTATATTACCTTGAAAATTACAGCCTCACAGATTCATTCTCCAAATAGCCAAGATGCCTAGATGACATTCTAGGAGATGTTGTGGTTTCCCTTCAAAACGATCCATCTCAGAAACTGGGTTTTTCAACAGAAAAGTTGTACTCATCCAAGGAGAAAAAAGGTCCAATATTAGTTTTGGGCTTGTTTTGTTATCACTATGTTTATAAAAATCAATATTATAAATAATTATAGTGTTAAATAATCCTAATTTCACATATACAGTGGCTTTAAGACCCTAACACTGATAATTCTATAGATTGAACTGTGAGCATCATGACATAAATAAATATTTAAAAACAACTTGTTAAAAAAAACTTGTTGTTGGGTGTTGTCAAGTCATTCTGTCTCGTATTGACCCCACGTGACCCACAGGGTTTCCTAGGCTGTAATCTTAACGGAAGCAGACCATCAGGTCTTTCTCTCACGGAGCCACTGGGTGGGTTCAAACCGCCAATCTTTCCATTAGCAGCCAAGGGCTTAACCATGCACCACCAGGGCTCCTTAAATAGAATTTAAAACCCAAAACACTCATTGCCGTCGAGTCGATTCCAACTCCTAGTGACCCTATTAAACAGAGGAGAATTGCCCCATAGGGTTTCAAAGGCTGAAATCTTTATGGAAACAGACTGCCACATCTTTCTCCCACAGAGTGGCTGGTGGGTTTGAACCACCGACCTCTCGGTTAGCAGCCGAGTGCTTAACCATTGCACCACCAGCGCTCCTTAAATACAACTCAGAAGGCACAAACTGAGCATCTGTGTTTCCTAGAATCCAGTAAATACTCTTACATTTTTTACTGTCCTTTTTCCCTTAATATCTGTCTGACTGTACTTTTTATCCTTGCTCCTAAAACTAAGGTTTCCAATCTTCACCATACTATCCTGGATATAGAACAGATGAAGGGAATTGAGCCTCTATCAAGGCTTTTAAAATATTGATGCAAATTATAAAACTACAGGCTATAAATATTGACTTATCTCTAGTTCACTCATGCAAACTCAAAACCAAAAGAAATGTACCTCAGTTGGAAAACAAATCATGGCAACCCGTAACCCGTTGCCGGTGAGTCTATTCTGACCCATAGCGACCCTCTAGGACAGAGTAGAACTGCCCCATTGGGTTTGCAAGACTGTTATCTTTATGGGAGCAGATTGACAGGTATTTTCTCCTGTGGCGCTGCTGGTGGATTTAAACCATCAACCTTCTGGTTAGCAACCAAGCGCTTAACCATTGTGCGGCCAGCACCTAACAGATGATTAATAGCAGATGTTACCTTCAGTCTCAGTAGGGTATAGGTCAGAGGGAGGAAGTGGACAGGAGATAGGGAAACTCATCACCTATCCTTATATGTTTCACTAAATCACTAAAAACGTTTTGGCACCTATGCAACTTTCATACCACTGCTAAAGAACCATGTATCACAAAAGCCCCCCCAGGAAACTTGGGCAATTGTTTCTTAGCCTTTTGGCTAAGATCAAGTGTGAAGAAATTTTAGTAAAGTCATTTGCAATCTTGCTGACTTAGTTTGTCTTTTTTTTTTTCTTTTTTACTTCCTTCAACTATTTCTCAAACTGCTGGAAAGCTTTGCCTAGATCTGAAAATGACTTTAATAGAAGCTCTGACTAGATGCTTCTCAGAAGTGAGGACAGTGAGGTTTCATCTTGCTGACTTTGGACACATCATCGGGAAAGACCAATAGCTAAAAGAAACAACATCATGTTTGGTAAAGTACAGGGTCAGCAAAAATGAGGGAAACCCTCCACGTGATGAACTGACACAGTGGCTCAAACAATGGGCTGAAACATACCAAAGATTGTGAGGATGACACAGGATCCAGCAACAGTTAGTTGTTACACACAAGGTCACCACAAGTCAGAGGAGACTCAACAGCAACTAACATCAACGGCTATGTGGGAGTCCCTGAGTGGGACCAACAGCTAACATAATCAAACTGCTGCTAACTGAAAAATTGGAGATTCAAGTCCACCCAGAGGTGCCTTGGAAGAAAGGCCCGGCAATCTACTTCCAAAAAAAATCAGCCACTGAAACTCTCTGGAGCACAGTTCTACTCTGAGACACATAGGGTTGCCATGATTCAGAGCTAACCCATGGCAACTGGTTTTTTTTAATGGCTGCGTGGCTACAAGTCCCCCATGAAAGGCAAAGGACGATGGTGTGGGAGGGGACAGAAAGGTGGTTTTGCATTCAAGATTTCCTTTCAACTTCCAGGTGGGAGTTTGGGCATGCTTGGTCCTCTATTCATTTGTGTCTTTCTCTTTAAGAAATTGGAGGTTCCCCTGGAAATCTCTCTTCTACTTTTCCCCACTCAAAAGGCGAGAGTGAGATGCTGTCAGGAAAAGGAAGACAGAGATGCAAGGAGGATAAAACAAATATTGACTGAATGGTCAGTATACGCCTGGCCTTGTGCTAGGCAGGCACTTGATAAATGTTACTGCACCAAATCTGAACAACAACCTTAGATGGTTGATATTATTCACACTTGTAAAGGTAAGGGCGCTTAGGTTCAGAGAAATTATTTCTGAAGGTTACCCAGTCATAAGATGCAGTTGTGGTTAGTTACCGTCGAGTCGATTCTGACTCATGGCAACCCCATATGCAGCGAATAGAACTGCTCCACAGAGTTCTGAAGACTGTGACCTTTCAGAAGGAGATCACCAGGACCTGTCTTGCAAAGTGTCTTTGGGTAGATTTGAACCACCAACCTTTCAGCTTGTAGTAGAGTGCTTAACAGTTTGCGTCACCCAGGGACTCTTGTAGAGGGTAAACCAACCCAAACCAAACCCGTTGCCAAGGAGTTGATTCTGACTAGCTCTAATTACAGTCTACATTTGCAGATTATAAACCCATGCTCTTATCTACTCTACTATTAAACTTCTGTGTAAAAAATTCACAAAGGTAGCATAGAAAAGAAGTTAATACTGGATAGGGAGCAATGCGAGGGAGGGAAGAAGAGCAAAAGTATTTCCTGTGCCTTTCTGAAAATTCTTTCACTAGAATATAAGTAAAACCCCCTTGATATCTGTGAGACATGTTATCCTTCTTAAAATCCTCTATATTTAACAGGTTGAACAAATCAAGGCGAGCTTGTGTGAATTTCTTGAAATAGTTCCGCGTTCATTTGAACTATTTTGTAGCTGAGAGTGTGACCCAAATTGAGTAGGAAGAAGATATCTACCAAGATTCCAAGTCCATGTGTAACAAAGCATGACCAGAGGGTTCCTGGAATAAGAGCTAGATGCATATGGGGAGGGTCCCTGGTGTCCAAAGTAAGAGCTTGGCCACTTGAACATAATCCAAAAAGAGGCTCAAAACGAAAAGGCACATTCAGGCATCAGAACTCTTAGTACTATGATAAAGCTGTGTTGCCCACGTGTCATCAGCCAAAACGAACTAGCTCGAAATGATTCAACACTGGAGGGAAAGCAGATTTTTAGACGGTAGCTTTCAAAGCACATCACACCTAAAGGAAGCATGGGATGAGGAACATCTTCTCAATCCATTCTCTGATTGCTTGACCTATACAGAAATGCTTCCAAGTTTTTGTCACGTATTTCCACGCGACTAATTCCTGTCCACCTCTCCTCATGGGAGACTTGATTTGACTAAATCATGCAGAAGAGCTTTTGAAGTATCAGTTATGCTCACAAAGATGTTCTCAGATATCCAAGGATACAGAAAGTAAATTGCCTCATACTCATGCAAAAGCTGGACAATGAATAAGGAAGACCGAAGAAGAATTGATGCCTCTGAATTGTGGTGTTGGCAAAGAATATGGACTATACCATGGACTGCCAAAAGAAGGAACAAATCTGCCTTGGAGGAAGTACAATCAGTATGCTCCTTAGAAGCAAGGACGGCAAGACTACATCTCACATACTCTGGACACTTTATCAGGAGAGATCAGTCCCTGGAGAAGGACATCATGCTTGGTAAAGTAGAGGGTCAGCGAAAAAGAGGAAGACCCTCAATGAGATGGATTGACACAGTGGCAATAACAACGATTGTGAGGATGGCGCAGGACCGGGCGGTGTTTCACTCCCTAGTACCTAGGGTCACTATGAGTCAGAACTGACTCGACGGCACCTAACAGCATAATAACAGAAAGTACAAGCCACAGTACAGTTTTTTCTGGCCGTGACCTCTGTGTCGGCCATCATTCACTGGTAATTGTAGGAGATTATCGCCTCCTCAATCCATTCCGTGCTATTCTCGGAGGTCAGAAGCACTCGTCTTGCCCTCCGAGTCATCCCATTCTACTCTTAGAAGAGCCAAAAATAGAAGGCAGCCAAGTTTCCTTTGTTCCAACCCTTTAGCAAAACATCAGTCACATCCCAGCAAAGCCATGCTGAGGCAAAGCAGGAAATGAGCAAGGAGGAAGCAGCTTGTTCCCTCGCTCCATCTCCCCATGTTGGCATGTTGTATTCACCAGTGGAAAATCATTTAAGAGGCTGTGTTACTATTGTACAAACAGTTATCAAAAAAAAAAAAAAACAGTCACCTTGTTTTCAGCCAGGTGGCAGATTTCACACCAAAAAATTACATCCAGGAGACATTCTTAGCAGCGCAAATACACCCATGATCATATAGTCAAATTTCCACCAAATTATTCAAATTCCCTGAACCAACGCTAGATGAAATCCTTCAACCAGTGACAACCACACGAAAGCAAGTGTGTCACACCTGTGCAATTTAGCCTTCACGGAGTCTTTCTTCATGACATTTCATTTTTGAGAAGAGCAGATTATGTCTCACTGGATGCTTTCTTTTTTTTAATGCTAGGTTTTTAAAAATAGATAGCTGTATTGCTCCCTAGGCCCTTCTCGTGTGGTCTGAAGCCCTGAGCATAATTGTCCAGGCAGCTTCAGAACAGACAACACTACTAGAAGAACTTAAGAATGAGGTGAACCCTAACAGCCAGTAGATGACGGATGTGTGTGCAATGAATGTATTTGACATCCTCAAATCACACTCTCACTGCAGAAATGTTAACACCCACGCTTCTGGCCACCTTGCCAAAACACTCCCTTATGCATGCACTCATTCATTCATTCAACAAATAGTCTTTGAATGCCCACAAAGTAATCAAGGAAATGAATCTCAGCTATATTGTGCTGTTGTGTTGTTGTGTGCCATCAAGTCAACTCTGACTCATAGAGACCCTAGATAACAGTAGAACTGCCCCATAAGGTTTCCTAGGCTAGGATCTTTATGGGAACAGATCGCCAAGTCTTTTGTCCTTCAGAGCAGCTGGTGGGTTTGAACCACTGACCTTTTGGTTAGCAGTAAGCACTTCACCACCAGGGCTTCTTATACATTAATCTATTAATACCCACCCACACATATATACATATACTCTCATATCTCATAGTTATTTATAGGGTCACTGAGTCAGAATGGACTCATTGGCAATGGGTATATATATATATATGTACATGCATGTACATACATACACATATATATGTTATATAATTTGTTCTAAACCTGCCACACCCACTGCTATGCTTGCCCCTCCCTCCAGAGGGCAGGCCTGGAAACCCCAAGCAAACTAAAATAATCTCATTTTAAGACATTCAATAAGGCATGTTCCAAGCACATCTGCTGGGCTGCAGTCAAGTCCTGGGAGGACCAGCTTTAGTGATGGCTGTAAGAGCATTCTCTAAAAACACATTCCAAGTCTCTGTGAGATAAGAGGGTGGCCTGCTCCAGAGACCAAAAAAAAAAAAAAAAAAAAAAAAAAACCAAACCCATTGCCATCGAGTCGATTCCGACTCATTGCAACCCCATGTGCTGCAGAGTAGAACTGCTCCAAAGGGTTTTTTTTGGCTGTAATCTTTACAGAAGCAGATTGCCACACTTTTCTTCCATGGCACCGCTGGGTGGGTTCCACTTGCCAACCTTCAGTTGAGTAGCCGAATGCAAACTGTTCACATCACTCATTCTGAACTGCCCCTGCCTAGTCTATCACTCATTCTGAACTGCCTAGCGCTTCTGACTTAACTAAAGCTACTTCCGGAAATTTTGGAGTTGAGTCTGATACAACCAAGGATCTACTTAGAAGAAACAATGATTTTAATATTTAATATTAACAAGTTAAGAGTATTTCATCCTAGAGCTAAAGTGCCACCATTTCTATTTGATATAAGTTTACGACAATTCAGTCAAAATTACAAAGAAACATAAAACTTTAGAAACATTTCACCTATTTAATTTTCTAAGAGGTCACAAACACTTAGGTCCAAATCAATACTCCATTTGTTTATTTCAGGGGCTGCCAAACTACCATCTGTGGACCGAACTCAAGAGTGTGTGAAGCTCACAAGCTTTATAGACAGATGGGTGGAGGGACAAAGAAAGCAAAGAGGTAGAAGTTGTGAAAAACAGAAACACACTTAAAAAGAGCTACAAAACGTAGAAAGCAGATGTATGTGGACAAGAAAGGTCTGGAGAACAAGTATGAATAAATCAATACTTGTTCGTTATGGTTCCATCACTGTGTAGGATGGACACTGTTCCCTCAAATATATTTTTGTTCATATATTCTCCAATTTTCAGTGCTTTCAAGCTACCAGAAAGAATATGTAGGTGGTCTTCACTGTCTTTTCTTTGCTTGCAATGATGTAACTATTAGGAAAAGTGACTCTAGATGTGGAACCACCAGTTTTCATACCAGAAAACTATTTTTAGCTCAAAAGGTCTATCTGAAGTTCTGACAGAGCTGGGGTTTTTTTCGTGTTGCAAAAATGAGCAGAATTATGAGGGAAAAACATATATTTGGGACTATCTTCTATCCTTGCCATCAACTCCTGCTCCTCGTTTTGATATAACAATAATTTAGGATCGACTATAGCAAATGGAGCCCTGGTGGCGCAGTGGTTAAGCCTTTCGCTGCTAACCAGAAAGGCGAATCCACCAGTTGCTCCTTGGAAACCCTATGGGGCAGTTCTACTCTATCTTATAGGGTTGCTATGTGTTGGAATTGACTCAACGGCCACAGGTTTGTTTTGGTTTGGTTTGGTTTAAGGCAAATGAAAAGGATTTTTAAATAAAAAGGCATACATGAAGAAGAAAAAGAAAAGTTCTGGAGACTATCACCCATAAGAACTACATCATCCCCAAACTGCCCTCTATAAAGGTTAAAGGCAAACACCAGTGCACACATCCCTAAATGGCCTACTCCTCTTATTACTACTAATCTCAGAACCATCTGGCTTTTGAGGAAAGTGTAAAATCACCAAACACATGGCCTGTTCACTGAATAAGATGGTTATGTGAGTCCACAAAGTAGAACTGACATATTTTACACAGTAGAGAATCATGAATCTGTTCTAGTGAGTAAAATGCAGATATTGAGAATGAGCAAGCAAATGAAACAAAAATAATCTCACAGGCAAGGAAATTGCCGCATGATGTGTTACTTTATTTTGACATTTTTAATCACCTATAACAATATGCCATTATATACATTTAAAATTAAATTTTAACACTGTTTTTAATTTAGTCAGGCATGATAATACAAACCCTCCCCAGAACTTACTGTCTGCCATTAAACCTACAGACAATGCTAGTGCAAGCAATAATTTGACAAAAAATAAAAGTAGTGGCTCGCCATGATGTCGACAAGGTTCTGAAGCATCCAGGCATTGTTAAGGCATAAATTAAAATGCAAATGCCTTGCAGTATTGCCAGTGCAGTGAGCTGTGCGACACTGACGAGGTTCATGCTGTTTTCTTACTACATTTTCTCAAGGGCAGCGGATTTTCAATGATGATTTGTCAGCGTCTCCTACTACATCAGCCACGTCACCATCACAACTTAGTCACTTCTGAAGGTGAAAAGAACCCTTCCAAGATAGGGCCCCATTTAGGAAAATAAGAAGTTAAATAAAAGTTCTACAAATACCTCACACAGAAATCCAGAGATTGATAGCCAAGATGAGCCCACCTGGTGCCAAATTCCTCTCTACTTCAAAACTATTATGATGACTCCTAGACTTTTAAGAAGATGAATGAAAATGGGAAGTACTCTCGAGTCACGCTCTCTCCTAGGAGACTTTCAGTTGTTCTTACGGCTGTGACAAGACTCGCTGCTGACAGCACTTTTAAGTGTTTAAAGGAAAAGCAGTGAGCAGAAGACTACTAGAAACGTTACAAGCTAGTAAAATGGCCAGGAGCCTAATATCCACAAAAGTATATGGTCCAGGGGTTAAGTCTCAATCCCTTGCCAGGCAGGTAAGGCAGGTAAGGCAGGCAGACATCACTGGTCCCTTTTTCTGGCCCAATGAGTAACAGGACAGGAGGAAGCAGAGTCGGTAGATGCTGCTATTCGAGGTGACTGATGCTCAGCCAACTGCCCATGCTTCCTCCTGAGTGCCCCCCAAGGACTTCTGGCATTTGTCTGGTCATCTGGCCTAAGCACATCCACCGCACCGACGGGGAGTTTCCCAAAGTATAAACAAACAATGGCTGCCTGGCAGTTGAACAACACTGCTCTGTACCTGGCCACATTTGAAAGCATCTCATATAACTCCAATTATGAACAGACTCCAAAAAGCATGCAAATAAGACCCACGTGAGGTTCATCAGGAGCGTCACATGCTCCCGTGCATTGAGATGACTGTATCTCACCGCACTGGATTTCAAAAATACTTACCCTTTCATTATTTATGATAGCTCACTTAGAAACTGAGATAGGCTCCCAGAAAGAGCAGCGTCTTAGTCATCTAGTGCTGCCGTAACAGAAATAACACAAGTGGATGGCTGTAACAAAGAGAAATTTATTTTCTCACAATCGAGTAGCCTACAAGTCCAAATTGAGGGCATCAGCTCCAGGAGAAGGCTTTCTCTCTCTGTCGGCTCTGTCGGAAACTCCTTGTAACGCATACATCTTCCCGTGGTCTGGGAGCATCTCAGTGCAGGAACCTCAGGTCCAAAGGACGCGCTCTGCTCCCAGTGCTACTTTCTTGGTGGTATGAGGTTCCCATATCTCTCTGCTTGCTTCTCTCTTTTATATCTCAAAAGAGACTGGCTAAAGACACTATCTAATCTTGTATACATCACTAATCCATCTTATTACATCACAGTGATAGAGTATACAACACATAGGGAAATCACATCAGACTACAAAATGGTAGACAATCATTCAATACTGGGAATCATGACTCAGCCAAGTTGACAGATATTTTGGGGGGACACAATTCAATCCATGACAAGCAGAGAGTCAAAATCCAAGGAGGAAGGACATTGGGAAGAAAAGTCATTAATTTCACTCTGGTGGCAATAAACTGAAGAGACCACAGGGACCTGGGAGCAGTTAGCAACTGAAGGCCCCCATCTCTTGGCAGACTGAACAAGTTATAAAAACCAGGACCAACATTCATTTGACACCTACTCTGTGTCAGGCTCTGTTTTAAGTACTTTACATATACATTTGTATCTGATCCTCTAAATTATTTATGAGAGCACCATTGTTATTCCCTTTTTAAAGATGAGTAAACTGAGGCACAAAGAGCTTAAGTAACTTGCCAAAGGTAATATAGCCATTACCGTCCATTTACATTACATTTTTCTACTCATAGGTAGTACAGTATGTCTTTTGTAGTAACAGTTTAATGCGTCCAGTACAATATTTATCTAGGAAAATGCTATGTCTGTAAATATCCATATTTCTTGAAATCACAATGGGGGCATTCATAAACTGGAGTATCACTTGATTAATTTATAACATCACCAACATCTCAAAATAAATTTGGTCTTCTATATTCTTACATTTCACTAATTTTAAGCCATACTATGAGAGTCAAAGCAGAATTAGCTTTTACTCATAACATATTATGAATGCATCATCTTGGGTATGTTAATAAATAAAACCGATTCTACAAGCAGGGAGGAAGGTAAACGCATTTTAATTACTTCAAATGTCTTAAAAATTAACCCCTATGACTGTCTTAGTCATCTAGTGATGCTATAACAGAAACACCACAAGTGGATGGCTTTAACAAAGAGAAGTTTATTCTCTCACAGTGCAGTAGGCTACAAGTCCAAATTCAGGCTCCAGGGGAAGGCTTTCTCTCTCTGTCCCGGCTCTGTCGGAAACTCCTTGTAATGCATACATCTTCCCTTGGTCTGGGAGCATCTCAGTGCAGGAACCTCAGGTCCAAAGGATGCGCTCTGCTCCCAGCACTGCTTTCTTGGTGGTATGAGGTCCCCGTGCGTCTGCTTGCTTCTCTTTTTTATATCTCAAAAGAGATTAGCTTAAGATACTATCTAATCTTATAGACCTCATCAACATAACTGCTGCTAATCCATTTTCTTACATCATAGTGATAGCATTTATAACACATAGGGAAATCACATCAGACTACAAAATGGTAGACAATCATACCATACTGGGAATCATGACCCAGCTAAGTTGACAGATATTTTGGCAGGACAAAATTCAATCCATGACACTAATGATATAGAATTAAAGTTTAAATTTTTTCTAAAGGATACATGTGCTAGCTTTCTAGTGGGTCATGTTGCTGAGCATCACTGAAATCCAAAGAAATGGAGGAGTTTAGGTTAAAATTCTCAAAGATTTTTAATTTCAATAAAAAACAACTAAAACTAAGGTGTTAGTTAGACTCACTGCAGCAGGTATCCTTCATGCACACCTGTCTCCTGGCTGTTTCTTTCCCTTCTGGGTCCCTATCTCCCTCTGAGCACCATTGTGGCAATAATTCCTCTGGAAGTCCTTGAGTACAGACATCAAGCCCCATTGGTGGAGTCTACATTTCCTTTTTTTTTTTTTTTTTTTTTTTTTTTTACCTCCTTTGGTTCAGAGCCCCTCCCCACCACCCTCAAGGAAGTTATGATGATGCCTGCTGACTAATGTGGACCTGATAAAGGACCAAATGCAGACACCCAGGTCAGATAGGTGGAGCCATTTTAGAAGCTATCTCCTCTGGTATACTAAACATGGCCAGTCTTTAAAAGAAGGGTCAAACTACAGAGATGGAGTCTATTTTCCCTTCTCTTGAATCCAGGTTAGTTCTGTAACTTGCTTTACCAAGAGAATGCATAAGTGAAACTGTGCCACTTCCCGGGTTGGGCCTTAAGAGATCTCTAACTTCCACTCCCATGCTCTTGGAACCCAACCATCATATTGTGCAAAACCCGAGTCCCGAGGAAAGAAAACTGAGGTGCCAGTTGACAGCCCCAGCTGAGCCTCCAGCCAATGGCCAGCACCAACAGCCAGTCAAATGAGTGAGCCATCTTGGCTGTTGCAACCCAATCAATCTTCTGGATGACAACAGCTCCAGATGGCACCACACGTGGAGTAGAACCTCCCAGCTTACTGGCTTTGCCCTACAGTACTAGTAGAAGTTACTTATCTTTTCTATACATCAGTTTCTCTTTCTGTAAAATAGTGAAAATAATATTCCCCATCTCAGGGGTCTATAATGAAGATTAAATGTCAGGATATGTAAAGCCTTTAAAACAGTACCTGGCACACAGTTAGTGTTTGGTAAACATTGTCTCTTGCTATTATTATTTATTCACTGTTTTGTTCTACATTCAAGAAACACCAGCTCACAGCTGTGGGAAGAGTTCCATCCTTAGGACAGAGGTATATGGAAAGTGAAGGGGACGTCCATTACAGGTTTTGTCTTTGATCCTGCACCACGAGGAAATGGATCACCACCATAAAAACATGAACTTGACAAAGGCTAAATCTGATTGGCCTTGCCATGGGAAGGGAGAAAGCCAGAAATCAGAGTGAATACTCGGTTTGTGGGTCATCCACAACAGAAATGTCAGATATTTAGCCAAACTTTATGTGAGAATAAACTACTCCTAGGTATAAGAATCCACACTTTGGGAACTTTATGACTGATTTCTGTTCATTAAGAACACCAAGCTTTAGCCTGGGGTCTTAAAAGCCTGTGAGAGGCCATCTAAGATACTCCATTGGTCTCGCCCCTTCGGGAGCAAGGGAGAATGAAGAAAACTAAAGATGCAAGGGAAAGATTAGTCCAAAGGACTAATGGACCACAACTACCATGGCCTGCACCAGACTGAGTCCAGTACAGCTAGATGGTGCCCAGCTATCACCACTGACTGCTCTGACAGGGATCACAACAGAGGGTCCCGACAGAGCTAGAGAAAAATGTAGAACAAAATTCTAATTCACACACACACAAAAAAAAAACAGACTTACTGGCCTGACAGACACTGGCAAAACCCTGAGAGTATGGCTCCCAGAAACCCTTTTAGCTCAGTACTGAAGTCACTCCTGAGGTTCACCATTCAGTCAAAGATTAGACAGGCTCATAAAACAAAACGAGACTAAAGAGACACACCAGCCCAGGGGCAAGGACTAGAAGGCAGGAGGGGACAGGAAAGCTGGTAATGGGGAACCCAAGGTCGAGAAGACAGAGTGTTGACATGTTTGGGGTTGTTAATCAATGTCATAAAACAACATGTGTACTGTTTAATGAGAAGCTAGTCTGTTCTATAAACCTTCATATAAAGTACAATTAAAAAATAAAAGAATACCAAGCTTTATATGTATGTAATGCAGTCCTGTAAAGTTATATCATCTCTGGTATGATCTTAGCTATCTTCATCACACTCCCATAAACTTTGCTTCTAAATATTATTTTGTAGTTCATGGCAATAATCGATCAGGTTACATATCATGGTAGTATTTGTATATGTCATAATAAAAGATATCCTAAATGAGTCAGTAATGCCATTTTGTTGCTTTTGTTGCTGTTATATCATATACACAGTTTGGGGGATTACTTTTAAATAATTATTAAGTAGTTTCCTAAAATAAGACAAAATACAATAGTAGCTCTTTGCTACAGTACTGAAAATAGTAAATAGTATTTTCGCCCCAGCCCTTTGTCTCTTCTCTGTTTTAAAATGAACAATTGATGACCTATTTCTAATTACTTAAAAATTGATCATCCCAAATGAACTAATAATATCTAGAAGACAAAAGTTAAAGTTTTTTCTTTTAATGGTGATATTCTATCTTTTTTTTTTTTTTTTTTCACTATTAGCCATGTTGTTGTGTGCTGTCAAGTCGATTCCGACTCAGTGAAACTGTATGACAGGGTAGAACTGCCCCCATAGGATTTCTCAGGCTGTAATCTTTATCTGCCACCACTCATCCGTCAGTCTGTAGTACTGTGGTGGTTTGCCTGTAGCTGTAAATGCTGAAAGCTTTGCCACTGGTATTTCAAACACCAGCTGGGTCACCCAGGGTGGACAGGTTTCAGCCAAGCTTCCAGACTAAGACAGACTAGGAAGAAGGACCTGGTGATTGACTTCAAAAAAAATTGGCCAGTGAAAACCTTATGAACAGCAGCAGAGCATTATGTGATATAGTGCCTGACAATGAGGCCATCAGGTCGGAAGGCTCTCAAACTATGACTGCGGAAGAGCTGCATCCTTAAAGAAAAGTCGACCTTAATGATGTGGATGGAGTCAAGCTTTCAGGACCTTCATTTGCTGATGTGCCATGACTCAAAATGAGAAGAAACAGCTGCAAACATCCACTAATTACTGGATCGTGGAATGTATGAAAGTATGAATTTAGGAAAACTGCAAGTCATCAAAAATGAAATGGAATACATAAAGATCAATATCCTAGGCATCAGTGAGTGGAAATGGACTGGTGTTGGCCATTTTGAATCGGACAATCATATGGTTTACTGTGCTGGGAATGACACACTGAAGAGGAATGGCGTCACATTCATTGTCAAAAAGAATATTTCAAGATTTATCTTGAAGTACAACACTGTCAGTGACAGGATAATATCCATATACCTACAAGGAAGACCAGTTAATACGACTGCTATTCAAATTTATGCACCAATCACTAACACCAGAGATGAAGAAAGTGAAGATTTTTACCAACTTCTGCAGTCCAAAATTGATCAGATAAGCAATCAAGATGCATTGATAATTACTGATGATTGCAATTCGAAAGCTGGAAACAAAGAAGCAGCAGTAGTTGGAAAACATGGCCTTGGTGATACAAACAATGCCGAAGATGACATGATAGAAATTTGCAAGACCAACAACCTCTTCACTGGAAATACCTTTTTGCAACAGCATAAACGGTGACTATATACACGGACCTCACCAGATGCAATACACAGGAACCACATCTGTGAAAAGAGGCGATGGAAAAGCTCAATATCATCAGTCAGGACAAGGCCAGGGACTGACTGCAGATCAGACCATCAATTGCTCGTATGTCAGTTTAAGTTGAAACTGAAGAAAATTAGAACAAGTCCCTGAGAAGCAAAGTACAAACTTGAGTATATCCCACCTGAATTTAGAGAACGTCTCAAGAACAGATTTGACAAACTGAACACTAATGACCGAAGACCAGATGAGTTGTGCAATAACATCAAAGACATCGTACATGGAAAAAAAAAAAGTCATTAAAAAAATAGGAAAGACAGAAAAGAACAAAATGGATGTCAGAAGAGACTCTGAAACTTGCTCTTGAATGTCGAGTCGCTAAAGTGAAAGGAAGACATGATGAACTAATAGAGCTGAACAGAAGATTCCAAAGAGCAGCTTGAGAGACAGAGTATTATGATGAAATGTGCAAAGACCTGGAGTTAGAAAACCAAAAGGGAAGAGCACACGTGGCATTTCTCAAGCTGACAGAACTGAAGAAAATATTCTAGCCTCAAGTTGCACTACTGAAGGATTCTACTGGCAAAATACTGAACAATGCAGGAAGCATCAAAAGAAGTTGGAAGGAATACACAGAGTCACTGTACGAGAAAGAATTGGTCAACATTCTACCATTTCAAGGGGTAGCATATGATTAGGAACTGACGGTATTGAAGGAAGAAGTCCAAGCTGCACTGAAGGCACTGGCGAAAAACAAGGCTCCAGGAATTGACAGAATACCAATTGAGATGTTTCAACAAACAGATGCAATGCTGGAAGCACTCACTAAGCTATGCCAAGAGATTTGGAAGATGGCTACCTGGCCAACCGACTAGAAGAGATCCATATTTGTGCCCATTCCAAAGAAAAGCAATCCAACCAAATGTGGAAATTATCGAACAATATCATTAATATCACACGCAAGTAAAATTTTGCTGAAGATAATTCAAAAATGGCTGCAGCAGCACATGGACAGGGAACTGCCAGAAATTCAAGCCAGATTCACAAGAGGATGTGGAAAGAGGGATATCACTGCTGATGCCAGACAGATCCTGGCTGAAAGCGGAGAATACCAGAAAGATGTTTACCTGTGTTTTACTGACTGTACAAAGGCATTCTATTGTGAGGATCACAATAAATTGCAGATAACACTGCAAAGAATGGGAATTCCAGAACACTTAACTGTGCTCATGAGGACCATGTACATAAACCAAGAGGCAGTTGTTCGAACAGAACAAGGGATACTCCATGGTTTAAAATTAGGAAACGTGTTCATCAGAGTTGTACCCTTTCATCATACTTAAATTCAATTTGTATGCTGAGCAAATAATCCAAAAAGTTGAACTATATGAAGAAGAACACAGCATCAGAATTAACAACCTGTGATATGCAGATGACACAACCTTGCTTGGTGGAAGTGAAGAGAACTTGAAGCACTTACTGATGAAGATCAAAGACTACGGCCTTCATTATGGATTACACCTCAACATAAAACAAAAATCCTCACAACTGGACCAATAAGCAACATCATGATAAACTGAGAAAAGATTGATGTCATCAAGGATTTCATTTTACTTGGATCCATAATCAATGTCCATGGAAGCAGGAGTCAAGAAATCAAATGATATACTGCACAGCAAATTTCCTGAAAAAGGCCTCTTAAAACTGTTAAAAAGCAAAGATGTCACTTTGAAGACTAAGGTTCCCTGACCCAAGTCATGGTATTTTCAATCAACTCATATGCATGCAAAATCTGAATAAGGAAGACCAAAGAAAAACTGATGCCTTTGAATTATGGCATTGGTAAAGTATACTGAATATACCATGGACTGCCAGAAGAACAAACAAATCTGTCTTAGAAGTACAGCCAGAATGCTCCTTAGAAGCAAGAATGGCAAGACTTCATCTCACGTACTTTGGACATGTTATCAGGAGGGACCAGACTCTGGAGAAGGACATCGTGCTTGGTAAAGTAGTAGTTGTTGTTAGGTGCCTTCAAGTCGGTTCTGACTCATATAATGACCCTATGTACAACAGAACGAAACACTGTGCCATCCTCACAATCGTTGTTATGCTTGATGAAATGGATTGACACGGTGACCGCAACAATGGGCTCAAACACAGCAATGATTGTGAGGATGGTGCAGGACTGGGCAGTGTTTCATTCTGTTGTACATAGGTTCACTATGAGTCAGAACCAACTCGATGGCACATAACAAAAGCAGCAATCTTTAACGGAGTATATCACTAGATCTTTTCTCCAGCTAAGTTAAAGTTTTTTAAATACACAGCATTCTGTTTCAGCATCTACCTATGGCACTTTCCACTGGAAAATTATAAATGGAGCTCCAAAGCTCTCCATTTCTCATCTGTCTACATATTTCTATTCACTAAAATTACTGTAGATCCAATTATACTACCCATATCCTGTTCTTTGGAAATGCTTCCATCCGTTTTTCAAGACAACTATGATGGATCCATAAATTGATACCCAAGGAGCTCGATCAATTAGAGGTTCTGGGAAAATGTGTCAGATTTGTGCCTATCTTCAGCGTGATAACATCACTCATCCACATTAGTTATGGTTCCTCTTTCCAAATTATTTATAAGCCTCAGGTCAGCTTCAGAAAGTTCGTATTTCCATTTCACGCTTGCTAATCATGCCTTAAGTGGAGACGATCAGAGATGCAAATTAATTGCAAACCGTATGAAGGATGCACAAATTAAAAACTATGCAATTTAAATTATTAATGCGGTAGTAATTCAGAGTCCTTCTGCAAACACTAGCAATTTCAACTATTTTATATCACTCAATGCAAACTAAATTTGGCAATTTAAGTCGAAACAGGGAAGACTTGGTTTTCTTACTTTCTTCTTCCCACTTTTCAATTCCCTCTTCCTTTTTCTTCCATTACCTCCTTAGTCTCTGTGCTTTGAACCCTACTCTTCCTGTATCTGCTTAACTTCAGCCCCATTGTAATGCCAGCTCTGATCAATTACACATTTCCCTACTTTAGTTTAAGATGTCATTCTGAATACTTCGCATTTTACATTCCACCAGTCTATTCAAAGAACCTGAATCAGTTCCACCATGGAAAAAAAAAATGAAAACTTACTTCTCCAAGGACATTTGTAGGCTTACATGTATTATGCTATTATGTGATTATACGCAAAAAAATTTTAAGAATATATTACAATTACAGTGACATTACTGGAAGTAGCTGTTGGGAATACTTCTGCATCTACTGTGTATCTGAACACAGCAAAAAAGGAAAGTAGTCAAAATTTAACTGTGAAACAGCCCATATGAAAACGAAAGCCTAGTTAAGAGAAAAGAGTGTTCAGATGAGAACAAATAGGTTTAGCCAAATTTTCCAGAGTAGTAAAGTGTGGCTTTACTTGCATCTGCTTTCCATAAATGGAGCCAAACCACGGCTTAAATGTTTAAAGGCACAAAAGATTATTAACATAAACTGGGGAACATTTCTAATTAATAAAATTGATTTAATTGGAGTGTAAGATATTTTACCAATTTTTCTTTCTTAGAAACAAACATGGGTATCAATCAATAAATGACAAATCAGTAAAGGAAACCATTTGATTAAAACATCTTTTGAGTTTCTCAGATGAAATGTCACAGCTTTCTCAAAGCACATCGCTACAAATTCTAAATCTTGTGAGTTTTCCTAAGATATTTTTAAGTAGCATGAGTAAATATCCTTAATCATAACTAAACTCAGGCAAAATTATTTCAGGAGAAAAATACCGTGCGTGCTCACCTGGCAAGGCTGCTTCATTTTAATAGCTATGACGTGATATCGGTAACAGCAGAGCTCACAGGTCCAGGAGCCCCTCTCACTAATCCACTTTAGCAAGCACAGCTGATGTGTATACCGAACTGACCCATCACATCGGCAGGGGTTCAACAGCTCACCCTAAAAAGAAACCAGCTCAGTATGAATATTTATGCCTGTGTCTCTGTTTTAAAAATCCAGTGCTTGCTTTCTTGCCTTTCAAAGCCACTTACCCAGAAGGATATAGGCATCAAGCTCTAGCCTCAAAAATGAAATTAAAATTTTATGCCTCTGATGGGAATGAAACTAAAGTCTTAAAACTATTTCAAAGATACTGCTTAGAGTTGTGACATAAATGTTCTACCAACATACAACACGCCTGAAAGATATAACTCCCAATACCCTTGAGGAAAAGCTGTACTATTAAATCTCTTCACTAACTTTTAAGTGGATGGTTAGATGCATTTCCTGCGCAGTTATCCTTAATCGTTGCTAAAGAAGAAATTCATGGCATCCCAGAAAGCAGCTTGCAATAGCATTAAGCTTTCGTTTTTTTCTAAATGTAGCATCATAAATATTGACTTCGCCCACTATATTCCTGAAAGCCTGCATATTCTATGCAATTTCCTTACTTCTCAAAAAGTAAACCTAATGTTTTCTCAGACCACGCATTTTGTAAGAGAGAGACATTATCCTTTCGTCTGCATGGTCTTTCATACAAGTTTGCATGCAACTCTAATGGAGTTTATAATTTTTAAATGGTGCTGTAACAAAATATAAAGTACCTGGTTGATTAAATAGCCTTTCCTTCACAAGGTCAAAGTAAATTCCTATTCTTGTAAAAATTAACATGCTTTTCACATCAGTAAGATTAAGTCACCAAGATTTGCAATAAGGAAAGACCCTGTCTTTTTGGTTGGGTCATGTTCATCCCAGTTTGTATTCAAAGATTACATCCTCCGGGTACACTTGTAGAAAAACGACTTCACCTTAGAATACATTTGTATAAAATGGACTTCAACTTACATTCTTCAGGTTTGACTCATGTATAAGCAAAAATCCACTTTGTAATTCGCAAATGAGATACTTAGGGCATTATTATTAAAGCACCTGAGGAATGTGCAAAACAAGGTAGGGAGGAAAGTGTACATACATCAAATTAAGTCCTGTGTTCGCCACGGAAACGTAGACCCCGCTTCACCGAAAGGGCAAGAGGCGCACAGGGAGGCGAGCCCTGTCCCTGGTGCTGAACGGTACGGCGCCGCAAGCGAAGCTGGCGCAGCCTCGCCAAGCACCCCGCCTGCTGCCCCGGGTCCCGCCGGGCCTTACCTGCTCGGCGCCCTGGAAGCAGATCTTGCAGATGGGCTGGTGGTGCTGGTGCCCAGAGCGCCGGTCGCCGCCGCCGCTGCTGCTGCTACTGCGGCTGCTGCACATCGAGCGCGTCTCCGGCTGGTCGCCGGCCCCCAGCCGCTCGCCCTCCCCGCCCGCGCCGGCCTCGGGCTCGCCGGGACCTCTCTTCTCCGCCGCCGCCTCGGGGGCTGCCGCCTCCGGGAGGCGCCTGAAGCCTTCCCCGGAGTCGCCGGCCGCCGACACCTCCTGGCCGATGGGCGGCAGGGGCGGCAGAGGCGGCGGCAGTAGCAGCTCGTCCGCGCCCCGGCGCCGCGGGGCCACCTCCGCCGGCAGCGCGTCGGGCCCCGCGGCGCGCTCCGGGGACGCAGGCAGTGGCGGCAGGTAGCGCGGGGTACCGAGGTCCCGGGCCGGCTCTCCCGGCGGCGGCGGCGGGGAAGGCGGCGTGGGTGGCTCGGCGTCCCCGCTGTCCGCCGGGCGGCGCCGGCTGCCGCTGTGGCCGCCCTCCAAGCTCATGGTGCCGCCGCCACCCTCCTGCCGGCCCGTTGGCCGGCGGGCTCGGGCTGCAGTCGAGGGAGCGCGCAAGGGGCGGGAGGAAGAGGGAGGGAAGGAGGCGGGGTGGGGGACGGGGCGCCGAGGCTGGGCGCGGGACGCGGCGGGGGGACACGGAGGGCCGGCGGCGGCGGCGGCTGAGGCTGAGGCGCTAGCGGCTCGGCGGAGCCGCCCGCTCGGCTCTGAAGGAGGCGGCGCGGGATTAGGCTGCGCGTGAGAGCCTCGCGCCGGCGGGCGGGGGGCGGGGAAGTGGAGGGGGCGGGGCGGGCTCGAGCTTGCGTGGGGGGAAGGGGCGGTGCGGAGTGGGAGAGCAGTGCAGAGAGGCCGGGCCGGGCCTGGCCGGGGGGGATTCCCCCAGCAGCTTCCAGCGACCCCGCCCCGGACCAGCGCACGTCGGTTCCGGGGCGGGTTACCTTTCTCCAAAGGGCGCGGCACTGCGGCTCTCGTGAAGCGGGTAGGGGTGGGGGTCTCGGACCGCGGGTCGGGAAGCCGTTACCCAGTGGGCAAGTGGGAAGTGGCCGCGCTGGGCCGGTGGGGGCGGGAAGGTCGAATCCGAAACCCGCGTGGGAGTTGGGGGCGCGGGCGCTGGTGCCCCGGGCGCGCCCAAGCGCAGAGCAGGGAAGCGAGGCAGGGCGCGGGTAACTGCCGTCGCCCGGCGATCGCTCCCAGCCGTCCGTGCCCTCATCCTCAAGGGCACTCACTGATCCACTAGAGTCCTAAAACGAGTTTCTGGAACCTGTGTCCTCCCCTTGTCCGGCTCGCCCCTGAGTCCTCCCTGCATCCTCCTCGCCCCCACCCTCCTGCAGTGAGTTGCTGGGTTTATTTGTAAATATCTTGGCATCCCGGAGGTCGGAGGGTCATTTCCTGGAGTGGTTCCCTCCAGGGATCACTGGTGCCAGGTTCTGTAGCATGTGGCCACTTTCATCCTTGCTGTGTAAAGGACTCAAATGACACCTCCTCCTTTCTCGGAAAAGTGGCTGCAACCTTTAATCTCTATTTCACGCACCCCGAAGCCAATTTCTCTGTAACAACCCCGCAGAACCTTTCTGGCACTCATCTTCCGGACAGAGCCACAGTACCCCGGGCCCTTTCCTAAACTCCCTCACCCGTAGGAACTGCATGGAACACCGTGTACATGCAGTAGTTTCCAAATTCGTGAAGTGTGAAATCATAAAGCATTGGATTTATGTACTTCAATATGTCTTTCCAAATCAATGGTGATTTTCACCGATGTAACGCTTGAATGTTTTTGACACAACTGACTTGCTTTCACAGGAGCCTTTTTTGGTTGCATTTCATAGCTGAAGAGGCTAAGTAACATGTTGAAGGTCACAGGACTATTAACAGAGATCTTTTGAGCTTCCTGCCTCCTGATTTTCCGCTCAAACACTGAATGATTTTTTTTCTCATCCTCTCTCCTGCCTCCTGTCATAGTATTGTAGTACATGGTGTGTTTGGTAACAATGACTCCCATCGATAATTAGATGTTCTGAAGTAGTTGAGATAAACTACCGACTTCAGTTAATTTTTCCATGATACACTTGGGCAGCCAGAAGTTTGCTGTGTGTGTGTGTATGTTGTGTGTTTATCAAATAGATGTCCCAGGTCTTTTGACTGGAGTCGTTTTGGTTAGAAAACAGTGAATGAAGAAGGTAGGAAGAAAGGAATTCAAGAATGCTTTGTCACAAATGGTCTCCGATGAAATAGTGCCAGGAATGCCCTCTATCACTTAGCTTCCTCAAGACTAGCTTATTTTTGGTAGCAGCGTGGCCAAGGGGGAAGCGCATTTTAAAAATAATAGTCCCTGGATGCCCCAGGAACTTACCACATTGAAGAAATGTGTTTGTAGATATGCTTTCATTTCCAGCCTTCACCTGTCAAAATGACATTGCATGAGTCTATCTATTGCCTTAAGATAATCATAAGCCTTAATCATAAGTTCTTGAGTTAAAAGGTGTCTAAATTTGTATACAGTCTTGAAATTAATTCAATTTATGACCAGTAAATTTCTACCAGGTGTGATAAAATATATTATTTTAAGGACAACATAAAAACTGAGTGTTCTATGTAAACAGTGAAGAATGATTTAGACGGCAAAGTAGCACGGATAAGAGACAATGCCACAGTGCTGGACACATCCTCTCTATTGATGGTTTCTGAAAAATAAATAACTAGGGTAAGAGAAAATTAAATTGCCTTAGTATGCTGGATAACCACATAAAAACATTATTTCCCAGTTTTAGTAACCTCCAAAACTGACCCCCTCCCTGAAAAAGGGAAACTTCTCTGTTTTCTTCAGTTAACCCACAAATTCGTCAATGGATCAATAAAAAACATCATCTTTGTAATTTTGACTACCTAAACTGTGATAAAAACATAGAATAATGGGGGACACAGAAAGGATGAATCACTCTCTGCTGCTGGCACCCAAGTGGAAGAGATGGTGGAAACACAGACATCAGATAAAGACTGGCAGGGCCCTGGTACCCACTGACAGCTCATGCATAAAAGCCCAGGCATCCGCCAACTAAGAAATGAATGAGAGCAGGGGCAATTCCATCCATTTGAGCAAATACTGAAGGCTCATCAAACCTGCTTCAACCTATATAAATAAGGGAAAAAATACATAAATAGTCCAACAAATGCTTAAAAAGTCTTCATTCTCATACCCATCCCTACTTCCCACTCCCCCCCCCCCCCACACACATGCAACAGCAAAACAAAACCCATTGCCTTCAAGTTGATTCTGACTCACAGCGACCCTGTAGGGCAGAACAGAACTGCCCATAGGGTTTCCAAGGCTGTAATCTTTACATAAGCAAACTGCCAAATCTTTCTCCTGTGGAAAAGCTGGTGGGTTCCAACGGCAATCTTTTGCTTAGCAGCGGAGCACATAAGCACCGTGGCACCAGGGCTCCTTCACACACACGCATAAAGTAAAAAAATAAAAGCAGTGTTTCATTACAACGGTGCAAACTCTGTAGATACCAAGAGTTTCTTCAGTTGAATCCAAGGATACAGAAGAGGTGGAAGGGACCCAGGCAAGTATATCCCAAAAAGTCCGTAGTGATATTAACAGACATTTGTAGGATATTCTCCTTGAACTTCCCTAGTGACCAGATCCCAGAGATATCCCCTGAAGTCACCTCGGGATGTTAGATAGAAAATAATCCAGGCTACACTGGATCAGTGATTTCAGAATGACCCTCAGGCTTTATTAGGTGTATGACTTCAACGTGCTCTCCAAATAACGCATTTGGAGAGCCCTTTGAAAGTGCTTTTCAATTCTTTTAAGTATAGCTCTTGGAGATGTTCCACAATTGTCCAGTGGGTACCTTTGTTGGTGTTGGTTTTGTTAGGTGCCATTGAGTCAGTTCTGACTCAGAGTGACCCTGTGTACAACAGAATGAAGCACTGCCCTGGCCTGGCCATCCTCATAATCATTGTTATGCTTGAACCCATTGTTGCAGCCACCGTGTCAATCCATCTCCTTGAGGGTCTTCCTCTTTTTCACTGACGCTCTAATTTATCAGGCATGATGTCCTTCTCCAGGGACTGATCTCTCCTGATAACATGTCCAAAATATATAAGATGAAGTCTCACCGTCCTCACTTCTAAGGAGCATTCTGGATGTACTTCTTCCAAGACAGATTTGTTCTTTCTTCTGGCAGTCAATGGTATATTCAGTATTGTTCACCAACACCCTAACTCAAGGGCATGAATTCTTCTTCTGTCTCCCTCACTCATTGTCCAGCTTTCCCATGCATATGAGGCGATTAAAAACACCATGGCTTGGGTCAGGCACACCTTAGTCCATA
Organism: Dugong dugon; assembly: GCA_030035585.1. NCBI lineage: Eukaryota > Metazoa > Chordata > Mammalia > Sirenia > Dugongidae > Dugong > Dugong dugon. Next base: position 18,946,307 of record CM057460.1, read on the forward strand.
AAGTGACATCTTTGCTCTGTAACATTTTAATGAGGTCTTTTGCATATGAGGTGATTAAAAATACCATGGCTTGGCTCAGGCTCACCTTAGTCCTCAAAGTCACATCTTTTGTTTGTTTAACACTTTAATAAAAGATATCTTTTGCAGCAGATTTATTCAGTGCAATATGTCGATTGATTTCTTGACTGCTGCTTCCATGGGCATAAATTGTGAATCCAAGAAAAATGAAATACTTAACAACCTCAATATTTTCTTTGTTTGTCATGATGTTGTTTATCGGTCCAGTTGTGAGGATTTTTGTTTTCTTTATGTTGAGGTTTAAGCCATACAGAAGGCGGTGGTCTTTGATCTTCAGCAGTAAGTGCTTCAAGTCCTCTTCACTTTCAGCAAACAAGGTTGTGTCATCTGCATATTGCAGGTTGTTAATGACTTTTCCTCCAATCCTGATGCCACATTCTTCTTCATATAGTCCAGCTTCTTGGATTATTTGATCAGCATACAGATTAAATAAGTATGGTGAAAGGATACAACCCTGACGCACGATTTTCCTGATTTTAAGCCACGCAGTATCCCCTTGTTGTTCCAACAGCTGCCTCTTGGTCTATGTACAGGTTCCTCATGAGCATAATTAAGTGCTCTAGAATTCCCAGTCTTTGCAACATTATCCAGAATTTGTTATGATCCACACAGTCGAATGCTTTTGCATAATCAATAAAACACAGGTAAACAAATTTCTGGTATTCTCTGCTTTCAGCCAGGATCCATTTGACATTAGCAATGATATCCCTCATTCTGTGTCCTCTTCTGAATCCAGCTTGAACTTCTGATAGTTCCCAGTTGATGTACTGCTACAACAGCTTTTGAATGACCTTCAGCAAAATTTTACTTGTGTATGATAGTGTTTGTTAATTTCTACATTCTGTTGGATCACCTTTCCTTGGAGTGGGTGCAAATACGGATCTCTTCCAGTCAGTTGACCAGATAGCTGTCTTCCAAATTCTTCACATAGTTGAGTGAGCACCTCCAGTGCTGCATCCATTTGTCGAAACATCTCAATTGGTATTTCGTCAATTACTGGAGCTTTGTTTTTTGCCATTCCCTTCAGTGCAGCTTGAACTTCTTCCTAACTTCTTCATTTAACTCCAGACTCGTATCAAACTGCCTCCTGGACTTCTCTGCTTGGGTATTTAACACCCATTGCAGACTAGCCAGGTCCAAAAGCAAACTTAACACCCCCAAGCCCACTCATCTCCCAGTCTTATTAACCAATACCCAGCTGTTCATTTACCCTGTAAATCAAGCCAAAAACCCTGGTGTCATCCTTGACTTTTCTTTTTTACATCATACATCCATTGTATAAAAAAAATTATTTTGGCCATAAAACAAAATGAGACTATATGGGCACACCAGCTCAGGGGCAAGGACGAGAAGGCAGGAGAGGACAGGAAAGCTGGTAATGGGGAAACTAAGGATGAGAAGGGCAGAGTGTTGACATGTCGTGGGGTTGGCAACCAATGTCAGAAAACAATATGTGTATTAATTGTTTAATGAGAAGCTAGTTTCCTCTGTAAACCTTCATCTAAAGTACAGTAAAAAATAAAAATTAAAAAAATTCTTTTGCATCTACTTTAAAAATATATGCCAGATTTCACTACTACTTTTCACCTTCATCCCTACTTTCCCAGTTAACAAACCATCATCATGGCAAACCAGGTGTTATGGGTTGAATTATGTCCCTAAAAAGATATGTTGAAGTCTTAACCCCTATAACTGTTAATGTGATCTTGTTGGAAAATGGAGTCTTTGAGATGTTAACACTTAGGTTAACGTGAGGTCATATAGGAGTAGGCTGGGTCCTAATCACGTCTGAGTGGTGTCTTATAAAAGATGAGAACAGACACAGAGACATAGACATGGCGGAAGATGCATCTACCCAAGGAGCCTTGAGGAGAGAGGTCTGGAACAGTTTCTCTCAGAGCCCTCAGAAGAAATCAACACAACTGATACCATGATTTGGACTCCCAGACTCCAGAACTATGAGACAATAAATTTCTGTTTTTTAAAGCCACCCATTTTGTGGTATTTTGTGACAAAAACTCTAGGAAACTAAGACACCAAGACTGCCAAAATAGCCTTCTTTTACCCTGCTTGTTTCTCTTGAACCTGTCTCTACACCAGCAAGAATGATCAAATTAAAACGTAAGTAAGAGCATGTTATCCCCCTGTTCAGTAATACCAGTGGCTTCCCATGACAGTATAATATCAAAAATCTTAGCATGCCCTACAAGTCCTCAATCTAGCCCTTGGCTATCTCTCTGAAGACATCTCCATACCTTCCCCTGCCACCCTACTCCCTCTTATTCATTCCTACCACACTGACCTCCTTCCTATTCCCCAAGCACATTCCCACTTCCAGGTCCTCACAACTGGAACACTTTTCCTCCATTTACTACCAGTAACTACCAGTTACTCTTCACTCAGATCTCTGCCCAGGTGTGTCTCATGAAAAAAAAAAACAAAAAAAAAACTAATCTTCCTAACTAAAACTCCCACTCCCATTTTAACACACCACCCCTTGCCTAGTTTTACTTATTTTCATATCCCTGTGCTACTCAGAAGGAGCCCTGGAGGCACAGTAGTTAAGTGCTCGTTCTGCTAACTGAAAGGTCAGAGGTTCAAACCCACCAACCACTCTGCAGGAGAAAGATGTGACAGTAAAGATTACAGCCTAGGAAACTCTATGGGTAGTTCTACTCTGTCCTATAGGGTCTCTATGAGTCAGAATCAACTCAGTGGCAACACGTTTGGTTTTTTGGGTTACTCAACGTTGTATATTTACATAATGTGTTCTTTATTTGCTTGTTTTCTCATCTAACCCCAAGCCTTGGAAATAGAGGCTCAAGGGAACTCCCCCATTCAGTAAACCTCCTGGCCAATAAAAGATTCAGAGGACCAGGTGATGGCTGACATAGATGTTATAAATTTCAAGTAGATGGTGGGCTGGAATCAGACTCCTGCTGGGAACTGTAGAGGGCCAGAGAAGAGCTAACTTCTTTGGTGTTAAAGCCAGGAGACTGCTGCTTCCTTGGTCTTTCTGCACTTTGGGTTTGTATGATCAGGGGATGCTTGAGCTATCCCTTCACTCAGATGTGAACCTCACAGGAGAGTCAGCATGGAGTTGCCTTGACTCCTGTCCAGTGGGGCCCCTTGATGGAACAAGGAAACTTTGGTGGAAATAAGCTGGACATGAACTGCCAAATGACCATCCAGAATTGAGATCTATCCATGCATGCGAAGGAAGCAATAGGCCAAGCCTCCAATCCTCCAAAGAGCAAAAAAAGTAGCAAGATAATCAGCTTTGATGGGGTCTACTGGGGTACCCCAGTTTTAACTACACACCAGGCCCAGAAAGGACAAATCAATCCTGCAAGTCAGCGCTCCCCTCTCCCCTTGCCTCTCCTCCCTGCCCCCACTGTGACTAGGATGGTGAGCTGAACAACAGCTGAACAGCAGGGGAGGAGAGCAAGAGAGAGTGGAGAAAGGAAGGACCAACCTCCCTTCTCCCCACTGCAAATTTCCCCAGATGCACGCGCCATCAAGGTGGTGGAAGATAGTTCAGTGTAAATGGAGTTCGAAATTTTGATTGTTGTCAGGTGCTGGACTTGTAATTACTGATCTGAGATTGTTGTTAGTTCCATCGAGTCAATTTTCGACTCATAGGAATCCCATGTGACATGGTAGAATTGTCCCTTAGGGTTTTCTTACATCTTCCCAGATCTGTTCCTGAGTAGCAGAGAGAGTTAGTGTTAGGTGTGTCTGGGAAGAGGGGAGGAAGGAGCTACCTGCCTGACCTTTTGAGGTAGATACCATGAAGTGTCATGCTATCAACAATTTCTCAAAATTGTCTTTCGATGCCACTGGCAGAGAGAAAATAAAGGGAGTAGAGGGCCACTGAATTGAGAAAGTGTGACATTTTCTAGGCGCCTGTTTACTGTCTGAAAAAAATATCCTCGTGTAAAAACCTATTCACGTCAATGTCTCAAAGAAAAATGCATTTATAAATCATGATTGAAAATAGTAACACTGCCTGAAACTCTAAATTTGTGGTTCTCAACTGGGAACAACTTTACCCCCAGGGGACATTTGGTGATGTCTGCAGACATTTTTGATTGTCATAACTAGTAGAGACGTGCTTCTGGCAGCTAGAGGGTAGAGGGTAGGATGCTAAACATCCTACAATGCATGAGACAGCGTTCCATTAAAAAGGTGGTACAAAAGGTTACCATGCTTAGCTGCTAACCAAGAGGTTGGAGGTTCAAGACCACCCAGAGGCACCTCAAAAGAAAGACCAGGTGATGTACTTCTGAGAAATCAGCCATTGAAAACCCTGTGGAGCACAGTTCTACTCTGACACACATGGAGTCACCATAAGTCAGAATCTCCGGAGGGTAATGGGTTACTGGTTAAAATGTCAATTCCCGTCGCCGTCAAGTTGATTCCTACTCATAGCGAGCCTATAGGACAGAATAGAACTGCCCCATAGGGTTTCCAAGGAGCAGCCGGTGGATTCAAACTGCCGACCTTTTGGTTAGCAGCCGAGCTCTTAACCACTGCGGCACCAGGGCTCCAAAAAATGTCAATAGTGCTGCGTTAAGAGAACTCACTCTAAATAACAGCAAAACTCTTCCCAGGATATGAGTATAGGAGAAATGGTTAAACTTTTAAAAGCACCGCTGAAAGAGAAATGATAAACTATACAAAGAAGGGTATTCTGGTGTTGAATAACAGACATTTCTCTTTGATTTTAAGGTTTTTCTTATCCAGGAAACCAAATATTAACCATAAAAAGCCTGCCCCTAGCTTCAAAAGCCTGCTGGAAACTGTGCTACAACAATGTAAATTTGTCTTATCCTGCTGGGAAAAGATAGTTGTCAAACCATTACATCCTAACTTAAATCCCGAAAAGCCTCAAGGCTGCAGGTGGGCAGAAGGCCAAATTATTAGCAGCCAGGCCAAAAGTAACCTGATATCAGTGGATCTCAATAAATGGGGAAAGCAAGGTTCAATCAATCATATTAAGATTAGCCAATGGTTGATCTTTTGTATTTCTGCCTCATCTTCTCTTTATAAGCCCCACTGTACCTAGCTTCTTGGAGCCATTTGCTTTTTCTGGAATCAAAATGGGCTTCCTATAGGCATAGATTAACTGCTCAGAATAAACCTGATGATCAAATTTTGCTGAGTTTTTATTATTTTTTAACACCAGAAAAAAAGCTTCATGAAAAGTAAAATAAATAAATAAATAACAAAGGAAGTTAAATATTAGTTTGTTTTTTTTTTTTAAATGTTGAACGAAATAGAAACAATTAGGAAAAAGGACAGGGTCCAAAGACTAATTGGGCAGGCTGTCCATCACAGAAGAACATATGTTTAAAATAAAAAGGAAACTTAAACTAGATTAAAGGCAATGCGTATGCAAGAGGTAACCCATAACAAACTGGTGACAGTCACTTTCTTTCAGCTTATTTTTCATCTTCTTCATGCTCTGTGAAGAGACTTCCTACTGATTTCAAAGGATATTTTGGTTTTGAGATTAACTTTATTAAAGCTAAAGATAAAACTTTAAAATACAGTAATTTAATGTCTCCTAGACTATACACTCATTGCTGTTGAGTCGATTCTGACTCATAGCGACCCTATAGGACAGAGTAGAACTGCTCCATAGAGTTTCCAAGGAATGCCTGGTGGATTTGAACCACCAACGTTTTGGTTAGCAGCCAGGGTTTCCTCCTAGATTATTGGGGCGTGCTTTTATAATTTATGCCGAAATCTGTGAACCAAACAATAACAAAAATAATGTGATGATCGTGATAGGGATGATGACTATTTCTAGAAGAGATGGCGGTGGTAAGAAAAAAAAATTGACTGGTATAGGAAGATGTAATCATAATAAAGATGGTTTAAAACCAAAAACACAGGCAGAAGAAATCCCTAATAGTCAAAGAAATGGATAGTCACTCTTAAATGGACATAAAGAAAAACTTTAACATGACATCGGTTGTATTTTTCAGGTTTTATCATTTATATATCTTATTTGTTGAAATGTTAAGAAATAGAGAAGACAGAATAGAAAAAGAAGAATTTAAGGAGACCCTTAATTCTACCATCCAGGAATAACAAATACGTTCGTTGGTAGCAAAGCAGCTTTTCTCTCCACTCCAGCAGCCCCTTCCTAGGAGGGGTCTTTGGTACCAGGGAGAAAAGAGCCAGAGTCTGTTAGAATAAAAATACTACAAAGGTGAAGTTTAGTTTTTTTTGCACATGCTTTCTTTAGTTTTGTAAATGTTTCTTTGAAAGGACCAGAAGGAGTCCCTTTCTGGTTATTGCCTCAGCTCCAGGCTGGGGTAAACTAGAAGGAGCCAATAGACTAGTCGATGAGTTGGAATCCACTCAAGCATAGTGCGTTTGGTTTGGTTTGGCTTGGTGATACGATTCAGTGTGGAATAAGGACTGGGGGATGGAACCAGGGAGGAGAGGCAACTAATGCCTCTAAGAAAGAACTGAATATAGGGACTGAGGACATCTTTAGCATAATAAAGGATTTTTTCCAGCATACTGTGGTTGTTGTGGAGTCCTGGTGGTGGCACAGCAGTTAGGAGATCCGCTGCTAAGCAAAAGGTTGGCAGTTTGAATCCACCAGCTGCTCCTTGGAAACCCTATGGGGCAGTTCTACTCTATCATATGGTATCTTCTTAAGTCAGAATCCACTCTACAGTAACTAGCAACCACATTTCTACACAAAAGTTTTCTAAAAGTGAAACTTTAGAACAAAAGATGGGTGATATAGTTTAAATTTTGTTAGATGCTGCCAAATTATTGCATTACAAAGTGGTTTATCAATTTATCTCCCACATACATTTTTCCTTCATCTCCAACAGAACAGAATATAATCCATCTTTTGAATTTTTGAAAATCTAAGGTGGGCAGGGAGTTTATAACTCGAGACTTCTTGCTTTAATTTGCATAGTCCCCCAAACCAGGGAGATTGTGTTACTTTCCTTGTGTTTATTGTTCGCTTTTCCTCTTTTCTGTGAATAGCCTATTTATATATTTTGATCTATTTCTGAGCTTTCTTTTCAGTGTTTTATAGGGGTGCTTTGAATACATTGAATACGAATCCTTAATGCTGTATATGTAGCAATTTTTTTTTGTTTTCTCAAGTAGTTTTTTCTTACATTTTTATCTCAATTATTGAGGTTTTCAACCTCTTCTTGAGTCAACATTGCTAATTTCTATTTTCCTAGAAAACTATCCTTTTCTTAAAATAATTTTTCAAATATATTAATATAATGAGGCACATTTTATTTTAAAAATATAATTATATCCTCCTTCTCAGGCCTAATTTTTTACATTTTTGTTAGCTCATCTGCTGCTTTTTAAAGATTAGAGTTCCAATTTAATTAATTCTTTTATTTATAATTTGTTGTTGTTGTTGTTGCTGTCTGTTACGGATTGAATTGTGTCCCCCAAAAATGTGTGTTAACTTGGCTAGGCCATGATTCCCAGTATTGTGTGATTGTCTACTGTTTTGTCATCTGATGTGATTTTCCTATGTGTTGTAAATCCTATCTCTATGATGTTAATGGAAATCCTGGTGGCACAGTGGTTAAGAGCTTGACTGCTAAACAAAAGGCTGGCAGTTCGAATCCACCAGGTGCTCCATGGAAACCCTATGGGGCAGTTCTACTCTGAGTGGGAATCGACTGGATGGCAATTGGTTTGGTTTTTTTGGTTTTATGATGTTAATGAGGCAAGATTAGAGGCAATTATGTTAATGAGGCAGGACTCAATCTACAAGATTAGGTTGTGTTTTAAGTCCATCTCTTTTGAGAGAAGCAAGCAGAGAGATGGGGAGAACTATACCTCCAAGAATAAGAGCCAGGAGAATAGCACGTCCTTTTGACCCGGGGTCCCTCAGCTGAGAGGCTCCTCGGCTGGGCAAGATGAATGACAAGGACCTTCCCCCAGAGCCAACAGAAAGAGAAAGACTTCTGCTAGCGCCGATACCCTGAATTCAGACTTCTAGCCTCCTACACTGTGAGAGAATAACTTTCTCTTTGTTAAAGCCATTCACTTGTGGTATTTCTGTTATAGCAGCACTAGATACCTAAGACACTGCCCTTTCTTAAAAACTATAAATAACAATCTTTGGACTATTGCTTTGGCTGCAAACCAGTCAGTGTTTTCGTTCAATTGTTAATAGAATATAATTTCCGTTTTGATTTTTTTCTTTCACCTGAGTAGTATTTTTTCTAATGACTTAAAAATTGCCAGGTAGATAGAGTTAAGAGAAGAGCTTATTTTTTATCATTTATTTTTTGTTTTATTTCATTATGGACTGAAGACATGACCAGCATGCTCTCTATACTTTGAAATATGTAAGATTTTAAATATGTGGATGTTTGTAATTATTTCATGGATCTGTGAAAAGATTGCATATTCTTGTTTTGTTTGATACAAAGTTACGCATGTCATCATTTCATTCCTATTGACCAGGGTCAAAGAGAGAAATTGTAACAGATATCTTGCTTAGATTTTGGGGTTTTCTTACTCACAAAATCAAATATTCACTTTAAAGAAATTCCTGACCAAAATTAATCCACCAGTGACTTTTCTTTCACCCAAAGTTGCAAATCCTTTCTTTCCTGTTCTAAGCCAGGCTTGCTGAATTTGAACTTCAAAAGATACGGCTGAGTGGAGGGGCAGAGAGCATCTCGTGACCTGATATCAGTTGGTCTCAGTAAAAAGGAGAGGACGAAGTTCAATCAATCATGTTAAGATTAGCCAATGGTTGATCTTCTATCTTTCTCCCTCCTCTTCTCTTTATAAGCCTCATTGTACCTAGCTTCTTGGAGCCATTTGCTTTTTCTGGAAGCAAAATGATCTCCCTATGTGCATACAGAATAACTGCTCAGATTAAACCTCACCTTCGATTCCACTGAGTGTAGATTATCTTTAACACTAGATGTGCTGATTTCTAAGGTAGATGTTAAAACCTCCCAATTAAACCTGTTGGATTCCTATTCATTTAGCTTCATATACTCTGATGGTGTGTTTCTGACACCTGAAGGTGTTTGTTGTTGTTAGTCATCGGTGGCCCCATGCACAATAGGATTGGCCATTGTGATCTATGGGGTTTTCATTGGCTAACTTTTCAAAAGTAGATCTAGAAGCTCCACCGAAACCAATTTAGCATCAGAACAGCACACAAATGGCTGTGCTGAGGTGCATTAGCCCACAACTGAACCTCGGTCTCCAGCATGAAAGACTAGAATTTTACTACTGAGCCACCACAGCCTCCTATAGGTGTTCAACTATTGTAAATTCTTTGTGAAAGACTCCTTTTATCAATATGTTTCCCATTTACTCTCTTCTGTTTTTAATTTGCTTTTGCCTGTTTTAAATATTGCTACTCTTGAATTCTTTTTGCTTTTATTTTCAGGTATGTCTTTTTCCACCCCTTTATTTTCATCAGTCCCTGGTTAGCACAAACAGTTTGTGCTTGACTACTAAGTTAAAAGTTGTCAGTTCAAACTCACCCAGCAGTGCCACAGAAGAAAGGCCTGGCAGTCTGCTTCCATAAAGATTACAGCCAAGAAAACCCTATGGAACAGTTCTACTCGGTAACACATGGGGTCATCAATAGTCAGAATCGACTCAACAGCAATGGCTTTGTTTTGTTTTCAACTGTTCTATCTCATTATGATTTTTCTCTGTCGCTTGGAAAAATATATATAACTGGGTTTACTTTTAATTTTTCTTTTTTTTTACCAAATCTGAGAAAATCTGTCTTTCCATGTGGAAAATTTCAAACAATACTTACTGTGGTAACTGTTAGGATGGAGTTTATTCATGGCATCCTCTTTTTCTACTCGTTTTATTATTTTTGTCTTTCTCTTTTTCTTTCCTATTTTTAGCTGAATTCATTGAATTTTATGTGTTCCTTTGTTTTTCCTCTGACGTTTGGAAGTTACACATTTAGTGGTTAAAGGAACATGGGTAGAACTGGTATTTTCTATTGAGAATCAAGAGTTAATCAGTATCCCTGGCTACCACCACTGACTGCTCTGACCAGGATCACAACACAGGGTTCTGGACAGAGCTGGAGAAGGATGTAGAACATAATTCTAACTCACAAAAACAAAGACCAGATTTACTGGCCTAAAGGAGACTGGAGAAACCCTGAGTGTATGGCCCCCAGACACCCTTTTAGCTCAGTGGTGAGGTTATCTCCGAGGTTCACCATTCAGCCTGGGAGTGGACAGCCCCGTAAAACCAGATGAGACTAACGAGGTACAGCAGTCCAGTGACAAGGGCCAGAAGGCAGAAGGGGACAAGGAAGCTGCTGATAGGGAACCCAAGGTTGAGTGAGGATATTGTTGATGTGTTGTGAGGTTGTTAACCATTGTCATAGGGCAACATGTGTAGTAACTGTTAAATGAGAAACGATTTTGTTGTGTAAGCCTTCATCTTAAGTGAGAATAACAGCATAATTGGAAGAGCGTAGTCAGTGTCACTGAACTGTGCATGTAGACATTTTTGAAATGGTGTATCTTTGGCTATGTGTATTTTCACCAAAAAAAAAGTTGAGAAGTTAGAGGGTTGACATGTTGTGGGGTTGTTAACCAATGTCATAAAACACTATGTGTACTACTGTTTCGTGAGAGACTATCTGTTCTGTAAGCCTTCACCTGAAGTACAATAAAAAAATAACTAACTAAATAAATAACAAACAAAAAAAGAAACAGAAATTCAATTAAAAAAAAAAAAGAGTTAATCAGTATCTACTACCGACTGTCTCCCCTGAACAACTAAAAACCACCTTGCATGTGCTTTTTCTCTCATCTTGCCTCGTGCCACCTCCCACATTTAGTTGAAATAAGTGGAGATTTTTAAATTTATGTTTTTTATCCTCTCTCTTTTTCTGTCTCTGTTTTGCGGTCACATTAAATTCACGTTAACCAGTTGCCCTGGAGTCCATTCTGACTAATGGCAAACCCGTGTGTGTCAGAGTAGAGCTGTGCTACATAGGGTTTAAATGGCAGACTTTTCAAAAGTAGATTGCCAGGGCCAAGAGCTTTGACCATTTGCACCACCCAGGGACTCCAAATTCACATTGTTGATGTTGTTAGCTGCCATCAGGTAGCCCCAACTCATGGCAACCCATGCACAATTGTGCCAGCGTGTTGTGATCCATAGGGTTTTTGTTGGCTAATTTTTAGAAATAGATCACCAGGCCTTTTTTCCAAGTCCGCCTTAGTCTGGTAGTTCTGCTGAAGCCTATTCATCATCACAGTAACACGCAAAGATGACAGAAGGGTGGTGGCTTCACATGAAGTGCATTAGGTGGCAATCAAACCCAGGTCTTCCACATGGAAGGTGAGAATTCTACCACTGAACCACCAATGCTCCCTAAATTCACAATAATAAATCTATCATTTAGACTTAAGTACAAATATTAATGTGGTATTTGCTCACTACTTTTAAAAAATACTACATTGTCCTCTTACTTGTACTCAGTTTTCCTTTGGCTAAACCACATTCATAAGTATTCTCTTGGAACAGGTTCATGGAAGGTAAACTTAACTGAATTCTTACATTAGGAAAAATGGCTACACCCATGAATGTGTGTTGAACCCACGTGTAAAGTCGTTTTTCCTCGTAACTTTGCAGATTCCAATTTATCTTAATTACTTAGTGCTGCTATAAAAGAAATACCACAGGTGAGTGTCTTTAATGAACAGAAATTTATTTTCTCATAGTTTAAGAAGCTAGAAGTCTGAATTCAGGGTGCAGGCTCTAAGGGAAGGATTTTGTTGTTGGCTCTGGGGAAAATCCTTGTCTCTTTCAGCTTCTCTTCCTCAGATCTTTGCTGATCTCCACATGGCATCAGTCTTTATCCATTTGGACTTCCTTGCTTCTGTACCTAATCTACTCTTTTTACAACTCAAAAGTGGTTGGCATAAGACACAGCCTACCCTGATACGGCCTCATTAACATAACAAAGAAAACCCTATTCCCAAATGGGATTACATCCACAAATATAGGGGTAAGGATTTACAACACATATTTTGGGGGCACACAATTCAATCCATAACATTGTTCTCCTGACTTCAAGCAGCCAGCATTGCAAAGGAGAACTCAAATGTCAATTTGTTTTCAATCTTTTATTGTGTTTTTTTTTTTCCTCTGAAAGCTTTTAGGATTCTTTTTTAAAATCTGTGTTCAAAAATTTTAGCATGCTAGCACTTGATGTGGCTCACTTTCACCACTATTCCTGATAAGTACTTGACTAAACACTCAGGTTTTTCACTACTCAGAGAAAAACGCATTCATTTTTCTTTAATTATTTCCTCCTTTTCATTCTTTCCAAATACTGTTGGATGAATGTGGGAACGCTTGGATCTAACCTCCATGTCTTTCAACTTTTCTTTCATACTTTTATTCTCTTTGTCCCATTTCACTTCCTTTTGGAAGAACTTCTCTGCTGAATCTTCCAACTCACCACTTTGTCTTCAGCTGTGTTCATTTTATTATTCAACCCGTCTCTCTAACAAACAAGTTTCTTTCCCACTGAATCTCTCCCAACATACTAATATACACTTGTTATTCAGCTCGTTCCATTTTCCATACTAATTGAGATTAGAATGCTTTTATTTGTTTTTTCAGTTTAATGCTTTCCTTCCATGTTAGTTTTACTCAAATATTTGGTGATTCTTGGTTGTCTCTTCCCTCTTTTAGATGATAATCTGGATCGATGACTTTGGTGTAGGTGTTCTGCAGAGCAGATGAGATTATCTGTTCCCATGGCAGATAGTGTAGAGCTGAGCTTTGGTAGCTATGTTGAATGGGATGTGGAGAGAATACAGGGCAGGAGAAGGGGAGAAGGAGAGCAGACAGACGCACGGACATGTAGCTAGACAGGTTTCCCGTGCCTTATGGACGTGAGCTCTCTGCGTCTCTCATGAGGCCTTGGTCACCTGGGCCACTGCCTTGTACATACAGCCCAGGGCCCACTCCCAGGACCCCTGGGTCAGAACTTCCACTTTACAGAGCAGCATTAGAGAAGTGCCTGGAGATACATTCCAGAGCCCTCTCTTCTCTAGGGGTGGAGTTGGGGACAGACGCATCTCTTCCTCAGCCATTGCCCTTTCAGTATCGGGAAGTCTGCCGTGGTCCGTGCTTTCTCCCAGTCTTGCTAATTCAAATCTTGCTGGAGTTCCAAGATTTCCTGGGGAGAATCACTGTTTTGGAACTCAAGTTACAGAGTAGTAAGGTTGAGGGGTAAGCATTAGATAAGCTTTTATTATTGAAAAGCATAAAGACACACATACACACCCACCCATACATATACATACAATATTGCAAAGTAAAAGACAACTTGGGCAAACTTTTGCAATATATGTGACAGACCAAAATAATAACATCTATCATTTATAAGGTCTCTGGGTGGTGTTAACAGTTTGCACTTGACTACTAACTTAACGGTTGGTGGTCCGAACCCACCGAGTTGCACTGTAGAAGAAAGACCTGGTGAACTGCGTCTGTAAAGATTACAGCCAAGAAAACCCCACAGAGCAGTTCTACTTCGTAACACACGGGTTGACTTGAGATGGAATTGACTTAACGGCAACAGGTTTTATGCATGTTCTCTGTTCAAGAACTCTCATTTCTCTTAGCATTGACTATCAATCTAGTACCAACTGCAAGGAGACAGGTGGCACAACAGTTAAGGCCCTCAGCTGATAACCAAGAGGTTGGCAGTTCAAACCCAGCGAGCAGCTCCATGGTCACATGTGATCACTGAGTCAAAAATCTTCTAAATGGCACCTAACAATTATCAACTGCTTTGTTGCTGTTGTTAGGTGCCGTCAAGTAGATTTGACTCATAGCCACCCATGTGTTTCAGAGTAGAACTGCCCTATGGGGTTTTCTAGGCTATAATCTTTACAGCAGCAGATCACCAGGCCTTTCTCTTGAGGAGCCTCTGGGTTGGTTGGAACCATCAGTGTTTCAGTTAGCAGCCGAGTGCTTAACTGTTGTGCCACCAGGGCTCCTTTACCAACTGCTTTAGATGTTCCAAAATTTCTGGGTTTATTTTGCCACTGGAACACTCACTGGCTTCCCAATATCTTATGGATTTACTTAGGCATTTCTTCTTCTATCTTAATAGAGTTTGAAGAAGGAAAGTGATTAATGTATCTTTCATTAACTAAGGAGCCCTGGTGGTGCAGTGGTTAAGAGCTCAGCTGCTAACCCAAAGGTCGGCGGTTTGAATCCACCAGCTGCTCCTTAGAAACATGTGGGGTGGTTCTACTTTGTCCTATAGGGTGGCTATGAGTCGGAATCAACTCGACGGCAACGGGTCTGGTTTTTTTTTTTTTTCATTAGCTAATCTGGACCAGAATTCAAATACTCCTCATATAGTAATATTACCTAGGTTCAAAATGACTAACTGTGTGACCTGGACAAGTTACTGTGCCTCAGTTTCCTCATTTTTAAAATAGGGATAATAGTACACACCTCATTGTATTGTCATACAGAGAATATGCATAAAACACCCTATACCAAAAAAAAACCATTGCCATCTATTGCTAGCTATTATTTTGGTCTGTCATATATATTGCGAAAGTTTGCCCAAGTTGTCCTGTCCTTTGTAATATTGCGGATATATGTGTGTCGGGGTGTTTGTGTATCTTTATGCATTTCAATAATAACAGCTAGCACTTATTAGTGCTTACTGTATGCCTTTTAAGCATTTCTCATATGTTAACCCATGGTTCAGAAGGAGAAATCACAATGGAAATTAGGAAATATTCTGAATTAATGATAATGAAAACACAACATAATAAAACTTACGGGGCTCTTTTTCCCAAGTGGTTCCTAATTAGCTATGGCTGGTGTTTTAAAATGTTTTCATTTCTGTTCATTTATTTTGAATCTAGTTTCAATCCTGAGCAAAGCCTCAAGCGGAGGACTTATGAGCTATTACGTTTTTAGGAATTCCCATCCCAGGGAGTAGGAGTGGGGCTTAATGGGAGGGCGGCTGGAGCCTGGAACATCCATGGGAGCAAGCTCTGAGCGGCTTCTGAGGGCCTCTAGTTGCTGCATGCCTGGGACCTCCCCTGAAGAGCTATATAACTGCGCCTTAGGAGCCTTTCAGAGGGAGGAGGTGGGCGTCGCTTATCTACCAGCTTCCGTCTTTCCTTCTCACGGGGATATTAGCCTCTAGCCTTCAGGCCCAAAATCCAATTTTGTTTCCCCAGGCCTGTAAGGGCTGAGAGCTCGGTGGGCTGCCCTTTTGGCCCGAGGGGCCTAAGAATTGGCAACTGCCCTGAGGCAGAATGTTGGGCTCATCTCCCCGAACTTCATGCCCCTCCAGGAACTTGGCCCTTCAAATCCAAGCTGCCTCAGAAGTCACTGAGGCCTTCGGACAGAATCCTTTTTCCACGCATCCACTGTTGCGGTATTCTCATGGAGGCATCGGTCTGCTTCAGACTACTCCATTGAGGTCAAAGTGGAAACTGGTGAGCACCTGTAAGTTCTGATATGTGATTCCCTCATTGCTGTTCTTTTCTACTTATAATTAATATGTGCTGGATGTATCTTGTTGTTGTTAGGTGCTGTCAAGTCAATTTTGATTCATAGCAACCCTATGTGACGGAGTAGAACTGTCCCATATGGTTTTCTAGGCTATAATCTTCAGGGGAGCAGATTGCCAGGTCTTTCTCCTGTGGAGCTGCTGGGTAGGTTCGAACTGCCAACCTTTCGGTTAGCAGCTGAGAGCTTAACCTTTGTACCATAGGGGTTCCTCTCCTCTGGGATTAATAGTTTTAGTTTTGGATAATTCTTGATCAAAGAATCATTAAGAAGTATGTTGGGATTTTTTGTGTTTGTTTTTTTTGTTTTTTGTCTTTTGTTTTTGATATTAGTTATCTGGGTAGCGCAAACAGTTAAGCACTGGGCTACTAATAGAAAGGTTGGCAGTTCAAACCCACCTCAGAAGAAAGTCCTGGTGATCTGCTTCCAAAAGTTCATAGACTTGAAAAACCCTATGGAGTACAGTTCTACTCTGTAACGCGTGGGGTTGCCATGAGTCAGAATCAAGTCAACTGGTTATCAGTGAACCTATTGCTGCATGACACATTCTCTAAAACTTAGTGGATAAAAACAACAACATGTATTAGCTCACAGTTTCTGTGGGTGGGGAATCTGGGCAAAACTTAGCTACATGTCTCTGACTCAGGGTCTCTGATGGGCTGCAGTCACGGTGTCAGTGGGATTTCAGCCATCTCAAGACTCAACTGGGGGAGGATCCACTTCCAAGCTCACTCGTATAGTCATTAAAAGGATTCAGTGTTTCATGGGATGTTGGACTGAGGGCTCTGTTCCTCCCGGGCTGTGGGTCTGAGGCTACCCTCAGCTCCTTTTCACGTGGGCAGCTCCACCTGGCAACTTGTTTCATCAAAAGGATCAAGTGAGAAGAGTCAGAAAGAGTCCAGCGAGACAGACGTACAGTCCTTTGTAACATAATCTCAGAAGTTACTGTCCCATCACCTTTGCCATATTCTGTTCATTGGAAGCAAATCACTAGGTCCACCCCACACTATAGGGGAAGGGATTACACAAGGCATGAGTTCCAGGAGGTGGCGATCATTGGGGACCAATTCAGAAGTGGTCTACCACGTTTGTATTTCCTTACGTTATTTATTGTTTTTATTTTCTTGCCTAATGGTAGGAAAAAATATCATTTTCTCTTCTGATAATTTATTAAGATATGTGTGTGTAGGTATGTGTGTCCTAATATATAACCTTTATTCATAAAGGTTCTCTAGATAAAGAAAAGGTATTTTCTCACATTACAGTAAAAAGTTACTAATCGTATTAGTAGAATATGCTATTTCCTTCTATCTTCACTTACCTGCTCTGTTAAAGTCTCTAAATTTTGTTCTGATTATGTAATGTCTCCTTCCATTCTATATGTTTTTTTCTTTCATGTTAGAACATTGTCATTATAAATTGTATCCCTTCGTTCTTTTTAATCAATTTTGTCTCAAAGTCTATTTTTTACAATATTTTACCCTCTACTTTTTGGGGAGTATATTAGTCTAATATAAATTTTTTTCCAACTACTTAATTAACCTTTCTTCTTATTATCTTTCATTAAGGGCTTTCTGACTGCCAGATGCTATACTAAGCCTGAGGTTGGTATCATTATTCATCCCCGTCTTTAAAATGAAGAAACAGGCACAGCAGGCTGAGATAACCACCCAACATTGCTTAGTCTAGGAGGAGGCAGAATCTAAAAAATGATTGTCTGACACCACAAAGGTACTTTGAACTCTTAAGCCATTGTCTTAGTCATCTAGGGCTGCTCCAACAGAAATACCCCAAGTGGATGGCTTTACAAAGAGAAGTTTATTCTCTCACAGTCCAGTAGGCTACAAGTCCAAATTCAGGGCATCAGCTCCAGGGGAATGCTTTCTCTGTCAGCTCTGGAGGAAGGTCCATGTCATCAGTCTTCAGTTGGTCTGGGAGCTTCTCTGCGCAGGAACCTCAGGTCCAAAAGATGTGCTCTGCTCCCAGCACTGCTTTCTTGGTAGTGTGAAGTTCCTATGTGTCTCTGCTCGCTTCTCTCTTTCGTATCTCAAAAGAGATTGCATTAAGACACTATCTAATCTTGTCAACCTCATCAGTATAACCTCATCACAGTGACAGAATTTACAACACATAAGAAGATCACATATAATCTCATCATAGTGATAGAGTTTACAGCACATAAGGAAATCACATCAGATTACACAATCCTACAACACTGGGAATCAAGATCCAGCCAAGCTGACAGATATTTTTGGGGGACACAACTCAATCCATGACAACCATGTTGGTGCTCAGTGCTTCTTCTGTCATTTTTGTTTCTTTGTTAACAAGTTGTTCTTTTTTCCCCTGACTTCTATAGAATTTATTTTAATCTCTGAAAATTTTACATATCAAAAGGATATGGGTAGTCACACAAAGACTTGCTTAGGAATGCTCTTAGCAGCTATACTCCTAATAACTAAAATTGGAAACACCCTAAGTGAGTAGAACTGCACCATTGAGCTTCCAAGGAGCAGTTGGTGGATTCGAACTGCCAACCTTTTGGTTAGCAGCCAAGCTCTTAACCACTGTGCCACCAGGGCTCCAGCTAAAACTGGAAACACCCTAGATGTTCACAGCAGGGAAATGGATAAACAAATTGAGTTATATTCATACAGTAGAGCACTACTCAGCACTACAAAGGAATAAACTTCATTCATGCCACAACATGGCTGAAATCTCAAAAACATTATGCTAAGCAGAAGAAGTCAGATACTGTGATGGTAAAGATTGTGTATCGACTTGGCTGGGCCATGATTCTCAGTGTTTATATGTGATTACTCCCATGATTGAATCTGCTGTGAGTAGCCAATCAGTTGAAAGGGAGTCTCCTTGGGGGTGTGGCCTGTATCCAAATATAAACAGATGTTCAGGCTTTTTGCCGGCTCTGGATCCTGCCACTGCCTCCTGTTCATCTGACCTCTGGTTCTTGGGACTTGAGCTATCAGCTTATCTGCCGACCTTGGGATTTGTTGATCTTCACAGCCTGTGAGCAGAGTCTTGCTCTCTGACCTGGCAATCTTGGGTTCGCCAGCCCCTGTGGCTACATGAATCAGAAGAAGCCTCTATCCTAATCCACGGACTTGGGACGTTCCAGCTTCTACACTCATGTGAGCTGTTTCTTTGATATAAATCTCTCTCTATATATATATTTATACGCTTTACTGCTTTTGCTTCTCTAGAGAACCCAGCCTAAGACAGAAACCAAAGTTGTTGTTGTTAGCTGCCATCAAGTCCCCCTGCTCCCCCCACTTGGAGAGACCCCATGCACAACAGAACAAAACACTTCCTGGTCCTGTGTCATCCCCATAATTAGTTTCAGATCTGACCGGTGTGATCAATAGGATTTTCACTGGCTGATTTTTCTGAAGTATATCAGCAGGCCTTTCTTCCTAGTCTATTGGAGTGTGGAATCTCCACTGAATCCTGGTCAGCATCCTGTTAACACAAATCTCCACTGACAGATGGGTGATGACTGTGCATGAGGTGCAATGGCCGAGAATCAAATCCAAGTCTCTCACACAGAAGGCAAGAATGCTACCACTGAACCACCACTGCCTTATAAAGACACTCCAGATATGACAAGTCTATAATGGCAGGAGCCCTGATGGTGCAGCAGTTCAACACTTGGTTGTTTGCAGAAAGGTCAGTGGTTCAAACCCACCCAGTGGCTCTGCGGGAGAAAGATCTGGTGATCTGCTCCCGTAAAGAATACAGCCTAGAAAACCCTAGGGGGCGATTCTAATCTGTCACACAAGGTCGTTGTGAGTTGAAATCGACTTGATGACATCCAGCAACAAAAGTAGTGACAGAAAGCAGATCAGTGGGTGCCTGATGCCAGGATGGCAGGGTGATAGGCTGACAAGGGGCAGAAAGAAACTTCCTGGGGTGATGGATATAGTCTATATCCTAATTGTGGTGGTGCTTAAACAGGTACAGTATACATTTGTCAAAATTCATCTAACTGTATGCTTAAAATGAACGTGTTTTATTGTATATAAATTATGCCCCAATAAAGTTGATTTAACTAAAAGGATATGCATACATTTTTATGTCTTTTCATGAACTTTTTGCCTGATAGGTAATGTGCTATTTCCACTTACCATCTCAGGTCTTTGTTCAGCTCAGGAAAGCTTCCCATCAATTACTTCTGTAGTGGGCATGCAGAGTTTCTTTTTGGGCTCCAGCATGTGAACACCTTTTCTGTGTTTGAAGACTCTCCTGCTGTATGAGTCTGTGTCCTTCTGTGGTGAATGGAAATGCCAGACAGCACACTTCATTGCCTTCTAGTAGCTAGGGTACAAGTGTGTGGTCGATGCTATCCATTTAGATGGACCCCATGCAGACTTGGAAACAAAAACCACTGATGGGTGACAGCAGAACTCTCCCTATGGGAAAGTTCTAGTCTGCCCTAGAGCGTCGCTGTAAGTCGGAACTGACTCAACAGCACACAACAACAACGATTTTATCTTTACATGGCTTTCTATCTTCCCTATTTCATCCAATTATCTCCTTTATTTCCACCTACATCTCAGATGTATCCCTTTCACGTGAGACCGGAATTTTCATCTCATCAACGTCTTATTTCACAGAAATCATGTGCTCTTAAAGTGCACGGAGTTTGAAAGCAAAATACGTCCCCAAATTTACCCCTGTTTTCCACAGTAAATATTCATAAACATAGCCTCTTCCCTACAGCTTAAATGTTACATTCTCTTGCCATTTAAGGTGCAAGGTATTTTCAAAGATCCATTGTTGTTGCAATTTTTAAACATTTCTGTCTCAAATGAAGAGAAGATTTTCCCAGGTTAGGATGAATTCTACTGCAGTGTACTTACTGCTCACATGGCTGTTGCTAAAATCTTCTTAGATTTCACCTACAGAGCATGCTGGTATGCACAGACCCTAGCAAACTCTTTAAAGTGTAGATTAAATCTAAATTCCGGAACAAACATTAATAAATCCTTTATAGGGTTGACTCACAGACAGGAAACTTCAAAGTTAGAATAGGTTGCTTATAAAATAGGTTTAAAAAAAATCCACAGTAACACAAACAAAGTTAAATTATGAACAGCAAATTGCAAAAAAAAAACAATATTTATGTAAAGGTTAATGGTTTTAATATATAAATAGATAATACTGTAAATATTGATTTCTTGTAAATTATCAGTGATGAAGAAACTCATAATCTTTTACAAATGGGCAAAGGTCATGAATAGATAGTTCACAGAAAAGGAAATATAAGTATTTTTTATATTTACAAAAAGATGTTCACTTCACTCAAACTAAGAATTACAAACAATAAGATGTCATTTCTTACCTATCAGACTGTCAAAATTTGGTGGCTGATCTGGCAAGTGTTTGGAGAAATATTCACGTTATACATTGTTATTAGTGGTATAATTTTTATACCACTTCTATAAAAGTTGTCGATATCCATTAAAATTTTAAATGTGTGTGCGTTTTGGCCCAGTAGTTCCACATGAGAGCTTTTGTTCCACAGATATAATTACACATATGCACGAAGGCAACATGGTAGACTATTAATTGCAGCATTTTTGATAATAGCAAAAGATTGAAAACAACTAAATATTCATCAGTAGGGGAATGGCAAAATAAATTCTAGTACATCACACAACAGAATACTATGCAGCATTTAAAACAATGAGATAACTCCAGTTACTTTAATAAAAATCACCTCCAAGGTATGTTAGAAATTGTAGGGAAAGAAAACAAGGTGGTAGATAGTGTTTATATCCTGCTATCACCTGAGCGAGACAGATAAAAAGGATGCATCTACCTACATGCTTGGGTGTGCATTAATTATCTCTAAAAGGATACAAGAAAAAATTAACATTGTTAATTCTAGGAAAAAAAGCACTGGGGGTCAGATGAGCAAGGATATAAAACTACTTTTTATTATTCAGCATTTTTTAAACATTTGATATCTGTTATGGATTGAATTGTGTCCCCTTGAAATAAGTGATAGAGTCCTAACTCCTGTACCTATAAATGTGACCTCGTTTTGTAAGTTAGTGAAGTCATACAGTATAGAAAAAAACCAGTTGCTGTGGAGTTGATGCTGACTCATAGCGACCCCATAGGACCGAGTAGAAATGCCCGATAGGGTTTCCAAGGAGGGGCTGGTGGATTTGAACTGCTGACAGTTTAGGTTAGCAGCCTAGCACTTAACCACTGCACCATTAGGGCTCCACCAGTAGAGTGGGTTCTAAACCTAATAACTTATAAAAATGTCCAAATAGACACCGAAGCACACACACAGGGGAAGACAGAGGCCAAGGAACACCAAGGAATCTTAAGGCTTGCAGGCAGACACTAGAAACTAGGAGAGAGGCTCACAGAAGGGATCGACATGGCTGAGACACTGATTTGCACTTTCAGCTTCTGGAACTGTGAGAAAATAAGTGTCTGCTCTTTAAATGTACCCACCTGTGGTATTTCTGTTATGGCAGCACTAGATAACTAATACACTTCCAGTGGGTGTATTTTATGATATGTAAATTATGCCCCAATAAATTATGACCATATGCATAATTTCCAAAAATATTATTAAAGTTTTAATGAGGTTGCACTGATGCAATTTCCCATTTTATATGTACAGTGTTATTTCAAGTGTTTTGCTTGGGCATTTTTATGATGAAAAGGGAGACAAAAATAATGTGACTTTCTCACAGGTTTTAATCCTGTGATTCCCAAGGGAAAGGTTAATTGTATGAACTGAATAAAGGCTATTTTAAAAACTAATGGAAGCAAAATTGTCAGCAGGATCTCTGGATGATAAATTCATTAGATAGTAAAATAGCTTTGAAGAGCAAGGGCCAGATGCTCAACTGTTGGTCCTTTGAAATTACACTTGATTCAGAACTTGAATTTATTACATTTAAAGAGCCTGTCCTAGCACAGGGCATAATATCCCACACATCTGGGTCGATACTGTGTTCTTTGGCTTCCTCACAAAATGTCTGTCCTTTGATCTTTGATCTAAAATAATTTCACCTGTGTTGATCTCACATAAAGAGATTATCTTGGTCTTCCTCATGCATTTTCTTTCATTTCTGTTCTTCTTTACCAGTTGAATTTAATTGCACTTTTTCATTTTAGTGAGAGTTTACTCTTTATTAAGATTGTTGGACTCAGTTCATAATATGAAGTTAATATGTAAACCAAAAAACCAAATCCATTGCTGTCGAGTTGGTTCTGATTCATAGTGAGCCTATAGGACAGAGTAGAACTGCCCTGTTAGAATTTCCAAGGCTGTAAATCTTTATGGAAGCAGAGTGCCACATCTTTCTCCTGAGTAGCAGTCTTTAAAATCATAAGCTGATATTATTTAAGGATTAGAGTTTTATGAATAAGAGCAACTGCTTCATTTATAATATTTAGGAAAAAAATAAAATTAATAAAAATAAAAATTAAATTTTTGTGTCTAATAGGAGCAATTGAGTTTTGTTTTTATTTTTAAGCACCTGCATCCAGTGGGATGCCCGTGTTCAGATATTTTGGAAATATTTTCACTCAGAATAGATGAGACACTATGAATTCATAATCGTTGAAGTTGGGAGATGAACTCCGGAGGAGTTTATTAAATTAGTCTCTCTACTTTTATGTACATCTGTGGAAAGAGATGATAGAGAAGCTCAATACCATCAGTCAAGACAAAGCCAGGGCCAACTACAGGCAAATCTGCTGCAAAAGACATCTTCCAAGTTTTAAAAAAACAAATTTAATGACTAAGCTGTGCTGGACCCAAGCCATGGTCTTTTTAATCACTTCGTGTGTGCAGAAGTTAGACAATAAAAATGAAGACAGAAGAAGAATTGATGCATTTGACTTGTGGTATTAGTGAAAAATATTGAATATACTGTGGACTGCCACAACAAACAAATCAGTCTTAGAAGAAATAGAACCAAAATGCTCCTTCAAATTGAGGATGGTGAGACTTCAGCTTGGTTATTTGAGCATGTCGTTTGGAAAGACCAATCGCTAGAAACGGACATCACATTTTGTAAAATAGAGGGCCAGCAAAAGAGAGGGAAACGTTAATGAGATGGATTGACACAATAGCCACAAAAATGGACTCAAACATACCAACGATCGTGAAGATGACTCACGGCCATCATTCTCCTTTCTGTCTCTGTGTCTTTTCTCTTTTGTAAGGACACCAGTCATACTGGATTAGGATCCATGCTATTCCAGTACCCCACGCACCTCTCAATTTGTCCTACTGCGGTGGCTTGCGGGTTGTTGTGATGCTGGAAAGTATGCCACCGGTATTTCAAACACTGGCAGGGTCACCCAGGGTGCACAGGTTTCAGCTGAGCTTCCAGACTAAGACTAGGAAGAAGGATCTGGCAGTCTACTTCTGAAGAAATTAGCCAGTGAAACCCTTATGAATAGCAGCGGAATATTGTCTGATATAGTGCCATGTCGGAGAGGCCACATGTAGGTGCTGTGGCCAGCAGTCCCAACTGGAGCCCAGTTTTCCAGTCACCCTCACCAAGGTGTTAGATAGGTAACTGAAGCCATCCTGGACCCTTCAGACCTAGCCTATCTACCAGGTTAGTACCACTTAGTGACCTCAGTCAATGCCACTAGGAGCAGAAGAATTACCCAGCTGAGCTCTGTTTGAATTCTTTATCTACAGAATCTATGAAATTCAATAAAAAGTTTGCTGTTTTAAGCGACAAAGTTTTGGAATAATTTGTTTTGTAGCGATAGTAACCAGAGAACCTGTATAGATGAAATGTGAACTAATAATTTTTTAATATTAAAAAAAAAAATTAGCATGCATTGTTTGTCCTTGGATGTTGTTGTTGTTAGGTGCCGTCAAGTCAGTCTCAACTCACAGCGACCCTATGTACAACAGAACACTGCCTGGTCCATCACCATCCTCACAGTCATTGCTATGTTTGAGCCCATTGTTGCAGCCATTGTGTGTCACTCATTGAGGGTCTTCCTCTTTTTCGCTGGCCCTCTACCAAGCATATTCTTCTCCAGGGATCTGTCCCTCCTGATAAAGTATCCAAAGTATGTGAGCCTTCTAAGAAGTATTCTGGCTGTACTTCTTCCAAAACAGATTCGTTAGTTCTTCTGGCAGTCCATCGTATACTCAATATTCTTTGCCAACACTGTGATTTAAAGGCATCAGTTCTTCTTCAGTCTTCCTTATTCACTGTCTAGCTTTCACATGCATATGAGGCAACTGAAAATACCATGGCTTGGGTCAGGCGCACCTTAGTCTTCAAGGTGACATCTTTGCTTTTTAACACTTTAAAGAGGTCTTTTGCAGCAGATTTGCCCAGTGCAGTATGTCATTTGATTTCCTGACTGCTGCTCCCATGGGTGTTGATTGTGGATCCCAGTAAAATGAAATCCTTAACAATTTCAGTATTTTTCTCTGTTTATGGTGATATTGCAGTTGTGAGGATTTTTGTTTTCCTTACGTTGTTGAGGTGTAATAAATTCCTTTATTTTCATTAAAATCTAGCAAAGCATGCTTTTTTCCTCATCTTGAGAAGTGTAAGCTTCTCCTCATCTTCCATTTTTAGTTTTAGCTATTTGTAATTTTGATACATTATTACAATTTTCAAAATCTGCTCCTTCATTTCCTGAAAATTCTTTCCTTCAAAATTCCTTGTTTTACCCAAAAAACAGGGAAGCCTTTCCTCACTTAACAATTCAGCGTGTACACAAGCAAAAAACATTCTTCTCATGCATTTTTTTCTTAAATATTTTACTGGAGTGTGCTAACTTTATCATATAATGATGTTGATAGTTCTCATTTTTTTATTTTTGTTACAGATATTCATGTTTTCAAGAAGACAAAGATCATAAATTTTGTAATTTTTATAAGAATTTATTTTCTTTTTAAAAGGAAGCTTATTCCTTCACAGTCATGGACAAGAGTGAGAAATTTATTTCTGAAAGAAAAGTTTGACATCATCAAAATGATAACTAAAGAGAAAAAGACTGTCAAAGAAGCTGTAATTAAGTTCAAGTGCAGCAAAATAAAAATTTACTCAATTATGAAAGAGAAGGATAAAATAATTGAAAAATACATGAGCAGCATAAACGTGAACGTCAAAAAAGGAAGGGATGGAAATTATGCAGAAATCAACAAATCTGTTTTTGAGCAGTTTCTTCAAGCCTCTGCCAAAAATGTTCCCATTTCAGGACCTATCCTGTCAACAAAGGCAAAGGAAACAGTGAAACTTAAAAGCCAGTGGATTCTCAGTGTCTGACGGGTGGCTTTAGGGTTTCAAAAAAAAAAAAAGGAATCTCTTTCAGTGGAGCCCTGGTGGCGCAGTGGTTAAGACTTTGGCTGCTAACAAAAGATCAGCAGTTCAAATCCACCGGCCACTCCTTGGAAACCTTATGGGACAGTTCTACTCTGTCCTATACGGTCACCATAAGTTGAAATAGACTTCACAGCAACGGGTTTGGTTGGGGTTTTCTGGGGAGCCAAACAAGGTTGACAAATACGTTGTTCAAAATTGGTTCAGAAAGCTGACAGAGATCGTAAGAGGATATGACCCTAAAGACATTGCAGACACTGATGAGACCGCTGTATTTACAGGCCAGTGCCTACTGGAACCAAAAAAACACCTGTTGCTTTCGAGTCTTACTCATAGTGACCCTATAGGACAGTATAGGACAGAAGAGAACTACCCCATGGGGTTTCCAAGGAGCGGCTGGTAGATTCAGACTGCCAACCTTTTGGTTAGCAGCAGAGCTGTTAACCGTCATGCCACCAGGGCTCCTGAAAATGAAGGAGGAGATATGTTTGTGGGATTGGTTTTCAAAAGAGCGGCTGACCGTCCTCTTGACCATGTTTGCAGATGACACATCTGAGAAACCATGGTTATTGGAAAGTGCAAGAAACTAGAGGCCTTCAAGAATATCAAAATTAATCAGCTTTCAGTAGAATGGAAATGGAATAAAAAAGATGGGAGCAATTTACCAAGGGTATTTGTAATAAACTCAACAATATCATGAAAAAACAAAATCGAAGCATTCTTTTGTTCTTTGAAAATGCTACTTGTCATTGGTCACTGCCCCTGTCCGATATAAAATTAATGTTTTTTCCACCCGCCAGGACATCGGTCCCACAACCTCTGGATAATGGCATTATCCAAAATATTAAAGTAAACTACAGGAAGCTATTGCTTGAAAAGGGATTGCCAACATCGAGATGTGAGACGTGTCATTGGAGATTTCGGGGAAAATCGATGTCCTTGATACAATTTCATTTCTTAAGTGATCAATCAAAATGATTAAGGAAGAAACCACGAGAACATGCTTTAAGAACTTTGGTTTCTCGTTTGGCAGTGGCAATAGTATACAAAATGAAACACCCATCCAGCCCGCTAACATCCAGCAGAGTCAGGACGCAATAAATGACATTTACAGTGATGTTTCAGAAAATAGGGTCAGTGCCGCATCTTACATTGACATTGACTAAGAAATTGCCACAGAAATGGATGATACAAACCTGCAAGACATTGTGGACTTGAAATCTAAGATGATGATGATGAAGATTTACTAATAGAAGAGCCTGAGCCTTTAAGTCAAACACCAGTCTTCAGCTCTATAAAGGCTTTGAAGGAATTTGGAAAAGTTAAAGGAGACCAAGAGTTTTTGATAAGGCTACAGACTTAGAAATTTGTTTCCGTAATTTCATCAAGAAACCAAGACAACCTAAACAGTTGACGTTAGACTTTTTTCTTTTAATTAAAAAGAGTATTACTCATCTTTGTTTGAATAGTATATGCACATATCTGTCTGTAATTTGAATAAACATGCAAATCATAAAAAATGGTTTAGTTTCTTTTCCGGTCCTATAAAATTGAAAAGAAACACTTTCTGGGTATTTGTGAGGTAGGAGTCTTAATAGAGAGCAATAGAAAAGTGGTAAGACTGTGCCCTGTGAAAGCTGGAAAACTTGCCAGACCCGGAGAAACAAGGCAATCCCGTCGAGTTCCGGTTCTTACAGGTTTCACGGTATTTGTAGCTCTAAGCACAGTGCCTGGCATATGGTAGGTGCTCAATAAATGTCTTTAGTAAATAATCCCGTTGCACCTTCTGTGAGAGCAGTCTGCATGCACACTGTGTCTCCTCTGCTGGCCTGGGAATACTTTGAGAATAGGAACTCTTTTTATTCAAATCTGCTTCCCACTGTCTACTACGATGCTGTTCACGTCCTAGACACTCAATAAATGTTGAATTAAATTAACATGTGTTTCTTATGTTCGGAAAAACCTAAATGATGTTCATCAAAAACAACAAAATGTTCATTTTTCCATTGGTGACCAACAACATGATGTGTGATCTTGAAACAGACGGTAAATTGCGACTTTTATAATCACACAGAATACATTTTTCCCAACACAAATTGCTGTAGAACCTTTTGCTATCTAGTCCACACTTAATAGTTTGCATTGTTTCTGTTAGGATTTTGTACCAAGGGGCCTGATGTCTTCAATCAGGACCTCCTAGGAGGATAATTCTCTCTAGCTAGAGCATTGAATCTACCACAGCCTGGATAAAAAAGTCTACAGAGCAATTCAACTCCCTCTGTGGCAACTATGTGCTCACCAAGCCTATGCATTATTTATCTGGTGGGCAGTAGGGAGTAGAAGATCCTCCTGGATGATGTTTATTAAGCATTAAGAAATTCTGATTCTCCTTTTGTGAGGTTTCATGTATCTTTCAGGACATTAACCTTGACCTGCTACAATTAATTGCATGAACACGTATTTTATAGTAGCTATCATTTAACCTCCTCAATATTTGATAAACACTCTTGCACCTAGATTGAGATGGGGGATGAAAAGAGGATTTCCATATGATTTTGAGGCTAGATTGCTTTAGCTGTTGGTTAATTTCATCCAATTTGTGTTTAATATTTTATAGTTTCTAATATATATGAAGACATTTTGTTGTAGTTAGTTGCTGACAAGTCAGCTCCGACTCATGGCAACCTTACGTATAACAGAATGAAGTGTGGCCCGGTCCCACACCATTGCCATTTTTGTCGGTATGTTTGAGTCCCATTGTTGCAGCTATCATGTCAATGCATCTCATTCTGAGTCTCCCTCGTTTTCACTGACCCTCTACTTTACCAAATATGATAACTTTTCCTAGCAATTGGCCTTTCCTGATGACGTGTCCAAAGGATGCAAACCTAAGTCTCGTCATCCTCATTTCAAAGGAGCATTCTGGTTGTATTTCTTCTAAGACTGATTTGTTTATTCTTCAGTATATTCAATATTCTTCACCAAAACTACAATTCAAATGCATCAATTCTTCTTCTGTATTCGTTTTTTATTGTTTACTAATAAAAGTAGGGGCCCTGGTGGCACAGTGGTGGTGCAGTGGTTAAGTGCTCGGCTGCTAACTACAAGGTCAGTGGTTTGAACCTACGAGCCACTCCATGAAGGAAAGATGTGGCAGTCTGCTTTCCTAAAGCCTTGGAAACCCTATGAGGCAGTTCTACTCTGTCCTATAGTGTCGCTATGAGTCAGAATCAACTCGACGGCAACAGCTTTGGTTTGGTTTTGTATAAATAATATATATTTATGAAATAAGAATCATTTTTAGCAGTGTGAGATGTTTGCACAATCAGAGGTCCACAGTATCACAAGAGTCAACAAAAGACTTGTCTCAGATTTCACACTGAGAAGAGTACCTGTTCATCAGTAGGTGGGATTGTGGGCAGAACCACCATAATGTATTGTCCTCTCTTTGACTCTCTCACTGTCTTTCTCTCTCTCTCTTTCTCTACCTCTTCCCACCTCCAAGTTAGATAATTCATAAAAGTTAAATATGCATATTTCGTGACTATGGCTTGAACTTTTCTTACTTATTCTCAATAGTTCACTACAAACTTCACTAAAACCAAGAACATGTCTATCAACTTACCCCATTCCAACAGTTTTCCATTTCTAATCATCACAAGCCTAGTTTCTGTTCTGGAATTTTGAACCTTCCCTACAGTGGTCACATAAGGGCAAATTGGATTTGTCTATTTGTTCTATATTTTAATGAACATGAAAGAGATTCTTGATGGCATTGTCTATGGCTCTATCTTTAGGACACTGACCATCTTCTTAAATAGCTAATGGTATCCATTATAGTATGTGTCTGAGAAAATATGTTGGGTTGGGTATTCTGATACGGAAAATGGTCTGATTACTTACAACCGGGAGTATTTGCAAAAGATTCTAAGTTCTATCTCTGAGAAATACTCTAACTTGCTTCTTAACTGATCTTCTACTTAGAATTAAAATTTAATCTGCCTTCTAAGTGTTTCTAGCTTTTACTGATATACCCACTATGATGGTTAATGTTATGTGTCAATTTGGCTAGGCCTTGATTCTCAGTGATTTGACAGATACTATGTAATCATTCTCCATTTTGTGATCTGATGTGAACAGCCAATCAGTTGAAAGGGGAGTTTCCTTGGGGGTGTGGCCTGCATCCAATATATATGGATGTTCTGGCAAAGCACTCTCTCTCGATCCTGCATCTGTCTCATCATAATCTGACCTCCAGTTCTTGGAACGTGAACCAGCAGCCTGCCATCTGATCTGCCAGTTTTGGCTTTGTCAGCCTCTGCAACCACATGAGTCAGGAGAAACCTCCAGTCTGATGCCTGACCCACAGATTTGGGACTTGCCAGCCTCTACAACTGTGTAAGCCATTTCCTTGAAATAAATATCTCTCTATATATTTATACGTATATGCTACATTAGTTTTGTTCCTCAAGAAAACCCAGCTTAAGACACCACTGCAGAGATTGTTGTTGTTGATAGGTGCTGTTGAGTTGATTTTCAACTCATAGTGACCCCATGTGACAGAGTAGAACTACCTCCTATGGTTTTCTTGGCTGTAAACTTTATGGGAGTAAATCATCAGGTCTTTCTCCCACGGAGCCACTAGGTGGGTTCAAACCACCAGCCTTTAGGTTAGCAGCTAAGCTCTTAACAGTTGCACCACCAGGGCTCCTTCTGCAAAGATTAAAGGACACCAATTTAAAAAAAAAAACAAGAAAAAGAAAAACGGATATGACGATTTGGGGAACCATGATGACGGAAGTAGAGAAGGGAAGATGACGAACACAGAATACCTCTTAAATCTTCTCAACCACCTAGAGAAGTGGGTATTATTGTTACCCTGTTTTACAAAGGAAGAAACTGTGGTTGGAAAATATTTAGTTATTTTCCCAAGGTCATGCACAGGCAGTGGGAGACCAAGGATTCAAACATAAATCTATCTGACTCCCATACTCCTATCAGTTACCAGACAAGCAGGAGATCTAGTTTTCACCTGGGGGCTTTTGTCAAACCAGTTGTACTTGACTTTCAGCTTTCACAGCCTCAGAGACTACAGAATATAATGTTCAGTGTCTGCCTCAGGTGGGACTGTAGTAGGTGATGGTCCAGAAGAAGATGAGATCCCAAAGGGTTATATCCTAATACAAAAGAAAGCTAGAAATAAATGTCCTCATCTTCCAGTCTAAGAGTACAGCACAGATAATCAACTGTCTCAACCTTTGGCTCTCAACAGATTGTTTAGGAAAAGTCCCTGAGGATTTGGAGCTACAAGCTGGCCCTCATGAGGTGGAAAGCCCTGACACAAACGACCTGCAAAATCCAAAAAAGCTTGAAGCCAAAAATTTAATTCAGAATAAGAACAAATTTAATTTTATGCAGTAGGGGTACCACCTCACGCCAGAGATATTTGGAAATATTTGGGGAATTTTTTGTGTTCTTATAATTACTGGGAGCACTGTAAACATTTTGTAAGTGGAAACAGGGACAAGAAACCACCATAATGAAAAAAATGTCCCACCCAAAATGCCAATGGTGCACTCAATGAAAAATATTGACATAAAGTAGATGGGCAAACCCATACATCTATGGTCAATTGATTTTCGACAACGGTGCCATGTCCATTCAATAAGAAGAGTCTCTTCAATAAATGGCTTTGGGACATCTGATTTCCACATGCAAAAGAATGAAGCTGGATGTAACTTAATTCAAAATAACCTAAAAAAATGAAATGCACTCCTATAGGTGCTGCATTCAATTGCCATAAATCAGTGGCGTGCAGAAGTTGGCTTATACCAACTTGTAAGAACCAATTATACACATTTCTTCCCAACTTCATGTTGAGTGACTTCACATTGGTAGCTTGAAATCAGCCACAGTGGGAATATTTACACCAAAAGGATGGGCAAATGCTACGAATCAGGATTTTTGCTTTTTTTTTTTAGGGGAGCTGGTTGTTAAACTTTTACCAGCACACCATTGATTATGATCCTAGTTGTAAACTTCCCTGGTCCTCAGTTTGCCCATCTCTAAAGTGGATGTAACGTATCTGCTTTCCTTTCTTCTCAGAGATATTACTGAGATTTAACTGAGATAAATGGGAAAGAAAATAAAGTCTTTATTTTCGATAGTATAAATTGGATAATTTAGATTAATTTCAATTAATCTTTAATTTCAACTCATAACATTGTTTATTAGTGACACATTATTTAATGGATAAATAGTTTTATGAGAACAGGACATAGTTGGTCAAATATAATTTCAAGTGACTTATGCATAACTTAAGGAAATAAAGATTATTAAAGTATTATTCGCAACATACTATGAATGTGAGTAGAATCTCCATTCATTTTCTTTAGCAAGCTGCAACAACCTTGCTCCTACCCTCGCCCCCCCCCCCCAAAAAAAAATCAGAGATAGGCGGAAACTAAGTTATCTATTAATGTGCTCCCCTATCTTTAACACTGTAGGCTATTCCAAGAAATTTTCTCTGAAAGATTAAAACAACTATCCAGGCTGAAGGTGAGCAAATTAATTGTCAGTATAATTCATTATTACTTAATATTTGTATACAAATATATTTTACAAAGTGAATTTATGTGCCTTATCTTATTTGATTCTATTAGCATTTATTTTTTACTGTAGAGTCCAAATACAACTCTTACCTTGCTTTTTCTCTTTTACTTACGTTTAAAATGCAGGTTCTCGGATAAAATATGGTCTGAATTTCTATTTCAGGAACAGAGTAAGGATTCACAGCTACTACATTTAGATTCATATCTTGGACTTTGTACTTGGAGCTCTGAACAATTGCTTTCAGACCAACTCTCTATCCCTCACTGAAAATAGATGTTGAACCAGGACAGTGTGGATATTTATCATTGTAAAAAAATATGTGTAAGGTAAAAAATTCAGATAACCTTCAGAAAACTACAACAAAACAGGTGCCCTTATTATTTACAGGGTACTTTGGAGAACATACAGGAGGGGACAGTCCTTGTCCACTGGGACTGTGGTTGAAGGACAAAACAAGAAACAGACTAAGTAAACAAGCTACAAACATGAGTCTGAAGGAGGATGAGCTTTACTGATGAGATATTACGGCTTCTGGTTTCATATCTCTTCTCCTTCCTTGAGCCATCTCTCATCCCTTCTCCTTCTAGGGGGAAAGTTTTACTAGGGGACTGGATTCAGAACATTTGGTGAAACATATTTCTGAAAACAAATTTGTAAGAGAGGGATTTCTCTTTTTGCCAAAGAGAAATACGCTTTTCACACCTAAGGAGCAGCCTAAGAAAATTTTTAGAGAGAAAGGGAATATCAAGACCAAGAAAAAAGGAAGAAAAGAATGGATATGGGCAAGGGGGGAATGAAATTTGACTAAGACGGGGAGGGAAGAGATGTGAAGGCAGTCATGATGCATAAAGTAGCATTACATATTTATTGGCTACCAATTCAGAATTACACAGTTCTTGTGGCCCACGTTGTTACTTCCGCACCAGGATGAAAATTGTACAGGAAGCTGTATGCAGAAACTACTTTTCTTCCAATCTCATCCTGCTGTGTTTCTTCCCCCAGCCCCCTCTCCAGGTGCAAAATGCGTGTTTCCCCATCAGTCCCCTCCTAGGCCCTTTATCTTTAACCCTTATCTTTGATTTGGAATGAAACGCCTTGCCCAGGTAAAGAAATTTCAGGCATCATTGAGCAGTCAAAAAAGGTTTTTGCCCAAGCCCAGGCAAACTATCCATCCTATGATTGTGTATTCTGCATATGTTTAATTATTTTGTAGTATTTGAAATGGAGTCCCTGGGTGATGCAAATGGTTAATGCACTTGGCTGCTAACCAAAAGGTTGGAGGTTAGAGTCCACCCACAGGCATCTCAGAAGAAAGGTCTGGAGACCTACTTCTGCAAAATCAGCCATTTAAAACCCTACGGAGCTTACCAGCAAAAGACAAATGACCCAATCAAAAAATGAGCAAAGAACTTGAATACACATTGCACCGAAGAGGACATTCAAATGGCCATCAAATATATGAGAAGATGCTCAGTGTCATTAGCCATCAGAGAGATGCAAATCAAAACCACAAGGAGATATCATTTCACTGCCACTAGGATGGCTAAGACAGAAAAAGAAAATAACAAATGTTGGTGAGGATGTGGAGAAATTGGAATCACTATCCATTGCTAGCGGGATTGAAAAATGGTACAGCCATTGTGGAAAACAGTGTGATGGTTCCTCAAAAAAACTAAAAATAGAACTACCACTACTAGAAATATACCCGAAGGACTTGAATGCAGCAACACGAACAGACCCATGGACACCAATGTTCATCTCAGCATTATTCCCTATAGCTAAAATGTAGAAACAACATAAATGCCCATCAGTAGATGAATGGATAAACAAAATGTGGTACATCCATACAATGGAATACTATTCAGCCAGAAAGAGAAATGAAGTCTTCATACATGCTACAACATGGATAGAGCTTAAAGACATTGTGCTGAGTGAAATAAGTCAGTCACAAAAGGACAAATAACGTTATGACCTCACTTACATAAAAAGACAAGAACAGACAAATGTATAAAGATCAAAGTTTATGAGTGGTTACCAGGGGCAGGGTGGGGGGGTGGGTAAGAGGAATTATTGCTTGTGGAGCACTGAGTTTCGATTTACCCGATGGAAAAATGGCATTGATTAGGGAATGGTTGCACAGCGGATTAATGTAATTGCTGTCAATAAGTTGTACACATGTAAAAAGTTGAATTGGCAAAAATTGTGTGATAGATGTGTTTACAACAACAACAACAACAAAAAGAGCAACTGCTGAGGCTGATTATGTACAACCAAACACCTAATGGGATTTGGTTTCTTGGTTTGGAGGTTTAGGGTCTTGGTTTCATGGGATATCCCAGTTAATTGGCCTAATATTGTGTTTAGTGCTTCTATTCTACCTCCCAGTTTGTTGCATAGTGCCTGGGGTCTTAAAAGCTTGTAAGCAGCCATCTAAGACACAACAATTGGTCTCTATTAGCCTGGAGCAACAGAGGAAGAAGAGTCAGGAATAGGAGAAGGAAATAGAATGTGTGGCTAATTGCCTCCACGAACAACTGCCTCCTTTGCCACGAGATCAGAACTGGATGGTGCTTAGCTACCATTACTGGCTGTTTTGATATAATATTCCATAAAAGAATCCTGATCAAAAGGGGAAAAATGCAGAACAGAATTTCAAATTCTTATGGAATCCATACTTTCTGGAACCATGGAGGCTGGGTGAACTCCCAAAACTATTGCACTGAGATAATCTTTAAACCTTAAACCAAAAATATCTCCTGAAGTCCTCTTAAAACCAAACAATAATTTAGTTTAACTAGTAAAGAATGTTTGCCTTGAGCATTATGCTCTTTGAAGAACTATATATATAGGATGAAATTGACAACAGCAATTCGAAAGATTAGATAGGAACCTTAGAGGGGAGTGAGTTTATGTTAATGGAGAGGAAAATTCTGGAAAGGAGGGTGAGAAGGGTTGCACAACTTGAAGAATGTAATCAATATCACTAAATTGTACAGGTAGAAATTGTTGAATTGTTGTATGTTATGCTTTGTATATTCTCAACAGCAACAACAAACAATAAAATAAATTTAAAAATCATTTAAAAAACCCTATGGAGCACAGTTCTACTCTGACACATACGGTGCCTCCATGAGTTGGAGTCAACGCAATGGCAACTGGCAGTATTTGAAACAGGAAAAAAAAATTATATATATATATACATAGGCAGTTTCTGGGTCACGAGCATCTGACTGACTTATGTACAACCCGTAGTTATAAAACCAACCCCCGTAACGTCTATTATATTAAAAACTCGAGATATATACAATAGTTCATAATAACAAACAGGCACTGCTCTGTGAAGTGCATCAAAATATTATTATTGTATTGTTATGTTAAAGATGTTTTAGTGTATATGAAAGTATTTCTTTAATGTTTTTTATGCATAGAATGTACACTATATACTATATACTGAGACAAACATTTGACTAAAACAGTCAGATACAAACTGTATCCAATTGTTCTGACTTATGTACAAATTTAATTTAAAGACAGACTTAGCAACAGAACTTGACATTATCTGTGGACTGCATGTGTAGATAGATACATAGGTAGGTAGACAGATAGATAGATATAGATATATAATTATATAGAGAGATAGATATAATTTTACAAATCTGATAACTTACTTATATGAGGTTTCAATGAGTAAAACAATGATAAAAGAATAAACATCTTCCAAAACTGGATAATGCAATGGCAGTTGGAAGTAGAACATCAGGCCTTTCCTCAAAGGTGCCTCTGAGTAGACTTGAATCTCCAACCTTTCAGTTAACAGCTGAGCACATTAACCATTTGCACCAGCCAGAGACTCCAGAATATGTAATACCAAAAAAAAAAAAAAAAAAAAAAAAGCAAAACCCATTGCCACTGACTGAATTCTGACTCATAGCGACACTATAGAACAGAGTAGAATTGCCCCATAGAATTTCCAAGGAGTGGTTGGTGGATTTGAACTGCCAGCCTTTTGGTTAGCAGCCAAAGCTCTTAACCACTGCACTACCAGGGCATTAATTCATTCAACAAATATTCATTGATTTGGGTAGAGTTCTGGGCGCTGCGGATGCAGCAAAGAACAAGACAGTCATCACCCCTGCTCTCATGGAACTAGCATTTTGTCTGTGAAAGGAAAAAAAAAAAATCAACAAATAAATAAATAAAAATCAAGTACTGTTAAGGGCAAAGAAGAGAATTTTAATAGTGTGATTCTAAATCTGACCAAACGGCTACTCTAAGTCACGTGTTGCAGAGGCACTCTCTCAAGGCGGACCTTAAAAACCGGGCACAGCAGAAGGACTGGGACAGGTGGTGGGTAGAACTGTATTCAGCTCAGGGAGTTTACAGAGCAGTATGGGGTGCACACTCCAGGGATCCTGGGTCACTGAGAGACCTGGGCTTTTGATGAGGATGCAGGTGAACCAAGATGTGAGGTGTGTTTGGAAGGATTGTAGGTCCAGGGAGCACGGCAGCCAAAGGGTCTGCACAGTTAGCCTCGAGTGGCCAGAACACTAAGCGTGGGCTCTAGCAGGGTGTTACTTCTTGCTCATGAGGCTAAGAACTGCTCCTTGTCTTCCATGGCATGGTGTTGCAAGGTAGTAGTGAGGAGTTCAAAGTGCATGGAGACTCTAGCTGTTAGCCCAGGCAGAGTGGTGTTGCAACAGAGCAATAGCAAGAGTTGAGGAGTGGCAAAGGAAACACACCTGAATCAGGACTATATCTCAACTATGGAGGCGATGAGCCCTGGTGGTGCAGTGGTTAAGCGCCAGGTTGCTAACCAAAAGGTCATCGGTTCAAACCCACCAGCCGCTCTGCAGGAGAAAGATGTGGCAGTCTGCTTCCATAAAGATTAACCAGAATAAATAAATAAATAAATAAAAACAAAATCCGTTTCTGTCGAGTCGATCCCGACTCATAGCAATTTCACAGGACAGAGTAGAACTGCCCCATAGGGTTTCTAAGGATGTAATCTTTGTGCTGCGGAGTGGCTGATGGGTTCGAACCACCAACCACCCACCTGTCGGTTAGCAGCCGGGTACTTAACTACTGCACCACCAAGACTCCTCCGTAAAGATTTACAGCCTTGGAAACCCTATGGGGCAGTTCTACTCTCTCTGTAGGGTCTGTATGAGTTGGAATCGACTCGACAACAAGAAGTTTCATTTTTGGTCATGGGGGTGACGCGCAGCCTCAGGAAGCCTCCATGTCAAGTATATAAATAAGGGTCACATGCCCCATAGGGTAAAGAGGAAAAGGGGAGCTTCTATTGGTTATGAAAGCTTTTTCATGGAGCAAGTATTTACTGTACATTAATTACGTACAGGGAGTCCTGGGGTAGTGCCGTCAATTAAGCACTTGATTACTAACAAAAAGATTTGTGGTTCGAACCCATTCAGAGGTTCCTCAGAAGAAAGATCTCGGGGTCTGCTTCCAAAAGATCACAGCCATTGAAAACCCTATGAAGTGCTACTCTACTCTGCACACGTGG
The DNA here is from genome assembly GCA_030035585.1 of Dugong dugon. Classification (NCBI taxonomy): domain Eukaryota; kingdom Metazoa; phylum Chordata; class Mammalia; order Sirenia; family Dugongidae; genus Dugong; species Dugong dugon. Next base: position 18,984,458 of record CM057460.1, read on the forward strand.
GGTAGCCATGAGTCAAAATTGACTCAATGGCAACTGGCTTTTGTTTTTTTGATGGGCAAGCCACTAGTTGCGTTGCTGAATTTCAGACACCTGACAAGACCGAGTGGTGAGCAGTGCACTTTGGTGCGATGCCAAAGAGAGAGTGACTTTGCTGAGTCACTGGGTGCCTCACAAGTCCTAAGCATTACATGGAAACAGCATTCACCTTCTGGTATCCTGTTTTAAAGAGATGAAAAAGAAACCCATGCTTGGCAAGTCTGATATTAACTATTTCTTAATATGTTGCTGTTGTTAGCTGCCATCATTGAGTTGAATCTGATGTGTGGTGACCCCATGAGTTTCAGAGTAGAACTGTGCTCCATAGGCTGTGACCTTTCAGAAGCAGATCACCAGGCCTTTCTTCTGAGTCACCTCTGGGTGGGTTTTAAGCACCAACCTTTCAGTTAGTAATCAAGCTCTTAACCATTTGTGCCACGCAGAGCCTCTTATTTCTTAATGCTTTGGGGAAAACAGAATGTTTTTTTAAAACTAGTAACACTGTTCTAGGCAAACAGTGTTCCTCATGCCCTTTCTATCAACAAGAACTAAAATTCTTTCAACATCTTCCTTATGTCCTCTAGTTCTTACCTCATTCTCTATTCCTGCTATCCCAAGCCATTTTCCATTTGATTACCACACAGGGAATTACACCCTTGATAACCAGTTTAGAAGCATCTTGCAATCTGATTTCACAGTTTGCATTCACTTTAAACTATTCCTGGATGGTCTCCCTGGATAAGCAGACAAATAGGAACCAAGGGGTCACTTTGAAGGCCTAATCTGGCTTAACATCTTTATTAACAATCTGGAAGAATGTGAAAACACCACATAATGAAATCTGATTCTAAATTGGGAGTTGCTGCAATGACAGAGAAGCAAACTGAGGAGAAAACCACAGAGTAACTGCAATTCGACTTGGCAGGTTACAATCTAGTATATCTGAGGACTCAAAAAAGAATTCAAAACATGGCTTGTCAATGGATGAGAGAAGTCAGTCAGACATTAATGTCCTAAAAGGCCTGCGGGTAATGGCAACGTTAATCATGCATGGTAGCGGAACTGAGTTGGGCTAGAAAATGATCAATGCTGTTCTGTACAGCAAGTAAGGGAGCACGGCAGGCACGGACGACATAAAGGTTTGGGGAGATGGCATCTAGAATTCAGTATTGTATTGGATGTGCTCTCACTTGAAAACTCCTCAATTACAAGGACGTTAAAAGTATACATCAAGGGACAAGTGGAAGAAGAGGATTGACATTGGAAAAAGCAAGTTGAATGGATGATTAAAGCAGATAAATATGAACTGGCCATGTTAGCAATTATTAAAGGCTACAGAAAAATAAGTACTGTAGCATAGTGGGTGAGAACTGCAGAGTTAGACTGGGTTTGAGTCCCCCACTCTGCCGCTTACTAGTTGTTTGATTTCGGGCAAGGTATTTGACTCTCAAAGTCTCAGTTTCTTGGTCTGAAAATCTGAAGGAGTAGGAATATCTAATTCTTAGGGTTGTTTGAGGAATGAGAAGTGGAAAGAAATTTGTGTTAAAGAATGTTGTTGTTAGGTGCCATCGAGTCGGTACCGACTCACAGCGACCCTGTGTACGACGGAACAAAGCACTGCCCGTTCCTGCACCATCTCAAAATCATCGCTATGCCTGAGCCCATTGTTGCAGAATATGTGTGAAGAAATTCATGCAATCTCTGAAGAGACAACCTAGATTGGGAGAAAATTTGGGGGAACCGTGTATCTGATTAGGGTCTAATATCCAGAATATATAAATAACTCCTATAACTTAACAACAAAAAGACAAACAATCCAATTTAAAACTGGGCAAAAGAACTGAATAGATATTTCACCAAAGAGGATATACAAATGGCCAACAAGCACATGAAAAGATGCTCAATGTCGTTAATCACTTGTTACAAGGTACCGTCAAGTCAATTTTTGACTCATAGTTGCCCAATGTGACAGAGTAGAACTGCCTCATAGGGTTTTCTAGGCTATAAGCTTTACTTGCAGATTGATAGGTCTTTTCTCCCACAAAGCCACTGGGTGGGTTCAAACAGTCAACCTTTCAGTAGTAGCAGAGTGCCTAGCCATTGTTCCCCCATGACTGTTTCATTAGTCATTAACCCGTTGCCATCAAGTCAGTTCCAACTCATAGCAACCTTATAGGACAGAGAAGAACTGCCCCATAGGGTTTCCAAGGGGCGGCTGGTGGACTCGGACTGCAAACCTTTTGGTTAGCAGCAGTAGCTCTTAACCACTGTGCCACCAGGGCTCCTCATTAGTTATTAGGGAAATGCAAATCAAGATCACAGTGAGATAGATACCACTTTACCCCCACTAGAATGACTACAGGGCCCTGGTGGTGCACTGGTTAAGAGCACGGCTGCTAACCAAAAGGTCGGCAGTTTGAAACCACCAGCTGCTTGCTGGAAACCCTATGGGGCAGTTCTACCCTGTCCTATAGGGTCACTATGAGTTGGAATTGACTCGACGGCACTGGTTTTTAGAATGACTGTGATAAAAATAAATAACTAACATGTTGATGAGGATATAGAAAAATTGGAACCTTCATCCATTGCTAGTGGGAATGCAAAAAGAAATTAGTACAATCTTTGATATGTAAGTTTCAATAAATGTAACTGTAACAAACAAACAAAGTAACAATGGTCCACCATAATTGCAGAGGTTTTTCATACTAATGTACCTACATTTTTATTAAACATTCTACTTTCTGGTAGTCATGACTTTTGCAGGGGAATTTTCTGAGAACCGACATTCAACTTGTGGTCCCCACCCAACTATTCAACAGCCTCTCCACTAGCAGAGTGCTAATTTTAAGTAGTTCACTGCCCCCTGTCACACTCTCTACCATCTGTCCTCACTGTCTCTTCTTAATCAGAATAGCCCTAATAGGCAGTTCTGGATCTAGTGATTTTTAAACCAAGAGAATATGGAACGAGAGCCAGATGGTAAATTTGAGCATATCTAGGACAATCACTTTATTTAGCTACAAAAACAAACAAAATTAAACACTGGTTTCTCCATTTTATGCATTGGTTTCCCTGGCCAGATATCTCCTTGAACCTTTTTAGATGACGAAAAATTTCCAGCTACTCATTGTGTTGTTGTTGGCCTTAGTTGCCATAGAGTCAATTCCAACTCATGGTGACCCCAAGTGTTACAGAGCAGAACTGCTCCATAGTTTTCTTGGCTGTAATCTTTATGGAAGCAGATCACCAGGCCTTTTCAAGTGCAAACCCTTTACACCACCCAGGGACCTCACTCATTGTATACTTGTTGCGTCGCTTGATTTTGACTCTTAGCGACCCTATAGGAAAGAGTAGAACTGCCCCCACAGGATTTCCAAGGCTATAAATCTCTATGGAAGCAGACTGCCACATCTTTCTCCTCAGATCCTGGTGGATTTGAAACACCTACCTAACAGTTAGCAGCCAAGCACTTAACCGTTCCGCCACCAGGGCTCCATAGGATATCAGAATGAGGGTGTCTTTTGGTTGTCCTTTTTCAAAGTCTCCGTCTCCATGTAATGGTTTCCTACTGGCTAGGTCAGATCATTTCAGAGGATTTTAGGCTGAAGGGCAAATGGGAATATTGTTTTGCAAAAGGGAAATCTTCGAAGTAAATTTCACGTGAACTAAGGCATACACTGATGGACAAATTGTGAGGCTCTCCCTCAGAACAGTGATGTAAATCACCATGTTAAATACAACTGCCTCCTCCTTGAAGTCTGCTTGCTGATTTACACGCTGCCCAGAGGCATAGAAGGTAATGAAGTGTGTTCCAGAAAGGTCCTTTTCAGAGGTTAGACGTGACTTGCCCCCTTATAATCTAGAGTCTACCATATTAATTAACAAGACTGAACACATTCCCTTTTCATTTAAAAACTGGTGCTCCAATGGCTTGATCAGTTTATCTGATAACACTGAAATAAAAAATCATTCTGCTCCTGAAGATGTTTTTCTGAGAAAAGAAATAAATGACATAATACTTCTAGACATCATCCAGACATGTCCATTTCTTTTCCAATTTGAACATTTTTTTCAAAGAGTCAGTAAAAACTATCAAGTAAGATCTGTTGAGACATAACTTTGAGATAATAGCTCAATCATGTCAACCCTTGCTCTGTCTTCTTGATTTTAATGCCATTGAAATAATTTACTATATGTTAAAATCTTTCCACTGAGGCACCAATCCATTTTTTAGAATAAATAATGACTAAGTTTTGTTTTTTTTTTAAAACTTGGTTAGCTCAACAAGTGCCTTACTTCTTTTAACACTGTGTGTCTCCACACAACATTAGAGACAATGGTGTTTTAACATTTTCTATCAGAATTTCATTTTTGCCAAAAGGGTCTTCCTCAAAAAAAGGAAGAAAAAGTAGCACTCTTTTTTCAGTAGGGATGAACACCAAAAAAATACAGTGTTCTACTTTGGAAGTCAGTCACATTAAAGAGACTTTAGTATTTAGGAAAGTATTTTCTTCATTATTTAGGAAAATAAATAAATGAAATATTTATTTTCTAAAATAAAAGATGCTAATATAGTCCATAGGGGTATGGATGGTGCCAACAGTTACGTGCTCAGCTACTAATCAAAAGGCCGGCAGTTCGAAATCACCCAGAGGCACCTTGGAAGACAGGCCTGGCGATGCTTCAGAAAAATGAGCCATTGAAAACCCTACGGAGGACAGTTCTACTCCAAAACACATGGTTAAGCAAGATTCGGAATCAACTTGATGACAACAGTTTTTTTTGTTGTTGTTCATTTGTTTTTTGTTTGTAGCAATTAACCATCCAGCTCTAGGGCTGCAACTTTTTTGTTAACTTGTTTGAGCTCTGTTTGACAGGAACTATTTCTTTGTCTGTCTGTTTGCTTATTGAAACAGAAATGACAGAATGTCAATTTGTTTTCTACTTGTGCCCTACGTATAAGAATCAAATAAGCAATTACACAAGGCAAATTGAATTCTTTTCGGTTTGGGACATGCAGTTCACTTGTCTCTCTGTCGAGGTAAAGCAGTGCACAACAGAAGACTGGATACCTCTCGCGGTTTTTGTGATGTATCCAACCTGCTCTCCAAGTGTGGCAAACACATGCCCATGCCTTGGTTGGTGGTTTTATGTCAATTTGGCCTCAGTTTTTGGTAAATAAGTTTTCTTTGAGAATCTGCCAATCAGCTTGTCCTTGTCCACTAGCAGTTTCTTTGAGCTTATGAAAATAATCATAAAGAGAGTAAAAATTCATTTTTGTTTTTGTAAGGTGTTTTACTGAGGTCTACGGTGCCCTGGTGGTGCAGTGAGTATTAAGTGATACGGCTGCTAACCAAAAGGTCAGCAGTTCAAATCCACCAGATGCTCCTTGGAAACCCTATGAGGCAGTTCTCCTCTGGCCTGTAGGGTCACTATGGGTGGGAATCGACTCGGCCAAAATGGGTATGTTTTTTTTTTTTTTTTTGGTATGCTTCTCTTTTAGTCAAGTGCTTTGATTAGATGGAACTAATTCTAAATTTTATCTACACAACTTTTGTTATTAAAAAAATGTTATTCTATTCTTAAAGTGTCATTTGGAGTACCTGGGCAGTACAAAATGGTTAATGTGTTCGGCTGCTAACTGAAAGGTTAAAGGTCCAAGTCCACATAGAGGTGCCTGGGAAGAAAGACCTGGCAACCTACTTCTGAAAAATCAGCCATTGAAAACCCTATGGAGTACAGTTCTGCTTTGATACACATTGGGTCACCATGAGTTGGAGTTCACTCAACAGCAACTGGTATTGGTAAAGTGTTATTTGGACTTCTTTGTTGGAAGAAAATAATAGACCTCTTGGAACACCTAGGTTTTGTTCCTGTCTATATCAATGACTTAAGTGATTTCATGCCCTCATAAGCATCAAGGAGATAATGCCTCCTGTGTCTGCTGCCAGATGATCTTGTCTGGGACAGTTTGGAACATTTATGAAATTTGGCCTGTTTATCAGTATGAGTTATTATGCTCCATATGATTGAATCATGCATTTCCTGCTACATCAAGGTTATCCAGATATCTGGAACAAATTCCATTTGGTTGTAGGTAAAAGCAAGCTGTCTCACATTAGATCCGATAGCACAACATTAAATGTCTGCTACCTTCAGGGTGTTTTTCACTTTTTAGATTAAAATGCCAGATAAAGACATTTGTATATTTTCATTTACCACTTAGTGCCTACAACTTGTAAGTCTATTCTCTGAAAATGTCTTTGGTTATGGGAGGAAGATGTTGGAGACTGTGTATTATCTGTTCTGTCCTGGAAATTGGCTCCTTTATTTATACCATGAAGGCACTTCTGTCTGTCTCTAATTTGTTCATCTTGTAATTGATACGTTGTCCTTTAAATGCTTTTACATTGTGAGTGCTGTGTTGCTTTAAAAACAGTTAAAAAGTATGAAAGTATTAATGTGCCTGCAACTCTGTTCCATGAGGAGGGAATTAAAAAGAGAGAGAAAAGGAAGAGGGAGGAGAAAAAGCTAGTTCTCAAAGCATTTAAAGCTCCAGTTGAAAAAAAAAAAAGAATGAAAGAGAAAGCAACGAAAGAAAATTTTTAGTAAGGTGCTAAGTGTTGAAATTCAGGGTGTAGATTTAACTGGACATCTGAAAAAGCTCAAACCATGTGTACTGGAGGCTCCTCAGAGCCTCTCATCACCTGTATGAAAATCACCTGAGTGCTTTCAACAATGCAGGTTCCAGGGCCCACCTCATTTTTACTGAAGCCCAAGAGCTAAGGACCCAGGAATTTGTATGTTAACCACTCCCCAGGTATTTCTTATGCACAAGGTAATCTGAGAGCCACTTTATATTCAGTTCAATGCAATAATCAATGCCCATGGAAGCAGCAGTCAAGAAATCAAACAAAGTATTTTATTGGGAAAACCTACTACAAAAGATCTCTTTACAGTGCTAACTAGCAAAGATGTAACTTTGAGGACTAAGGTGTGCCTGACCAAAGCCATGGTCTTTTCAATCTCTTTGAACACATGTGAAAGCTGGACAGTGAAAAAGGAAGACTGAAAAGGAATTGATGCATTCAAATTGTGGTTTTGAAAGAACATTGAATATACTGTAGACTGCCAGAAGAATAAACGAATCCATGTTGGTGGAAGTACAGCCAGAATTTCCTTAGAAGTGAGGATGGCAAACACCACTTGGCTGGACAGCCACTGGTACACAGCCTCCCTGGATCTCCACCACCCTCCCAACAGGCTCCCTCAGTGCCATTCTTTTTTCTTTTCAGTTTCTTCTCTGTCTCTTTCCTTCCTTCCTTTCCTTTCTCCCACCTACCTAACCCCGTGAGCTGCACCCCTCCTCAACAGGCTGTGCTATACTGTTCAGCTGGAGAGCCTCTTGCACATGGCCTCTCCAGTCTTCACCGCCCCAACAGGCCAGTTCCCTCAGCACAATATTTTTTCTTTTTCTTTATCTTTCCCCTTATCCTTTTCCTTTTCCCTCCTATCTAGGCCCTGTGCTTCCTTTACCCCTTCCTGATGGGCCATGCCATGCCACCTGGCAAGAGAGACAGCAGCTCACCACCACCCCAGTTTCACCCTGACCCCAACCGCTGGCACCCGAGCACCATATTTGTTTATTTTTTGTTGTTGTTGTTTTTGTCTGTCTGTTTGTTTTTTATCGTTTCTTCTCTCTCTTTCCTTTCTTTTCTCCTGGCTATCTAGCCTCATGCACCATCCACCCAGCTTATAAATAGGACAGCCACACCATTCAGCTAGGGAGCCACCAGAACACCATCTTGGCAGGGTCTGCCCTGCCCCCACTGGCTGAATCCTACCATGCTGCTGTTATTTACTTTTATTTCTTTGCTGCTTCTTCTTTTTTTTTTTTTTTTTTTTGCTTCTCTTTCTCTCACTCACTTAGCTCCATATAACACATCCTTTCCCTTCCCTGGGTGCCACACCCTCAAGTGGCACCAGTGCAGGCCACCGGATCCCACCCTGCACTGCCCCCCCCGGCCCCACCCTGTGGGCCCCAGTATGTGCGACAAATGACCCCTCCTTGCCCCTTCCCCCCTCGCAGGAACTGCCTTGCTGAACCATAGCTGAGTGGCTGGCCTTGCCCACCTGGACAAGGTGGTGAGAAGTATCATGTCCAAAACACACCAAGCCTGCTGCCCAGACATAACCAAATAAAACAAAAAAGGAGCATAACACAAACAAATCTACAATCAAGAAACAAAGAAAATAATTCCTGAATGTCCCGGTGAAAGCAGATAATATCAAAACATATTAAAAAAAACAGGACAGGATGGCTGCAGAAAGAGACCAAAATAATACACCAGGTGACTTTCCAGTAGAAGAAAAGGCACTGGAACTACCTGATAGGAAATTCAAAACTCTAATATTCAGGGCTCCCCAAGAGTTGAAGGACAACACTTACAAAAATAGGGAAAAAATAGAGAAAATCATGAAACATACATAAAATCAGAAAAACATATACAAAGTAATAAAAGAAGTCAGGAAAACAACACAGGAACAAAATGTCAAAATAAACAAACAACTAGAAATCATACAGAAACAGCAATTAGAAATCCAAAAGATAAACAACAAGATTTCAGAAATGGACAGTGCAATAGAAGGTTTTAGGAGCAAATTTGAAAAAATGGAAGACAGGATTAGTGAAATTGAAGACAAATTCTTGGATGCAATTTTGAGGAAAAATCAGAGAAAAGAATGCAGAAACCCCAAGAATGATGTAGGATACAAACAAAAGCAAAAATCTGTATGTGATCGCAGTTCCAGAACAGGAGGAGAAAAAGGAAAACACAGAAAGGATCATTGAAGATTTGCTGACAGAAACTTCCCTAATGTCATAAACAATGAAATGCTGACCATACAAGAATCTCAACAAACCCCATTTGGATAGATCCCAAAAGAAAATCAGAAAGACATATCATAACCACACTCACTAAAACCAAAGACAAAGAAAGACTCCTGAGAGCAGCTCAAGAAAAATGAAAAGTCACATACAAAATGGAAACAATAAGACTAAACTCTGATTACTCGGCAGAAACCATGCAGGCAAGACAGCAATTATATGACATATACAAAAGCTGTCAGAAAAAAATTGCCAACCAAGAATAATATATCCTGCAAAACTCTTACTCAAATATGATGGTGAAATTAGGACATTTCCAGATAAACAGAAATTAAGGGGATATGTAAAAACCAAGGCAAACTTACAAGAATTATTAAAGGGAGTCCTTTGGTTAGAGAACAAACAATATCAGACAACAACATGAATCTAAGACGCAGAACAGCATCAGCCAGATGCCAACCTAGGTAATGAACTTTCAAGGATAAAACAAAACTAAAAGATTTACAGCAGGGAACCAGAGAGGTCAATCTGTAAATGACAGCAACATCAGAACAATAAAAGAAGGAATCAACAGTATAGGTACAGAACTTCCAAATGGAGAAGAAGTCAAGGCGATATCAAATAATAAAAAAAACTGGTTTAAACTTAGAAAGATGGGGATAAATTTCAAGGTAACCACAAAGAAAGTTAACACACTCATCAAAACAAAGAAGAAAAATATAAAGTTTCATTAAACACAAAATTTACAAAAAAAAGAAAAATCCACAGACAAAAGGAATTCAGCACAGGAGAGTAAGAGGAAAAAAGAAAACGTTAGCACCACAAACAAACAAACAAACAAAAAAACTACAAAATGATGGCAATAAACTCACACCTATCAATAATCACACTGAACATAAATGGCTTCAATGCACCAATAAAGAGACAGAGAGTGACAGAATAGATAGAAAAAAAACAGGGGTCGTCAATATGCTATCTATAAGAGACACACCTTAGAAACAAAGACATAAATATATTAAAAATCAAAGGATGGAAAAAATATATCAAGCAAACAGCAACCAAAAAAGAGCAGGAGTGGCAATACTAATCTCAGATAAAATAGACTTTAAAACAAAATCCACCATAAAGGATAAGGAAAAACATTATATAATGATAAAAGGGACAATTCACCATGAGGACATAACCATAATAAATATCTATGCACCCAATAACAGGACTCCAAAATATATAAAACAAACTCTAACAGCACTGAAAAGAGAAATTGATAGTTCCACAATAATGGTAGGAGACTTCAACACGCCCCTCTTGGTATAGGACAAATATCTAGAAAGAAACTCAACAAAGATACAGGATCTAAAGGCCACAATCAATCAATTTGAACTCATGGTTATATATAGAACACTCCACCCAGTACCAGCAAAGTACACATTCTTTTCCATGTATATGGAGCATTCTCCAGAATAGACCACATCTTAGGCAACAAAGCAACCTTCAACAAAATCCAAAACACTGAGATAATACAAAGCATCTTCTCTGATCACAATGCCATAAACGTAGAAATTAATAACAGGAAAAGCAAGGAAAAAAATCAAATAAATGGAAACTGAATAACACCTTGCTTAAAAACCACTGAGTAATAGAAGAAATCAAAGATGGAATCAAAAAGTCCTAAGATCAAATGAGAATGAAAACGCATCACATCAAAACCTCTGGGACACAGCAAAGGCAGTGCTCAGAGGTCAATTAATAATAATAGATGCACACATCTAAAAAGAAGAAAAAGACGAAATCAAAACATTAGCTATACAATTTGAACAAATAGAGAACAGCAAAAGATGCACACGGCCACCAGAAGAAAGGAAATAATAAAGATCAGAACAGAAATAAATGAAATAGATAATAGAAAAACAATAGAAAGAACCAAAAAAACCAAAAGTTGGTTCTTTGAAACGATCAACAAAATCAACAAACCACTGGCCAAATTGACAAAAGAAAAACAGGAGAGGATGAAAATAACCCAATTAAGAAATGAAATGGGAGACATCACAACAGACTTAACTGAAATAAAAAGGATCACAACAGAGTACTATGAAAAAATATACTCCAACATTTTGAAAACCTAGAGGAAATGGACAAATTTCTATAAACTAACTACCTACCTAAAGTAACACAAACTGAAGTCAAAAATCTGAACAGACAGATAACAAAAGAAGAGATAGAAATGGTAATATATATTAAAAATACCTCTCAACTGAAACAAACTCCCTGGCCCAGGAGGCTTCACTGGAGAATTCTACTAAACATTCAGAGAAGAGCTTGCACCAGTACTATTCAAACTATTTCAGAACACAGAAAAGGAAGGGATACTTCTGAATCATTCTATGAAGCCAGCATACCCCTAATACCAAAACCAGGCAAAGACACCACAAAAAAATAAAATTACAGACCAATAGCTCTCATGAATAGAGATGAAAATTCTCAACAAAATTCTAGTCAATAGAATTCAGCATCATATACAAAAAATAATACACCCGGTCAAAGTGGGATTCATACCAGATAGGCAAGGATGGTTCAGCCTTAGAAAATCAGTCAACATAATCCACCACATAAATAAAACAAAAGAGAAGAATCATATGATCATCTCAATTGACACAGAAAAGGCATTTGATAAAGTCCAACACTGATTCCTGATAAAAACTCTCAATAAAATGGGTATAGAAGGGAAATTATTGCACAATAAAACTACTGGAACTAATAGAAAGATTTAGCCAAATAGTAGGATACAAGATAAACATACAAAAATCAGCTGGATTCCTATACATCAATAAAGAGAACTACAAAAAGGAAATCAGGAAAGCAATACCATTTATAATAGCCCCTAAAAAAATAAAATACTTACAAATAAATCTAACCAAGGATGTAAAAGACCTATACAAAGAAAACTACAAAACACTACTGCAGGAAACCAAGAGACCCGCATCTGTCCTGCTGGGGCAATTGTTTCAGAACTCGGTAGCTCCAATGATAAGTGCCCAGAGGCACCCCACTCCGCCAGGAAGCCTCCTGCACACAGGCACTCAACTCCCTCGCTCTGTGAGTCAGCAAGCCTAGCTCCACTGATAAGTGTCCGGAGACACCCCACTCCGCCAGGAAGCCTGTGGCACACAGGCACTCAGCTGTCTTGCTCTGTGGGTCAGCTGTAGCATTGTCTGGCACTGGTCACCTGGTTGTGCTGCTGTTGGTTCTCTGCCACTGCCACTCCTCTGCCACTGCTGCTTCTCTGCTGTTGCAGGTTCTCTGCTGCTGCTGGTCCTTTGTTGCTGCCACTGCTCTATCCATTCACAGTTTCAAAATTGCTTCCACATTTTAGGTATCTGTTAGAGTAGCACCCCACTTCTGGTACCAAATTCTGTCTTAGTCATCCAGTGCTGCTACAACAGAAATACCACAAGTGGATGGCTTTAACAAACAGAAACTTATTTCCTCACAGTTAAAGTAGGCTAAAAGTCCAAATTCAGGGCATCAGCTCCAGGGGAAGACTTTTTCTCTCTGTCGGCTTTCTTCTCTTCGGTGTTCCCCGAGACTAGGAGCTTCTCTGCACAGGGACCCCGGTCCAAAGGACATGCTCTGCTCCCAGCACTGCTTTCTTGATGGTATGAGGTCCCCCTGTCTCACTGCTCACTTCTGTCTTTTATATCTCAAGAGATTGCCTCAGGACACAATCCAATCTTGTAGATTGAGTCCTGCCTTACTAACACAACTGCCACCCCTCCTCCCTCATTAACATCGTAGAGGCAGGATTTACCACACATGGGAAAATCACACAATACCGGGAATCACGGCCCAGCCAAACTGACACACACATTTTTTGGGGGACATAATTCAATCCATGATACCCTGCCACCGAATCTCTCTAACATCATTTCATGGCCTTACCCCTTACCTTCTGCTCATTATGTTTGGTGAAGTAGAAGGCCAGCAAGGGTAAGAGAGACCCTCAGTGGGATGGATTGGTACAATAACCCCAATGATGCAGAACCAGGAAACATTAGTTCTGTTGTACATAAGGTCTCCATGAGTTGGAATCAATTTAATGGCAGCTAACAACAACAACAAGCCCAAGATTTAGAGCAGGGAACAGTACTCATCTCCTTCTCCCTCACAGAGAAAGGAAAGGGAAACATCACAGAATTCTGTTCTACAAATATGTTTCAAAGCATTCTAACTCAGCAACTCTGAGTTATTTCTTATACATGCTGTACACCTCCTAGGAAGTCCTAGAAGGGGATGTTTCTAGTGCCTCTCTTTTGCATGTGCTCTCAGTTTTGAGGATTTAATTAACATATTTAGAAAGTCTCATTCTTTCTGCTGTTATATTCTGATTGTGTCAGTTATCCATTGTTATCTAACAAACAACCCCCAAGAGTAGTGACCTAAAGCAACAAGTTATTTTTCCCAGTCCAGAGGATTACTGGGCTCAGCTGGGTGGTTCTTCTCTTCTATGCCCATTGTGTTCACTCACTTGGTTGCACTCTACTGGGGGATGGGTTGGAGGGTTCGTGAAGACTTCTCTCACACGTCTAGCACCTATATGTTCCTCCATGTAGTCACTCTTTGTTCCTTGGGCTTCCTGACAGTATGGTAGTTTCAGGGTAGTTGAACTTTTTAAACGGAAGCTGGCTTTAGGAAGGGAAAGCAGAAACACCCAGGCCTCTTAAAACACAGGCCAGGAATTGGCACAGCTTCACATGTACCAGAGCAAGTAATAAGCCTAGAGTCAAGAGAAGGGGAAAAGACTCCACTTTGTGATACGAGGGGTGCCATGCCCACCTAGGGAAAGAAGGAATTGATGTAAGCTGTCTTTGGAAATGATTATCATACTGATCCCTCTGCCTGGAATATTCTCCCCTAAGATGTTGACACGGCCTCTGGTTAACTTCTCACCGTTCAGGTGTCAGTTTAAATGTTATCGCTGACCATCATCATCGAGGCCATCATTGACCCCACCCATCTCAAGTTGCCCTGTCATCACTCTGAGTTTATCTTCTTTGTTGCATTTCTTGTTTCCTACTTATTGTAGATTGTTCATTATTTATTCGTATATTGTTAGTCATTAACTCCCGACTCTCCATTGGAATGTAAGCTCCCTAATTCAAAGGACATTGCGTTCTTATTTTCTGTAGTCTCTTCATCATGTAGAAATAGACAAAGGACTCAATAACTACTTATGAATGAATGACACCTAGATCAGTACAACATGTGCAAAGCCAGCTCTCAGTAAATGTGGTTGATGCACACAAAAATCCTTTTCTATTCAAAGTCTCATGTGAGAGCAGTGTTTTAGAACACACATTTTATTTCTCTCTTTTTTTCTTCTCTAGAGTGATAGAATTTCTCAGCGAACACTTGATATAAAATCAGTATCCTGCCTCTTAATAACATTTTAGTGTTTTTCTGGATAAAATGAGCTCATGTTTAATGAAACTTCTCAATTTTAATAAATAGCTGTTATAGATTGAATTGAGTCCCCCAAAAATATGTGTTGCAAATCCTAACATCTGTACCTGTGAATGTCATCCCATTTGGGAATAAGGTTTTCTTAGTTATGTTAATGAGGCCATATCAGTGTAGGGGGTGTGTTGTAAGCCAATCACTTTTGAGATATAAATGAGTAGATTAGACACAGATGAAAGCAAGCACAGATGGGAGAAGATAGATGCCATGCCACATGAAGATTGCCAAGGAACCGAGGAACAGACAAGGAATAGACAAGGAACTTCCCCAGAGCTAACAGAAAGAGAAAGCCTTCCCCTAGAGCCAGTGCCCTGAATTCAGACGTCTAGCCTGAACTATGAGAAAATAAATTTCTGTTCTTTAAAGCCACTTACTTGTGATATTTCTACTACAGTGGCACTAAGAAACTAAGACAACGTCTAAGCAGAATTTTATTTTCTGAAGTTAAATTGGGCAAAGTCAAGGGAGAGCATTCATGTTACATCTTTTATTTCCCTTCTCACGAGTTTAATGTTACAGTAAATCAACGGCATCGAGAGAAACGTAAGACAGTGAGTGTCTTAAGACAGAAAATGAAATGTGAAAGTATTCATGGCATTATTTTTATTGAGATAATAATGAGAACTGCTACACGTCTTGAGCACTTACTTTGTGCCAAGTCTGCATTAAGTGCTTCACGTGGACTAACTCATTGGGATTCTCCAAGCCTAGTGACCAGAAGAGTCTCTGCTGGCTCGTGCAAGTGTCTCTGACCCTCTGGGAATATGCCATTTACAAACATCACCTTTGAAAAATGTTCTTCCTGATCCTCCCTGTTGCTAATTTAATTGTGCCCCTCAAAATTTGTGTTGCAATCACAACCCGTACTCCTGTGGATGTTATAGAGTTTTTGTTATGTTAATGAGACCA
Organism: Dugong dugon; assembly: GCA_030035585.1. Classification (NCBI taxonomy): domain Eukaryota; kingdom Metazoa; phylum Chordata; class Mammalia; order Sirenia; family Dugongidae; genus Dugong; species Dugong dugon. Next base: position 18,999,804 of record CM057460.1, read on the forward strand.
TACCAATGTGGGGTGAATCCTAAACCTAATCACTTTTGAGGTATAAAAAGAGCAGATTAGACAGAGTTACACACAGACATAAGAAGAAGAGACAAACCATGTGAGGATCACCTACAAATCAAGGAACCAAGAAATTCCCAGGACTGCCTGCCTACAAGGAAGGAATCGACACAGTCGAGACCCTCTTTTGGACTTCTGGCCTCCAGAACTATGAGAAAATAAATTTCTGTTCTTTAAAGGCACTCACTTAACGGTATTTCCGTTTAGCAGCATTAGATAACTAAGACACTCCCCAAACCTTGAAAGAAAATAAAGAGGTACTTTGATACACTACTTTTCGAGGCTGGATGAATGTCTACATTATAATGTACCTTATTTATTTAAACATAAGACTCAGAATCAATTCTTTTTTTTTGAGGTGTTGGTCAATTCTTGTCCCTAAAATACTATAATGCCTACTTCAACCAAAAAAAGGCAATTACATGAGTTTGGGTTGTCTTTCAAGTTGAGTTTTGATTTAATGGCATCTTTCTGTGAATGTCATCAGGATAATTGCAAAATTCAATCATTTGTATGTATATTTGCTTACACCTTAAATAAATAACAACTTTTGAATGTAAGCATATATTATATGATATGTTAAAAGCTATTCTAAAAATCTATTCTCGTTAAAATTCTCCCAAACAAACAAAATGTGTTTTGATTTTCCAAATTGACTGATTTGCTTAGGCTTTTCACAAATACTATTCCATAAGGCTCAGAACTAAGAAATGCTTGGAAATATGTCCTTCCAGTGGTTTCCTTTCAATATTCAGCCACTTAGCTGACTCTCCCCTGCCAAAAACTCTAGTCTCAGGATCACTGTTCATTTAATTGATGGCTTCTGTCTTCATCACACAGCTGTTGGCCCGTCAAAAAGATAGTTAATGAACTTGGCAATATACATTTTATTAACTTTTTTGCCCTAAGGTTAATCATGGGAAATATGTTTAAGTGCACTTTTGGTGTGCTAAGCTTCCCTAATAAATATGATTAAATAAAATAAGTTAAGAGGAAGAACATCAATTCAATAATGATTACTTAACATTAGGCAGTGGGTTTATATTTGGGTAAAGGAAAATTTAGTGCTGTACTTTCATGGTGGTTAAAGAGAATTTGGCTGTAATCCAGACACTGAGCTCTACCTTCATTGGGCTAAGCCAGAAAAACACTGATTTATACATCAATATGACGGTCTTCATTGAGGTATTATTCAGGGATTTATTTTCACATGATATGCCTTTTTTCCATTCTTCATGTCAAAATGACTATTATAATTCCTTGATAGAATATGAATAGAGCATATTCTGTGACCAAATCTATAAGGGGAATAAACAATGTTGAACAAATTGTGTTGTATTAAAGGAACATTCTCCTAAAACTTATGAGTAAATTTTATAGTAAATATTAAACCTTTCTGAAACAACATCTATTTACTTAATTTTTCATAAAAAGAACAATGAAAAATGCACTTGCTACAGCTGCCATTGATTCCACCTTTGCTGCTGTTGATGTTGTTGCTACTGATGTTAGCTGCCATCAAGTTGAACCATGACTCATGGTGATCCCATGTACAAGAGAACAAAATACTGTCCTGCCCAGTCTTGTGGCATCCCCATGATTGGTTACAGATTGAACCTTTGTGATCTATAGGGTTTTCACTGGCTGATATTTGGAAGTAGATTCCCAGGCCTTTCTTCCAGGTCCATCTTAGTCTGGACGCTCCACTGAAACTTGTTCAGCATCATAACAACACGCAAGCCTCCACTGAGAAATGGATGGTGGCTATGCATGAGGGGTATTGGCCAGGTATTGAACCTGGGTCGTCCGTATGGAAGGTGAGAATTCTACCACTGAACCACCAATTTCTCCATCCTTTGCTGCTACTACCCCTCTAATATCCATCCTTCTGAGTGCTATCATTGTAGCTCTTATTGACTCATTCAAGATTAGGCTAAAGCCTAGGAATAAAAATATGCTGTATGGCATTTAGAATAACAAAGATTATACAGGTCAGTAGAAATATACTTTGTGATACTATTCCCCTTGTTTTAGTTCCTATTAGTCTTATCAAGAAAAACGGTCTAGGGTTTAAACATTCCATTGTTCTCTATGTCTAAATAGCTGCTATTTTTTTAACATTTTGATATAGTAGACTTCATCATTTTCCCCTATGCCAGTCAAAATCCCAAAATGACTATAATGGTAAGCATAGGTTTGAGGATGATGGCAACCACCACTGGAGAGAAGAAATTAATTTATATTTGAATGGGATCCATTTTTTTTCCAAGTGAAAAATCATCACCCTCTCCCCTCTTACCACAAAATGTACTTGCTGAGATAGAGAAATTCCATTTAGGCTTCCTGGGCTCAACTTTCCATCTGTAGGCTGAAGGAGAGAATCAGAGTAGATGTCAGTGAAGGAGAAATGTCTAGTCTTCTCTTGGTTTAGAGGAAGGGTGGCAACCTCTGCAGTAGCTTCCTTCTCCAGATATAATCTCCCTTTAGCCCATTGTTTTAGGGGACATGGTATCACCTCATACATTTCTTACATTTATGAGATGGCAGACTTTAGGCATCTGGAGTTTTTGTACTTTTCAAGAACAGCTGCACAAAAAAAAGTTGAGCCAAAGCATTCTTGTTTTTAGAGTTCTGCAAGAAAGGGGAGTGGAACTAAGATTTTTCTTCAAAACTCTCGTGGTCAAGTCAATAAACGTTTAGCAAGTATTTACCGTCTATAAAACACTATACTAATGCAGGGTAGGGATTAGAGGAGTTGGGGAGATAAAACTTTTACATGCTTAGAGAAACACAAAAACTTAGTGTAACAGAATATATTTATCGTTGAGTAGGTACGATTAGGATGGGTTAGTGTCACCAGAACATGCAGGGAAGGCACTTTGAAATGGGAACAGTGAAAGCAGGTTATGTAGGTCATTATTATGTTAATTTATCAAGAGATAGCATCAAAGCACAGGGAAGGTTACAGAAATAGTCACCAAGGTCATGTCATACAACCTAAAACAGCCTGTAGTCAGACCCTGAAGTTCCTGCTTCTCCAAACTGGCTGCACATAGATAATTGTCCAAAAGAACCCAATGCCTAAGGCCAAACATCTTCACTAAACTGCTTACCAAGCTATTGCCTGATCTGAAGGTGACTCCAGGGAACCAGTTCCTTCAAGGCTCAAAAGGACACCTAAGGGCAGATGGCCTGGGTGGAGGTCACCCCAGTTCCATGAGCCCAGAAATCTGGATTCCAGGAGAATCAAAATGATTTTGTCAGAGCCGAAAAATGAAAATATGAAGAGAAAAATTATTCCTCCTTCTAGATCTGACAGTCTCGTGGGGGAGATCATTAACATATGCTAATAATCTGAGATAAACCAAACTGTGTTAAATACTTCAAAGGAAGTTCTGATCTGACCTTCAAGATGAAGCTAGAAGAATAACAAATCTTTTATGTGGTAAGTTAGACCATCTCTTTTCATAATGCTAGGGTGTTGTTGTGCTAGAAGTCTCTATCTCTTTTTTCTAATTTTACCAGATACTTTCATGCTAATTTAGCTTCATAAGGGTCAAGGCTCAAGAATAGAGCTAGGTGTGCACCATGCCCCATGAGGAGGGTCAGTTAGGAAAGAGGGTAGAAATGAAAAAAAAAAAAAAAAGAAGCTTCTTGCTACCTTTGTAATCCCCAAACTTAGTTATTAAGTGCCCACTCTTTGTCAGTCCACTGAATTTGCTTTAATTACTATAACATTGGGACAAAAAAATGAAGCATTTCAACTTAATCTACACGCAATAAAGAATTATTGAAGATTTTTTGATCAGGACAGAAATGTGTTCAGATTTGGGATTTTTTTTTTTTTTTTTGTATAATTTATTTTATTTTTGTTGTTGAGAATATACACAGCAGAACATACAGGATTCAACAATTTCTACGTGTACAATTTAGTGACATTGACTACATTCCTCAAGTTGTGCGACCATTCTCGCCCTCATTTCAGATTCATTTTTAATGAAATATACTTCTGGCAGTAATGTACAGTACAAACTGAGGTGGATAAAGACTGGGAACAGGAAGAAAAGCCTGCAAGCTTTAGATAAAAAGTCTGTGACAAGGAATAATCCCAGCCTTAACTTTATCAGATAGTGTATATAGGTGCCGTTTATGGCCCAAGCAGACGCCATTAATAGGCTCACAGAGACAAGTTCTCCAAAAGGGGCTTACAGGATAGTGGAGTTGAAAGGGACATAAAGAGTTTGCTTTAAGACTGTATACTAACAGAGTACCACTCTGTCAACAGAGCAGTATGCAGATTGTATTTTCCAAGATGGCGGCAACAATAGCACCCATCACGTTTCTTCTTCCTGTGTGATGCTGACACTCCTCCCATAGAGAGGTGGGATTCTTGCTACTCTCCTTGAATCTTGGTGGGCCTGTGACTATAGCAGAAGTAATACTATGGAACTTCCAAAACCATAAAAGATAATACAGCTTGCACCTGGTCTTCTTGGGACTCTCGCTCTTGGAACCCAGTCACCATGCTGTGATGAATTGGTAAGACTACACAGAAGCCTTAAGTCCCAGATGTTGTCCCAGGTAACAGCCAGCATCAACTGCCAGACATGGGAGTAGGTAAGCCACAAGATACCTCTTGCCCTAGGCACCATCTGACCACAATAGCAAGAGAGGCTCCTGAGCAAAAACCACCTAACTAAACCTAGTCAACACTCAGCACCATGAGAGATAATCATAAAGTGCTTTTTGTTGTTTCATTTCACTAAGTTTTAGAGTGATTCATTATACAGCCATAGACAACCAAGTAAATACATTGAATCCAAAAAGAGGAAAAACCCAAGGTGTCGTTATTCAATAAACCAGCCAAAAAATAATAACTATTAATATCATATCCAGTTTTATATTTACTTTTTAATATTTTGAACAAGTGGTCGAAAATCACTTTTAGGGACTACAGTGTTATCCACCTTTCCTAAGCATGCTACTAGAATTGATAGGATCCTACTCTCTCCAAATCAAATGGCCTACATGAGCCACCAGGCTGGAAAAAATAACAGAGTATGCTCAAATTACTATCCATGCATTTAATTTAAAAATAAAAACATTGTTGATAATTCTGTGTCTAGACACTGGGTTTTTAGAATCAAGTCACAAGACATGGCATCTTAGAGATATTATTCATTATTAAGAGTAACCTTGTAAATGCCTCACAATCACCTCCTTATCTTTAACATATTAATTTATTTTTTACTTTTTTATTGATGCAGTCACATATCTCCTGGGATCACTACAAATCTTGATCAGGCAGACCCTGTGGCATGTACTTTAACCTAATTATAGCAGCAACTCCAGTGGCCTATCATTCACTTGGATGGAATGAGATGCATGATTTAACAGGGCCACATTCTTGGGCTAATTCCGCTATTCAGTCAACCAAGAGGCAGCTGCTTAAGCATGTCCAAGGATACAGAATGTGGCCACTCCTGCTTCCCAGACAACACACGCCCCCTTCATTCTCTGCAGACCACATTCTCTCCCACGTTAGGGCAAAGAATAGTATCATCACTACTCTGGTTTTTGCTGCCCACTCCTTCCTCTCGTTGTATAACCACACTCCTCTCTTCGCTCTCTCCAGGATCTGAATGTGATGTGTCCTTTCCATTCAAAGACAACACCTTTATCTGACTTCTTAAACCTACCCCTTCCTACCTTCTTAGGCACTTCTCAATAAATCATTCTTTTTCCTCCATATCTTCAGCCTCTCCCTCGTTCCTGACTCTCAACTCTCTGTCTATAAACATTAAAAAAAAAAAAAAAAAAAAATTCCCATCCTAAAAATTAACTCTTTCTTGTCCTTGCATCTTTTTAGATACCTCCTTGTCTTTCTTTCCATTCAACTAATGCCCTTGAAAATGCATCCATATTTGTTTTCCCTTGCTCAACTCCTACGCATTGCTTGTTCTACTGCCATCTCACTTTTGCCCCCTCCTCATTTGATTTTTAAGATTACGAATGATCTTCTGGAATTTTCAGTCTTCTTTGAACTTGATTTTTGTAAGGCTTTGGAGAATTTTTATTTTGATTATTTCTTCCTTAGAAACAATCTTTCCTTTTTCCTTATCACTTGCTCCTAATTTGACTTCTCTTTCTCCTTCCCTCCTTCCCTCCATTCTTCTCTCCTTTCTTTTACTTTTTTCCTTTCTTCCCACCTTCTTTCCTTTCTTCTCTTTCTTTCTTTCTCTCCAATGTATAGCGTTTTATTTCTCACATTTAAAAAGGAAGAGGTAACAAAAAGTCAAACGAGCCAATCGAAAAATGGGCAAAGGGCTTAAATAGACATTTTCACTAAAGACAATAGGTTGTTATTGTTTTTAGGTGTCATGGAGTCAGTTCTGACTCCTAGCAACCCTATGTACAACAGAATGAAATATGCTCGGTCCTATGTCATCCTTACAATTGTTGCTGTGTTTGAGCCCATTGTTGCAGCCACTGTGTCAATCCATCTCATTAAGGGTCTTCCTCTTTTTCATTGACCTTCTACTTTACCAAGCATGATGTTCTTCTGCAGAGACTGGTCCTTCCTAATAATTTGTCCGAAGTATATGAGACAAAGTCTCACCATCCTCACTTCTAAGGAGCATCCTGGCTGTACCTCTTCCAGGACAAATCTGTTTGTTCTTCTGGAAGTCCATGGTATATTCAGTATTCTTCACCAGCACCATAATTCAAAGGCATGTATTCTTTAGTCTTTCTTATTTATTACCCAGGTTTTGCATGCATATGAGGCAACTGAAAATGCCATGGCTTGGGTCAGGAGCACCCTAGTCCTCAAACTGACATCTTTGCTTTTTAACACTTTAAAGAGGTCTTTTGCAGCAGATTTGCCCAGTGCACTACATTGTTTGATTTCTTGGCTGCTGTTTTCATGGATGTTGATTCTAAATCCAAGTAAAATGAAATCCTTGACAATTTCCATCTTTTCTCTGTTTATCATGATGTTGCTTATTGGTCCACTTGTGAGGATTTTTGTTTTCTTTATGTTGGGGTATAATCCATACTGTCTTTGATCTTTGTCAGTAAGTGCTTCAAGTCCTCTTCACTTTCAGCAGGCAAGGTTGTGTCATCTGCATCTTGCAGGTTGCTAATGAGTCTTCCTCCAATCCTGATGCCCCGTTCTTCATACAGTCCAGTGTCTTGGATTATTTGCTCAGCATACAAATTGACTAAGTATGGTGAAAAGATACAACCCTGATGCACAACTTTTCTGATTTTAAACCACACAATATCCCCTTGTTCTATTTGAACAACTACCTCTTGTCCTGCATGAGTCCTGTGATCATTAAAGTTGTGTGTCAACTTGGCTTGACTCTGATTATCAGTGGCTTGGCAGTTATGATATAGTTCGGCAGCTGTGTAAGGATGTAATCGCCTCTATAATGAGATCTGATACAATTTAATCACCTTCATGATGAGATCTGCTCTGAGCAGCCTATCAGTTGAAAGGGGTTTTCCTTGGGGGGTGTGGCATGCATCCAATATACGTGGACTTTCTAGCAAAGCTCGCTGGCTTTTGCTGTCTCTGGATCCTGTCATCTGACCTCCAGTCCTTGGGACTTGAGCTAGCAAATCACCTGCCAATCTTGGGATTTTTCAGTACTCCACAGCCTGTGAGCCAACAGCCTGCCCTCTTAGCTGCTAATCTTGGGATTCATCAGCCTCGACAGCCTGTGAGCCAGAGGCTTACTGTCTTATCTGCCAAGTTTAAGGTACAAGAAGGGCAAGGACCTTCTCTTTTTCATTTTTGTACCCATTGCAACTATAGCACATGGTATAGCAACCTGGCACATGACAAACCCTTATGAAGTTCAACTAAGCTAACTGTATCAATTTCCTAGGGCTGCTTTAATAATTTACCACAAATGTGGAAGCTTAAAAAAACAAAGATAGATTTTTCTCACAGTTCTTAAAGTCAGAAGTCCAAAATCTAGGTGTTGGCAAAGTTGACTCCCTCTGCAGGCTCTGGGGCAGGATCTGTTTCATGACTTCTTCCTAGCTTGTGGTGGGTGCTGGTAACCCACGCCATTCCTCGGCTTGAGACTTCATATTTTCTGCCTCTGTCTTTACATGGCCTTCTTCTCTTTGTGTCTTTGTATCTTAAGTATCCGTCTCCTTTCTCTTGTAAGGATGTCAGTCACTGGATTTAGAAACCACCCTAAATTCAAGATGATCTCATCTTAAGATTCATAACTTGATTACATCTTCAAAGATCATATTTCCAAAAATGTCACAGTCACAGATAACAGGGGTTAAAATTGAACATATCTTTTGTGGATGCTTTCCAACGCAGTACACTGATCAAATTCATATATGCTGAAATTATAATACAATCCACCTCCACTCAGCTTTCTGTCTCATCTCAGTGTAAGATATTTGAGGGGAGACTATCCATCAGTCACTTCTTCTGTAACTTCCCAAAATATTTAGTACAGCGCTCTCCACTAATGATGACAAGAGCAATAAGAAATATGAATAGATTAAATCACTCCTGAAAACAAAATGATATATTTTATAGTAAAGGGTGGACATAGCATTTTGCAAAGAATACTCTTCTGTTTGCACTGCATGCAGACTCCCTGAGTGGGTCACCATCAGAGAGCTTGATTTTTTAAACTGGAGTCTCGGCTCAGATCATGTTCATGACCTCTTCTGGCTCTCATGCCCCAGAATTCTGTGCTTATAAGATTAGTGGGAGAAGCAAGTTCATTAAGATAAATATACCCATTAAATGGGGAAGGGAAAATGCTACTGTCACTGGTCAGCTCCAGGTCTGCTGAGCACAGCCATAAAGATACAAAATGGGTGAAAGTGAAAGAAGAAGGTTTATTTTGTTGGCCAAGCAAATGAGCACTCTGAGACCTGCGTCACCAAGATGGCTCCCAGAACAATAGCCCATGGGGTTTATATGGGTAAAGTAATTCGGGTCTAGGGTCTTCAGTAACGCCTCAAGGTGGGGCCAGCTTGCTGATTGGTCTGGACTGAAAAGGCGTTCCTGGGGCACTCTGGTCTTTCTACACTTGCTTAGTCTAAAAGGGAGAGGGGGGGTCTCTAAAACCGGATCTTATGCTCAGACTGCTCACTTCTGAAAACCTTCCCCCAATCTAGGACTGCTAAAGTTTGGTTCCGTCCAGTGGGAAAAGAGTTCCAGGGTCACACAGAGGATGGAGGTTGATGGTTCTGTGCATATCAGGCATGCCAGATCTAGTTTTGCCAGTTTCAGCTGGTCCTGTGACATCAGTCTCATGTATTCCCCAACTTGGCCAGAGACAGGAAGCATAACTAGATAAGAAGATAGCTTAAAGACAAGGAGTTAGTTCCTATATCACGTAAGATGGCAGGCACAGCCCTTTGCCTATTCAAGATGGTAGGCAGATTGCTGTTCTCACTACCCATGATGATGCCCTGAAGAAATTGTTTGGCTCTACAACAACAATAGTTTGTTTCTAACAACATGGAATAAGTCTTGATCTTTGAAGTTTTCAAAAATATATTTGTAATCAAATATATTTGATTATAGCAACATATTCTTTTGCATTGGGGCCAAAAAGTTGAAGGCATAGCATCAATGATTATATCAGAATGGCTGTAATAAATCATAACTATTGAGATACTTCTTTCTCAAGGAAATTTTATCAGTGTAATCACTATTTCCAGAATACTCACCATAATTAAAACTAAGTTGGGTTTAAAGTAATAAAAAGCAATTGATTACACCACATTTATACATATTTTGATTAAGTTGAGAGAAAAAAAAATTTTGCTTCTACAAACACGTAAGTGGTTTTTAATTCATTTGTTATGAATAAGAAAAAATAATAAGTTATCCCTTCCAAGTAAGTTCTTATTTCCATTCAATTATTGACCTTCTTGCTTTCAACTTTTTGCACTTGAAATCGTCATCTTTATTCATAAATTTGATTCATATTTCCCAAGGCATATAAGTCTTCTACTTATGTAGTATTCTGTGGTCTACAATGTTCTTTCCAATTTGTTTAACTGTATCTGAACCACATTCCAATCTCATGAGGTAGATAAACCAGATATAATTTCAAAGATGAAGAAACTGGCAATTTTACCCAAGATCACATGGTTAGTAAGTAGTAGAGCCAGAACAAGACTCCATATCTTCTGATATTTAGTCTAGTGCTCTTTGGAACTCATCAACCATTCCAAACTTAAAAAGTAAATCTCCCTCTGCCTTCTTTAAAACAGCATTAGAATTTCACCTGGCTGTCCAGAGTATAAGACTGCTTGTGGACTGTTGATTATTCCTTTTTCCTGCTATTTCAGTTTTGAAACGGCAAACCTTGGGAAGGTGTCCAAGTTTTACTCAGTAAAAAGTTTACTAATCAGGGTCTGGGAGAGTCTAGTCAATTTTGTCAAAATAGATGAAACTGTTCTTCAAGTAATATTCATAAAACAAATGATTTTTTAAAACTTGCAAAGATGACTATTACCTCACAAGCTATATATGAAGTATTGGAGGATTTTTTTTTATTATAGCCATGACAGAATAACTAGTACCAGACTAGCCTCCCCCTGTGTCATGGTTTGAATTATTTCCCCCCAAAAATGTGTGTATCAATTTGGCTGGGCCATGATTCCCAGAATTGTGTGGTTGGCCTCCATTTTGTGATTGTAATTTTATGTTAAAGAGGTTTAGGGTGGGATTGTAACACCACCCTTACCCAGGTCACATCCCTGATCCAATGTAAAGGGAGTTTCCCTGGGGTGTGGCCTGCACCACCTTTTATCTCTTAAGAGATAAAAGGAAAGGGAAGCAAGCAGAGATTTGGGGACCTCATACCGTCAAGAAGGCAGTGCGGGAGCAGAGCGTGTCCTTTGGACAGGGGTCCCTGTGCTGAGAAGCTCCTAGTCTGGGGGAACACTTATGAGAAGGCCGAGAGAGAAAAAGCCTTCCCCTGGAGCTGACATCCTGAATTTGGACTTTTAGCGTACTTTGACTGTGAGGAAATAAACTTCTCTTTGTTAAAACCATCCACTTATGGTATTTCTGTTACAGCAGCACTAGATGACTAAGACACCCTGAAAAGAAAAAAAACTAGAAAACTGGATAAAATATATGAAATAATTATTTTCAGATGCTAGACAACAAGCAGCACAGGTCTGCAATCTATGAAAAAAGGGAAATAAATGAGCATCACAGTTACCCCAGTTTCCCGCCTGGAGTTACTCCCTCGTTCTGTATGTTTCTCTAACGCTCGCAAATCACATAAGGTATACGTCACTATTATGCCTTCAAAATACATATGTATACGTACTCATAATATGAACTTAGAAATAGAAATATGTCTATCTTTGTGATGTTCTCTAACATTAACTGATTGTAAGTTATTAGAAACCTATAAATCATTAGAAAGTTATTTAGAAAATTTCTGCACTTACACATAGAAGCATGTGAAGTACGTGAAGAATGTAAACAACCTTGAAGTTGACATTGACCTGGCATGCTGTGATAAAAGAAACCATAATATAGTTTATCTTTGTAAACTAGCCTTGAGACCTAAGTCAAAACAACCTCCCTGATCTCTAACCTTGAAGATAAGATGTGACATTTGGCTAATCTCTAACCCTGGAGAAAAGACATTACATATTAGTCTTTGACGTCACATTGGCCTTGATCATGTGAGGCCAAGGTGAAAAATTCGTATATAAATCCTGAATTTCTGCTCAGTGAGAGAAGGCAGAAATGGGACTTCTCTCTAGAGTCTGACTCTTTTTGAAGATTGAGACTTTGGACTGAGATTCTGCCCACTGCACCATCCTTAGACCAGGAACCTCCACCAAGTTCGAGCTGTGGTTAAGCCTTCCTCCTGAGATCACTCATAAAAGTTAAATATCTGAAGTCTAAAGATTTGGGATTCAACCATTGAACTAACATTGTAATTGTTAATTCTGATTCTCTGGTTTTAAATGAATGTCGTGAGGTCTTACTTTTGTGCCTTTCCGTGACTACCTTGCAATATACTAAATGAGTTGATGCGTGGTTTAAAGTCCAGAAAAGGTGAGTGTCAGGGTTGTAGCCTTTCACCGTACTTATTCAATGTGTATACTGAGCAAACAATCATAGAAGTTGGACTATATGAAGGAGAATGTGGCATTAGGATTGGAGGAAGAGTCATTAACAACCTGCATCATGCAGATGAGACAACCTTGCTTGCTAAAAATAAAGAGGACTTGAAGCACTTACTGATGAAGATCAAAGACTACAGCCTTCAGTATGCATTACACCTCTGCATAAAGAAAATAAAAATCCTCACAATTGGACCAACAAGGAACATTATGATAAACAGAGGAAAGATTGATGTTGTCAAGGATTTCATTTTACTTGGATCCCACAATCAACACCCATGGAAGCAGCAGCCAAGAAATCAAAAGACACTGCATTGGGCAAATCTGCTGCAAAAGACCTCTTTAAAGTGTTAAAAAGCAAATATGTCAGTTTAAGGACTAAGGTGCCCTTGACCCAAGCCATGTATTTTCAATCGCCTCATATGCATGTGAAAGCTGGGCAATCAATAAAGAAGACCAAAAAAGAATTGATACATTTGAACAATGGTGTTGGCAAAGAATATTGAAAATGCTTATATTGGACTCCCAAAATAACAAACAAATCTGTCTCGGAGAAGTACAGCCAGAATACTCCTTAGAAGCAAGGATGGCGAGACTTTGTCTCACATACTTTGGACATGGTATGAGGAGGGACCAGTCCTTGAAGAAGGACATCATGCTTGGTAAAGTAGAGAGTCAGCGAAAAAGAAGAAAACCCTCAAGGAGATGGATTGTCACAGTGGCTGCAACAGTGGGCTTAAGCACAACAATGATCATGAGGATGGTGCAGGACTGGGCAGTGTTTCATTCTGTTGTGCATAGGGTTGCTATGTACTGGAACCAACTCAACGGCACCTAGTAAGAACATCAAATGTAAGTATCTGTCTATGAATTTCTTTGTTTATGTTTAAGATAAAATCCTACATGACATCCCTAAGCTGTGGTACAGGTGGAAGAAGGCCAAGCAGAGTGCAGAGACGTGCCTGAGCTGAGGAAGCAGATATCATAGCTCTGGTCTACTGAAGTGGCTTGAAATTGTGGAACAGAAATGGAGAGAAAGGAATTGTGCAGAAAGAGGCTCCAGTATTCTGCTTAAGGGTCCCTGCAGTGCAATGAATTACTTAATATGTCCCTTCTAGCCAGGGTCTTTGTGACTCACACACAATGATTGCGTGGAACTATGCAAATAAGGTATATGGAACCTGTGATGGTTAGGGATATGTGTCACCTTGGCTGTGCCATGGTTCCCAATATTGTGTGGCTGTCCTCCATTTTAGGTGTTGTGGATCTTGACTTCTACATGTTGATGAGCAGAATTGGTGTAAGGTGTATCTTGGGTGGAAACCTTGCAGGAGGACGTGACTCAAGTCCCACCCTTACTAAAGTTACACCCTTCCCTGGGATGTGGCCTGCGTCTAAGATATGTATGTGTGTCAGGGCAAGGCTCTCTCTCTGCATTTGGATCCCTTGTCCAGTTCATGATCAGTTGACCTCCTCAGAAGCCTATTTCTGGGATGCACCAGCCTCCACAGCCCCTTGAGCTGATGGCCTATTGTGTTACCTGATTCACCAGTTTCCAAAGCCTTGTGAGCCGGCAGCTGTTAGTCCTTACTGCCGGTTTGGGTTTATCAGCTCCTGCAGCCACGTGGGTTGGGAGAAGCCTACACCTAACCCACAAATTTGAGACTTGTCAGCCTCCACAACCACGTGAGCCATTTCCTTTATGGGGCTCATGAGTTCTGTGAGACATTGCAGTGAATTAGGGAATCCAAAGACAGGAGGGAGAGTGCTGAGGGCAGAGGGAGTAGTTGGTGTTAGAGATGATAGAGTGGTACAGCAGCTTGGAAAAGTTGGACATTTGGGACATCTTTAACCTTCACCTCATAGGAACCAGCTTTGTGCTGATCCTCATAAAAGAAATTATTTCTTTCGTCCCCTTAAGGGTCTTTGGCCCAAGAAAAACTGTGTATACGCAGGGCAAGAATTCACAAGATGGGGGGAAAAAGACTGCTGAGTAAAGAAAAACTACTGGAAACTTTGAGCTGAATAATTACTAGAATTCACCCAGGTTTAGGAGGCATTTGAATACCAACCAGTCATAGTGGAGACATCTCATGAAAAAACCCTGGCATTTAGTAGAGACCCAGGAAAGGTCATGCTTTAAGAGTAGGACTAATCTTGCCCTACAGTAAAAACTACTCTAAACTTTCTATAACAAAACTTAAAAATAAGCCTGGAATGTATCAAGCTTATTCGCAAGCAAATTAAGTGTCTGCTGGAACAAAACTCAATTCTATTGAGGAAGAATACAAAAGCCAGCTATTCACCAACATAACTTCCATAATATCCAACATAAAATAAAAAATTACTAGACACTGTGAAGAAGCAGCAAAATATGACCCATAACTATAAGAAAAGTCAGTCAATCAAAAACAGACATAGAAATGACACAAATGATGAAAGTAGTAGGCAAGGATGTTAAAACAGTTACTGTAAGTATATTCAAGGATTTAAAGAAAGTCATAAACATAATGAGGAAAGAAATTGATGATTTTAAAAAGGACTCAAATGGACTTCTAGGAATTGACTCTACAATGAGTCAATATTACACAGAGATAATTTTTTAAAAAAGAGCACAATGCCTAAGGCAAAATGATCTTTCCTAATGTATCTAGACCATTGTTGGACTTAAAGGTGACTTTTAGAAACCAGTTCCCTCAATGCTTAAGGTCCAAAAGAACATCTCAGTGCAATGCTCTAGGTGGGTCACCCCACCTCCGTGGACGCCAGAAATCTGAATCCCATAGAATTAAAACTCTATTTCTCAACTCATTAGAGACAATTCAAGTCAGACTACAGTAGATTGACATCTTCAAAGTACAAAAAGGAAAAATGAAAACAAAAGGAAAATCTAATATCTTGTGAAAATATCCTTCAAAGATGAAGGGAAAATAAGAACAGTTTCTGACAAAGAAAGGCTGAAAGAATCTATATCATCAGCAGACAACACTGCAAAATGTATTAAGGGAAGTTTTTCAGGCTAAAGAAAAATGATACTAGATGGAAACTCAGTCTCCACAAAGGAATGAAGAGTTCCAGAAAAGATGAATCTATGAATAAATAGAAATAATTTTTTCTCATTGCTTAATTCTTTTAAAAGATAATTAATGATTTAAAGCAAAAATAATAACAAATTATTGTGGGGCTTATAACATTATGTAGAAGTAAAATGCATGACAACAATAGCATAAAAGATGGGATAGAAAAATGAAAATATATTATTGTAAAGTTATATGCCACTTCACATTATATGGGATGTGGTATAATATTAATTTCTGTAGACTGCTATAAGTCAAGGATGTATTTTGTAAACTAAAGATCAGCCAGTTTTTTTAAAAAGAGAAAAAAAGATGCATAGCTAAAAAAAAAAATCAATAGAGGACATAAAATGGAATTCTGAGAAATATTTAGTCTGAAAGAAAGCAAGAGAAGAGAAAAAAAAAATAAAGATCTGATGGGACAAAGACCAAAAACAAATAGCAAGATGGTATATTTAAACATAATTATATTTGATAGTTACATTAAATGGGCTGTGTCATGGTTTGAATTATGTCCCCCCAAAAATGTGTGTATCAGTTTGGCTGGGCCATGATTCCCGGTACTGTGTGATTTTCCTATATGTTGTAAACCTGCCTCTATGATGTTAATGAGGGAGGATGGCTGGCAGTTGTGTTAGTAAGGCAGGACTTGATCTACAAGACTGGATTGTGTCCTGAGGCAATCTCTTGAGATATAAAAGACAGAAGTGAGCAGTGAGACAGGGGGACCTCATACCATCAATAAAGCAGTGCCAGGAGCAGAGCGCGTCCTTGGGACCGGGGTCCCTGTGCTGAGAAGATCCTAGTCCGGGGGAACATTGATGAGAAGGCCGACAGAGAGAAAAAGGCTTCCCCTGGAGCTGATGCCCTGAATTTGGACTTTTAGCCTACTTGACTGTGAGGAAATAAATTTCTCTTCGTTAAAACCATCCACTTGTGGTATATCTGTTACAGCAGCACTAGATGGCTAAGACAGACTGTAAACAATCTAACTGAAAGGAAGTTATTGTCAGACTAGATAAAAAAACAGGGTCAACTATGGTTATTGTTGTGTGCCATTGAATCAATTGTGACTCATAGCAACCCTGTAGGACAGAGTAGAACTGCCCCATAGGGTTTTCTAGGCTGTAATCTTTACAGGAGCAGATGACCAGGTCTTTTCTCCCACAAAGCCACTGGTGGGTTCTAACCTCTGATCTTTCAGTTAGCAGCCAGCTTTTAACCATTGCGCCAACAAGACTGCTCAAGACCCAACAATATACTGTATGTATGAAAGAAAGAATGGAAAAAAGTATGCCACTCAAATATTTATCATAAGAATCCTGGAGCTGATATGTTAATATGAGTCAAGTTATGTTTCAGAAATATTATCAAAGATAAAGAGAGATATTTCATAATGAAAACATGGTTGATTCATCAAGGAGACATTAAAATCATAAATGTGTACACAGCTAGTAACAGAAATTCAAAATACAAAAAAGAAAAACTGATAGAACGGAAGGAAGAAAAAGGAAAGTACACAATTAAAACTGGAAATCTCAATTCTCCTTTCTCAGTAACAAAATAAGTATACAAAAGAAAACAATTTTCAAGGGTATGGAAGACTTGAACAACATTATCCAACAATTTAATTAGCTCAATACACATTTTCTTTCCAAGTGAGCATGGAGTATTCACCAATATAGACCATATGTTGTTGTTGTTAGGTGCCGTTAATCGGTTCCAACTCATAGTGACTCTATGTACAACAGAATAAAACACTGCCCAGTCCTGAGCCATCCTCATAATTGTAGTTATGCTTGAGCCCATCATTGCAGCCACTGTGTCAATCCATTTGGTTGAGGGTCTTCCTCTTTTTCACTGACTCTCTACTTCAGCAAGTATGATGGCCTTCTCCAGGGACTTGTCCCTCCTGATTATATGTCCAAAGCATGCGAGACAGTCTCACCATCCTTGCTTCTAATGAGCATTCTGGCTGTACTTCTTCCAAGACAGATTTTTTCGTTCTTCTGGCAGTCTGTGGAATATTCAATATTCTTCACCAACACCCTAATTCAAAGGCTCTTCAGTCTTCCTAGTTCATTGTCCAGCTTTCACATGCATATGAGGTGATATACTGTGCCATAAAACCTGTTACAATAGACTTAGAGAACTGAAATCCTACTGGATTAGTTCTCTGACAACAAAGTAATTAAATTACAATTTGATTCAAAAAGAAGATACCAGAAAAGCCTCCGAATATTTGGCAATTAAGCAACTTATCTCTTAAAAATCCTACATCAAACAAAAAAATTACAAGGGAAATGAGAGAATATTTTTAACTGAATAATAATGATAACATCACACAATCCAATTTGTGGGATGCAGTGTTCAATGAAGATTTTATCTCTTGCTTACATTAGAAAAGAGAAAACGATTAAAATCAACAATCGTTTGCACCTTAAGAATCTAGGAAAAGAAGTGCATATTAATCCCAAAGTAAGCAGACTTCTTTCCTTATTTTTTATTGTGCTTTAGGTAAAAGCTTACAGAGCAAATTAGTTTCTCATTAAACAATTAATACACATATTGTTTTGTGACATTGGTTGCCAGCCCTGCAATGTGTCAGCACTCTCCTCTTCTAGACCTTGGATTCTCCGCTTCCATTCATCCAGCTTTCCTGTTCCCTCTTGCCTTCTTGTCCTTGCCCCTGGGCTCGTGTGCCCATTCAATCTTGTATACATGGTTGAACTACATGTGGTTTTGTTTATTTTATAGGCCTGTCTAATCTTTGGCTGAAGAGTAAGCCTCAGGAGTGACTTCAGTACTGAATTAAAAGGTATCCAGGGGCCATACTCTCTGGGTTTCTCCAGTCTCTGTCAGAGCAGTAAGTCTGGTCTTGTGTGTGTGTGTGTGTGTGTGTGTGTGAGAGAGAGAGAGAGAGAGAGAGAGAGTTTGAATTTTGTTCTACATTTTTCTCCAGCTCTGTCTGGGACCCTCTATTGTGATTCCTGTCAGAGCAGTTGGTGGTGGTAGGTGGGCACCATCTAGTTGTGCTGGATTCAGTCTGGTGGAGGCTGTGGTAATTGTGATACGTTAGTTCTTTGGACTAATCTTTCCTTTGTGTCTATGGTTTTCTTCATTCTCCCTTGCTCCAGAACACGTGGGACCAGTAGCTGTATCTTAGATGGCCGCTCACAGGCTTTTTTCTTTTTATTTTTTCCCACACAAAAATGTATACATACATTGTTATGTGACTGTAACTGCTCTCCCCATACTGTGACAGCACACTTCTCCTTTCCACCCCTGATTCCCCATGTCCATTCAACCAGCTCCTAATGCTCTCTGCCTTTCTATCTCACCTCTGGACAGAAGCTGCCCGTTTAGTCTCTTGTATCTACTTCAGCTAAAAGGCACACTCCTCAAGAGTATCACTTTATGTCCCACAGTCCAGTCCAATCCTCATCTGAAGAGTTGGCCTCAGAAATTTAGTTCTGGGCTGATAGAGCATCCGGGAGACATGCTTTCTGGGGTTCCTCCAGTCTCAGTCAGACCATTAAGTCTGGTCTTCTTACTAGAATTTGAGTTCTGCACCCCACCTTTCTCCTGCTCCATCAGGGACTCTCTGTTGTGTTTCCTGTCAGGGCAGTCATTGGTGGTAGCCAGGCACCATCTAGTTCTTCTGGTCTCGGGCTGATGAAGTCTCTGGTTTATGTGGCCCTTTCTGTCTCTTGAGCTAATACTTTCCTGTGTCTTTGGTGTTCTTCATTCTCCTTTACTCCAGGTGGTTGGGACAAATTGATGCATCTTAGATGACTGCTTGCAAGCTTTTAAGACCCCAGATTCCACTCACCAAAGTAGGTTGCAGAACATTTTATTAATAAGCTTTGTTATGCCAGTTGACCTAGATGTCCCCTGAAAGCATGGTCCCCAGACTCCTACCCCTGCTACTCTATCCCTCAAAGTGTTTGATTGTATTCAGGAATCTTCTTAGCTTTGGTTTAGTCCCAGTTGTGCTGACTTCACCTGTAGTGTGTGCTGTCCTTCCCTTCACCTAAGATAATTCTTATCTACTATCTAGTTAGTAAATAACCCTCACCCTCCCTCCCCACCCTCGTAACCATCAAAGAATATTTTCTTCTGTGTTTAAACCTTTTCTTGAGTTCTTATAATAGTGGTCTTATGCAATATTTGTCCTTCTGTGACTCACTAAATTCACTCAGCATAATGACCTCCAGCTTCCTCCATGTTGTTTCACGGCTTCATCGTTGTTCCTTTATCATTGCGTAGTATTCCCTTGTGTGGATTTACCATAATTTGTTTATCCATTCATCCGTTGATGGGCACCTAGGTTGTTTCCATCTTTTTGCTATTGTGAACAGTGCTGCAGTGAACATGGATGTGCATATATCTATTTGTGTGATGGCTCTTATTTCTCTAGGATATATTCCAAGAAGCGAGATAGCTCCATCATATAGTACTTTTATTTCTAGCTTTTTAAGGAAGCACCAAATTGATTTCCAAAGTGGTTGTACCATTTTACATTCCCACCAACAGTGTATAAGTGTTCCAGTCTCCCCACAACCTCTCCAGCATTTATTATTTTGTGTTTTTTGGATTAATGCTAGCCTTGTTGGGGTGAGATGATATCTCATTGTAGTTTTGATCTGCATTTCTCTAATGGCTAATGATCGTGAGCATTTCTTGATGTCTGTTAGCCACCTGAATAACTTCTTTTGCAAAGTGCCTGTTCACACCCTTTCCCCATTTTTTAATTGGGTTATTTGTCTTTTTGTTGTTCAGGTTTTGCATTATCTCGTAGATTTTAGAGATTAGATGCTGATTGAATTTGTCGTAGCCAAAATTTTTTTCCCAGTCTGTAGGTTGTCTTTTGACGCTTTTGGTGAAGTCTTTTGATGAGCACAAGTGTTTGATTTTTAGGACCTCCCGTTTACCTAGTCTCTTTTTGGTTCTTGTGCATTGTTACTTATGGTTCGTATTGTGTTTATGCCATGTATTAGAGCTCCTAGCATCGCCCCTATTTTTTTCTTCCATGATCTTTATTGTTTTCAATTTTATATTTAAGTATTTGATCCATTTTGAGTTAGTTTTTGTGCATGGTGTGAGGTATGGGTCTTGTGTCAGTTTTTTGCAGGTGGATATCCAGTTATGCCAGCACCATTTGTTAAACAGACTATCTTTTCCTCCAATTAATGGACTTTGGGCCTTTGTCAAGTATCAGCTGCTAATAGGTGGATGAATTTATGTCTGGATTCTCAAATCTGTTCCACTGGTCTATGTATCTGTTGTTGTACCAGTACCAGGCTGTTTTGACTACTGTGATGGTATAATCAGTTCTAAAATCAGGTAGTGTGAGGCCTCCCGCTTTGTTCTTCTTCTTGAGTAATGCTTTACTTATTCGGGGCCTCTTCCCTTTCGATATGAGGTTGGTGATCTGTTTCTCCATCTCATTAAAAAATGCCAGGATCGGAATTGCATTGTATCTGTAGATCGCTTTGGGTAGAATTGACATTTTCACTATGTTGAGTCTACCTATCCATGAGCAAGGTATGTTTTTCCACTTATGCCAGTCTCTTTTGGTTTCTTGCAGTAGTGTCTTGTAGTTTTCATTGTATAGGTGTTTTGTGTCTCTGGTTAGATTTATTCCTAAGTATTTTATCTTCTTGGGGCCTATTGGAAATGGTATTGTTTTGGTGATTTCCTCTTCGAGTCCTCTTTGTTGGTGTAAAGCAATCCAACTGATTTTTGTATGTTTATCTTGTATCCTGAAACTTCGCTAAAATCTTCTATTACTTCCAGTAGTTTTCTTGTGGATTCTTTGGAGTTTTCTGTGTATAAGATCATATCATCTGCAAGTAGAGATACTTTGACTTCTTCCCTACCAATCTGGATGCCCTTTATTTCTTTTTCTAGCCTAATTGCTCTGGCTAGGAACTCCAGCACAATGTTGATTAAGAGTGGTGATAAAGGGCATCCTTATCTGGTTCCCATTCTGAAGGGGAATGCTTTCAAAGTCTCTCCATTTAGGATGATGTTGGCTGTTGGCTTTGTATAAATGCCCTTAAGTATACTGAGGAATTTCCCTTCTATTTTGTTGAGAGTTTTTATCATGAATAGGTGTTGGAGTTTGTCCAATGCCTTTTCTGCATCAGTTGATAAGATCATGTGGTTCTTGTCTTTCGTTTTATTTATGTGATGGATTACACTGATTGTTTTTCTAATGTTGAACCATCCCTGCATACTTGGTATAAATCCCACTTGATCATGGTGAATTTCTTGATATGTTGCTGAATTCTATTGGCTAGAATTTTGTTGAGGATTTTTTCGTCAATGTTCATGAGGGATATTGGTCTGTAATTTTCTTTTTTTGTGGTGTCTTTACCTGATTCTGGTATCAGGGTTATGCTGGCTTCATAGAATAAGTTTTGGAGCATTCCATCCTTTTCTATGCTCTGAAATAGCTTTAGTAGTAGCAGTGTTAACTCTTCTCTGAAAGTTTGGTAGAATTCTCCAGTGATGCCATCTGGGCCAGAGCTTCTTTTGTTGGGAGTTTTTTAATTCCCTTTTCAATCTCTTCTTTTGCTATGGGTTTATTTAGTTGTTCTACCTCTGTTTGTGTTAGTTTAGGTAGGTAGTGAGTTTCTAGAAATTTGTCCATTTCCTCTAGGTTTTCAAATTTGTTAGAGTACAATTTTTCATAGTATTCTGTCATGATTCTTTTAATTTCATTTGGGTCTGTTGTGATATCACCCATCTCATTTCTTATACGTGTTATCTGCTTCCTCTCCTGTTTTTCTTTTGTCAGTTTCCAAATGGTTTATCAGTTTCATTAATCTTTTCAAAAAACCAGATGTCTTAGTTATCTAGTGCTGCTATAACAGAAACACCACAAGTTGATGGTTTTAACGAGAAGTTTATTTCCTCACAGTTAAAGTAGGTTAAAAGTCCAAATTCAGGGCATCAGCTCCAGGGGAAGCCTTTTTCTCTCTGTCGGCCTTCTTCTCTTCAGTGTTCCCCTGGACTAGGAGCTTCTCTGCATGGGGACCCCGGTCCAAAGGACGTGCTCTGCTCCTGGCACTGCTTTATTGATGGTATAAGTTCCCCCTGTCTCACTGCTCACTTCTGTCTTTTATATCTCAAGAGATTGCCTCAGGACACAATCCAGTCTTGTAGATCCAGTTCTGCCTTATTAACACAACTGCCATACATCCTCCCTCATTAACATCATAGAGGCAGGATTTACAACATATAGGAAAATCACACAGTACCAGGAATCATGGCCCAGCCAAACTGATATACACATTTTTTGGGGGACATAGTTCAATCCATGACACCAGATTTTGGTCTTGTTAACTCTTTCAATTGTTTTTCTATTCTTTATTTCATTCAGTTCTGCTCTAATTCTTATTATTTCCTTTCTTCTGGCACCTGAGGGCTTCTTTTGTTGCTCTCTTTCTACTTGTTCCAGTTGTAGGGTTAATGTTTTGATTATAGCCCTTTCTTCTGTTTGGATGTGTGCATTTATTGGTATAAATTGACCTCTGAGCACTGCTTTTGCTTTGTCCCAAAGGTTCTGGTAGGACATGTTTTCATTCTCATTTTATTCTATGAATTTCTTTATTCCATCCTCAATTTCTTCTATAACTCAGTAGTTTTTGAGCAAGGTGATGTTCACTTTCCATGTGTTTGATTTTTCTCCCTTGGTTTTTCTGTTGTTGGTTTCTACTTTAATGGCTTTATGGTCAGAAAAGATACTTTGTAATATTTCAATGCTTTAGATTTTGTTAAGGCTTGCTTTATGGTCTAATATGTGGTCTATTCTGGAGAATGTTCCATGTGTGTTGGAAAAGAAAGTATACTTGGCTGCTGTTGGGTGGCATGTTTGGTATGTGTCTATGAGATCAAGTTGGTTGATTGTAGGATTTAGCTCTCCCGTGTCTTTGCTGAGCTTCTTTCTGGATGTTCTGGCCTTCACAAAAGTGCTGTGTTGAAGTGTCCTACTACTATTGTGGACCTCTCTATCTCTCTTTTCAGTGCTATTAGAGTTTGTTTTATGTATTTTGGAGCCCTGCCGTTGGGTGCATAAATATTTATTATAGTTATGTCTTCCTGGTGTATTGACCCTTTAATCATTATATAGTGCCCTTCCTTATCCTTTGTGGTGGATTTTACTTTAGTTTATTTTGTCAGAGATTAATATTGCCACACCTGCTCTTTTTTGAGTGTTGTTTGCTTGATATATTTTTTTTCATCCTTTGAGTTTTTGTGTCTTTGAGTCTAAGGTGTGTCTCTTTTAGGCAGCATATAGACGGATTGTCTTTCTTTTATCCAGTATGCCACTCTCTGTCTTTTTATTGGTGCATTTAGTCCATTTGCATTCAGCATAATTATTGATAAGTATAAGTTTAGTGCTGTCATTTTGATGTCTTCTTTTGTGTGTTGTTCACGTTTCTTTGTTCCACTTAATTTTCTGTGCTGAGTCATTTTTCTGTATGTGTTTTCATCATTGTTGATTTTTTGTTTACTGAGTCTTTATATTTTTCTAGTTTTTTATTTTGACTTGTAGGATTGTTAGTTTCCTTTGTGGTTACTTAATATTTACCACTATTTTTGTAAGTTTATACCAGTCTTTTATTTCTTTATATTGCCTTTACTTCCTCTCCATATGAAAAATCTATGTCTACATTTTTTAAGCCCTCTTTTTTGTTTTAAGGTTGTCATCTTCTACATATTGACATATGTTTCCCTATTTTCAGTGTTTTAG
Organism: Dugong dugon; assembly: GCA_030035585.1. Classification (NCBI taxonomy): domain Eukaryota; kingdom Metazoa; phylum Chordata; class Mammalia; order Sirenia; family Dugongidae; genus Dugong; species Dugong dugon. The sequence goes on from CM057460.1 coordinate 19,023,855, forward strand.
CTTTGATTTACTTTTGTGACTTCCCTATCTGGGTTGACATCTGGTTGCTCTGTCCTGTGTTCTAGTCTTGGGTTGTTATCTGATGTTACTGATTTTCTAACCGGAGGACTCCCTTTAGTATTTCTTGTAATTTGGTTTGGCTTTTGCAAATTCCCTAAACTTCTGTTTATCTGGAAATGCCCTAATTTTGCCATCATATTTGGGAGGCAGTTTTGCTGGATATATAATTCTTGGCTGGCAGTTTTTTTCCTTCAAGGCTTTATATATGTCATCCCATTGCCTTCTTGCCTGCATGGTTTCTGCTGAGTAATCTGAGCTTATTCTTACTGACACTCCTTTGTAGATGACAGTTAGTTTATTCCTAGCCACTCTTAAAATTCTCTTTATCTTTGGTTTTGGCAAGTTTGCTTATAATACGTCTTGGTGACTTTCTTTTGGGATCTACCTTGTGTGGGGTTCAATGAGCATCATGGATGGATATCTTCTCATTTTTCACGATATCAGAGTTTTCTGCCAACAAAGCTTCAACAATTCTCTCTGTATTTTCTGTTAGTCCCCCGTTCTGGTACTCCAATCACTCATTGGTTTTTCCTCCTGATAGAGTCCCATGTAATTCTTAGGGTCTCTTCATTTTTATAAATCCTTTTATCTGATTTTTCCTCAAATAAGTTGGTGTCAAGTGTTTTATCCTCAATCTCACCAATTCTGACTTCCATTGCCTCAATTCTGGTCTTATGACTTTCTATTCAGTTTTCTAATTCTGAAATTTTATGTTAATCTTCTGGATTTCTGATTGCTGTTTCTCCATGGATTCTTGCAGCCTGTTAAATTTGTCATTATGCTCTTCTCTAATTTTTTTAAATTTCCTCTATTGCATGTTCTGCATTTTGCTTATTTTCCTTCCTAATTTCTTGAAGAGTTCTGTATATTAATCTTTTGTATTCTGCCTCCAGTAATTCTAAGAAATTTTCCTCCTCAGGAAAATTTCTAGATTCTTTATTTTGGTAGCTTGCTGAAGCCATCATAGATTGCCTCTTTTTGTGATTTGATGTTGACTGTTGTCTCCGAGCCATCAATAAGTTATAGTATTTATTTTATGTTTGCTTACTGTGTTCTAGCTTCTTGTTTTGTTTTGATATGTCCAAATAGGCTGCTCGTATGAACTAGTTTGATTATTGGCAACTTTGAAGCTCTAATGTCCTATCATCAGGTGGTTAGATCTGTTACCAGGTATGTGAGCTCAGGAGTCCACCCACTCCTCCTGTATGGATTCAGCTCAGGTGCCCAGATAGATAGCCACCAAGTGTGTGGTGTAGCCTCTCACTCACAGTCCTAGACAGGCATGGGTGATTGGTGTAGGCACAGGCATCTGGCTGCAGCAGGGGGACACACTCTGAGTAAGGCAGGGGGCTGATGGCTGCCCCTGAGTGTCCATGAGGAAGGTGTGTCCCTGTTCCCTAGAGCAGGTAGGTGGTTGGGTTTTGCAGCTGGACTATGAGCAGCTAATGCTGTTCGCTGTAAGGACTGGGAAACACCTCTTATTCATGGGCCCCTATCGCAGGTGGCTAAATGACATCGGTGGAGCCACCAGTCCTCAGACCCCTGATGTGGGTAGGTGAAGACCCTGCTTAATGGGCAGAGCAGTGTGAAATGTCAAGAACCTGCCACTTCGCAGATGAAACAGTTGAAATTAGAGTTTCAGTATATACCCTGTTGCACTGCAGTAATGAGGGCCTACGCTGTTAAGATGGGCCCACACAAGTGTCTGCAGGGGGAAAGGCACTCTAAGTCTGTGGATCCCTTATGCCTGTGCCTAGGTAGAGGAGCTGTACCTACCCTGGGTTCCTGGCTTAGGGGAGCGAGAAGTTTATTTTTTCCTGTTCGTTAATTTGTTCACTCTCCAAGGCAGGGAGAATGGCTCCGGGTGTGTGACAGATCCTAATTCCGGCCCAGGGGAATTGGCAATCGCTGAAGCCAGTCTGGGACCCAGTGTAGAGCAGGGAGTGGGGAGACAAATGGGAGAAAGTTTTTTCCCTAACGGGGGTGTTTTTGATCTGCGTGGTAAGCCATACACAAGTACTTATCATTCGTCGAGGGCTATTTCTCACTGGTTCTGCGTAGCCGAGTAGACTCTCAACAGCTGGGTCTCTCCCAGTGCAGAAAACGCACCTCCTGAGCACTTGCCTGCCTCACCACTCACCCCTAAGCTGATCAGGCCTGAAGGGCTCAGGCTCTTGCTGGGTCAGGTCTAGCAACTCCTCGCTGCTTCCTAACCGTCTCTCCCTCCCCCACCACTCAGTTCGGTTCCTCAGCTCTGCGTTTGATTTTCAGGGCTCCCAGATTGCCATATATATATAATCAAATCACTTGTTTTTTCATGTCTTTGTTGTAAGAGGGCCCACCAGAAACGTCTGACTACTCCGCCATCTTGGCCCTGCCCCCCTGACAAGCTTTTAAGACTCCAGATTCTACTCATCAAATAGGGTGTAGAATATTTTCTTTATAAACTATGTTATACCAGTTGAACTAAATGTCCCCCAAGACTGTGGTCCCCACAGCCCTCAGCCCAGTAACTCAGTCCCTCAGGGAGTTTGGATGGGTTTATGAAGCTTCCATGACCTTGCCTTAGTCAAGTTATGCTGACTTCCCCAGTATTGTGTACTGTCTTACTCTTCACCAAAGTTACCACTTATCTATTATCTGCTGTTGTTAGGTGCTGTCGAGTCAGTTCCAACTCAGTGATCCTGTGTACAACGGAACGAAATATTCCCCTGTCCTGCACCATCCTCACAATCATTGTTATGCTTAAACCCATTGTTGCAGCCACTGTGTAACTATTGTCTAGTTAGTGTTTTTGCCTCCCCACCACTCCCCTCCCTTGTAACCATCAAAGATTTTTTTCTTCCTGTGAGTAAACCTCTCCATGAGTTTTTTTAATAGTGGTTTCATACAGTATTTGTCTTTTTGTGATTGACTTCTTTCACTCAGCATAATTCTCTCCAGATTCATCCATGTTGTGAGAAGTTTCACAGATTCATCATTGTTCTTTATCATTGCATAGTATTCCATCCTGTGGATGTAGCATAGTTTGTTTATCCATTCATCTGTTGATGGGCACTTAGGTTGATTCCATCTTTTTGCTTTTGTGAATAATGCTGTAATGAACATGAGTGTACATATGTCTATTTAATACAGAGGTCCTCAGGCTTTAGAAATTTCCACTGCAGCTTGCTTGGCTGGCCTCACTATTTCTGGTTCCACTGCTTGGCTGGCCTTGCAATCTGCATCAGAATTACAGTTCTTTTGCTTGGCCTGCCCTGTGACAATCCTGGTGCCTGCGTGTATGATCAAGAATGTTGCTGATGTAACTTGTATGAACTCCCGACTTGTAAACCCCTTAAAAGTAGCTTTTTTCCCTCCCTTCATGCAGCAGTCTTGGCGGCAGCAGCCCCGATTGCTCCCTTCCTCGCACAATGAAATAAAAGGCACCATTACACTCTCCCACTTCGGTATCTCGTTTATTGGCCAATACGAGTCATGCCAAGCAAAACCTGGGATTTCCATCCAGTAACATATTCATGTGATGGCTTTTATTTCTCTAGGCTATATTCCTAGGAGTGGGATTGCTGGATCATATGATATTTCTATTTCTGGTTTTTTATGGAAGCAATTTAGTGTTTTAAAAAATGGTTGTACCATTTTCCATTCCCACTGGTAGTGTATAAGAGTTCCAATTTCCCCACAACCTCTCCAACATTTGTTATTTTCTGTTTTTTTTTTTTTTTATTTGTGCCAGTAATGTCAGGGTGAAATGGTGTCTCACTGTAGTTTTGATTTGCATTTCTTTAATGGCTAATGATTGTAAGCATTTCCTCATGTGTCTGTTAGCCACCTGAATTTCTTCTTTGGTGACCCGTCTGTTCATATACTTTGCCCATTTTTTAATTGAATTGTCTTTTTGTTGTAGAGGTGTTGGATTTTCCTGTAGATTTTAGACATTAAACCTTTGTCAGATTTGTCACAGCCAAAATTTTTTTGCCAGTCTGGAGGTTTTCCTTTTACTCTTTTGGTGAAGTCTTTTGATGAGAGTAAGTGTATAATTTTTAGACTACCCCAGTTATCTAGCTTATCTTCTGGTGTTTGTGTATTGTTAGGTATGGTTTGTATCCTATTTATGCCGTATATTAGGGCCCCTAGCATTGACCCTACTTGTTTTCTTCCATAATTTTTATAGTTTTTGGTTTTATATTTAGGTCTTCGATCCATTTTGAATTAGTTTTTGTGTATAGTGTAAGGTGTGAGTTCTGTTTCATTTTTTTTTACAGATGGACATTCAGTCTTGCCAGCACCCTCTGTTAAAAAGACTATCTTTTCCCACATTTAATGGATTTTGGGCCTTTGTCAAAGATCAGGTGACCGTAGGTGGATGGATTTACATCTGGGTCCTTGATTCTGTTCCATAGGTCAATGTGTCTGTTGTTGTACCAGTACTAGGTTGTTTTTTCTACCCCGTAGGTGTATAGTAGATTCCGAGGTCAGGTAGTGCGAGGCCTCCTACTTTGTTCTTCTTCTTCAATAATGGTAAGCAGACTTCTTATTCTGATTTAGTTCCCCCTCTTTTCTCAACCCCACAATGGCTTTAGATCTCACTGGAATAAGACCCCAAATTCTTACTAGGGCCCACAAAGCTGTGTGATTGGACCTTTGGTTACCTCTCCGCTCATCTTCTACCACTCCCCCCTACCACTCCATTCTAGCCACGCTAGGCTTTGTATTGTTTCTCAGATCCCCTAAGCACGCTTGTCTCCATCCTTTGGACTTCCTATTTCTGCTGCCTGAACCACATTTCCCCCAGAGAGTGCATAGCCCTCTCTCCCTTGTGTCACTCAGTATTCTGATAGAAGTTTGCCTAATGGAAGAGTTCTCCACTGACCATCCCATGGAAAAAAGCAAAATCCTGCCCTTGTCAGTTTATCTGTTTTACTTTTTGCAAAGGAAGTGGGTGCTTACTCAGTATGAGTTTCTCTTCCCACCATCGCCACGATTACTTAATTGTATTAAGTATGCACCCCAGCGTATGCAGTTTCTCCTGGTGACTTTTAACCTACTGTATCATTAATGAGCAAATTCAGGCTTACAAAATTAATCTTGTAGCTAGAAGGGGAAGGAATGCTCCTCTTTGATTACATACCCTGGTCATAGGACGGCTATGCTGGTTGCACCTGAACAAAGACATCTTCCTGGTAACGGCCTGGCCACTTGCACCTGAACAAAGGCACCTTCCTCTCACCCCCTTTCCCTTTTCCCATGAACTCCAGCATATATACCCCTCCATTTTAAGGTATATAAGCCCCGAGCCCCTTTGTCCCTTTGATTTGCACCTACAACGCATTGCGGGACATGCATAGAGGAGGTTTCCTTGTCAACTCACCCTGGGACGATGGCATGAGGAAGACTGATCCCATGACAAATCTTACCCAATTCCTCTTCTTCCTAATTACTATGGAAGTAATAAAGTTTGTGATCTCATCGCTGGGTAATGTCAATTATTTGGTGAGAGTTACAGCCCTGCCCAAGCTCATTTTTCATCTCAGCTGACTACACTTGTATTCATAACATGTAGCATTACTTGGCTTTATATTACGCATTTGTTTGTTTTTGGTCTGTCTCCCATTAGACCATAAGTTTCATGACAGCATGGTATTTGACTGTTTTGTTTGCTGCTGTATCCCCCAATCCTGGCACAAATAGGAGCTCAATATATATTTGTTGAATGAGTGATGGATCATTTGTGCTCATATAAATATTGGCTTTACACTTACTTTACTGTCTGCTGGGTACAAAAAGTGGTGTAGTTTGCAAGCACGGGGAAATGGGCGGGAAAAACTAAAAGTCCCCTAGAGGAAAAGAAGAAATGTCAGAGTTGGGGAGAGAATACAGAAAGGAAATTAGGGTAGTTTGGAAGGCAAGCATCTTATCTTTGTCATTTTGCCTAGAATCAATGCTCAGAGACACTTGGTATTCTTGGAATGCACTGGCGATTATAAAGTCAAATGTCATAGCGCTTTCTAACTAAGGTTCTTTAAGGGTCCAAAGAAGGCTGCATGATGGCCTTAGTGTAGGCTTATGCCTAATTGCTCTTCCAGTACACTTCCTGGTACAGGATAACAGTTTTCCTTTCATGCATTCCACAAATATGTATTGACACTTCTTATGTGTTAAGCAACAGAGATCCCGAGGTTAAGGACACTCACTATCTAGAAGGAGTTTCCAATCTAGTGAGGGACACAGACATGAAAATGAGTACAATAGATGGTGATCGTTGCCATTCCCAACACCTCATCCTTCTGCTGTTCCATCACTATAATAATACCCCACAAAGTCTACAGTATGTTAAAGCTGTGACACAATCTGACATCCACTCTTCAACAAGACACCTTTAATAATCTGATGGTAAAATCAGAGTGGGATTTACTGTGACATTATTGACACTTAAGGTGGTGCAGTGGTTAAGTGCTCTGCTGCCAGCTGAAAGGTGGGCCTTGCAAACCCGCCAGCCGCTCCATGGGAGAAAGATGTGGCAATATGCTTCCGTAAAGATTTACATCCTAGAAAACTCTATGGGGCAGTTTTACCCTGTCCTATAAGGTTGATAAGAGTCCAAATTGACTTGACAGCAATGGGTTTGTGTTTTTTGCTTGTTTGTTTGTTTGTTTTTATTGACACTTAGTTTGTGTTCATTCAATAGTGCAGTTTTCTAATATTTGCAAAAGCAAGATTTTAAAAATTCTTTTTCTGAAGGAGAACCTCCAAGTTGTATGAACTTCAGGCTCTACACAACTTGGATTTAGCCCTGGATAAGAACTATAATTCAAATTTTACAGATGATAAAACCAAAAAACCAAACCCTTTGCTGTCGAGTTGATTCCGACTCATAGCGACCCTATAGAACTGAGTAGAACTGCCCCATAGAGTTTCCAAGGAGAAGCTGGTGTGTTTGAACTGTCAGCCTTTTGGTTAGCAGCTGAGCTCTTAACCACTGTGCCACTAGGGATCCTTATAGATAATAGATTGATAAAATTAATTTTCTAAATTAAATTAATAAATTCCATAATGGGTGCTCACACTCGGGTTTTCTGACATCCCCTAAAGGGCAGCCAGAGTTGAGAAGCACTGCATAGCACTACCTCTGCTAGCAATTCTTACAGTTAAATACAGACTTAACAATTCCAAAAATACATTCTCAAGACAATTTGCCAAAATTCTAAATAGTGGAACAAAGGGGTGGCACTCTTTAAGTTTATTTTTAAATAATGAGTTTGCTGATGATCAGATGGTGCCAAGTATTGCCAACATTCACTCATAGAGAGATAAACTGTATTTTTCTTATCTCATAAAATTTTAATATAGTAAACAGACTATATTTGTTCTAAAATCAGTTATTCATAATTTTTCTGACTTGGAATACATAATTAAATACCTAGTAACTCTCTATGTTCTAATCTACATAAGTTTGAATCAAATTATTTTTGTTCAATTTTATTCAATTGCCCTTTGAGCCTTTCAGTAAGGCACACCACCTCCACTGGCATCCTCACCTTACTGATAGGTCATCTCTTTCCCTGTGTTCTCAGGAGTCTATTGGTGGTGCAAATGGTTAATGCAATGGGCTGCTAATTGAAAGGTTGTAGGGTCGAGTCCATTCAGAGGTGCCTTGGAAGAAAGGCCTGGTGATCTATTTCCAAAAAATCAGCCATTGAAAACCCGATGGAGTACAGTTCTACTCTGACACAAATGGGATCATCATGAGTTGAAGTCAATTTGACGGCAACATGTTGGTGGTTCCCTACCTTCTAGGGATGGAAGACAGAAGTGTTTCCCTGATGGTTGAGTTTTTATAACTTCCTTTCATAGCCCAGTTTAAGCCTTAGCTTTTCATATGAAAACTACTTTTTCAACTTGTCTTTTGAAAAAGTAAATTTTGTCTCTAATAAGGGGCTGAGAAGCAAGAGCAATTATATGTGTGAGAAATTACTTGAATATTTTCAAATTCCCTTGCAATTCTTTTGGCAAGTCATCTGCCTTTGCTTTGTTGTTCTCTTGTACAGTTGTATAAAGTGGCATTTCTTGTCTTCCATGTACAATTTTTCTTTTCTTGTTAAGCAACTCAAAAGAACCTGTAACGTTATGAATAGAGTAGCTGAGTCAAAGACTTGGATTCTGGTCCCAGCTTGGTCTCTGAATAGCTGTATAAGGTTGGCCAAGAAGCTAATACTCTCCACAACTCAATTTCTTTTTCTGTAAAATTAGAATATAAGTATAAATCTTGTCTAACTCATAGAGTTTGTCAAAGACCAAAGTGATTATTTCAACCATGTTTTATTTAACATAAAGAAATTTGGTTTTGGAGGTTCTTTGACGGCCAAATCTTTGACTGAGTACATGTAACCTTACGAAGCTGTGTCAGGAAGTATATTCCAAATACGCAATTTAGCCAACTAAGCTTTTCACCTGAGTGTGGTAAACCACAAGAGATCCGATGTATTTCTTCTCTAATTGGAAGTGATTCTATCCATTCAGTATTTCGTTTATAAAGTGTCTTCTGGAAAGACATTTATTGCCATAATTTGAGAATATAATGTGTCTGAAGGGTTTAGAATCTGACTGACATTGAGTAATTTCAAGGGCCATTATTGATTACTAAACGTATCTATAAAATTATCTCCTTGTAGAACATTATTGCACAAAGCTACTTCAGTCAGTATAAGTTTTCCCAATGTGTGACGATAAAAATCACAGCAGAGCTAAATGTGCAATTAAAGAGCAGATCAAAACTGGATATTCATTTAAAGTCACTAAGCTGGACAGGAAACACAGATACTGTACAGTAAACCAAACTTCTCATTTTACAGATCATGAAACAGAGATGAAGTGATTTTGTCATCTAACAGTTTTGTTGTAGCGTTAGAACTATAACTCAAAACTCCTATATCCAAATCTAGAACTCTTTCTACCATCCTACACCGACCATAGAAATTTCCCCCAATTTTTCATGCTAAAATAGCCAACATTTAAAATTTCAGGGGGGTGAGTAGAGGAAATGTTTAAAATGTAAGGAGAATCAGTGAATTTAGACTTTTATCTATACTTTAATATGTATAAACTTCATCATACAGATTGATATCATATGAGAGATGCCCTATTCACATAATACCTGAATGCTTGGTCCCAGCATACATTTTCCAATTAGACAGGGCCTAAAAGTAAAAAATACTTAATTAGTTGCTTATTCACATTTGTAGTACCTAAGTTGGAATTTAGTTATAGAAAATATTATACTAAATTAATCTCATTGGACTTCATTTTATTATTCTTAGGCAGCAACTTTTAAAAATTAACTTAAAGGAAAAGAAAAAAAGAACGATCTCATATAAACTCTTTCCCAGGGAATCAATTCATTTTAAAATTCATTAAACAGCATGATGAGACAAGCATTTTCCCTTATTCAGGCCAGAAAGTTAGTGATATATTTTCACAGTAGTGATTACCAAGATGTCAGCATCATTAAACATTTTTAATTCCCCAAAATTATATGTCGACTGTTCTGGACATTTGAAATCTGGACAAATTGTAAAGCAGGGGAAATCACCTAGAAAATTTAGCAAAGATAGCCTTGGCTCTACCACCGGAATGGGGGAGGAAGTCTTATATGCCATTACCTCATGCTACAGTTGTTCCCAAATTCTTTGGTGGCAGTTGCAAATAGGAATGCTTGCCTCATAAATGTTTAACTCCAAGGTTATGGCCCTTTCTGTAAGCAGTAGACTTCATCCCAGTTGTTCAGTCTTAAGAGGGGATTGCAGTAGGTGGATGAATTCTTAAATATCAAAATAAAATAGTTTTTTTTTTTTTTCTGATAAAGAAGATAGTTTTGAAATAGCACAAAGGCAAGAGGACCAGATTAGGCTGTAGTCCTGGCTCTACCACTTACTAACTTTGGGGAAACACATGACTGTCCTTGTGACTCATTTTCCCTCCCTGTAAAATGATTATCTCCAAGGTCCATTCTGGAGTCCTGGTGGCACAGTGATTAAGAGCTACAGCTGCTAACCAAAAGGTCAGCAGTTCAAATCCACCAGCAGCTCCTTGGAAGCCCTATGGGGCAGTTCTACTCTGTCCTACAGGGTTGCTATGAGTTGGAATCGACTCAACAGCAATGGGTTAAGGTCCATTCTATGCCAGCTTTGAATTCTCCCAAATGTCTATCTTTATTGTTCAAGGCAGACCACTAAGATCTTCACCAAAAACTGAGATCACACCACAAGTTAATATTTTATCTTGTTAAGTTCAGGGCTACAACACTTTCTCTGTGAAGGAAGGAAGGGAAGAAGGAAGGAAGGGAGGGAGGAAGGAACCAAGTACTTATGTTGGGGGCAAGGGGAATGAGAAGCTTGGATATTGACTTAGGCTGGGTTCTCTAAAGCAGCAAAACCAGTAAAGCGTATAAATATCTATATGAAGAGATTTATATCAAGGAAATGGCTCATGTGGTTGTAGAGGTTGGAACATTCCAAATTCGTAGGTCAGGCTGCAGGCTTCTCCTGGCTCATGTAGCCACAGTTGTTCTGCTCTTTTTTGTCACCATGCTTCAGCAATTCCAAATCATGTCAGTTATCAACAATTGCTCCTCCCCGCAGTTTTCAGTACTGTGCTGGACAATGTAAAAGAAAGACAGAGAAGAATTGATGCATTCAAACTGTGGTAGACTGTTCTTAAATACTGGTGAAGAATACTGAATATACCATGGACTGCCAGAAGAACAAATAAATCAATCTTAGGAAAGAAAACCAATCAGAATGTTCCTTAGAGGCGAAGATGGCCAGACTTCATCTTGCTTACTTTGGACACATCATCAAAATCTGTTGCCCTCAAGTTGATTCCGACTCATAATGACCCTGTAGGACAGAGTAGAACTTCCCCATAGGGTTTCCAAGGCTATAATCTTCATGGAAGCAGACTGCCATATCTTTCTCCCATGGAGCAGCTGGTGGGTTCAAACCACCAACCGTTGGGTGAGCAGCCAAGCGCTTTAACCACGGTACCACCAGAGCCCCTCAATGTGAACACTAGGAGCTTTTATTTGTGTTTTAAATTTTTCCATGGCGGGAGAAATTTGGAAGCTGCTAGAAAAGATACCAAAGACATGAGGAGTAGTATGATTTCTGATATTTGTTATGAAATAGGATTTTTATCAATCTCTACCAAACTTATCATCAGGTTTAAAACTTTCTGTAATAACTTATAGATCTGCGGCTTCATGTGAAGAAACTTTTTTAAATTAAAATAAGTAAAAAGTATTACTCAACCATCTAGGACTGAAAATAGACAAATCTGGCTACACTCTGTACAGAACCTGAAAATGTGAAGAAAATCAATGTTGACAAACTGACAAATTTATAAAGTTAAGATTTGAGAGCAGAAACTGGTAGTTATTATTTATTACTGTGACAAACATAAACGTAGGGATGCAAGCGTTAGGAACCAACAGGATAGATATATACATCCTTTCACCCTACTTATTCAATCTGTGTGCTGAGCAAGTAATCCCAGAAGCTGGACTACATGAAGAAGAATGGGGCATCAGGATTGGAGGAAGACTCATTAACAACCTGCTATATGCAAATGACACAACCTGGCTTGCTGAAAGTGAAGAGGACTTGAAGCACTTACTGATGAAGACCAAAGACCACAGCCTTCAGTATGGATTTCACCTCAACATAAAGAAAACAAAAATCCTCACAACTGGACCAATAAACAACATCATGATACACGGAGAAAAGATTGAAGTTGTCAAGGATTTCATTTTACTTGGATCCACAATCAACACACATGGAAGCAGCAGTCAGGAAATCAAATGGCACATTGCATTGGGCAAATTTGCTGCAAAAGACCTCTTTAAAATGTTAAAAAGCAAAGATGTCACCTTGAAGATTAAGGTATGCCTGACCCAAGCCATGGTGTTTTCGATCACTTCATAAATGCTTGGGAAAACTGGACAATGAATAAGGAAGACCAAAGAAGAATTGACACCTTTGAATTTTGGTGTTGGAAAAGAATATTGAATATACCATGGACTGTCAAAAGAACAAACAAATCTGTCTTGGAAGAAGTACAGCCAGAATGCTCCTTAGAAGCAAGGATGGTGAGACTTTGTCTCATATACTTTGGACGTGTTATCAGGAGGGATCAGTCCCTGGAGAAGGACATCATGCCTGGTAAAGTAGAGAGTCAGCGAAAAAGAGGAAGACCCTCAAGGAGATGGACTGACACAGTGGCTGCAACAATGGGCTCAAGCACAACAGTTGTGAGGATGGCGCAGGACTGGGCGGTGTTTCATTCTGTTGTCGCCACGAGTCGGAATCGACTCGACAGCACCTAACAAGAACAATAGATACATGTATTTGTGTATGTATTTGTATATATATTCTCATATATGATAATATATAATTTCTTATAGAGTCTCACGCTTCATTATGGGAAGAAAATCAAAAGTTAGCTCAGTCAAATAATATACTGTTCTCTAAAATACTTACCTTGTGTAAATTTAGTTTCAGATATGTTAAATGACAACCACTTAGAAATGCATTACAGAATTCCATTAATAAAATGTAAAATCCAGATTTAATAGCTATATGTATTTTAATGGCACTCATTTATTGCTACACATAATTCATTGCATACATTAAGCATGGGATTTCCTATGGGCAGTAATAAATATGATTTATAAGTCACAAATTTGTGCAAAGTCTGTTTTCTTATTCTCTCGAGGACAGTTCCAAAAATCATCAAAAATTAGGAAAAAGTTTTTTAAAAATTGATGATTTATTTATTTGGGGAATCATCTTTGCTTTAGTTCATTCTACAGAATATACTTAAAAATGGGATTGTATTTATATCCCTATTATACAAACTATACCAAAGTAAAAAGATGTAATTTTCAGGTTTTCTTTATTTTAATCACTTGAGGTATATACTAGTTTTTGAGATTTTGAGTGAATACTTTTATTTTGTATATGTTAAATTAAAAATAAAATTTTACTATTAGAAAATCAGTAAACGTACATTATAAATAATTTAAAAATAAAAATAACTAAAATACTCTCAACACTATTAGCCCTAGGTAAAGTGGAGGGTCAGCGAAAAAGAGGAAGTCCTCAATGAGATGGCTTGTCACAGTGGCTGCAACAATGGGCTCAAACAATGATTGTGAGCATGGTAGGGCAGTGTTTCATTCTGTTATACATAGGATCACTATGTGTTGGAATTGACTCTATAGCATCTAACAACAATACCCAGAACGTCTTTACAATTCGTTTTCCCAAAAAGAATCTAAATCGAGACCATATATGGCATGTTGTTGTTATGTCAGTTAAGTCTATAACAAAGACCACAGGGCAAATCCATCAGGCTTCCTGTTTTTTGTAAACAAAGTTTTATGGGAACCTGGGCACTCCCATTTGTTTAAGTACTGTTCATCCCTGCTTTCAGTCTACAATGGCAGAGTTGCTTATAACAGAGACCATCATATGGCCCACAAACCTACAATATTTACTATCTGTCCCTTTACAGAAAAATTTTGCCAATCCCTGATCTAGAACAGTCTTCTTTTTTCGTGACGCTGAATTGTTGATGCATCTGGACCAGGTGCCTTCCAGAATGTTGTAGCTCCTGGATTTGTCTGGTGGTTTCTTATAGTATGTTTCAGCTTTGTCATGGATTGAATTATGTCCCCCAAAAAATGTGTGTATCAATTTGACTGGGCCATGATTCCCAGAATTGTGTGGTTGGCTTCCATTTTGTGATTGTAATTTTATGTTAAAGAGGATTAGGGTGGGATTGTAACACCATCCTTACCCAGGTCACATCCCTGATCCAACGTAAAGGGAGTTTCCCTAGGGTGTGGCCTGCACCACCTTTTATCTCTCAAGAGATGAAAGGAAAAAGAAGCAAGCAGAGAGTTGGGGACCTCACACCATCAAGAAAGCAGTGCCGGGAGCAGAGCACGTCCTTTGGACCAGGGTCCCTGTGCAGAGAAGCTCCTAGTCCGGGGGAACACTGACGAGAAGAAGGCCGACAGAGAGAAAAAGCCTTCCCCTGGAGCTGACGTCCTGGATTTGGACTTTTAGCCTACTTTACTGTGAGGAAATAAACTTCTCTTCGTTAAAACCATCCACTTGTGGTGTTTCTGTTGTAGCAGCACTAGATGACTAAGACAAGCTTGTTCTTCTTACTGGGTATTTTTGCCCATCCTGCTACAATACCCTCAATTACCTTTGTGTCAGTACGAGCAGCCTCTCTTACATATTAAAAGACCCCATTAAATGGATTAAATATGGGGAATTTCCTGATCTTGCTGAAATTTTCTTAGTGTCTTCTGAAACTTCTTTTAGGGGATAAGTTCTTTCATTTTATCAAAAGAAAAAAGATTTGGAATGAAAATATCTTGGGAGAGAGTGTGATAGAGGAGGTAGCGTAGACAAGGGTTTAAGGCAAGGGATAAGGGGAGGTGGGGAAGATACAGCACTGTTGGAAACCCCATCATACCAAGGGATGAATGATTGAGAAGGTCCAGGCCTATGGGCAATACAAGCAAGAAGTCTACAGGAAGGTGTTGGTTTCCTGAAAGAGTAGAGAGAAGAAAAACTATTTCAAAGATAAACTCTGTCTATTCCAAATTTTTGCCTGAGGCCAATTATGAGCAGTAAATATTGGGTAGGTAAGATGGATTATCCACACATTTCAAAATTCATTCATGTTTCAATCTTCTCTGTGGGTGGCACTGAACAGTCATATAGAGGAAAAAGGAAAACATGCCTCTTGCCTAGTAAAATTCAGTTTACATTTCTGTAACATTGTTATCTATAAACTTCAAGTATGCTTTAATGGTCTAACTCTATCCTTCAATGCACAGCATACAATGTTCAGTATCAGCCAATGTCTTTACAGTGGAATATTTGAACACTACCATAAAGTTTGCAGTTGTTGTTGTTAGGTGCTGTTGCGTAGATTCTGACTCTTAGTGACCCTATGTAAACACTGCCCAGTCCTGCACCATATTCACAATTGTTGCTATATTAGAGCCCATTGTTGCAGCCACTGTGTGTCAATCTGTCTCATTGAGGGGCTTCCTCTTTTTCACTGACCCTCTGTTTTACCAAATATGATGTCCTTCTCTAGGGACTAGTCCCCCCTTATAACAAGGTACGTGAGACAAAGTCTCACCATCCTCACTTCTAAGGAGGATTCTGGCTGTACCTCTTCTGAGACAGAGTTGGTCATTCTTCTGGCAGTCCAAGGTATATTCCACACTCTTCACCAACACCATAATTCGAATGCATCAGTTCTCCTTCAGTTTTCCTTATTCATTGTCCAGCTTTTGCATGCACATGAAGCGATTGAAAATACCACAGCTTGGGGCAGGTGCACCTTAGTCCTCAAAGTGACATCTTTGCTTTTTAACAATTTAGAGAGGTCTTTTGCAGCAGATTTGTCCAATGCAATGTGTCTTTGGATTTCTTGACTGCTGCTTTCATGGGTGTTGATTGTGGATCCAAGTAAAATGAAATCCTTGACAACTTCAAACTTTTCTCCTTTTGTCATGATGTTGCTTATTGGTCCAGTTATGAAGATTTCTGTTTTCTTTATGCCGAAGTGTAAACACTAGCTTTTAAAGCACTAGATATTTGTTTTGTGATCTTTGATTATAGCATGTTGACTGACTCCTGCCCAAAGTCCTGTTGATTAAGCAAAGCTGAGTTTATTAAACTTCCTGTAGCAAGTGAGACCCTCACTTTGTCTTAAAATGATGAAGTTTGGAAAGACTTTTTATAGGATTTTGAGGTCTGGGCCAAATGGTTTAAGATAGGTCTTTCAAGGCAGGGACTAAGTGGAACTGGAAAAAGCCCATGACATGTAATTATAGGCCAGGTGAACATAACAAAACAAGGTTCTGATAAGCAAGCTGTTTGTCCAGGTAATCAAATTGTTGTTCTTAAAGGCCAGCTGTTTACCCAGATGATCAAACTGTTCCAAACCAACCAAAAAACCAAACCCATTGTCAATAAGTCAACTCTGACTCATGACAACCCCACGAGTGTCAGAGTAGAACTGTGTTCCACAGGGTTTTCAATGGCTAATTTCTGCGAAGTAGATGGCAAGGCCTTTCTTTCGAGGCAACTCTGGGTGGACTGGAATCTCCAGCCTTTCTGTTACAGCTGAGCTTGTTAACCATTTGTTCCACTGAGGGACTCTAAGGAGGACATACTGGGTGGTTCTTTTTCTAGCAAGACCTGAGTAGGAGTTTTACTGGGTAGATACAACAGAAGGAAGAGAAGGGTAAGGGGATTGAAGTTACATAGTGTGTCATTTTATTCTTATGATACTCTTACGATCACCATTTTAGAGTTGAGGCAACTAAGACTTGGGTCAAATAATTTTCTAAAATATCTCACTGTATCTGATCCTGTTATCACCTCTGTGGGTTCACTTATCCTTGCCTGTCTCCTGGGACTTGGCCACTTGTTCACTGACCCACTAGCCCTCTCAACCTGGGAGGTGAGAATATTGGCCTTTGGCATGGCCTCCATCATGCGTCTGAAGAAGGAACTGCTCCTGTGGCAAAGTTCACCCTGGCTTAGCCAGGGTCTCCACCTCCTTCTATCTCTCCAGGGCTCAGAGGGAAACACTGCCTTGGGCGATGTAATATGGCATCCAGAGCAGCTGCCCAGTGGGTCCAGGTAACACCACTCAAGTGTGTGGGGGTCAGTGCCCTACGGGGTGAATTGAGAGACAAGAGACTGGATGAAGCTGACAAGCAAATTCCTGTCCGCAGATGGATGGTTCTGAGGCTCAGAGATTCTACATGGCCCATCTGGATGGCATGCTGCATGACTGAGAACCAGCTGTGTCTTTCTGTGAAGCTGGGGCTGGGTCAGTAGGGTGCCATCTTGAATTTGCTTTCCATCCTTTCTCCCTCATTCTTGATGCCTTGAGATTGTATCCCTTGATGAAGCCTTAGCACACAAGCTCTACCTCAAGTTCAATTTCAAGGAAGCTTGGGATAGGATGCTTGTCTAGGAGATAGCCGAGCCAAGGCCATGCACTGTGCTGAGCTCTAGGAATGCAAAGTCAAACAAGAACATTGTGATCCCTAGGTTTTCCCATCTCCCGGTCCTGGTATTTCCAGACTACCTCATGGCCATTGCAATAGGCTATTCATTTATAGTAATGAATGGAATGGAAAATTTCACCACATTTCTCCTCATGCAGAAAGTTAAATTTCCCATGCATTTATGAAGTGATCGAAAACACCATGGCTTGGGTCAGGCATACCTTAATCTTCAAGGTGACATCTTTGCTTTTTAACATTTTAAAGAGGTCTTTTGCAGCAAATTTGCCCAATGCAATGTGCCATTTGATTTCCTGACTGCTGCTTCCATGTGTGTTGATTGTGGATCCAAGTAAAATGAAATCCTTGACAACTTCAATCTTTTCTCCGTGTATCATGATGTTGTTTATTGGTCCAGTTGTGAGGATTTTTGTTTTCTTTATGTTGAGGTGAAATCCATACTGAAGGCTGTGGTCTTTGGTCTTCATCAGTAAGTGCTTCAAGTCCTCTTCACTTTCAGCAAGCCAGGTTGTGTCATTTGCATATAGCAGGTTGTTAATGAGTCTTCCTCCAATCCTGATGCCCCATTCTTCTTCATGTAGTCCAGCTTCTGGGATTACTTGCTCAGCACACAGATTGAATAAGTAGGGTGAAAGGATGTATATATCTATCCTGTTGGTTCCTAACGCTTGCATCCCTACGTTTATGTTTGTCACAGTAATAAATAATAACTACCAGTTTCTGCTCTCAAATCTTAACTTTATAAATTTGTCAGTTTGTCAACATTGATTTTCTTCACATTTTCAGGTTCTGTACAGAGTGTAGCCAGATTTGTCTATTTTCAGTCCTAGATGGTTGAGTAATACTTTTTACTTATTTTAATTTAAAAAAGTTTCTTCACATGAAGCCGCAGATCTATAAGTTATTACAGAAAGTTTTAAACCTGATGATAAGTTTGGTAGAGATTGATAAAAATCCTATTTCATAACAAATATCAGAAATCATACTACTCCTCATGTCTTTGGTATCTTTTCTAGCAGCTTCCAAATTTCTCCCGCCATGGAAAAATTTAAAACACAAATAAAAGCTCCTAGTGTTCACATTGAGGGGCTCTGGTGGTACCGTGGTTAAAGCGCTTGGCTGCTCACCCAACGGTTGGTGGTTTGAACCCACCAGCTGCTCCATGGGAGAAAGATATGGCAGTCTGCTTCCATGAAGATTATAGCCTTGGAAACCCTATGGGGAAGTTCTACTCTGTCCTACAGGGTCATTATGAGTCGGAATCAACTTGAGGGCAACAGATTTTGATGATGTGTCCAAAGTAAGCAAGATGAAGTCTGGCCATCTTCACCTCTAAGGAACATTCTGATTGGTTTTCTTTCCTAAGATTGATTTATTTGTTCTTCTGGCAGTCCATGGTATATTCAGTATTCTTCACCAGTATTTAAGAACAGTCTACCACAGTTTGAATGCATCAATTCTTCTCTGTCTTTCTTTTACATTGTCCAGCACAGTACTGAAAACTGCGGGGAGGAGCAATTGTTGATAACTGACATGATTTGGAATTGCTGAAGCATGGTGACAAAAAAGAGCAGAACAACTTTTAGTTTTTTTTTTTTTATTGCTTATAAATTCCCTATAAACAATGTACCCGCTTATGCTTGTACCCAGGGGGAGCTACTCCCATGGCCCTGGCTTCGGTAACCCATTGTCATGAAATACAAGAAAAACAAAAAGGGAAGTTTACGATTTCTTAGTGCTTATTAACTGCGTGTCTTAGTTATCTAGTGCTATTATAACAGAAATACCACAAATGGGTGGCTTTAACAAATAGAATTTTATTTTTCACAGTTCAGGAAGCTAGAGGTCCAAATTCAGGGCACCGGCTCTAGGGGAAGTTTTTCTGTCTGTGTCGGCTCTAGAGGAAGGTCCTTGTCTATTCTGAGCTTCTGCTCCTGGACAATCTTCATCTGGTTTGGCATCTCTCTTTCCCCATCTCTCCTTCTCTTGCTTGCTTGTTTAATCTCTTTTATATCTCAGAGGAGATTGACTCAAGACACACCCTACACTAATCCTGTCTCATTAACATAGCAAAGACGACCCATTTCCAAATGGGATTATAACCACAGGCATAGAGGTTAGGGTTTACAACACATATTTGGGGTCACATAATTCAATCCATAACATCTGAGTTGTGCAAACTATTAAGGCAGTGGGCTGCAAACTGAAAGGTTGGAGGTTGGAGTCTACCCAAAGGCACCTCAGAGGAAAGGCCTGGCGATCTACTTCCAAAAAATCAGCCATTGAAAACCCTATGGAGCACGGCTCTACTCTGACACCCATAGGGTCGTCATGGGTCAGAATCAACTCAAAAGTTACTGAACTGGGCCGGAAAGAAGGGACTATGGGGACACTGGTGTTCAGTGGTAGAATTCTCGCCTTCCATGCGGGATACCCAGCTTGGATTTCAAGCCAATGTGCCTCAAGTGCAGCCACCTGTCGTCTGTCAGTGGAGATTTGCCCATTGCTATGATGTTGAACAGGTTTCAGCAGAGCTTCTAGACTAAGGCAGAGTAGAAATAAAGGCCTGGCGATCATGGGGATGGCACAGGACCAGGCAGCGTTTCATTCCATTGTGCGTAGGATCTTCATGAGTTGGGGGTCGATACGACGGCAAGTAACAACAAAGAAGTGACTATTCACAGAGTTAAGGAAAGGGTTTAAAAATAAACAAGGGACAATGAGGCACCTAGCAATAGCAGGAAGTCCTTCCTAATCCTAGGACTAGAAGGGCAAGGACAGGAAGTAGTGTCAAATGAACTCAGTGAGAGCTGGAGCCTTGGAGGAGGAATCATGGCTGTCATCACTGAGAATCATCTACTGAGAGAGTTAAAGCTACTGAGAAAGCAAGGAAGAAATACCCTGGCCTCTCTCTCCTCCCACCCTCTGACATTGTCAGTGCTTCTCTTTGGCGAAACCCAATTGGAAGGACAAAGGAGCCCTAGGGTTGAAGATACACAGCTATCAGTCTTCCAGGGTAAAGAGCAGGATGGAAGAGGTTAAAGAGTGAATACAGGGTATTCACTGAAGTAGCTGGCAGATACTAATAAGCGTTACCTGGCTTCCATTTTATTGACTGTGTACAGGCATCATTTGATAAACTTGGATACCTTAGCAATCACAATTGAAGCTGAATAAAATGGGGCATAATTTTTAGTCACTCAAGTCTAAATCCACATTGTGAAGTTCAACAGTATGAAGGATTATAGAAAAATAGAAAATAGAAGTGAATAAAACATCTCCAAGGTCTTGACCCACGTTTGAACCACTTCCAGAATCATTAGGACCGGCCAAGTGTGCATCCTCTTATTGTCATCAGTAATGATCGTCTGAACAAAATAAAATTCTGATCATACATCCCCCACAGAAAGTCATCTGTATACTATTGGGCCGTTTCCAAAGTGAATTCTTTCGTACTATCTCACCAGACCCTCACAAAAGTGGTGTGAGGCATAGAGGACAGGAAAACAGAGGAGACACGTAAACCTCTGATATGAGATAGGCCCTTTAAATGCCTGATTTCATGCACTGCATCCAAATTCCTAAGAGGAGGTAAATTTCTCAAGGTCACACAGCTAATGATAGATAAAATCAAAATTAGAACCCAAGTCTACCTACTCCAGAGTTCTTCCCATTACACTATATCCATTTTAAAGATAAGGAAATAGGCTCAGAGATACCATCTATTGTATCAAAATTGACATAGGAAGAGATAGAGCTCAGAGCAGAACCCTTCCCCAGTCCTCTTTCTACTAGACCACATCCAGAGAAAATGGGTTTGCAGAAAGAAAGAAACCAGTCTGAAAAAATGGCAAAGAGGCTCTAAGTGAAAGGAGTCACTTTCCCCTTCCTCCTCACCACATTGTCCTTGGGTGTCACAAGCAATGTGGCCAGTGTGGTTGTCTCTGGCCTCAGATACTGTGTGCCTTCCCCAGGCCTCCCGCTTTGGGGAAAGCAAGCTAGTTCACACTGTGGAAACGGTCTCAATGAAAGTCAAAGAAAAATCGTGGCCCCAACTTACACTGCTCTGGTAAGCTGTAAGATAAACTGTGGTAAAGATGATGTAATGACATCACAGGCTGATGTCCAAAATGGAAAAATGAAACAAAGGAAAAGTCACGGGACTTTCCGTGGCAATGAAGTTAGGATAAGGGTATGCTAAACTAAGGGGAAAATACAGCATTGATATGAAGATCTAAAAGTCAATAAACCAGAGATCCTGAAGAGTGCTTTCTCAAGTATAAATATTATGCCTGTTAATACAACTGTCATCTTCAAAACAGATTGTCATTGAAAGTCCAGTGTGGTGAACAGTTGTAATTTCTGCTGCAGAGATGTTTCATGTGACAGCAGGAGAGATGTTTGTCACTGTGTATCCCAGACCTGATTAGACGGGCATCACAGGCAAAAACAAGGCATACGAGAAGGGGTGCTTCAAATGAACCTTCACTGTATGTTCGTTTCAAGTAGACGATCTCTGTTTTTGCTGTTGTTGTTAGTTACCATCCAGTTAGCGCCAACTCATAGTGACCTTATGTATAAAAGAAAGAAATGTTGCCCGGTACCACACCATCTTCATGATCATTGGTAGATCTGAGCCCATTGTTGTGGCTGTTGTGTCAGACCATCTCACTGAGGGTTTCCCTCATTTTCGATGGCCCTCTGTCAAACATGATGTCCTTTTCTAGTGACTGTTTTCAAATACACTATGATCGGTAAAGAAACTTAGATTGGTATCTTAAATAAGAAAAAACTATTGCCAAACACAGTAATAAGGATTCCACTTCTCTTTGCAATCATAATCAGTATTTTTTAGCCAAGGCCTCCTTTGCTTTTGACAGTTGCTGGTAGCTCTTACGGCATAGTGGTTAAGGTCAGCAGTTCAAATCCACCGGACACTCCTTGGAAACTCTATGGGCCGATTCTACTCTGTCCTATGGGATCGCTATGAGTCGGAATCAACTCAACAGCAATGGGTTTGGTTTTTTTTTTTTTGGTTTGGTAACCCTTGGGAAGAGGAAAAGCAGCTGAATTTTGCAAACATATATAAATTTCACACACTTTGCATTTTTGTAAGTGGAGCTTAACTAGGATTCTCTTTATATCCACAGAATAAGAGCAGAACTAAACGCGTGGAGATTTGAATGGTTTCCTATCACAATAGAACTGGAAGGAGAAACTTAAACAGTAAATGTGTTAATTAGGAAATTGCAAGGGAGTCTGGGAGGTTGAGGGGGCAGCTTTCGACCCCTCTGTAAGCCAAGGAGGTACAACACAGCAGCTGGAGGGAGACAGTTAAGCGGAATGTTCAGAAATGCAATCAAAAGAAAGCACTACATATGCATAAAACACTAATTTTCATCAGTGGGTCCCCATGTGCTGTGCGCGTATGTGTAGAAAATTTATTATTATCGTCACTAGATATAACTCCAGTCAGTCTGAGCTAGTAAAGAGCAGCTGTCTCCCACAAAACAATGTGCCTCTGAGGAGTCCCTAGGCAAGTCTTAGCGCAAGGCAAAACAATCAAGGCTGATTAAAAGGATAGCATTTAACAGCAGCAGAAGCAACACTGAAGAGAAGAAGGGGGGAGAAACCATCACACCTAAAATCATTCTTGCATAATCCATGGGCACTAATAAACCCCGTAATCGTACTGATATGCGTTTACAGTCTTGATTGCTTGTTACAATAAGAGAATATTAAGAAGTTCTTTGTTATACCACCTATCTCGTTAGGCAGGTATAAAATCATGTTATATTCCTAATACACAAAGTATGATGTTCATCGTCACACATTTGTGTAAAGTCTAAACACAGCAGGGGTTAAGTCCCCAAATTATCCATGCCCTCTTTGAAGTCTTCCCCCTAGGAAGGTATAGCTTATTTCAATGATACTTTTTAAACCTTTCTGAACCCCTCTATGGGAGAAGTTTATCAGTCTTTCAAGGATTTAATCGCACACACACCAGCTGATTACAATATGGCCACTCTAGTATGTGTGTGTGTGTGTGTGTAATTATGTTTTTCCAAAAGTGTCTTACCCAAGTTTGCCCGACATCAACCAATAATAGGTCACTCCTTTTTCTGTAACAATAAAAACCAAACCAAACCCACTGTTATTGAGATGATTCCAACTCATGGCAACCCCATGTGTTACAGAGTAGAACTGAGTTCCATAGGGTTCTCTTGGCTGTAATCTTTACAGAAGCAGATCACCAGGACATTCTTCTGCAGCACTGCTGGGTGGGTTTGAATTGCCAATTTTTCAGTTAGTAGTAAAGCACGCACGATTTTCCCCACCCAGGAACCTTTCTGTAATAATGAACCCCCTGATACTTAGCTGGTGTATAGGATGTGGCCACCAAGAATAAAGGCAAATTTCTCTGACTCCCATGCAGCTAGCTAGGCATGGTCAAACGACTAAATTCTGGCCAATGATGTGTTTGTAGAAATGATGTGTGCAACTTCTGGATTAGTGCCTTTAGGCGAGGGGTGTACAGTGCACCGTGTACTCTACCTTCTCCCCTTCCCCTTTCTTGCTGGGTGGCAAGCCATTTTGGAACAGGTAATAATATTACAGCGATAACAGAATAACAAGATAGAAGGATCCTGGGCCTGTTAGACACTTTGCAGGAGTCATAACACCAGCCCAGACTATTAAGTGAGAGAAAAATGAACTTGTATCTTGTCTAAGATATTGCTATTTTGGAGCTTAGTCACTCAAGACCAAACCGATATCCTAACTAATAGAGTTGTTTAAAAAAATTGAACCATCTTCAGAGTAAAACAGCCCGCCATTATAATCACAAATATTCCAAAGTATCTATGAGAAGTAATTCCTAACGAGCAGCTGCAGGAAATGTCCTGAGCCCCGGAGCCCCACTGAATTGTGGTCTGTTATCCATGTGAAAAGGACAGTAATCATATGGAGAGATACATGTCAGTGCGTGTTTAAAAACAATCAGTTGCACTCTGTTTTAATTGTATAAATAATGACTCCTCTCAACAAATGTAGACTATCAGTGTAAGCTATGTCTGAACACACCTGTGTTAGAACATCTGCCATTACTAGGTGAGGGAGGTAGGAATTCAGGTTGCCTCCATTGGATATGTAAGGAGACTAATGCCTGTGGAATTTCAGAATTTTCTTCATATTCATGTTAAATCTCTTAAAATTTCTATCCAGAATATACCAAGCTTCCAAGCACTGCTTGTTATTGTTAGTTGCCATCGAGTTGGCTCCAACTCATGGTGACCCCATGTACAACAGAACAAAACGTTGCTCCATCCTGTGCCATCTTCATGATCGAAAGTATGCTCCAGTCTATTGTTGTGGTCACTGTGTATTTTGACTGTCTTCCAACGTGGGGGGCTCATTTTCCATCATGATATGGGCAGCATTCTGTTGTAATCCATAGGGTTTTAATTGGCTAATTTTCTAAAGTAGATCACCAAGCCTTTCTTCCTAGTCTGTCTTACTTGGGAAGCTCTGCTAAAGCCTGTCCACCATGAGTGGCCCTGATGGTATTTGAAATATGGATGACATAGCTTCTAGCATCATAGCAACATGAAAGCTGCCACAGTATGACAAAGCATGCACTGCTAAACTTGTTGCAGCGCACGTTGCACTGACTACTTATCTTAATTATCTAGTGCTGCTATAACAGAAATACCACAGGTGGACGGCTTTAACAAACAGAAATGTATTCTCTCACAGTCTAGGAGGCTAGAAGTCCAAATTCAGGGCACCGGATTGAGGGGAAGGCTTTCTCACTCTGTTGGCTCTTGGGGGAAAGTCCTTGTCATTAATCATCCCCTGGTCTAGGAGTTTCTCAGCACAGTGGAGTTTCTCAGCATAGTGACCCCAGGTCCAAAGGATACACTCTGTTCCTCTGATCTTCTTTCTTGGTGGTAGGAGATCCTTCTCCTCTCTTCTCACTTTTCTCTTTTATATCTCAAAAGAGATTGACTCAAGGTACAACTTAATCCTGTAGATTGTATCCTGCCTCGCTAACATAACTGCCTCTAATCCTGCCTCATTAACATCTTAGAGATTAGGATTTATAACAAATAGGTAATCTCATCAGATCAAAAAATGGAGGACAACCACATAATCTTGGGAATCATGGCCTAGCCAAGTTGACATACATTTTTAAGGGATACAATTCAACCCATAACACTCCTAAAAGGTAGGTGGTCTCTATCGTCCCATAAATTATTATGATTATTTATATCTTCTTCTGATCCCTGTTCAATCAACTGAACACGGAATTCCAGTTTCCAGTATGGATTTACTCTTTCAAAACCTTAGGGAACACCAGAAGCAGGGCAGATAGTCAGGAGGTCCACGGTGGGAAGGCCTGGTCAGTTGTCAGCTGTCTGTGTCTGTACTAGTATTGATCAGTGTTCTCTCCACTCTAGTTGTTATGAATTTTGAGTACCTTCCGTATCTATGGAGTCCCTAGGTAGTACAAACAGTTAATGGGCTCTCGGCTGCTAACCAAATGGTTGGAAGTTCAAATCCACCCAGAAGCACCTCAGAAGAAAGGCCTGGTGATCTACTTCTGTAATATCAGCTATTGAAAACCCTATGGACCACAGTTCTACTCTGAAACAAGTGGGTTTTCCATGAGTCAGAGACGACCCAGTGGCAACATTTTTTTTTTTAAAGAGGGTTTTAAAAATAATTCTGGTGGGGCTCCCCCCCCCCCCCGCCGCTTCTTTTGTTCGTTTTTTGGTATCAGAAAAGCTAGGGTTAAGACCTGGGTCTTTTCATTGTTGTTGTTCAAACTTTTCAGTGTGGAATCTTTCAAACATACACAAAAGTAGAGAAAATAGTATGATGAATTCCCAGCTTGTTTCATCAATAACCACCACTCTCCATCCCCCAGACTATTTTAAAACAAATCCTAGGCAATCGTGTAACTTCACACAGAAATGTTTCAGTGTATTCCTCTAAAATGTACACAGTAGAAAGTGAATTTGAACTCACAATGAGGAGAATATTTCTCCGGTTCTTTGCAAAAAGTGCAGTTTGGATTCGACTCCACAAAAAGACAAATTATTAATGTGCTTCTCTCCTTTGATCACTTTTTTCTGCCTCCAGAACAAATCCAATCATGATAAATTACTTAACTTTCCTCCAATCTACCCTAGAAATTCTACCAGTTGCTCAAATGAAGTCAGGAAGGAATTGTGCTGCATCAGTTCCTTTAAAAAATACATGGAACCTTTTTCCACACTCAGTTAAAAAAAAAAAAAAAAATGAGGCAGCTCTCACATTGTATAAAAAAAACAAAAACCAGTTGCCTCTGAATCGACTCCAACTCATGACGACCCCAAGTGTGTCAAAGAAGAACTGTACTCCACAGCGTTTGCAATGGCTGTGACCTTTTGGAAGTAGATCACTAGATCTTTCTTTCAAGGATCCTCTGGGTGGACTCAAACAGCCAACCTTTTGACTAGTAGCTGAGCACTTAACTGTTTGTACCACCCAGGCAGTCTTGTATACATTTTACTTTGGCAAGGGTAGGTCAGCCCACTGCCACCACGTGGACTCCATCACAGGATGCCGAGGTGCTGACGTGAGTCTCCAAGTCCATTTGCTGTCCTCTAGTCCTTCCTGCAGACAGCTAAAGGGTCACAGGTCTCAAATACCATGCTCATCATGTCGTTGCTCCCCCGCAAAAACCTACATGGATCCCTATTACCTAGTAGTCTTCTACCTGACTTCTTGCATGAAAGGGACTCTGTCAGTTGTGACTTCCACGCACATCTGCACTTCTTGTTTCCAACCAGGTCAAACTCTTAACTGCAACAGCTACCATATTTTTACACAAATAACGAGCATGCTATATGTTTTTTGTCAATTGTGCAACCCGCTCATGCATTATTTTCCTAGGTGTGCTAGACGTGTTATATGTGCATGCATATTATTTAAGTGGGTGTGTTATTTGTGAAAAATACAATACACATTCTGCTCTTCTATTGCTACTGCTCATGTGATGAACAGTTGTTTCACGGTGATGCAGTTTTCCCCTCTGTATGCAATTTTTCCCATTCAGAAGTAATTTTTCCCCTTTGGATGGGGAAAACTTTACCTCAATTAATTATTTAATAAGGGATATCACAGGTAAAAACTGATGTCTTTGAATTACGGTGTTGGTGAAGAATACTGAATATACCATGGACTGCCAGAAGAATGAAAGTCTGACTTGGAAGAAGTATAGCCAGAGTTCTCCTCGGAAGAAAGGATGGTGAGACTATGTCGCACGTACTTTGGACGTGTTATCAGAAGGGACCAGTCCCTGGAGAAGGACATCACGCTTGATAAAGCAGAGGGTCAGCAAAAAAGAGGAAGACCCTCAACGAGATGGATTGGCACAGTGGCTGCCAACAATGAGCTCAAACATAGTAAGGATTGTGAGTGTGGCACAAGACTGCGCAGTGTTCCGTTCTGTGGTACATAGGGACACTATGAGTTGGAACCCACTCTATGGTACCTAACAACAACAACAACATCACAGCTAAGAGAGGCCCTGGTGGTGCAATGGTTAAGTGCTTAGCTTCTAACTGAAAGGTCAGAGGTTTGAACCCACCAGTCACTCTATGGTAGAAAAGACTTGGTGATCCGCTGTCATAAAGATTACAGCCTAAGAAACCCTATGGGGAAGTTCTACTCTGTTCTGTAGGGTCGCTATCAGTCAAAATAGACTCTATGGCACACAACAACAACAATTGTTGGTAAATTATTCATTTGTGTCAGGAATCAAAATATAGGTATTGTCACATTAAAAGCATTAATGAGTAGAATTCATATTTTCACACTGGATTGAAGTAAAGAGTAATGTCTATCTTACTTGTTAACCTTATTATAGCAAGCCTTTGCTTTATTAGTTTTGCTTCGTATGTGTAGTTTTGTGAAACATGATTTGACACATAAATTACCTAAAATCGTACAGTGATAATTTATGGCATAATAGAGTGTTATGAAAAAATAGGTCTCAGAGGCAAATGTTGAAATGGTAATATTATGGATATACTGGGTCAAATAAAATATGTCACTAAAGTTAATTTCACCTGTTTCTTTTTACTTTTTTAATGTCGCTACTGGAACTTTTAAAATTACACGAATGGGTTGCATTTGCGGCTCACGTTTTATTTCTGTTGGCCCATACTGTTCTAGAGGGGTGGGTGTGGTGGGGCTGGGGAAAAGATGGCTGGAAGTAAGGTGAAGGCAGTGAGATGTCAGGGTGGGTGGGTCATGAACACGAATGTGGAGATCACCTGGAATAGTGTTGGAGAAAAACACCATGAGCCAAGTAATAGAACCTCAATGAATGAGGATGGGTTAGGATGTCAGTGGATGACTACCAGGAAAGGCAGCAGGTGATGGAGTCTGATGATTAATTTAGAGATTTTTGAGGGCAAAGAGAGGAGACATTGTCTATAAATGGTAATAAGGAGCAAAATGTCTCCTACCCCACCTCCAGGCCATGAGGTACATGGTGTGTGGGAGAAAAATAGTGTCACGTGAATAGTTTATAGGGGAATCCCGGCCCTTAGAGGATGAGTTTCCATTAGATCAAGAAGGCAAAGAACTGTTCAAAGAGAAAGTTGGGGATATGGGATTTTGCCGATGGTGGACCAACAGTGACAGTGAGGGGCAGATTCAGACAACTGTGTGATTGGTTGGATTTGTGGGTGGGTGGGAATTGGTGTCCCAGTGAAGATGGATGACCTGGGACACTTGGATCTCTGGTGGCATGTAATGCATGGTGATTGGGCTTGATGTGTTCATGAGGTATATGGGAGATCAGGTCTAATTATTAACTCCCTCTTGGGTTTGGTGTCTAGGCATTAATGGGGGTGATAGAGGTGGTATCATTGTGTGGAGGGTATCAATGTGTGTCCTTCTCATGAACACAAGTTGCTTGCAGAGTGGCTGAGGTCAAATGTAGAGATAGTTCTTACGAGCTACCATTGGTCCCCAGGTTATATTTTAAAAAGTGCTGTTCAGGTTGTTTCTTACGTATTTGCTTAGTGTAGTGGGTTGAATAGTGTCCCCCTAAAATTCATGTTCCCCCAGAACCTCACAACATGACCTTATTTGGAAATGGGGTCTTTGCAGATGTCATTAGCTAAGGATCTCAAGATGAAATCATCTTGAATTTGGGGTGAACACTAAATCTAATGAATGGTGTCCTTATAAAACGAGAACCCAGAGACACACACAGTTGAGAAGGTCATGTGAAGACGGAGGTGGAGATGGGAGGGATTCGTCTATAAGCCAAGGAACTCCAAGGACTGCCAGCTAGGAGAGAAGCATGAATGCTTTCTCCCTCAGACTTCAGAAGAAACCAACCCTGCCCACGCTTTGATTTCAGACTTCTGGCCTCCTGAACTACAACAGAATACATTTCTACTGTTTTAAGCCACCCAATCTGTACAATTTGTTACAACCTCCTCCAAGAAACTGATACACTTGGTGACAAACTTAGTGGGGAAAGGGATTTGAGTTTCAGTGTTGTATTCTGAGAGTTACCCATGATACCAATGTATTTTGAATTAATCCAACCTGTCCTTAAGTCTATCGGTACAAAATTTTTCAGACCCTTAAATTGGCAATGTAAAGTAAAATACCCTCAGGGAGCAATTTCTCTTCATTTCTCTGCTCTATCACACATTATGGGAGTGATGTATGTTGACAATAAGCAACATTGTTTCAATCCCTTGGACACGTGAAGATAAATCCCTTAAATCACCCTCTTTCTCCCCATTAGTCTTTGCATTGTGTTTGCAGACCTGGGGAACCTGCATGTATTTGTCTAAGTGGGTATTCCATTGAGGTCAAGTGCTCTTATTACCTTGAGAAAAGTGAGTACAGGAATTCCATTAAAGTACTGAGAAATGTTAACCTCCATCCACTCGAGCACTTTTACGAAGTCCATTTGTACTTCAGAATAGGAGAAGAGAATACAGCCAGAGTGGTGGTATTTATTGACAAAGTCATTTTCTACCAAATGACCTCTTGAATCGCAGTTTCTGGACGTGGGAAATGGCAGCAGATGTATGCTGACTCTGTTCTCTTGAATTAAAGTGACTCTTTTTACCACAACCTCATTGTTCACTAATAGGACTTTAGGGTTATGAACACATTATTTAGATTTTTTTCCTCTTCAGTTGTTCAGTTTGCTTCTCTGCACATTTCAGGGAGGTACACATGCACGCACATGACATATATACGTACATCATACTCTTGTGGGCGGGAGGGGAGACCTGAAGAGCATCAGTCATTGCTTAAACCAAAAAAGCTTTGGGGAAAACAATAATGAACGACGTGAAAGGAGACCCAGAATGCTTCAGCCCTGTAGGGGGCAGAAATTGGGATGAAGGGAAGACAACATTCTTCCCTCAGCCTCATGCAAGCATAAGCGTGGATATATTCTCTCCACCCTGGTGCTCCCCCACCTGCCCTTACAGTATCCTGTTATCCTTCACTTTGAGGATGCAAGGGAAAGTAGAAAGATAAGGGAAGAGAATATAAACAGAGAAGAGAAGGAGTGAAAAATGAGGCTGGGCAGAGGGTAGCAAGAGGAGGGGTAAGATTTACTTTTGTTTAAAATAAAGCAATATAATAAAAGTTAACAAAAGTAAAGCAATGCAGTGATTTTTTTTTTTTATTTTTCTCTCCCAGCTTCTACCCCCCCCCCACCCCTCCAAAAAAGTAAAAAAACCTATTGCTGTCAAGTCGATTCCAACTCATAGTGACCCCATAGGACAGAGCAGAACTACCCCATAGGGTTTCCAGTGAGCGACTGGTGGTTTCAAACTGCCGACCTTTTGGTTAGCAGCCATAGCTCTTATCCACTACGCCACCAATGATCAAAAGGTTGGCAGTTCCAATCCACCCAGAACTGCCTCAGAAGAAAGGCCTGGTGATCAACTGCTGACTCGACAGCCATGACAACCCCCCTGGAATGCAGTTCTACTCGGCAACACGTGGGGTCGCCATGAGTCAGAATCAACAGCAACTGGTTTGGTTTGGTCTTTAGCTCAGGCATTGGTGACTGAGCAGCTGGGAGGGTGCTGAGGGCAATGTGAACCCGAATGATGAATATCTTGCTTTGACAGCCCATACAAGAATGTTCCCAATAAACCTGGTTCTAACTGGAACAGCAGAATCCTTTGCCTCCGTTTTCAGGTTTATGAGCCTTGGCGTAGAATGAAGGAACCACAGGAAATGCTGATTTTATCGAATGTGAAATATATGCCTTTCTCTTACTTCTGTTCCAAACTCTTTTTCGTTTGTTTGTTTTTTCATACTTTTCTCTACTCTTACGTCTATTAAGTAATGACTTGTTAAAAGACAGCGATGCATTTGCACACGAACACGAGGAAGATAGCCCTTCAGAGTTGTAAGCTGTGGAAGCTGTATATACTTATTCCCCTGATGGTACAACTGCTTAAGGGGTTTTTCGAGCTCCTTCCTGAGATTGCTTTCAGACCCCACGTCGAATTCTTTACAATTGCTTAGTGGTGATAAACATTTAACGTCTGAGTGTGGATGAGTTTTCTGATTAGACTCATAAGTAACCCAGAATCAACAATGGAGTATGACATGAGTTATCAAATTAGGTGATATTATTTTTTAAAATGATATTTTATTGTGTTTTAAATGGAAGCTTACACAGCAAATTTGGTTCCCCTTTAACCATTTTTATACAAATTTTTCCAGGCCATTGGTTACAGTTTTTACAATGTGTCAGCATTCTCATTTTTTCCACTTGTGTTTTGTTTCCATCTACCTAGCTTCCCCTCTTTGCCTTCTCATCTTTGCTTTTGGGTAAACATTGACTGTTTGGTCTCGTATACTTCATTGTTTAAGATAGCACATTATTGTTCATTTTATAAGCCAATCTATTATCTGGCTTAAAGGTGACCTGCAAAAATAATTTCAATTCCAAGTTCAGAGTTTATCTTAGGGCAATAGTTTCTCTACTGCCTATTGGTCCAGTAGGTCTGGCCTTTTTTAGGAATTTGAGTTTTGTTCTACATTTTTCTCCCATTCTATCAAGGACCTCCTATTGTGTTCCTGGTCAGAACAGTCAGTAGTGGTAGCCGGGCACCATCTAGCTCTTCTGGTCTCAGGTTAGAAGAGGCTATGGTTCATGTGAGCTATTAGTTCCATGGACTAGTTTCTTCTTTGAGCCTTTCATTTCCTTCTGCTCCATGTAAGTAGAGAAAAATACTTGTATCTTAGATGCCACTTGAAAACCTTTAAGACCCCAGTCACTACTCACCAAAGTAGGATATAGAACATTATCTTTGTGAACTATGTTATACCAGCTGACTAAGTTGTCCTCCGAGACTCTGGCCCCCAGCCTTTTGCCCAGGAAACTAATCCTACGAGTTGTTCGGGTATATCTAGGAAGCCTCCATAACTGTGCCCCCTATGTGGTTTATTATATATGTGGATGCATACGCAACACACACAAACATGTATATACATATGCCTCTTGTCTTAGTTACCTAGTGTTACTACAACAGAAGTACCACCAGTGAATAGCTTTAACAAAGAGAAATTTATCCTGTCACAGGATTCAGGGTGCCAGCTCCAGGGGAAGCCTTTCTCTCTCTCTCGGCTCTGGCGGAAGGTCCTTGTTATCAATCTTCCCCAGCCAAGGAGCTTCTCAGTGCAGGGACCCCAGGTCCAAAGGACATATTATTCTCCTGGCTCTTGTTTCTTGGTGGTATGAGTTTCCCCTGTCTATCTGCTCACTTCTCTCTTTCATATCTCAAAAGAGATTGACTTAAGACATATCCTAATCTTGAAGATCAAGTCGTGCCTCATTAACATAACTGCCACTAATCCCACCTCATTAACATCATAGAGATAGGATTACAACACATAGGAAAATCACATCAGATGACAAAATGGTGGACAATCATATCATACTGGAAATCATGGGCTAGCCAAGTTGACACACATTTTTTGGAGAGACACAGTTCAATCCACAACACCTACAGATACATCTTCTTCCTACTCTGTCTTAGTCTGGAAGCTCTGCTGGAACCTGTCCTGCTGGTATTTGAAATACCAAAGGCAAAGCTTCCAGTGTCACAACAACATGCAAGTCACCACAGTATGACAAACTGACAGACACTGACAGCAAATAATTTGAAAAGCTGGACGTATGAAGAACGTGGCATCAGGTTTGGAGGAAGACTCATTAACAACCTGCGATATGCAGATGACACAACCTTGCTTGCTGAAAGTGAAGAGGACTTGAAGCACTTACTGATGAAGATCAAAGACTACAGCCTTCAGTATGGATTACACCTCAACATAAAGAAAACAAAAGTCTTTACATGTGGACCAATAAGCAACATTATGATAAACAGAGAAAAGATTGATGTTATCAAGGATTTCATTTTACTTGGAACCACAATCAATGCCTATGGAAGCAGCAGTCAAGAAATCAAATGATGCATTGCATTGAGCAAATCTGCTGCAAAAGGTCTCTTTAAAGTGTTAAAACACAAACCTGTCACTTTAACAACTAAGGTGTACCTGACCCAAGCCATGGTGTTTTCAATAGTCTAACAGACATGTAAAAGCTGAACAATGAATAAGGAAGACCAAAGAAGAATTGATGCATTTGAATTATGGTATTGGTGAAAAATATTGCATATACCATGGACTGCCAAAAGAACAAACAAATCTGTCTTGGAAGAAGTACAGCCAGAATATTCATTAAAAGCAAGGATGGCAAGACTTCATCTCACGTACTTTGAACATGTTATCAGGAGGGACCAGTCCCCAGAGAAGGACATCATGCTTGGTAAAGTTGAGGGTCAGTGAAAAAGAGGAAGACCCTCAACGAGATGGATTGACACAGTGGCTGTAACAATGGGCTCCAGCATAACGATTGTGAGGCGGGTGTAGGACCGGGCAATGTTTCATCCTGTTGTACATAGGGTTTCCGTGTGGGAACAGACTCGATGGTACCTTACAACGGCAGATACACCTATACGTGCACATGCATTTACTTATGTATGCCTTTCTATACACGTATTTGCATCCATACCTACATACGTAACCACACACATTTTTTTTGGTTGTTTTTACTTGTTGTTGTAAAATTGTATGTCATAGCATTTACCAAAATTGTCCCTTTTTCTTGTGTACTTCTTTTTTCTTTCTTTTTTTTTTAATTGTGCTTAGGTGAAAGTTTACAGCTCAAGTTAGTTTCTCATACAAACATTTATACACACATTGTTATGTGACCCTAGTTGCTCTCCCTATACGGTGACAGCACACTCCTCCTTTCCACCCTGGATTTCCCGTGTCCATTCAATCAGCAACTATCCCTTTCCGCCTTCTCATCTCGCCTCTGGACAGGAGCTGCCCATTTAGTCTCCTGTATCCACTTGATCTTGTGTACTTCTTTGTGTCGTTATTTACCTTGGTCAAGTTGTGCCGACTTCACCCATATTTGGTCTTGTCATTCCCAACATCAAAAGTAGTAAGTGCCTACTATGTAGAAAGTGATTCCCTCTCCCTCTCCCTCCCATCTCTAGTAACCATGAAAGAACTTTGTTTTCTGTGTATATGTCTATTCTTGACTTTTTATAATCGTGGGACCATACAGTATTTGTCTTTTGGGGATTAATTTATTTCACTCAGCATAATGCCCTCCAGATCCATCCATGTTGTGAGATGTTTCACAGATTCATCATTGTTCTTTATCACTGGGTAGAATTCCACTGTGTGTATATAGCGTAGATTATGCATTCACCTGTGGGTAGACACTTAGGTTGTTTCCATCTTTTTGGTATTGTGAATAATGCAGCAATGAACATGGGTGTGCATATGTCTATTCATGTCACTGCTCTTATATCTCTAGGATATACACCTAGGAATGGATTGCTGGATCGTATGGGATTTGTATTTCTAGTTTTTTAGGGAGGTGCCATATAGTTTTCCATAGTGTTGCACCATTTTATAGTCCCACCAGCAAAGTATGAGTTCCAGTACTCCCACAATCTCACCAGCATTTGTTATTATCAGTTTTTTTGATCATTGTCATTTTTGCAGGGGTGAGATGGTATCTCATTGTAATTTTGATTTGCATATCTCTAATGGCTAATGATAGAGAGTATCTCTTCATGAATTTGTTGGCCATCTGAATGTCCTCTTTGATGAAGTGTCTGTTCATGGCTTTTGCCCATTTTTTGATTGGATTATTTATCTTTTTGTTGTGGAGTTGTTGAAGTTTTCTATATATTTTAGAGATTAGACCTTTATCAGATATGTCTTTACCAAAGATTCTTTTCCCAGTCTGTAGATTCTCTTTTGACTCTCTTGGTAAAGTCTTTTGATGAGCATAAGTATTTACTTTTTAGGAGTTCCCCGTTATCTAACTTACCTTCTGTCATTCATGCATTTGTGGTTATGTTTGATAGGCTATTTATGCCAAAAATTAGATCCCCTAGTTTTGACCCTGTGCTGTCCTTCAGGAACTTTATAGTTTTAGCTTTAACATTTAGGTATTTGATCCATTTTGAGTTAGTTTTTGCACATAGTGTGAGGTATGGATCCTGTTTCATTTTTCTGCGTATGGATATCCAGTTTTGCCAGCATCATTTGTTAAAGAGACTGTTTCTTCCCCATTGAATGGACTTCAACCATTTT
The DNA here is from genome assembly GCA_030035585.1 of Dugong dugon. Lineage (NCBI taxonomy): Eukaryota > Metazoa > Chordata > Mammalia > Sirenia > Dugongidae > Dugong > Dugong dugon. Next base: position 19,059,778 of record CM057460.1, read on the forward strand.
TCAAAGATCAGTTACCTATAGATGGGTGGATTTACTTCTGGGTTCTAAACTGTATTCCATTGGTCTATAAGTCTGCCATTGAACCAGTACCAGGCTATTTTGATTACTATGGCTATATAGTAAGTTTTGAAACCAGGAAGTGAGACGCCTCCTACTTTGTTCTTCCTCTTCAATATTGCTTTATCTATCTGGGGACTCTTTCCTCTCCATACAAAGTTGGAGATTAGTTTTTCCATTTCATTGAAGAATGTTGTTGGGATGTGGCTCGGGGTTGCATTGTAGCTGTAGATAGTTTTTGATAGTATTGACATTTTCACTATTTTAAGGCTTCCAAGCCATAAGGATGAAATGTTTTTTCCATTTATGTAGATCTCTTTTAGTTTCTTGCAGTAGTGTTCTATAGTTTCTGTTGTATAAGTCTTTTATATACCTGATTAGGTTTATTCTTGGGTATTTTATCCTTTTGGAGGCTACTGAAAATGATATTGTTTTCTTGATTGCCTTTTCAGAGTCCTCCTAGCTAGTGCTGAGGAACCCAGCTGATTTTTGTATGTTGATCTTATACCCTGCCACTTCACTGAATCCTTCTATTAGTTCCAATAACTTTCTCGTGGGGTCTCTGGGTTTTCCTATGTACAGAATCACGTCATCTGTGAATAAAGATAGTTTTACTTCTTCCTTTCCAACGTGGATATCTTTTACTTCCCTTTCTTGCGTTATTTCTCTAGCTAGGACTTCCAGTACAATATTGAAAAAGAGTGGTGATAAAGGGCATCCTTGTCTCATTCCCATTCTCAAGAGGAGTGCTCTCATTCTTTCTCAGTTGAGAATATTGTTGGCAGTTGGTTTTTGAATATATGCCCTTAATTATGTTGAGGATTTTTGCTTCTATTCCTATTTTGCTGACAGTTTTTACAAGGAAAAGGTGTTAGATTTTATCAAATGCATTTTCTGTGTCAATTGAAATGATCGTGTAATTCTTTTCTTTTGCTTTATTTATGTGGTGAATTATGTTGATTGATTTTTTTAATGTTGACCCATCCTTGTATACCTGGTATGAATCCCATTTGATCATGATGTATTATTTTTTTGATATGCTGTTGAATTCTGTTGGCTAGAATTTTGTTGAGAATTTTTGCATCTATATTCATGAGGGATATTGGTCTGTAATTTTCTTTTTTATTGGTGTCTTTGCCTGGCTTTGGTATCAGGGTTGTGCTGGCTTCATAGAATGAATTAGGGGATATTCTTTCCTTTTCTATGTTCTGGAATAGTTTGTGTAGAATTGGTATCAAGTCTTCTCTGAATGTTTGATAGAATTCTCCAGTGAAGCCATCTAGGCTGGAGCTTTTTATTGTTGGGATTTTTTTTTTTTTTTTTTTTTTTTTTGGTGACCTCTTCAATTTCTTCTTTTGTTATGGCTCTGTACAAATTTTCTTCCTTTATTTGTGTTAGTTTAGGTAGCTGGTCTGTTTCTAGAAATTTGTCCATTTCTTCTAGGGTTTCAAATTTGTAGGAGTATAATTTTTCATAATATTCTGTTATGATCCTTTTTATCTCAGTTGGTTGTGTTGTAATGCCATCCATCTCATTTCTCCTTTTGGTTATTTGCATCTTCTCATTTTTTTCCTTTGTCAATTTGGCCCCGATCAAATGTGAGGTGGAGAGAGGGTTTTCCAGAGTCCAGTCAGGTGGGGGATCTCTAGCCATCATTCCGAGGATCCTCCACTCTGCCAGTGCCACCCACCCAAATGATCAGGACTACTGCTGGTGAGCGGTTCTGTCCCTGTTTTCTGGCACCCTCCCTGCTCTATGGTCACCTGGATGCCTAGGGCTCTCGCCCACCTTCCTGCACTTTCCCTCCTTAGATCCAGTTCATGTTCTGCTTACCTTGCTTCGCTCTGGGTTAGTCTACACAGTATCTCTGTCTCCTACTGGGGATACCATGAAGTTGCCCTCCTGTGCTCCTCACCTAGGAATGCTGCTCACTTTGTCCCAAGATGGCCACACTGCACCGAGTCTGCTGGTAGAGCATCTAGTCCGTAAGTCTCAAAATTCACTGATTTCATTAAGTCTCACCTTCCCTTCAGTGTTTGATCTAACTCTTCAACTTTCTGTTTGCTGTTCTGGGTTCCCAGATTGTCATCTGTATCTATTTTATTTGGTTTCTCAGTTTTTTTCTGTAGGGGGATGGCAATGGTGGGTGTCACTAAGCTGTCATCTCAGAATCTCTCTCAGGTAATATCATTTTTGTACAAAAAGCAAATTTACAGATATTATGCCATAATCTAATGGAACATGCCCATTATTGGCATACCTACTTTGGAGAACTCTTTGGAAGACTGAAGAAGAATTGATGCATTTAAATTATGGTGTTGGTGAAGAATATTGAATAGACCATGGACTGTCAAAAGAATGAACAAATCTATCTTGGAAGAAGTACAGCCAGGATATTCCTTAGAAGTGAGGATGGCAAGACTTCATCTCATATATTTGTACATATTATCAGAAAGGACCAGTCCTTAGAGAAGGACATCATGCTTGGTAAAGTAGAAGGTCGGCGAAAAAGAGGAAGACCCTCAACAAGATGGATTGACACATTGACTGTAACAATGGGCTCAAACATGGCAATAACTGTGAGGATGGCACAGGACTGGGCAACATTTTGTTCAGTTGTACATAGGGTTGCTATGAGTCTGAAACAATTCTATGGATCTTAAAAACAACAACACTTTGGGGAACAATGGTTCAGGTTCTAGCGAAGTTGAAGATACTTATATCTACTTCCAGGTGGCAATCCTAGGGAACTCTCAGTTGTGTACACAGGAGATATACAGAAGAGATGATCTGTGTAGCACTGTTTATATTAGTGAGAAAAGTATCTTTATACTATGTTATACTATAGTAGCCAAGGCTACATGAATCAATATGGATGAATGCCAAAAACTTAATTTTTAATGTTTCAGATGGATATATACAGTATGATACCATTTATATAAAGTCTTAAAATCTGCAAGGCAACTATAAATGTTTATGGAAACGTACATATCAATAAACACATTCATGGAAATGATAAATAACACATTTAGGATAGTTCTTAACTGAAGAGGGAGGAAGGATAATGGGAATGGAGAGGAATAGAGTAAGCTTCTACCATATCCATCAGGTTTTATTATTCAGAGGGAAAAAAAAGAAAGGAAAACTTAAACAAGTATGGAAAATTAGTATAATCTGACAAATTGATTGGTGAGAATCTGAGGGTTCCTTTATGTGATGATCTACACTCTTCTCTGTGTCTGAAATATTTCATTTTGAAAAAAAAAAAGAAGACAATCATTGCAACACTTCATTCTTTTGAAGTCAGCAGAGTCAGAGACTTAAATTTCTCATTAAGGTGTGTAATGAAAATGCCAATTTATATCTTTTTCTGTCAGCTATGTTTTTTTTTCCCAGTTCTAGAGCTGATTAGTTGATGAAGATGGCGCAGGATCGGCCGAAGTTTCGTTCTGTTATACATAAGGTCTTCAGGAGCCAACTCAAGGCAGCTAACAACAACCAAGTCAATTATTGGCATTTTTATTTTGATTTGGAAGAGCTATTTATATCTGGAGAACATTTTGCTTGCCTAAGGCAGACAAACACTTTCCAAGTTTGTCTCTTTAAAAATAATTTCTTTATATAGAAAGAAGATTTTAATTTTTGATTTGCTTATTTATTTCCCACCAAGTTGAAATTTTTCTGACCAATGCTCATCCTTGTGTATCTAAGGTTCATCTTTGGCCACTCCTAAACTAGATCAAGAGACTACAAAGTTTTAAGGCAGATACAGCATTAATCATCTTTCTTCTGCCAGAAACTCTCTTAACCATATTCCCATTGAAAAACAAGGCCTTGAAATGGCACGTCTTCCTGATTAATTATGCTAGTGTCAAGAATAAAGCTGGACACAGAAGACACAGATGTAGAAATTCTAAATGGCAAAGCCATTTCAAAGAAAATGTGTAGATAAAATTAGAGGCTAAAAATCGTTTATGAGACTAAACTGCTATTCTGTATTCAATAGCTGTAATAAATTGTTCTTTCAGTGTGTAGATTACAATGTAAACTGTCACCCAGACCGGACTTCAGAGATTATCATCATGGCCTGTGAAAAGTAGCCTTTCATTTCTAAAGAACTTTTCGTTATGTTAATTGGTCGTCAGGGATCGCAACATCAAATTAATATCTGTAGGTTTAGAATACGTACATGCCACTGTTTATCCTTGTTTTCCAGGAGACCTTTGGAATTTTCTTTCTCTCCCTTCATGAATAAAGGTTTATTGTAATGATGACTCCTTAACTTAAAACAATTCAAATAAATACTTAATTATTGTCACATCCCAGGAAAGCACTTTCACTGTTGTGCCAAAGAAGTAGGGTGAAATAAAGAATGTAAGAAGAACCATAATTAGGGACTAAAATGAGTGCTAGAGGTAATAAAGTGACAAAGGAGAGATATCAGTAAGAGTTTATGGGAGGAGATTGGAGAAAACTGTAACTGGAACATTCTAGGCAGGCTCCTTCCTTTGGGCTTTTGCACTGGCAAGCTCCTCTGCATGAAATGCTTTTCCCTCAGATATATATATATATATACATGCACATACACATACACACACACGTATGTATATATGTATAGGGTTACTATAAGTTGGAATGGACTCAATGGCAATGGGTTTTCTTTTGTTTTTCGGTATATATACATATAAAATGATATCTTTGATGAATCTTGAGATGTACCCACTCTCTGTGCTTTGCGTCTTATCATACATGTTAAGCACAGTGAGTAGGGCTCCTTATACCTGTAAACGGAATACAGTTGAATGATATTACTCATGGATTCCTCATTGAGGTCTTCCTCTTTTTCACTGACCCTCTACTTTACCAAGCATGATGTCCTTCTCCAGGGACTGATCCCTCCAGATAACATGTCCAAAGTATGTGAGACATAGTCTCACCATCCTTGCTTCTAAGGAACATTCTGGTTGTACTTCTTCCAAGACAGATTTGTTCCTTCTTTTGGCAGTCCATGGTATATTCAATGTTTTCACTAACACCACAATTCAAAGGTGTGAATTCTTCTTCCATCTTCCTTATTCATTGTCCAGCTTTCTCATGTATATGAAGCAATTGAAAACACCATGGCTTGGGTCAGGTGCACCTTAGTCTTCAAGGTGACATCTTTGCTTTTCAACACTTTGCCGAGGTCTTTTGCAGCCGATTTGTCCAATGCAATGTGTCTTTTGATTTCTTGACTGCTGTTTCCATGGGTTTTCATTGTGGATTCAAGTAAAATGAAATCCTTGACAACTACTGGAGGAATATTAAGAAATCTCATAGACCTTCCTGGAGACATTTCTTATGGGAAAATTCCCTGCCTTAGGTTATATTATTGTTCCTGGTTCCTCTCTGCCCTCCCTGTAAGAAGATGATACAGTCCTACCTGCTGCCATGTGACTTGCAATGTTTCCCCGTGGAAGGAGTTTACTTCTCTATCCCATGTAGCTTGTCTATGTGGTTTGCTTTTGTCAGTGGAATGTGAACAGAAGTGAATATGTGTCATGTCGGGATAAAAAACCTTAAAAGCCATAGTGTGATTCCTCTCTTGTTCTTCTCCCTCTGCCATGAGAATGACATGTCCTAACTAAAGGCTGCTCCTTCAGTCTAAAACCCCAAGAAATAAACATTTGTCATTGACAGTCACAGACATCTCAGGCTTCTTTGTTACTGCAGCATATCTGGTGAAAACTGACTAATATCGTCTACATCAGACACATCTTTCACACTACTTACTCCACTTGCAACATCTCCTTCCAGCTCTGGCTTCCAGGTCTGTGCATATTCTACTAGCTTCATGCAAGTTCAACATGATGATATCTTGCCTATGCCTCTCTTTATTTCTGTCTTGGAGACGCTCTTTCTCTGCAGCATGGGATGCCCACGGAATACACTTGCACCTCTTGCAGGTATGACTCAAAAGTGCGAGGGATGTTTCCATGAAGTTTCTCTTGACAAATGAGAGACTGGATCCCATGGAAAAATTCTTTCTCCTTTCATGCCTCACGTGGTCAGTTCTGAGGCACACTTCATGAGGCTCCTCAGAAGTCCCAGCAGAATGGAACCCTATCCACCCAACTCAATAATGCGTCTCTGCACTGGCTTTCCTTTCTTCCCTGCTTCATTCCCCACAGCCTGCATTCCTGCTCCCTGAAACTGTGTTCCCAAATGAACTAGCTGGACACTCAGAGCCTTTCAGAGAAACCAAGCTCAGACATGGACCCACTTTTCTATTTGCTGTAGATTTTGTAATAAGTGGGTAGAGCACCTGGCCACTTCGGCCCAGTTTCTAGAAGCCCAAACTGTGGCTACCATATTTTTCAAAATTTCTTTTCAATGCTTCACTACCCCAGTCAATTTTAAATGATGTGAGGATTGAAAGCATTGTTAAATCTATGAGGGTTTAACATTTACTTTTGCAATCTGACCTGTGAAATAATTTTATCTATAACTGAGAGGGCAGTGGTGGTTCAGTGGTAGAATTCTCACCTTCCATGTGGGAGACCCGGGTTTGATTCCCAGACAATGTACTTCATGTGCAACCACCACTCATCTGTTAGTGGAGGCTTGTGTGCTGCTATGATGCTGAACAGGTTTCAGTGGAGCTTCTTGACTAAGATGGACTAAGAATAAAGGCTTAGTGATCTACTTCCAAAAATCAGTGAAAACCCTATAGATCACCACTGTCCAATCATCATGGTACATGTGGCCACCATAAGTCAGGGCTGACTTGACAATAGCAAACAACAACAAGGTTGCTGTAATACCCAGAATAATCCGAATTTGGGGGTAAAGTACTTTGCAAGTCTTTAGCTTCATGTTAGAATATGCGACCCACTGGCCTTGTCTCCTCATCTGAATCATTATGTAGCTGCTGGATCACTCTGTTCCATTCTTATCTTGGAAGGCAATAGGTCCTGTCGCCTTTACACTTGCGTGCACTTCTACCATGCTAAGAACACATATACAATCAATAGAATATATTCCTATCAGCACCATTTCTTCTGTATGAATGAATACAGCTTGATTATTCACAAATGACCTCCAATGGAAAAAATAATCTTCTCTGTCTGTCTTCACAGTTTTGCTCAATTGTGTGCCTAGTTTAAAAGATAGCTTTGGTAGTACTATTGAGTGTACATAGAGCGTACACGTCATACCCTGTTAATTTCATCACCTCCTCATCCTTTGTTTGTGTGTGCCAAGCCATGGGGACGAGAGCAAGGGGAGAAGACTGCCAAGTGGCTGTCTGGAAGGATCCAAATGATTCAATGATTCGAGATACTCCCTGCAAGTCTCCAGAACTTGTGTGTGTGTGTGTGTGTGTGTGCGTGTGCGTGCATGCATGCCTTTGTGGCATCAAGAACGGATCATGAGGAAGGGCAGCACCTGAAAGATTGTCAGAGGAGATTAATCAATTAATAAAAATAAGGGCAAAGGTAGAGTTTGAGAATGAGGATTGTACACAGCTGTCTTAGTCATCTAGGGCTGCCATAACAGAAATACCATGAGCGGATGGCTTTCACAAAGAGAAATTTATTCTCTTACAGTCCAGAAAGCTAGAGGTCCAAATTCAGGGTGCCAGCTCCAGGGGATGGCTTTCCCTCTCTGTTGGCTCTGGGGGAAAGTGCTTGTCATCAATCTCCCCCAGTCAAGAAGCTTCTCAGCACAGGGACCTTGGATCCAAAGGATGAGTTATTCTCCTGGCTCTTGTTTCTTGGTAGTATGAGGTCCCCCTGTCTCTCTGCTGGCTTCTCTCTTTTATATCTGAAAAGAGATTGACTCAAGACACAACCTAATCCTGCAGATTGAGTCCTGCCTCATTAACATAACTGCCTCTAATCCTGCCTCATTAACATCATAGAGCTAGGATTTACAACACATAGGAAAATCACATCAGATGACAAAATGGTAGACAATCACACAATGCTGAGAATCATGGCCTAGCCAAGGTGACACACATTTTTGGGAGATACAATTCAATCCATAACAACAGCCTTGGCTACCTTTTTAGCCAGAGTAACAATATTTTATAATAAATACACCGAGTAACATTTTTGCAATTGTCTGCAGTCTGTATAAATGTTAACGGATTTTAAAGAAAGGTTAAACACTAGAGTGAGGACAAGTGGGCAGGATACACAGAAGGCAAAGAACTTTTCATTTTAGCATGTTGCAAATAGATAGCATACACAAAGACCAGCTTTCCTTATGAGTCCTGTTGACAGGACCCTCTCACTTCAATGATGAGGTTAGGGTTTTGGAACAAGTTGATGCACAAACTACACAATGATTCAGGCAGGGAGGCAAATCTGGCGGCTCCCTCATCCTAACAGACAAAGGTGCAGGCCTTCCCCTTTCTGTGCTTCATGTCAATACAAGTTTATCCTGGTTTTTTTTGGTTTTGTTTTGTTTTTTCTTTTTCTAAGTTTTTTGGGTTTTTTGCCTACTCTATTGAACACAAGTTTTCATTTATTAACATAAACATATTTAATAATACATACAGTAATAACTGCTATTTAACGATCTTTTATCACTGACAATGTTGTATGGTAACTTTTAATTCTTTAGAAGACTTTAGATAAATGCAGACTATCAATGTCTTAAATATTAAATCAGCTTAAAGTCCCAAAATTTCAATAGGGGGTTTAGAAAATATATTTAAGCTAACATTGAAGAATAATACTATCACTTAATAGTAAGAATCTTAAAAAAAAAAAAAAAAACTTGAAATATTTCCTAGATAGTTTAAGTGGACTATTTTTACAAAGGCACATACTTTGTGACACTCTTAGAGTTTTACAAGAACCATTTTGTAAAAACATGATTATTAAAATTATTTTAACTATAGTCCCAGGCTGACATTTACACACTCTTAAATATTTGTATAAGTAATAAGAATTTATTTGGCTTATTAAACAAACGTAAGGAAGCTTCATTTAGTCTTTGCACATACACAAAATTTCCAAAACATTCTGTTCTAATTTTCCTTTAATATAGCAGTAACTTACTCTTTTACCACAAAAATGAGAAATATAGCCATCATTTAAAGCCCAAACTCACAAAATAATTTGTCAAATGATTTCTTGTGAGTGACCATACTAAGTGAATCTTAAATTAAAATTTAATTGCTAAAATTTGTTTTACCATGCGCAGTTACAACCTCCTAATTCTTGCCTTGAAAGTCTTGATACAAAGTATTTTTAATATAACCTTTCCCATTTGTTATTGCCTCAGATAAGTCATTTTCTTCCCAGCCTTTGTGCCCCCATTATAGAGACACCACTGCCCAATTTATAGAATTGGCAAACTCTACCCCATCTCTTAAGATCCAATTGAGATGTCTCCCCGAGGCGTGCTAGAGCCAGTTTGTACAGACTTACACGAGCTATTGGAGTGGCTGGTTAGCTCAGTTGGTTACAGCGTGGTGCTAATAAAGCCAAGGTCGCAGGTTCGATCCCGGTACGGGCCATGTATGTTTGCTTGGAGCTCTGGTGGCATGGTGGTTAAGAACTACTGCTGCAAACCAAAAGGTCTGCAGTTCAAATCCACCAGCTGCTTCTTGGAACCCCTCTGGGACAGTTCTACTCTATCCTACAGGGTTGCTATGAGTTGGAATTGGAATCAATTCGACAGCAATGGGTTTGATTTATATATATATATGCATATATATTACAATAAAAACAGAAAAAACACATATTTATTATCTTACCATTCTAGAGGTTGGAAGTCTGAAGTGGGTGTTACTGGGCTAAAATCAAGGACTGTGTTCCTTCTGGAGGCTCTAAGGAAGAATCTCTTGGCCTTTTTCAGCTTCTAGAGGATGTCTCTGTTCCTCGACTCCTGCTCTTTTCCTCAATTTTCAATGCCAGCAATGCAGCATCTTTTAATCACTCACCCACCTCTGACCCCTGCTTCTGTTACCACATCTCCTTTGCTTTTCTGCCTCCTTCTAGCTTTTGAGGTCCCTCGTGATTACATGGCCCACCTGGATAATCCAGGATAATCTCCCTATTTTAAGATCCTTAACTTAATCACATCTGTGGATTAGGTTCTGTGGATTAGGACATGCACATATCAGGGGCCATTGTTCTTCCTTCCACATTTGGCCCAATAGGGCTTCTGGGAAGATGGCAACAGCAAGTGTAACTTTTCAGTCTCTCTGGACCCTGCACTTAAAAAAAGAGCAAATTAATAACAAAACTAAAAACCAAACAACACTAGTGTAGGAGATAGCCCCATGAACCTCAAAATGCACTTAGTGAAGATAAACTAGTGATATTCACAAAACCTGCAGGTAGTGGTGTCTGGGCAGGAAAAAGCAGAGGTAGGCAAAAGGACAGTGTCTGATGGACCTAAGAACCCTTTGCGGTCAAGTGGATTTCGATTCATCATGACCCTATAGGACAGAGTAGAATTGCCTCACAGGGTTTCCAAGGAGAGGCTGGTGGATTCGAACTGCCAGTCTTTTGGTTAGCAGCTGAGCTCTTAACCACTATACCACCAGGATTCCATGGACCTGAGAGTACCCCCAATATAACCAACAGATATTCACTGGAAAGCAATGCTTGTCAACCTGAAAATAGTCATTAATACTGGAAGTGAGGGTGGCGACAGAAATGAGTTCCCTCTCCAACACCAGGTGAGTACGAGACCACATACGAAGAACTGACGAGGCTGGAGCTCCTTTCTAGGACAGGGCCCTACACTGACAAGAAACTGCCAGGAGTGAAATACGAACTGAACAGGGTAAGGGCAAGAGAGATGAGTAAAACAGAAGGTCCAGACCAAAGTTGGGGAGGCACCAGAGCCAGAGAATCTCAGAAATCAAATCATCATATCTTTGAACTTTTATATTTTACACTCCGTCTTAGAAGTTAGAAAAGCTCTCCTTAATCCTACTTCGTTATACCAGTTGCCATTGAGTCAATTCTGACTCATGGCGACCCCTTGTGTGTTAGAGTAGAACTGTGCTCCACAGGGTTTTCAGTGGCTCATTTTGCAGAAGTAAATTGCCAGGGCTTTCTCCCGAGATGCCTCTGGGTGGACTTGAACCACCAACCTTTCAGTTAGCAGCCAAACATTTAACTGTTGTGTTCATGCCACCATTATAAAAGTATAAAAGAACTAATTTAATATAAAAATGAGTAATAAAAAATATCCAGGTCAACTCCCATACAAATTTATTGTAGGGAAAGAGGGAATGAGGAGCAGAATAACATCTTCACTGATGTTAAAAGCACATCCTAAACACATGCCACAACACAGATCGAAACTGTCACCCGCAACTCAAACACAAGCTAGAAAAGTTACCAAACATGAAATAAAATTCTAAAAATCACGAATTGAGGTGATAGAATTCAGGAAAGAATTCGAAACAAAAGAGAGCCTCATCTCAGAAATGAAGACTATTTTAGAGGAAACACTACAGTGAATAAGCACAACAGATAGTGTTTTAAGAGAAATAGAAGATGAAGAAGAGGCCATATGCAAGACCCGGAGATCACTTTCAAAAATCAGTCAATGAAAACCCTATGGATCTGTCATGGATTGAATTGTGTCCCCCAAAAAATGTGGGTAGCAGCTCGGCGGGGTCATGATGCCCAGTATTGTATGATTGTGTTATCTGATGTGATTTCCTTGTGTGTTGTAAACTCTACCACTGTGATGAGATCATATGTGATCTCCTCATGTGTTATAAATTCTATCACTGTGATAAGGTTGACAAGATTAGTGTCTTAATGTAATCTCTTTTGAGATATAAAAGACAGAAGCGAGCAGAGACACATGGGAACCTCATACCACCAAGAAAGCAGTGCTGGGAGCAGAGCGTGTCCTTTGGACCTGAGGTTCCTGCGCAGAGAAGCTCCCAGACCAAAGGAAGACTGATGACATGGACCTTCCTGCAGAGTCGACAGAGAAAGCGTTCCCCTGGAGCTGACACCCTGAATTTGGACTTGTAGCCTACTGGACTGTGAAGAAATAAACTTCTCTTTGTTAAAGCCATCCACTTGTGGTATTTCTGTTAGAGCAGCACTAGATGACTGAGACAGGATCACAATGGTCTAATCTGCAACTGATCATGGAGATGGTACAGGGCCAGATAGTGTTTGGTTCCATTGTGCGTGATGAGTGGGGTTGCCATGATTTAGGGGCTGACAGAATGGCAGTTAACAACAACAGCATATATATGTGTGTGTGTTGTTGTTGTTGTTAGGTGGAGTTGAGTTGGTTCCGACTCATAATGACCTTATGTACAAGAGAACAAAACACTGCCCAGTCCCGCGCCATCCTCACAATTGTTGCTATGTTTGAGCCCATTGTTGCAGCCATTGTGTCAATCCATCTTGTTAAGGGTCTTCCTCTTTTCGTGCTGAGCCTCCACCTTACCAAGCATGATGTTTGTCATGGATTGAATTGTGTCCCCCCAAAATATCTGTCAACTTGGCTAAGTCATGATTCTCAGTATTGTATGATTGTCTACCATTTTGTCATCTGATGTGATTTCCCTGTGTGTTGTAAATCCTATCACTATGATGTAGTGAGATGGATTAGTGGCAGTTATATTGATGAAATCTACAAGATTAGATAGTGTCTTAAGCCAATCTCTTTGGAGATATAAAAGAGAGAAGTGAGCAGAGAGATACAGGGATCTCATACCACCAAGAAAGCCCTTTGAACCTGAGGTTCCTGTGCTGAGATGCTCCCAGACCAAGGGAAGACTGATGCATCACAAGGACCTTCCTCCAGAGCCAAAAGAAAAAGAAAGCCTTCCCCTGGAGCCAGTGCCTTGAATTTGGACTTGTAGCCTACTGGACTGTGAGAAAATAAACTTCTCTTTGTTAAAGCCATCCACTTGTGGTATTTCTATTATAGCAGTACTAGATGACAAAGACAATGTCCTTCTCAAGGGACTGGTCCCTCCTGAAAATAAGTCCAAAGTATGTGAGACTCAATCTCAACATCCTCACTTCTAAGGAGCATTCAGGTTGTATGTATATGTGTGTGTGTGTGTGTGTGTGTGTGTGTGTCTATATATATGTATATTTATGTGTGTATGTATATGGAGCCCTGGTGGTGCAGTGGTTAAGAGCTCGGCTGCTAACCAAAAGGTTGGCAGTTAGAATCCACCAGCTGCTCCTTGGAAACCCTATGGGGCAGTTCTACTCTGTCCTATAGGGTCGTTACGAGTAGGAATCCACTTGATAGCAACAGGTTTTATATATGTATATCTCTATATATGTATATATCTATGCATATATACATAGATAGATATACATATAAACTATTTCTCTTTCCATTTGCCTTTTCAACAACCGTCTTAGATAACACATATTTTTCGAGAAACCAGTCAAGTCTGGAAGGAACAGAGAGGAGATGAAGTCCTCCAAGCATTTCCATCAGAAAAACTGTTTATCTCTGTGATCCCTTATCTTTTTTAACAGGAAATGCACATTCGATTTTGTCAGAAGAACTGTGCATTGGCCAGCCGGTCACAGGTCCCCTTCTCCTTGTTAAGGACATGGCTGATCACTGATAATAAACCCCTCACATGAGTTTTCACACCTACAGTCCAGGTGACCTCAGGTGTCCTTTATGTGAAGATAAGTTAGCTGCCATTTAGAAAAAGAACAAATGGACTATCTCTTAATTTTATAAAAAGACCTAGTTTCTTTTTTTCTTACATTCTTTCTTTCTCTCTCACTTCCTTCTGTCAAAGAGAAAAGTTGATAGCAGATATCTTGTCTTGATTTTGGAGTTTTCTTACTCACAAAACCAATATTCAGTTGAAAGAAGTTCCTGATCAAAATTAATCCTGCCAGTGTTTTTTTCTCTCAGCAAACTCTTTCCTCTTTGAAGCCAGGCTTGCTGAATTTGAACTTCAAAAGATTATGGCTGAGTGGCGGGGCAGAGACGGTCTTGTGACCTGATATCAATTGGTCTCAGTAAAAGGGAGAGGGCGGGGTTCAATCAATCATGTTAAGACTAGCCAGTGGTTGATCTTCTATCTTTCTCCCTCCTCTTCTCTTTATAGGGTCGCTATGAGTCAAAATCATCTTGACAGCAATGGGCTTGGGCTTCTGTTTATAAGCCCCCTTGTACCTAGCTTCTTGGAGTCATTTGCTTTTTCTGGAATCAAAATGATCACCCTATATGCATACAGAATAATTGCTCAGAATAAATGTTATGTTCAAATTTCATTGAGTTTTGATTATTTTTAGCAGTTCCTTCATTTCTTAATTTAAAATGAAAAATGAGATTTAAAAAAATCTCTAGATGTTTAAATTCCTATACTTGAACACCGACTCATAGGGACCCTATAGGACAGTGAAGAATTGCCCCATAGAGTTTCCAAGGAGCGACTGGTGGATTCGAACTGCCGACCTTTCGGTTAGCAGCCGAGCTCTTAACCACTGCATCACCAGGGCTCCCTGATAAAAATAAGGAAATATAATTTGACCCAATTGGTACATACAGCAGGGAAACTTGCTTTAAAATCATCACCTTTAGGGAATAGTATTTGTTTTGTTCAAATCTACAAATTAAAAACAAATGTAAAGTCTTACAAGGTAAATATATTGACTGATAGAATTCCAGATTGTTCATAAATATTCAAAGAACATTGACTGTGACATAGCAGAGTTGAACAATGTTCTGCCTAATCAGACATTCTGTCAAGTAGAGGAAATGCTTTGCTCAGTACTTGTGAGAAGGTGAAAGCCTCTGTGTTTGCATTTGGCCAATTATTGAAGTTGATTTAGGTGGAAAGGTTAATGTGTTCACTGCTAACCAAAAGGTTGGCTGTTCAAGCCCCCTCAGAGGTACCGTGGAAGAAAGGCCTGGTGATCTGCTTGTTCAAAATCAGCCATTGCAAACCCTATGGAGTTACCCTGACATACATAGTGTTGCCATTGGTCAGAATTGATTGGATGGTGACTGGTAACTGTAATTTGAGTGAAAACACAAATACTAAGCTATTTCCTCTAAAGACAATCATATCACACAGTCAAAAAGGTGGTAGTTGCTTTCCTCTCTCGTCAGTTTTACCTCTACTGAAACCTCTTGCTTTCCCCACTACTCTCTTCAAAGTGAAGGGAAGAATGCATTCCATTTCATTCGCATGCAAATTTAGGATCAAAGAATGGGAAATCTTTTGGTTTTTGAGGTTCAGAGTGATCAAACTCTCTTTGGCAATTACACAGGTTACTACAATGGGAAATGCAAAAATCTAGGGACCCACTAAAGCTTAATTATTCTCCATATTTACTCTAATCCCTGCCTAGCAGCCTACATCTCTGCCTTAATTCATAGCTAATGGAGGTCAGACTCAGGGTTAATAGCCTGCAGCTCAACATTCATTAAGTCATTCACTGATCATTAAAACATCCTGAAAGGGCTTTGTGTTGAAGTTTTAACAGCAGCAGTATATGATGACTTGCTGTTCTCAAATACTAGTAATGCTCTTGTATGATAGTAAGGAAGTGTGTGCGTCCAACAGGTGACATCAATCTTAATTAGCGGTGCTACTCTCTCAACATGAATTCAAAAATAGTTTTTTAAGAAAACTTTCAGGAAGATGAGGTTTCATTTATCGAAATTTTCTGACCCAGGAGTGAATGTCTCAGTCTTTGGGATCAGTGAGTACTCCTGGGGCTGACAGAGCCCGGCGTGGGAAGCTGCCTTGGGGCTGGCCTGCAAGGTTCCTCTGATCATGGCACTTGATTCCAGTCCATTCAGCAGACATTAATTGAGCTCGTACACAGAAAGGCCCTGGATAACGGACATTGTTTTCTGCCATCAAGTTGATTCCTGCTCATACCGACCCTATAGGACAGGGTACAACTGCCCCCTAGGGTTTCCTAGGCTGTAATCTTTATGGGAGCAGATCGCCAGGTCTTTTTCTACTTAGGAGCAGCTGGTGGATTCAAACTGCCAACTTTTCTGTTAGCAGCTAAGCGCTTAACAATTGCACCACCAGGAGGTTCCTAGATAAGGGACAGAGTAGCCAAAAATAAAGACAACTTGAAGCACTTACTGATGAAAGTCAAAGACTACAGCCTTTAGTATGGATTACACCTGAACATAAAGAAACAAAAATCCTTATAACTGGACCAATAAATAACATCATGACAGACGGAGAAAAAAATTGAAGTTGCCAACGGTTTCATTCTACTTGGATAAACAGTCAATGTTATCAAAAACCTAAATGCGCAGAGAAACACTGAAAATCAGTGTCACAGAATATATTTATTGTGAGTAGGGGAAGTATCAGGAAGGCATTCCTAAGAGGGGACAGTGAAAGCAAGTTATATAGGTCATTGTCATGTTAATTTCTCAGGAGAGAACATGAAAGCACAGTGCAGGATTCCAGGGTCCTTTGGTTGTAGAAACAGAGTCACTAAGGACATGCCATGCATTTGCCAGTCAGACTCTGGGGTTCCTGCACCTCGAAACTGGCCACACAGAGATAATTCTCTAAAAGAGCCCAATGCCTAAGGCCAAATCATCTCCACTAAGCTGCTCACCAGTCTATTGTTTGACTTGAAGGTGACTTTAGAAAAACAGCTCCTTAAAAACTCAAGGTTCAAAAGGACACCTAAGGTCAGATGTCCTGGGTGGCTCATTTCAACTCCATGGACCCAGAAATTTGGATTTTAGGAGAATTAAAATGGTTTCTCAATGTCCATGGAAGCAGCAGTCAAGAAATCAAACAACGTACCACATGGGCAAATCTGCTGCAAAAGACCTCTGTAAAGAGTTAAAAAGCAAAAATGTCACTTTGATGACTAAGGTGCACCTGACCCAAGCCATGGTCGTTTTGCTAACCTCATATGCATGTGAAAGGTAAACAAGGAATAAAGAAGACTGAAGATGAATTATGCATTCAAATCGTGGTGTTGGTAAAGAATTGTGGGGTTGACTATACTGTGGACTGCCAAAAGAACGAACAAATCAGTCCTAGAAGAAATACAACCAAAATGCTGCTTAGAAGTGAGGATGGTGAGGGTTTGCCTTGCTTACTTTGGATGTATCATCAGGAAAGACCAATTGCTAGAAAAGGTAAAGTAGAGGGTCACAGAAAATGAGGCAAACCCTCAGTGAGATGAATTGACACAATAATCACAACAATGGACTCAAATATATCAAAGAAAATGGAGATGGCCCAGGACCAGCCAGCATTTTGTTCTGTTATACACAAGGTCTTAGTCATGTCCCCCAAGAATATGTATCAACTTGGTTAGGCCATGATTCCCAGTATTGTGTGGTTGTCCTCCATTTTGTGATCGTAATTTTATGTTAAAGGGGATTAGGGTGGGATTGTAACACCCTTACCCAGGTCACATGCCTGATTCAATGTAAAGGGAGTTTCCTTGGGGTGTGACCTGCACCACCTTTTCTCTCTCAAGAGATAAAAAGGAAAGGGAAGTGAGCAGAGAGGGGAACCTCATACCACCAAGAAAGCAGCACTGGAGCAGAGCGCATCCTGTGCACCCAGGATTCCTGCAAGGAAAGCTCCTAGTCCAGGGGAAGATTGACAAGGACCTTCCTCCAGAGCTGACAGAGAAAGCCTTCCCCTGGAGCTGATGCTCTGAATTTGGACTGGTAGCCTACTAGACTGTGAGAGAATCAATTTCTCTTTGTTAAAGCCATCCACTTGTGGTATTTCTGTTATAGCAGCACTAGATGACTATGACAGCCTCCATGAGTTAGAGACAAATCTACAGCAACAAACAACATATACAAGTTGGGAGGTGGGGAGGGCAATCTAGGAAGCAGCTATAGGAATCAGGATGGGTGGAAGAGGTCAAAGGAGACATCTGCTTTATTTGTAGGGTTCCAAGCCATTTATCACAAAGTTCTGAGAAAGATCCAACATCAAGTCTGTTGTGTTCCTGCAAAAAATAAATAACCTGAATCTAATCATGAGGAAACATCAGGCAAACCCAAATTGAGGGACATTCTACAAAATAACTGGCCTGCACTCTTCAAAAGGGTCAAGGTCATGAATACAAAGAGGAGTTGAGGAACTGACTAAACAGACATGATAGCTAAACGAAATGTGTGATCCTGGACTGAAGCCTGGGTTCTGCGCCAGTAACAAGAATAGCTATAAAGGACATCATTGGGACCATTGGAAAAATTTGAATGGACTGTGCTTAAACGATAGTGTCATATCAATGTTAAACCTGATTTTGATCATTAGGATGTCCTTATTCTTAGGGGTAAACTAAATACTACAAGTTATCCTCCGGTGGTTCAGGAAATAAGTTACACACACACACACACACACACTCATATACAGAACATAATAAAGCAAATGAGATAAAATGTTAACAATTGACGTATCTGTGTGTAAGATATAGGGGAGTTTTTTGTACTATTCTCCCAACTCTCCTTCAAGTTTGAAATTCTTCCAAAAAAAGTTACCAAAAATGGTAATATATCTATATATTACCTGCATAATTGTTTATAGTATCTACATTGAAAGGACCAGGAGTAACTATGTCAAAATGTTGACTAAATTAATTCTGGAGGTAGGAGTATGAATGATTGGGTTTTTAAACTTTTTTTTGTAATTTTTTATATTTCATATTTCTAAGAAAGGAAAGAAAAATATGGGGGACTTATAGGAGAGCCATTTAGGTCCAGCTCCAGACAAAATTCCGTGGGGGTTTTGGAGAATCAGGATGGAGTCTGACATCCTATGACTCATCTCTTCCCTCAATACATTGACACCTCAGAGCCATTCTAGACCCATGCTGCCTGTCCAATCTCAAACTAAACCCATGTCGAGTCAATTCCAATTCACAGCAACTCTATCTAACAGATTATAACTGCCCCTTAGGGTTTCCAAGGCTGTAATCTTTACAGAAGCAGACCGCCACATCTTTCTTCCATGGAGTGGTTGGTGGGTTTGAACCACAGACCTTTTAGTTAGTAGCTGAGTACTTAACTACTGTGCCACCAGGGCTCTTTCATATCTGTCCAGGGCCTCAAACATGGTCTTCATGGCCCAGGCATACAGCTTTCCACAGACCTGTGACCCCAATTCGGAGTGCCATTCAGTCTAAGGGTGAGCTCACCTGCAAGCTAGCTGCCCGCAGGAGCATAGATGCGAAGAGACCTGGGTGGCCCTGGAGGCAGGCTGACGGCCACTTGGGCAGGGCGATCTGGGGTCCCAGGATGTGGATGTGGATTCCAGGTGGGCAGGTCCCCTTGGCGTTGCAGACTCCTTGCCCCGGGAGAGGGTGCTCACAGTCAAGATCAGAGAGGGCCCTGTAACACAAGAGGGCTGGTGCAGGGGTCTGGGCTACATGGATCTAAGAGCAATATGATTCCAGGTAGTGACACAGGCCCAGACTCAGGTGGATAACAAGAATCTCATGCTCCTGCTGCTGCTGAGAACACCTGAGGTTCTAATCACGTCTCCCTGGGCCCATCACCTGTTTTACTTGATTCTTTCTTGATTCCTCTCCTGCATTCTTGCTCCTTTATTTTTCTTCTTTCCCAACCTCTTTCTTTTATTCTAACATTTGGTTCTCTTTCTTCCTTTCTTTTCTCCTTCAGCCCCACTGCTTAAACTTACAACTGTCCCACAGGGTGATGTTCAAAGTAAGAGGCTTCCAACCCTTACCATGAGCCTCACAGACTCACATCATTATGGCTACCATCTGGAAGAATCATCATATGACAAAGGTTCCCAAGCCACAACTTATTCATCTGTTTATTGATTCATTCCTCTTACACACCTTTATCAAGTACCTACAAAATACCAGCTTTTGGATGCACAGCAATAAAAGCACACAGACTCTGCTCTTCTCTGTCTAGTGTAGGACAGAGCAAATAAAACAATTACTCCAGGTGAGTGGGGTCATTACTTGATTGCAGTGTGAGCAAGGAGCTATAAAACAACAGACTAGAATCCTGGAAAGATGGCCCTGGTTGAGTCTTGAAAGGAGTTGTCTAGGTCAAGAGGGGAGAGAGAACATTCAGGAGTGATGAAAGGTCCAAATGTATGAAATGCCAGTATCCATTATGGGAAAAGCAAGTCTTTCTGTGTGGATCAAAATGTGACTGTGGGGTGGTGGAAGACATGACAGTCCAGAAATAAGGAAGAATTGAATTAAAGAGAGCCATGCGCACATGCTTGAGTGTGGGTTTTCCTAACGGTGAAGGGAATTGGCCATCAGCGGACTTTAAAATGATATCCCAATACAGTGGATTGAGGGGGACCAAACTGTAGGGAGGGAGGCCCTTTAGGAGGCCACGGGAATAATCCAGGCAAGAAGGGATAAGGGGCTAGAGAGGAGGAGACAGATTTGGTAGATATTAAGAAGAGGGGAATCTATAGGACTTGAAACCTGACCGGATCACAGATGGAGAGGGTCAATGAGATACAGAAGTCAAGAAAAGTGTTTGGTTTGTTGCTTGGGCAGCTAGGGTGATTGTGGCACTGATCAATAAGTTCAAGAACACAGAAGGAGGAAAAGGTTTGAACAGAACAGTAAGTTCAGATTCAGACATGTAGAGTTAGAAATGCCTATGGGACAGCTATGCAGTCTATTTAGAAGTCAGTTTGGTATATAGGTAAGGACTATACCACAGAGATGTGACTGGGTCGTGCCAACAAGTTGTTATTGTTGTTAGGTGCTGTCAAGTCGGTTCCAACTCATAGTGACCCTATGTACAACAGAACGAAACACCACCTGGTCCTGCGCCATCCTCATGATCATCACTATGTTTGAGTCCATTGTTGCAGCCACTGTGTCAATCCATCTCAACGAGGGTCTTCCTCTTTTTCACTGATCTTCTACTTTACCAGCATGATATCCTTCTCCAGGGACTGGTTCCTCCTGATAACATGTCCAAAGTACATGAAACTCAGTCTCACCATCCTCCCTCCTGAGGAGCACTCTGGCTGTACTTCTTCCAAGACAGATTCGTTCATTGTTCTGGCAGTCCATGGTATATTGAGTATTCCTCGCCAACACCATAATTCAAAGGCATCAAGTCTTCTTTGGTTTTCCTTATTCATTGTCCAGCTTTCACATGCGTATGAGGTCATTGAAAACACCATGGCTTGGGTCAGGTGCACCTTAGTCCTCAAACCAACAAGGGAGACAGTTTTGAGAAGGAAAATAATTTAGCAGTTACAAATGCTGGAGGGAAAGACTAAGACTCCATCAAATTTGCTGATTCAGAGATCAACAACGAAAGCAGTGACAACACTGAAGTGGCAGCTGAATAGGAGCTGAGAAAGTGGACATAGTTGAGTGTAGACTGCCCTTTGAAAACCCTTCTCTGACAGCCCGCTTACTTCCAGAAATATCTGACACAGTAAAGTAATATTTAAACAATGATTCGGACAGCTCTTTGGAGAATCCTTAAAATAATGTCCAAGACACCCAGAGGAAGGGGCAAGAGCCATTAGTTTAAACTACACAGCTACCTTATCCTGCGTGTTTTCATTTAACCATTTTTCCATAGTCTCCTCTCTATAAAATTGAAATAGTAACTCTACTTGGCTTACAGATGTAGCTTGAGAATTAAATCGTATTTATGTATGTAGAAGTCACAGTGAATATTAGTAGTTATTATAAGTTGCTATTCCTATTAATTATTTACACAATAATAGAAGAATCTTGCTGTTGTTCTTAGTTGTTGTTGAGTTGGCTTTGCCTCATGGTGACTTTGTGTATAACAGAATGAAACATTGCCAGTCCTGCACCATCTTCATGATCATTAGTATGTTTGAATCCACCATGGGTGGCCCTGCTCGTATCTGAAATACTAGTGGCAGAGCTTCCAGCATCATAGCAACGCGCAGGTTACCATGGTATGACAAATTAATGCAAAAGGATCTTAATTGTTAAGAATCTGATCAACCTTTATTTCAAGCCTATTTTATACTTTTTGTAGATAAGATTTGGATTTATTTCATAACTTTGTACATCACAGACACAGATCTTGGGAAATATAGCCTCTGGAAACATTTTTAAACATTGAAGTGTTATTTCCTATTTTTAATGAGTTAAAAACCATGTGGGTAGCCTTTCCTCTTTTCATATTTATGAATTCAGAGCTATGGTAGAAAAATTTCAACACAAAGCCCTACTGGCATTCTTAACTAATTAGGATCTGCAGTCTTTTCAATAATTTGAAACTTCTGTTATCTGAGCAAAAATATAACCAGGTTTTCATGAGGTGAAGTTAAAGACCATTCATTTTTAAAAATAATTTTTCACCAATTATTTTTTCCAACTGAAGCAAGTTACTTTGAATTCATTAAAAATTAATATATATATATTCAAAAGAAAATTGGTGGCTGGCAAGCATGGCTTTCTACTGTCTAAGGATACATCACTGATGGACCATAAGGGCAGACCAGGGAAATGGTGGACTGGTTCTTTGATGTGTCAGTGTTTGTAAGAGTATGACATCTGTATTCTGGATATGTACATGAAGAACGAACATTTGTAGCACCTAGCAAAGATCTCTGCTCCTTCAGTGTTGTCATTACTTCGGTGAGATTCATCCAGAAAATATTTATTGAGGACTTACTGTGAGCCAGTAACATGCTCAGCTGCTAACCAAAATGTTGGAGGTTTGAGTCTCCCCAGAGTCACCTCAGAAGAAAGGTCTTGGCAATTTACTTCCAAAAAATCAGCCATTGAAAACCCTCTGGAGGACAGTTCTACTGTGACACACATGGAGTCACCATGAGTTGACGTTGACTAGATGGCAACTGGGTTACTATGCAACCATTGTCATAGGTGCTGGGGATCCTGCAGTGAAAGAAATAAGGCCTCTGCTGCCATGGAACTCACACAGAACAAACATATATTCCGTGCCTATGAAATGCTTAGTTTTCTGCTAGACTCCAGTGATACCGTAATGAGCAGGGTTGTCAAGGTCTCTACCTCACAGAGCGCACAGTCTAGCTAGGGAAATCTACCAACATAGGGAGGTAGGAGAGAGGTTGCTAAAGCTTGACTGAAAGGCATGTGGTGAGAGCAACTAGCCTTATCAAAGAAAGTTCTAGAAAGAGGAAGGGATGTTTAAACTGAGACTTAAATAATAAAATATGAGTAGAATTCAGTCAGGTAAGAGGCATGGAAATGAGAAGACTGTGTGGGAAGACCCAAGATGAGAGAGAGCATGAAATCGTTAAGAAGTGAAAGATGTTTGTGAAGGCAAGAGCTTAGGGTGTGCAGGGATGTGTGGAGGGCACAGAAAGAAATAGGCCTGGTGGGTTGGGGAATACAGAATTCATTGTGAGCAGGGCCTTTCAGATGAGACAAGTCAAGTCCAAATCAATTTGATTTTCCTTAGGCCTTCAGTACTAAAAAATAAAGAAATGTCAAAAGAGGGTTATAAAAATTGGGTATTTTAAATGTTTGCATTTAAATTAATAGTTTGACACAAGTATATAAATTTCAATAACTGTATGTTGTTGTTGTTGCTGTCAGCTGCCATCAAGTTGGCCCCTGACTCATGGAGAACCCAAGCACAATAAGATCAGACCATTGTGATCCATAGGGTTTTCACTGGCTGATTTTTGGGAGTAGATCACCAGGCCTTTATTCCTAGTCCCTCTTACTCTGGAAGCTTCCCTGAAGCCTATTCAGCATTACAGCAACACGCAAGTCTCCACTAACACATGGGTGGTGGCTGTGCATGCGGTGCATTGGCCAGTAATCGAACCTGGGTCTTCCACATGGAAGACAAGAATTCTACCACTGAACCACCACTGCCTTAGGTTCTCAGTTTACTAAGAGTCATGGATTGAATTGTGTCCCTCAAAAATATATGTATCGGAGGTTCCAGAAAAATGGCACTCTAGGCAGAAGCACCACACCATCCCTCCACAGCAAAGATCCAAAAAACTAAGCCGAACAGAGAATACAACAATCCTGAAACCCTAAAACATCAAATGAAGAGATAAAGAACTCAGCCAAGCACCAAATGGAGTGAGAAAACTGACAGAGAACGGAGAGCGAGGAGAGATTCATGCAGAGGTCCCCTACCAGCTAACGCAGCGCGGATCCGCAATCTTGGACTCCTATCGGAGACCAGCAAACACAGAGTACGAGAAAGCAGCCTCACGGAGCTTCCAGTGGGAGACAAAACAACGGGTGATTTGCAATATATGCTTTCCCACCCCCCACCCTTCGTCACTCACACTCGGCCTCCTCTGCTTCCTGCAGCCACAATCTCTTGACCAGAAAACACCAGCTGCTTGGATTCCACATACCCAAACAGGCCAGCTCTTGGAGTGCCATTTGTACGCTGCTGGTGTTGCTTTTTTCCGCTTCTTCTGATTTCCTCCTTACCTCTCACCAACTCCGCCTCCTTTCGCTCAAATACCTGGCTCCGTGCACCATCTTTGCTTCTTCCTGAGGGGCTGCAGAGCTCCGGTAATTTGTGATATACACTTTCCCACTCCGTACCCTTCTTCACCCACACTCGGCCCCCTCTGCTTCCCGCGGACACAGTTTCTTCTCCAAGAAACACCAGCCTGCACTAGCTGACTCTCTGAGTGCCTTTTGTTGGCTGCTAGTGTTGCTTTTGTTTCTGCTTAGTTTGATTTCTTCCTTACCTCTCACCACCTCCCCCTCCTTTCGCTCAAATACCTGGCTCCGTGCGCCATCTTTGCTTCTTCCTGAGGGGCTGTGGAGCTCCGTTCGAGTGTGGAGCTGCTTCCCGGGCTGGGCTGCTGTGCTAGTGGGATCCTGGGGCTTTTGTTCATTTGTTTGTTTTAAATTGTTTGTTTGTTTTCTTGAGTTGGGAGCCCTTTTTGGCTAGGCGGTGCTGCGTGGCAATGAGACCTCCCCCTCGACTCGCACAGATGTGCCCAGGGATCCCTGACAGCATTTCTTTTTTCCTTGTTTTGTTTTGTTTTTTGGGGATCCTTTCCTGTTCTTTTTTTTTTTTTTAATTTTATTTTAATTGGTTTTGTTTTCTTTTCCCTCTTTTTCCCATTTTGTCTTTCTTCATTGCTCAGTTTCTCGTCTCTCTATATCTTCCTTCTCTTTCTGTTCCCTGAAAACCTGGTGTTGTATACCTCTATGCCTTCTAGCCAGGCAGTACTGCAACACCTGAGAACAACTTCCCCAGACCTCATAGCGGCACCGGTGGGATCCCTGGGAACTTTGTGGTTCTTTAACCTTTCCGGTTTTTATTTATTCATTCTTTTCTTTTCTTTTCTTCCTCTTCCCCTTTCTGTTTTTCTCCATTTCATAGTCTCTCATCTCTCCACTCCAACG
Source organism: Dugong dugon (assembly GCA_030035585.1). Lineage (NCBI taxonomy): Eukaryota > Metazoa > Chordata > Mammalia > Sirenia > Dugongidae > Dugong > Dugong dugon. Next base: position 19,085,139 of record CM057460.1, read on the forward strand.
GCAAGCTCCCCTAGCATTCTTTTTTGTTTGTTTGTATGTTTTTGGCTCCTGTTTCTCTCTCCTCTCTCCCATATGCATCTTAGCTCCACACATAACAATCTCCCTGCTACATCCTACCTACCTGCACCATGCGCTTAACATTATGCAACCAAGCAGCACAGGCACAGCTTACTGGAACTTGCCCTACACTGATTACCGACCCGCCCTGCTGGCTGTAGTAAGTGCCACAAACAACCTGTCCCAGTGACTCCTCTTCAGCTAGACCTGCCCTGCTGTACCATATCTGAGTGACTAACCTTGCCAATTGGAGAAGAGGGTGAAAAGAATTGTGCCCACAGACGAGCAAACAACAGAAACACACAGCCCGCCTGCTCAGACATAGCCAAATTTAAAAAAAAGAAATGAAACAAACAAATCTACAATCAATAAATGAGAAAAGTAACTACTAAATGCCCCGAAGACAGCAGACAATATAAAAACATTTACAAAAACAGGACACGGTGGTTCCAGTAGGCGTCCAAAATAAAACACCAGATGACTCTCAAGTGGAAGAAAATGCACTAGAACTACCTGATAGGGAATTCAAATCTCTAATACTCAGAATTTTGCAAGAACTGAGGCAAAAAGCTGACAAAAATGAGGAAAAAATAGACAAATTCATGGAAAATACAGACAAAAAATTGGAAGAATTCAGGAAAATAATGCAGGAACAAAATGCCAAAATAAATTCACAACTAGAAATTATACAAAGACAACAACTAGAAATCCAAAAGATAAACAACAAGATTTCAGAAATGGATGGTGTCATATAGAAGGGCTGAGGAGCAGATCTGAAATGGTGGAAGACAGGATCAGTGGAATTGAAGACAAACACTTGGATACAACTCTGTTTCAGAAAACTCAGAGAAAAGAACAAAGAAAAATGAAGAGACCCTGAGAGTTATGTGGGATACAATTAAAAGCAAAAATTCTCGAGTGAGTGGAATTCCAGAACAGAGGGAGAAAACAGAAAACACAGAGAGGATCACTGAAGAACTGCTGACAAAAAACTTCCCCAATATCATGAAAGATGAAAACCTAGCCATCCAAGAAGCTCTACGAACCCCATATAGGATAGACCCCAAAAGAAAATCACCAAGGCCTATCATAATCACCCTCGCTAAAACCAAAGACAAACAAAGAATCCTGAGGGCAGCTCATGAAAAATAAGAAGTCACATACAGAGGAGAAACAATTAGACTAAGCTCAGATTATCTGGCAGAAACCATGCAGGCAAGAAGGCAATGGGACGACATATATAAAATATTGAAAGAAAGAAAATGCCAACCAAGAATAAAATATCCTGCAAAACTCTTGTTCAGATTTGATGGTGAAATTAGGTCATTTCCAGATAAACAGAAATTAAGGGAATATGTAAAAGTCAAACCAAACTTACAAGAATTATTAAAGGGAGTTCTTCAATCTGAGGACAAACAGCTTAAGCTCACAGGCAGAATCTAGGACGCAGGATCGTACCAGCCAGATACCAATCTAGGAAATGAACTCTTGAGGACTATCAAAAACCAAAAGAAATACATCAGGGAATCAGAGCAGTTAATCAGTAAATGACAACAACATCAAAATAATAAAAGAGGGAATAAACGGCATAGGTATAGAACCTTCTAATGGAGAGGAAGGCAAGGCGATACCAAGTAATGGTAGACCGCTTCAAACTTAGAAAGATAAGGGTAAAATTCATGGTAACCACAAAGAAAGTTAACAAACATACTCATAGAAAAAAAGAGAAAAAACATAAAGTCTCAGCAAAAACAAAACCTACAAAAACAAAAGAAACGAAAAAAAAAATCCGCAAACAAAAGTAACTCAGCACAAGAGACTAAGAAGAACAAAGAAAATGTCAGCACCACAAAAAAAAAAAGCACTACAAAATGACAGCAACAAACTCACATCTATCAATAATTACACTGAATGTAAACGGACTCAATGCACCCATAAAGAGACGGAGAGTCACAGAATGGATACGAAAACAGGATCCATCAATATGCTATCTACAAGAGACACATCTTAGAAACAAAGATGTGAATTTATTAAAAGTCAAAGGTTGGAAAAAAATATATCAGGCTAATGACTACCAAAAAAGAGCAGAAGTGGCAATTCTAATCTCAGATAAAATAGACTTTAAAACGAAATCTACCATAAAAGACAAAGAAGGACACTATATAATGATTAAGGGCATGATCCATCATGAAGACATAACCATAATAAACATCTACGCACCCAATGACAGGGCTCTAAAATACATAAAACAAACTCTAACAACACTGAAAAGAGAAATTGAGAATTCCACAATAACAGTAGGAGATTTCAACACACCACTCTCGATAAACGACAGAACAACTAAGAATAAACTCAGCAAAGATACAGAAGACCTAAAGGGCACAATAAGCCAACTTGACCTCATAGACATATACAGAACACTCCATCCAACCGCTGTAAAGTACACATTCTTTTCCAATGCACATGGAACATTCTCCAGAATAGACCACATCTTAGGCCACAGAGCAATCCTCAACAAGATCCAAAATGCTGAGATAATTCAAAGTATCTTCTCTGACTATAATGCCATCAACATAAAAACTAACAATACAAAGAGCAAGAAAAGAAATCAATTACATGGAAACTGAATAATACCCTGCTTACACATCACTGGATAATAGAAGAAATCAGATACGGAATCAAAAAATTCCTAGAATCAAATGAGAATGAAAACACATCATACCAAAACCTTTGGGACACAGCAAAGGCAGTCCTCAGAGGACAATTTATAGCAATAAATGCACATATCAAAAAAGAAGAAAGGGACAAAATCAAAACATTAACTACACAACTCAAACAAATAGAAAGAGAACAGCAAAAAAAGCCCACAACCACCAAAGAAAGGAAATAGTAAAGATCAGAGCAGAAATAAATGAAATAGAGAACAGAAAAACAATAGAAAGAATCAACAAAACCAAAAGTTGGTTCTTTGAAAGAATCGACAAACCACTGGCCAGACTGACAAAAGAAAAACAGGAGAGAACACAAATAACCCAAATAAGAAATGAAATGGGAGACAGTACAACAGACCCAACTGAAATAAAAAGGATTATAACAGAATATTATGAAAAACTATACTCCAACAAATTTGAAAATCTAGAGGAAATGGATAAATTTCTAGAAACACACGGCCTACCCAAACTACAACAAAGTGATGTTGAAAATCTGAACAGACCCATAACAAGAGAAGAGATTGAAAAGGTAATAAAAAAACTCCCAACCAAAAAAAGCCCTGGCCCAGATGGCTACACTGGAGAATTCTACAAAACATTTACAGAAGAGCATGTACCAGTACTTCTCAAGCTATTTCAGAGCATAGAAGGGGAAGCAACACTACCAAATTCTTTCTATGAAGCCAGCATAACGCTGATACCAAAACCAGGCAAAGACACCACAAAAAGAAAATTACAGAACAATAGCTCTCAAGAAAATAGATGCAAAAATTCTTAACAAAATTCTAGCTAATAGAATTCAGCATCATATAAAAAAAAAATACTCACCACAACCAAGTAGGATTCATACCAGGTATGCAAGGATGGTTCAACATTAGAAAATCAATCAACGTAATCCACCACATAAATAAAAGGCAAGAAAAGAATCACATGATCATCTCAATTGACACAGAAAAGGCATTTGACAAAGTCCAACACCCATTCCTGATAAAAACTCTCAATAAAACAGGTATAGAAGGGAAATTTCTCAACATAATAAAGGGCATCTATGCAAAACCAACGGCCAACATCATTCTTAATGGAGAGAGGCTGAAAGCATTCCCCTTGAGAACAGGAAAAAGACAAGGATGCCGTTTATCACCACTCCTATTTAACATTGTGCTGGAAGTTCTAGCTAGAGCAATAAGGCAAGAATTGCCAAACTGGTAATGAAAAAGTTAAACTGTCCCTGTTTGCAGATGATATGATACTATACACAGAAAACCCTAAAGACTTCAAGAGAAATCTACTGGAACTAATGGAAAGATTCAGCAGAGTAACAGGATACAAGATAAACATTCAAAAATCAGTTGGATTCCTATACACCAATAAGGAGAAGGATGAAAAGGAAATCAGGAAAACAATACCATTTTCAATAGCCCCTAAAAAGATAAAATACTTAGGAATAAATCTGACCAGGGATGTAAAAGACCTACACAAAGAAAACTACAAAACAGTACTGCATGAAACCCAAAGGGATCTACATAAATGGAAAAACATGCCATGCTCATGGATAGGCAGACTCAACATTGTGAAAATGACAATTCTACCCAAAGCAATTTGCAAATACAACGCAATCCCGATCCAAATACCAACAACATTCTTCAAAGAGATGGAAAAACTAATCATTAACTTTCTATGGAAAGGGAAGAAGCCCCGAATAAGTAAAGCACTACTGAAGAAGAATAAAGTTGGAGGACTCACACTACCTGACTTTGGAACCTACTATACAGCTACAGTAGTCAAAGCAGCCTGGTACTGGTACAACGACAGATCCATTGACCAATGGAACAGAATTGAGAACCCAGATGTAAATCCATCCACCTATGGTCACGTGGTCTTTGACAAGGACCCAAAGTCCATCAAATGGGGAAAAGACAGTCTTTTTAACAAATGGTGCTGGCAAAACTGGATATCCATCTGCAAAGTGAAACAGGACCCATACCTCATGCTGTATACAAAAACTATTTCAAAATGGATCAAAGACCTGAATATAAAGCCTAAAACTATAAAGTTCATAGAAGAAAAAATAGGACCAACACTTCAGGCCTTAATACATGGCATTAACAGGATACAAACCATAACCATCAACGCACAAACCCCAATAGATAAGCTAGATAAGTGGGATCTTCTAAAAATCAAACATCTATGCTCTTCAAAAGACTTCACCAAAAGAGTAAAAAGAGAAGCTACAGACTGGGAAAAAATTTTTGGACAGTACAAGTCAGACAAAGATCTAATCTCCATAATCTACAACAAAAAGACAAATAATCCTATTAAAAAATGGGCAAAGGAAATGAACAGACACTTCATCAAAGAAGACATCCAAATGGCCAACAGACACATGAGGAATTGCTTGCGATCACTAGCCATTAGAGAAATGCAAATTAAAACCACAGTGAGATACCATCTGACCCCAGCATTACTGGCACGAATCAAAAACACTGGAAACAACAAATGTTGGAGGGGCTGCAGGGAGATCAGAACTCTTACGCACTGCTGGTGGGAATGCAAAATGATACAACCTTTTTGGAAAATGATATGGCACTTCCTCAGAAAGCTAGAAATAAACATACCATTCGATCCAGCAATTCCACTCCTAGGAATATATCCTAGAGAAATAAGAGTCATCACTCGAATAGACATATGCACACCTATGTTCATGGCAGCATTGTTCACAATATCACAACGATGGAAACAACCTAGATGCCCATCAACAGACAAATGGATAAACAAACTATGGTACATACACACAATGGAGTACTACTCAATAAGAAAGAACAATGATGAATCTGTGAAGCATCTCATAACATGGATGAAACTGGAGGACATTATGCTGAGTGAAATAAGTCAATCACAAAAGGACAAATATTGTATGAGACCTCTATTGTAAAAACCCATGAAAAAGTTCACACACAAAATGTAACAATCTTTGTTGGTTACCAGGGATGGGAGGGGTGGGGGGAAATACTAAATAGGCAATAGATAAGTGGTATCTTGGGTGAAGGGTGAGACAGTACACAATACAGGGGAAACTAGCAAAACTTGGACAAGGAAAGGTCATGGAAGCCCCATAGACACATCCAAACTCCCTGAGGGACTGAATTGCTGGGCAGAGGGCTGTGGGGACCATGGTCTCAGGGAACATCTAGCTCAATTGGCATAACACAACTTGTAAAGACAATGCTCTACATTCTACCTTGGTGAGAAGTGTCTGGGGTCTTAAAAGCCTGTGAGCGGCCATCTAAGATACTCCACTGGTCTCATCCCTTTGGGAGCAAGGGAGAATGAAGAGAAAAGGATACAAGGAAAAGATTAGTCTGAAGGACTAATTGTCCACAGCTACCAAGGCCTCCACTGGACTGAGTCCAGTACAGCTAGATGGTGCCCGGCTGCCACCACTGACTGCTCTGACCAGGATCACAACAGAGGATTCTGGACAGAGCTGGAGAAGGATGTAGAACATAATCCTAACTCACAAAAAAAAAGACCAGATTTACTGGCCTTAAGAAGACTAGAGAAACCCCGAGAGTATGGCCCCCAGACACCCTTTTAGCTCAGTGGTGAACTTATCTCTGAGGTTCACCGTTCAGCCTGGGAGTGGACAGCCCCGTAAAACCAAATGAGACTAACGAGGTACAGTAGTCCAGTGACAAGCGCCAGAAGGCAGAAGGGGACAAGGAAGCTGGTGATAGGGAACCCCAGATTGAGTAAGGATATTGTTGATGTGTTGTGAGATTGTTAACCATTGTCATAGGGCAACATGTGTAGTAACTGTTAAATGAGAAACTATTTTGTTCTGTAAGCCTTCATCTTAAGTGAGAATAACAGCACAATTGGAAAAGCATAGTCAATGTCACTGAACTGTGCATGTAGAAATTTTTGAAATAGTGTATCTTTGGCTATGTGTATTTTCACCAAAAAAAAAAAAAAAAGGTTGAGAAGTTAGAGAGTTGACATGTTGTGGGGTTGTTAACCAATGCCATAAAACACTATGTGTACTACTGTTTCATGAGAAACTATTTGTTCTGTAAGTCTTCACCTGAAGTACAATAAAATGAAGAAAGAAAGAAAGAAAAAAAAAAGAACTCAAAGCTGAGGGCAACACAAAAGAAATAAAATTAATGACCTCTGGGGGAAAAAAATGTGTATCTATTTGGCTAGGCCATGATTCCCAGTATTGTGTGATTGTTCACTATTTTGTCATGTGATGCGATTTTCCTATGTGTTGTAAATCCTGTCTCTGTGGTGTTAATGAGGTGGGATAGGCAGCAGTTATATTAATGAGGCAGGACTCAGTCTACAAGATTGGATTGTGTCTTGAGCCAATCTCTTTTGAGAGAAGCGAGCAGAGAGACAGGGGGATCTCATACCACAAAGAAAGCAATGCTAGAGCAGAGCGCATCCTCTGGACCCAGGGTTCCTGCATGGAGAAGCTCCTAGTCCAGGGAAAGATTGATGAGAAGGACCTTCCTTCAGAGCTGACAGAGAGAGAAAGCCTTCCCCTGGAGCTGACACCCTGAATTTGGACTTCAAGCCCACTAGACTGTGAGAAAATAAATTTCTCTTTGTTAAAACCATCCACTTGTGGTATTTCTGTTCTAGCAGCGCTAGACAACTAAGACACTAAGAAACAGAGAAGTGTCAAAAAACAGTTATAAAAATGGGATATTTTAAATGTTTGCACTTAAATTAATGCTTCAGTGTAAATGTATAAACTTCAATGACTGTGTAAGTAAACTCATTTGGAAAAAAGCAGAAGTCTATATTTGATATCTTATAAGACTGTGAGGCCATCCCTTTACAACACACACACACACACACACACACACACACACACACACTGCCCAGTGCCCGCACAACACCCATGTAAAAATTCTTCCTTATAAGGCATGATAGGGTTTAGGGACTTTATCATAAGAGCAATGAGAATTCTTGGGAGGAGTTGAAGCAAGGAAGGGATGTACACCCATTTGCATTTTCTAAATGATGGGAAATGGATTTATAGGGAGATAGAATTGGAGGCATGAGACAGGAAGGAGCTGCAACAGCCATCCACGCGAGAAATGAGGACGGTCTAGACCAGACAGTGGTCCTGGCCACGGCACAAGCTGTGTGGATTGGAGAAATATCTGGACAGTAGAAATCAACAGGTTTAATGACTGACTGATTAGAGGGGGATGGAGGCATTTGTTTGCCAATCAACATAGTTAAACTGCTTTGACCTTAGCGATCTAACATCCATTTCCATGGCATGTTCACTTCCGTCGATGGTTTTATATCCGTATAACCTCCACTGGTTTTAAATGGTTAATAACTACCGTAAAACCTGCGAAAGCCAGAACCTGTGTAAGGTGGAAACGTGTCAAAGAAGGAAAACTCAAATATTGTCCACTAAAACAAGTGACAGAAAAATGGTAAGACTGCACCGTGGCAAAGGTGGAAACCTTGTGAGACCTGGAAAAAACAAGGCAGTCCTGTCGAGTTCGGGCTCTCACAGGTTTCACAGTGTAATGTCATTAAGTGCTTGATTTCAAAATAGGTTGCAGGCCTATTGTTTACACAGAATGTGTGTTTTTGGTTTTGTTTGAAATAATGCCTTCCTGGACTCTGTTCCGCTTCCTAGCATTTCCGTGAAGCTCCCACTTTGAGTAGTATTCTGACATTTGGGATCTAATTCTAAAATGTTATTCTCTCCCACATGTGACAATTAAAACAGAATAAACACTGATTCAGATGTGGTTCAAGCACGCCCTTACCATAAAAAGAAGTTATTGAAAGCAATAGTGACAGATGAATGACATATTTGTAAATACCATTCACAGATCAATACCTAGTGTTAGAAAAACATCCCATTTTATTTCCTCCAGATTCACTAATGCTTCCATCTTTATTAAGTTTGAAAAATAGATTTCTCTTAATGATAACAGCAAGCCATTTGCAGTATGTTTCTTGGGAAAGATCACATTCTTCCACAGAGATCTGTTCAGGCTAATGGATATATTTAAAGGTTAAATTTCAGGACCCTGCACCAGATTTGATTCATGCTATGTTATAATTGCATGCCCGTGGTGACCCTAGTTGGTTAGCACACCGTAATGAGGCCAGTGGCATAAGTTCAAATCCCTAGGCAGGCAATTTATTTTTCTCTGCTTGTGGTGATGGCTGGAATACCTATCCCAAGTCAGGCATCAGAAATGTGGGTTAATCATCACAATGTCATGAGAGAGGACGAATGGCTTGATGAAAATCTGTCCTTTCTATTGGAAAAATGTCTCAAAGCACTCTCCCAGCTAATGAGGGGATAGTGGTGTCACCTTCAAATACGAAGAGTACACTATTCCTCGTATTATTACAACAAACAAAGTTCCTGCCAGAAGCAAGTCATAAATGTCACCAAGAATGATGAGTTTAAATTAGATTCCACATGAGTAATTTCTTCATTGCTCCTCTTTGACCAAACAGCACTAAATTCATCATTAAGTAAAAATGATGGGAAGTGTGCATTTACCTGCTTCCTTCCTGTCTCCCAAAAGTGTTGAGAGCATGAATCAGATAGTATCTTCGAGGTATTTTGAAATAATAAAATATTAATCCAAATTGTCCCCTTCTGACTTGGCGGGGGAGTAGATATATTGCGTTTTCACGATATGAAAGCAATCGGTGATGTGCAATTCTGGCTCAAACAACCAGTCAGTTTGGAAAAGGAAAACAGAATTTCGAGACTGTTATTTGAGTGGAATAGTTGGTTGAGTGAGTTAAATGATCAATTGGTAACAGGAGGTAGACAGCAAAAAAAAAAAAAAAGAAGAGTCACCGTGGAGTTGATCCCGACTCATAGCGACCTTATAGGACAGAGTAGAATGGCCCCATAGGGTTTCCTAGGCTGCATTCTTTACGGGAGCAGATCCTCAGGTCTTTTCTCCCGCGGAGCAGCTGGTAGGTTTGAACTGCCGAGTTTTTGGTTAGCAACTGAGCACTTAACTATTGTGCCACCAGGGACCCTTGAGGTAGACAGAGACATTGATAATTCCGACATGGCCATTCCTATGTGTTCAGTTTAACAATATTCTCTGTTGAATAGAATTCAGATGATGGTTGGTCTACCTTGAAACCTAACTAGAAGATTCAATGACTTTATTAACAAAAAGTTCTCACTGGCACTCAAATCCATCTGTGACATGGAGGCTGTCTGTGGCATGAAGGCCTGAGAAGCTGGCTGGCTAGCTAGCAGAATGATTGTACCCGTGTTGTTTTTAGGTGCCATTGAGTCGATTCCAACTCATAGCAACCGCATGTGACAGAGTAGAACTGGACCATAGGGTTTTCTAGGCTGTTACCTTTATAGGAGCAGATTGTCAGGTCTTTCTCCCTCGGAGCCACTGGGTGGGTTTGAACAGTACAGGTAGGGCCTAGACAAAGGAAGAGAAATGGAGGTGTGGGAAATTATATAGGTCTGGAGTTTGACCTTGAGATTTATGGTTGGCTGAATCCAGAAACCAAAATTGCAGAAGTCACCCTGACTAGTCCTTCTCATGCAGGACTAATCATTGACTTGAATTGTTCTTCTCACTCATGTCTAATCATTTTACCTCCTAAATGTTATTCAAGTCCATCCGTTTCACTCCAATCCCCTCTGCTACCTCACTGGTTCTGATCAACACCATCCACTACCTGGACTATGTCAACCCCGCAGTAATCTGGTCACCTTGATTCTAGTTTGGTTTCCTTCCATTCTATTATCTATGCTGCTGCAAGAGTGCTCCCTAGAATAAACGCAAACACGCTAAACAACCCTCAGTGGCCTCCCATTGCCCTTCAAATACAGTATAGACTCCTTAAAGTGGTTGGCAAAGCCCCCTACAATGGAGCCTTATTTCCTACCTCTCTCCATAACACACTCTTTGCTCCAGCCATACCAAGCTTATTCTAGTTTTTCAAATGTACCAGTCTCACCCTTTAGATATGAACTTAAATGTTTCTCCTTGCCTTTCTCAAGCAGCTCCTCTTGACTCTAGAACTTGATTTCAACCCTCTGCTTTCTGCCTCTTCAACACTGCATCAAAAACAAAACAAAACAAAACAAAAACAAACCAAACCTATTGCCGACAAGTCAATTCTGACTCAACACCCCTACAGGACAGAGTAGAACTGCCCCACAGGGTTTCCAAGGAGCGCCTGGTGGACTTGAACTGCCAGCCTTTTAGTTAGCAGCCGTAACTTTTAACCACTAAGCCACCAGAGTTTCCTCAACACCCAATATCTCCTGTTATTCCTGTAATGAATATTTATAATATTAATTGAGCAATCAATTTAAGTTGTGTCTTTTCTGCTAAATCCTAAGCTTCAGGAGGCAAGGACAGCGTCTATATTGTTCACTTGTCTCTGCAAAGAGAACAAAGGCTCCAAGAGTGTAGGAATTTCTTTTATGTTACTATTATATCTCTAGAAAGGAGCCTAGTGGTGCAATGGTTAAGCGCTCAGCTGCTAACCAAAAGGTCGGGAGTTCGAACCCATCAGGGGCTCTGTGGGAAAAGAAGACCTGGCAATCTACTCCCATAAAGATTACAGCCATGGAAACCCTATGGGACAGTTCTACTCTGTCACATGGGGTCGCTATGAGTCGGAATAGACTTGACAGCACACAACACCACCGATATATCTCTAGAACCTAGAGTAGTTTTAATAACAACGAATATTAAACTTCTTATTGAATTAATGAGTGAACATAGGCACTGAACAAATGTTTGTTAAAAGGAATCCATGAGGGAAACTCAAGTCCATACAGAGCTTTAAAAAAAAAAAAATCCAAAGACATACCCAAAAGAAACAAGCTTGTTTTACATCAGGAGAATGATCCACAACTGTTCTTTGCTCAAATCACTCCCTCCTAATAGGCAAGGCTACTCAGAGATCAAAAGTTGTTTGATAATCATAGAATTAAATTTAAAAAGGGTTTGACATTCTCACGGGATTCCTCCACCAAGCCAGAGTCCTTGGATATATTCTATTCCTCCCTTCTAGAGACATTTCTAACTGATGGAGGCCATGGAAGTGTGGTGGCAGGAGATTGATCCAACTGAGATACACCCAACAAAGTAAATACTGTTGCTCAATGTGGCCCCATCTTTGAGGAAGGATATTGATTTATGCAGTATGTGTGGGCAAGGCATGAGCCACAGTTTACTCTTCTGTGGAGCAAGAGGGTTTAAACTATAAGCTCTCTAAGACCTCTTGCAGCTTTAACATCTTTCAAAAGTTGTTAGTCACAGTCGAGTTGATTACAACTCATGGCAACCCCGCATGTCCGGAGTAAACTGCTCCATAGCGTTTTCAAGGCTGTAACCTTTCAGAAGCAGATCTCCAGGCTTTCTTTCAAGGTGCCTCTGGGTTGCTTCAAATCGCCAGCCTTTCAATTAATAGTCAGGAACTTAACCATTTGTGCCATCCAGGGACTCCTCCTTTCAAAAGTAATAGATACTAAAAGCCACACAAAAATCATGTGCTTTGCTACTAAAGAATCCACTGATATATTTCTGTACATAACCTGAACTAAAAGTCCTGTAGCTAAGCATCTGGTGACAAAATGCCTTTGTGTGCTTTTTAAATAATACTCTGGGAAGATCAGTGTGGCTATTTTAATTGCCCTAATTAGAAGTTAGAGGGTCAATCACAAGAGGCAAAATTCTTACTTTTAGATTTGAGCACTAATTGTAACATATAGTTTCTCTGGGAAAGACAAAAAACACTTTCTCCAAAATGTTTAAAAGGATGGTCTTTTCCTTCACTCCAAATATCCAAACCTGAAATATGGCCTGGCTTCCAAACAGAGTTGGCCTCACTTGCTGTAGGAAAGTGAAAGCAATTTTTCTTACCTTTTAATGCAATCAGATACCGCAAATGTTAAAGGAAAATGCTCCTCTTTATATGGGGAGATAAATTTGATGATATATGGTGTTCTCTAGAACACCAGGACCCTATAACACATTTCTGATCTTTCTTCCTCCTCCTTCTGCCCTGTAGCACAAAGGGCGATCTGGGAATGGAGCCAGACAAAGGAAACCCACGTGGAGAACTGAAGAAAAAGAAATTAGCTTCAATCAAAGCTAAGGAGAGTCGAGTTGGACATAAGGGGAAAATTCCTGATCTTTGCTATGAGAAAACATTAAAACACATTGGTTCCAGGATCACGTGGTCATTTCTCAAATGTGCTGAAGGGCTTATCAATATGCATATGGAGAGAATGGCTGGCAGACGATCATCTAGACAAAGACTCTTTAAGCAGAGAGAGATGAATCTTGTTGCTGGCCGTCAGATATGGCTCTTTGTGATAAAGAACACTTATGACAAAGCGATATAGGTCGTCCTGTGTAATTTACACCAAAGAGTAAACTGACCACAGGGGGAAGTGAATTCCCCATAACCAAAGTTATCCCAAAACTGGCTGACCATCTCTCAGCTAGGTACTAGAATAAAGCTCCGTGATTTGTTTGATGAGAATACCTCTAAAGGACGCCAAACTGTTAAAGAGCAATGTTAACTGAGGACATCCTAAAAGATAGAAAATGAGTCAGAGCCATTGTTTTGTGTACACACGTACACACAAATACACATACAATCAGGAAAGAATTAAGCTGGATTCTAAGGTAGTAATTTGATTTCTAAGGAGCTCAGGTGGTGCAGTGGTTAAGCACTCACTACCAACGGAAAGGTCAGTGGTTCGAATCTCCCAGCCACTCCGTGGAAGAAAGATGTGGCAGTCTGCTTCTGTAAAGATTACAGTCTTGGAAGCCCTATGGGGCTGTTTTCCTTTATCCTATAGGGTTGCTGAGTCAGAATCAACTGGATGGCAATGAGTTTAGTTTAATTTGATTTCTGTAACAACGACAAAAAAATCATGGGAAGTGATTCCCAAATTTATGTTTAAGCATCTTAAACGGAAGGAGATACTGGAAAACAGCCAGGGGTGGTATTGAAGACATCTAACGACCGATTTGACATAAGCACCAGTTGATCAGAAGAGTTGGAGCAGAGTCCCAGTAGGCCCCTGCAATGTCAGGTGTTGATCCTTATTTGCTGCAGCTGGGGATCTCCAGGAGTTCCTGAGGGGAGAGCCGAGGGAGCTAGAGGCAGAACAACTTGGAATCTTTGGAACAGTGGCTATTTAGCAATTGATTCAGAAATATTTCCCTACTTTTTTTTCTTTTTTTAAATTGTACTTTAGAAGAAGATTTACAGAGCAAATTATTTTCTCATTAAACAATTAATACACATTGTTTTGTGACATTGGTTGCCAACCCCACAACATGTCAACACTCTTGCCTTATCGACTTTGGGTTCCCTATTACCAGCTTTCCTGTCCCCTCCTGCCTTATCGTCCCTGCCTCTGAACTGGTGTGCCCATTTAGTCTCATTTGTTTTATGGGCCTGTCTAATCTTTGGCTGAAGGGTGAACCTCAGGAGTGGCTTCGGTACTGAGTTAAAAGGGTGTCCAGGGGCCATACTCTTGGGGTTTCTCCAGTCTCTGTCAGACCAGTAACTTTTTTTTTTCCTGTAGTTGGTATTTTGTTCTACATTTTTCTCCAGCTCTGTCTGGGACCCTCTATTGCGATTCCTATCGGAGCAGTCACTGGTGGTAGCTGGGCACCATCTAGTTGTACTGGACTCAGTCTAATGGAGGCTGTGGCAGTTGTGATCCATTAAGCCTTCAGACTAATCTTTCCCTTGTGTCATTGGTCTTCTTCATCCTCCCTTGCTCCAGATGGGCTGGGACCAGTGGAGTATCTTAGATGGCTACTCACAGGCTTTTAAGACCCCAGATGCGACTCACTGAAGGAGGATGTAGAACATTTTCTTTACAAACTGTGTTATGCCAATGGAGCTAGATGTTCCCTGAGACCATGGTCTCCAGCCCTTAGCCCAATAGTTTAGTCCCTCATGGAGTCTGGATGTGTCTATGAAGCTTCCATGACCCTGCCTTGGTCAAGTTGTGCTGACTTCCCCAGAACTGTGCACTGTCTTACCCTTCATCAAAGTTACCAGTTACCTATTGTCTAGTTATTGTTTTTCCCTCCCCACCCCTCCTCTCCCTAGTAACCATCAAAGATTGTTTCTTTATGTGTGTAAAACTTTTCATGTGTTTTTATAATAGTGGTCTCATACAGTATTTGTCCTTTCATGATTGACTTACTTCACTCAGCATAGTGCCCTGCAGATCCATCCATGTTGTGAGATGCTTCAAAGATTCATCATTGTTCTATATAGTTGCATAGCATTCCGTTGTGTGCATGCACCATAGTTTGTTTATCCATCCGTTGATGGGTACTTAAGTTGTTTCCATCTTTTTGGTAATGTGAAGAATGCTGCAGTGAATATGTGTGTGCATATGTCTATTCATGCGACAGCTCTTCTTTCTCTAGGATGTATTCCTAGGGGTGGGATTGCTGGGTCTTATGGTATTTCTATTTCTAGCTTTTTAAGGAAGCACCATATCGTGTTCTAAAATGGTAGTACCTTTTAACAAACAGTACCACCATACTAGAGTCCTGGGTGGTGCAAACAGTTAACATGCTCAGCTGCTAACCAAAAGGTTGGAGGTTCAAGTCCACCCAGAGGCACCTTGGAAGAAAGCCTTGGCAATCTACTTCTGAAAAATCAGCCATTAAAAACCCTATGGAGAACAGTTCTACTGTGATACACATTGGGTCGCCATGAGTCAAAATGGATTCGACAGCAACTGGGTTACTGGTAGCACTATACCAGTGACGTATGGGTTGGCTATCAGCCCTGGGAACAACCACCAGTGTGAATCCAGATACTGCCACTCCCCCGACACCAACCCTCTTCCTTGACAGTGAGCTCGAAGACAAGAAAAGGAGAGAGACAATCCGTCTTGATTTATCTAGGCATTTCTTTCTCTTGTGTTTGACATAGCCATTAATAAATGGGGATACAGCAGGCTGGGCCCCACAACAAGGTAGGTAGGATCTGGCTGGAGAGCCATATACAAAGAGGGGCTTCAGTGACTCCATGTCAGCCAGAAGAGGTTTGGAAACAATGTTCCACAGGAGCTTGTTCTGAGACGAGAACAGTGTCATGACAATTTACTAGTTTCATTTCACTTTCTACAGTGATGTCTACAGCAATTGGCAGCTTGATGGGGGACTAGAAAAATAAAGAGTTCTAATGCTCACAAGGTTAAAGAAAGTACGAATTAGGAGTTGGGAGGAAGTGCTAAAGTTTTGAAAGACAAGTATAATTCCTAATATCATTGACCACTAGGGAAATGGCAAGAAAGAAAGAAGCTCCACACAACAGAGTCACTAGTTTGGGTGAGAATAAATGTACACAAGTATGAGATGGTGATGATGATTTATGTGTAGCTAATTTATGAGTGCCTGCCAAACTTATCACTCCAACTTTTTCCATTCATTCATCTATTCAAAATACATTGAACTCCTACCATCTGATCCTTTAAATATACCTGTTAAAGTGTTCTGTAAGCTGAAAAAAGGCCATACTAATGTTTGCTTTAATACTATTATTAATTAATTCTTGATAGTGGGAATCATGTCATGTTGTTAGATGCTTTCAAATCGGTTTCGACTCATAGCGACCCCATGTACAACAGAAGGAAACACTGCCCGGTCCTGTGGTATCCTCACAATCCTTGTCATGCCTGAGCCCATTGTTGCAGCCACTGTGTCAACCCATCTCATTGAAGGTCTTCCTCTTTTTTGCTTACCCTCTACTTTACCAAGCATGATGTCCAAAGTATGTGAGATATAGTCTTGCCATCCTTGCTTCTAAGGAGCATTCTGGCTGTACTTCTTCTAGTATAGACTTGTTTGTTCTTCTGGCAGTCCATGGTATATTCAGTATTCTTCACCAACACCATAATTCAAAGGCATTAATTCTTCTTTGGTCTTTCTTATTAATTCTCCAGCTTTTGCATGCATGTGAGGTGATTGAAACTCATAGTTTAGGTCAGGCTCACCTTAGTCCTTAAGTTGACATCTTTGCTTTTCACACTTTAAAGAGATCTTTTACAGCAGATTTGCCCAACACAATATGCTGTTTGATATCCTGACTGCTGCTTCCATGGGTGTTGACTGTGGATCCAAGAAAAATGAAATCCTTGACAACTTCAATCATGTCACTGCCTTTTATAAAATAATTTTAATTATATGAGAAACAAACTCATTTCTCTTTTAAAAAGAAAAATAATAGGCACTAAGGAAAAAATGGGAGTTTAACATCCCTGATGGCACAGTGGTTAAGAGCCCGGCTGCTAACCAAAAGGTCAGCAGTTCAAATCCACCAGCCACTCCTTAGAAATCACATGGTTCAGTTCTACTCTGTCCTATATGAGTCAGAATTGACTCAACAGCAACAGGTAGTATCCCTGATATAATTTATTGTCCAGACTAGAACTCTGTTTAGGGATGAGCTACTGATAGTTATCATAGGGATATATGATATAGTAATATAGGTGTATAATAAGACTGGCCTGACAAAGTGGGCCATTTGGTCACCGTACAGATAAGAACCTTAAAACTCCTTGAGAAAACCATGCCTCCCCCTCAAGGCTGGGTCTTCCAATCTTTCCCAAGGATAACTACTATTAATACTTGAAAATATTTAAAATTTATAGAATATTTGATAGAAAGTCACAGAACTTCTTGAAGAGCCAAGGAAAGTAAAGTTAGAAAAGAAAAACAGAAGTTAAAGTCCCTCCCAGAACTTGGCACAGCTTCAGTAGTTTTCTCTCCTGCCCACTTCTATGGTTCTTAACTGAAGCACTTCCTCCCAGCAAATTTTAGCTCTACCTAAAAATGTCTAACTTTCATCCATTGGCCCTAAGATACTCTGGCAAAAGAGACCCACCTGACTATGGGCAGTGTCTCAGAAACCCTTTTGATCAATTCTATTTCTGCTTTGCATGACCTTGAAGGGCTGTTATTTCCATCTTTTGAAATAAGCCACTCAAGCTATTTCCCCACCCGTGTGGCTTTTAAATCTGAGATGCACTTAAATGTGGAAAGTCTTTTTTTCCCTAACTGCTTATGTTCTGAAAAGGGGAGGAAACATGCATCCAATTCCGCAGAAGGAAAAATTATTGGGGAAAGCTGCTCTCTACCCTTCAAGCTCATTGCTCTCCTGGGAGTGACAATCTGATTGGTAAGGTCTAGAGAAAGGGCTCCTTCTGAGAGATGATCACCATCAGACATTCTGATGGGGGAGAGAAGGGAGCTCACCTGTCCTTATCCAGCTGGGCCAGGAACAGGTTGGGTAACTCTTTGGAATTCAAGGAGGTATTATTACTCCTATTTGGCCCACATTTGGAGCCCTGGTGTCACAGTGGTCAAGACCTTGGCTGCTAACCAAAAGCTCAGCAGTGCGAATCTACCAGCCACTCTTTGGAAACCCTATGGAGCAGTTCTATTCTGTCCTATAAGGTCACTGTGACTCAATGACCTAGAATCGGAATCGACTTGATGGCAAGGGGTTTGGTTTGGTTTGGTTGGTCTACATTTAAAGCCGTGTTTTCCCATCGGCTTAATCAATAATAAAAAGAAGTTTCTTTTTACTCCCTATTTGTCTATCTTCTTCAACAACAGCAACAAAACCCACTGCACCAGAGTCTATGCAGAGTAGAACTGCTCCATAGGGTTTTGAAGGCCGGGGACCTTTCAGAAGCAGATCGCCAGGCCTATCTTCCAAGGCACCTCTGGGTGGGTACAAATTGCCAACCTTTGGGTTAGTAGTTGAGTGCTTAACCACTTGCGCACCTAGGGACTTCCCTCATCTCTCCACTAGCTCAAAATCTGGAGAGAAAGGTGAGTGTCATTTATCAGTCCTTCAAAGCCCTACATGGAGCTCTGATTAATGAGGTTTTATTTCAGCTCTTCTTTATCTGTGACATCATGGCGAGTAGAGATGATGGGGCTTCTCCTCATCCCTCTGTGACCAATATCACACATCTGCATCCAGTTCTCAGGTCAGATGTGAGGTCTAGGGGGACAGGAGAGAGTTCCTCTACTTAAAGCTAATAGCCACAGGGAGTGCAAGCTTGTCATTTTGAACTTCTTAGCACCACACCCTACTCAGTGGTTCTTAGCCTTTTTAGAGTCACAGACTATTTGAGATTATCATGTAGATGTGGACCCTCACCAGAGGATAATTAATTCATGCCTATATTAAAAAAAATTCTCATTCAATTTTATCAGCTTCCTGAAGCCCCTGAAATAAATGATTATAAATTATTTGTTCAGATGAACACATGACTCAACAGTCTCACCCCCAACTGGCTGGAGAGAAGGACAGAACTCTAGACTTAGGTAGGAAGGGACTTTCAGGTTCATCAGAGCCAACATCCTTATTTTAGACGTGAGGAGACAGACCTAGAATAACGTCAGTTAAGGCAGTGGCATGCAAAACCCTTTAAGCTCCTTGAGATTGCTAATATTTCAAATGCAGGAAGCCCAGTGTCATTTGTGTCTCATCCCTGACACAGTTTTATCCCAAACTGTATCTCTTTTGTACTAATTTACTCTACACTTAGGAAAGCAGGAGACCCGAAAGAAAGTTCCTTCTGTTTCTGAAACAATTGATCTATCCTTATAAGAGTAGCTGATGGTAGGTAGCTGATGTTTCATTTTAAACAAACAAAAAACCCAAATGTGAATAGTTTAAAAATACATATATTGAACACAGTTCCAGGGCCCGGTCAGTGCTCAGTAAATGATAATTATCTGGCAATGGAAGCTATACATTAAAAAAAAAAGCCACTGTTGTTTGTGTTTATTATAACTACATATTTTATGTAAACATATTATTATATGCAATCAGTTACACCCCTGAGGCTCTGGGCAAGCATCCAAGATGATTCAGAGCCACATAGTGAGATGTCTCTGGCCGGTAACTTCACACACCCGACAAGAACATTAAATCATCTTGGGATATCTTTGTCTCACCTTGCTGGTATGTCTTTTCCTCCTTTAGTCAGCAGAACTTGTCCTTCACAATTTCTTATTCATTCTTCCACGACCATGAAGATTGGCCCTTCCTCCCAGAGTTCCTCACCCTTGGCACCGTTGACATTCAGGGCCGGATCATTATTTGTTGCGGAGAGTTGTCCCATGCATTGTAGGATGTTGAACAGCATCCCTGACCCCTATCCACTAGATGCCAATAGCATTCCCCCACTTCTGAGTTGTAACAAACAGAAATGCCTCCAGACATTGCCAAATGCCCCCTGAGGGGCAAAATCACTCTCGCCCCAAGAGCCACTGCTTTAAAAGGATCTGCCAGAAACTAAGAAGCTAACTAAAATTTAAACTCGAGTAAGCACCTGAGAGTTGGAGGGCTCTAAGAAGATGTTTTCCTTCAGGTAAAACCAGTTGCTGTGGAGTCGATTCTAACTCATGGCGACCCCATGTGTGTCAGAGTATAACTGTGCTTGGTATGGTTTTCAGTGGCTGATTTTTCAGTAGATTGCTAGGCCTTTCTTTTGAGGTGCCTCTGAGTAGATTTGAACTTCCAACCTTTTGGTTAGCAGCCAAGAGCATTAACTACCCGTACTGCCCAGGAGGAGGTGGTAAAACTGCCTAGAAATGCCATTTTCTTGTCCCAGGAGGCCTCTCCATATGCAGCTCGATGGAAAGTCTTCTTTATGCCCTCAAACCTGTGCTGCCCTGCTTCAAGCCCATTTCCTCTTGTGGCATACTGTGCTGTCCTTGATGGTTCCAATCTGTTTTGTAGTAGAAGCGCTCTACATTCGTGGGAGAGCACCAAATTTATTTCATTCGGACAAATAACCAATGACTTTGTTTTCTTAATGAAAGGTGCTGAGGTGACTTGGAAAAGAATGGAAAGGTGGCTTAGGCAACTGTGCCTGGTCAAGATAAATTTTCCTGATTAGGATAGTTGTTGGCCCAGCGATTTTAGCAAGTTCTTCGCAAAGTTGGGTAACTTCGAGGTGGCACTGGGGATGCCAACCATTCATCCATGCGATGAGAATCCAGCCAGATGGAAGGTGGGGGAGAGGTTTCCAGCATCCCTGCCTCTATGGTAACTTCATTTGAATTCCCTCTATCTCGCTAATTTATGGCAGAGTTCCTTCCAACCCCAGCACCAAGATGCAATCATGCAGCTCATTAAGAGCCACCAGGGAGTATTTAGGAAACATGCAAAAGGAACAGTTCCTTTATTTCCTTTCCCTAGGTCTTATTTCTACTCCAAGTTTTTCTCCATTTCTTCCAGTTTGAACAACTAAAAATTGGCTTGGAAAAACAACCCGCCCATGTAATTCATCTCTTAGCTAGTTTTGTGTTTTCTTTCTAAACTTTTATGCTCCCTGAGATGCATGTGATTCGGTTCCAATTCAGAATTCCAAATGAGCAAAATGAACTTGTAGTTTTCATCTCCAATTAAATAATTCATTTCTCCAATTCTAAAGCACCTGATTTAGATAATCACATTGTCGGGAACTCATCTACTGCCTTCATGAGGAATTCACCTTTCTCTCTCTCACTGCCCTTACAAAGTTGCCTCCCACAATTTTGGTGGTTGATTCTGAGCTCGCTGAACAGGCACAATCAATACTTCATTAAGTTTTTCAAATCGGTGAACTATAGCTGGTTTTGAGCAAGAACATGAAGTATGGTTTCATTAATAGAAATCCAGAGTCTATCCACCCAAAGACAAAACAAATGGGTAATTTTGTATTAAAAAAAAAAAAAAATCCAATGGGTTGTTTGGTATTAGATAGGCCAAACAGTAATTTGCCTGATTTTTTTAAGCCATTTGTTTTTGTCAAGTACACACTCACAGACCTGGTAGAGACTGCCATGGTTTTCCAAGTCCATTTCTTTGAGTTCCTGTAAGACTCTAAGCAGAAGAATGCTGCTTCTATCCTTAATGCTGCTAAGAAATATTCCCTGCTGATTGCCCATGAGCACACACTTTCCTTATCTGACCTAAGCATGAGAGTGACCAGAAATTAAGCAGTGAAAACTGAGCACTTACTATGAGTAAGGGGCATTTGTTGTTCTGTGGTAGAAGTCTCTCCTTCCATCCAGGTAGGACACCCAGGTTCAATTCTCTGTCAATGTACCTCATGCACAATCACCGCCTCTCTGCCAGTGAAGGCTTGTGTGTTGCTGTGATGCTGAACCCGTTTCAGTGGACCTTCCAGACTAAGACAGACTAGGAAGAAAGGCCTGTTGATCTTCTTCCAAAAATCAGCCAATGAAAACTCTAAGGATCACAACGGTCTAATCCACAGTTGATCACAGGATGGTGCAGGACCAGGTAGTGTTTCGCTCCATTGTGTGTAGGGTCACCACGAGTTGGGGGCCAACTCAATGGTATCTAACAACTCTATGAGTAAAGCTCAAGGTTAGAGAAATTTTTTAAAAGATTATAAGACGTACGTTCTGCCCTCAAATAGTTTATGGTCTAGATCAAGGGCTAACACTAGCATACATGGAAAAAAACAAACAAACAACCTGTCAATAGCCCAAGGCAGAAAGTTACTGTTTGGTAAATAATGTGCATTAGGGACTAATGTTGTAGGAATTCCAAAGAGAAGCCAATCATCAAGAGCTGGCAATATTTTCAGAAAAATATTAGTTAATAAGATCTTTCCATCAGGTTAGGGAAGTAGAGGTGACCTCTCCCGGGTAGGGCTGGGTAAGAACACCAGGTTGTTTGTTTGTTTTGTATGCGTCGGTGGGCATGGAGGGTCTCCAACTGCCCACTGAAACATTACATTATACCCCTACTCTGGCTTCATGCCTTGTACAAGATGGGCTCTCAAAAAACTGGGTCTATAAAGGAATGAAAGAAAGAATAAGGGAATACTATGAAGACTTAAGCTTCTGCCAATACATACAGAGTCAGAGAGTTACTGAATAAATGTTTTTTAATCTCTAGGTAAAAAAAAAAAAAAATCATCACACCATTCCTTTCAACATAATCATGTACACAACCAAACCAAAAAACCAAAAAACTGCTATCAAGTCAATTCCAACTCACAACAACCCTATAGGACAGAGTAGAACTGCCCTATAGGGTTTCCAAGGAACAGCTGGTGGATTCGAACTGCTGACCTTTTGGTTAGCAGCTGAGCTCTTACCCATGTGCCACCAGGGTGCCATGTATGTAACAGCCTCCTCCAAAACACTGTTAGCCTTTCCAATCACTGTAGCCCCAAGAGCCTTGCATAACATCTGCTTCACAGTAGATATTCAATGTTGTTGTTGTTAGGTGACATCAAGTTGGTTCTGACTCACAGCGACCCCATATGATGGAGTAGAACTTCCCCATAGGGTTTTTTAGCTGTAATCTTTACAAGAGCAGAACACCAGATCTTTCTCCCTTGGAGCCACTGGGCAGGTTCAAACCCTCAGCCTTTCAGTTAGCAGCCGAGCCCTTAACCCTTGCACCACCAGGGCTCCTGTGATACTCAATAAACAAACAGAATCAATGGAAAATATCGGTTGCCAAGACTAGGATGATATATGTTTAGGATGTGGTGGGCAATGTTAAACTTTGGTCTAAAACATTTCTTACTAGATTCGTACACTTACTGGTTGACTACACTGATATTTTGGTTTCAACATAAGAAATTCTTATTTCCCCGTATATTGGTGAAGACACCACTAATCTAAAGGTTTTAAACATTTTTGTATCATGAATCCCTCTAGCAATCTGATGAAATCTATATTCATAATTGAACGGAAAACTCCATTTCAGTTAGAGATTTGAAAAAATAAGAATGTAATTTTTCCCATCCATGTTTGCAGCTTCCCTAGGTATCATGGTACACAGACACGTGGTGAAGCAGCCCTGATAAAATCGATTTGAAGCATGTATGTTATGGCCACATACATTGAAAGCAATCTTCTTTTTTTCTAGCTCGATTTTTTTTTTAACCTACCAGATTGAGTGCATATATTCCTCCTGTCTTGCATATAATCCTCCTACTCATCCAAATATTTTGAAAATAAACAACATCCATAATTAACTAATTTTAAATAATGTTATGTGGTATTTTCTCCAGACTGATCACTCTAGGTAGATTACCCCTCTGCAGGCAAGAAGAAAGTCACTGCTCAAGACGTTAAGGTTGGAGCAACGAGCGCTCGAAACTTTATGTTTTCTCTGTGGCCTTCCCTTTATTTTCTCTTGATCAGCCACTGTTCCCTATATCTATAGCAATTCCCTAGTCTTTCCACCCTTAATAAAGTGCTTCAGCCATACATCTTAAACTGTAATCCTCAGTACACTCTTTCCGTCATGCATGTATCAATGTCTCGGTTTTTCTCTTCTTTCCCATTCACACGTGCTGGTTCCTTTATGAAACACTCTTTTTATCACAGAGTGAGAATTTGCTAAAAAATCTGAGAATCACTTGGAAAATTTTAGCTGTTTACTTTTGTCTCTGGAGAAGAAATTGCAGTTATCAATGATTTCATTCTACTTGGATCAATATCCATAGAAGCAGCAGTTGAGAAATAAAATGACATATTGCATTGGGCAAATCTGCTGCAAAAGACCCCCTTAAAGTATTAAAAAGCAAAGACGTCCCTTTGATGACTAAGGTGTATCTGACCCAAGCCCTGGTCTTTTTAATTGCCTCATATACCTGCTAAAGTTGGAAAATGAAAAAGAAAGAAAAAGAATTGATGCACTTGAGCTGTGGTGTTGGCAACAAATATTGAATATACCATGGAGTGCCAGAAGAACCAACAAATCAGTCTTGAAAGAACCAGAATGCTCCTTAGAAGCAAGGATGGTGAGACATTGTCTAGCTTACTTTGGACACATCATCAGGAAAGACCCATTGCTGGGGGACGTCATGCTTGGTAAAGCAGAGGGTCAGTGAAAACAAAGGAGACCCTCAATGAGATGGTTTGACACCGTGGCTACAACAATGAGCTCAAACAAACCAGCGATTGTGAGGATGGTGCAAGACCTGGTATACATAAGGTCATAATGAGTGGGAATTGCAGCTGACAACAACAGCAACCTTTGTCTTTGTTTGCCAGAAAATCCTAGGTAAATAACTACTCTTTGGCAAATGGAAAAAGAAGAACTGAAAGATTGTTGAAGATTATTTAAACTGTCCATAGACAAAAAAAAAAAAAAAAAAAAAATCTTTAAAATTCTTTTTTTCTCCAACTATTTTAAGGAGAAGATCATTTGAATAAAGAAATCATGGAATTCTTTGGTGGCTTCTTTCTTACAAAGGATACAAGTCTCACTGTTATATAACCTGTGTAGTCAAGGGGCATTTAACTAAGCTGTCTTGTTATCTAGCGCTGCTATAACAGAAATGCCACAAGTGGATGGCTTTAATAAACAAATTTACTTTCTCACAGTCTAGGAGGCTAGAAGTCCAAATTCAGGGTGTCAGCTCCAGAGGAAGGCTTTCTCTCTCTGTCAGCTCTGGAGGAAGGTACTTGTCATCACTCTTCCCCTGGTCTAGGAGCTTCTCAACACAGGGACCCTGGGTCCAAAGGATGCGCCCTTCTCCTGGCACTACGTTCTTGGTGGTATAAGATCCCCCTGTCTCTCTGCTCACTTATCCCTTTTGTATCTCAAAAGAGATTGACTCAAGATACAACCTAATCTTGTAGATTGAATCCTGCCTCACTAACATAACTGCCTCTAATCCTGTCTCATTAATACCTTAGAGGTAGCATTTACATCACATAGGAAAATCACATCAGATGACAAAACGGTGGACAATCACACAATACTGGGAATCATGGCCTAGCCAAGTTGACACACATTTTTGGGGGACACAATTCAGCCCATAACACTGATCCATTTCCTTAGATTGTATTCTTGTCTTTAGTCCTTTCGGAAATCATAGAGGAGCGGAAGCAAGAAACAGAGTGTGCCCTTTTATTATTTTTTTCCGTTTAAACTAAACCTTCTTCCAGTGATCCGTGTCTGTATTTTCCAAGAGCACAGCTTCAATTTCTACTTTGAAAAATGGCTCAGTCCATTTTGTCGACACACATTCTTCTCCGAAAGACGTTTAATTTGTTCTGACCTTTCTGGAAGGCATCACCAGCTGAGGTTCTGTCAGCAGCCTGAACGGAGTAAAATCCTGGAGCTTGCCATCAGGTTTGCCAAGGTGTCTTGGAGAACTGAGTAGATACCCGGCTTTCAGCGGATGAGAACACCGTCTGGGGTTCTCCATCCTGTGCCACTTTTCCAGGTCCTACACAGTGCTGACGCTCATCGCTTCATTAGCTGGGAGCAGCTGTCAGAACTGAGAGGCTGGCCAGAACCATAACCAAGAGTCTATTCTGGTAATGAGTTTTTTTTTTTTTTTAACTGCTTAAAACAACACACAGGGTCTGAGACAACTATCAAGTGAGAATCTGTGTGATGATCATAGTGGTTTGCACGGGAAGATCCACTGCTCAATTCCGTTCTCTATTCTGAACCTCTTCCTTAATGGTTTACAAAGCAGAGCCCTAGAGCGGATTATGTTCTTTAATATATTTTATCATATTTTGATTCATCCCCTGTTTTCCCTTCCCATTCACACTGATACTCTGATTATTACCTGAGAGGAGCCAGGGTCAAGCTACCCAGCACTGAGCCAAGACTTGGGAGGGGAGACTGAGCTAATGCACAAAAGAGACACTGAGGAAGTACTGGTTGCCACAGGAATCGTTCATTTTGAGAAACTGCTTCACATGATTCTCACCCACTGCCCTAGAGCTCAGTTAGATCTCTATCTAAGTGGAAAGACACCACTGCTGAACACAGTAAAATGAAATGCAGTGTAAAAATTTTTATCTCCTATTCATTTAGACCAACCAGTTGGCATTGGGTTGATTCCGGCATTTGATGAACCCCACGTGTGTCAGAGTAGAACTGTACTCCACAGGGTATTTAATGGCTGATTTTTCAGAAGCAGATTGCCAGGCCTTTCTTCTGAGGCTCCTCTGGATGGATTTGAACCTTCAACCTTTCAGTAAGTTGCCAAACGCTTAACCATTTGCACCACCCAGGTACTCCTCGTTTAGACCGGGGAGTTCAATATTTTTGTGCCATGAACCCCTTTGGGATTCCAGTGAAGTGTATGGACTCAGAATATTCCCTTATAACTCATTGTAATAATAAACAACAATAAACAGGGTGATAGAGGAAACCAACAATATTGAAATATCACTAGCAAAATATTAAAAAATGAATTTGTGCGATAGTCATGTGTGTGCTTCTTTATTAACCCATTAATGACAGATCTAATAACAACCAAAATTTCAATGTGGCAATGAGTTTCAATGGTATTTTAAGAAATTTGCAACGAATATAGTATGATATGAACTTGTGCATAATTTCTATGCAGAATAAAGTCATAAAAACCAAACCCACTGCTGTCGAGTTGATTCCGACTCAGAGCGACCCCATAGGGTTTCCAAGGCTATAAATCTCTAAGGAAGCAGACTGCCACATCTTTCTCCTGAGGAGTCACTGGTGGTTTTGAACCACCAACCTTTCAGTTAGCCGTCTATCACCTGAACCACTGTGCCAGGTGCTGCTAATACTACTGTGATTTTTTTGTCTACATTTATAATCAAAGGAAATATTATATTTCAGTTAGAGGTTAATGAAAATAAAGATGTTAATTTTTTCTCATCAAAGTTTACAAAGTTCTTGAATGTTATCCATGAACCTCTTGGAGGAGTCTGTGGCACTCTTCATTTAGATAGACCATTCTAAACAAATTGGGTAGATTTTACTATAAAGACAAGATGCCAGCGCTGTAAAGGGGCTGTGGAACCAGCTCTGAAAACCAGCTTCAAGTAAAATGTTACTGACAATCGGTTATCGATTAATGTCAATTGCTAAAGAAAACATTACTTGTTTATGCTGTCTTTGGCAAAATTTTTGGTTTCCTCGGTATCTCCGAAGTTTAGACTATGAGGGCGCCTCTTCTCTTTGGCTCTTACTGTTCTCCATTGTCAGTCCTTCCCCCTGGGCTACCTGCAGGCTCAGTCCAACTCAGGCCCTGAATCAAAGAGAAGCAGGCCCAGTGATACCCTACAGGCGTTCCCCCCAGCCCACCCCACTGGCCACTGCTTTGTATTACAGTTTCTCACTTCTATTCCTGTTTTCTACTGGAATTGGATTCTAGATTCTAGCCTTAAGCACCCATCCTTTCAGCCAGGATGTCCCAGTCCTTGCCCCAGAGACAAATTGCATCTCTGGTAACCCTTACAGTGACTCAGATGGAGTCTATCTCTCTTTATTTCTTTTAATTTATTTTTGTTGTTGTTGAAAATGTACACAGCAGAACATACACCAACTGAACAATTTCTACATGTACAATGTTTATGATTACATGCTTCAAGTTGTGCAACCATTCTCACCCTCCTTTTCCAAATTATTCCTCCCCCTTTAACATAAAATGATTCCCCCCAAGCTTCACATCTAACCTTTTGAGTTGCTGTTATCAATTTGATCCTATATAGGTAGGTCTTTAAAAGAGCATGATGCTCAAGGGAGACATTCTTTACTAATTAAGGTAAGCTATTGTTTGGTTTAAGGAAGACTTTAGGGGATATTTTTAGTTGGTTTAAGTTTTAAAGATAATCTCAGGGCAATGGTTTTAGGGGTTCATTCAGCTTCAATGGCTTCAGAAAGTCTGGATTGCGCAAGAATTTGAATGTTCTGCATTTTCCCCTTTTTGATCAGGATCCTTCTATAGACGCAGAAGGAGTATCTTGATTGAAAACTTGCAGGCTTATCTCACCCACCTCCTTAGATCAGACGTTAGTGCGGGCCCAAGTAAAATCAGAGAGTCCTAACATATTTGTCTATTGACAAGCCCTTGTTAGAGGAAGCCAGTCATTTCTTCGTCTGTCAGTTATCCTTCACTCCCACCACTTTCCATTCAGGAGTGTTGGTAACCTAGGAGCTTGCACTGCAGAACTGTGACTTTGGACAAGTCACTTACTTTCTCTAGCCTTCTGTAATGAAACAAAGTTAGAATTCACTAGAGACCCTCCAAGGTTCCACCTAGCTCCAAATTTTCTATGATAATGATTTAAATTTTCCCAACTGCCTACCTCATCAAGTTATGACCCTGGAATAGATATCAGAAATCCCAGTCATCACACACTCAAGCATCTTAATACAGGAAATGGAATGCAAAGAGAAGTGTGCAAGCACTCTATACTCAAGTATACAAAAAAAAAAAAAAAAATTAGTGCCAAAGGGAGAATTTTCTCAAGGGAAAACAAGTCATAAAACAGGAATAAGTCACAATAATAGTTGCCTACCTTCCCAAATAAATGTTTTTAAGTTAGCCATCTTGAACTTAGCCCACTACTGGGACTCAGATATGTATGAGCTTTTTGCCAGAATTACACTGGGGAGCAGAGACGTGTACGAGAGAGAGGAAAGAGAACCAGGTAGAGCAGGTTTGGCTTTATCCAGAGCCTTAGTAATCAAAGAGTAGTCTTCTCAGAAAAGCTGATGCTGCTCACTTGGATTCGTCTCCAGGTCCATGGCCCATTGCACTCATGCCTGAGCCTTATGGGAGGTGGTGTTGTTGGCCGCCATTGAGTTGGCCCCCAGCTCATGGCAAACCCACGTAAAATGGGAAAAAGTGCTGCTCAGTCCCTTTATTATCCCCATGATCAGTTGCAGTTCAGACCATTGAGATTCATAGGGTTTTCATTGGCTGATTGCCAGGCCTTTCTTCCTAGTCCTTCTTAGTCCGGAAGTGCCACTGAAACCTTTTCGGCATCATAGCAACATGCAATCTTCCACTGACAGACTGGTAATGGTTATGCATGAGGTGCATTTGCTGGGAATTGAACCCACATAGAAGGGGAGAATTCTACCACTGATCCACCACTACCCCTCTATGGGTACTAAGATTAGTTAAAATAAAAGGATTCTGTGGACATTGAGTTATTGTTCCAAACACTGTACACCATCTCTGTAATAGAATCATCCATCCATACCTTCTACCTGGTGACTTTGTGTGCTTCCCACTGGAGGATACAGATCATACTTCCCGGCCCCACTGGAGCATACCTCTCTGCCCCACTGAAGTTGGGCATGACCATGGGACATTCTTTGGCCCATAGGATATGCCAGTGTGCCAGTTCCAAGCCGTGGCTTTAAGTGTCACGGTAGGTTTCCAACAGCCCTCTCGAGTCTCTACTCTGCACCCTGAGAAGAGCACGCTCTGGGAGTTGTTGCTCCTTCCAAGCATGGGTACCATACTGAAGACACACAGAGCACACCTGGACGCAGCCTGGAGCGGAGGCTGGAGATCAGCTGATCCCAGGCAAGAACAGCCAAGGTCAACCAAATCACAACCAACCTACAGACCCATGAGCATGATGAAACTACTAAGATTTTGTGGGGGTCGGTGATGCATTATAGTAATGAAACCTAAGATGAGCTATTTACTTCTAACCCTGCAGGACACTGGAGACAAAAAGCACTTCTTTGGTGCCTTCCTTATTCAGTGTAACATGGAATTGGAAGGAGGCCTTTTTTTGCCTTGCAACAGAGCCCAGCACAGTATCTCTAGAAACGGTGGCGGACATTGTGGTCCTTGGCTGGATGACAAGACCAGGCAGATGTGATTGTTCAATAAAGATTATAGCAGTCCCCAGCATATGCCACACACCCACCAGAAGCTACACAATGACCAGCTGGCACGGAGATGTCTTGTGAACAGGGAGGGGAGTGGACCCAAGGGAAGGGAAAAACACATGGCTGATGAACAAATCTTGACAAACCTTGCCCCTGAGCATCATTAATCTTCCACTGCCATCAGAACATGGAGAAATACTTTGAGTAGACTCTGCAGGGAACTGAGGGGTCAAGAGCCAGCAAGACTGAAGTTACACTGAACAACAACAACGGTAACACACATGTCTAGCTCTGTGGCAGGCACTGGTCTAAGAACATTACATATACAAACACATTTAATTCTCATGACAAAATTTTAATGGAGACACTATCATCATCTCCATTTAGTAAAGGAGGAAACCAAGGCACAATATGGTTAAGAAATCTGCCTATACATACAACAGCTGTAAGTGGCAGCACTAGAATTAGATTCTGGAATGTCTCAATTCTAGAGTCCTTGCTCTTAATCTTGACGCTCTACTGTGTCTCCAGTTCACTGAAAATAGCCCCGGTAATGAGTCCTGGTGGCCAAGTGACACCCACCGTGGCTGCACCACTGATCACATTAAAAAACCGAAAAACCAAACCCACTGCTGTCGAGTGCATTCCAACTCATAGTGACTCTACAGGACAGAGTAAAACTGCCCCCAAAGGGTTTCCTAGGCCGTAATCTTTACCAAAGCATCTTTCTCCCAAAGAGCAGCTGGTGGGTTCGAACCTATGGCCTTTCAGTTAGCAGCTGAGCTTTAACCACTGCACCACCAGGGCTCCTGATTGACTTAAAGAAGTTGTAACTCCCTGAAAGCCTGTCTGCCTCTCTCCCTGAAATAGCCCAAAGAAGTACCTCCCATTTTGGCTTCCAAGAGTCAAATGTCACACACATCCCCAGTGGGCATTTAAATAATCTGAAACATTTCACTTCTAGCCTAAGCTTCTAATAAAATAAAGATAAATGGTTTCAGATGCTTGAAGCACCGCCAGGAAAATTGGTGGCTTGCATAATTTTCATCTAACAAATATTATTGGGTGTATACTATGTGCCAAATGAGCCCTCATGGCACAATGGTTAAGTGCTCAGCTGCTAACTGAAAGGTCGGCGATTCAAACCCACAGGCAGCTCCATGGAAGAGAAGATCTGGTCATCTGCTCCTGTAAAGATTACAGCCTCGGAGACCCTATGGGGCAGTTCTGCTCTGTGATATTGTTATGGATTAAACTATGTCCCCCCAAAAATGTGTGTGTCAATTTGGCTGGGCCATGATTCCTGGTATTGTGACATTTTCTTAAATGTTGTAAATCCTGCCTCTATGATGTTAATGAGGGAGGCTGAGTGGCAGTTGTGTTAGTAAGGCAGGACTCAATCTACAAGATTGGACTGTGTCCTGAGGCAATCTCTTGAGATATAAAAGAGAGAAGTGGGGGGTAGGGGAGAACCTCATACTACCAAGAAAGCTGTGCCAGGAGCGGAGCGCGTCCTTTGGACCTGGGGTCCCTGCGTGGAGAAGCTCCTAGTCTGGGGGAACACTGAAGAGAAGGCTGACAGAGAGAGAAAGCCTTCCCCTGGCGCTGATGCCCTGAGTTTAGACTTTTAGCCTACTTGACTGTGAGGAAATAAACCTCTTTGTTAAAGCCACCCACTTGTGGTATTTCTAGCATAGCAGCCCTAGATCACTAAGACACATATAGAGTCGCTATGAGTCAGAATCGACTTGATAGCACACAACAGTAATAACTGTGTGCCAAGTACTGTTCTAGGCACAGGAATTATAGACACAATAAAATAGAGTTCATGTCCTCATGGACTTACATTCTGGATGGGGGGTGGGGGAGTCAAAAAGTAATAAGTAAATAAATACATAATACTTCAGAAGATGAGAACCAAAGAAGAAAAATAAAGGAAAGGATATTGATGACCACAAGTAAAGGCAGGTGCAAGACAATCTTTTATTGTTTGACAAATTCCAAAGATAGATCAGAAAGGGTAAGTAATAAAATTCCATAGTTACATAATTAGCCTTAGTCACAATATTATATGAATTCAAATATTCCTCAGATCAGATCATGATCTCTAGAAAAGCCTATGTACAAGCAAAATCTAGTACCTATAGTGGGTTGTACTATGGCCCCCAAAAACGTGTGCCCAAGTCCTAACTTCTTGTACTGTGAATCTGACCTAATTTGGAAAAAGAGTTACATTTGCAGATGTAATTCAGTTAAGGATCTTTTTTTTTTTAAATTGTGTATGAAGTGAAAGTTTACAGAGTAAATTAGTTTCCCCATTCAATGGTTTAAGTGCTCCATGACATTGGTTTCGGTCCCCACAGCGTGTCAGCACTCTCCCCATTTCCTTATGTACTGATTTGCTACCCCTTCTGTCTTCTTGACTTTCCTTTCGGGCAAATGTTGCCCTTTTGATCGTGTATAATTGATTGTTCTAAGGAGTACGTTCTACTCGATGGTACCTAACAACAGCAACATTTGTGGTAACTTGCTATGGCAACATAAGAAACTAATACTCCCACTTACCCTATGTTAGAAGTCCTGGTGGCACAGTGGTTAAGAGCTCGACTGCTAACCAAAAGATAAGCGGTTCCAAATCCACCAGCCGCTCCTTGGAAACCCTATGGGGCAGTTCTACTCTGTCCTGTAGGGTAGCTATGAGTTGGAATCGACTCAACGGCAATGTTTGTTTGTTTGTTTGTTTGTTTTTTATCCTATGTTATGGCAAATGAATAAATTTGTCTTGGAAGAAGTACAGCCAGAACGCTCCTTAGAAGCAAGGATGGTGAGACTTCGTCTCACTGCTTTGGATGTGTTATCAGGAGGGATCAGTCCCTGGAGAAGGACATCATGCTTGGTAAAGTAGAGGGTCAGCGAAAAACAGGAAGATCCCCAACAAGATGGATTGACACAGTGGCTGCAACAACGGCTCAGGCATAACAATGATTGTGAGGATGTGCAGGATTGGAGAGTGTTTCTTTCTGTTGTACATAGGGTCTCTATGAGTTGGAACCAACTTGATGGCATCTAACAACAACATCCTATGCTATAGCAAATGACTCTAGACAGTGTTTACAGTTTATATTGTTAGGACTGTTTTAATTGGGTTCACTCAACTGAACTACTTGTCACAGTATTGAAAACAGTGTTGTCTCTGCTTATTACACTGACATTGTCTTTCTGCGAAGTGTTTTTTTCCTTGTGCTGTTACAACATTCATTAATTAGTGACAGACGTTTACTCAGGGTCACTTTATGCTCCATATTATCTGGTGCATCGTTAGTTTTGAAATTTTGTCAACCAGTGCTATGGACTGAACTGGATTTTCCAAAAAGGTATGTTGAAGTCCTAACCCACAATACCTGTGAGCATGACCTTGTTTGGAGATAGGGTCTTTGAAGATGTTATCAGTTAACATGAGGTCATACTGGAGTAGGGTAGACCCTAATCCCATTTGAGAGACGTTCTTATAAAGGAGGAGAAGAAACACAGAGAGACTTGTAGATGAAGACAGCAATGTGAAGATCTAGGCAGAGATTTCAAGTGATACAGCTACCAGCCAAGGAACACCAAGGATAGCCAGCTAGGAGGGAGTCATGGAGCAGGTTATCTCCCAAATCTCTCAGGAGGAACCAACATGGCCAACACCTGGATTTTGGACTCTTCGCCACGAGAACTGTGAGACAGTCTTTAAGAAACCAAATAAAAGCATAGATTGAGGAGTCCATGGTCACATTAGAATGAAATGAGGAGCAGTTTTAACAGCAGAGCAGGCAAATATAGGGTTACGAGGATAATTTAAAATACAGTATTAAAAAGGATGAACAACATTATCTAGAATTCTATCTTTAAAAGTAACAGTATGTCAAAATGTGGGTATAATGATTTCTATTCCAGATTTGGTAATAAATGTTTAAACAAATGGAAATGCTCTAAATGTTGAATGATAAGTACATCCTCTTGCCCCTCTTAGCATGTGAGGCAGCTCTCAAACATGACAGCGTGGCTCTACATTTGTTGTAATGGAAAGATGCTTGTGATCCACTGCCAAGTAAGAAATCAGAATAATGATGCCATTAAAAAGATGTCATGAGTACCTACTATGTGTAAATTCCTGTGCTCACCTCATTTGAACCCCTGTAACAAGCCCCTCCACCACCAGTCTGTTGGTTTGTCATACTGTGGTGGCTTGCAGGTGCTATGGTACTGGAAGCTATGCCACCAGTACTTCAAATACCAGCAGGATCACCCATAGTGAATTGGTTTCAGTGGAGCTACCAGACTAAGACAGACTAGGGAGAAAGGCCTGGTGATCTACTTCTGATAATTATGCCAGTGAAAATCCTATGGATCAGAATATTGTGCTAGAAGATGACCCACTTGGTTGGAAGGCACTCAAAATATGCAGTGACCGCAATAATGGACTCATGCCTACCAGCGATCATGAAGATGGCACAGGACCAGGCAATGATTCATTCTGTTGTGCATGAGGTCGCCATGAGTCAGAGCCTACTTGAAGGCAACTAATGAGCCCCTGGGCTGTACATATTGCTACCTAATTTCACGTGAGAAAACTGGACCTGTAAGTGGTTAGTTACATTGTGTAAAATCCCAGAACCAATAAGTAGCAAACCTGTGGATTGAACAGAGGTTTGTCTGGCTCTAAAACAAATGCTCTAAAACACTCTACAGAAAAGCATACAGAATATGATCTTATTTTCTAAAGACAAAATATATTCATAAATGATTTCATTAATTCTCAGATGCACTTTTGTTTTTATTTTTTATTGTACGTTAGATGAACGTTTATAGAACTAGTTTCTCATTAAATAGTAAAACTATTGTTTTATTGACATTGGTTGACAACCTTACGACATGTCACCACTCTCCCTTCTCGACCTTGGGTTCCCTGTTACCAGCTTTCCTGTCCCCTCCTGCCTTCTAGTCCTTGTCCCCGAGTTGTTGTGCCCCTTTAGTCTTGTTTTGTTTTACAAGCCTGTCTAATCTTTGGCTGAAGGGTGAACCTTGGGAATGACTTCATTACTGAGCTAAAAGGGTGTCCAGGGGGCCATACTCTGGGGTTTCTCCAGTCTCTGTCAGGCCAGTAAGTCTGGTCTTTTTTTGTGAGTTAGAATTTTGTTCTACATTTTTCTCCAGCTCTGTCCGGGACCCTCTATTGTGATCCCTGTCAGAGCAGTTAGTGGTGGTAGTTGGGCACCACCTAGTTGTACTCAGCTCCGTCTGCTGGAGGTCGTGGTAGATGTGGTCCATTAGTCCTTTGGACTGATCTTTCCCTTTTGCCTTTATTTTTCTTCATTCTCCCTTGCTCCCGAAGGAGTGAGACCAGTGGTGTATCTTAGATGGCCGCTCACTGCCTTTTAAGACCCCAGATGTTACTCACCAAAGTAGAATGTAGAACATTTTCTTTATAAACTGTGTTATGCCAGTTGAGCTAGACGTGCCCCGAGACCATGGTCCCTGCAGCCCAGCAATTCAGTCCCTCAGGGAGTTTGGATGTGTCTATGGAGCTTCCACGACCTTCCCTTGTACAAGTTGTGCTGGCTTCCCCAGTATTGTGTACTGTCTCACCCTTCACCAAAGATACCACTTATCTATTGTCTATTGAGTGTTTTTTCATCCCCATCCCTCCCCTCCCTCAAAACCATCAAAGATTGTTTCTTTTTGTGTACAAACCTTTTCATGAGTTCTTACAGTAGTGGTCTCATACAATATTTGTCCTTTTGTGATTGACTTATTTCACTCAGCATAATGCCCCCAGATTCATCCATAGTATGAGACACTTCGCAGATTCATCATTGTTCTGTATCATTGCATAATACTCCATTGTGTGTAGGTACCATAGTTTATCCATTCACCTGTTGATGGGCATCTAGGTTGTTTCCATCTTTTTGCCATTGTGAATAATGCTGCAATGAATATGGGGGTGCACATGTCTATTCGTGTGACAGCTCTTATTTCTCTAGGATATATTCCTAGGAGTGGGATTGCTAGATCATATGGTATTTCTATTTCTAGTTTTCTAAGAAAGCACCATATCATTTTCCAAAATGGTTGCACCATTTTTCACTTCCACTAGCAAAGCGTAAGAGTTCCAATCTCCCCACAGCCTCTCCAACATTTGTTATTTTCTGTTTTTTTATTTGTACCAGTAGTGCCGGGGTGAGATGGCATCTCACTGTGGTTTTGATCTGCATTTCTCTAACGGCTAGTAATCTTGAGCATGTCCTCATGTGTCTATTGGCCACTTGAATGTCTTCTTTGGTGATGTGTCTGTTCATTTTCTTTGCCCATTTTTTAATTGGATTATTTGTCTTTTTGTTTTAGAGGTGTTGGATTTTCTTGTAGACTTTAGAGATAAGACCTTTGTCTGATTTGTAATAGCCAAATTTTTTTTCCAAGTCTGTAGGTTCTCTTTTTACTCTTTTGGTGAAGTCTTCTGATGAGTGTGTTTAATTTTTAGAATATCCCACTTACCTAGCTAGCTTATCCTCTGGAATTTGTGTGTTGTTGGTTATGGTTTGCATCCTCTTAATGTGGTGTATTAGGGCCTCTAGCATTGATCCTATTTCTTCTTCTGTGAACTTTGTAGTTTTTGGCTTTATATTTAGGTCTTTGATCCATTTTGAATTAGTTTTTGTGTATGGTGTGAGATATGGATTGTGTTTCATTTTTTTTTGCAGATGGACATCCAGTTTTGCCAGCATCATTTGTTAAAAAGACTATCTTTTCCCCGTTCGATGGATTTTGGGCCCTTGTCGAAGATCAGGTGACTGTAGGAGGAAGGATTTACATCTGACTTCTCAATTCTGTTCCATTGGTCAATGTATCTGTCATTGTACCAGTACCAGGCTGTTTTGACTACCGTAGCTGTAGAGTAGGTTCTGAGGTCAGGTAGTGGGAGTCCTCCAACTTTATTCTTCTTCAGTAGTGCTTTACTTACCTGGGGCTTCTTTCCTTTCTATATAAAGTTAATGATTAGTCTCTTTAAAGAATGATGTTGGTATTTGGATTCAGATTGCATTGTATTTGTAAACCCCTTTGGGTAGAACTGTCATTTTCACAATGTTGAGTCTACCTATCCATGAGCATGGTATGTTTTTCCATTTTTGTAGATCTCTTTTGGTTTCTTAGTGTTTTGTAATTTTCTTTGTATAGGTCTTTTGCATCACTGGTTAGATTTATTCCTAAGTATTCTACTTTTTTAGGGGCTATTATAAATGGTACTGTTTTCCTGATTTCCTTTTCATTGTTCTCTTTATTGGTGTACAGGAATCTAACTGATTTTTGTATGTTTATCTTGTATCCTGCTACTTTGCTGAATCTATTAGTTCCAGTAGTTTTCTCATTTGAGTCTTCTGGGTTTTCCATGTATAGTATCATATCATCCACAAATCGGGACAGTTTAACTTCTTCATTACCAGTTTGGATACCCTTTATTTCTTTTTCTTGCCTTATTGCTCTAGCACAATGTTAAATAGGAGTGTTGATAAATGGCATCCTTGTCTTTTTCCTGTTCTCAGGGGGAATGCTTTCAGCCTCTCTCCATTAATAATGATGTTGGCAGTTCATTTTGCATAGACACCCTCTATTATGTTGAGAAATTTCCCTTCTATACCTATTTTGGTGAGAGTTTTTATCAGGAATGGGTGTTGGACTTTGTCATATGCCTTTTCTGTGTCTATTGAGAAGATCATGCAATTCTTTCATTTATGTGGTGGATTACATCGATCGATTTTCTAATGTTGAACCATCCTTGCATACCTGGTATGATTCCTACTTGGTCATGGTGTATTATTTCTTTGATATGATGCTGAATTCTATTGGCTAGAATTTTGTTGAGAATTTTTATTCCTATATTCATGAGAGATATTGGTCTGTAATTTTTTTTTGTGACGTCTTTGCCTGGTTTTGGTATCAGGGTTATACTGGCTTCATAGAGTGAATTCAGAAGTGTCGCTTCCTTTTCTATGTTCTGAAATACTTTGAGTAGTACTGGTATAAGCTCTTTCTCTGAATGCTTGGTAGAATTCTCCAGTAAAGCCATCCAGGCCAGGCAGGGCTTTTTTTTGTTGGAAGTTTTTTTTATTACCTTTTCAATCTCTTCTCTTGTTATGGGTCTGTTCAGATTTTCAACATCATTTTGTGTTAGTTTGTGTAGGTAGTGTGTTTCTAGAAATTTGTCCATTTCCTCTAGGTTTTCAAATTTGTTGGAATATAGTTTTTCATAATACTCTGTTATGATCCTTTTAATTTCAGTTAGGTCTGTTGTAATGTCCCCCATTTCATTTCTTATTTGGGTTATTTGCATCCTCTCCTGTTTTTTTTTTTTTTTTTTCTTTTGTCAGTTTGGCCAGTGGTTTGTCAATTTTGTTGATTCTTTCAAAGAACCAACTTTTGGTTTGTTGATTCTTTCTATTGTTTTTGTATTCTCTATTTCATTTATTTCAGCTCTGATCTTTATTATTTCCTTTCTTCTGGTGGCTGTGGGTTTTTTTTATTGTTCTCTATTTGTTCGAGTTATGTAGCTAATGTTTTGATTTTGTCCTTTTCTTCTTTTTTGATATGCGCATCTATTGCTATAAATTGTCCTCTGAGGACTGCCTTTGCTGTGTCCCTGAAGTTTTGGTATGGTGTGTTTTCATCCTCATTTGATTCTAGGAATTTTTTGATCCATCTCTGATTTCTTCTATTACCCAGTGATGTGTAAGCAGGGTGTTATTCAGTTTCCATGTAATTGATTTTTTTTTCCCTTGCTCTTCTTGCTGTGGTCAGAGAAGATACTTTGTATTATCTACATCTTTTGGATTTTGTTCAGGGTTACTCTATGGCCTAAGGTGTGGTCTATTCTCGAGAACACTCCATGTGCATTGGAAAAGAATGTGTACTTTACAGCTGTTGGGTGGAGTGTTCTATATATGTCTATGAGGTCAAGTCGTCTAATTGTACCCTTTAGCTCTTCTATATCTTTGCTGAGTTTCTTTCTAGATGTTTTGTCCTTTACTGAGAGTGGTGTGTTGAAGTCTCCTACTATTACTGTGGAACTGTTCTCTTTTCAGTGCTATTAGAGTTCATTTTATGCATTTTGGAGCCCTGTCATTGGGTGCGTAGATGTTTATTATGGTTATGTCTTCATGCTGGATTGTCCCTTTAATCATTATATAGTGCCCTTCTTTGTCTTTTATGGTGGATTTTGTTTTAAAGTCCATTTTATCTGAGATTAGTATTACCACTCCTGCTGTTTTTTTGGTAGCTGTTTGCTTGATATATTTTTTCCATCCTTTGATTTTTAATAAATTTATGTCTTTGTTTCTAAGGTGTGTCTCTTGTAGACAGCATATTGATGCATCCTGTTTTTTAATCCATTTTGTCACTCTCTGTCTCTTTATGGGTGTATTTAGACCATTTATGTTCAGTGTAATTATTGATAGGTGTGAGTTTATTGCTGTCATTTTGTAGTGCTTTTTTTTTGTGGTGCTGCTGTTTTCTTTTTTCCTCTTACTCTCCTGTGCTGAATTCCTTTTGTGTTTTTCTTTTTTCATTTCTTTTGTTTTTGTAGATTTTGTTTTTACTGAGACTTTGTTTTTCTTCTTTATTTTGATGAGTAGGTTTGTTAAGTTTCTTTGTGGTGACCTTGAAATTTACCCTTATCTTCCGAGGTTTGAATCAGTCCTTTAGTACTTGGTATCATCTTGCCTTCCTCTCCTTTAGAAAGTTCTATACCTACACCATTTATTCCTTCTTTTATTGTTCTGACTTTGTTGTCATTTACAGATAAACCTCTCTGGTTCCCTGTTGTAATTCTTCTGGTTTTGGCGAGTCCTTGAGAGTTCATTTCCTAGGTTGGTATCTTGATGGTACAATCTTGCATCCTAGATTCAAGCTGTGGTCTGATGTTGTCTGTTCTCAGACCGAAGGACTCCCTTTAATAATTCTTGTAAGTTTAAGTTTGGTTTGGTTTTTACACAGTCCCCTTAATTTCTGTTTATCTGGAAATGTCCTAATTTCACCATCATATATTAATGAGAGTTTTCCAGGATATATTATTCTTGGTTGGCAATTTCTTTCTTTCAAGGTTTTATATATGTCAGCCCATTGCCTTCTTGTCTGCATGGTTTCTGCTGAATAATCAGAGCTTAGTCTTATTGTTTCTCCTCTGTATGTGACTTTCATTTTTCTCGAACTGCTCTCAAGATTCTTTCACTGTCTTTGACTTTAGCGAGTGTGATTATGATATGCCTTGGTGAGTTTCTTTTGGGGTCTATCCTATATGGAGTTCATTAAGCTTCTTGGATGGTCAGCTTTTCATCGTTCATGATATTAGGGAAGTTTTCTGTCAGCAATTCTTCAATGATCCTTTCTGTGTTTTTAATTTTCTCCCCGTTCTGGAACTCCAATCACTCAGAAATTTTTGCTTTTGAGTGTATCCCACATAATTCTCAGTGTTCATTTTTCTTTGCTCTTTTTACTGTTTTTTCCTCAAACAGAGTTATAGCCAAGTGTTTGTCTTCAATTTCGCTGATCCTGTCTTCCATCATTTCAAACCTGCTCCTCAGCCTTTCTATGACACTGTCCGTTTCTGAAATCTTGTTATCTTTTGGATTTCTAATTTTTGTTTTTGTATAATTTCTAGTTGTGAATTTATTTTGGTGTTTTGTCCCTGTATTATTTTCCTGAATTCTCCCATTTTTTGGTCTGATTTTCCATGAATTTGTCTATTTTTTCCTCATTTTTGTCTACTTTTTGCTTCACTCTTGGACAACTCTGCATATTAGGGATCTGAATTCCCTGTCTGGTAATTCTAGTGCCTTTTCTTCTACCGGAAAGTCATCTGGTATTTTATTTTGGATGCCTACTGGATCCATCCTGTCCAGTTTTTTAATATGTTTTCATATTGTCTGCTGTCTTCAGGACATTCAGTAGTTATTTTCATCATTTATTGATTATAGATTTTTTTGTTTTGTCCTGCTTTTTTGTTTTATTTGGTTGTATCTGAGCAGGTGGGCTGCATTCTTTGTTGTTTGCTCATCTGTGGACACGATATTTTTCACCTCCTTTTCCAATGGGCAGGGCCAGTCACTCAGCTATGGTACAGCAGGGCAAATCTAGTAGGGATGGGTTTTTTGTGCCACATACTGGGGCCAACAAGGTGAGCCAGTGGTGAGTTCAGGGCAGGTTCCAGTAGGTCATGCCTGTGCTGCTTGGGAGCCCAGTGGTTGTGATGCGTGGAGCTAGGTTGGGTATGGAAAAGAAGAGAGGAGAGAGAAACAGGAGCAAAAAAAAAAAAAAAGTGCTGAGGGAGCTTGCCATTGGAGTGAAAGACAAGAAACCAAGGAATGAAGAAAAACAAAAATAAATAAATAATCTTTTAAAAAAAGTCCCCAGGACCATCATCATGGCTGGGCAGACTGTGGAAGTGGCTCCCAAGCCACACAGTACAGCCTGGCTAGAAGAGGTGGAGATGATACACAATGTCAGGTATTCAGGAGACAGGAAAAGAAGGTAAATAGAAAGAGACGAGAAACCAAGAAGTGAATAAAAAGAAAGAGAAAACAAACCAAAAAAAGAAGAAAAAAAGCTCCTAGAGATCCCACCAGTGTGGTAGCATGGACTGGGGAAGCTGTTCTGCAGCTGAGTGGTACTTTCACAGCCTGTCAAGAGGAAGCAAAGATGGCACACGGAGTCAGGTGATTCACAGAAAGGAGAGGGAGGAGGTGAGGGGCAGGGAAAAAATCAAGAGGCCTAGAAAAGCAACACCAGCAACAAAGAAATGGCAGTGAAGAAGCTGGCCAGTGTGGATGGGGCAAATCTGTGAGGCACAGAACCTGCACCTCCTGTGCCGTGGTCGTGGCCCACTGGGAACCTGTGGATCGGCCAGCCAGGAAGCCAGGAATCAGCCCTCCGGGAAGCAGCGAATCAACCCTCTAGGAAGCTGGGAATCAGCTCGCTGGGAAGCAGTGAATCTGTCCACTGTGAAGCAGTAAAGGCCCAGCAGGGGGAGGCAGGGTGGGAGGTGGGAAAGTGTGTCTCGCTGGTTACCAGGTGCTCTGTCTCCTGCTAGGAGCTCCATGAAGCTGTTTTCCCTTACTTACTGTCCACCGATCTCTGATAGAAGTCCAAGATGGCATATCCATGCTGCCTTAGCTGAGAGGGAACCTCCGCACATATCTCTCTTTGCTGTCTGTTCCTGTCAGTTTCTTACTCCATTCAGTGCTTGGCTGAGTTCTTTGTCTCTTCGTTTGACACTTAGGGTTCCAGGATTGACTTCTGTCTTTGTTTTACTTAGTTTTTCGGGTCTTTGTTATGGAAGAACAGCATGGTGTTTCTGTCTATAGTGCTATGTTGGCTCCACCTCCCAGGTACATATTTTATTTTTTTATGATCTGGTTGCATCTTACAATCAATCGTGTCTTACAATTGCTGACAGTCTGGAGTAAAGAAGTTTAGTTCTTCCAGAGAGGATTTGGAATTGTTTCTGCCAGTTTTTTAATTAAATTAATTCTCTTCTTTAGAAATTTTGAACCACACGGGAGCTTTGAAAACAGACCA
This sequence comes from Dugong dugon, assembly GCA_030035585.1. Lineage (NCBI taxonomy): Eukaryota > Metazoa > Chordata > Mammalia > Sirenia > Dugongidae > Dugong > Dugong dugon. The sequence goes on from CM057460.1 coordinate 19,128,200, forward strand.
TAACCCTGCATAAGTACCAGCTTGTGATTCAAGTTCTCAAAGGAGAATGTTGCCTCTCTCCACTCAGCACTAAATTAAGAATAAAAGTTTCCTTCTGTTTCCTCTTGTTGTTGAGTGTAGACCTTGGTATCTCATATTTTTTTGGGGTTGGATCCCATTAGACCCCCATCTTGGTTGTTTTTTATCTTTCTTGGTAGTACATCTTATAGTCAATGACTTTGTAGATTCGATCAAGTATAGTACATACATCACAATGTTAACAGGGATCATCTATTGTGAGTAGTTAATTCTTTCTGCTTATTTTATTTCCAAAGTTTTCTGTAAAAAAAAAAAAAAAAAAATGAGAATGAAGCCCAAAACAGATCATTGAATTTGATAATTAGGTCATCAGTAACCTTGACAGGGATAGTTTTGGGAGGATGAAACCTTGGCAAGAATAGTTTTGGGAGTATGGGGTTAGAGGGCACATTGAAATGGGTCAAGGAATGAATGGGAGTGTAGAAAGTGGATTGGGAGTGGAACACTCTCTCGTGAAGGCAGGCAGCAAAAGACAGGAGAGAAACAGAATAGTAATTTGAAAGCAAGGAGAGTAAAAATTAAAGATTTTTTCAATAGGGAACAATTTTGTAATTTTATAGTCAGAAGAGCCGAGAGATGAGAAGAGAGATGAAGGAAGTACTGATGATGGAGGAAAGGGAGGGTATGGTGCAAGTTGTGGTAGCAAAGAATCTGGCACCCAGATGGAGAAGTTGGTGGATATCTCTTCCTCCAAGACAGGGATAGTTTTAATTCTAAAGTAGAAAAGAGGGAAGGTATAGAATATTTGTCTAATAGGCCACCTTCTCTTTGGTAAAATGTCGCATCATCAGCTGAGGGATGAGTGAAGGTGGAGAGGTGGTATGGGTTGGGGGCCATGCCAAAGATCAGAGATGCAAAAAGGACTGTGGACCAATATTGTGGGTCTTTCCAAGTTACCCTTTCTTGTTTCAATATTTAACTTCCATTCCTAAAAGACTTAGTCATCAAAGTGGTATAAGAGTAAAGTGAGTCTGACCCAATCGCTTCATACGCATGCAAAAGCTGGATAGTGAAAAAAGATGACAGAAGAAGAACTGATGCATTCAAATTGTAGCATTAGCAAAGAATATTGACTGTATCATGGACTACCAAGAGAACAAATCAGTCTTAGAAGAAATATAACCAGAATATTCCTTAGAAGCGAGGATGTCAAGACTTTAGCTGGCTTGCTTTTGACATGTCATCAGAAAAGACCCATAGCTAGAAAGGGACATCATGGTTAGCAAAGTAGAGGGTCAGAGAAAATGAGGGAAACCCTCAATGAGATGGGTTGACACAATAGCCACAACAATGGACTCAAACATACCAACAATCATGAAGATGGTATAGGACTGGGTAATTTTTCATTCTATTATACATAAGGTCACCATGAGTTGGAGCAGAATCGACAGCAACTAACAGCAACCTAAAACATTAGGAGTTAGGTGAGGCTGCTGGCAGAGGTGTGAGCTTTTCTCTAGGAGTGTTTGCAACCAAGGAGCAAGAACTGAGAAATGGCATAGTGGTCTTTCTCTAGGGATGGAAGTTGGCAGGTCAGGTATGGAGAAAAGAACAAGGGAATAAGGGCCAGGTGAAGCGGCTGTTCAAGTAACCATGGAGCCTCTCAGTAAATGTGGAAGACACAGAAATTCTTGGTTCATGCAATCCTTACAAGATGCCCATCAGACATTACCACGTCCATTTTGCAGATGAGGGACCTGAGACCCAGAAAAATTAAATTATTTTCCCCAGGTTACCCAGTCAAGTAAGTGATGTAGCTAGGATTTTAACCCAAGTCCTATGCATAGTAGCAGAGTCTAAGTGCTCAGTACGAGATACAAACCCGAGGGCTGCAAGAGACATGCAGTTGGCCCAGGCTGCATCAATTCTGAAGGCCACTCTAAGGATTGATGGGTGTTCCAGTCTGGATGACACCAAGAACCTTCAGTGACTTTAGCTGAAGCCTCCTGCTAAATTCTGCTACTCAGGCAGCACCTGGCACAGTGGGATACTAGTTGCCATGGAAGTTAAAATATTGCATTAAGAAGGGCAGTAGGTCTTTGAAAAGGTAACAGGTAGACTTCTGGCATTAAGAAGTCAGCAACTTCCAGACTTAAACGAAACACTATTAAGCATCACTCCTGTGTGATCCATTCATGGATGCTACAGGAAATCAAACATGTCTTCTGTTTTGGTTTTTGTTTTGTTTCATTTTGTGTTTGGTAAGTTATACTCTAGTCAGCTTATAGCATGGGCTGTATCCTTATCTTTTATCACACCAGTTATTACCTGACAGCAAGAGACTTTTATTTAAAAATATATGGCTTTTATAAAGCACCATAATAAAACAGTCGTACGAAAAACAACACTGCACACCTGTGCATTTTGCAGATGAGGGACCTGAGACTCAGAAAAATTAAATAGTTTTCCCCAAGTCACCCAGCCAAGTAAGTGATGAAGCCAGGACTTTAACCCAAGTCTCATGCATAGTAGCAGAGGCTAAGTACTCAGTATGAGAAACAAGCCCGAGGCTGCAACAGACACGCGGTTGGGCCAGACTGCATCAGTTCTGAAGGCCACTCTAAGGATTCATAGGTACTCTGATCTGAATGGCACAAAGAACCTTGTAAAAGATCAAGCAATTGTTTCTTCTTGGGGGAAGAATCCTACAATCTCCTGTCACGTCTAGCTCTAGTCTCTTGGGTACTGCAGAAGAGCTTCATGGTTTGTCCTGGAATATGGTGCCATTCTTTAGAATGATGGTATTGAACACTAAACTCTGACAATTCCACAGTCATTCCTCCGCTCAGTAGATTGGAGAGTAGACACACAGGCAGCTTGTTAAATGGTCGTTGCTTCACTTTCTTCTCCTTCACTCGGCAGAATGTTTTACTCTGCCCCTGCCCTCCGTCTAAATCAGTCTTGGTTTCATTCCACACAAGTCACACTCTCAAAATGGCTAACATGTATTTATGGGGCTATAATGGGGGAACCCAGTTATAATGGTGACATGCTGTGAGGCCTGCATTTCAGCTTAGTGGGAAACTCTTTCTCAAAGACACTATCATGAAAAATCAATTTTGTTGAAGTTGTTTTATATTTGGAATGCAGCAGACATTTTACCTCTTGATCTCAGTATTCTCATGCCATTAGACTAGAAGTGGTAAATGGTCGTATCGTAAAAAAATACAAGAACGGCCCTAAGTTTAAAATAAATGAACAGTTCACTGTGGCTGGTTTTACACAATTCCCACTCATTTGCTTGAGACTTGCAGCAGGAAGATCAACTCCCATTTTCAACTATGACAAAAATTAAAGCACTCAATGATATAGAAACAGTTTATTACACAAGATCAGAAAGTTTAAGATCCATTTCTACAATATGCCTGAATTATAGATTTTTATTTAAACTGCCAAGTTCATCCTAAAAGTTAGAAGTGGGAAATAAGTTGCAGAAATAGGGATTCTTTCTCCAGCTCTCCCACAAGTACACTGTGTTGAGTGCAAACAGCCCCTTTATTTCTCTGGTTTCAATGTTCCTCCATTTGCCTTGATGTTATTGTCCCCTAGAAGGGAGAGCCACCACTCATCAGTCAGTTTGTTATACTGTGCTGGCTTATGTGTTGCTACGATGCTTGAAGCTATGCCACAGGTATTTCAAATATCAGCAGGGTCACCATGTTGGACAGGTTCTAGCAGAGCTTCCAGACTAAGACAGACTAGTAAGAAGGTGATTTACATCCACAAATTAGCCAATGAAAATCCTATGGGTCACAACAGAATATTATCTGATATAGCACTGGGAGATGAGTCCCTAGCTTGGAAGCCACTCAAAATACACAATGGCTACAAAAATGAACTCAAGCATTTCAACAATCACGAAGATGGCACAGGACTGGACAATGTTCTGTTCTGTTGAATATGGGGTCACAATGAGTCAGAGCCAACTCCATGGCAACTAACAACAAACAACTAGGTGGGAGACCCCAACCTCTTCCCATACCTGGACCACATCTTCTGTGGTCAGTTTTTCCTTCTATTCCTTGCACGTCCTCTAGCGCTGGTTAGGGCTCAGCCACATCTCATGACAGACAGCTCTCAGAGTGTGTCTGTCCAGACTCCATATGACACTGCCAGCCCATCCCCCTCCAGTTCTGTCTCCCTTATCTCTCCATGGGCCTCCAACTAGAAGAGGGTGTGATGTTTAGGCTTTTACTCCATCTCTGAGGGTCACCTCCTGCCTGGGCTCCTGTCTCTGTCCCTGTGTTTTCTCTGGTCCCCAGAGGTTTCCTGCCCCCTGGCTCTCTCCCCCTTTACTTCTTTGTTGTTGCCTTAACAGCTTAACAGCGCTTATCTCAGTGTGGAATTAAATCATTTTTAAACTAGTTTACTTGCCATAATCTGCATTCTCCCCTTTCTCTTAGCAGACTGTGAAGCCCATGAGAGCAGAGACCTCATCTACTTTGCTTCTCCTTAGATTCCCAAAGCCTGGAACAGTGCCTGACAATAGATGGAGCATAGTTGTTGAATTCCTCACGTGTCTGTCAGTTTGTCGTACTGTGGGGACTTGCGTGTTGCTGTGATACCGGAAGCTATGCCACCGGTATTCAAACACCAGCAGGGTCACCCATGGCAGACAGGTTTCAGCTGAGCTTCCAGAGTAAGACAGACTAGGAAGAATGACCCAGCAGTCTACCTCTGAAAGGATAGCCAGTGAAAACTTTATAAATAGCATTGGAACATTGTCTGATATAGTGCCAGAAGATGAGCTCCCCCAAGGTTGGAAGGCGCTGAAAAGACGACTAGGGAAGAACTGCCTTCTCTTCTCAAAGTAGAGTCAACCTTAATGACATGGATAGAGTCAAGCTTTTGGGACCTTCATTTGCTGATGTGCCATGACCCAAAATGAGAAGAAACAGCTGCAAGCATCCATTAATAATCAGAACATGGAATGTATGAAGTATGAATCTAGAAAAATTAGAAATCATCAAAAATGAAATGGAATGTGTAAACATCGATATCCTAGGCATTAGTGAGCTGAAATGGATTGGTATTGGCCATTTTGAATTGGACAGTCATATGGTCTATTATGCTGGGAATGCCAGCTTTAAGAGGAATGGCATTGCATTCATCATCAAAAAGAACATTTCAAGATCTATCCTGAAGGACAAGGCTGTCAGTGATAGGAGGGTATCCGTATGCCTACAAGGAAAACCAGTTAATATGACTATTACTCAAATTTACACACCAACCACCAGACAAAAGATGAAGAAAGTGAAGAGTTTTACCAACTTCTACAGTCTGAAATTGATCAAACATGCAATCAGGATGCATTGATAATTACTGGTGGTTGGAATGCGACAGTTGGAGACAAAGAAGAAGGACTGGTAGTTGGAAAATGTGGCCGTGGTGATAGAAACAATGTTGGAGATTGCATGACAGTATTTTGCAAGACCAATGACCTTTTCATTGCCAATGCCTTTTTTTCAACTACATAAACAGCGACTATACACGTGGACCTCACCAGATGGAATACACAGGAATCAAATTGACTACATTTGTGCAAAGAGACAATAGAAAAATCTCAGTATTCTCAGTCAGAACAAGGCCAGTGGCTGACTGCAGAAGAAACCATCAATTGTTTATATGCAAGTTCAGGTTAAAACTGAAGAAAATCAGAACAAGTTCATGAGAGCCAAAGTACAACATTGAGTATATCCCACCTGAATTTAGAGACCATCACAAGAATAGATTTGATGCACTGAACACTAATGATCGAAGACTAGATGAATTGAGAATGACATCAAGGACATCATACATGAAGAAAGCAAGCGGTCATTAAAAAGACAGGAAAGAAAGAAAGAGTCTCAGAAGAGACTCTGAAATTTGCTCTTGAATATCAAGTAGCTAAAGCAAAAGGAAGAAACAATGAAGTCAAAGAGATGAACGAGAAGACAAAGTAAAGTATTATAATGAAATGTGCAAATACCTGGAGATAGAAAGCCAAAAGGAAAGAACATGTTCAGCATTTCTCAAGCTGAAAGAAATGAAGAAAAAATTCAAGCCTCAAGTTGCAATACTGAAGGATTCTACGGGGAAAATATTAAATGACACAGGAAGCATCAAAAAAAGATGGAAGGAACACACAGAGTCACTATACCAAAAAGAATTGGTGGATGTTCAACCACATCAGGAGGTAGCATATGATCAGGAAGCGATGGTACTGAAAGAAGAAGTTCAAGCTGCACCGAAGGCATTGGCAAAAACAAGGCTCTAGGAATTGGCGGAATACCAACTGAGATGTTTCAACAAATGGATGCAGCGCTGGAAGTGATCACTCCTCTATGCCAAGAAATTTAGAAGACAACTACCTGGCCAACCAACTAGAAGACATCCATATTTATGCCTATTCCCAAGAAGGGTGATCCAACTGAATGTGGAAATTATCAAACAATATCATTAATATCGCAGGCAAGTAAAATTTTGCTGAAGATCATTCAAAAGTAGCTGCAGCAATACATTGACAGAGAACTGCCAGAAATTAAAGCCAGATTCAGAAGAGGACATTGAACCAGGGATATCATTGATGATGTCAGATGGATCCTGGCTGAAAGCAGAGAATACCAGAAAGATGTTTACCTGTGTTTTATTGACTATGCAAAGGCATTGGACTGTGTGGATCAGAACAAATTATGGATAACATTGCTAAGAATGGGAATTCCAGAACACTTAATTGTGCTCATGAGGAACCTGTGCATAGATCAAGAGACGATCATTTGAATAGAGCAAAGGGATACTGCGTGGTTTAAAGTAAGGAAAAGGTTGTATCTTTCACCATACCTATTGAATCTGTATGCTGAGCAAATAATCTGAGAAGCCGGACTATATGAAGAACACAGCATCAGGATTGGAGGAAGACTGATTAACAACCTGCGTTATGCAGATGACACAACCTTCCTTGCTGAAAGTGAAGAGGATTTGAAGCACTTACTGATGAAGATCAAACACCACAGCCTTCAGTATGGATTACACCACCACATAAAGAAAACAGAAATACTTACAACTGGACCAATAAGCAACAACTTGATAAACAGAGAAAAGACTGAAGTTGTCAAGGATTTCATTTTACTTGGATCCACAATCAATATCTATGGAAGCAGCAGTCAAGAAATTAAAAGATACATTGCATACGGCAAATCTACTGTAAGACTTCTTTAAAGTGTTGAAAAGCAAACACTGTTACCTTGAAGACTAAGGTGTACCTGACCTAAGTCATGATGTTTCAATCATCTCCTATGCTGTGAAAGCTGGACAATGAATAAGGAAGACTGAAGAAATGACACCTTTGAATTGTGGTGTTGGCAAAGAATATTGAATATACCCATGGATTGCCAAAAGAAGGAACAAATCTCTCTTGGAAGAAGTACAACAGAATGCTCCTTAGAAGCAAGGATGGCGAGACTATGTCTCACATACTTTGGACATGTTATCAGGAGGGATGAGTCCCTGGAGAAGGACATCATACTTGGTAAAGTAGAGGGTCAGTGAAAAAGAGGAAAACCCTCAATGAGATGGACTGACACAGTGGTTGCAATAATGGGGTGAACCATAGTAAGGATTGTGAGGATGGTGCAGGACCAAGCACTGTTTTATTCTGTTGTACATACGGTCTCTATGACTCGGAACCGACCTGATGGCACCTAACAACAACAGTTGTTGAATGAATGAATGATCTGCCTCATGGCCATTAGTCTAAACCTTCTTTGAGGAGTGCAGCTGATGAAACAAGAACACATATTTTCAAAGCAACTTATTTTAAAAGGGTAATACCCACGCATAAGTTCCAGGACGTTTCCTTTAAAGCACTAATTTGTTATTTCAAGTCTCCTCTCTACATGAAAATGTCCAGTTCTCCTTTAGGGATCACTTTATAATGATTTGCTTAGATTTGGGGTCATAAGAGTTGCTCATATCAGTGACTTCCCAAGAACAGCGATCATATCATGAATATTGTAAGTCATATAATTTTTTGAGTATGGCTTTGAAGATGAGAAAACATTCCTTACATTTTATTTATGGAAAATATTTATGGAACACCTACTATGTGTCAGGTACTAGGCTAAGCACCAAAGATAAAATGGCATGGCAAAATAGGCAGAATGTAAGCTCCAGTATTGTCTGTGCCAGCTTTTTCCAAAGAATGTTCTGAGCAACATCCAAAAGATGCTCCTTGTTAAGAAGTTAAAGTCTTCCCTAGTCAGATAGGTTTGAGAAATACTGCAGACTAGACCCCATGATGAAGATTCATTATGCAGGCGAGCATGGAAGAGGCTTTTTTGAGAAGTTGTATCACTTAAAAGCAATCTTAATCCAGAATTTTCCAAATTCATATTTAATTATGGAAGTCCTATTAACATCCCTCAGAACTACTGCTTGGCAAAGTATTCCTTGGAAAAGGCTCTTCTAACTAGCTCAATTGTAAACAAGTATATACCAGTGATGGGAGCAACTGGTTATTTGAGAAACTTGAGTTTCTCCAGTTGCAACTCAGAGAACATTACTGAGGATTCTGAAGAGCCACCATGAGGTCAATGGGACAAACTTTTGTAGCATTTATATCTTTCCACATTTTGTTTGGATTTTATCATACAGTTGGTAATCGACTTACAATATTTAATCATCTCCGCTTGCCTCTTATCAGAAGTGGCACTCATCATTTCATTAATTCCAATAAAGGGTTTCTGTTGCAATTGTATGTATTATTGTAGCATACAAGAGTACACAAAGAATGTGATTAACCAGGCCTTAGTTGATACTCCAGTGGTTTAAGAGATTGAAAAACCTACTATTTTCAGCCATTATCGTAACAGTTAATGTTTGTTGAGTTCTTACCATGTACTATCCTCTTTACCTGAATTATCTTTTTTAATCCTAAAAACATCCCTATGAATCAGCTGTTAACATTACTTCCAACTGACTTGGAGAAAGTAGAATACAGCCTGTGTGTGTGTGTGTGTGTGTGTGTGTGTGTGTGTGTGTGTGCGTGTGCACGTAGGAGAGTGATCTAAATTCAAATCCAAGTAATCTGACCCAGAGCCTGCTTAATCTTATACTAAGCATGTAAATCATCCCTGGGGATTTACGCTGTTCAATACGGTAGCCACAAACCCCATATAGCTATTGAGCACTTGTACAAATTGAGGTATACTAGAAGTGTCAAATACTCACTAGATTGCAAAAGTACAATATGAAAAAAAGGGTGTAAAAATATCTCGTTAATAATTTTTATATTGATTCCATGTTTAAATGATATTTTGTCTATGTTAGCTTAAATAGAATGAATATATTACTAAAATTAATTTCACCTGTTTTCATTATTAACATGGTTACTAAGAAAAATTTAAATTACTTATAGGGCTCAAATAATATTTCTATAGGATACCCATCCATGCATTCATTCAACAAATTTTTATCAAGTGCTTGTTAAGTGGTTAATATTGTTGAAAATGCTGGGGATATAAGGGCGAAAAACAAAAAAAAAAAGGAAAAACATCTTCACTCAAGGAGCTGATATTTTAGTTGTTGTTGTTGTTGTTAGGTGCTGTCGAATCAGTTCTGACTCATAGCAACCCTATGTACAAAAGAACAAAACACTGCCTGGTCCTGCACCATCCCCATAATCACTGCTGTGCTTGAGTCCATCATTGCAGCCACTGTGTCAATCCATCAATCACTGAGGGTCTTCCTCTTTTTGCTGACCCTCTACTTTAACAGGCATGAAGTCCTCCTCCAGGGACTGATCCATCCTGATAATATGTCCAAAGCATCTAAGACATAGTCCTGCCATCCTTGCTTCTAAGGAACATCCTGGTTGTGTCTCTTTCAAGACAGATTTGTTTGTTCTTTTGGCAGTCCATGGTATATTCAATATTCTTCTCCAATACCATAATTCAAAGGTGTCAATTCTTCTTCAGTCTTCCCTTATTCATTGTCCAGCTTTCACATGCATAGGAGGTGATTAGAAACACCATGGCTTGGGTCAGGAGCACCTTAGTCTTCAAGGTGACATCTTTGCTTTTTAATGCATTAAAGAGGTCTTTTGCAGCAGATTTGCCCAATGCAATGCGTTGTTTTATTTCTTGACTGCTGCTTTCATTTTAGTTGGAGAGACCAAAAAATAAGCAAGGTGAATGAGTGAAATAAATAGCATGTAAGATAATATTAAGGGTTAAGGAAAGAAAAGAAAGTTAGGCAAAAGGAATACGAAGTAGTGGGGTCTGGAGGGTGTAGATGGTAAACGAAGGAACTGAAGTAGCAAGTCAGGTATATCTCTGAAGGAAGCACGATGCAAGGAAGAGAGAATAGTAAGTGTAAAGGCACTGGGGCAGGAGAATAACTAGCTTCTTGGAAGAACAGAGTGGAGGCTAGTGTAGCTAGAGGCAAGTGAACTAGGGAGATGGAGGAAATGGACGGTAAGTCAGAAAGGAGATGGAGGGGCGCCGTGGATGTCACAGTGAGTTTTTTACTCTGATATGAGAAGCCTTGGTATGATTTTTAACAAAGAAGTGACATGATCTGCTCTACATTTTAACAGGTTCACTCTAGCTGCCCTGTTGACAATAGACTCTAAAGTGGGCAAGAATGATGAGGTTCTTGCTCAATCCAAGTAAGAGATGATGGTGGCAGTAGGTCGGTAAGAAGTGATCAGATTCTCTATGTAATCTACAGGTAGAGCCACCAGGCTTTGTCAGTGGATCAGACTCAGGTTGTGACACTCTAAGATCTGTAACCTTAGTACCTGAAACGATGCAGTTAATACTGACTGAAATCAGGAAGGCTATAGGAGGAGCAACTGGGCAGGGTGGGGGACACTTCTGGAATATTTAAGCCTCTCTGAATAGAGGGTAGGGGATTTGGACACCTTGCATAGGATGGAATGAGAAGTGAGAATACTTGCCCTCTGACCATGATGGTGCTAAACAGGACCAGTGGGTGATTTTCCTAAGCGCAGGGTGGCAGTGTAGGCATATCAGGAGATCAGTTTGGGACAAGTTAAGAAATATATTACATATTGTCATGGTTTGAATTATGTCCCCCAAAAAATGTGTGCATCAATTTGACTGGGCCATGATTCCCAGAACTGTGTGTTGGCCTCCATTTTGTGATTGTAATTTTATGCTAAAGAGGATTAGGGTGGGATTGTAACACCACCCTTACCCAGGTCACTTTCCTGATCCAATGTAAAGGGAGTTTCCCTAGGGTGTGGCCTGCACCACCTTTTACCTTACAAGAGATAAAAGGAAAGGGAAGCAAGCCAAGAATCGGGACCTCATACCACCAAGAAAGCAGTGCCAGGAGCAGAGCATGTCCTTTGGACCTGGGGTCCCTGTGAAGAGAAGCTCCTAGTCCAGGGGAACATTGATGAGAAGGCCGACAGAGAGAGAAAGACTTTCTCTGGAGCTGACACCGTGAATTTGGACTTTTAGCCTACTTTACTGTGAAGAAATAAATTTCTCTTTGTTAAAGCCATCCACTCATGGTATTTCTGTTGTAGCAGCACTAGATGACTAAGACAGATATTCAGATGAAGAGTCAAGTAGACAGCTGGATTTATAAGTCCGGAGATCAGGGAAGAGGTCTTTACTGAAGATACAAATTCAGGTGACATCAGTGTATGGATAGATCACATGTCCTTTACATGGGTAAACCTGGGAACTCAGAGGGTCCGTGAACAGATGAGGAAATAAATTACATCTTCATTTTTATTAATCTCTAACGGAAATTTAGCACTTTCTTCTTTTGTGAAAGTAGGAACAAATCCCGTTATATTAAAAGAGTCTGTGACTTTGGCACCAATAGAAATCACAGACATTTTCTTCCTTTTTATTTTTTTTATTGTATTTTAGATGAAGGTTTACAGAACAAACCAGCTTCTCATTAAACAATTAGTACATATATTGTTTTGTGACATTGGTTGCCAACCCCATGACACGTCAACACTCTCCGCTTCTCGACTTTGGGTTCTTTATTACCAGCTTTCCTGTCCCCTCCTGCCTTCTCTTCCTTGTCCCTGGGCTGGTGTGCCCCTTTAGTCTCATTTTGTTATATAAGCCTGTCTAATCTTTGGCTGAAGGGTGAACCTCAGGATAAATCACAAATATTTTCATATCACATTACAGTTGTTATAATTTCTTGAAATATCATTTATGTTCCTCACTAGTTCAAAATTACCATGGTTCTTTAGACTTCTGCTAGATCCTGCTATTTAATGTGTTAGTAAAGAAGTACACATATTACTACAGCATACTTCAAAAAATAATTAAATAAATATATAATTAATTTCTTCTTTAATCCTATATATTTTATTGCATTGAAAAATGTTATTCTGAGAAGGGGTCCACAGGCCTTACCAGTCTATCCAGTGGGTTCACTGCATAAAAAAGGTTAAGAACCTCTGACAGAGATAACCCTTAAGCTATGAGACTTGATGAAATCACCTAGGTGGTGAGTTTATAGCTATTGCTGAACGGGCACTGAGTTTCTGTTTGGGGCAATGAAAAACATTTAGAAATGGATAGTGGTGATCGGTGCACGACATGGTAAATGTAATTAGTGTCCCTGAATTGTACACTTACAAATGGTTAAAATGGCAAACGCTTGGTCATATGTATTTTACCCCGTATGATTTTTTTTAAAGAGTGAAGCTCCAGGACTGAGCCCGGAGAGCTTTAATCTGTGAAGACGGGGAGATGAAGAAGAACTGGCAAAGGACACAGAGAAGGAGAAAACCAGGCAAGTGAGGTATCCCAGAAACCAAGTGAAGAAAGCGTTTCAAGAGGAGAGAGAAATAAATCAACTGTGTCAAATGCTGAAGGTTAAGTTAGATAAGTCCTAAGAAAGGACCACTGGACTCAGCTATGTGGGTATCATTGATAATCTCAGTGAGAGTAATTTTGGCACCTTTATGGGGGTAAAAACCTGGCTAATATGGATTCAATTGGAGGATAAATATTGGACATGAAGAGCATACACAACACTTTCAAGGAGTTTTGCTGTATACAACTTGATGAAGGCAAGGTCATGGAAGCTTCAAAGACACATCCAAACTCCCTGAGGGACCAAATTACTGGGCAGAGGGCTGAGGACCATGATCTCAGGGAACATCTAGCTCAATTGGCATAACACAGTTTATAAAAGAAAATGTTCTATATCTTACTTTGTTGAGTAGCATCTGGGGTCTTAAAAGCTTGTGAGCAGCCATCTAAGATACTCCACTGGTCCCACTCATCTGAAGCAAGGGAGAATGAAGAAAACCAGAGACACAAGGGAAAGATTAGCCCAAAGGACTAATGGACCACAGCTACCACAGTCTCCACCAGACCGAGTTCAGCACAACTAGACAGTGCCCGGCTACCACCACTAACTGTTCTGACAGAGATCACAACAGAGGATCCTGGACAGAGCTGGAAAAAAATGTGGAACAAAATTCTAACTCACAAAAAGACCAGACTTACTGGTCTGACAGATACTGGGGAAACCCTGAGAGTATGGTCCCCTGACACCCTTTTAACCCAGTACTGCAGTCACTTCTGAGGTTCACCCTTCAGCCAAAGGTTAGACAGACCCATAAAACAAACAATAATACATGTAGCTCAACCAGTATACGATACTAAATGGGCACACCAACTCAGGGGCAAGGATGAGACGGAAGGAAAGGACAGGAAAGCTGGACGATTGGAAATGGAGAACCCAAGATTGAGAACGGGAGAGTATTGAAATATCCCTGGGTTGGCAACCGATGTCACAAAACAATATGAGTATTAATTGTTCAATGAGAAACTAATTTGCTCTGTAAACTTTCATCTAAAACACAATTAAGAAAAAAAAGTTTTGCTGTAAATGGAAGGAGAAGGATGGGGTAACAGCTGGAAGGTGAAATGGGGTCAAGAGAAGGATCTTTCCTTTTCTTTTTTCCTAAGAATGGAGAAATAGGAGCCTGCTTATATGATGATAGTTACAATCTAGTAGATCCAGGAAAATTTCTGATGCATCAGAGAGGGGTTAAAATTGCTGGAACAAAGTCAATGTGTAGACACCAGCTAATGGGATATTCATAATGAGTTGGTACCTCCACAATGAGAGAGAAGTAAGATTACACAGGGACAGGCACACGTACGTGGTAGTTGTGGTGGTGGGAATTTAAGCCAGTTCTCTTCTTATTATATCAACATTTTCAGGGGAATAGGAAGCAAGGTCAGCAGCTTAGATTTGGAGGTCTGAGAGGAGAAAGGATGAATTGTCATCTAGGAGAGCAGGAGCGTGGATGACCTTGGGAAATCCGGCACAATGGCCAAGCAGCATGAATGGTTTACTCGTTGTTAGCAAATGTGACTATAGAATGACACCCATCCTCATTGCCACCATGTTCAGGGAGCCAAGGAAACATTACTAATCAATAGAGGGACAAGGGGATTGGAGATACTTGCAAAGGGACGACTTTAATGAATGACCTGGGAAGTTAAGGAGTGAAGGGAAGTAAGGGACAGTGAAAAGGTGGTAGGACACTTTTGGGTAGAGAGACAGTTGGATCATCAGAGTCAGGGTACTACAGGGAGAGAGTTATAAAGGCAAGAGTCAGGAGAGATGCAGAGTTTGTAGCTACTGAATGATAAGGAGGCAGTGAGAGGCTGAGATCATCAGCAAGAAGAAACCGAAGAACTGAGAGGCTAGGTGGACACTGGTAGACAGTCAAAAATTAAGACTGGAGTAGTGTTAGTGAGGAGTCCCTGGGTGGTACAAACAGTTAACGTGCTTTTCTGCTAATCAAAAGGTTGGAGGCTCAAGTCCACCCAGAGGTGCCTCGGAAGAAAGGCCTGGCAATCTACTTCCCAAAAAATCAGCCATTGAAAACCCTATGGTGCACAGTTCTACTCTGACACACATGGGGCTGCCATGAGTCAGAATGAACTCGGTAGCAACTGGTGTAGTGTTGGAGAAAGAGTAAGCCAAGAGCTAAAATCTTTAAGGAAGGGGACAAGGTGCCAGTTGTCATGAGGAAGGGTTATAGATAACTGCCCCTAAAGACTATATTTGGATTGTTCACCTGCTGCATATGCAATTAGAGTTAGAGTAGATGGGATCTGACAAACCCAACCGCAGCAGGCCAGCTGTCCTCTATGGATGAACTTGGCCTATGGGTGGAAACACTCAGAGTCCATCAAGCATTCCTCCTGTGCCATTACTGCATACACAGCAAGATCCGGACTGCTAAAAGCACACCAGGATGTTGCCTTCTGTTTAGCTCAGAAACACGCACCCAAATCCACAGAGTAAAATGAACACCCAGCTCACGTGTTACTGGTGGGGGAATAGCCCTGTCTTTCCCAAAATCCTGTGAAGCTTTTTTACAACTTGACAACAATTGGAGGAAAGTGTTATTTCAACCACTTTCATATGAGACACTTTCAAAAAGCTCGTGCAATCATTGTCACATAGCTTTAATTAGTCATCTCTTTGTTTCAGTGACATACCTTGCCAAAGCATGCCATGCCAATGTTTTCACCCACCGCTCTGCTCTCCAAATAGAGAACATCCACTTTGCAAGTTCTCAAACAGCCAAGTTTCCCAAAATTAATGGGCACCGGAATAGGCATCCTATCCGAAATCAGGAAGCAATTGAATTCCACATGGCCTCAGATGGTTGTTTCTAAAAGAAGGCATGGTGTGCCGCAGGTAGAGGAGACCAGATGTGCTCGGTACTGCAACGCCCACCACGCTCTGTCTTCTAGGTCTTTGTATTCATTATTCCTTCTGTCTCAAGGGCTCTCCCCTCACAGGTCTGCTTGGCTCATTCCTCACTTCCTTCTGATCTCTGCTCAAATGTTAGGTTAGCAGAGAGGCCTTTCCTGGCCACCTTGTCTAAAATGGCACTCTTACCCAATGCTTCTATCATGTATTCAATATAAATCACCTATTTAATTACTCTATTTTATTTTTCATCATAACCCTTTATCATAACCTGGGACCATGCCTGCTTTCGTCATTAGTGAATACCCAGGGCCTAGAACACCAGGCCACCGCCCATCTGTCAGTTTGTCCTACTGCAGTGGCTTGCATGTTGCTATGATGCTGGAAACTATGCCACCAGTATCTCAAATGCCAGCAAGGTCACCCATGGTGGACAGGTGTCTTAGTTACCTAGTGCTGCTATAACAGAAATACCATTTATTCTCTCACAGTCTAGGAGGCTAGAAGTCTGAATTCAGGGTTCTAGCTCCAGGAGAAAGATTTCTCTCGTTGTCGACTCTGGGGGCAGGTGCTTGTCATCCATCTTTCCCTGGTCTAGGAGCTTCTCAGCACAGGAACCCTGGGTCCAAAGGACACGATCCACTCCCAGCACTGCTTTCTTGGTGGCATGAGGTTCCTTTGTTTCTCTGCTCGCTTCTATCTTTTATATCTCAAAAGAGATTGACTCAAGATACAACCTAATCTTGTAGATTGAGTTCTGCCTCATTAACATCTGCCTCTAACCCTGCCTCATTAACATCTTAGAGGTAGCATTTACGTCACATAGGAAAATCACATCAGATGACAAAATGGTGGACAATCACACTACACTGGGAATCATGGCCTAGCCAAGTTGACACACATTTTTAGAGGACACAATTCAATCCATAACAACAGGTTTCAACCGAGCTTCTAGATTAAGACAGACTAGGGAGAAAGGCCTGGCCATCTACTTCCAAAAGTTAGCCAATAAAAACCTTATGGATCACAACAGAATATTTTCCATTATAGTGCTGGAAGATAAGCCCAAACATACTAATGATCATGAAGATAGCACAGGACAGGGCAACGTTTCATTCTGTTATAAGTAAGGTCACTGTGAGTTGGAGTTAACTCGACATCAAGTAACAACAGAACACTAGCACAAAGCAGGTACTTGAAAAATATTGAATGAATGAACAGATGGTATATGAATGAATAAGTGAATGCAAGAAGTGCCATCCTGGGGAGAGAACACTTACAGAAGTGTTTTAACTTTATAACAACACAAAATAGACTTTCTGTAAGCTTAAATCACAAAGACATAATAGTCATGTAGCAGAAGGAAATATAATAAAACTTTCTGTCAAAAAGGGAATTCCATTTAGCTAAGCAAAAGCAAAAAGGAAATGTCAACCCAGAGGATAATTTTATTTGAAAGGTACGTACTCGAAAACAAAGTCTTACAATGGAAGCATTTCATCAAGCACGTTGCATGACTGACAAAGAACTTCCATTAGTTTAATTTATAATGGTTGATATGCGCATATCAAGATACACACATACATTAAACACAACAGCTACTCAGAAATGTACACAGAACTCCTTCTTGTCTGGTTTTGAGAAATAGGTAAGTCCTCCTCCTGGTTGATAATCACATTGATATTTATGGGAATTGCTGTGTTAAGTTACATGAGGGATTCCTTGCCAAAGGATCAATTTAATGTTCTGCCCTAAGGAGAATCAATTGTCTGAATAATTTCCTCCTTATAGATTCAGGCAATGTGAGATAGCGTTTTCAGAAATTCCTGGCTGGGTTCCAACCCAGTATGCACAAATTCATTGATTTGGTGGGGCAACAAGGGAGGCGGTTGAGGTAGTGTAGGGTGAGGGAAGCAGTGGACACAGAAGCCAAAGCAAAGGAGCTGGATTACTACATCCATTTGTTGCACAGACCTCCAAAAAATATATAACTATAGCTCAGTTTCAGAAACTGTACTACCTCCCTGTTGCTTATTTTCCATTTAACATTTTAAAGAAAGAAACTCTGCTAGCTAAGTGATACTATTTATAGACATTTGTCTGTCTATTCATCTCTAAATATGTACTATATATAATTCACTCGGCTGAGATTTTGTTTCGTTCTTTTATTCCAGAACCTAAGGCATCTCCTTAAGCAGAGATCTACAGATGCCTATCTGCAATTCTTTTCTTTCTTTTTTTTTAGTTTGGGTATCCAAAAAGTAAATTTCATAAAAGTCGGGAAGAAAGAATATGCTGTCTCCTCTAGACATGGGCGTCCCCAGGTGGTGCAAATGGTTAACGCACTCGACTACTAACAGAAAGATTGGAGATTTCAGTTCATCCAGAGGTGCCTCGGAAGAAAGGCCTGGTGATCCACTTCTGAAAAATCAGCCATTGAAATCCCTATGGAGCACAGCTGTGCTCTGACACACATGGGATCACCAGGAGTCAAAATTGACTCAACTACAACTGCTAGTTTTTCACTCTAGACTTCACCCCAACCGACTACTGCCCATTAAAACATTTTCACTCCTTTATGAACATTTCTATTTCTTAAAAGACTTAGAACTTGTTTTTAAGATTTTAACCATGCTCCTGACACACAGCCCTGCAGTGAACTCTTAACCTTGCCCAAGCAGCAGAGGGGCTTCAACCACAATTTTAACCGGACTGAACTTGATGCTGACTCTGTCGTCTCAAATGCAGCCCTCAATCTTTTAAGATACGGGCCTTAGAATAAAAAGAAGGCAAATCGTGTGTCTATCATTTCAGATAATCTTGCATTACATGCTGGAAAATTTATCCACTAAACTCTGACAGGTCATTCATTAATTCACTTCCATGCATTCATTCACTCATTTACTCTTTTTGTTGTTGTTGTTCACCAAGCTTTTATTAAGCACCTACTAATGCTATGGAGGAGCCTTGGTGGCGCAGTGGTTAAGAGCTCAGCTACTAACCAAAAGGTCGGCAGTTTCAATCCACCAGCCACTCCTTGGAAACCCTGTGGGGCAGTTCAGCTCTGTCCTGTAGGGTTGCTATGAGTCAGAATCGACTCAAGAGCAACAGGTTTGGTTTGATTTTTGTAATGCTATGGAAAGGAGCCCTGGTGGCACAGTGGTTAAAGTGCTCAGCCGCGAACTGAAAGGTTGGCGGTTTGAAGCCACCAGCTTCTCCACAGGAGAAAGATGTGGCAGTCTGCTTCCATAAAGATTACAGCCTTGGAAACCCTATGGGGCAGTTCTGCTCTGTCCTATAGGGTCCCTATGAGTTGGAATTGACTCGACAACACACACCACCACTGTGGACGCATGCAGGCATTGAAACACAGCACCAAAACCAAAACTAACCTGTTGCCATCAAGTCATCTCCGACTTATGGCGACCCTACATGCGTCAGGGTAGAACTGTGCTCCACAGGGTTTTCTTGACTGTCATCTTTATGGAAGCAGATTGCCAGGCCTTTCTTCAGTGGCACCACTGGGTGGATTCGAACCACCAACCTTTCGGTTAGCAGTTGAGTACAAACCGTGTGTACCACCCAGGGACACGAAACACAGTACAGATCATCATTAACGGCTCCCTATCTTATTTTCACTAATACCCCTCTCACCCGGGGAGGTATTGTCTTTTGCCTTTGTGACTTGCAGAAACCCAGCATTTCACATTTACCTACCAGACCTCTCAGAGAGGGGTCCCACCTAACTCCAAGCAGCAGAAGACTCTTCGGCCTTCTTATGCAAGTGGATGCATAATGGCCCCTTGAGGCAGATGCTGCCTTTATCTTCTGTGCTATTTCAGGTTGTCTCTGGAAGATGTTCACTGAAGAGAATATATTCAAAGGCCCTTGCTGGATCTGCTGCCTCCAGTTGTTCATTTCACTGCACCACCCTGGACCCAGGAAATGGTCCTTCTCAAAAGGGTCAGATCAGATATTCTATGGCATCTGATGTTTTCTTTACCTTCTTTAGCCATGAATAATTTATCAAAAAGCATTCTCAAATTCTGAACAACACAAATACGAAATGAATTATTAACTCGAGCTTCCCCGACCTAATCATTTTCTGCTCTTCTTTGACTTTATGTCTTCCTCCTTCTTACCATGACTCAGTAGAAAAAGTCTATTCTGGGCTCTTCTGTCAAACAGCTGTGTACTCGAAATGCATGTGTCTCGTTCCTTTATCCATACAGGGAAGAGTTGAATTAAATGATCTTATGGCCTGTCAGCTCTGATTGCTTGTCATCTTTATATCCAGATTTAGGAGGAGAGTGATCTTCCCCCCACCCCACCCCCACCCCAGTGCAACCCAGATGCTTCTCTGAATGAGAATTTGAGAAATGTCCATCCCACACTAGGTAGAGATTAATGCTGAGAATAGAGGGATAAGTTTCCGCTGGTTAATAGCATAATAACGTATGCAAGTCACTGGGAGCGCTAGTTCAAAACTGGAAGAAGATAAGGAGAAAATTAAGTGGAATATGAAAACGATGGTTTGGCTTCTCACCAGCGAATCTCCTGGGAAAACATTCTCCCTATTCCTCTCTTGCGTCTGCCCGGCAAACTTCAGGCCTTTCCCTGTATGTCAAAAAGTCTTAACCTGGTCAATTTTGCCTGTTCTTCTTGCCATTTCCCATCTTTTTCACTCTTTTCCTTGCCGCCGCCCCCCGCCCTTAATCTCCCTTTGCCTTTGTGCTACCAACCAATTGCTGTTGTTGCCTATCTGAAACAAAGCTGAGAGACAGGGGAAAGAGAGAGAGAGAGAGAAATCAAGGAGGGCATTGTCTGGTGGGAATGGAGAAATACAATTAAGAGCTAGGAGTGTCTGTCATGCATTTACTTCCTTGCTTCCCCTTGTTCCCAGTCCAAGAATTTTTATTGAGCTGATGGGCACTGTGGGTCTTGGGGGCATAAAATAAAACTTTCTGTCAGTGGTGGATGTCTGGCCTCAGCACATCCTGTAATGAGTGTACAGTCTAGCAGGATGTGGTGCCTTCGGGGAGCCAGGAGTCTGGGACTCCACAATGGCCCCTGTGCAGTCAGCAATCTATCAAAGCAGTGGAGGAGGAGGGGTGGGGTAGAAAGAGGTGAGATGGAGCGAGCAGGAGAGAGGAGTGAGGGAAGAGAGAGCCTGTGATCTTGGCTTTGGCAGGATATGCATCTCACCCAGGAGAACCACGTTTGGTCTGTGGTAGGTGGCATCAGACTTCAAAGATTTGTTTCTCTTCAGCATCTTTAAAAAGATAACTTCATCCACAAAAATTATGTTGACAGTCTTATTAATTTATCCTGAATGACAGAACGGCATGTTGTAAAATGGAAGACATATTATGCATCACTGGAAAACACTGTCTCTGACATTCACAAGTTCTCCAAAGGGGTTTTCTAGAGAATTAAGAATGGGGGCAGTGGTGGTTCAGTGGTAGAATTATCGCCTTCCATGTAGGAGACCTGGGTTCGATTCTCGGCCACGGCGTCTCGTGGTGAGCCACCACCCATCTGTCAGTGGAGGCTTGAGTGTTACTGCTATGAAATTGAACAGGTTTTAGCCGAGCTTCCAGATTAAGATGGACTAGGAAAAAGGGTCTGATGACCTACTTCCAAACATTAACCTATGAAGACCCTATTGATAACAACACTCCTATCCACAACTGATCACACAGATGGCATAGGACCAGGCAGTGTTTCCTTTCATTGTGCATGGGGTCACCATGAGTTGGGGGCCAATTCAATGGCAGCTAACAACAATAACAGAGGGTTATGAAGTTTAAACTAAACTTACTAATTTGGGTTCAGCATTTATTGTGAACATAGTATGTGTCAGGTCCTGGAGCAATAGAGGAAGAAGATGTGGTTCCTGCCCTCCAGAAGCTGATAATTCTAGTAGGGCAGATTGTCAGTCAGTCTTCCTGGTTACCATTCTAGCTATATTCAGCAGAAAAGTATTTTTTATTAAGTTACCGACTAGCTCGGAGAATCACCAGAATAGCTGGATACTCACACTGGAACTCAGAGAGGCGAGCAACGCCAAAGTCACGTTGAGAGACATTCTGGTTGGGCTCACTTGTGGTACCTCTTGTGTCACTGAGGTAGTCACCATTGGATGCTACCACCATCACCACCACTGGACAGCTAACGAATCTGAAACTCTCGCCGTATCTGTTTGTCAGTTTGCCAAGATTAAAAATCTCAAGTCTAACCCACCAAGTATCTGCTCCTCGATCGTCATCAAACTCATACAGTGGGAGATCTCTTCCTGAGCAGAAGAAGAATTAAACACTGCCAATGGAACAACAAAAAAGATAACTATGTCCTACATGAACAGAGACACATATATAGATTTGCTCAATACAAGGTGGAAAATACCGTAACGAGAGAGGAGAGGCCCCGACCAAGATCATCTGGGAAGCCTCCAAGGAGAAGCTGAGTTAGGAGAAAGTTAACCAGATCAAGAAGGGCGGGAAGCGTATTCCAGGCAGAGCAAAGAGCATGAGCTAAGACTCAAAGATGTGGAGGAAGATGGTTAATTGGGGAATCTGCAGGTGTTTAATGTTGTTAGAGCAGAGGTTATCAATCCTGGCTTCTCATTAGACTCACCTGGGAACTTCTCAAATTCCAGGCCAAACCCAGACCAATTACCTTGGAATCGCTGGTGGTGGAACCCAGGTGGCCTCACCTTGCAGCCAAGGTTGAGATTAGCTAAGTTTGCTCACTCTCCCCAAAAGCCCTTCTCTTGTGAAACTATGAGGGACTTACGTCTACATCTCACTTAAGTGATCTTGTCCCTCACCACCACCATCATCATCTTTTTTCCATAAAGAAAAATCAAGCCAGAGTCCACAGAAAATCTAACTTTAGAAGTGAGCAAAAGGAAAAAATAATAATAATAATTGCTTTTGAAAGGCATTCTGGTTCAGAATTGAAAAGGATTCTTAGGAGCAAAGAGAAAAGTATTGAGAGGACTTTTCAAACTGACATATGAAGACCTAGTAAATAAGCCAAAGGCAATACCAACCAATGTGAAGAACTCTACATAACAACGGGTTAAAAATTGTATTGCCTATCCATGAGTTTTACCAATCTTTTTAAAGAGTGTTTTATTGAACTCTGCATGAAGATATAAATTAGGTTTTCTAGTCATGGAGCTCTCCAAATCCAGGAGTAAAAGGTCTAATTTCCAATTTACCACCAGAAAATATGTATCTCTACATCCTATTCTACTGTGAAAATATTCTAAGAAAGAGTAGACGAGTTACTATAAAGAAAACAAATCAGCTTTCAAATCTTCGCTGTTTCAACTGACATCACGTCTCTGGGGTGACCAACCATCCCAGTTTGCCCGGGGCTGTGGGGTTCTCAGCAAGCAGGACTTTCACTGCTAAAACCAGGAGAGTCCTGGACAAACCAGGATGCAGTGGACCTCCATCTCATGGGCTCCTACGCTGCTCTTAGAAAAGGAGAAAAAGAAAAGTTCATTTGTTCAGTGACTTTATCCAAAACCTGTGTTAGATGCAGCTGACTTGTACAATTGCTGGCAACTGCTTACCTACTCACAGTCCCCAGCACATTTGGGGTGTTTGTGAGGTACGGCTGATGTTATGGCAACAAGAATGATGTATTGGTGGCTCTTCAACATTAACTTGAAGATTTCAATAGAAAATCTCTAAGATATTGTTTCTAGTGGAACCTCCATGGGGCTGGTGTTTACGTCGTCACTCTCTCAAATCTCTGGAGACAAGGAAGCTGAAGAGCAGACAGCTTTGATCATTCCCAGGCCAGCACTGGGGCCATGTGCTGATTCTCTAAGCTATCCGCCTCCCTCTTATGTCAGGGTGATTGTGCCTATTTCCCAGACCTTCTCAGTGCCCCTCCTCTCTCGACATTATCTCTATCCAGATCTTCCTGAACTATCTGCCTGTGTTGCCTGGAACTGGATATGGCTGAACAAGTACTTTCTGAAAGCACAAAATGGACGCCTGTGCCCAGAAGCCACCGCCTGTCTGTCTGTTTATCTGTGTTGGCTTGCATGTTGCTGTGATGCTGGAAGCTATACCACTGGTATTTCAAATACCAGCAAGGTCACCTATGGTGGACAGATTTCAGTGGAGCTTTCAGACTGAGACAGACTA
The DNA here is from genome assembly GCA_030035585.1 of Dugong dugon. Classification (NCBI taxonomy): domain Eukaryota; kingdom Metazoa; phylum Chordata; class Mammalia; order Sirenia; family Dugongidae; genus Dugong; species Dugong dugon. The sequence goes on from CM057460.1 coordinate 19,152,172, forward strand.
GGAAGAAAGGCCTGGCAATCTACTTCTTAAAATTCGCCAAGGAAAACCCTGTGGATCACAGAATATTGTCCGAGACTTTGACTCACTTACTTTAGATGTATCATCAGGAGAAACCATTTGCTACAGCAAGTCATCATGTTTGGTAAAGAGGAAGGCTAGCAAAGGCAAGGGAAACCCTCAATGAGATAGACTGACACAATGGCCGTATCAATAGGCTCTGACATACCAATGCTGGTGAAGATCACGCAGGACTGGGCAACATTTTGTTTTGTTGTACATGGAGTCACTACAAGTCAGAGCCGAGTCAACAGCAAACTAACAACAACACGCCCAAAAGTATGGTCAGTACCTAAGTCCTGTTGGAAGGATTCCAAGAGCATTATAGCCATAGTTAGCATCCATGATACCCATAACTTACGCCCCCTCAATACCTAAGTACGGTGAATGTCCACAAAAGAAAGGGGCTCCTTTGTCAGATGACTACAGCATTTGAGCAAGTTTTTCACTTATTCCAGTAATGTCACCATTACTCAAAAATGGTTATAATTAGGCTTATGATTTGCAGTAGGAATTAAAACCAATCATTCAGGGGCCCAGCAGGAAGCAAATGGTGTACTCAAACTGGTGCATGAGGAAAGTTTAGCAAAGGGCCTCTTTATAAATGTGGGAGTAGGGTTTATGGGAATCAACAAGCACAGTACAGTCCCACTCTAAGACTTAAGTGGGTAAGTGGAAGACCAGTTACCAGATCCCACAGAGGAAGCAGGAGGGCCATCTGCTAGGAGTGGGGGCCTTTAGCAGAGGAACATGGCAAACCATGGAGACCCGGCAGGGAGAGAGCTGAAGGAATGCACGTCCCACCCTGCCATCTCCTAGCAATGCCTCCACCCCCATTGGCCAAACCCACCTAGAAGCCGGAGGACTTTGATGCAGCCCACACACTTCACCTTCCAGGCAAAAAGCAGAGTTGAGAAGGGTAGAATGGACCTAGAGAGCAAACAGATGCCCACACCTTTCCTTTTCATCCCTACTATGCATGTTGTCACTATTTCTGGGCACACTGGAGAACTGCGCTCCCCTACTCTTGACATGCAGGAAGAAATGTGTTGGTTAATCTAGTCCAGTTCCTTTGACTAAAATGTAAACTCAAAGAGGGAAGGGTTTTGGTTAGTTTTGTCTACCGCTCTATGCTCACTTCCTGGAATACTACCTGGCACATAATAGGTGCTGAATAAATGTTTTTGAAAGAATTGTTAAGGTCACACCACTAGTTAGTATCAAAACCATTGAGTAAAATCCGTATTTCCCAACGCTCAATCCACACTTCCTTCTGTGAATGTAGTTTAGGTTTTGAGGGGTTTTCCCACAATTGATGAAGGATTTATGTGGATCCATTTATACTGTTTGCCTCAGTTTCCTTTGTGAACAATGGCAGACTTCTCTTATTTCTTCTCCCTAAATCTTCTTGTCTAATCTCATGACTTCAACTCTCACTTCTGTGCAACTGACCCCCAGAGACTTTTCTCTAGCTCTTAAATTTCTTCAGAGCATCAATCAGCACCTGGATTTTCCTCGAGGACAGAGCTTCTCCAGTGCAGCATTTTAGCAGAGTATCCAGGCTAGACAGACTAGGAAGAAAGGCCTGCTGATCTACTTCTGAAAATTAGCCAGTGAAAAGCTTTGCTAGAAAAGGACACATGCTTGGTAAAGTAGAAGGTCGCTGAAAACAAGGGGAACCCTTCCTGAGATGGACTGATACAACAGCCATCACAGTGGGCTCAAACGTACCAACGATCATGAACATGGCGCAGGACTGAGCAATGTTTCGTTCTGTTAATACTTAAGGTCGCCATGAGTCGAAGTCAACTAAACAGCAATGAACAGTGACAATAGCAGCAGTAGAGAGTCACACCCCTGAGTACACGTTAGAATCACCTGTAGCTTTTACTAACTACCGATACCCTGGCTCCATGCTATAGATTCTGATTGAACAGGCCTGGGGAGAAGGGGGTGGCTAGGGGTATGCATTCACATTTGTTACCAAGTCAGAGCACTCCAACGTGTTCCCAGAGTTAATAACCACTGCTCTAGTTCCTTAAAAGAAGGCCTGGTGGTACAGTGGTTAAGTACTCAGCTGAAAACTGAAAGGTCGGCAGTTCAAACCCATCAGCCAATACACAGGAGAAAGCTGTGGCAGTCTGCTTCCATAAAGATTACAGCCTTGGAAACCCTATGAGGCAGCTCTACTCTGTCCCATAGGATCGCTATAAGTCAGAATCCACTTGACAGCAGTGGGTTTGGTTTGGGGTTTGGGGTAGTTTCTTAAGCTCTACATGTCCAAAATGGAATCAAATCGTTCCCCCCAAAATTAGCCTTTTCCTGATTTCCTGCTTCTGTTAAAGATCCACTGTTTTCCCAAACGTCCATAACCAATACCTTGCAGTTAGTTCTTTGACTTCTCCTCCTGCTCTTCTTTTGACCATCGCTTATCAAGTCATGTAGCTCTTACCTTCCATGGCATCTCCTGTCCTTCCCTGGTCCTCCGTCTCTACTCTTGCCTCCTGAATTCAGACCTTCTCAGCCTCTGCCAGCAGCCACAGAGAGTCATGGTGAAGCTCGCGGCCTCTAGAGTGAGCCTGCCCCTTGCCAGCTGTGTGTCCTTGAGCAAATTACTTAACCTCATCAGCAAATTAGGCGTTGTTGTGCAGATTAAATGAAGTAATCCAGGTAAAGGCACCTAGCACAGAGACCCACACACTGCCATCGAGTCGGTTCTGACTCATAGTGGCCCTGTAGTACAGAGTAGAACTGCTCTATAGGGTTTCTAGGAAACCCTGGTGGCATAGTGGTTAAGGGCTATGGCCTACTAACAAAAAGGTCGGCAGTTCGAATCCACCAGGTGCTCGTTGTAAACTCTAGGGGGCAGTTCTACTCTGTCCTGCGGGGTCGCTATGAGTCAGAATTGACTCAGTGGCAGTGGGTTTGGTTTTGGTTTTGGTTTTATAGAGTTTCTAAGGCTGTAAATCTTCACGAAAGTAAACTCCCGCTCATGTCCCTTGGGGCGACTGGTGTGCTTGAATTGCCCACCTTTTGGTTAGCAGCCAAGCACTTAACCACTGTGCCACCAGGGCTCCTTTAGCACAGAGGAGGTGCTCTATAAATGTTAGTATTTGCACTCAGAATAAAAAAACCCAAACCAGTTGTCATTGAGTCAATTCTGATTCGTGGCAACCCTATGTGTGTCAGAGTAGAACTGTGCTCCATAGGGTTTCCAGTGGCTGATATTCTGTAAGCAGATCACCAAGCCTTTCTTCTGCAGTGCTTCTGGGTGGCCTCAGACCTCCAACCTTTCAGTTGGCAGCCTAGCGTGTTAACTGTTTGTGCCACCCAGGGACTCATATCTTCTTCTAGCCCCCAGATATCCCTCCCTCAATGTTAGCTGAGCAGAGGTGACCTTGAACAAGGGTTTAAGGAGATAACTCTTTGGGCCACACTCACAATCTCTCTGAATCTCAGTTTTGTTGTTGTTGTTAGGTGGCGTCGAGTCAGTTCCCACTCATAGTGACCCTATAGGATAGAGTAGAACTGCCCCATAGGGTTTCCAAGGAGCGCCTGGTGGATTTGAACTGCCAGCCTTTTGGTTAGCAGCCGTTGCTCTTAACCACTGCGCCACCAGGATTTCATCTATAAAATGGGTTTTCCTGATTCCTTTGTGTCTTACGGTGACTTTTTCCCCCTCAGGTACCTTGCCCTCCCTCCAAGCAACCTGGTCTGTCAGATGTAACTGCCTGTGCCACATTCTGACTGCAGCCAGGATTTATGCTGTCCTTCTCCACCCGGGGACTGCCAGCCTCTGTCTATGTCGATTCTGAGAAGCGGGGAGTTGCCAGAGCTCACCCTCCTGTCCTGGTGAAATCGTTATTCCATTGCCAGCAACCTTTCGAGGAGGTATTATCTCCCCATTTTATTTAAACGCTTCTGGCCTGAAATGTGGAGAAATTAAAACACTTATTTTATTTAGGTAACAGAATCATGGGTAATTTTTTTCACTTATTTTTCCCATCATTGTAAAATTGTTATTTAGTCATAGAAAAAGAGTAGACTCAACAGAAAACTGAAGGACCCATCCTACCTGTCACAGAAGAGTGGACCAAATATCAAACATATGCAGGGGAATTTTTTAAATTAAGCCCCCTGGATTCTGAATTAAAAACCCCAGGATTAGTGTCATCAACAGCCTCCAGGATGTCAGCTTTGCTAAGAAAGCAATCGCATTATTGAGGTCAGAAGATCTCTCCATATATTTATCCTTACAGTGACCTATGGTGCCCTATGTGATATATCTCCACCACCTCCTTCATGTTTGCCCTCTCCCATTGGCTCACTCCAGCCACATGGGCCTGTTTCTGTTGTTATGTACCGTAGAGTCAATTTGGACTCACGGCGACCCTATGTGACAAAGCAGAACTTCCCCATAGGATTTTCTAGGCTGTAATCTTTATGGGAGCAGACCACCTGGTCTTTCTCCTGCAGAGCTGCCAGATGGGTTCAAACCACTAACTTTTTGGTTAGCAGCCAAGGGCTTAACTCTGGTGTCACAGAGGCATCACCGGGGCTCCTTATGGACTTCTTCCTGGTTTTGTAACATGCCTCACTCCCTCCAACCAAAGACCTTTGCAGGCACAGCTTCCTCTACCTGTCAAGCTTTATGCCTTGCTCCCTTACCTCCTCAGGTCTTTGCATAAATGTCCCTGTCTCAATGAGACATTCCCTGGTGGCCCTATCTGAAACTTACACCCATCCCTCCCCACTGCCAGCCCCTTTCCAGTTTCTTTTTTCTCCACAGCACGTACCACCATCTGACCTCAACACGATAATAGCACACCTTCCAGAGGGTTCCCTCTGGAGCAGGCCCTGTTCTAAGAGCTTTACGACATGACGTCATTGAACCCTCACAGAAACAATGTAGGGTAGGTCCTCTAGTTACCCCACTCCGCAGATGACGATACTGAGGCACAGGGAAATTAAGTAGCTTGCCCAAGGTCACACAATTATAACACGGTGGAGCCAGGATTTGAACATCAGGCAGTGTGGCTTGAGAGTCCCTGGTCTTACCCACTGCACTTTCATTGCTTGGTTATTTGGCTTAGTACAAGACTCTCCCATTGTACTGTAAACTCCATGAGGTTAGGGGAAAGAAAACAACAAACAGTTGCTATTGAGTTGATCCGCACTCATGGCAACCTCACATGTGTGAGGGTAGAACTGTACCATAGGGTTTCAGTGGCTGATATTTCAGAAGTGGATCAGGCCTTTCTTCCAAGGCACTTCTAGGTAGACTTGAACTTTCAACCTTTTGGTTAGCAGCTGAGGGCATTAACTGTTTGCACCATCCAGAGAAGTTTTGTCTTGTTTTTTCTTTTAAAATTGCTGTCCCCCCAATGCTCCAAACAGTGCCTGTAGTAGGTGTCCAATAGCTATTCATGAAACGAATGAATGACTTTACATCTCTAACACGCATGTCAGCAGCCGGTATGGTCCTGCACACGCGTTAAGTACCTGGTAAATACTTTTGAACATGCCATAAATTCCTAAGGCACATCTCCTTAAGTAACCGTATTTCCCATGTGCCCTGCCCTGGGAGAGGGCATGTAGGTGAATGTTAGAATAGAATTCTTTCTGTCTCACTTTTGGTCAAGGTCCCAAAGGCCAAGGACAAAACAGCAAGGGCTACTTGCCTCCCACATTCCAAGCAAGGCACTCAGCCAGTGAAGCAGGACAAGCAAAGAGGGTTTGAGACACGTCTCCCAAGCCAGACAAGCAAAGGGAGATCATGGAGAGAGGCTGGATTTTACTCCGAAGTCTGATACAACTCTTCTCAGCTCCAGGTTCAGGCCTGACAGCAACGGCTGGTTTGGAGAGACGCGTGTCAGCTTTCATCTCTCTCTGTGCCAGGACTAAAATACAGACGAGAACCGCTCCACAACACTCAGCCTCAAAGATGCACATCTCTCCTCAGTCTTGGGGCTGGGAAATTCGAGTGTACGTTAACACAGCTTCCTCTACCCCTGATCTTCCAAACACACACACACACACACACACACACACACCAGCATCATACAGTCCATCCCTCCAAGTACCCATTTCTCTAACCCAGTCGGCCACAAAGCCATTCAAGCAGAATTACTAAGACTCCACAGTCTATGCAACCTGAGCTTCTCAGCTCTCTCCCCTAGGACAGTACCTGTCACAAAGTGACCTGATGCTCCATCTTAGGAAATCCACTAGGACTTACAGCCTGTTCTGAAAGGCACTTGATCTCATATTCACTCTATTCCTCCTTGCCCAGCACCACCCAGGACCCCAGGCCAGAACCTCTGCCTCTGATGAAGACAAGAATTGTGATAAAGATCTGGATCATTCTACTGCAATGCTTGTCACCCCATGGAATTCAGCAAGGTCAAAATACCACATCAGAAGGCCTCTAGCCTCTTTACTAACATGCTTGGCTAGTGTCTTAATTTCCTATTGTTATTGCCAGCTGCCATCGAGTCAATTCCAATCCATGGCAACCCCATGTGTGTCAGGGTAGAAGTGTGATCCATAGAGGTTTCAAGGCTGTGACCTTTTGGAAACAGATCACCAGGCCTGTCTTCTAAGGTGTCTCTGGGTGGGTTCAAACTGCCTACCTTTCAGCTAGTAGTCAAGCACTTAACCATTTGTACCACCCAGCGACTCCTTTAGTCTCCTAGAGCTGTCATGACAAAGTACCACAGAGTGGGTGGTGTTAAAGAAGAGAAACGTATTGTCTGACAGTTTTGGAGGCTAGAGTCTAAATCAGGGTATCAGCCGCGTTGATACCTTCCGGGAGCTTTGAAAGTGGAACTGCCCCATGCCTCTCTCCTAGCTCCTGGTGGCTCCTGGCAATCCCTGGCGTTCCTTTGCTGCTCGTAGACGCATCTGTCTCTGTCACCAACGACATCCGTCTTCCCCCTGTGCGTGTCTGTTTCCTTGTCTGTCTTCCCCTTTTATAAAACACTCAGAAGGCATTAGGATTAGGACCCACCCTATTCTAGTATGGAAACCCTTGTGGTGTAGTGGTTAAGTGCTATGACTGGTCACCAAAAGGATGGCAGTTTGAATCCACCAGGTGCTCCTTGGAAACCCTACGGGGTAGTTCTACTCTGTTCTATAGGGTCGTTCATATGACTATGAGTTGGAATTGACTTGACGGCACTGGGTTTTTTTGGGGGGGTTACTCTGGTATGACCTTGTTTGACTTAACTGATAACAAGAGAAAAATCCCATTTCCAAACAAGGTCATATTCACAAGTACTGTAAACCATTTGCCATCGAGTTGATTCCTACTCATAGTGACCCTATAGGACAGAGTAGAACTGCCCCATAGGGTTTCCAAGGAACGGCTGGTAGATTTGAACTGCTGACCTAATCTTTTGCTTAGCAGCCAAGCTCTTAACCACTGCGCCACCGGGGCTCCATTCACTGGTACAGGGGTTAGAATTTCAACATACCTTTTTTGGTGGAGCGGGGGGACACAATTCAGTCCATAACAGCGAGCAACGAGCTACTTTGGCTGTGCTTCGCCCGACCTCTACGGTGCAAGCTCAGGATTGATTTAGTCCAGCTAAGCCAGGCACCCTGCCTTTCCCCAGTGCCACTCTCAATAATGTCTCATCTCCAGGCAACTGCTGGCCCGCCTCCCCATCTGTCAAGCTGGTCTTCTGCCCACCAGGAAAATGAGCCTGCAGTTTATTTCACCCAGCAGAGGCACCAAGCAGGCCTGGGATTTGCTGGGCCAAGTAGCATTGCATTTTCAGATTCTGCCCCTCTTGCTGGAAGCCCTTCCTCATCACACCACTGAAAACGGTGCTACTGGAGGAATGTGTGCAGCACACAGCGTGAGAAGAAAGTGTCACCACAAGAGGGGTTGGTACAGCCATTAGTCCTGACACCAGCAACTGAAGTTCTGCTGAGCCTGGTGCCTTCAGAAAGTACAGTTTCCACCGGCTCAGCTCAGGTCATATAGTCTACTCCTGCTATTAGGGGGCATTGGTGGCTCAGTAAAAGGAGCCTTGCCAGTGCAGTGGTTAAAGCACTCAGTTGCTGTCATGGATTGAATTGTGCCCCCCAAAAATATCTGTCACCTTGGCTGGGTCATGATTCCCGGTATTATATAATTGTGTACCATTTTGTAAATCTGATGTGATTTCCTTATGTGTTGTAAACTAGATCACTATGATGAGGTTATATGTGATTTCTTTGTCTGTTGTAAACTCTATCACTATGATGAGGTTATACTGATGAGGTTTACAAGATTAGTGTCTTAACCCAATCTCTTTTGAGATATAAAAGAGAGAAGCCAGCAGAGACACATGGGAACCTCATATCATCAAGAAAGCAGTGCCAGGAGAAGAGCACATCCTTTGGACCTGAGGTTGCTGCACAGAGAAGCTCCCAGACCAAGGGAAGACTGATGACATGGACCTTCCTCCAGAGCTGACAGAGAAAGCATTCCCTTGGAGCTGACGCCCTGAATTTGGACTTGTAGCCTACTGGACTGTGAGAGAATAAACTTCTCTTTGTTAAAGCCATCCACCTGTGCTGTTTCTGTTAGAGCAGCACTAGATGACTAAGACAGTTGCGAACCAAAAAGTCAGTGGTTCGAACCTACCAGCCGCTCTGAAGGAGAAAGATGTGGCAGTCTGCTTCCATAAAGATTTACAACCTTGAAAACCATATGGGGCAGTTGTACTCTGTCCTCTAGGGTCGCTATGAGTCAGAATCAACTCAACAGTAGTGAGTTTGGTTTTTGGTGTTTCAGTGGTAGAATTCTCGCCTTCCATGAGGGAGACCTGGGCTCAGTTCCTGGCAGATGAAGTTCATGCGCAGCCACCACCCATCTGTCAGTGGAGGCTTGTGTGTTGCTATGATGCTGAACAGGTTTCAGCGGCGTTTCCAGAGGAAGATGGATTAGGAAGAAAGGCCTGGAAATCTACTTCCTAAAAATCTGCCACTGAAAACCCTACAGATCACAACAGTCCAATCTGTAGCCAACCATGTGGAAGGCATAGGACAGGGCAGCAGCTCATTTTGTTGTGCGTGGGGTCGCCATGAGTCAGAGCCAACTCGACAGCAGCTAACAACACCCCGACTATTAAAGTACCCAAAGTCACCCGGGGGAAGAATTTGCCACTTGGGGAAGACCTGGACCAAGCTGCCTTGGTTGTCTCCTGAGAGCTCTGGCCACATGTCTGCACTGCAGAAATGATTAGAACGTGCTGTCATCTACAGGACTGGGCAGCTACTTTAATTGCCCATACGCTTCATTGAATGACTGCTCAGCGTATGGAAACCACACTGGCCCAGACACCCAATTAGCCACATTACTATCAATTTGGTTTCTGTCTCAGAAGCAGAACGTTGGCCTTTTGGGCAGGGCGGGAGAGGTAGGAGGGAGAAAGGGGGAGAGAGAGAGGATAATGAATTAAACAGAGCAACGTGCAATAAAATAAGGATTATGATGGACTTGTCTCTCTGCACCTGAGGTCATTTCATAAAACAGAGAGGAATGGATAGTTTCTAGGATACTGTGGGCCTCAATAAAACACCCCTGGAGGTCCCTGCAACCCTGTCAAGGTAACCAGCGAGCGTTTAGAACCTTGAATAGAGGCTTATTCTCTACCACCATGTGAGAGGAAAACATCCTGTAGCATTGATACTGTTCTTAGTAAAACACACAGTACCACCGAGAAGTGCTGGGGATGAAGCTGAGTAATGGCCACATTCCCAGGCATATGCTGCTTTGCGAGAACAACAACAAAAAACACCAAACTAAGTTGCTACCCTGTTGACTCCGACTCATGGCAAGCTCACACGTGCCAAAGTAGAACTGTGCTCCACAGCTTTTTCAATGGCTGATTTTTCAGAAGTGGATCATCAGTTCTCTCTTCCAAGGTGCCTCTGGGTGGGCTCAAACTTCCAACTTTTTGGTTAGCAGCTGAGCATGTTAACCATTTACATGAGAACAAACTGCAGTAAACCCAGCTTGGTCAATTTATAACCCCACCCAAGTCTCTGGGAATAGCCTCTGGAGGCCCAAGAAGGCCGACTGCACAAGACCAGGACCAGGTGGGCCTTGGTTTACACAGAGGTCACAGGAGGTAACCCCAGCCCCAGTCAAGTCTCTGTATATTTCCACTTTCATCACATAAGGAAATCATAAAAAAAGAGTGGCAGAAATAACTCTCAATTGCCCTCTTTCCAAATGCCAGTGGGTCTGTAGAATCAGAGTCCCTAAAAAGGGAGCATGTTATTTTTAGGGGTACACCTGGGCAAGGGAAGCTCTGATTCAACACTTGCATTATCCAAACCACTGCACTTTAGAGCTTTCTTTTGATCCTTACCTATTCTTGACTGCCTTTTCCTGTTATGTGCTTTGAAGATACTAATTTATTTATCCATGCTTCGGTGAGACTTAGGTTTATGATAGTCAATGAACTGACATTGCTGTTCAATGATGCAAGCGTTCCCCAGTACTTTCAGGCTGGGGAGAGAAGGTACCTCTCTCATTGTGCTAGGATTATTTTCCCACTCCATGGGTGAGTCCCTGGTCACAGCTCCATTACCCATGACACAGACCTCTGTCCACAGTTTGCTGGGTTGAGACCACACAATTTCCTTTCCTTCAGACAAGAAGTATCATGAAAACCAAAACATGAGAAGCCATTAAATATATTTCCATCCATTAAGTAAGCCAGGAAATCACTTATTCCTTTCACTGACCTTCTCTGCATGCATTCAAATACTCACAAAACAGGCGTAAGTGTAGATTATGAAATACTATTGATTTTCCAGCGTCAGTTTGCCGACTTGAAAACATTCAGCCTCAAACATAAATGATGTCTTATCAGAGGATCATGTCACAGTCTCTTTCTTTCCTTTCAGTGAAACGGGCCCTGCATCCCCGGAGGCTTTCTGCATGGGTTTAATATCGGTGATAAAACAGTGATCTTAAAGATCTTGGATATAAAACGGAACGTTCGTATAGGAAAGAAATGGCTACATTGAGTTTGGAAAATGGCTTGTTTCTAAACCACTTATTCTTGACAGCCCTTTTTTTATTATTATTTTATTTTGTTGTTATTGAGAATATATACAACAAAACATACACCAATTCAACCGTTTCTACACGTACAATTCAATGACGTTGAGTACATTCTTCGAGTTGTAGAACCATTCTCACCCTCCTTTTCTGAGTTGTTCCTCCTTCATTATCATGAATTGACTAAGGTTCCTATCTAATATTTCTAGTTGTTGTTGTCACTCTGATTCCCTATAGTTAGTTCTTAAAAGAGGATAATCCAGAGGCAGGGCCAAGATGGGGGAATAGTCAGACACTTCTTGTCCTTCTCACAATAAAGACACAAAAAAACAAGTGAATCGATTATATATGACAATCTAGGAGCCTTGATCATCAAAGACAAAGCTGAAGAGTTAGACTGATCGGCAGGTGGAAGGAGAAACAATTCAAAAGCAGTGAAGTGGTTCCAGTCACGTGGTTGCCGGCACCCTGCTGGCTGGGTCACCTGGCAAACATGGGCTGAGGTGAGCAGTAGCATTTGGGATGGATCTCATCACTTCAGGAGAGGCCAGGCACTGGTGAGTCTGCAAAACCCTCCGGAGCCCTGTAGAAGCAGTGCTGGACCTGCGAAAGTTAAGCGCAAGTGTCTAACCTACCATGGGGGCAAAATAAACCTTTCCCTTCTGGGAGTTTCACAGTGGAGAAGCACTTCCTTTCACTCACCCACCCTCCACGCTGCTCCGTTCCAACACCAGTCCAGCAGTATTCAGCAACTGCCACATGCCCTAAGCCAGGAACTCAGGGCTATCCGCACCCACACCAGACTCACGGCTTGAAAAACACCATGTTCTAAACCAGACTTCTGGGAAAATGGCGCTCTAGGCAGAAGCACCACGCCATCCCTTCACAGCAAAGATCCGAAAAACTAAGCCAAACAGAGAAAACAACAATCCTGAAACCCTAAAACATCAAATGAAGAGATAAAGAACTCAGCCAAGCACCAAATGGAGTGAGAAAACTGACAGAGAACGTAGAGCGAGGAGAGATTCACACAGAGGTCCCCTATCAGCTGACGCAGCGTGGATCCACCATCTTGCACTCTTATCAAAGACCAGCAAACGGGGTACTAGAAAGCAGCTTCACGGAGCTCCCAGCAGGAGACAAAACAACCAGTGATTTGTGATATATGCTTTCCCACCCACCACCCGTCTTCACCCCCACTCCACCTCCTCCGCTTCCTGCAGCCACAATCTCTTGTCCGGGAAGCACCGGCTGCTTGGATTCCACCCACCCGAACGGGACGGCTCTCTGAGTGCCATTTGTTGGCTGCTGGTGTTGCTTTTTTCCGCTTCTTTTGAGTTCTTCCTTAGCTCTCACAACCACCCCCTCCTTTCACTCAAACACCTGGCTCCATGCACCATCTTTTCTTCTTCCTGAGCGGCTGCAGAGCTCCAGTAATTTGTGATATACACCTTCCCACCCCCTACCCTTCTTCACCCCCACTTGGCTCCTCTGCTTCCCGCGGCCACAATCTCTTGTCCGGGAAAAACCAGCTGCTTGGATTACACCCACCCGAACAGGCCGGCTCTCTGAGCGCCATTTGTTGGCTGCTGGTGTTGCTTTTTCTGCTTCTTTTGACTTCTTCCTTACCTCTCACTACCTCCCCCTCCTTTCACTCAAATACCTGGCTCCGTACGCCATCTTTGCTTCTTCCTGAGGGGCTGCGGAGCTCCATTCAAACGTGGAGCTGCTTCCCAGCCTGGGCTGCCAGGATGGTGGGATCCCAGGGCTTTTGTTTGTTTGTTTGTTTTGAATAACGTGTTTGTTTTCTTTTCCTTTTCTTGAGTTGGGAGCCCATTCTGGCCAGGCGGTGCTGCAAGGCTTGGAACCTGCCCCCTCGGCTTGCACAGACGTGCGGAGGGATACCTGAGGGCATTTCTTTTGTCGTTGTTTTTTTTTTTTTTCCTGTTTTTTTTGGGGGGGCTTTTCTTGTTCTTTTTTTTTTATTTGTTTTGTTTTCTTTTCCCCTTTTTGTATTTCTTCATTACTCAGTTTCTCATCTCTCTATATCTTCCTTCTTTTTCTGTTCCCTGAATACCTGGTGCTGAATACCTCTACGCCGTCTAGCCAGGCTGTACTGCAACACCTGAGAACAACTTCCCAGACCTCATAGCCACACCGGTGGGATCCCTGGGAACTTTGCTCTTCTTTAAACTTTCCGATTTTTATTTATTCACACTTTTCTTTTCTTTTCTTCCTCTTTCCCTTTTTGTTTTTCTCTATTTCATAGTCTCTCATCTCTCCACTCCAATGGCAAGCTCCCCTAGCATTCTTTATTGTTTGTTTGTATGTTTTTGGTTCCTGTTCCTCTCTCCTCTCTCCCATATGCATCTTAGCTCCACACATAACAATCTCCCCGCTACATCCTGCCTACCTGCACCATGCGCTTAACATTATGCAACCAAGCAGCACAGGCACAGCCTACTGGAACCTGCCCTACACTGATTACCAACCTGCCCTGCTGGCTGTAGTAAGTGCCACAAACAACCTGTCCCAGTAACTCCTCTTCAGCTAGACCTGCCCTGCTGTACCATATCTGAGTGACTGACCCTGCCAATTGGAGAAGGAGGTGAAAAGAATTGTGCCCACATACGAGCAAACAACAAAGAACACACAGTCTGCCTGCTCAGGCATAGCCAAATTTAAAAAAAAGGAATGAAACGAACAAATCTACAATCAATAAACGAGAAAAATAACTACTAAATGCCCCGAAGACAGCAGATGATATCAAAACATTTACAAAAACAGTACAGGATGGTCCCAATAGGTGTCCAAAATACAACACCAGATGACTTTCCAGTGGAAGAAATGGCAGTAGAACTACCTGATAGGGAAGTCAAATCTCTACTACGCAGAATTTTCCAAAAGCTGAAGCAAAAAGCAGACAAAAATGAAGAAAAATAGTCAAATTCATGGAAATTACAGACAAAAAAATTGGAAGAATTCAGGAAAATAATGCAGGAACAAAATGCCAAAATAAATTCATAACTAGAATTTACAAAAACAACAATTAGAAATCCAAAAGATAAACAACAAGATTTCAGAAATGGACAGTGTCATAGAAAGGCTGAGAAGCAGATTTGAAATGGTGGAAGACAGGATCAGTGGAATTGAAGACAAACACTTGGATACAACTGTGTTTCAGGAAAACTCAGAAAAAAGAGCAAAGAAAACTGAAGGGACCCTGAGAGTTATGTGGGACACAATCAAAAGCAAAAATATATGAGTGGTTGGAATTCCAGAACAGGGGGAGAAAACAGAAAACACAGAGAGGACCACTGAGGAACTTCTGACAGAAAACTTCCCAAATATCATGAAAGATGAAAAGCTGGCCATCTAAGAAGCTCAACGAACCCCATATAGAAGAGACCCCAAAAGAAAATCACCAAGGCATATCATATTCACACTCGCCAAAACCAAAGACAAACAAAGAATCCTGAGAGCAGCTCATGAAAAACAAGAAGTCACATAGAGAGGAGAAACAATAAGACTAAGCTCAGATTATTCGGCAAGAAGGCAATGGGATGACATATATAAAATCTTTAAAGAAAAAAACTGCCAGCCAAGAATAATATATCCTGCAAAACTCTAGTTCAAATATGATGGTGAAATTAGGTCATTTCCAGATAAACAGAAACTAAGGCAATATGTAAAAACCAAACCAAACTTACAACAATTATTAAAGGGGTTCTTCAGTCTGAGGACAAACAACTTCAGCTCACAGGCAGAATCTAGGACGCAGGATCGTACAAGCCAGATACCAATCCAGAAAATGAACTCTCAAAGACTATACAAAACCAAAAGAAATATAACAGGGAATCAGAGCAGTTAATCAGTAAATGACAACAACATCAAAACAATAAAAGAGGCAATAAACAGCATAGGTACAGAACCTTCTAATGGAGAGGAAGGCAAGGTGATACCAAGTAATAATAGACTGCTTCAAACTTAGAAAGATAAGGGTAAAATTCATGGTAACCACAAAGAAAGTCAACAAACATACTCATAAAAATAAAGAGGAAAAACAAAGTCTCAGCAAAAACAAAACCTACAAAAACAAAGGAAATGGAAAAAAATTCCACAAACAAAATAACTCAGCCCAGGAGAGTAAGAAGAACAAAGAAAACGTCAGCACCACAAAAAAAAAAAAAAAAAAAAAAAAAAAAGCACTATAAAACGACAGCAACAAACTCACATCTATCAGTAATTACACTGAATGTAAATGGACTCAATGCACCCATAAACAGACAGAGAGTGACAGAATGGATAAGAAAACAGGATCCATCAGTATGCTGTCTACAAGGGACCCACCTTAGAAACAAAGATGTGAATTTATTAAAAGTCAAAGGTTGGAAAACAATATATCAAGCTAACAACTACCAAAAAAGAGCAGGAGTGGCAATTCTAATCTCAGATAAAATAGACCTTAAAACAAAATCCACCATAAAAGACAAAGAAGGACACTACATAATGATTAAAGGGACGCTCCATCATGAAGACATAACCATACTAAACATCTACGCACCCAATGACAGGGCTCCAAAATACATAAGACAAACTAACAACACTGAAAAGAGAAATTGACAGTTCCACAATAATAGTAGGAGACTTCAACACACCACTCTCAGTAAAGGACAGAACAATGAAGAAGAAACTCAGCAAAGATACAGAAGACCTAAAGGGCACAATAAGCCAACTTGACCTCATAGACATATACAGAACACTCCATCCAACAACTGCAAAGTACACATTCTTTTCCAATGTACATGGAACGTTCTCCAGAATAGACCACATCTCAGGCCACAGAGCAATCATCATCAAGATCCAAAACACCGAGATAATTCAAAGTATCTTCTCTGACCACAATGCCATCAAGGTAGAAATTAACAACAGTAAGAGCAAGGGAAAAAAATCAATTACATGGAAACTGAATAATATCCTGTTTACACACCACTGGGTAATAGAAAAAATCAGAGATGGAATCAAAAAATTCCTAGAATCAAATGAGAATGAAAACACATCATACCAAAACCTTTGGGACACAGCAAAGGCAGTCCTCAGAGGACAATTTATAGCAATAGATGCACATATCAAAAAAGTAGAAAGGGACAAAATCAAAACATTAACTACACAACTCAACAAATAGAAAGAGAACAGCAAAAAAAGCCCACAACTACCAAAGAAAGGAAATAGTAAAGATCAGAGCAGAAATAAATGAAATAGAGAACAGAAAAACAATAGAAAGAATCAACAAAACCAAAAGTTGGTTCTTTGAAAGAATCGACAAACCACTGGCCAGACTGACAGAAGAAAAACAGGAGAGGACACAAATAACCAGAATAAGAATTGAAATGGGTGACATTACAACAGACCCAAGTGAAATAAAAAGGATTATAACAGAATATTATGAAATCTATACTCCAACAAATTTGAAAACCTAGAGGAAATAGATAAATTTCTAGAAACACACTACAGCAAAGTGATGTTGAAAATCTGAACAGACCCATAACAAGAGAAGAGATTGAAAACATAATAAAAAAATAAAAAACTCCCAACCAAAAAAACCCCTGGCCCAGATGGCTTCACTGGAGAATTCTACAAAACATTTACAGAAGAGCTTGTACCAGTACTACTCAAGCTATTTCAGAGCATAGAAGAGGAAACAACACTTCCAAATTCATTCTATGAAGCCAGCACAACACTGATACCAAAACCAGGCAAAAGATGTCACAAAAAAAGAAAATTACAGAACAATACCTCTCATGAATACAGATGCAAAAATTCTTAACAAAATTCTAGCCAATAGAATTCAGCATCATAAAAAAAAAAAAAAATAACACACCACAACCAAGTAGGATTCATACCAGGTATGCAAGGATGGTTCAACATTAGAAAATCAATCAACGTAATCCACCACATAAATAAAAGGCAAGAAAAGAATCACATGATCATCTCAATTGATGCAGAAAAGGCATTTGACAAAGTCCAACACCCATTCCTGATAAAAACTCTCAATAAAACAGGTATAGAAGGGAAATTTCTCAACATAATAAAGGGCGTCTATGCAAAACCAAAGGCCAATATCATTGTTAATGGAGAGAGGCTGAAAACATTCCCCTTGAGAACAGGAAAAAGACAAGGATGCCGTTTATCACCAGTCCTATTTAACACTGTGCTGGAAGTTCTAGCTAGAGCAATAAGGCAAGAAAAAGAAATAAAGGGCATCCAAATTGGTAATGAAGAAGTTAAACTGTCCCTGTTTGCAGATGATATGATACTATACATAAAAAACCCTAAAGACTTCACAAGAAATCTATTGGAACTAATAGAAAGATTCAGCAGAGTAGCAAGATACAAGATAAACATACAAAAATCAGTTGGATTCCTATACACCAATAAGGAGAATGATGAAAAGGAAATCAGGAAAACAATACCATTTATAATAGCCCCTAAAAAAATAAAATACTTAGGTATAAATCTAACCAGGGATGTAAAAGACCCATACAAAGAAAACTACAAAACACTACTGCATGAAACCCAAAGGGATCTACATAAATGGAAAAACATACCATGCTCATGGATAGGTAGACTCAACATTGTGAAAATGACAATTCTACCCAAAGCAATTTACAAATAGAATATAATCCCAATCCAAATACCAACAACATTCTTCAAAGAGATGGAAAAACTAATCATTAACTTTCTATAGAAAGGGAAGAAGCCCTGAATAAGTAAAGCACTACTGAAGAAGAAGAATAAAGTTGGAGGACTCACACTACCTGACTTCAGAACCTACTATACAGCTACAGTAGTCAAAACAGCCTGGTACCGGTACAACGACAGATACATTGACCAATGGAATAGAGTTGAGAACCCAGATGTAAATCCATCCACCTACGGTCACCTGATCTTCGACAAGGGCCCAAAGTCCATCAAATGGGGAAAAGACAGTCTTTAACAAATGGTGCTGGCAAAACTGGATATCCATCTGCAAATAAATGAAACAGGACCCATCCCTCATGCCATACACAAAAACTACTTCAAAATGGATCAAAGACCTGAATACAAAGCCTAAAACTATAAAGTTTATAGAAGAAAAAAAAAAAAGAACCAACACTACAGGCCTTAATACACGGCATTAACAAGTTACAAACCATAACCATCAACACACAAACCCCAAAAGATAAGCTAGATAACTGGGATCTTCTAAAAATCAAACACCTATTCTCTTCAAAAGACTTCACCAAAAGAGTAAAAAGAGAACCTACAGACTGGGAAAAAATTTTTTGGACAGTACAAGTCAGACAAAGATCTAATCTCCATAATCCACAAGAAAATCCAACACCTCTACAACAAAAAGACAAATAATCCTATTAAAAAATGGGCAAAGGAAATGAACAGACATTTCACCAAAGAAGACATTCAAGCAGCCAACAGACACATGAGGAAATGCTTGCGATCACTAGCATTAGAGAAATCAAATTAAAACCACAATGAGATACCATCTCACCCTGGCATTACTGGCACGAATCAAAAACACTGGAAATAACAAATGTTGGAGGGGCTGCGGGGAGATCGGAACTCTTACGCACTGCTGGTGGGAATGCAAAACGATACAACGATTTTGGAAAATGATACGGCGCTTCCTCAGAAAGCTAGAAATAGATATACCATACGATCCAGCAATCCCACCCCTAGGAATATATCCTAGAGAAATAAGAGTCATCACTCGAATAGACATATGCACACCTATGTTCATGGCAGCATTGTTCACAATAGCAAAATAATGGAAACAACCTAGACGCCCATCAACAGATGAATGGATAAACAAACTATGGTACATACACACAATGGAGTACTATGCAACGAGAAAGAACAACAATGAATCTGTGAAGCATCTCATAACATGGATGAAACTGGAGGACATTATGCTGAGTGAAATAAGTCAATCACAAAAGGACAAATATTGTATGAGACCTCTATTGTAAAAACCCCTGAAAAAGTTCACACACAAAATGTAACGATCTTTGTTGGTTACCAGGGATGGGAGGGGTGGGGAGGAAATACTAAATAGGCAATAGATAAGTGGTATCTTGGGTGAAGGGTGAGACAGTACACAATACAGAGGAAGCCAACACAACCTGTACAAGGAAAGGTCATGGAAGCTCCATAGACACATCCAAACTCCCTGAGGGACTGAATTGCTGGGCAGAGGGCTGTGGGGACCATGGTCTCAGGGAACATCTAGCTCAATTGGCATAACACAGTTTATAAAGACTGTGTTCTACATTCTACCGTGGTGGGTAGTGTCTGTGAGCGGCCATCTAAGATACTCCACTGGTCTCATCCCTTCAGCAGCAAGGGAGAATGAAGAGAACACGATACAAGGAAAAGATTAGTCCAAGGGACTAATTAACCAGAGCTAGCAAGGCCTCCACCGGACTGAGTCCACTACAGCTAGACGGTGCCCGGCTACCACCACTGACTGCTCTGACCAGGAACACAACAGAGGGTTCTGGACAGAGCTGGAGAAGGATGTAGAAAAAAATTCTAACTCACAAAAAAAGGACCAGATTTACTGGCCTAAAGGAGACTGGAGAAACCCCGAGAGTATGGCCCCCAGAAACCCTTTCAGCTCAGTGATGAAGTCATTTCCAAGGTTCACTGTTCAGCCGGGGAGTAGACAGCCCCATAAAACCAAATGGGACTAATGAGGCACAGCAGTCCAGGAACAAGGGCCAGAAGGCAGAAGGGGACAAGAAAGCTGGTGATAGGGAACCCAAGGTTGAGTAAGGATAGTGTTGATGTGTTGTGAGGTTAACTATTGTCGTAGGGCAACATGTGTACTGTTAAATGAGAAACTATTTTGTTCTGTAAGCCTGCATCTAAACTGAGAATAGCAGTACAATTGGAAGAGTGTAGTCAATGTCACTGAACTGGGCATGCAGAAATTTTTGAAATGGTGTATCTTTGGCTGTGTATATTTTCACCAAAAAAAAGAAAAGGTCGAGAAGGGAGACGGTTGACTTGTTGTGGGGTTGTTAACCAATGTCATAAAACAACATGTGTACTACTGTTACATGAGAAACTATCTGTTCTGTAAGCCTTCACCTGAAGTACATTAAAAAAAAAGAAAAAAAAAAAAAGATTACAGCCAAGAAAACCCTATGGAGCAGTTCTACTCCATGACACATGGGGTTGCCATAAGTCAGAACCAGCTCCACAGCAACTAACAACAACATTGATTGAACACTTATTATGAGCCCTAGCACTAAGCTCAAAGCCTGGGACACAGTACTTGCTTAATCAAGGTACTTACCATGTAGTTTTCTTATTTAAAGAAAATTAAGATTTGCTCACCATGAACAGAATTATTCACACCATAATTTGGATTCGGTTTTAAATGTTAACTATTGACCGCTCACCTGGCTTCCAAACTTGGAAAAAAGCATCATACTCTATTTTAAGTTTAGAGACAGCCATGTGTAGCTCTTCATCAGCACATGGATAAACTGCAATGTGAAGAATGAAAACAATTCATTCATTTAACCTCATCCAGCCCATCAAAGCTGGTAAGAGCTGGTAAGGAATCTATGCTGTTTTTTGTGTCAGACAGTAAAGTCAGTGAAGTAAATGAGACGATCAGTTTTGACCCACCCATTTCCTCTTTAGATGCCTGTCTTAGTCATCTAGTGCTGCTATAACAGAAATACCACGAGTGGACGGCTTTAACAAAGAGAAGTTTATTTCCTCACAGTAAAGTAGGCTAAAAGTCCAAATCCAGGACGTCAGCTCCAGGGGAAGGCTTTTTCTCTCTGTCGGCCTTCTTCTCTTCAGTGTTCCCCCGGACTAGAGCTTCTCTGCACAGGGACCCCGGTCCAAAGGACGCGCTCTGCTCCCGGCACTGCTTTCTTGATGGTATGAGGTCCCCAACTCTCTGCTTGCTTCCCTTTCCTTTTATCTCTTGTAAGATAAAAGGTGGTGCAGGCCACACCCTAGGGAAACTCCCTTTACATTGGATCAGGGATGTGACCTGGGTAAAGGTGGTGTTACAATCCCACCCTAATCCTCTTTAACATAAAATTACAATCACAAAATGGAGGCCAACCACACAATTCTGGGAATCATGGCCCAGCCAAATTGATACACACATTTTTTGGGGGACATAATTCAAACCATGACAATGCCCTAACCCAACTCTCTCTCTACTTGGAGAGGTAAGGAACTGGATATACAGATAGTCCCTGACTTACAACGAGATTTCTTTCCAACAACTCCAACTTAAGTTGGTTCTGACGTAAGTCAAATACCTCCTTTTTTTTTTTTTTAATTTTCATTATCAAGGCCTTTTATTATCAGTATCTTTGTAAATCCGATCTTTATTTGTCTTTGAGGAGTGGAAACATTACATATAAACTTGCAGATATGATGACATCAGCAAATTACACACAGCAACATCGTATGTAGTACAATTTACTAATGATAAGATGTATTTAAAAAAAGAACAGTAGTAAGTGTGGTTTGTCATAACTCGAATACGTCGTAAATCAGGGACTACCTGTAAATTGTTAAGGCCTGTCAGAAGAGACTTGGTATTTCAGTGGGAGGTGTGGAGACAGCTCGAGTGAAAGCAGGAAGGAGGCAGAACAGAAGCAAGGAGAGCCAGGAGTGCAGACAAGAAGATGTTACAGTGAATGTCTTCTGGTGACTTGAGAAATTTACTGTAGATTATGATTTGTTGTTGTCAGGTGCTGTTGAGTCAGTTCCAACTCATAGCAACCTTATGTATAACTGAACAAATGGTTGCCTGGTCCTGCACCATTTTCATAATTGTTGGTAAGTTTGAGTCCATTGTTGCAACCACTGTGTCAACCCGTCTCGATGAGGGTCTTCCTTTTCTTCACTGACCCTCTACTTTACCAAGCATGATGTCTTCTCCGGTGGTTGGTCCCTCCCAATGGCATGTTCAAAGAAAGTGAGAGGAAGTCTTGCCATCCTCGCTTCTAAGGAGCATTCCAGCTGTACTTCTCCAGGACTAATTAACTTGAAATAGATCAACGAAATACAGGCTAGTGGAAGTCTAGGTGACATTGCTTTAATGACTATTTAAGAATCACATATACTTAGGATATATGAATTGTTTACAGATAAATGAATGATTTTTAAACTCCTTTTAATTTTAGCAACTTTAATAGTCTTCATGTTGTTACTTAGTTAACTATTTTATGATTAACATATGAAGATAAACTCCAACCCAGCTTTCTAGGCCCAATGATTATAAATCCCATATTTATTGCATCAGTTAATTGAATTCTGGGGCGTTCTTTGTCTCATTCTCTGTCCTTCCTCCTAACCCCTGCTAGGAGGACGTCCCCCATGAATTTACAACGTACCGTCTTCCAGGAATTGGGCCAACTCCCGAGTTTGTGAATTTATTTTCTTTCTGTTCTTAATGTGTACATTAGTTTAACTTAAATGTTAATTCATTAGGTATGTGCCAAACTTTGATGACTTTACCCACAAGGCCCAAGACCACAAAATTAAAAATCTAAAATCTTTTCCCCTCGCCAAGTTAGTTAACGCTATATTAAATTGCCCCAAATAACGTTTCTCACTATGAGGTATTTCAAGTATGTGGACAGTCTAAAAAAAAAGCTTTTCACAGCCTTGCCTTCATTCTACATTACTGGGGAAAGTGGGACACTACAGTTTTAAGTTAACCTGTTTACTAGGAATGTTCTGGATAGTGCAGTTTAATTTTGCATCTACACAATTACTGGCTGAGTGCTGATTGCAGATTTATGAATAGACCAACTGGAAAGCCAGGGCTTCATTGCCAAGCTGTTGATTGAGTTTACAGTGGTTAAAATAACTGTCATTTTGATTTGTACATAAAACCAAAATGATGAAGACATCATTGAAAATGATTTTCAGACTTCAGCTACACAAAGAACAAATGTGATGATTTTGCAGACTCAGTTGATTAGATGAACTGAGGCTTGCTTTAAAATCCATCACCAGTTATTTTACTGAATTGACACCTGCCTCATTTTACTGGTTGTGTAGTGGTTAAGAGCTTGACTGTTACCAAAAGGTCAGCAGTTCAAATCCACCAGTTGATCCTTGGAAACCCTATGGGATAGTTCTACTCTATCCTATAGAGTCGCTATGAGTCAGAATTGACTCAACGGCAATGGGTTTCATTTGGTTTGAGCTTATAAAATGAGTAAATTAGCTTCTTATGTAGACCCTAAATTGCTATTCTGCATACTGCCATTGCCTTCCAAGATAGGCTACTGCAAGCTTACCATTCATTAGAGTTTAACATTTCTATTCAAATGCTCCCTGATGACCTCTGCTAGCCCAGGTAAACCACGGGTAATCAATGAAGAATCATTATGTTGTAATCGGTAGTAATGTCATAAAGTGCTGTGAGACACTGTACCCAGAAATTTCAGGGTGCAAATGGAAATTGAAAACAGAGAAATAAAGGTGTCAGTTTCCAGACAGGTGGGAGAGGCCTCCATATTGTCTTTGCTCAGTGATGGAAACCGTTATTCCCCAGATGGATATTCAGGAACAGCAGGAAAGTTGCCTTGCATCACTACAAATTAATGCATACGATGACTGGGAGTGTTAATTTGGTATCAGTGCAACTGCATGAGAGTTATCAACATAATTTCCTCTGACAAGTGATTCATTCTAGGAAAAAAGCAACAACTATGAAGCCTCTGCAGTTAGTGATCAGACATCTGCAAACTGTTTCTTCTTCCTTCTCCCGCCCAATCTGCAAGTATCCAGAACGGCTGGATAACGTGAATGCTATGCAAAGAGAAAGCTGTGATTTACTGAGACATGTGCTCTTGTAGAAACACAACGAGGTTCCTTATCACTTTTAGAAAGTGTCTCCAACCGGGGTGACAACTCATGTGATAGTGTTCTCCAAGGATCCAAGAACAAAATGAGTTGGGTTTGGGGTTTGGAAAAACGTTGCAGTCAGACCAGGGTGAATTAGTATGCGCCATGGAATTATCTCTGTCTCCTAACGGTGCTAACATTTATTTTTACTGACAACTGGGAGAGGAAGACAATAAATGTAAAGGAGGGAAATTTGCCAGATAGAGAGACTTCACCATCCCGACCGATTGCAGCGTCTCTTGGAAGGCCACCACGTCAGCACTTAAGGGGAAGGAAAGATGGGAGGCACCATCTTCCTTCTGTTTTTTTGTTGATCTTTTTACTTGATACTTGGAAGAAGGATGTGGCAGTTTGCTCCCATAAAGATTTACAGCCTTGGAAACCCAATGGGGCAGTTCCACTCTGTCCTATGAGGTTAGTATGAGTCGGAATCGACTCAATGGCAACGGGTTTGGTTTTTTGGTTTACTTGATGTTGTTGGGCCTCAGATTAACCTATGAGTCATCCTGTGTACGGAAAGGAAGATGGGGGTGGGAACAGAGGAAATGGAAGCCATCCTCCTTATCTGTTTGCAAGGGCTGTATTTGAAAAAAGGCTAAATATAATTGAAGCTAATATTATTAGCGTGCATCAACTCTTGAATTTTTTAAAGATCCATTTGTTTGATACATTCATTTTCATAAAAGCTTTTGCGTGAGTTTGATGCTTTTAGCATTCACTCTATTAACTGAAAATGCTCAGGAAGAAAATGAATATTACAGAACAGCAACGGGTTCTTGTTTCAAGAAATCTACCAGATCTCAGACTATATCACCAAAGCCCCATCCTTGTTGGGGGCAGTTCTGTGATTCCAACCTAAACAGGACTGACTGCCTCATTCTTAGATAGGGTGCCCCTCCGGGCAATGCCCTACATTTGGAAATGCAGAAGAAATGATTTGGCAATATTAAAATGGTTTATTGTCAATCTAATAACAGTTAAACATCTGCCTTAATGTTCCTGGCAACGTCTTTTCTTGAAGGCAGCAGGTGGTATGTCCCCCCAGGAGAGCAACTGGGTTTCATGCAAATAAATGTGTTCTGTGAGTTTTACTATTTGAAATATAGTAGCAAAAGAGGGGAAGATGACCATCTCTCCATGGAATGGGGAAAGAAATGATATTTAAAGTGTTGAAGGTTTGCTTAGCGCAGAGAAGCAGCCTATTTTGGGGATCAAATGATTTTAAGAGTCAGAATTGACCCGACAGCAACGGGTTTGGTTTTTTGGTTTACTCTCTGGGGTGGGGAGGAAGAAACCCTTAGGGATAAAATCAAGCCCTCTAGGTTCCTTGCTTACATCACCTCTTCCGTGGCCGTAGAGGCGAGTATAAACAAGAGGATGGGAACCTGAAGTCAAGAGCGTGCTTGACATAAACATATTTTCCAAATGGCTGGAAAAGCTTCATTGTTTCTAGCCCCAGTTTCACATCAGAACTAAGTCACCACCAAACTGACAATTCAAGGATGTGTGACCTAATCTATATTCTAATGCAATTTAACCACTGGGTCCTCTGTACTTTAGGAGTAAACCTCTCTCTCCTGTATTAGCAACATAATAGCAAAATTGCTGGGAATGTTTGAATTGAAGGAGTCCAAACATGAACCGAGTTACCTAGAGTCTCAAATTCATACCTCGGCTCAGGGGCCTGTTAAAATGAAGCCCACGCGTGTATCTGGCAAACATTTGCACTCTCTGGCTTGTTCCTAAATTTGGTAGAGTGCAGGATTTTGAAAAGAAAACATCACTGGAGGACAAAAGAGAAGAGGAGAAAAAAGCAAGAGCTTCTTGGTCTCTCAGATGGCGCTGTCCTTTCCGCCCACATGGTCAGCCCCAGAGAGCTGTGAGGGAGGAAAAGAGACGAATTGACGTCACCAAGATGGAGAAATGAGAAGAGGGCCAGGAAAGAGAGCGTAAGTACAGAGGAAACTCCAGCTGCTGCAGGGGACAATGGGTCTACAGGGACATCTTATTGATGTCCAGGCATTTCCCTGATTATCAATAGATAGATGTACCGCCTGCCTTCCGCCTGCTGTCTGCCTTCTTCCCTCCTTCCCTCCCTTCGGCAAGTATCACTAAGCACCCACGATATGCCAGGTGGAGCCCTGGTGGCACAGTGGTTAAAGCACTTGGCTGCTAACCGAAAGGTCAATGGTTCAAAACCACCAGCAGCTCCACGGTAGAAAGATGTGGCAGTCTGCTTCCACAAAGATTTACAGCCTTGGAAACCGTATGGGGCAGTTCTACTCTGTCCTATAGGGTTGCTATGAGTTGGAATCAACTCAACAGCAATGGGTTATATGCCAGGTAGCTCCCTGGGTGGCACAAATGTTTGCAGTAGACTACTTACCTAAAGGCTGGGGTTCAAACCCACCCAGTGGCACTGTAGAGGAAATATCTGTTTCTCTAAAGATTACAACCAAGAAAACCCTGCAGAGCAGTTCCACTCCAAGACACATGGGGTTGCCAGGAGACAGAATCAACCCAATGACAACAGGTTTGGTTTGGTATATGCCAGGATCTACTTGAATCAACAATCAACATTCACGGAAGCAGCAGTCAAGAAATTGAATGACGTAGTGCATGGGGCAAAGCATCAACAAAAGACCTCTTTAAAGATTTAAAAAGCAAAGTATCACTTTAATGACTAAGGTGCACCTGACCAAGCCATGGTATTTTTCAGTAGTCTCATATGCATGAAAAAGCTGGACAATACAAAGAAAGACAGAAGAAGAAACTGGCACATTCAAATTGTGGTGTTGGCAAAGAATGTTGCATATACTATGGACTGCCAGAAGAACGAACAAATCAGTCTTAGAAGAAATACAACCACAATGTTCCTTAGAAGCGAGGATGGGGAGACTTCGCTCGCTCATTGTGGAGACATTATTAGGAAAGACCAATGGTTAGAAAAGAATATTGTGTTTGGTAAAGTACAGGGTTAGGGAAAATGAGGGAAACCCTCAATGAGATGGTAGACACAATAGCCACAACAATGCACTGAAATACACAAACGATCATGAAGATGGCACAAGATTGGGCAACGTTTCGTTCCGTTATACAGAAGGTCACCATGAGTCAGGGCTGACTCCACAGCAACCAACAACAACAATATATGCCAGGCAATGCTGGGCACTATAGGTGATTACAATGAATAAAGGAAAGCTCTGGTTTGTGTCAAAATTCATTTCCACACTCTACAAAACACTCTTACACGTGAATGCTATTACATCCTAAGAAAATCCTATTTTATCAAGCAGAGCCCAGAGTCCTAGTGGCTAGAATTCTAACTTCTTGTTCCTAGCATATAAAAATGCAATTAATTTTTTATTTTAATATTCTGTATTCTAATAATTTGTCTTGTGTGGTTCTGAAGTAGCCACCTGCAAATAATTGTAGCTTTGTATCTTCCTAATTATTATAAGCAACTTTTTTCATTTTGTCTACTGGCTAGAATCTCTAGTACAGTGTTTTTATGTAATTGGTAATATGGGCATCCTGGGAGTCCCCAAGTAGTGCAAATGGTTAAGTGTTCAGCTGCTAACTGAAAGGTCAGTGGTTCAAATTCACCAGCCACTCCACAGGAGAAAGATGTAGCAGTCTGCTTCCGTAAAGATTTACAGCCTTGGAAACCCCATGGGACAGTTCTACTCTGTCCTATAGGGTCGCTGTAAGTGGAAATCAACTTGACAGCAATGGGTTTGATTTGTGTCCCACAGTTGTATACCTAAGAAATTCTAAGATTAGGGCAATGATAAGGATACGATTAGCCCCCTGAACAATATGAACAATATTTCCTTCATTGAGTCTAAATGTTTTTTATTTTCTTTAAATTCTCTTGCCAAACTATAGGCTTGCATTTTCCAAGTGCTAGTTGGATATTGCCACCTCGATTTCCCACTAACTCCTCAAATTAATCATATCTAAAACCTATATTATCATTTTCTCCAGCAAAAGAACAAAACAGTTTTTAAGGTTAACTGGAGAGCGCTGAAAACTTTGGTGTCATCCAAGCCTCTTTCCTCTCTCCTTTACTCTCAGATCCGATTGGCTACTCAATTTTGCCGTCAGCTGGACTCCAACTCATGGCCACCCAACGTGCATCAGAGCAGAACTGCACTTCAAAAGGTTTTCAGTGGCTGATTTTTTGGACGTAGATCACTAAGACTTTCTTCTGAGGAGCCTCTGGGTGGACTCAAACCTCAAATCTTTCAGTTAGCAGTGAGTGTGTTCAACATCTGCACCACACAGGGACTCCTTTGTCTTGATAGTGGAAAGACTCCCTCCAAGTGACACTGTCATGCCTAAGAGATACGGCTGCTAACCAAGAGGTCGACAGTTCAAATCCACCAGCTGTTCCTTGGAAATTCTATGGGCAGTTCTACTCTGTCCTATAGGTCACTATGAGTCGGAATCAACTCAATGGCAATGGGTTGAGTTTGGTTTTTGATATTATCTATCCTAGATTATTGCATTCACCTTCTTAACTGCCTATGTTCTGTTATTCACATTTTCCTAATTAAATGAACATTCACTGTGGTCTTATGTAAGAGAACTGCCTTCACAATGAGGTAAGTTCGAGATTGTTTAAATGCATTTCCAGGACGTTGCTATCAGATTAGCCTAATTCTCTCAGGCACATACAGCATACACAAAGAAACCATTGACAACAGACCTCACATTTCTTTTCATTAATTTGTACAAATTAAAGTTGCCAGCAATACATCAGACATTATGATTGATTATCTCCTTAGCACAGGGCACTGGGTGAGGTGCTGAGGGGCATATAAAAATGTGTAAACAAGAAGCCTGTAGTCTAGATAGAATGTAATCAATTCGTTCTATTGGTTGAATTCGTGACTATTTGAAATCTTTATGTTTCTAGAGACTAACAGCCAGAATTGGGTATCCCCTATTGTCTTGGCTTTAGTCTCTTAATTAACTGAACCCACAAATGCACTACACACACCCAGTTCATAAATCTCAGCCACAAATAATCAGTTTTGTAGTATATTTCAAAGGATGTTCTGGAACATCGCATCTCTAACCTTGAGGACAACAAAAAAGACATTCTCCTTGAAAACCATCCTAAATGCCTCTCCCTAGCTATCTGGAACAATGGCACAATGGTTAAAGTACTTGGCTACTAACTGAAAGGTTGGCGGTTCGAACCCACCAGCTGTACCACAGGACAAAAGATTTGGCAATCTGTTCCTGTAAAGATAACAGCCTAGAAAACCACATGGGGGTAGTTCTACTCTGTCACATGGGATCTCTATGAGTCGGAGTTGACTCGAACACACCCAACAACCACAAAGCCATCTTATACAGAGTCCCTGGGTGGTGCAAATGGTTAATCCAATCGGCTGCTAACTGAAAGGTTGGAGGTTTGCGTCCACCCAGAGGTGTCTCAGAAGAAAGGCCTGGTGATCGATCTACTTCTGAAAAATCAGTCATAAAAAACTCTATGGAGCACAGTTCTACTCTGACACACATGGGATGCCATGAGTCGGAGTCAACTCAATGGCAATTGGTGGTAGCCATCTTATGTATATCACACATCTCCAGCATATTGATTTTACCAACTATTTAAAGGGAAAACTTTGAAATTTTTGCCCTTAAAAGGTGTTGCCATACCTGTGTGCAAACAAAATGTGAAGAATCCTACTCTTCCATGCTGGAAAACACAATACGTTTTTTGTAAGGCTGGAGAGTAGAAAATTGTAATTGCCCAGAGTGATTGAGTAATTTGGTTCTCACCCGGGGAACTGGGGGAGCAGGCTTGCCAGGGAAGTAATTATGCAAATGTACGTGGCCCTCAGGGCTCATGCAGATCCACCTGGAAGCGGGATCTGGAATGTCTGATTTCTCAGGGAGCAGGCGTGGAAGCTCACAGTTACATCACCTGATCAAAAAATTACTCCTTTCTATTTTTGATTACACAGTCGCAAAAGTAAGTGAATCGCTAGTGATGTGTCAACTAGAAAAAAAGTAAGGGAGTATGGAGATGAAGGCTAAGGCAAAGCAAGTCTGGATTTTGGAGGACCATTATGTATCCCAAAGGCTGGCAGCTGCTTCACCTTTCATCATGACTACCTTAACTGACTATATGGTTTTTCACTAGATTCAATTAAAAAGCTGCCATCAATTCCGACTCATGGCCACCTTGTGTTTAGAGTAGAACTGTGCAAAGTAGAGTTTTCAAGGCTGTGAACTTTCCGAAGTAGATCACCTTTCTTCCAAGGCACGGATTCGAACCACCAACCTTTTGGTTAGTAGCTAACCGCTTACATCACCCAGGGACTCTATGTTCAATAAAAGCAAACCAAACCTGCTGCCATCCAGTCGGGTCCGACTCACAGCGACCCTATATGACAGAGTAGAACTGCCACATAGGATTTCGAAGGTGTGGCTTGTGGATTCAAACTGCTGACCTTCTGGTTAGCTTAACCACTTAACAAATAACCACTGTTCAATAGGATGCCCCCCCCTCCAAAAAAAGGTAAATATTGTTCAAAGTAATGACTTGGAGACTCCTTATTTTAGACTAATTTGTAATGAAAAGGGAGGAGATTTTGAGAGCTTATAAAGAGATGCAAACTGATTATAAGGTGACCAAGTTGGAGCAGTTTACCTAGATACCCCGGTTTTAGCACGACAAGTCCCGTGTCCCAGGAAACACCTCAGTTCCAGGCAAACCAGGGTAGTCCTAGGAGTAGATCAGAATTTACAAACTCACGGTTGAATTGATAGTTTTTTCCTCTTGAAGAGAAAACAGTTTTACAAAAAGTAAAAAAAAAAAAAAAAAAAAAAAAAAAAAAATGTGGTAAATGAATTCAGTGTTTTCTCACCGGCTTTCTTAGTAGCTCATTATCCAAGGCAAAGCTGGGTCGTACTACTGACAACGAGGAGCTACAGGAAAAATGTGTTTGGGAAGTTCAGTAACGAGCTCATCATTGTGAAGGTGATGCAGCTTTTATGACCTGGTCCACATACATGTGTTGAAAATTCCAACATTAGTGGTTGAAGGGAAGAGCATTACCACCGCCAGTCAATGTTCCTCCCTGAACAGGTCGTTTGAAGACTATTTCCTTGACTGATGACCAGTGAATCTGTTAACAGTCCATCTGACAAATCAAGTGGCTTAACCTCTCTGTAAGAGACCATTGTGCAGCGAAGGTTTCACTAACTGTGGCTGAAAATGTGGCATCAGACCAGCCACATTCTGGGCTTCTGTTCTCAGTCATTACCTTGGCATAGCTTGTCTAGAAGTAAAGTCACTGCTGTCATTTTTATGTGAGTCTAAGTTCTCAAAGTCCCTGGGTGGTGCAAATGGCTAAGCACTTGACTATTACCGTAAAGATTGGTGGTTCAAACCCACCCAGACGTGCTTCACAAGATAAGTCTGGTGATCTGCTTCCAAAAGGTCACAGCTAAGAAAACCCTATGAAGCACAGTTCTACCCTGCACATGAGGTTACCATGAATTGGAATCAACTCAACGGCAACTGTGTTTTTTTTTTTAAGTTCTCAAAATATTGTGAACTCAAGTTAGAGCAGAGATATTAAGCTCTGAATCTGATATTGAGTGTCAGCTCTTTTCAATTCAGCCGAGGTTTCCAGAAAGTACACACTCAATTCGTACCAAAGATGAGTAGGAAAATTTTGTCTTATTTACTTCGTTTTATCTTATTATAACAAACAGTGATGTTAGAGTATACAATGCAAACTTGCATGAATGTTAATGTAAAAGGAGAGATTTCAAGGAAAGTTTTTCCTTCCGTCAGCCCTTGGGGCTATGTGTCCCAGAAACATTTGTTTATACTTCTTTGTCCTTGGATACGAACCCTGAAGAACTGGTGTGGGAGCCTACCTTGCTCTTCTTAGACCTCTTGGCTGCCTTGAATAGGAGATTTTCCACTGGTGTCTAAATGAAGCAGAGCCCCAGGCTGGCCGCTTGGTATTGCACCTAACAACAACAACAGCAACTATATACTAATAGCATACTACTAAACATGTTGGTTTGGGTTTAGGTTGTGTTTTGATCTTGATCTTAAGAGGTTTATTGGGATTCAAGCAGACACAAAAGTCTGAGGGAGAAGCATCCGCAGTGAGCTTCATCCTAAGCGTGTTTGTTACATAATTGAATTTGATCATCCATTTTAAGGCTTAGCGAAAAACCAATTGAAGAAAGCCTTTAATTTAAAATGGAAAAACTCAGTGATTTCCTCCTGCTGGAAATTTAGAGGGGAAAAAAACCCTATTATCTAATAAATTATCTGCATTAAAAATGCATTAGTAATCGATCTTCATAACATCCGGTGACAGCTACATTGCTTATTAAAAAAACTATACAGTCTCCTTTCTCCAAGCATGCTTTTTATGGTTCTTTTGAAAGAAACTCATTAACCCAACCATAGAAGAAAGTAAACTGCTTTACAATAGATTAGTATGCTATAAATAAGAGAATCCTTTGCATAATATTTCAATTGCTATTTTAATTTAAAGCCTAATGCATTGCTGCCCAAAAGGACTACAGTAATTGTAATGTATTGTAGAAACCTAAAGAACATAGTTCTTCCTGTTGATTGGTAAACCCTAGAAAGAAGACTAGGCACAGCATTTATCTTTCCCTAGTCTTCCAACTGAACAGAGGACTCTAAAGTGCTCTGTAGACTATCCGTAGCAAATGGCATTTCCTCCTTCGTTTGAAAGCTACTGAGTCCAGTTCTCCTTGAGGACTGCATTATTCACCGTTAGAAAGGCAGATACTTAAGAAGGTGCATTCGTTCTTGTAGAGCTATATCAGCGTGTTGAATTTGATCTTTTAGTGACCCATATGTTGCCATGATTCTTAGCACAAAGCATCAGGACACCCAAAAAGTATCAAAAAAAGAAAAACCAGTTATGGATTTGTTTTGTCTAGTTTCAGATGTATGGGTCTCTTTTTCTATATTTGGCTGCAAAAGAGGCACTATTTACAAAATGTTATTGTCAGGTGCCGTCGAGTTGGTTCCAACTCATGGCGACCCTGTGTACAACAGAATGAAACACTGCCCGGTCCTAAGCCATCCTCACAATCATTGTTATGCTTGAGCCCATTGTTGCAGCCACTGTGGCTGTCCATCTCATTCAGGGTCTTCCTCTTTTTTGCTGACCCTCTGTTTTACCAAGCATTATGTCCTTCTCCAGGGACTGATACTTCCTGGTAACATGTTCAAAGTACGTAAGATGAAGTCTCGTCATCCTTGCTTCTAAGGAGCATTCTAGCTGTGCTTTTTGCAAGACAGATATTTGTTCATTCTTTTGGCAGTCCATGGTATATTCAGTATTCTTCACCAGCACCATAATTCAAAGGTGTCAGTTCTTCAGATTTACAAAATAACAGATATCAATACCCCAAAGGTAACTAACTCCTTCTAGAATCCTACAGTCCACCCTTCTCTCTCAGTGCGCCGAGGGATTGGGCAGGAAAGAAGTCCCTGAAGCAGAAAGGCTGAAGAGCTGCCGTATTGTACCACATTAGACCCAGCAACAGGAAGGCTGAGATAAAAAGGATGAGAAGCGATAATTCAGGACTTCGGCAGAAGGGGTGAAGAATTTTTCTCACACAGTTGGGAGGCTAGAACTCCAAGGAATGATATGAGTTAAGGAAGTAAGCTGTAATTATGGAAATAATAATGAGTAAGTGATGAGTAAATGGAGACAAATTAAGGAAATAGAAGTTTTTCTCTCGTTTTTAATAACTCACTCCTTCCTCTCCTTCTAATCAAGCCCAGCGTATTCCTTTTTTCTCTCTTTTCACCTCTTCAGTTTCCACTTCTTTTGGGTGCAGTTCCCTGTAGTCAGTGTCCCTTTACTTTGGAGGTCAGGCATTCTTGGTCATAAACAAAAATAGAACCTTGGTCCACTTCCCACTTCCACCATTTACTAGACTTGGAACCTTGGACAAACTGACCATCCTCTCTGCACCTCAGGTTCTTTATGCATAAAATAGGGATGTCAGCACATACCTCATACAGTTGTCGGTGTTGTTGTTCGTTGCCATTGAGTTGGCTCCAACACAGTATGACCCCATGTACAATGGAACAAAACATTGTCTAGTCCTGCACCATCTTCATGATCTTTGGTATGCTCCAGATCATTGTTGCAGCCACTGTGTATTTTCAGTGCCTTCTAACCGAGGAGGCTAGGCGTTCAGCACTATATTGGACAATATTCTATGTGACCCATAGGGTTTTCATTGGCTAATTTTCAGGGGTAAATTGCCAGGCTGTCCTTCCTAGTATGTCTTATTCTAGAAGTGCTACTGAAATCTGTCCACCATGGTGACTCTGCTCGTATTTGAAATACCTGTCGCATAGCTTCCAGCATCATAGCTACACAAAAGTCACCACAGTACGACAAACTGACAAATGGGTGGTATACATAAAAATTTCCACAGGAAGGGACAGGAAAGCTGGCAACAGGGAACCCAAGGCTGAGAAGGGACAGTGTTGACATGTTGGGGGTTGTTAACCATTGGCATAAAACAATATGTGAACCGTTTAATGAGAAACTATTTGTTCTGTAAACCTTCATCTAAATTACAATTAAAAAAACGAGGAAAAAAAAGTTTCCCCTAAGTCTTCAAAACTGTTAATGTCAAGCCAGTTGTGTAATTCTGTAAATTCTAAACCCACCTTCATTGCTGGAGAATGGAGTTGATAATCCCTAGCCCCTGAGGCCAAACTGTTAAACCTCTACACATCCACCACCTGCTCTGAGTACTCCTGACAAGACTGTTATTACTGGTTTCTGAAGTTCTCAAACCAGTGTGATCATCAGAATAACCTGAAATTTTTTTCTAAAAATATAAATGCCAGGGACCAAATAAATTAGAACCTCTAGAACTACTGAATCAGAATTCGGGGGTGGAAGTAGGGTGGATATCAGAATTTTTGCATGCATTTATTACAAAAACTCTCCACTCAATAATTCTGGTGGTTAAGAGCTTGGCTGTTAACCAGTCAGCAGTTTGAATCCACCAGCTGCTCCTTAGAAACCCTACGGGGCAGTTCTACTCTGTCTTATAAGGTCAGTATGAGTTGGAATCGACTCGATGACAACAGCTTTGGTTTTTGGTTTAGCAGATTTGGGCCCCATTCAACTTCTAATTTCCTGGGAGGAAAACGGGCTCAGACAAATAATGCCTGTTCTCTGGGGCCAGACTTTTTGGTAACCAGTGCTGTTCTAGAATGGGGCATTGGTGGTTCACTGGCAGAATTCTCACCTACCATCTGGGAGACACATATTCCTTCTCCGACCAAGGCACCTCATGCACAGCCACCACTTGTCTGTCAGTGGAGGCTTACATGCTGCTATGATGCTAAACAGGTTTCAGCAGAGCTTCCAGACCAAGACTGACTAGGAAGAAAGACCTGGCTATCTACTTCCAAATATCAGTCAGTGAAAACCCTATGGATCCCAACAGTCCAATCTGCAACCTATCACGGGGATGGCACAGGACCTGGCAGCATTTCGCTCCATTGTGCGTGGGGTCACCATGAATCATGGCCAACACAAGAGCAGCTAACAACAGCACTATTCTAGAAGACCATCTTGGTTGCGTCCTCCCACTGGAGGTGGCTGAGTCCTCCTTTTCTCCAGGCACTGGGATCGTGCTTGATTCCAACCGTGCCCCCTCCCACACTGACCCATCCTGTACACTTCTTGCTCCCAAGCCCAGCTTTTCCACAAGCCAAGACATTATCTTCTCTCCCCTGAGCTTTAGACATCTGATTGTCTACATCTGGGTTCATATCTGACTACATCTAACAGTCTAATGCTTAGCTCTTATCCCAGATTACATGGCTAGTTTCTTCTAAGACTTCCATCCTTTCCACTGCATCAACCAGTCCTTCTAATTAGTTATAGCAAATACAGATTCGCAGTCTCCCTTTCCTGACCGCACCATAAATGTCCTCTGTCCCTTGTTAGGAGCAAGCCATTGGGGCATCTTTAGCCCTGAAAAGCAAATCCAGCCTGTTTTGGATTTTCCTCCTAGTGCTGAATCAATAGAAAGTAAATGTTTCCTTGGCAAACGTCTCGGGAAAAGCCTAAGCAATCCCTGAATAGAAAATGATAGACCTCTGCCCAACAATAGACTTCCGCCCATATAGCTGTGGAGCATCTCATTTCTCACCCAGGTTCTTCCACGGCTCAGAGCCAGTCACTGCCCTTGGCACTTTAAATGTTCACATTGTGTTCCTCTCATCAGTATTCATAGGGCACATAACACACACATACACACACACACACACACATACACACTGGACTAAAAGGAAGTGAATCAAGACACTGTATGTGTGTGTGTTTATGCGTGTGTATATCTACATCTATCTACAGATATCTATAAAAACCAAAACCAAACTCGTTGCTGTTGAATTGATTCCAACTTATAGCGAACCTATGGGACAGAGTAGAACTGCCCCATAGGGTTTCCAAGGAGTGGCTGCTGGATTCGAACTGCTGACCTTTTGGTTAACAGCTGAACGCTTTAACCACTGCGCCACCAGTGATCCATTGATATCCATAGATGGTATAAACATAGATGATGATATAGATATAGCTATACATGTAGATATGGGGGCAGTAGTGGTTCAGTGGTAGAATTCTCGCCTTCTATGTGGGAGACCGTGGTTTGATTCCCTGCCAGTGTGCCTCATGCACAGCCACTATCCATCTGTGAATGGAGGCCTGCATGTTGCTGTGATGTCAAACAGCTTTCAGGGGTGCTTCCAGACTAAGACAGACTATGAAGAAAGCCCTGGCCATCTACTTCTGAAAATCAACCAATGAAAACTCTATAGATCACAACAGATCATGGAGAGGGTGAAGAACTGGGTAACGTTTCATTCCATTGTGCATGGGGTCGCCATTAGTCAGAGGTCTGCTCGACAGCCACTAAAAACAGCAGCATAGATATAGATATGTTGGTGTTGTTAGGTGCCATAGATTCAATTTCTACTGCCAGTGACCCCATGTGACAGAGTAGAACTTCCCATATGGAGTTTTCTTGGCTATACTCTTTACAGAAGCAAATCACCAGGTCTTTCTCCTGCAGAGCCACTGGGACGGTTAGAACTGTCTACCTTTTGGTTAGCAGCCAAGCATTTATAGATAAATACATGTACACAGGTCTTAAGCCCAGTGTCAAAAGAATTATGCCTAGAATTGTATCAGTGTTCATGAGGAGGAGCTATCTTGAGCCCAGCTCCAAGGAGAATAAGCACATAAGTTGGGAGTTGGGAGAAAGAGTGTATTGGCAAGTTTTCAGTTGCTGGCAACTAAGTACTCAATTACAAGCAGATCAAACTATAAGATTTATTTCATAAAGTAAGAAGACCAGAGGAATGTTGATTCCCAGGTTGGTGCAACAGTTCAGTGATGGCACCCATGGTCCTTTCCATCTTTTCACTCTGCCACTTCACAGTGCTACAATGTCTAACTCGTGGCTGCAGGATGGCTGCAGCAGATCCAGGCATCACCTATATCCAGGCATCACCTACAGTGAAAAAGATTGGTGCTTCCTCCTGAGGATCTCTTACTGTGAAAAAATCAACCTTTCCTTAAGCCTCCACACCCACACACATATACGTAAAGCACCCTTTCCTCTTGGATCTTGTTAGCTAGACTAGGCCACAAGCCCACATCTTAGCTTCAAGAGAATGTGGGAAGTAAGAATCCATGGTGGGGCAGGGATTACCCAATAAGCAAGGTATGCACAGGTTTAATTGTGCTTACTCACTAGTCTGTTGAACACTAATGACTGAATGACAGTACGGACATCATGCATGATGAAAGCAAGAGGTTATTAAAAAGACAGGAAAGAAAGAAAAGACCAAAATGGATGTCAGAAGAGACTCTGAAACTTATTCTTGAACATCGAGTAGCTAAAACGAAAGGAAGAAATGATGAAATAAAAGAGCTGAACAGAAGATTTCAAAGGGCAGCTCGAGATGACAAAGTAAAGTATTATAATGACATGTACAAAGACTTGGAGTTAGAAAACCAAAAGGGAAGAACACATTTAATATTTCTCAAACTCAAAGAACTGAAGAAAAAAATTCAAGCCTCAAGTTGCAATACTGAAGGATTCTATGAGGAAAATATTAAACGATGCAGGACACATCCAAAGAAGATGGAAGGAATACACAGTTACTATACCAAAAAAAAAACTGGTCAACGTTCAACCACTACAGGAGGGAGCATGTGATTAGGAACCGATGGTACTGAAGGAAGAAGTCTAAGCTGTACTGAAGGCACTGGCAAAAAACAAGGCTCCAGGAATTGACAGAATACTGATTGAGATGTTTCAACAAACAGATGCAGCACTGGACGCGCTCCTTTGCCTATGCCGAGAAATTTGGAAGAAAGCTACCTGACCAACTGACTGGAAGAGATCCATATTTATGCCTATTCCCAAGAAAGGTGATCCAACCCAATGCGGACATTATCAAACAATATCATTAATATCACACATAAGTAAAATTTTGCTGAAGATCATTCAAAAGCAGCTGCAGCCGTATATTGACAGGGAACTGCCAGAAATTCAAGCCGGATTCAGAAGAGGATGTGGAACCAGGAATATCATTGCTGATGTCAGATAGGTCCTGGCTCAAAGTAGAGAACACCAGAAAGATGTTTACCTGTGTTTTATTGACCATGTAAAGGCATTCAACTGTGTGGATCATAATAATTTATGGATAACATTGCTAAGAATGGGAATTCCAGAACTTTAATTGTGCTTATGAGGAATCTGTACCTAAATCAAGAGGCAGTCATTCCAACAGAGCAAGGGGATACTGGGTGCTTTGAAGTCAGGAAAGTTGTGCATCAGGGTTGTATCCTTTCACCATACCTGTTCAATCTGTATGCCGAGCAAATAATCTGAGAAGCTGGACTATATGCGGAAGAACGGGGCATCAGGATTGGAGGAAGACTCATTAACAACCTTCATTATGCAGATGACACAATCTTGCTTGCTTAAAGTGAAGAGGACTTGAAGCACTTACTGATGAAGATCAAAGACCACAGCCTTCAGTATGAATTATACCTCAACGTAAAGAAAACTAAAATCCTCACGACTGGACCAATAGACATCATCATGATAAACAGAGAAAGGATTGAAGTTGTCAAAGATTTTATTTTACTTTGATCCACAATCAATGCCCATGGAAGCAGCAGTCAAGAAATCAAAAGACACATTGCATTGGGTAAATCTGCTACAAAAGACCTCTTTAAAAGTGTTGAAAGCAAAGATGTCACCTTGAAGACTAAGGTGCGCTTGACCCAAGCTGTGGTGTTTTCAATCGCCTCAAAGGCATGGGAAACCTGCACAATGTATAAGGAAGACCAAAAAAGAATTGATGCCTTTGAATTACGGTGTTGGCAAAGAACACTGAAATAATATACCATGGACTGCCAAAAGAATAAACAAATCTGTCTTGGAAGAAGTACAACCAGAAAGCTCCTTAGAGGCAAGGATGACATGACTTCATCTCACATACTTTGGACATGTTATCAGGAAGGATCAGTCCCTGGAGAAGGATATCATGCTTGGTAAGGTAGAAGTCAGTGAAAAAGAAGAAGACCCTCGACAAGATGGATTGACACAGTGGCTACAAAAATGGTCTCAAACATAATGATTGTGAGGATGGCACAAGATCGGGCACTGTTTCGTTCTATTGTA
The DNA here is from genome assembly GCA_030035585.1 of Dugong dugon. Lineage (NCBI taxonomy): Eukaryota > Metazoa > Chordata > Mammalia > Sirenia > Dugongidae > Dugong > Dugong dugon. The sequence continues at coordinate 19,192,019 of CM057460.1, forward strand.
CATAGGATTGCTATGAGTTAGAACCAACTGGATGGCACCTGACAACAATATCTAGTCTATAGTGCACAATTTCACATCAAAGTGAAATTGTGCACTACAGATTAGTAAGTAAACACAATTAAGCCTATGAGTACCTTGCTTACTGTAAGCCAGTGCATGCCGTGTACACAGATTAATCCATCCCTGGGTATGAGGCTGGACCTGCCAGGAAATATGAAGCTACAGATCAGGGTCAGGAGTAGAATGGCTGTTGAGTCAACAGCCAACACCGATGTCACAGGAACTCAGGACTGAATGAGGAGGATGTAAGCATCTTTCCTGCATGAACCTTGGATGGTCCTTCTTGGTATTGCTTTAGAGACCATAAAACATTACTCTCTCTGCATGTCTAGACACATACATCAGAGGTGAAGTTCCAGATACTCAGGTGTCACCGTTTTTGGTCACCACTCAAGGACATCAGAAGCATTTTGCATTTTCCTCGGCACCAGGAGAGACCTGGGAAGGCATTATCTTCTTAAGTCCACACACTACCCAGACACATAAATTCTGTAAAGGCCGAAGTGAGGAAAGGAGGAAGGGGTGGGTGCCAGTGCCTGGCCTCGAGCACCTTCTGGTGACTAGTGGGCAGAGTCCACCAAGCAACCTGAGTAGTTTCTGAGGCTGACCTGCATTTCCATAGAGGGTGGTGGAACAGAAAGGGGGTGGATGAAGGCAGCAACGATTACAGAAATTCACTTCACTCTAAGGCTTGTGATGCCTGCAAATCTGTGGATAAGGAGAATGAACAAGGAATGTCAACGAATTAGGCTGATGCAGGGCTTTGGAAGTCAGACTCTGGGCTGGAGGCCAAAGCCTGGCTGCAGATCACAGTGGGACCTTGGACAAGGCACTGCAGGCGGCAAGGACTGCCGGACGTGGTTGAGACAGCGTGGGGGCATGTTCTGAGTCTGCAGCAAGAGGAAATGGGGATGATTCATGAACACACCCATAAGTTCAGGCTGTCTGAAAGTTAGGACTATAACGCTCATTGACACCAGTAAAAATTGGGCAAGACACCACAGCATTTGGCAATTTTTCAAACTTCTGTGGCAATGCTACTTCTATGGAGAAGAGGAGATCTTCTGAACACCTCTAGTCCTCCTTCCATGTCCCCCATCTTCTGCACCGTCCCTCCCGCTCAGCTATCAAGTGTTTGGGGTGTTTACGGGGTCGGGGCTTCCCAAGCTGGCTCCCTTGGCCCCTGAAGTGCTTCAGCCTCTCAAAACTGTATTCTGTATACTGATTCTTCTCTAGTCTTTGCGTTTCATCAAAGCTTCCCTACATGCCATTACTTCTGGGGTCGAGAGTTCATCCAAACACTGTCAAGCCAGGGTGCTACTAGTTGACCCAGAGTCAAAAAGAGCCCCCACCCTCTCTCTTTCGCATCTCCTACAGATATTTCACTTTACAGGGATATTTTATATCTATATGTGGGAAATTTAAACATCTAAGGGGACTTCTACCAGTGGCCATCAAGTCGATTCCAACTCATGGTCACACAATGTGTGTCAGAGTAGAACTGTGCTCCATAGGGTTTTCAATGGCTGATTTTTCAGAAGTGGATCTCCAGGCCTTTCTTCTGAGACACCTCTGGGTGGACTCAAACCTTCAATCTTTCTGTTAGCAGTCAAGCACGTTAACCAGAGGATTTCTAGTGTCCCTGGAAAGATTATTCTCTTCTATGGCTAAGGAAGGATTTCTCTTGAGAAAATAATATTCTTTTGCTTTAGAGGCAGTAGCACAAGAGTAGATAAAAGTGTAGGATCAGGGGTCAGAACACCTGGCTAAGCCAGGCTGGGTTCAAATCCTGGTTCTACCATTTTGTTAACTGTGTGAGCTTGGGCAGGTTATTTCACATCTCTGTGATCAAATTTGAAAATACTTAGTGCACTTGGATGCTAACTGAAAGGTTGGAGGTTCAAGTTCACCCAGAAGCGCCTTGGAAGAGAGGTCTAGAAATCTACTTCTGAAAGATCACAGTCATTGAAAAACCTATGGAGCACAGTTCTACTCTGACATACACGGGGTCGCCATGAGTTGGAATCGACTTGAAGGCAATTGGTTTTGGTGCCCACATTTACAAACAAGAAAGAAAGAAGTAGAGAAACAAAGACAGACAGAGAAAAGGCAAAAAAAAAGGACGACAGTAAATGCCTCATTGGATGGTTGTGAGACTTCAATGAGCTAACACATGAAAACAGAACAGAATGGAAGGTGTTGATGCATGGGACACAGATCAGATGCTAAAGCTTTATTGGCAATAACAGGCAGCCAGCCCATGGGAGAGAGTTTGCTGATTTGATTTTTTTTTAATATTGCATTTAAATATTATTTACCTTGATTTCAGCGTTTGTTGATGCCCCTTACATTTTGTGCCCAAGACCAGTACCTAACTTGCCTCACCCTAGCCCCAGCTCTGGGTACCATTCCCTGATACTTGTAAGGCGTTCAGCAATGGTACTTACAGGGCTTAAGGACAGCAATGTATTCACTAATGAAATTTGTACAGAGCTTTGTCAGTGTTTTTTTTGTTTTTGTTTTTTTCCTAATTTGTCTGGTGAAGAAATCCATTCATAAATCCCCTCCCTGGGATTTCTGGGTCAGTTACTTCTCAATGTAAGTGATGAACAGGTCAGAAATGTGATGTAAATAGCCTGACCTGTGGTGATGGAATCAACCCAAATGCAAGTGGAAGAGGTTTGGGTAGATAATCAGTCTCCTTCCATACCTTTGTTTAAAATAAAAAGTGTTATGGATTGAAATGTGCACCTCTACCCAAAATATGTGTTGTAATCTTAACCTCTATACCTGTGAATGCTTCTTAGAAGCAAGGATGGTGAGACTATGTCTCACATACTTTGGACATGTTATCAGGGGGGATCAGTCCCTGGAGAAGGCCATCATGCTTGGTAAAGTAGAGGGTCAGCAAAAATGAGGAAGACCCTCAATGAGATGGATTGACACAGTGGCTGCAACAATGGGCTCAAGCATAACAATGATTGTGAGGATGGTGCAGGACCAGGCAGTGTTTCGTTCCGTTTTACATAGTGTCACTATGTGCCAGAACTGACTGGACGACACCTAACAACAACAACATACCTGTGGATGTAATCCCATTTGGGAACAGAGCCTTCTTTGTTATCTTAATGAGGACATATCAGTGTAGGTGTCTTAAACGGATCACTTTTGAGATACAAAAAGAGCAGATTAAGCATAGAAAAGCAAGCACAAATGGGGGAATATAGATGCCATGTGGAGATCTCCAAGGAACCATGAGAAGAACACTAGAGAAGCTGAGACAAGGATTTTCCCCCAGTGCAGACAGAGCCTTCCCCTACAGCCGACACCCTGAATTTGGACTTGTAGCCTCCTAAACTATGAGAAAATAAATTTCTGTTCATTAACGTCACCCACTTATGGTATTTCTGTTATAGCAGCACTAGGTAACTAAGACAAAGAGCAAGTTCATTAGGGTCTTTTTCATCTCTGAATCTCACCTGCCTCATTAGGGCTGTCTCCCTCCCCAGTCTGAACTGAGATCAAAAGAAAAGATGTTCACTTCATATTGCATTTCAGCCACTCACAACAGACTTCCCTGAACGTGGGTATTGAAACAAACATCACCAAAAATATTTCTCTGAATAATCCCCTTGGATGTCTGCAGTCCTTTTCCTTCAGGAAGTTTAAATCACTTTCTAATACCCACCTATCTTTACAATATCCCTGTGTGTCAGCCAAGAACAGACACTATTTCTTCTACTTTGTCAGTGCGGAGGCTGAGTTAAGAAAGCTTATGGCTTGTCTAATCGTTACATAATGAGGTCATCCAAGCTAGTTTTTGAGATCATGGTTCTTGGTGTTCTTTCCACTAATCTCTTGAGTCCCCCTTCCTCTCCTCACTGGTGCTCTCACCTCACAAAGTTTAGTAAAGATTAAGGATTCGAATATTTAGAGTTCAGTTGGAGCTTTAGCAAAAAAGACCAAACATTCCATTTAACTGAGGAAAATCCCATTCCTCATGTTGACCATACAGTGGGTAGAGCTTTTCCTGGCAAGTGTGTATTAAGGGGTCTCTTTATATTATGACCATGGCACCACCATGATAATCATTGTGGTGGTTGGTCAAGAAAGTAGAAAAGGGAAAGAGAAGAGGTATTGGACATTTGCTGGGAACCAGAGTCCTGGTGTGCAGTGGGGTCTTTGGAAAGAGTCAATGATGTCCACACGAACAGCTCAGAGCAGGTCAGTAGAACAGGTGACCCAGCAAAAGATCGCCATGGAATTCTAGCTCTGGCCTAGGAGCTGGAAAACCAGAATCTTGGTCCAAGATGTTTCCCTAAGAAGGACTGTGACTGAGGAACTCAAAACATCTCTGGGTCTTGGATGGCTGATCTATAATATGAAGGATTTTGACTAGATAAGTAGTTTTCTACATGGATCCCTCTGAAAAGCAGATGTGCCTCAGCGCTATGGTGGGTACAGGTGTGAGGGACTCAAGTTGATGAGACCCAGGGGCTGCCTTGTTTGTTCAGGACATTTCCATTTTCACAGAAGCCAAAAGGTAGAAACCCAAAAGTTCATCAACAGATGAATGGTTAAGCAAAATGTGGTCTATCCATACAATGGAGTATTATGTGGCCATAACAAGAAATGAAGTTCTGATGCATGCTACAACATGGATGAATCTTGAAAACATTATGCTGAGCGAAATAAATCAGTAGCAAGAGGACAAATACTGTATGATCTCACTTATATAAAGTAAGAAAATATATAAAAACCAGAGATTATTAACAGTAACCAAGGGTAGGAGAAGGAGCCCCTGGTGGTTCAGTGGCTAAGTGTTCCAATGCTAATCTAAAAGGCTGGCAGTTCAAAACCATCAGCTGCTCTGGGGGAGAAAGATGTAGCAGTCTGCTTACACAAAGCTTTGTTGTTGTTAGGTGTCCTCGAGTTGGCTCCTAGTCATAGAAATCCTATGCACAACAGAATTAAATGCTGCCTGGTCCTGTGTCATCCTCACAATCATTGCTGTATTTGAGCCCACTGTTGCAACCACTGTGTTAATCATTCTCTTTGAAGGTCTTTCTCTTTTTGGCTGACCCTCTACTTTACCAAGCATGATGTTCTTCTCCAGGGACTTGTCCCTCCTGATAACATGTCCAAAGTACATGAGACGAAGTCTTGCCATCCTTGCTTCTAAAAAGCATTCTGGCTATACTCCTTCCAAGACAGATTTGTTTGTTCTTCTTGCAGTCCATGGTATATTCAATATTCTTCGCCAACACCATCATTCAAAGACATCAATTCTTCTTTGCTCTTCCTGATTCATTGTCCAGCTTTCACATGCATATGAGGTGATTGAAAACACCACTGCTTTGGTCAGGTGCACCTTAGTCTTCAAGGTGACATCTTTGCTTTTTAACACTTTAAAGAGGTCTTTTGCACCAAGTATAAATAGATGGTAAATACTGATTGCCTGAAAACTGACCCTTTATATTTGGATTGTGCTGTTTTCAAAGTGTCATTGCCACCCTTATTGTATTTGATTCTTATGACAACACAGTGAGATAAGAAAGAATCAAATGACAAGTATTTACAAAGTGAGGACGAAAGCTGAATTGCAGAAAAGTTCAATGACTCCCCTGAGGTGACCCTGGTATTTGCTAGTAGTCCAGGATCCATCTACCTTGGTCTACTGACTTTGGCTCTCCCAGGACCCCTTTTCTGGGAGCAATAAACATCACCATGTGGCTGAGGGTCACCCTGTCCATCAGGCCCAAACATTATTTTTAATCCCTTTGGCCTGGCAGATAATGCTTCCAAATTCCAGGACTGGAGTGATAAGGCTGCCCCTGCTCGGAGCCAGACACCATTTATTGACCCTGAGGCTGCCCATAATTGATAGCGCACCACTGCTCTGGCTAGACTTAATTTCTTCTGCCCAAGCTTGCCCTGTCTGGCCACCTCCAGAAGGCTGGTGTCCTGACAGCCTGTCTTGATTCTGACGGGCTTTATCTGCACCTCCTGGTTAGCATTCTATTTGTATGCAAACAAACACTTGCCTTTGTTGCCTGTAGATTAATCACCACTGTAAACTGGAACGCTTGTCCTCTGATTGTGGGGTTGTGGGATATTAGGGCTGGAAGTGACCTCAGAGAATAAGAGGTAGAATTTCTTCGTCTCAAAGATGAGGAAACTGGGGTTAAGAGTGACCAAGCAGATTCCCCAGGGACATCCTGCGAGTTATTGTGGCCAGTACTGGAAGTCAGCTATTTGGACCCCCGCCCCGTTTACCCATTGCCGTGGAGTCAATTCTGACTCAGAGTGATCCTATAGGACAGAGTGGAACTGCCCCATAGGATTTCCAAGGCTGTAAACTTAACGGAAGCTGACTGCCACATCTTTCTCCCATGGAACGGCTGGTGGATTTGAATAGCAGACCTTTTGGTTAGCAGCCGAGCACTTTAACCAAGGTGCCACTACAGCTCCTTATTTGGACCCCCACAGGCTATATTTTTATCTCTATGCTATAACCCCAGTTCAGCAAGGAAAGAAGTAATCACAGAGTACTTACTACCATCGATCCATCGATTACTCTGTGTGTGAGAGAGAGAGAGACGTTCAGAAACAGAGGTGTGAACACGTGCTGGTTGCTGTCGAGTCGATTCTGACCCGTGGTGACCCTGTCGGACAGAAAAGAACTGCCTCATAGTAGGGGATGCATTTTCCTCCCCAAATTACTAGTTTCAATTACTCTCACCCCCTTAAGGCAGAGAGTGTCCTCAGTAATACGTTCATCCCAGTAGCGGACTTCTGTTGTTTAAATAAGTAGCATTTAAAAAATTTTTAAATGGTTCAGTTACTGGCAGTTTGTATTTGGTGATCACTCTCATTTGACTGATACTACAAGTACAAATATTATCAAATGAAGTTTCTCTTAATATAAAAGGAAAGGAACTTCATGTTAAGTAAGGTTGGAGAAGTGGCTAGAAATCAAAACGAAAGATATAAGAAGGGCTGAAACAGTCATCCGAGCTGAAAAGGAAGGAGCATGAACCAGCAAATAATTGCAATTAACATCCATGCAAAAAAATGACAAGGAAGCCGGGACATCATCCCCATCTGCCCCAGGGACTAGAAACCCCCGGGGGCAAAACCCCAGACATTAGGCCAAGCCACAGAGCATCATTAACCTGTTGCCATGGAATTGACTCCTGCTCATGGTAACCCCATGTGTGTCAGAGTTGAACTGCTCCATAGGGTTTTCAATGGCCATTTTTTTTAAAGTAGATCACCAGGCCTTTCTTCCAAGGCAGCTCTGGTGGACTCAAACCTCCAACCATTCGGTTAGCAGCCAAGCGTGTTAACCACTTGCATCACTCAGGGGACAAAACCAGGGAGATGAGGCCCAGCCACAGAGCACAGAGGAGAGCAAAGCGCTCTCCTAAGTGGAGGGAGATTCAGGAGTTCGTGACTCTGAAAGGAGACATCACCACCCAGCACGGAGGGATGACCCGGTACTATCAGTGAGGTGTAGCTGGTAAATATGGGGCTAGGCCTGCCAGTGTCTGGCAGAAAACTGCTTGTAGGGGTAAGAATGTTTGTAAGTGACTGGAGTCATACTAATGATCACTGCAACCTGCTGGGAAGTGAAATTCAGATGTTACACACTGGGCTCCAGGTGGGCGAGAAAGCCCCAAGGACTGCCTGTATATGGACAACGGGTCTACAAGGACACCCCAGAAAGAGCCGCAGGGCTCACAGGGGGCCCAGCTAGGCAAACTGGGTTTCAACACACAGTCTGCAGCACGGCAGCCCCTGTGGGTATCCAGCCGGTTCATCCATTGATGTGTTTGGGAGCTTTTAACTTCTTGTACCGGAATGAGGAGAAGAAAGTTGCTTTTACAGAAACAAGGGGGAGATGAGAGGGAGACTGGGACAAACACGGCAGCCGTCTGCCTCCATCTTGCCCACCCCCCAAACTAGATTTGAGCCTCAGGGAAGATGTATTCGGTCAAAGCTGTGTTCAGGACCGGGGGTGGGGGAGGGCTGCATAATAATAAAAGCAAAGACTCATACAGCAGGCACTGTTCTAATTGCTTTGCATACGTGATATTATTTAATTTTCACAGTCATCTTATGAAGTAGGTACTGTTATTACCCATATAGTACAGACACGGAAACTGAGTCAGAGAGGGTCAGCAGTTGCCCCAAAATCACACAGTAAGAGGTGGAACCAAGATGCTAATGGAGACACTTTAACTTTTAACCACTGAGTAACCAGGCCCAGCTACACAGGCAATGAGGAGGGTCCGGGTGACAAAGGAGCAACAGGCCGATCTCAATTCCATCTTCTCATCAACTCACAGGAATGCTTGGCACCCTTGGGACCTGGGGGGTCAACAGCCCTCAGGACTGGGAGCAGGGATTACAGTGGTCCCTTGGTAGAAAGGTGAGCAGAAGGGGTAAGCAGGCTGGCTCCTGGCGAGAAGGTGCCCCATGCCCAGACACACCCACACCCCACACCCAGAGCCAAGCAGGCGGATGGGTGAACCTGGAGACGTGTGTGCTAGTGTCAACGGAACTCACTCAGGCTCAAGCTCTAGATGGAAATGGTGAAAGAGGAGAAAGAGAAACCCCAAAATATTCTGCCTTTATTCTTCCTCCATGCCTAGATCTTATCCAGTCCTTCCTTTCCTTTCCTGGGCTAATGCTAATGCCTCAGTGCCTCAAACTATTGGCACATAATGGAGGGACTTAAGCTTTTAGTGAGACCCCTGGGTGGTGACTACTAACCTTGACGTTGGTGGTTCAAATCCCCTCAGCGGTACTGCGGAAGAAAAGGCCTGGAGGTCTGCTTCAGTAAAGACTGCAACCAAGGAAACCCTATGGAGCAGCTCTGCTCTGTAGCGCCTGGGGTCGCCATGAGTCAGAATCAACTCCACTGCCACATGGTAAGCTTTTAGCATAAACCAAGCTAACTACACCATCTCAGAAGCCTATTTAGGACAACATCACACTCACTGGGCCGCAACTACCTAGAAATAGTCTCAGGCTCCCAAACTAGAGTGGGAAAACTGGCCGCCTAGTGGAAAGAGGGAAGGTATAAACTGTGAAATGGTATATTGCATTTGCCATTAAAGAGAAGGAGAGGGAAAAGGAGCCAGATCACTACGGTTTCCCCCAGAGGGACTTTCCCCATCAGACATGTCAAATACACCTCATTTCTGCCATTCAGGAGAACACAGGTGTGTTTTGTCACCAGGGGAGAGCTGACCTTGCCCCTCCCTGAGGACCCAGGTGAAGATGCCTATGAATCTTGCTCCAGTTAGGAGTGATGAGCTCCCCACGCAGCCCTCTTTGTGTGCGTAAAGAAAGCTACGTGTTATATTCCTCCATCATCCTGCGATTGCTGAGCTCTGAGAGCTCCAGCTGAGGGGCTGCTGGAGCGTGGCGGCTGGGGTAGCACCACGTGTAATTGCTTCTCCTGTGGAGGCCGGAGGTTGGGTCCTCCGCTGGGTATTTAACGTTGGGGCCGGTGATGGACTCTTGCTGTCAGGACACCCACACCTGTCTTTGCACACTGTTTTATAACCGATGAGGAAAGACGCCCTCTCCTTTGGGAAATTGTATCTGGCCTTTCCAGCCCGGCAGTTATGAATATTTGTTCTCAACCAATGGGCAGATTTGAAGAAATATAGCTCTCGTTAGCTCCCGTGCAATTAAGAAAAATGCTTATTGGCTGGAGCTATTTGAATTACTGGGCTGGAAGAACCTAGCAGGTCATCCAAGCCAGCTCTCAGCTTCCACCCCCAGGCCCAACAGCAGCCAGACTCCTCCTAGTCTCCTGGTCCCCACCACACACATCCATCCCCCAATGGACAAGATCCACAATCACTTCTGACATTTGTTGAATGCTTCCTGTGTTCCAGGCACTGTCCTAAGTGGTGCACATTGTTATGGATTAAATTGTGCCCTCCTAAAAAATACGTGTTGGAATCCTAACCCCTATACATGTAGAGGAGCCCTGGTGTTGTAGTGGTTAAGAGTTCAGGCTGCTAACTAAACGGTCAGCAGTTCCAATCCACCAGCCGCTCCTTGGAAACACTTTGGGGCAGTTCTACTCTGTCCTATAGGGTTGCTGAGTCAGAATTGACTCAATGGAATGGGTATACATGTGGAAACTGGACCAATAAGCAACATCATGATAAATGGAGAAAAGATTGAAGTTGTCAAGGATTTCATTCTACTTGGATCCACAATCAACACCCATGGAAGCAGCAGTCAAGAAATCAAATGACACATTGCATTGGGCATATCTGCTGAAAAAGACCTCTTTAAAGTGTTAAAAAAGCAAAGATGTCAGTTAGAGTACTAAGGTGCGTCTGACCCAAGCCATGGTATTTTCAATTTGCCTCATATGCAAGTAAAACGTGGACAATGAATAAGGAAGACTGAAGAAGAATTGATGCATTTGAATTATGGTGTTGGCAAGAGTATTGAATATACCATGGACTGCCAAAAGAACAAACAAGTCTATCTTGGAAGAAGTGCAGCCAGAGTGCTTCTTGGAAGCGAGGATGGTGAGACTTCATCTCACGTACTTTGGACATGTTATCAGGAGGGACCAGTACCTGGAGACAGACACCTATTAGTTGTGTGACCTTGAGCAAGTCACAAAAAAGGAGACCTACATTTTTACCTGAATCAGAACCAAACAGTAAAAGGTTGATACTCTGGGGTTGATGTCTCTATGGACAAGTTCCCTTCACTGCGTTCCGTTTCCTTAGATTGCACCTAGCCAGGGACCACCAAATGCTGGTGATTGGCCATCAGGGGCATAAGGGAAAAGGAGAAAAAGGATCACCATAGTCCATCAGCACTCGACTACCAGCCAAAGGTTGGTAGTTTAAACTCATCCAGAGGGCCTCGGATGACAGGCCTGGCGATCTGCTTCCGAAAGGTCACAACCTTGAAAACCCTGTGGAGCAGTTCTACTCTGCACACATGTGGTGTCCACGAGTTGGAATCAACTCAACAGCAACTAACAACAACAACAACCCTTGAAAATAACATGCAATGTCATGTTTGTCATCTGTAAGTTAGAACTAAAAATAACCAATTGTAGGTATGTTAACACTGAGCAGGTTTCAACAGAGCTTCCAGACTAAGACAGACTAGAAGAAAGGCTTGGTGATCTACTTCCAAAAATCAGCCAATGAAACTCTATGAGTCAAAAGGGTCTGATCCAAAATCAATCATGAGAATGGTACAAGACTGAGCAGCATTTCAGTTTTGTCTTGTGTCTGTGCATGAAGTCACCAGGAGTCAACTCAATAGCAAGTGACACCAACAACAACTGGTACAACCTCTATGGAGACCAATTTGTTAATACATCAGAATTTCAAATGTACATACCCTTTTAAAACCTAGCAATTCTACTTTTAGGAATTTATCCTGAAGCAATACTCATATACATGGATGTTTACAAGGATATTTATGACTGTATTGTCTGTCCAGCATAAGACTGAAAACAACCCAGACAGGGGACTGACTAAATAAGTTATAGTATATTTGTACAATGGAATATAATGTAGTTAAAAAAAAGAATACAGCAGCTTTAAATTCACGTGGAACAATCTCCAATATTTTAAGTGAAAAAAGCAAGGTTCTACCATTAGTGTATGCGTAAAAAAGAAGTATAGTCATTTGCTTGTATATGGATAGAATATCTCTGAAAGAAAATGAACAATCTGGAAACACATGTTGCCTCTTGGGAGGGGAACCAGGTAGCTTAAGGTTGGGAATGAGAGGGAGACTTACTTTCACTGTATACCCTTTTGGATCTTTTGAATTTATGCCATACGAATAAATTAAGTTTCAAAAAATAAATGAAATGTGATTAAAAGTTGAAAAACAGAAATTGATGTTTAAATAGATAATAAAATGCTCATCTTTCAAAAGCGGGAGAGGGAGAAAACCTATTGAAAACAGTGATCTGCAGAGAACAGTGAAAAAAATAACCAAATAAATATGCATAGAAATAAACTGGCATTTCTAGAGAAGATGGTGAGGCCAGTGCTGAGCTAATCACATCCCCTGGAGCCTCTGGTGGGAGCTCTGTACCTCTGCCCTACATGTGGCAAATACTCAGGTACCTATGGCTGGGGAAAATGTTATGACTTCCTGGTTTCCTACAGACATTTTGAGCAGCTAAGGAATGCATGCAAAAACTGGACAACAAAAAAGGAAGACAACACAGAAGAATTGATGCATTCAAACTGTAGTGTTGGCAAAGAATACTGAGTATACCATGAACTGCCAAAAGAACAAACAAATCAGTCTTAGAGGAAATACAACCAGAATGATCCTTAGAAGCAGGGATGGTAAGACTTCAACTCACTTATTTTGGACACGTCATCAGGAAAGACCAAGCGCTAGGAAAGGACATCATGGTTGGTAAAGTAGAGGGTCAGTGAAAAAGGAAAACCCTCAGTGAGATGGATTGACACAAAAGTCATAACAATGGACTTAACCATACCAGTGATCATGAAGATGGCACAGGACTCCGCAACATTTTGTTCTACTACATATAACATCGTCTTGAGAAGGAGTCGACTCAACAGCAACTAACAACAACAACAACAAAGCCAAGCTTTCATACCTCTCTGGATATGTATGTCTCCTAACCAGCCTCTCCTCATGAAGTGCCTCGCCAACCATAGGGATGGTTCCCCGCCCTGACATCCTGTAGTCCAGAGGCTGGACCCCCACTGGGATCGGTGTCACCTCTGCTATTGTCCTAATTACCTGTGTGCATGTGTCCAGTCCAGTTAGCTAGTCTGTCAGGTCTTTGTGAGCAGGCACGATGTCTCCATCAGACATTCAATGGAGAACCTGCACCAGGTGCCAGTGCCCAATAAAGGTGTATTGTTGACTGAAGCTGCACTTCTAGTGCCAGTTGTCCCGATGTGAAATGCCTGGGTTTGGCTCACCCACAAATCGGCAACCAAATTAGCTCATCAGTTAAGGGGATCAAGAAGAAAAAGAAAAGTCAAGAGAGAAAAATAGTCCCTACCAGTTGTCTTCAATTACCAGGATACTTTATTTCCCATACTCCTTCTCACACAGCCACCTGAAGACCTGTCAAAGGCAATTTGGTGTTCAGAGCTAATGGAGCAGGCCACAGCAGTCAAGTTTCCATAATGTAGGACTGAGCTTGCACTGTTTCAAAATTAAAATCAAGAATTGTCTTTTTGTTTAGTCAGTCACAAAAGGACAAATATTGTATAAGACCACTATTATGAGAACTCAAGAAAATGTTTAAACACAGAAGAAAACATTCTTTGATGGTTACAAGGGTTGGGAGGGAGGGTGAGGGTTATTCACTAACTAGATAGTAGACAAGAATTATCTTAGGTGAAGGGAAGGACGGCATACACTACAGGGGAAGTCAGCACAATTGTACTAAACCAAAGCTAAGAAGTTTCCTGAATACAATCAAACACTTCGACGGACAGAGTAGCAGGGGCGGGGATCTGGGGACCATGCTTTCAAGGGACATCTAGGTCAATTGGCATAATGAAGTTTATTAAGAAAATGTTCTGCATCCTACTTTGGTGAGTGGTGTCTGGGGTCTTAAAAGCTAGCGAGCGGCCAACTAAGATGCATCAACTGGTCCCAACCACCTGGAGTAAAGGAGAATGAAGCACACCATAGACACAAGGAAAGTATTAGCCCAAGAGACAGAAAGGGCCACATAAACCAGAGACTTCATCAGCTTGAGACCAGAAGAACTAGATGGTGCCCAGCTACCACCAATGACCGCCCTGACAGGGAACACAACAGAGAGTCCCTGATGGAGCAGGAGAAAGGTGGGCTGCAGAACTCAAATTCTACTAAAAAGACCAGACTTAACGGTCTCACTGAGACTGGAGGAACCCCAGAAAGCATGACCCCCGGACTCTCTGTCAACCCAGAACTAAAACAATTCCTAACGCCAACTCTTCAAAGATTGGACTGTACTGTGGGACATAAAATGATACTCATGAAGAGTGTGCTTCTTAGCTCAAGTAGAAACATGACACTAAATGGACAGTTTCTGTCTGGAGGTGAGATGAGAAGGTGGAGAGGGTTAGGAGTTGGTTGAATGGACATGGGAGATCAGGGGTGGAAAAGAGGAGTTGCTGTCACAGTATGGGGAGAGCAATTAGGGTCACATAACAATGTATGTATAAATTTTTGTATGAGAGACTAACTTGAATTGTAAACTTTCACTTAATCTACAACAATAAAATAAATTTTTTTAAAAACAATTGTCTTTTTAAATAATATGTACTTAAATAGAAAAAATATTTTTTTAAAAACTTTGTGATTATCACCCTTCCTTATACCCCAAATGTCTCTTGAATTGAATTGTCCATTTTAAAAGAGGAAAATAGGACCCTCAGCTCCTAAAAATTAAACACTCATGCTCATCAGAAGACTTCACCAAAAGAGTAAAAAGAGAACATACAGACTGGGAAAAAAAATTTTGGCTACAATATATCCAACAAGGGTCTAATGTCTAAAATCTATAAAATATTTCAACAACAAAAAGACAAATAATTCAATTTAAAAATGGGCAAAGGATATTAACAGACACTTCACCAAAGAAGACATTCAGGCAGCTAACAGACACATGAAGAAATGCTCCTGATAATTAGCCGTTAGAGAAATGCAAATTAAAACTACAATGAGAAACCATCTCACCTTGATATTACTGGCACGAATCAAAAAAACAGAAAATAACAAATGTTGGAGAGGTTGTGGGGAGATTGAAACTCTTATGCACTGCTGGTAGGAATACAAAAGGGTACAATCGGTATAAAATGATATGGTGCCTCCTTAAAAAGCTAGAAATAGAAATACCATATGAGCCAGCAATCCCACTCCTAGGAATATATCCTAGATAAATAAGAGCTATCACAAGAACAGGCATATGCACACTCATGTTCACTGCAGCATTATTCACAATAGCAAAACGATGGAAACCACCTAAATGCCCATCAACAGATGAATGGATAAACCAACTGTGGTACATACACACAATGGAATACTACACAATGATAAAGAACAATGATGAATCTGTGAAACACCTCACAGCATGGATGAATCTGGAGGGCAGTATGCTGAGTGAAATAAGCCAGTCACAAAAGGACAAATATTGTATGAGACCACTATTGTGAAAACTCAAGAAAAGGTTTACACACAGAAAAAAACAATCTTTGATGGTGTCATGGTTTGAATTACATCCCCCAAAAAATGTATGTATCAATTTGGCTGGGCCATGATTCCCAGAATTCTGTGGTTGGCCCACATTTTGTGATTGTAATTTTATGTTAAAGAGGATTAGAATGGGATTGTAACATCACCTTTATCCAGGTCACATCCAATGTAAAGGGAGTTTCCCTGGGGTGTGGCTCTTGAGAGATAAAAGGGAAGGGAAGCAGGCAGAGAGTTGGGGACCTCATACCATCAAGAAAGCAGTGCCGGGAGCAGAGCACGTCCTTTGGACTGAGGTCCCTGTGCAGGGAAGCTCCTAGTCCGGGGGAACACTGAAGAGAAGAAGGCCAACGGAGAGAAAAAGCCTTCCCCCTGGAGCTGACACCCTGAATTTGGACTTTCAGCCTACCTTACTGTGAAGAAATAAATTTCTCTTTGTTAAAGCCATCCATTTGTGGTATTTCTGTTGTAGCAGCACTAGATGACTAAGACAAATGGTTATAAGGGAAGGGAGGGTGTCTTAGGCTGGATTCTCTAGAGAAGCTAAACCAGTAGAGTATATAAATATATATAGAGAGAGATTATATCAAGGAAACAGCTCACATGATTGTAGAGGCTAGAATGTCCCAAGTCCGTGGATCAGGGTAGAGGCCTCTCCCAAGTCACACGGCTGCAGAAGCTGGCAAGCCCAAGATCGGCAGGTCGGAGAGCAGGGCTCCCGCTCACAGGCTGTGCAGATTGACAAATCCCAGGTTCGGCAGATAAGCTGACACAAGTCCCAAGAATGGGAGATGAGACGACAGGAAGCAGCCGCAGGATCCAGAGAGAGCAAAAAGCCAGAACGTCTGCTTATATACAGATGCAGGCCACACCTCCAAGGAGACTCCCTTTCATCTGATTGGCCACTCACAGTATATTCAATCATGGGAGTAATTACACTAAAACACTGAGAATCATGGCCCAGCCAAGCTGACACACAATCTTAACCATCACAGAGGGGTAAGGAGGAGAAATCACTAACTACATAGGAGACACGTGTTAACTTTGGTGAAGGGAAAGGCAAAACACAATATAGGGGAAGTCAGTACAACTTGACCAAGGCAAAGTCATAGAAGCTTCCTAGACACATCCTAACACCTCTAGGGACTGAGTTGCTGGAGATGAGGGCTAGGGACCATGGTCCCGGGGACAACTAGATCAATTGACATAACATAGTTCACAAAGAAAATGTTCTACATACTACTTTGGTGAGTAGTGTCTGGGGTCTTAAAAGCTTGTGAGCAGCCATCAAAGATGTATTTTAGATGGCTGCTCAGAAGCTTTGGTCCTATCCAGTCCAGTGCAAAGGGGAATGAAGAAAACCAAAGACACAAGAAAAGTGTTAGTCCAAAGGACTAATGGACCACATAAACCACAGCTTCCACCAGCCTTAGACTAGAAAAACTGGATGGTACCCAGCTACCACCACTGAGCACTCTGACAGGGATCACAATAGACGGCACTGGACAGAGAGGGAGAAAAATGTAGAACAAAATTCAAATTCACAAACAAACAAAAAAAGACCACACTTACTGGTCTAACAGTGACTAGAAGAACCCCAGAGACTAAGGCCCCTGGACATCCTGCTAACTCTGAACTGAAGGCACTCCCAAAGTCTACCATTCAGCCAAAGATTAGACAGGCCTATAAAACAGACAATGCACACGAGGAACTTGCTTCTTAGTTCAATCAAGTATAAGAGACCAAATGGGCAATACCTGCCCAAAAGCAAAGATGAGAAGGCAGGAAGAGACAGAAAAACTGGATGAATGGACATGGAGAACTCAGGGTGGAAAAGGAAAGGGGAGAGCGCTGACACACTGTGGGGATTGCAACCAATGACACAAAGCAATTTGTGTATAAATTTTTTGAATGAAAAACTACTTTGCACTGGAAACTTTCACCGAAAACACAATAAAAATTATTTAAAAAAATTTTTTTAAAGAAAATAGTACCCTCAATTCCAAGATCCAAATATCATTCATGAAAATCAGATTGAGTCGTAGGTATGGAACCTCTTCAGACATCATCCACAAAAGCTTTTACCATATGTCACATTTTTAAGGTATTACAAGACGAATTCTTTTCTGACAAGTAAATGTGCATTCTTAGGTGAATAAAGAGCCAATTGGTTTCACTCTCTGATCAATAATACTGTTTTCAATAAGCAGGCAACACCTACGATTGTGTCCCACAGACAGACTGATTTATAAGCATGTCAAATGGAGATTTTATTTTACTTCCTGTTTTTACTGCTGTGCCTTCAGCCATCAACAAAGAACTTACAGACTCTCCCCTGGGAGCAAGGGGCAGAATGTTATGAGGCCTTCAGAGGTCATCCTTGAAAGCAGGAAACATTCAGCTTTGACCTAGTCTATTGAAATCAATACTACATGGTAGAGCAAAAGGAAGCAGATGGCCGAGTAGAGTTACATCAATATTTTTCTTTATTATATAATTTGCGTTAAATTCTGGTAAAGTGCAAGCAGACTAAACTAACCATGAGAGAGACAAAAAGAACATGTGACGAATCATATTCCAAATGAATTTCAATCAACACTATGGGATTCACAGTAAAGGCTTATTTTGCTTTTAATGAAGTTATTTTCTTTCTTTCCATTACAGGTTATAAGGAAAAATAGTATGAGGAATAAAGAAGAGAAGCATGACCTGTAGCCCCACCACCAAAAGACAACACTTAACATTTCAGCATACTTGATTACAGTAGTTTTTCTAAGTAGGGTATATAATTTGAATCCTGCTTTTCCACATAACGCTGTTGTTATTGTTGTTGGGTGCCATCGAGTGATTCCAACTCATAGCGACCCTATGTACAACAGAACGAAACACTACCCGGTCCTGCACCAACCTCATAATTGTTGTTATGCTTGAGCCGATTGTTGCAGCCACTGTGTCAATCCATCTTGTGGAGGGTCTTCATCTTTTTCGCTGACCCTCTGCTTTACCAGGCTTCTCCACGGACAAATCCCTCCTGATAACATCTCCAAGGTACTTGAGAAGAAGTCTCACCATCCTTGCTTCTAAGGAGCATTCTGTCTGTACTTCTTTCAAGACAGACTTGTTTGTTCTTCTGGCAGTCCGTGGTACATTCAATACTCTTTGCCAACACCATAATTCAAAGGCGGCAATTCTTCAGGCTTCCTTAATCATTGTCCAGCTTTCACATGCATATGAGGTAATTGAAAACACCACGGCTGGGGTCAGGAGCACCTTAGACTTCAAGGTGATTTCTTTCCTTTTTAACACGTTAAAGAGGTCTTTTGCAGCAGATTTGCCCAATGCAATGCGTTTTTTGATTTCTTGACTGCTGCTTCCATGGTGTTGATTGTGGATCCAAGTAAAATGAAATCCTTGACAACTTCAATCTTTTCTCCATTTATCACGATGTTGCTTATTGGTCCAGTTGTGAGGATGTTTGTTTTCTTTATGTTGAGGTGTAATCCATACTGAAGACTGTAGTCTTTAATCGTCATCAGTAAGTGCTTCAAGTCCTCTTCACTTTCAGCAAGCAAGATTGTGTCATCTGCGTAACACAGGTCGTTAATGAGTCTTCCTC
Source organism: Dugong dugon (assembly GCA_030035585.1). NCBI lineage: Eukaryota > Metazoa > Chordata > Mammalia > Sirenia > Dugongidae > Dugong > Dugong dugon. The sequence continues at coordinate 19,210,941 of CM057460.1, forward strand.
CAATCCTGATGCCCTGTTCTTCTTCATACAGTCCAGCTTCTCAGATTATTTGTTCAGCATACAGATTGAATAAGTATAGTGAAAGATACAACCATGACACACCCCTTTCTGGGCTTTAAACCACACAATATCCCCTTGTTCTGTTCAGACAAATGCCTCTTGATCTATGTACAGGTTCCTCACGAGCACAATTAAGTGTTCTGGAATTCCCATTCTTAGCAATGTTATCCATAATTTGTTCTGATCCACATAGTCCAATGCCTTTGCATAGTCAATAAAACACACGTAAACATCTTTCTGGTGTTCTCTACTTTCAGCCAGGATCCATGTGACATCAGCGATGATATCCTTGGTTCCACGTCCTCTTCTGAATCCAGCTTGAATTTCTGGCAGTTCCCTGTTGATATACTGCTGCAGCCGCTTTTGAATGATCTTCAGCAAAATTTAACTCGTGTGTGATATTAATAAACTTGTTTGATAATTTCTGCATTCAGTTAGATCACCTTTCTTTGGACTAGGCATAAATATGGGTCTCTTCCAGTTGGTTGGCCAGGAAGCTGTCTTCCAAGTTTCTTAGCATAAACGAGTGAGCACTTTCAGTACTGCATAATAATAGAGTAAAATAGTTTTCTATTTTATTATAACTTCCTCTTCTTTATTGGGGCCCTTATTTTTTATTTTGTGAGGTTAAGCCTTTTCTAAGTAGATAGCAACCCAGATCTACTTACTTCCAAAGCCCGTACTCTTTCTACTATGACAAGCTACCTTAAAAATAGTTCATCCTTTTGACCCAGCAAATCACCTTTTGCAAATCTACATGGAATCTGAAAGGTACAGGATGAGCCTAGGACATCTTGAGTCGTAAAAAAGCAAGACTTTCTCAAATCTTAAGAGGAAAACATTGGTTCAGTGGTGGAATTCTCACTTTCCATGCAGAAGACCTGGGTTCAATTCCAAGCCACTGCACCTTAAGTGCAGCCACCACTTGTCTGTCAGTGCAAGCTTGCATGTTGCTGTGATGCTGAACAGGCGTCAGCGGAGCTTCCAGACTCAGATAGACTAGGAAGAAGGGCCTGGTGATCTGCTTCCAAAAATCAGCCAGTGAAAACCCTATGGATTACAGAGGTCCAATCCCATTGTGCATGGGTTCGCCATGAGTCAGGGGTGACCGGACAGCAGCTAACAGCAACAACATCAAAGACTAAAGAGGGCATATCCAAAGGAAGCCAACTAAATGGGGCTCCCACTGGCCAAAACAGCATCATGTGAATATAAAGAAAATTAAAATCACACTCAATTAAAATATTAAATATAAAAAAAGTATGAGCTTACAATGATATTTTCAAAAAAACTCACTATTTACCGTTGCAGATTGTAAGGGTACCAAGTCATTACTCTGAAAATTGATAAATACATAGATAAAATTGAGAATTTGTTCTCCCTTATCTTTTTCTGTACAAACTGTATTTCAGAGCAAACAAGTAATTGATAAGTTTCTTCTTTATAGAAAAAATAGGGGTAACTAATGCAGAAGGGCTGACAGAATAAGAAAATCGTCATTGTAATCCCTAATGAAACACTGGATCTAGGTGATGGTTGTCAGTGGATGCTAAAACCATCGGTGAAGTGTTCACAGGAAACTCATAGTGGACGGGTCATTCTGGCACCAGCTGCTGATTACTGGCATTACTGAAAGTGGGGCAATCAGATATCATGATGTCTCAATGTGATTTTACAGGAAGCATACAGCAAAAGAAATATGGCCTAAAACAACACTTGAACCTTAATCAAATCAACCCTCAAATCCAACTACTGGTGTATAGGAAATACAGCAAACAGAGGAACAAGTTAAACAACATCACAAAGAAACAATCATGCAAATCTAGACTATGGGACATAGAGGATAAAGAATCCAGTTTCTCCAGCAATGCAATGGCATGAAAAACTACTGGGAGAGCTGAGAAGGGACTGTGTGGACTAAAAGGGTTAAGAGATACGACAACCATGCAGTCTATGGAGTTTGTTGGTTCCTGATTTGAATAAACTGTGTGAGGGAATTTTAAAATTTGAGGTACCTGAGAAAATCTTAAATGGCCAGCTTGAGGTTTGAGTACAACTCCTCTGTGGCTAGTTCCATTTCCACCCTAGCAATAGCCATGTTCTACGCAGATATAATCGCGAAACTAAGAAATGTCTAGCAACGATAATGTAACTACACTGCAACCCCCGAGAGAGGAATGTTCACTAATGATGATGTATCTACCCTGCGACTCCCCTGTCACATATCCTTATGATAACCACTTGGAACCAAAAAGACACGTATATCCTTTTAAGCCTATTGCCATAGGAGCTTCCACTACAGGAATTCCTGACTTATGAATTCCCGATACAGGAAGTCCCACCTTAAAATTATTTACTACCAGTCAAGTCATGTCTTTCGATGATCTAAGTCTGTAATTACCAATAAAGTAATTCTTTCAATCTTCTACGTTTGTAAACTACCAAACAAGTATTGTACTTCATGTCCTTTGTTTCTCCCTTATAAAATGTGAATGCTGAGTCACCATACTGGACTATTAGATTCCACCACATGAAGTTCAGTCATCTCCAGCTGGAGCTATCTCTGCTTTCAATAAATCTCTCAATTTTACAGTAGTCAGAACATGGCTAGTTACTCCGCAACAAAATCAACCATTAAAGAATAACTTTGAGACAATTGGGGAAATTTGAATATGAATGGGTATTAGAATATTTAAGAAATTACTGCAATTTGTTGGGTAAGATAATAGCCTAGTGGTTAATTTTTTTTTTTAATTTTACCACTTAAATGCATATAAAGTATGTTGGGAGATGAGAGGAGATGGGTAAATGAAATAAGATTTGCAAAACATTGATAATTGTTGAAGCTGAGCAATGGGTACATGAAGATTCATTATACTAATCTCTCTACCTTTGTGGGGTTTGAAATATTCCATGACAAAATATTTTTAGAGGACATAATGTTTAAGAGGACATCAAAACATGTAGAAATGAAATTTCATACATAACAAGGACTGAAAGTCATGGAATAAATCATCTGCCAAAAAAAAAAAAAATCTATCAGAAAAGCCTTCTCCATATGTTATATGCTGATTTCTTATCTATATTTGAAATGGAAGCACTCCAAATATTTTGTGATTAGTTTTGAAATTGATGATTAAAAAAAAAGATTAATCCTCTTCTACATTCTTTTGGCACCTAACACTACCACCAATTTAAAATACCTCATTCTAGAAACAGCATCAAAACTATCATCCTAAAAACGAAATTCAGTAAATTAAAAGATCTGTGATATGTTCAGCAAATGTGTCTTTCCTGCTGCCAAGAAATAATTTGGAGATGCAAGGAGATCACAAATTCTGTAGATCAATTGTCTGTGATCCTCTTCAGGGACGGGTAAGGTCATGACTTAGTTTTTTCCAAAATCTGATGCTGTGGGTCACAAAATGAAGCAAAATTAAGTATGAGTGGAGGGAAGAAAAGAAAACCCACAATGACACTTCTATTCCAGAATAGGCTAAGCAAGCTAATAGCATTCAGGGGTTAAAAATAAGTTCATTCAACATATGCCCACCCACATTCCATATAATGGCAGATGGAGATCTAATTTTAAAAACACACTACATTTTTAAAATACTTCAGAAGCATTTATCTAAACAATGGATTAGAACTTGATTAAAAAATAAATAATTGAAATACCAAAAGCTCATTGAAGGAAAGATGCTATGTGGAGACACCTTCCCATAGAAACAAAGCCCTTAGTGTTTCACAAGATGTTTTCCTCTGAATAAAATTATTAAGCGTTTTAATTTTCAATTTGTGAGAGAAAAAGTACTAACGTTTAATCACTGCTTTGTTTTTAACCTCAGAATTCCAACAATTGGAAAAATAAAGACAATTACAAGATGCTTGGGCACAGTGGTGGTTTAGTGGTAAATTTCTCACCTTTCATGCAGGAGACCTGGGTTTGATTCCTAGCCAATGCACCTCATATGCAGCCACCACTAGTCTATCGGTGGAGGTTTGTGTGCTGCTGTGATGCTAAACAGATTTCAGCGGAGCTTCCAGACTAAGAATAGGAAGAAAGGCCTGGTGATCTACTTCCAAAAATTAGCCAGTGAAAACCCTGTGGATCACAACAGAATATTGTCTGATATAGTGCTGGAAGATGAGCCCCCTAGGTTGGAAGTCACTCAGAATACACAGTGCCACAACAATAGATTCAAGCATAGCAACAATCCTGAAGATAGTGCTGGACCAGGCAATGTTTTGTTCTGTTACATGTAAGGTCACCATTAGTTGGAGTGGACTCCACAGCAACTAACAACAACACAAGTCAGATGACTCTGGATGCCACTCCAAACTTGCTGCTCAAAATAATTGCTTCTGATGCTTAAGCTCTGCCACCTGGCTGCTATCAATATGAGATCTTGTCATCCCATTGCTTTTAGGAGCCCATTTTTAGAACAGCCTCTTCTACAGGATCAACCCTGCCCCACCGAAAACAGCCACCACTGAGTTCTCAGTGATGCTGTTGCCTCCAGACCAGCTCATCCTTATAGCTTTGGTAAATGGTGTGTCCTCTGGGCCCTCCCTCAAAACATCATGAATGCTAGATGTTTCCAGTCCGACATCATATACCCACTCTAGCATGCCCACTTCTCTGAGCCTTTCCGTCTCTTTCTCTACCACCTGCCAAGGCGTTTCTGGCATTTCTACTCTATTGAGTGTTGTGCTCATTGGTTTTTCTAAGCTTCCAAGAGCCAACCTAGAGAGTGCTCCCATATAAACTCTCCATTATCCACCTTTATTTTCCATCCTCCTTTATCCAGAATCTCAGGATTCAATCCTATATATACTCTTCTGCTCCTGCTAGTGCACACTGGCTAGATTCTGCAGCTTCTTTGGTGTATATTCTTTTTCCTCCCTTAGCAGGCCAGCACTTCTCCCATGAGGTTATATTGTGTCTTCACACTAGTCAGGGGCCAGCAAACTTGTTCTGTAAAGGGCCAATTAGTAAATATTTTAGGCTTTGCAAGCAATACAGAGTCTGTCCCAAATACTCCATTGTAACATGAAAGCAGTCATAGACAATATGTAGACAAATGAATGTGGCTGTTTTCCAATAAAACTTTATTTACAAAAATAGCCAGCAGGATGGATTTGGCCCACGGGCTATATTTGCCGATCCTTATTCTAGTTACTTGTCTGATATCCAGGAATAGAGTTGGAGATAGATCCTGAGTGCGAAGCGTGTTGTCTTGCAAGACAGAGGCTTCTGCATCATCTTCAGGCAAAAGGGGGAGCACTAGCTTTTAATAGAGGGGTGTGGGTTAATAGCGGCCCAGAAGGTTCAGGGGAATCTGCAGATTCAAGATATTTAGTGCATGGACCAGAAGTCCACATCCCAAGTCTCAGCATCCCACTTCTTCCCAACCAGGGCCCTGATCTGGGCATAGCCCACCCACAGGCATTGAGAATTCAACTTTCTCTAGAGCTCTGCTACCCTTATAATTAAGTGCTGAGCTTGAGCTTTGCCTGTTCTGCCTCTGATGGCAGAAGATGAGAGTCTCTTTACATACTACCATAAGCCCTCTGGCTTTCACACTTAACTTGGTGATTACTCATCCCAGCCTTTCATTGTCTTTCTCTAATTATTTTATAGCACTCAGCACAGCCACTCAGTTCCGTTGAACTTACAATTATTACTTCCCGTGAACCGCTCCAGTACTTCAGATACTGTGCCCACCAGATGCATTTCCTCCCAACAGTCTCTTCAGCAGTGGAAGTTCAGCAGCTGCACGCGGAAAGCATGCCAGGGGCTATGAGTGCTCCACCCACCCAGAGATGCTGTCCTCATGGACAGCCAGCTGGCTGGTGCTGCAGCTCCCTATCCCATTTTTGAGTCTCCTGCCTTGAACCATTCCTGGCACCAATGGTTTAGGAACACTTCTGTCATGGATTGAAATGTATCCCCCCAAAATCTGTGTCAACTTGACTAGCCCATGATTTCCAGTATTGTGTGATTGTCCACCATTTTGTCATCTGATGTGATTTTCCTACGTGTTGTAAATCCTACCTCTATGATGTTAATGAGGTGGGATTAGCGGCAGTTATGTTAACAAGGCAGGACTCAATATACAAGATTAGGTTGTGTCTTAAGTCAATCTCTCTTGAGATATAAAAGAGAGAATTGAGCAGAGAGACAGGGGGACCTCATACCACAAAGAAACAAGAGCCAGGAGAACAGTGCATCCTTTGGACCCAGGGTCCCTGCACTGAGAAACTCCTAGACCAGGGGCAGATTGATGACAAGGACTTTCCCCCAGAGCTGACAGAGACAGAAAGCCTTCCCCTGGAGCTGGAGCCCTGAATTCAAACTTCTACCCTCCTAGACTGTGAAAGAATAAATTTCTGTGTGTCAAAGCCATTCGCTTGTGGTATTTCTGTTACAGCAGCACTAGATGACTAAAGCAGCTTCCCTGAGAAGCAAATTTTTAGATGGAGATTTCCATGTAGGACTTTTACTGGGGAGTGCTTTCAGGACTGATATCTATAAGGAAGGAGCCCAGGTGGCTCAATGCTTAAGCGCTCAACTGCTAACTGTCAAAAAGCACAGCCGAGTCTTTGTTAAGATTAAAAGGTTTATTAAAGGAATAGAGTGATTCTAATTGGGCAGCACTTAGAAAGGATTCACCAAGGTGCTCCAAATTTCTGAGGGACAAGTGAGCTTTTATACAGAAAAGTGGAGAAAGGAGTATGTGACTACTGTCCTGGGTGCTTTGGGATTACACTTGGTTACAAGACAATAGCAAACTGAAATTTTACAAGGTTAGCTGATTTATTTTATAACTCAGACTTCTTAGAGCCAATTTAGTAAGCTGTCTATATATTTTTCTTAAGCCCTGCAGTGTAGGCATCCTTCTGAGATCATCCTGACAAGCATTTACTGATAAACATTTCTTTTTACAACCCATATTCTTGTCCCCTCTATTGTTTGCCGAGGGTGATTAAATTCACATGAAGTTGCAGCTCTACATCACAGGCTTTAATCCTTTTGGAAGGCAGAAAGGAGGACTTTGGACAAATTTAATTTAACAACGGAGCTTTGATTTAGACTTAGGATAGTTATCTTTAATCATGCTACGTACCTCAATTTTAGAGTGCCCTCACACAGCCATAACTGATTAACTAATCTTTTGCATAAAGGACTTACAATCTATTTTCTTATATGGCCCTTTTAGCTTTTGCAACCATTTGCGAGACTCTTTTCCTGAAAAATTCTCTAAATAATTATTATCGCAATCTTCTGCTGTTACATCCTGCAGGAAAAAACAATTCCTTCCTTTTTATCTAGTTTAAACTATACCACTTCTCAAGACCCTCTGCAAACACGTCCGAAAACAATGGCTATGAGCTGCTTTTCTCAAAGTTAATGATAAGCAGAAGTAAAACAGTCTGAAGTAGAGCTTTTTTTAAAAGAAAAAAACAAGATGGAGTTTGGCCTGCACTTTGGGCAAAAGCTTCTCCTATGCCAAGCACCTGGATTTTTGGGCAGTCTTATGCATAACTGAAAGGTTGATGGTTCAAATTCACCCAGTGGCTCCAGGGAAGAAAAACCTGGCAAACTGCTCCCGTAAAGATTACAGCCTTCAGAACTCTACGGGGCAGTTGTACTCTGTCAAATGGGGTCATTATTAGTCAGGATCAATTCTTCCACAGCTCCTAACAGTAACAACCTATAGGGAAGTAAAAGGAAAAACATTCCAAAGAGGGAGAAGTTGAACTATGGTACGCTTGCAACAAAGGCCTTAGCCAATTCCATGGTGAGTTCTGGAGCTTGGAAAGCACTTCAGCATTGTCCTAAAGAAATCCCAGGGCCAGCCCCTGGATATGCACAGAGAGGCCGTGACCTTGGGCAGGGCAGCTTCCTCCTGCTCAGGGTCATTTCCAGAGAGGGGCTCACCTGTGAGACACGAGAACCAGCACTCGTGACAGCTGGGGGACAAGAGCCTTGGTCCCGGAGGGCAGACTCAGAAGCACCAGGCATCCACTACGGCATTTACCATGGGCACATACTGAGTCATCACTCGTCAGGGGATCAGACCTGCTTCCAGAAGCCCGGTTATTACTATCACATCTTTGTTACCGGGGGTCTTGGGAGAGGCACTGGCTTCAGCTAATTGTTGTGGCTGTAATTGTTGTTTCCAAAGGAAAGCTCTATAATGAAAGCAATAAAGCAACAATGGTTTACTGCATATAGAAACTTTAGAGTCCATTTTTGAAGGACAAAACAAAAAGAGAGCTAGGAACAAAGAAAAAGAGAGGGAGGAGGGAGGGAAGGAGTGAAGGAGGAGGAAGGAAGGAAGGAAGGAAGGAAGGGAGGGAGGGAGGAAGACAAGAAGGGAAGAAGGGAGGGAAAGAGGAAGGAAAAGGTTAAAAGATAATAAAAGAACTAAAAACAAGTCCTTCCAACTCCCCACAGGAGCCATATTTATCTACTTAAATGAACACAGGTATTATTTGTGAGAAATAAAATAAGTCTTTCTACTTCCCTGCCCTTTGACAGACAACATGAGCTGCTTTTTGGCATGGCTGGGAATGGAGCATTTGAAGTACCATGAAGCTGAATTCTTGGCAGTCGCAAATTGAAAGAGGCCCACTGCAATTAAAAATACATGTATTTATAAAACCTGTTGCCGTCAATTCTGACTCACAGTGACACTATAACCTGTTGCCCTCGAGTCATTTCCAACTCATAGCAACAACCCTACAGAACAGAGTAGAACTACCCCCGAGAGTTTCCAAGGAGCAGGTGGAGAATTTGAACTGCTGACCTTTTGGTTAGCAGTCAAACACTTAACCACTGTGCCACCAGGGCTCTGTATGCATTTATAGTAAATGTAAATAATAGATAAATAAACTAAACTAGGTATCTTGCTGGTTGAATAATAGTGTAGGTAGAGGTAGAAAAAATATTTTAAATTATTTTATCTTTAAAGCTGCAAATTCTTATAAAATCCCACAGAAACCAATAGTTGAAATGGTTTTTTGATTCTCAAACATTGTCATACACTTGTTTTAGTCTGAGGTGTAGAGACATCTGTTTCCTAATTTCAGATTCTGATGAACTCTTCAGAAGTTTACTTCCAAGTACCTGAAATTCTTTCGTATTGTTTAACATTAATTCACCGCCAGGACTTTCATCTTCAAGCAACCTTAGGGTTTATTTCTCTGTGAAATTCTGTAAACTGGAGGCTAGGAACATGAAGCAATCAGTTTAGGCTTTTGGTTATCATTTTTAAAATATGTCAATGTGTTCAGTTTAGATCCCTATGGCTCTAGTGGGTACTGGTTATTGGTATCCAAAATATATCATTTTGCCTTATCTTTATTCTTCAGAAACTAGGCTCCTGGTTAGGTGGATTTTCCACAAGTACACATTTTCTATGCATTTATTAAGACTTTGGTTAATGCTGTTTAGGTTCATTTTTAAACACATACACATGCACACATAATCCAACATCTAACCCCCTCCCCTCTCCCCCCCAAAAATATATATATATAGTAAATGTTTGGGCCTTCAATCACAGGTGACAGCCATAGGCAGAAGGTCAGAGGCCACTGCTTTCACCCTGGGTCCTGTTGTTGTCAGTTGCTGTTGAGTCGCCTTCAACTCATGGTGACCTTACGTATAACAGAACGAAACAGTGTCTGGCTCTGCACCATCTTCATGACCTTTGCTGTGCTGGGGTCCTGTAGAGCTGGTTGAAAGACAAAAACTAGGCAAGGTGTTTCTAGATCCTGAGGTGTCTGCTTCTTGCTTGTGTGGTTGAGAGAGCTAAATGAAATAACATCGGAACACTCACTAGCGTGTGACTGACAGGGTTGCATTTGGTAAAGTCCACCATCCCTCACCTGCAATCCTGGACTCTTCAGAACTCTGAACACTAAAAGATATTGTCTGTAAATCATTTGGCATCAAAGCCTCGTCTGAACAGACATGACGGTATTGACTTCACTTGGTGTGAGTAGCCCATGTTCCTCTGTAGAAACATAAATGTGTTTGATTATCAGGCAAATCCTCCACATCTTCTGGAGGCCTAACATTATGTACAACATATGTACCATATTAACTCTATAAACCACCACCTGTCAGTTTGTTGTACTGTGGTGCTTTGCGTGTTGCTGTGATGCCATCGGGTATTTCAAATACCAGCAAGTTCACCTATAGTCAACAGGTTTCAGCAGAGCTTACAGACTAAGACAGACTAGGTAGAAAGGCCTACTTCTGAAAATCCAGCAACAAAAGCCTTATAGGTTGCACCAGAATATTGTCTATATAGTGATAGGTTTGATGGCACTGCACAATGGCCACAACAATGGGCTGAAACATACCAACAATCATGAAGCTGGTGCAGGACCGGGCAGCGTTTCATTATGTGGTATGCAGAGTCGTGACTTGGTTGCAACTAACAACAACTTTCTAAAACCCCAAACTTACGGATTTCTAAAGACATCTGGCTTCAAGGGTTTTCAGGTAAGGGCCGTGCCGCTGTCCTTGTTGGCCCTCTCTTCCCCACTCTTCTGCCAGCGAGGCCACTCTCCCTCCTCCCGACCTCACTGGTCAACCTGAGATAGAACCCTTACACAGGCATCCTCTGGGTGTCAGCACCTTTTTGTCACCTTGTCACTTATTAGTCACAAAGCTCACAATGACCTTGCACAGGATTTATAACTAGTCCTATTTTAAAGATGAGGAATCTGAGACAGAAAAAAACTAAATAACTTACTGAGGGTCAACAACTACCAAGTATGGAGCCAGGATTGGCTCCAGGCTCCCTCAAGGCACAGCCCTTGCTCTTTCTCCTACGCCAGACTGTGGTTTCCTTGAACAAACATTATTTCTTAAGGAAATCTTAGCATTCAGCCAGCACCTTTTCCCTGTGTACCAAGAGACAGTAAAATGTAGTGCAGTGGTTCTCAAACTGTGATTCAGGGGCCTTTGGTATCCTCGAGATCCTTTTAGCGGGGTTGCAATCAAAGCTATTTTTACAATAGTGCTGTTGTTGTGTGCTGTTTAGTCCATTCCAACTAATAGTGGCCCTATAGGACAGAGTAGAACTGTCCCATAGGGTTTCCTAGTCTGTAACTTTTACTGAAGCAAAACGCCAGGGCTTTCTCCCTCAGAGCCACTGGTGGGCTCAAATCGCCAGCCTTTCAGTTAGCAGCCGAGTGCTTAACAATTGCTCACCAGGGCTCCTTTTTCATGATAATACTAAGATGTTATTTGCCCTATTCACCCTTCTTCTCTTATTAGGGTACGATGGAGTTTTCCAGTGACTGTATGACATGTGTTATACAAAAGTTTAAATGCGGAAGCAGATATGAAATTCCAGCTGTTTTCTATTAAGCTGGACATTAAAGATATTTGTGATAATGTAAAATAAATTCATCCTTCTTACTACAATTCTTTTTTAGAAAACAGCTATTTTTCATAAAAATATATTACGTATGTTAACATGTAATGATTTTATTATTTTCATTTAATGAATTAGTATAAGAGTTCCTTAATTTTAATTGCTAATATGGTAACTATTGATAGATGCAACCTCCCAAAACAAAATTTCTTCAGAATCCTTAATAATTTTAAAGAGTATAAAGAGTTCCTGAAGCCAAAACATTAGAGAATTGCTAGTGTAGTGGTTGGAGCTCCTGGGTGGTGCAAACTGTTCACACAGAGTCCATCCAGAGGTACCTTGGAAGAAAGGCCTGGTGAACTACTTCCAAAAAAAATAATCTGTTGAAAACCCTGCGGAGCAGAGTTCTACTCTGAAATACACGGAAGCGCCATGAATCAGAATTGAATCAACAGCAACTGGTTAACATAGTGATTAAGAATACAGACTCTGCCCATTCTTGATACAAACGCCATAAAAATAGGAATAGAAGGAAAATTCCTAAACATAATTAAGGGTATATATACAAAACCAGCAGTCAACATTATTCTCAATGGACAGAGACTGAAAGCAACTAGACAAGGATGTCGTTTATCAACACTTTTATTCAATATTTTACTAGTAGTCCTAGGTAGAGGAATACAGGAAGATAGGGAAATAAAAGGAATCCAAATTGGTAAAGAAGAAAGGGCGAAAATCAACAGCTTAACCCTACAACTCAAACAAATAGAAAGAAGCAGCAAAAGAAGTCTATAGTCACCAGAAGAAAGGAAATAATAAGATCAGAGCAGAAATAAATGAAATAGAAAACAGAAAAACAATAGAAGGAATTAACAAGACTAGAAGTCTTTGAGAGGATCAGTAACATTGGCAGACCACTGGCCAAACAGACAAGGGGGAAAAAATGAGAAGATGCAAATAACCAAAAGAAGAAATGAGATGGATGACATTACAACACAACCAACTAGGATAAAAAGGATCATAACAGAATATGATGAAAAATTGTACTCCAACAAATTTGAAAACCTAGAAGAAATGAACAAATTTCTAGAAACACATGACCTACCTACACTAATACAAACAGAGGTAGAAAATTTGAACAGACTCATAACAAAAGAAGAAATTGAAGAGATCATTAAAAAAAAGAAAAACTCCCCTTGCCCCCCAAAAAAGCCCCAGCCCAGACGGCTTCACTGGAGAATTCTATCAAACATTCAGAGAAGAGTCGGCATCAATTCTACTCAAAGTTTTCCAAAACATAGAAAAGGAAAGAATATTCCCTAATTCATTCTATGAAGCCAGCACAACCTTGATACCAAAGCTAGGCAAAGACACCAATAAAAAAGAAAATTACAGACCAATACCCCTCATGAATATAAATACAAAAATTCTCAACAAAATTCTAGCCAACAGAATTCAGCAGCATATCAAAAAATAATATACCATGATCAAGTGGGATTCATGCCAGTGATGCAAGGGTAGTTCAATATTAGAAAATCAATCAACGGAATTCACCACATAAATAAAACAAAAGAAAAGAATCACATGATCATTTCAATTGACACAGAAAAAGCATTTGATAAAATCTAACACCCTTTTCTGATAAAAACTCTCAGCAAAATAGGAATAGGAGGGAAATTTCTCAGCATAATTAAGGGCATATATTCAAAACCAACAGCCAACATTATTCTCAATGAAGAAAGATTGAGGGCATTCCCCTTGAGAAAGGGAATGAGACAAGGATGACCGTTATCTCCACTCTTATTCAATATTGTACTGGAAGTCCTAGCTAGAGAAATAAGGCAAGAAAGCAAAATAAAATGTATCCACATTTGAAAGGAAGAAGTAAAACTATCCTTATTTGCAGATGACAAAATTCTATACATAAACAATCCCAGACACCCCACAAGTTACTGGAACAAATAGAAGGATTCTGCAAAGTGGCCGGGTACAAGATCAACACACAAAAATCAATTGTGTTCCTCTACACTAACAAGGAGGGCTCTGAAAAGGAAATCAAGAAAACAATACCATTTACAATAGCCCCCAAAAGGATAAAATACCTAGGAATAATCCTAACCAGGTATGTAAAAGACTTACACAATGAAAATTTTAGAACAATACTGCAAGAAACTAAAAGAGATATACATAAATGGGAAAACATTACATGCTCATGGTTTGAAAGATTTAACATTATAAAAATGTCAATATAACCAAAAGCAATCTACAGATACAATGCAATCTGGAGCCAAATCCCAATAACATTCTTCAATGAAATGGGAAAACTAATCTCTAGTTTTATATGGAAAGAAAGGAGGCCCCAAATAGCTAAAGCAGTATTGAAGAACAAAGTAGGAGGCCTCTCACTTCCCCACCTCAAAACTTACTATACAGCCACGGTAATCAAAACAGCCTGGGACTGGTTCAGTGACAGACACACAGACCAACGGAATAGAGTTGAGAATCCAGAAGTAAATCCATCCATCTACAGGCACATGATCTTTGACAAAGGGTCAAAGTCCATTCAATGGGGAAGAAATAGTCTATTTAACAAATGATGCTGGCAAAACTGAATATAGCCTTGTGCAGAAAAATGAAACAGGATCCATACCTCACACCATGCACAAAAACTAACTCAAAATGGATCAAAGACTAAAACTATAAAGTTCCTGGAAGATGACATAGGGTCAAAACTAGGAGAACTAATTTTTGGTATAAATAGCCTATCAAATAAAACTAAAAATGCATGAACAACAGAAGACAAATTAGAGAACTGGGGCCTCTTAAAAATTAAATACTTATGCTCATCAAAAGACTTTACCAAGAGAGTAAAAACAGAATCTACAGACTGGGAAAAAATATTTGGCAAAGACTTATCTGATAAGGATCTAATCTCTAAAATACATAGAAAACTTCAACAATTCAATGACGCAAAGATAAACAACTCAATCAAAAAATGGGCAAAAGTCATGAACAGACATTTTACCAAAGAGGACGTTCAGGTGGCCAATAAGTACATGAATAGATGCTTGTGGTCATTAGCCATTAGACGCAAATCAAAATTACAATGAGATACCATCTCACACCAGTAATAATGGCACTGATCAAAAAAACAGAAAACAACAAATGCTGGAGAGGCTGTGGGTAGACTGGAACTCTCATACACTGCTGGTGGGAATATAAAATGGTACAAGCACTGTGGAAAATGAGATGGTGTTTCCTCAAAAAGCTAGAAATAGAAATACCATATGTTCCAGCAATCCTACTCCTAGGTATATTTCCTAGAGAAATAGGAGCCGTGACACGAATAGATATATGCACACCCACGTTCATTGCACCATTATTTTCAGACAAACAGATAGAAACAGCCTAAGTGACCATCAATGGATGAATGGATAAACAAACTGTAATACATACACACAATGGAATACTATGCAATGTTAAAGAATAGCAACCAATCTGCGAAATATCTCACAACATGGATGAACCTGGAGGACATTACGCTGAGTGAAATAAGTCAATCACAAAAGTACAAATATTGTCTGAGACCACTATTAGAAAGTCAAGAAAAATTTTTCACACAGACACAAACATTCTTTGGTGGTTACCAAGGATGGGGAAAGGGGGAGAATCACTAACTAGATAGTAAACATGTACTAACTTTGGTGAAGGGAGAGATAATACAAAATATGGGGGAAGTCAGCACAATATAATCAAGGTAAAGGAAGACACTGAAACATATGCAAGAGTAAAAGACAACAATGGTAAATACTAATATATATACAATCCTGTAATAACAAACAATGTACAAGTGGATACACAGCAACATATGTAAGCTGAACAGGGTGAGAGGGCATATGGAAGTGCACCCACCCATATACATATGTGTGTACATGCTGCAGATGTACCCATGAATGCAGTAGTGCACATAGAGGATAGTCATGAAAACTTCTTAGCCATAACCACACACACATCTACCGGGACTGAGATACTGGGCTTGAGGGCTAGGGATCATAGTTTCAGGGGACAGCTAGGTCAACTGGCATATCATAAATAAAGTCTTATTTCCCACATTTGCAAAAGCTATGTTTAGAAAATGGATGAACTGGTACAGGACTACATGTCTGAGACACACTGACCCACGTGAAAACAGAACTTGAGGATAGAATACCAAATGCAGTGATTAATAACAAAATGTAAGGGAGTTGTGTAATAGTGAGTGCCTTCAATTCAGGATGTAGGGGCCTTATTCAGTGAAATCAGAATTGTAGATTTCTTTAAGAAATACAGATTTGATATCTTTAGTATAGTATCATTTTTATGAAGAATGCAGAATCAGGATTGGAGGAAGACTCATTATCAACCTGCAATATGCAGATGACATAACCTTGCTTACTGAAAGTGAAAAGGACTTGAAGTACTTACTGATGAAGATCAAAGACTACAGCCTTCATTATCGATTATGCCTCAACATAAAGAAAACAAAAATCCTCACAACTGGACCAATAAGCAACACCATGATAAACAGAGAAAATATTGAAGTTGTCAAGGATTTCATCTTACTTGGATCAACAATCAATGCCCATGGAAGCAGCAGTTGAGAAATCAAAGGACATATTGTTTTGGGCAAATATGCTGCTAAAGACCTTTTTAAAGTGTTAAAAACATTACGGTGCACCTGACCCAAGCCATGGTGTTTTCAATCACCTCATACACATGGGGAAGCTGGACAATGAATAAGGAAGACCAAAGAATTGACACCTTTGAATTATGGTGTTGGCGAAGAATATTAAATATACCAAGGACTGCCAGAAGAATGAACAAATCTGTCTTGGAAGAAGTACAGCCAGAGTGCCCCTTAGAGACAAGGATGGTGAGACTTCATCTCATGTACTTTGGACATGTTACCAGCAGGGACCAGTTCCTGGAGAAGGACATTTGCTTGGTAAAGTAGAGGGTCAGCAAAAGAAAGGAAGACCCCCAGCAAGATGGATTGACACAGTGGCTGCAACAATGGGCTCAAGCGTAGCAACAATTGTGAGGTTGGTGCAGAACCAGAGAGTGTTTAGTTCTGTTGTATGTAGGGTTACTATCAGTTGGCATTGACTCGACGGCACCTAACAACAACATCATTTTGATGCTCTTAGGAGTCCCTAAGTGGTGCAAACGGTTAACACACTTGGCTGCTAACCAAAAGGCTGGAGGTTGGAGCCCATCCCGAGACACCTGCGAAGAAAGCCCTGGCGAGCTACTTTAAAAAAAAACAGCCATTAAAAACTCTGTGGAGCACAGTTCTACTCTGACATACATGGAGTTGCCATGAGTTAAAGTCAACCCAATGGCATTTGGTTTTTTGATGCTCTTAATCCTCATCCCCTCTAGAGAAATGCTTCATGCTTACTCGGCAGATAGTTTATACTCACAAGTTTTTGAAGTACCAAACCAAACAAAAAACCAAACCCATTCCTGTTGAGTCGATTCCTACCCATAGTGACCCTACAGGACAGAGCAGAACGGCCCCATAGAGTTTTGAACTGCTGACCTTTTGGTTAGCTGCCAAGCTCTTAACCACTGTGCCACAAGAGCTCATAAGCTACATTATACCATTGTGAGCATCCTGTGTCTTGTATGTAGTAACCAGGAAGGGCAGGAAGATGGGGGTGGTGAGTGTTGTTCTAAACCAGTTCAAATGAGTCATCAAAGTCTAAAATTCTGTGACTCAAGTAGGCTACAATTTTTCAGTCTAGATTATAGAGAATATGGTGATGAAGAGCAGTGTGTTCTTGAGCTATTATGCCTGCAACTCCTCATTTGTACAATGCAAGTAATAAATATACCTACTTCTAAGTGGTGTTGTGAAGATTAAAATCCTTACGCTTAACCATGTGATAGGAAAACTCCACCAGAGGTAAGTGGAATCCACAAAATTTAACCCTGACAACTACGCGATGGTATAATGGTGAGGTGTCTGATTACCATTGCTGTGCAGCAGACTATCCCAACTATTTTATTACGCTCACAGATTCAGTGAGTCAGGAATCTGGGAAGGGCTCACCTGGGCAGTTCTTGCTTGGGGTCTGTCATTTGGCTGCAGTCAGATGTGGGAGAGGGCTGCAGTCTTCTGAACTTTCAAGATGGCACCCTCAGATGATTGGCAGTTGCTGCTGGCTGTCACTGGGACTTGACTGGGACCATCAACCAGATCACCTACACATGACCTCTCCATGTGGCCTGGGCTCTCTCATGGTTTCAGTTACTCCTTACATGGCAGCTCAATGCCCCAAAATCCCGTGTCCCAGGAAGCAAGGCAGGAGCTGACTGGCACTTTCTGACCACCCTCAGAAGTCAACAGCGTCCCTTCTCCTGCCTTGTATTGGTTAGGAGCAAGTCACTAAGGCCAGCCCAGTTTCAAGTGGAGGGAATATAGATCCTACCTCTATATGGGAGGAGTGTCAAAGAATTAGCAGGCAAAATGTAATGCTGCCACATGAGGTTGATGAAAAACATTATTTTTCAGTCTGTACTGTCTCCAAAAGAATAAAAAGGAGACAGTATTGAAAATCTTGACTTGCAAAAGTCCCAAATGATTATGAAGCACTTATTTCCTAACTGCCCCCATAACCTTGCAGAAGGTAAGAATTTGGCCCACCTCAGTTTGAGAACAGGAGTTAGGCTGAAGGCAAGAGTCAATTGCTAATTGCATTCTAAAAAAATTTTTCTTACACCAGGTCACATTTGCATTTTTGTGGGGTTTTACTCTGTTAGATTATAGGGTAGGCTAGTCTAACAGAAATTCCCAAACACAATGGCTTCATTTATTTTCACAGGACAGTCTCGGTGGGCAAGGCAGGTCTGCTCCATGTTGTCATGTAATGACCCAGGTTCCTCCCAGGCTATTGTACTGCCATTCCTTAAGGAGAGCCCCTGGTAGTGCAAATGGTTAATAAATAAGCTCAGCTGTTAACCAAAAGGTTGGACATTTGAGTCCACCCAGAGGTGCCTCGGAAGAAAGGCCTGGTAATCTACTTCTGAAAAATCAGCCATTGAAAACCCTGTAGAGCACAGTCCTACTCTGACACACATAGGGTCGCCATGAGTCAGAACTGACTCTATGGCAACTGTATTTTTATCCCCTAAGGTGTTGTCCTCATCTGTACGGGTGACACTGGCACATCTCACTTTCAATGAGAAAGAAAAAAGGTAGAGTCTACAAAAGTCGCTTGTCTCAAAGTTGGAGGTGATCTGTATGTACATTGCATAAATGGGCTCTGCTCCCATCCATTGGCAGAATTTTAGTCACTCGACCACACCTGGCTCAATGTCAGGTTGGGAAGTCTCTGGCTGGGAAGCCACATGCAAGGAAGGAAAGAACTGATTCGAGGAAAAATGGTCTGCCCCACATATGATCAATAAAGTATTATTCTAACATTCCAATGTTTCCAGCATTGACAAGCTAATCAAATCTTGTTAATCCCCATGAACTTTGGTGTCATAAATAATGTGCCAATTGCAAATGAGTTGAAATTAAATGACATGCATTCTTCAAAATACTTAACAAATTTCCCTAGGTCTGCGTGCTTCTCAGTTCCTGCCAGCAATTTCCTTGCAAAAATGTCTGCACTTTGAGAGTTACCAACACAGCTTTAATTTGGTCTCCTATATATGAATTATTGTGAATTCCAAGTTAATAATATCTACTGAGGTCTCACCAGGGTTTAGAAATGATAATCAAGGTAGAGGAAACAGCTTAACAAAAAGGACTGACAACCAAAATTAAATTGGGGGCGAAACTCGTTCAGATTATAGGCAAGAACCAAAACCAAACCAAATCCACTGCTGTTGATTCCAACTCACAGTGACACTACAGGACACAACTGGACTTACAACACAGTTCATTCAAAGGTGCTGCAAGTTTAATGGACTTGAGCAATTTTTATAGCTCCACCTTCTGACTGTGCTCCTTAGGATGAAATGATGTCGAAGATACTGTACAAGTGTGTTGTAACATGAGGAATGCTGGATGAGACATCATCTCCTCTGGCTTCCTTACTAGCTGTGTGGCCTTAGAAAAGTTACTGAACTTCTCTATTTCCTCATCTGTAAAACGGGAATACTACTACCTATACCTCACAGCGGAGAATTAAAAAAAAATGGTACCCTGAATGCATTTTATACTCAGTAAAAGTACAATGAGGCAGTTTTCAATTGCCACATATACATGCGGAAAGCTGGACAATGAATAAGGAAGACCAGAGAATAACTGATGCATTTGAACAATGGTGCTGTTGAAGAATATTGAATATACCATGGAATGCCAGAAGAACAAACAAATCTGTCTTGGAACAAGTACAGCCAGAACGCTCTTTAGAAGAGATGATGGCAAGACTGCATCTCACGTACTTTGGACATGTTATCAGGAGGGATCAGTCCCTGGAGGACATCATGCCTGGTAAAGCAGAGGGTCAGTGAAAAAGAGGAAGATCCCCAATGAGATGGATTGACACAGTGGCTGCGGCCTCAAGCGTAACAACGATCATGAGGATGGCACGGGACCAGGCAGCGTTTCATTCTGTTGTACATGGGGCCACTATGAGTCAGAACAGACTCGACAACACCATCAACAACAACAAAAGTACAATACAAATTCCTACTACGCAAAGCAGAAAAAATTCATCAAACCAGCATCTGTCTCATCTGGAGATGGGCAGTGAAAACAAGCAGCAATGCTGTCAGAGGCTTCTGTAGCTTGCATGGAGAGAGAACAAGATTATGTTCTCTCACTTTGATCCCAGTCTTGATGTCTCAAGTTAAAGACAGACAAGCCAAGTTGCCAGGGCCATGTGGTCCTGGGCTTACTCCCAGGAGGAAAGATTCCATGCAAGTCACTGTCGGCCTGCTGCAGCAGACGACAGTTGCTGGGTACTGAAAAGAACCTTTAGTAAGAGGATCACTGTGGTATCCACTGTTAAGTTTAGACAACGGCCTTAAAGGCAACAGGCATTGGGGGGAAAATATCGATACAGACTGGATTAGCTCTTTTGATCAAAAAGAAATGAGGACATTTAAAAATTCGGAGAAAGAAAAGCACTATCTCAATTACGAGGAGCGAATTTTAAAATTATAAAGTGTGAAGTTAAAGACATAAGTATTCCAGGCTTTCAGCATGGAGCCTTGTTTGGCAGGTTCTGCCCACACGTATGTGTTCATTTCTCCAACAGGACAGACGTAAGATACAAGAACACAGAGCTGTAAAAAACCACAACAGGAAGAGGTGATAGCAATAATTGTGTGCAAATGGGCCAGGAAGCCCCAGGAATTATAAGCTGAGAACTAAGAATGGAGAATAGAATGGATCTAGAGAAAGGAAAAGAAACACCTATCAGAGAATGACAAGGAAATAAAATACCAAAGACATTTCCATACCTACCAATACCACAGAGGTCCCCCCAAAACAACAAGTCCATTTGTCATGTTAGTCTTGCTCACTTAACCATAAAGAGGTGATGTTTAAATCTTTTTCTTTGCTCCCTGCAAAACAGAATTCTACTCCAGAAAAGCAAAAATATTGCGTTTTATTAAATTATAATGTGGATGGGGGTGAGGGACAATAGCTTGCTCCCCAAAACCAGTATCAGAATGAAGAAGGTATCTCCTGAAGATTGGAAAAAGTGACTAATAGAATAAATGGAATTACTTTAAAAAAAACCCGACCCATTGAGGTCAAGCCCCATAGGATTTCTATGTATATATATGTATGTATATAACTTATGTAGCATTTTGCATATGTCTGTGTGTCTGTATACACGTATATGTACGTATAACCCGTTGCCATCAAATCGATTCTGACTCATAGCGACCCTACAGGACAGAAGAGAACTGCCCCATAGGGTTTCCAAGGAGCAGCTGGTGGATTCCAGCTGCTGACCTTCTGGTTAGCAGCCTGAGCTCTTAACTTTACAGGTCAGTAAACATACAGTCCTCACTGCCAGGTAGTAAAGACTCAAAAAGAGTTCAAAAAATGTGTATGAACGAGGTACACACCAACAGTGCTGTGCTGGTGTGGCAGGTGGAGTGGGAGACAACCAGGGTCTCACCTGTAGGGAAACAGGTAAGTAACATGCGGTGAGCACACACTATGGACTACCACACAGCAGTTTAAGCAATAAACTGGAGATGCATATGTAACACTGAATGAAAAATGCTGAAATGAAAAAGAACCGGAGCAAGAGCTATAGCACAATACCACGTACATTCAATTACTGTTGTCAGATGCCATTCAGCTGGTTCCAACTCATAGCGACCCCAGGGGACAGAGCAGAACTGCCCCAGAGTTTATTGGCTGTAATCTTTATGGAAGCAGATCAACAAGCCTGTCTCCCGCAGAGCCACTGGGTCGGTTCAAACCACCAACCTTTCAGTTAGCAGCCGAGCACTGAACCGTTCTGCCACCAGGGCTCCTTATATTCAATTAACTGTAAGTTAAATTAAAAGTGTATCACATGCAAAACACTACGTTTTCCCAGGATATAAAGCTGTGTCAAACACAACGAGTGGGAAGCTGTGTGGGGAGAATGTAAAGAACAGGATGAAACAGCAAAATAAAAACCTCAGGAGCCCTCCACTGTTGGGGAACAGTGAAACCGCGTACCGAGAAAACAATTAATTCAACGCTGCATCCAAAGTTTAAAACAAGGTATCTCCCTAGCAAATGAGTGCTGGTTAATACAGGGCTTAAAACCGGTTTGAAACCCTGGTTAACACACTGCAAAAGCAGCCACATTCTCCTGGCGTCCTTGACAGCACTACTCAAGGAATCCCAAGATGTCTATATCACCAGACTTACTTCGCGTGGCATGTTTGCTCCATGAGGGAGAACTGTGAGCACCTCCCTTGTGCTGGGACTGCATGAGTGATGGGTCCTTGGGTGAATTTATTTATCCACCACAGCCTGAGATAACTAACGTTTCCATTTCCCAGATTTAAAAAAAACCAAGTCTCTTCTCCCAAGCCACAAAGGTAGCTCTACGGATTTGAACTTCCTGTTTAGTTTCATGTCCAACCTTCCCCTAAACCACCTAAACTGGTAGCATTTCTTTCTAAAATGAGAGCTAAGCATTTCCTATGCATTTTCCTCCTAAGCTAACTGCTCAAGCGAAGGCAGCACTGGGAGCTGAGCCTGTGAGCCCAGCACAGCGTTCTTTCTGTATTCACATTTATAAAGAGCCTTCACAGCAAACCACAGACGTGCTACTGTAACTCTGTCTGGATTTAATGACAGTGCTCAGAGCCACTCACCCCTCAGAACCAGGATACATTAAAATAAGCAACATTCAACCTTCCTTCTACGTAAGCCCCAAAGCCCCCTTAGATGGGTTCCAGTGCCATGATGTGCTAAGTTATCCTTCCAAAAGCTAAACCACGTTTGGCACGGCCAAGTCCCTCTTGATATTTCCCGTATTTTTCTGACAGCCATAAATTACTTAAAAGTCAAGGCAACAAGGCAACTGCCAGACGGCAGTGCATGTCCCAAGAGTTCAGTGGATACACTGCTCACTTTGTAGAAACGTAGACTTTGAAAACTGCCCAAAAATGACACCTGGAAATCAGTCTGATTTTGGCTTTTATTATGAGGCCAGAACAGATGAAGTACAGGAAGAAGTAGCAGCTAAAATGATGTATCCTACAACCTCCTTCCACTGGAGCTCAGGCAAGGGGAGCTTCTGCAGGAGACGGATTCCCTAACTCCGGCAGACACTCAGAATCTCACTTGGGCCCTAAAATGCATCTGCTTGGTGGCATTGTTCTTCATTCCTGTCTTCAGCATCCACTTTGACTTCATCCTCTGGACATACTGCATGTCTCGCTCCCGTGCAAGAGCTGCTCCTGTGGTTGGAAGGGCGACAAGAAGACAAAGGGGCTGTGTTACTCGTGAGCAGAGAAAACCTCATCTTCACAGAGAGTCCTCGTGTAGTTTTGGGGTGACCGGTTCTTACATTTAAATCAGGAATTGCTAACTTGGGATCGTCAAGCAATGGACCTTGGGGTCTATGAACATCCCAGACTACACGCCAGACTCTCTGTATACATACACACAGTCCTAGGCTGAGCATCTTTAGTTTTCATCAGCACAAAGGGGCTTATGAACCCCCAAAGATGTCACCCCATTGGTCTGAGGGGGCAGAAAAAAGGTAAAAATGAGAAATCGAGCCAGACAATCATTTCTGACAAGAGTTTAAGATGAAATCAGTTTCTGTGAGATTCCAGTGGCCTCACAGCCCATAACTAGCCACAGTGAAGGAAACCACGTGCATATAAACCTGGATTTTAATTGCCTGAGTGTTTCAGGCCATCAGAAGGCTGCATGCTCTCCCCTCTCCAGTCCACTCTGGCTGGAATGAAGCTCTCCCTGAAGGTCTAAGGATAACGAGCTTCAGACAGCAGAGTGGATTTTAATCATTTCATACTGATGAGGTTTCAAAGTTTAACAATTTCAGTGGCTTTATTCTTTTGACTTTTACCGTAAGTTCTTTCTTGGAACATTACAAAAAGAGAAACGCATAACCAGCCTGGACTCTGTCAGGCACCGCACCGTGTACTTTACGTGCAATGTGATATTCAGTTCTCAGAACTCCAAGGCAGGCTCTATTATTAGCCTCTCATTTCATAAATGAGGAAATGGAGGCTTAGCGAGATTAATTCAATTACTCGTGATTACTGTATAAGTACCTCTGAGTATACCATGTAAATCATATTTGACTTTGCAGCTCATGTTATTAACCACTAGGCTACTATTTTATTCCTGTGTGCAGACTCCAGGATAATTTCAACCTTTGATGATCACTAAATACTTACTTTTGTAATCATTCTCTTCTGGAAAAAGTTAATGGTTATCTGCATTTTTTACAAAGTTACTGTGTCAGAAATGTGTTGCTGTTGTGTGCCGTCGAGTCGATACTGACTCACCGTGACCCTCTAGGACAGAGTAGAACTGCTCCACAGGGTTTCCAAGGAGCATCTCGGTGGGGTCAAACTGCCATCTTTTTGGTTAGCAGACGGAAACTCTTAAGCACTTTGCTATCAGGGCTCCATGCCAGAAACAGGAAGTTTTACATCATGAAGCTTTGGGTTTATTGTCATAAATGTATCTATCAAGTGTTAATGGAAGCTCCTGAGCCAAGAAGTTAAGTTTCCCCAAGAGAGGCTCCACAGGACAACATTAATGGAAATGACTCCACTAAAGCCCCTCTGGAAATGCGAGTTCCTGGGCCAGCCCCTGGTCCTGAGCATCCCCGTACCTGTGCTGCCGGTCCACCCCAGGGCTCTGTACTGCTGGAGGACTCTGCCCACGGCCTTCTTATTTTTAGCAACTGCTACAGCTCTTGACAAACCAAACCGCTGTCTGTAGTATCTCATCAGGGAGCGATGACCCACTCTGGCACCTGTTTTTCCAAAGAACAAAACTGAAACACTTAGGAGGATAGTTTTTCAAGGCAGAGCTGGAAAGCAAGGGCTTTCCAAATGAGAAATGGCGGGGCCAGACCAAACAGTGCTCTGCTGCTACCTGCTGAAGAAAGACAAAACAGCAAGTAAAAGGGGGAGAAGGAGGGAGAGAAAAAAGAAAACCAGAGGACAGATTAAAAAAACAGAAGAGCAAATCACTGCTACATGAAAAACTCAGCATCTTGTACTCACTCACATGTGATATGCCTCCCTAGAAATTCATAAAGCAACCAGTGCTAAAACAAATCACAGGGAGGGCCCTGGGAGATAAAGGCTTTTAGCCTGTTTTAAATACAAAGAAAATTAAGCACAGAGAGTGCTCCTGATGTTTAGGTCTAGACTCCACAGTCTGGGACCTGAACAGAAATCAATCCACCTTTCCTTTGCTTAAATTTTCTACTGCAGAGTTCCCCACTGGGGGCAATTTTACCCACCCACTCCCCGGGGGACATGCGACAATGATTGGGGGTATTTCTGGTTGTCACAAATGGAGAGATGCTACTGGCATCTAACAGGTAGAGACCAGGAATACCATTAACCATACTACAACACACAGGACAGCCTTCTACAACAAATTATTTGGCTCCAAATGTCCATGGTGCTAAGGCTGAGAAATCCTGCTCTACTGTTTACTAAATTACTGTGATCACTTGGGGAACCAGAATTTAAAAAAAAAGATGATTAAGCTGATCTCCCTATAGCTTTTGCTTATTCAGAAGGATCTGGTAAGTCAATCACGCTTTCAGAAACGAATTTCTAATTTTAATTACCAAGTTTTTCTGACATCATTACAATACACGATTGTATACATCATTGTCTCATAGACCCATTATCAATTTGTAACACAGTGGGGACAGAAGAGACCCTGTACATTTCCAATAAGAAAACTATGGGATAAAGGCATTGATTCTACCAAAAGCTTTCGAACTTCTGTAGCTGAGCTAATGAACACCTTAAGTAAAGATATTTATTGGAGGAACAGTTAACCCCTTGCCATTGAGTCGATTCCGACTCATAGTGACCCTACAGGACAGAGTAGAACCGCCCCATAGGGTTTCCAAGCAGCACATGGTGGACTCAAGCTGCCGACCTTTTGGTTAGCAGCAGTAGCTCTTAACGACTGCGCCGCCAGGGTTCCTATTTAAGGGTGGGGCACATCTGATATGTTAATCGAGGGGTGAGCAAACTACAGCCAGTTAACCTAATCCAGCCAGCCACTGGATTTGTTTTTGTAAATAAAGTCTTATTAGAACACAGCCATGTCCATCCACATAGGTATTATCTCTGGCTGCTTTCATGCTACAAATTGGGCAAAGGTGAGTACTTGTCACAGAGACCCAATAGCCCGCAAGGCCTAAATACTGATTATTTGGCTTTACATAGGAAAAATGTGCCAACCCCTGTATCTTAGCTTCATGGCTGGTGAAACTGATGATGGCAGGCTTTACTGATGACTAACTCCAGTCTTCATCACAGCAGTGGCTTGCAAAGATGGTCCTGGGCCACCAACATCAACATCAGCCGAGAGCTTACTAAATACAAAATGTTGCTGTTGTTATTTGCTGTCGAGTTGATTCCAACTCATAGGGGCCCCACGTGTGCAGAGTAGAATTGCTTCAGAGGGTTTTCAAGGCTATGATCTTTTGGAAGCACACTTCCAGACCTGTCTTCTGAGGCGCCTCTGGGTGGGTTCAAACTGCCAACCTTTCAGCTTGCAGTTGCGTGCTTAACGATTTACACCACCCAGGGACTCCAAATACAAGTTACCCTTTCATGATAATATTAGGACATAAGCAATCAAGTATCTGCCCAGACAGACATAAACATGTAGATATTACTTAACAGCAGAACATACACAAACCATGTAATGGCTATTTCCACAGAAAATGAATAATAGGTGGAATCATGAGTATATCATCTGGTTAAGTTTTACATTTACATATATAAAACCATCTCAGAACTTTTTGTGTAAAGAGCCTATAAACAGGATACTACAAAATATTGTAGATGGCTGTATTTGCTTTTAGGATCCAGACCTTTAACTTGCATGAAAAAAAAATGCTGTCAGGTTATTTTAAATACCTACGCTTGTTGGTGCAGTGATTAAGCGCTGGCTGCTAACCAAAAGGTCAGTGGATCGAATCCACCAGCCGCTCTGCAGGAGAAAAATGTGACAGTCTGCTTCCATAAAGACTGCAGCCTTGGAAACCCTATGGGCAGTTCTACTCTGTCCTATAAGATCACTATGAGTCAGAATCAACTCTGCATCAGTGAGTTTGGTTTTGGTTTTTATACTTGGCAGAAGGAGCCCTGGTGGTGCAGTGGTTAAGCACTCAGCTTCTAAGCAAAAGGTCGGTGGTTCAAACCCACTAGCCACTATACAGGAGAAAGATGTGGCAGTCTGCTTCCGTAAAGATTTACAGCCTTGGAAATCCTATGAGGCAGTTCTACTCTGTCCTACAGGATCGCTATGAATCATAATTGACTCAACTCCAACAGGTTTCTTTTAAATACTTGGCAAGTGGCCTAGAAAATAACTTGCTTGCTACAGATATGGAAATGACTGTTTTGTGATCATACCCAAAAGATGACCAAAAAAATCTTTCAAAAGGTTGTTTGAAAGCAGACACGGTCTTTCAATACCAATATGGATGAAAAGATGTTTCCCTGAAGCCTGACTGTTCTGGCAGCATAAGCATTAACAACAAAGCTCTCAGACCACAAGAGCAAGTGAGCCAGAGCTGCTCGGTAAAGGCTGAAGCCTAAGTGAGGGCTCTAGCAGGAACCCCTAGCATTGCTGACTGGGATTTTCTATTTACAACATTATGTCAGGATGCTCCAAGTCTGCAGTGACCATCATTCCAAAATCATTAAACATTAATGCTGGTCACTAGTATATAATAAATCAGTATATTTGTATTTTTAAGCAGCAATTGGAGATATACCTTACTGAAGCGGGCTTTTAAGACGTCCTTGAAAAGACTTCCGTTACTCAAGGCCATGGTTTCCGACAGCTGGTAGGGAAGATGGAAACATGTCTGTGAGTATCTACTCCTGCCCCGTGTCAACAACAATGAGCACCTGACATTCAGCACCAAGTACGAGGTACTGAGAAGAGCTCAGCTAGAAGGCCCTTCTCCAGGCACATTATTTCTAGAACACTGTGACTGCCCAATATCTAATAGGCTGGTTATGTCTGAGTTATGGTGAAGCACACAACCTATCCATCTATCATTCACTGCAGCACTAAAAGATTACAAAACTGTCTACTTCTACGTAACAAATAGCCTTATAAATGATGGCATTAGATATTGGAAAAGAAAACACTTAGAACTATAATTTTCCTAAGAATGTAATTAAGTATCTCTCGTGGATCTACCACCAGTCTCATGTAGGTTGTCAGCATGAACAGAATGTGTCTTTCACACCAACTTACTCCATGTTAACTAAGAGTAATGAAGTAAACTTTTCAAAATAAATGCTCACGGTGCCCTCTACTGGACACCGCCCTTCATCACAGGCTTTGGAATCAGCCACTTGAGGATTTTACTAAACTCCAATCTGACTTAACTAGATTTAAGGTACCAAAACGACTGCTTTTGAAATCAGTTTAAATCGCTAAGTGCAGTAGATGAAATCTCTCTATGCTTTCCACATTGGCACCTTTTCAAAACCAACTTCATGCTAATATTCATGCTAACTCAGTCATACAGCTGAGCATAATCGAAGAGATTTCAGAACTGTACCTTTGTTCAAAGAGATAAACCATGAGGGTGTAAGATCACTAAATTATTTATACAGTGTTTATTCATTCTCTTGTTGCCATGGAGTCACTTTTGACTCACAGCGACCCTACGTACAACAGAACAAAACACTACCCTGTCCTGCACCATCCTCATAATTGTTGCTATGTGTGAGCCCATTGCTGTAGCCACTGCGTCAATCTCATTGAGGGTCTTCCTCCTTTTCGCTGACCCTCTTAGTCATCATAAAACCCCCAACCCCAGTAATGAGACACAGAAGTAAACCGATGGACTATAAACTGTCGAATCTCACTACAAATGTGACTAACTAAAAGATGACTTAGTTTTGAAAACATGATGTTGAAAGTATGGATGACATTAAAAGCACTGAGTCTAACTAAAGAACCTCCAGAACACTGGCAGGTTTTAGTTCACCAAGAAGGCTATATTTTCTTGCTATTTAAACAAATTCTATTCCATGGGGATGAAGGCAGCAAATAGTCTGTATTTGATCAATGTTTTTTATTGGTGGTTCTTTGTCTTCTCCAGCTCACAGATGCCTTAAAAGAAACTACAGCTTTTCCTCAGAAAGATGCACATACCACAACCACCCCCACCCCCAGAGTAGATTAAAAACATCTGCATGGCCTCACAGATGACTTTTAGAAACTATGGCCTTTTCCCAGGAAATGCACATACCCACACAAACAATTTTTGCCTAGTTAAGAACCCTCGGGTTAAGGTTATCTGGCTGTTGCTGAGGTCTTTCCTGAGTACATCTAAAAAGTACAGTATTTTGCAGTATTCTTAACACCAAACTGATTACCTTACTACTTCCAAGTCGACATCAAAGAGCTGTCCTAAGGTTATTACCCAACGCTTAAAAACAACGTGACTCAGTAACTGGACATACAACTGTGGCCAAGGAAACCCAGGCTTTAAAAATCAGAGAAAATGTCCCTTCAAGCTAATCTCATGTCACTTTCTTCTTTGACTCTATGCTGCAGGCTAAACGGTCTTCTCTACAGACTCAGAAGGGTGCTGCAAGCAAATATGCAGCCAATACGCCCGTGAGGCTACTTTTTAGCCCTGAATGGCTCCTTCCCTTCTTCTCCTTTACTGTTGCAGGCGCAAGGGAATCAACGCTGCCTTCCTTTTAAAAGTTGCCTCCAACCCTCTCCATGACTTAGTCAACAAACACTTATCTGACTCTTGCATGTGTTACACCCTGCACTGAGATGAAGGAGACAAGAGAAGCAGTCTTTGTTCTCAAACATAAGGAGGAAAGACAGACAAGCATCTCCGTAATGACAAAGGAGCGAGATGGATGATAGACAGCAACCAAGTGTCACTGGAGCAGAGGAGACGCTCCTCATGCAGCGCCTGGACAGGAATGAGTCCAGGAAGGTGTACACTGAGACAGGCACAGCACGTGCAAAGGCCCAGAGGACAACTGCCAGTGAGTGGGTAAAGGAAAAGCCCAGAACACCCAGGAAAACTGGAGAAACTAAAAGTTATCCTGCAGACAATGGCTCCAAATGGAGGACTTCCACAGGGTAAAGAAACAGACTGATGTTCGTTTTAGAAAAAATACTCTAGTGGTTGTGAGGAGACCAGACTGAGGTGGCCAGACAAGAAGCTGTAGGGGCCCTGGTTGCACAGTGGTTAAGCACTCCACTGCTAATCACAAGGTCGATGGTTTGAACGCACCAGATGCTTCACAGGAATGTCAGTCTGCTTCTGTAATGATTTACAGTCTTGGAAACCCTATGGAGAAGTCCTACTCTCTGTCCTACAGGGTCGCTATGAGTCAGAATCAACTTGATGGCAATGGGTTTTGGGTTAGACAAGAAGCTGTAATGGTGACATGGACAAACAGATAAAGAGAAAACAAAGAAAAATATTCAAAAGACATTTAGGAGTTGCACTTAGTAACTGTCTGGATGTGAGAAAGGAAGAATGTATCCTAAGAAGTCACCCAAGCTTCCAGCTTTAGCTAAACTTAAAACAACTTAATCAGATAACAGGGCAAAATGGCACTCTAGGCAGAAGCACCACGCCATCCCTCCACAGCAAAGATCTGAAAAACTAAGCCAAACAGAGAAAACAACAATCCTGAAACCCTAACTCAAATGAAGAGATAAAGAACTCAGCCAAGCGCCAAATGGAGTGAGAAAACTGACAGAGAACGGAGAGCGAGGAGAGATTCATGCAGAGGTCCCCTACCAGCTAACGCAGCGTGGATCCACCATCTTGGACTCCTATCAGAGACCAGCAAACGGGGTATGAGAAAGCAGCCTCACGGAGCGTCCAGCAGGAGACAAAACAACCGGTAATCTGCGATATACGCTTTCCCACCCCCCACCCTTCTTCACCCCCATTCAGCCTCCTCTGCTTCCCGCGGCCACAACCTCTTGCCAGGGAAACACTGGCTGCTTGGATTCCACACACCCGAACAGGCCGGCTCTCTGAGTGCCATTTGTTGGCTGCTGATGTTGCTTTTTTCCACTTCTTTTGATTTCTTCCTTACCTCTCACCAACTCCCCCTCCTATCGCTCAAATACCTGGCTCTGTGCACCATATTTGCTTCTTCCTAAGGGGCTGTAGAGCTCCGGTAATTAGTGATATACGTTTTCCCACTCCCTACCCTTCTTCACCCACACTCGGCCCCCTCTGCTTCCCGCGGACACAGTCTCTTGTCCGAGAAACACCAGCCCGCACTAGCTGGCTGAGTGCCATTTGTTGGCTGCTGGTGTTGCTTTTTTTTCCTGCTTCTTTTGATTTCTTCCTTACCTCTCACCACCCCCCCTCCTTTCGCTCAAATACCTGGCTCCGTGCACCATCTTTGCTTCTTCCTGAGGGGCTGCGGAGCTCTGGTCAAGTGTGGGGCTGCTTCCCGGTCTGGGCTGCCATGCTGGTGGGATCCCGGGGCTTTTGTTCGTTTGTTTGTTTTGAATTGTTTGTTTTCCTTTCCTTTTCTTGAGTTGGGAGCCCTTTCTGGCCAGGCGGTGCTGCATGGCAAGGAGACTTCCCCGTCGGCTTGCACAGATGTGCAGAGGGATCCCTGATGACATTTCTTTCTTCGTTGGTTATTTATCTATTTTTCTGTTTTGTGGGTGACATTTCTTGTTCTTTTTTTTTTTTTTTAATTTGTTTTGCTTTCTTTTCCCTCTTTTTCCCTTTTTGTCTTTCTTCATTGCTCAGCTTCTCGTCTCTCTATATCTCCCTTCTCTTTCTGTTCCCTGAATACCTGGCGTTGTACACCTCTACGCCTTCTAGCCAGGCTGTACTGCAACACCTGAGAGCGACCTCCCCAGACCTCATACCTGAACCGGTGGGATCCCTGGGAACTTAGCGGTTCTTTAACCTTTCCGATTTTTATTTATTCATTCTTTTCTTTCCCTTCCACTTTCTGTTTTTCTCCATTTCATAGTCTCTCATCTCTCCACTCCAATGGCAAGCTCCCCTAGCATTCTTTTTTGTTTGGTTGTATATTTTTTGGCTCCTGTTCCTCTCTCCTCTCTCCCATATCCATCTTAGCTCCACACACAACAATCTCTCCGCTGCATCCTGCCTACCTGCACCATGTGCTTGACATCACACCACCAAGCAGCACAGACACGGCCTACTGGAACCTGCCCTATACTGATTACCGACCTGCCCCGGTGGCTGTAGTAAGTGCCACAAACAACCCGTCCCAGTACCTCCTCTTCAGCTAGACTTGCCCTGCCGTACCACATCTGAGTGACTGACCCTGCCAACTGGAGAAGGAGGCGAAAAGCTTTGTGCCCACAGACGAACAAACAACAAAGAACACACAGTCTGCCTGCACAGACACAGTCAAATTGAGAAAGAAAAAAAAAAAAAAGGGACAAAACAAATCAACAATCAATAAATGAGAAAAATAACTACTGAATGCCCTGAAGACAGCAGACAATATCAAAACATTTACAAAAACAGGACAGAATGGTACCAGTAGGCATCCAAAATAAAACACCAGACGACTCTCCAGTGGAAGAAAATGCACTAGAACTACCTGATAGGGAATTCAAATCTCTAATACTCAGAATTCTACAAGAGCTGAGGCAAAAAGCTGACAAAAATGAGGAAAAAATAGACAAATTCATGGAAAATACAGACAAAAAAATGGGAGGAATTCAGGAAAATAATGCAGGAACAAAATGCCAAAATAAATTCACAACTAGAAATTATGCAAAGACAACAATTAGAAATCCAAAAGATAAACAACAAGATTTCAGAAACGGATGGTGTCATAGATGCGCTGGGAAGCAGATTTGAAACGGTGGAAGACAGGATCAGTGGAATTGAAGACAAACATTTGGATACAACTCTGTTTCAGGAAAACTCAGAAAAAAGAACAAAGAAAAATGAAGAGACCCTGAGAGTTATGTGGGATATAATCAAAAGCAAAAATTTTCGAGTGATTGGAATTCCCAAACGGGGAGAAAACAGAAAACACAGAGAGGATCATTGAAGAACTGCTGGCAGAAAACTTCCCCAATATCATGAAAGATGAAAAGCTGGCCATCCAAGGAGCTCAACGAACCCCATATAGGAGAAACCCCAAAGAAAATCACCAAGGCATATCATAATCACACTCACCAGGACCAAGGACAAACAAAGAATCCTGACAGCGGCTCGTGAAAGACAAGAAGTCACATACAGAGGAGAAGCATTAAGACTAAGCTCAGATTATTCGGCAGAAACCATGCAGGCAAGAAGGCAATGGGATGACATATATAAAATCATAAAAGAAAAAAATTGCCAGCCGAGAATAATATATCCTGCAAAAGTCTTGTTCAAGTTTGATGGTGAATTTAGATCATTTCCAGATAAACAGAAATTAAGGGAATATGTAAAAGTCAAACCAAACTTACAAGAGTTATTAAAGGGAGTTATTCGATCTAAGGACAAACAGCTTCAGCTCACAGGCAGAATCTAGGATGCAGGATCGTACCAGCCAGATACCTGTCTAGGAAATGAACTCTCGAGGACTATCCAAAACCAAAAGAAATACAACAGGGAATCAGAGCAGTTAATCAGTAAATGAGGGAACAAGCAATAAAAGAGGGAATAAACGGCATAGGTATAGAACCTTCTAATGGAGAGGAAGGCAAGCCGATACCAAGTAATGGTAAACTGCTTCAAACTTAGAAACGTAAGGGTAAAATTCATGGTAACCACAAAGAAAGTAAAGAAACTTTCATAAAAATAACGAGGAAAAACATAAAGTCTCAGCAAAAACAAAAGAAATGAAAAAGAATCCACAAACAAAAGTAACTCATCACAAGAGAGTAAGAAGAACAAAGAAAACGTCAGCACCACAAGAAAAACCACTACAAAATGACAGCAACAAACTCACATCGATCAATAATTACACTGAATGTAAATGGAGTCAATGCACCCATAAACAGAGGGAGAGTGACAGAATGGTTAAGAAAACAGGATCCATCAATATGCTGTCTACAAGAGACACACCTTAGAAACAAAGATGTGAATTTATTAAAAGTCAAAGGTTGGAAAAAAATATATCAAGCTAACAACTACCAAAAAAGAGGAGGAGTGGCTATTCTAATCTCAGATAAAATAGACTTTAAAACAAAATCTACCACAAAAGACAAAGGAGGACACTATATAATGATTAAGGGGACGATTCTTCATGAAGACATAACCATACTAAACATCTACGCACGCAATGACAGGGCTCCAAAAGACATAAAACAAACTCTAACAACACTGAAAAGAGAAACCTACAGTTCCACAATAATAGTAGGAGATTTCAACACACCACTCGCAGTAAAGTACAGAACAACGAAGAAGAAACTCAGCAAAGATACAGAAGACCTAAAGGGCACAATCAGCCAACCTGACCTCAAAGACATATATAAAACACTCCATCCAACAGCTGCAAAGTACACATTCTTTTCCAATGCACATACAGCGTTCTCCAGAATAGGCCACATCTTAGGCCACAGAGCAATCCTCAACAAGCAATCCTCAAAACGTTGAGATAATTCAAAGTATCTTCTTTGACCATAATGCATCAAGGTAGAAGTTAACAACAGAAAGAGCAAGGAAAAAAAATCAATTACATGGAAACCGAATAATAGCCTGCTTACACATCACTGGGTAATAGAAGAAATCAGAGATGGAATTAATTCCTAGAATCAAATGAGAATGAAAACACATCATACCAAAACCTTTGGGACACAGCAAAGGCAGTCCTCAGAGGACAATTTATAGCAATAAATGCACATATCAAAAAAGAAGAAAGGGACAAAATCAAAACATTAACTACACAACTCAAACAAATAGAAAGAGAACAGCAAAAAAAGCCCACAACCACCAAAGAAAGGAAATAGTAAAGATCAGAGCAGAAATAAATGAAATAGAGAACAGAAAAATAACAGAAAGAATCAACAAAACCAAAAGTTGGTTCTTTGAAAGAAACAACAAAATCGACAAACCACTGGCCAGACTGACATAAGAAAAACAGGAGAAAACACAAATAACCCAAATAAGAAATGAAATGGGGGACAGTACAACAGACCCAACCGAAATAAAAAGGATTGTAACAGAATATTATGAAAAACTATACTCCAACAAATTTGAAAACCTAGAGGAAATGGCTAAATTTCTAGAAACACACGGCCTACCCAAACTACAACAAAGTGATGTTGAAAATCTGAACAGACCCATAAGAAGAGAAGAGATTGAAAAGGTAATAAAAAAACTCCCAACCAAAAAAAGCCCTGGCCCAGATGGCTTCACTGGAGAATTCTACAAAACACTCACTGAAGAGCTTGTACCAGTACTACTCAAGCTATTTCAGAGCATAGAAGAGGAAGCAACACTTCCAAATTCATTCTATGAAGCCAGTATAATCCTGATATCAAAACTAGGTAAAGACGTCACAAAAAAAGAAAATTACACACCAATATCTCTCATGAATATGGATGCAAAAATTCTTAACAAAATTCTAGCCAATAGAATTCAGCATCATAAAAAAAAAAAAACACACCACGACCAAGTACGATTCATACCAGGTATGCAAGGATGTTTCAACATTAGAAAATCAATCAACATAATCCACCACATAAATAAAAGGCAAGAAAATAATCACATGATCATCTCAACTGACGCAGAAAAGGCATCTGACAAAGTCCAACACCCATTCCTAATAAAAACTCTCAATAAAATAGGTGTAGAAGGGAAATTTCTCAAGATAATAAAGGCCATCTATGCAAAACCAATGGCCAACATCATTCTTAATGGAGAGAGGCTGAAAACATTCCCCTTGAAAACAGGAACAAGACAAGGATTCCCTTTATCACCACTCCTATTTAACACTGTGCTGGAAGTTCTAGCTAGAGCAACAAGGCAAGAAAAAGAAATAAAGGGCATCCAAATTGGTAATGAAAAAGTTAAACTGTCCCTGTTTGCAGATGATATATGATACTATACATAGAAAACCCTAAAGACTCCATGAGAAATCTACTGGAACTAACAGAAAGATTCAGCAGAGTAGCAGGATACAAGATAAACATTCAAAAATCAGTTTAATTCCTATACACCAATAAGGAGAACTATGAAAAGGAAATCAGGAAAACAATACCATTTTCAACAGCCCCTAAAAAGATAAAATACTTAGGAATAAATCTAACCAGGGATGTAAAAGATCTATACAAAAAAAACTACAAAACACTACTGCATGAAACCCAAAGGGATCTACATAAATGGAAAAACATACCATGCTCATGGATAGGTAGACTCAACATTGTGAAAATGACAATTCTACCCAAAGCAATTTACAAATACAACGCAATCCCGATCCAAATACCAACAACATTCTTCAAAGAGATGGAAAAACTAATCATTAACTTTCTATGGAAAGGGAAGAAGCCCCAAATAAGTAAAGCACTACTGAAGAAGAAGAATCAAGTTGGAGGACTCACACTACCTGACTTCGGAACCTCCTACACAGCTACAGGAGTCAAAACAGCCTGGTACTGGTACAACGACAGATACATTGACCAATGGAACACAACTGAGAACCCAGATGTAAATCCATCCACCTACGGTCACTTGATCTTTGACAAGGGCCCAAAGTCCATCAAATGGGGAAAAGACAGTCTTTTTAACAAACGGTGCTGGCAAAACTGGATATCCATCTGCAAATAAATGAAACAGGACCCATACCTCACACTGTATACAAAAACTACTTCAGAATGGATCAAAGACCTCAATATAAAGCCTAAAACTATAAAGTTCTTAGAAGAAAAGAACAGAACCAACACTTCAGGCCTTAATACGCGGCATTAACAGGATACAAACCATAACCATCAATGCAAAACCCCAATAGATAAGCTAGATAAGTGGGATCTTCTAAAAATCAAACCCCTATGCTCTTCAAAAGACTTCACCAAAAGAGTAAAAAGAGAACCTCGAGACTGGGAAAAAATTTTTGGACAGTACAAGTCAGACAAAGGTCTAATCTCCATAATCTACAAGAAAATCCAACACCTCTACAACAAAAAGACAAATAATCCTATTAAAAAATGGGCAAAGGAAATGAACAGACACTTCACCAAAGAAGACATTCAATGGCCAACAGACACATGAGAAAAT
Organism: Dugong dugon; assembly: GCA_030035585.1. Lineage (NCBI taxonomy): Eukaryota > Metazoa > Chordata > Mammalia > Sirenia > Dugongidae > Dugong > Dugong dugon. Next base: position 19,248,331 of record CM057460.1, read on the forward strand.
GCTCACGATCACTAGCCATTAGAGAAATACAAATTAAAATCACAATGAGATACCATCTCACCCCCAGCATTACTGGCACAAATCAAAAACACTGGAAACAACAAATGTTGGAGGGGCTGCGGGGAGATCGGAACTCTTATGCACTGCTGGTGGGAATACAAAATGATACAACCATTTTGGAAAATGATATGGCGCTTCCTCAGAAAGCTAGAAATAGACATACCATTTGATCCAGCAATCCCACTCCTAGGATTAGATCCTAGAGAAATTAGAGTCGTCACTTGAATAGACATATGCACACCTATGTTCATGGCAACATTGTTCACAATAGCAAAATGATGGAAACAACCTAGACGCCCATCAACAGATGAATGGATAAACCAACTATGGTACATACACACAATGGAGTACTGTGCAACAAGAAAGCACAACAATGAATCTGTGAAGCATCTCATAACATGGATGAAACTGGAGGACATTATGCTAGGTGAAATAAGTCAATCACAAAAGGACAAATGTTGTATGAGACCTCTATTGTAAAAATCCATGAAAAAGTTCACACACAAAATGTAACAATCTTTGTTGGTTACCAGGGATGGGAGGGGTGGGGGTGGGGGGAAATACTAAATAGGGAATAGGTAAGTGGTATCTTGGGTGATGGGTGAGACAGTACACAATACAGGGGAAACTAGCACAACTTGGACAAGGTAAGGTCATGGAAGCCCCATAGACACATCCAAACTCCCTGAGGGACTGAATTGCTGGGTGGAGGGCTGTGGGGACCATGGTCTCGGGGAACATCTAGCTCAATTGGCATAACACAGCTTATAAAGACAATGCTCTACATTCTACCTTGGTGAGTAGTGTCTAGGGTCTTAAAAGCCTGTGAGCGGCCATCTAAGATACTCCACTGGTCTCATCCCTTAGGGAGCAAGGGAGAACGAAGAGAACAGGATAAAGGAAAAGATTAGTCCAAAGGACTAATTGTCCACAGCTATCAAGGCCTCCACCGGACTGAGTCCAGTACAGCTAGATGGTGCCCGGCTACCACCACTGACTGCTCTGACCAGGATCACAACAGAGGGCTCTGGACAGAGCTGGAGAAGGATGTAGGACATAATTCTAACTCACAAAAAAAAGACCAGATTTACTGGGCTAAAGGAGACTGGAGAAACCCTGAGAGTATGGCCCCCAGACACCTTTTTAGCTCAGTGGTGAAGTTATCTCCGAGGTTCACCTTTCAGCCTGGGAGTGGACAGCCCGGTAAAACCAAATAAGACTAATGAGGTACAGTAGTCCAGTGACAAGGGCCAGAAGGCAGAAGGGGACAAGGAAGCTGGTGATAGGGAACCCAAGGTTGAGTAAGGATATTGTTGATGTGTTGTGAGGCTGTTAACCATTGTCATAGGGCAACATGTGTAGTAACTGTTAAATGAGAAACTATTTTGTTCTGTAAGCCTTCATCTTAAGTGAGAATAACAGCACAATTGGAAGAGCGTAGTCAATGTCACTGAACTGTGCATGTAGAAATTTTTGAAATGGTGTATCTTTGGCTATGTGTATTTTCACCAAAAAAAAAAAAAAGAGGTTGAGAAGTTAGAGGGTTGACACGTTGTGGGGTTGTTAACCAATGCCATAAAACAATATGTGTACTCCTGTTTCATGAGAAACTATTTGTTCTGTAAGCCTTCACCTGAAGTACAATTAAAAAAAAAAAAGAAAGAACTTAATCACCCTTGGAAGACATGTTTTCTAACTGAGGATTCATTTAGGTTTCAAAAATTTACAGTCCAGGTGAAAATTTCTCTCAGATATATTTCTTAAATAGAATACACTCATTGTTATGAACATTTTGTAATACAATGTGCTAAAGGAGATACAAAATGAAGCCAACATTTATAGCAAGCTAGTATGGATATGGCATGGATACAGAGTCCCTTGAAAACAGCAAAGTGTTCAACGGGCCTTGGAAGAACAGCCCAGTGATGTAATTCTGAAAAATCAGCCACTGAAAACCCTATGGATCACAGTTCTACTTTGACACACATGGGGCCGCCATGAGTCAGAATCAACTCAACAGCAACTGGTAGCATAACTAGATGCCAGCGCCGCTTTAGGAGGATTTTCTTATTCAACCATCTTAAGAGTCCCCGGGTAAGTTCTGTTGTTGTCCTATTTACAATTAAGGAAGTAGAAGCTAATGGGACAAGGGGCTAAACAAATGCTTAAGATAGCAGTCGTCCTGGAAAAGAAGTATTGAACATATTTATGATGTTATGTTTTGTACTTTCATCAGAGTGAAAACAAGAATTAATAGAAGAGACTCCTTGCAATATATTTAGGGTTGCTTTGCTCTGTGTACTGTACAAGCCATGATATTCTACTGCATTATAACTTTCTGATTAAGGTAAGGAGAATCGTATCTTCAAAACAGGTTCTGCCTGCCCCTTCCTTTTAATGTCATACTACAAAGCACCCCTTAGCCTTAAAAGGTTCTGTGTTACAGATTGCTTTCTATAGTTAAGCAGTATTGCTCTATGTGTAAAGCAATACTACAGGGTTGCTTCTTCACGGCAGACTTCTTAACTGGTTCCTGCCCCACCGTTACTGCAAATCCCCAGAGGCAGGCACTAAAGTGCTAAAAAAAGGCCCATTTCTGGCCGTGTTAATCAACCTAAGTTTCAGTTATCTCCTATGTCAAATGAGGATAAGAAAATCTACCTTATAGGCTTGTGGTACAGATAATGTATGTGCCTGAATGTGCTAAGTGTGCATACTACCTGCTCAGTAAATAGTCGGTATTACTGAGATCATTACTGTCATCTCTGCCATCCCACTCCCTTACTCTGGACTTACGTCTTCTGTATCTTCTCCCAGTCTTACCAGCTAATCACAACACTTTTTTCTTCCCACACAACAAACAACAGTAGACATTTCTCATATTTGTGGCTTATCTTCATCTTTTCACATTACTATTATGAGTCCTGCTCCCCAAAGCAGAAGGCAGAATTCAAACTCCAAGCCTCCCCCTACAGCTAGAATGCAGGCTGGTGACCCAGGCACTGTCCATCAGATACAGCCAAACCAGACTACCACTGGGAGCTCCCAGCGACAGAGGAAGCAGCCCGGTAGGAAGCATCCCTTTGATGGGCAACAGTGGCTCCAGAAGTCTTCTCAGGCAGCAGTGGCTGCAGGTCAAGTTCAGGACTCCCTGCTACCGCAGTACCAGCTCCCCCAGAATCAAGTTCCTGGCACTCACAGCATGGTGACAACGGGAGCAATGGTTTCCCTGACAGGAGCGTTCTGAGGTCTGGTTCTGGGCATTAATTCTAAAAGGTCAACCTTGAATCTGTTTCCCTAGCTCTTAAAAAGATTCTGTGGGCAACCCAACAACCTGGAATAAAACTCTTTTCTCTTAAGAGATGGATTCTGTCGTGTGCAAGTAAGACATGTGACCGATATATAAATGAACCAATCTTTGGCTCTTTTCAATCGTGTGCACTTGTTGTCCGCTAAGAAATGATGTTTTACCTACCACAGATGTATTTTTTTCTGGATACATCTGGGTGCAGCACCTCTGTGAAATCCTAAGGGTTCTGGCAGACCAGCCTCCAGATAAGTGGGATTTTACCAGACCTGAAAACTTTAAGGTGAGAAAATGCAATATAAGATTCTAACTCTTCTTTTCAGGAAAATCTGTTCTTATTGAAACACATATTTAAGAAAGGTATCTACAAGCTGGTCTAGTGGGACCATTATAAAGCAGCATTTTTATCTCTACATGTGGTACCAACAGGAAAACTAAGAAATTTGTATCAAAAGACTTAGGAAAAAAGGTAAAAGATTCATTTCACTACATAGGAAACCAGATTATTGTGCTTTTAAGGTGAAGATTTAAAATCTCATCCTTATTACAGCTTTAAATTCTATGACTAAACTGTTAAACTATATATCCACACAATGAAAACATTACATAGCTCTTAAAAAAATGAAATAGGCCTATATGTACCAACTTGAATAGTTACATATGACACAGTAAGTAAAAAAGGCAAGTTGCAGAACAATCCTTAGAATAAGCTCTCATTTCTATTTTAAAGCCAAAACCAACCCAGAATATGTTGGTATATGCGTACGTACACACGTTCACCTGGAAAGATGAGTCCCAAATGCCCAATTATGGTAACCACCAGGCACAGGAGTAGAAGAAAGGGGCTCTTGCTTTTTGTTTTATAACCATCAAAACCAAGAGCATGCTAGCAGTGCAGTGACTTTTACTCTTTCTTGTGCTTTTTTGTATTTTCCAAATATTACAGGATTAAAATGTAGGTGATTTCCTTTTCCAAAAAATTAAAAAATGAATCCTACAAATGAAAAAAGAAATCTCATATTCATCACCACACTAACCAAAAACATCAGATTATATTTTGATTTTACTCCCTTGTGAAGTAATCACATTTCTACATGATGTGAACTGAAAATTCACTGGGTGGCACACAAACAGTTAAGCGCTAGACTATTGGCTGAAAGGTCGGCAGCCTGAACCCACTGAGAGTCACCTCAGAAGACAGGCCTGGCGATCTGCTTCCAAAAGGTCACAGTCTTGAAAACCTTATGGAGCAGTTCTACTCTGCAGACACAGGACCACCATGAGTCAGAACTGACTCAACAGCAACTAACAACAACAACAGGACATAACATAAATGTTAGATCAGACCTTTACAAAGATACTTAGCATTTTAACTTACACTAAAATCAGTAAGAATAATATTGTATTTTTCAGGGTTTTTTGTGAAGATTAAAGGATTATTATTAGAATAACCTTCCAAAGTGCATGAAACTTCAGGGGAAAAAAGATAACAGTACATTGTATGTTTTTATTTCTGATGCTTTTAAGTCTCAGTTACATTTTCAACCAACCAAGTGCAAGCATCATATGATTTCTATATGTGCTTATGCAGCCAATGTGAGTCAAGCCTAGGTCCTTCCTGAGAGGCACTCTGCACAAGGATAACATACAGTGGAGTTAGCGATCAAAGGAAAGCAAGCCTACTAAGGAGAATGATGTTACTCTCTTTCTAATGCTCTTAACCAAAGACTGACAAAGGCCGATACCACACCGGCTAGGGCTAAGTCCATCTGAATAGATAAATCATACAAAAAACAGCAAAAATACCAAATACTTAAAGTATATAAGCAAGAAAAAAAAAAAAGAAGCAGCAAAAGGAATCAGTTCAAAGAATAAAGACAACATTAACACACAAAACTTAGATGGGACCAGAAAATGGAAAAACATTAGAAAAGGTCCACATATTTAAAAAAATAAAGAAAATAAAGTGAGATAAAAACATTCTGAATCGTAACAGAAGTGACAGCAAAAACAATGACCGAATTTAAACAAAGCAGCTATGGCAGAATTGGCTCAACGCCAACCAACAACAACAAGAGGCAACCTTCCGGGTTCACCACATACCCTTTAAGCGTGATGTCCTATTTCTCTCCGCATGGAAGGTAACTGATGGTGGGATATGTCTCTCCAACAATTCCACCCGGCAGTAAGTTATTATTTATTTCTGGCAAATGCACTCACCAGAAGGCAAAATCAGCTCCATGGTGTCATCATCATATTCCACGTTCTTATCTGAAGGAAAAGCCTCAGCCTCACCAGCATCCTCCCCTTCCTTGTGATCTGGATAGCTGCTCCTGTAACAGTGAAATGGCAAAAATAGACTAGTACCTCAAATGTAATTAAAAGACATAAAATGTATTTGCACATGTGGCAAACTCTGAGCTACCTAAAAGGGGGACTGCCAGCTGAAAGAACTTTGGGGGGAAACAACTTGTTAGCATTTTCTCTGTAGTGAAAGTGAGCAAAGGATGTACAACTGCATTCATTCACCCCGGGAAAACAGCCAAACTTAGAGAGGAAGAGGAGGAGAACACAGAGCAGGGGATAACCATTATAAAACAAGTTCCAGAACAGCACCGGACTGTCCAAGAGAACTTTCTGTGATGACAGAAATGCTCTGTCTGTGCTGCCCAACACAGCAGCTACTAGGCACATGTGGCTACTGAACATTTGAAATCCAACTGAAGAAGTAAACTTTTAATTTAATTTAAATAACCACATGGTTACACCTAATGATTGCCATACTGGACGGTACAGTTCTCAAAGAATCTCTGTGTTCCTAGAATTGTTCACAAATTTATATATTCACATATACACGTAGAAAATAACTGGAAAATTGCACATTAAAATGTTAACAGTAAGAGAGGCAACCCAATAGAAAAATGAATGAAAGATTTGATCAGATAGTTCACAAAAGATAACCAAATGGCCAATTTATACATAAAAGGGTTCCAAACTCATCATCAGGGACATGCAAATTAAAACCACAATGGACTACCACTACGTACCCGCTAAAATGAAAAAAAGTCTTAGAGAGTCAGAACTTTCCCTCTACAAGTGTGGAAAACCACTTTGGAAAATGATGTGATGATATCTTCTAAAACTGGACATATACATATCCTCTGTCCTGATAAAGTTCCATTCCTAGGTATATATGCAGTACGTATGTGTATATGTGTTTACCGAAAGATACATACTAGAATTACCTGGAGCCCTGATGGCGCAGTGGTTAAGAGCTCGCTACTAACCACAAGGTCAGCAGTCTGAATCTACCAACCACTCCCTGGAAACTCTATGGGGCAGTTCTACTCTAAGAGGTCCCATACGGTCGCTATGGGTCAGAATCGACTTGGTGACAGTGGGAAAGAATTATCTAGTAGCATTATCCATAACAGCCTCAAAATGGAAACCAATCAAATGTGCACCATTAGCAGACTAAATATTGTGGTTCACACAACAAAATACTCTAGAATAATAAGAATGAATGATCTACAACTGCTGCGTGCCACTGAGTCAAGTCTGACTCAAAATGACCCTATATGCCAGAGCAGAACTGCCTCTTAGAACTTCCTAGGCTGTAATCTTTACAGGAACAGATTGCCAGGTCTTTTTTCCTGCAGAACCGCTGCTGGGTTCAAGCCTTCAACCTTTCAGTTAGCAGCCAAGTGCTTAACCACTGCACCACCAGGGCTCCTTGATCTACAACTACATACCGATTATATGCATGAAAAGTCACAAACGTAAAATTGCATAAAAGCCAGACCCCAAACGGTATATTCTTTGTGATTCCATTTCTAAAAAGTACAAAAAGGAGCAAAACTAATCTATGCAGTTGGAAGTCAGAATAGTGGTTAACCTTGGAGATAGAAGTGGTAGCATCTGGGAGGAAGGGCAGGGAAACACCAGGGTACTGGTGATGTCGTTCTTGATCTAGGTGCTGGTTATGTGAGGGAGCTCAGTTTCAGATTTCATTGAACTGAATTATAGTAAGTGTTCACATATGCACTTTTCTATAGGTTTATTATTCTGCAATAAAATATTTGAAGTCCAGAATAATAAGTTAGCAATAGTTATCTAGGGAGGGGTGGAATTACAGGCAATTCGTCATTTTTAACTGCGGTAATCTACATACAAGTGCTCAGAACTGTGTGTGGTGGGTAGAGTAAGCACGCAATAAATGATGGCTCTGCGGGTGAGAGCTTTCTATTTTCCAAGTTTTCTTTATTGAACGTTATTTAATTTTTTTTTAAGGGGAAAATAATTTAACATTCATGGTTCACACTTTACACTTCTAGGCACAAGTAGAATAAAAGTCTACAGAGTCCAAAAAAGCATCATTTAAACTTAGGGAAATTCACTTCTCAACCATCTACATTAGTTATATATTTTAATTCAAATCAACAGTTTGAGCAACACTCAGTAAACAAGAGGTACTGCCCTTCTGAAGCTCAGATCCTAGTAGGAGATGAGAGATAATGAGCAAATAATACATATGTCAAATGGTAGTAAGGGCTATGAAGAAAAATGAAGCAAGGTAAAAAGGACTAAAAAAACCAAATTCATTGCCGTCAAGTCAATTCTGTCTCATATCAACCCCACAGGACGCAGCAGAACAGCCTCATATGATTTCCAAGGAGCAGCTGGTGGATTTGAACTGCTGACCTTTTGGTAAGCAGCTGAACTCTTAGCCACTTCACCACCAGGGCTCCAAAAAGGACTGGGTAAGTGTATTTTATGTAAGGTTGTCAAGAAAGGCCACACTGAAGTAAAATTTATGCCAAGCCCTGAAAGAAGTGAGGGGCTGAGACATGTGACAATCTGAGGGAAGAGTATATAGGCAAATGTCCTGAAAAACACATTTGATACATGAGAGGAATAGCTAGGAATCCAGGGTCCTTCTTGGGGCAATTAGTAAGAAATAGTAGAAAATGCCAGAAAGACAGCTAGGCCATATCATGTAGGGCCTTGTAGGCGATTATAAGGACTCTGGCTTTTATGCTGAGTAAGGTGGGAAGCCAAGGGAGTAGAATTTGATCTGACTTTTGTTTAAAAGGATCCCTCTGGCTAGAGTGTTCAGTGCAGAATGTAGGGGGGTGAGAATGAAAGCAGGGAAACCAGGCAGGTGGGAGGCTACTCCAACAATCAGGTGGCAGTAGCAGTGGAAGTCGTGAGAAGTGGTCAGATTCTGGAGGTACCTCAAGGTAGCTACAACAGGATTCGGTAATGGAATGAATGTAGGCATGAAAGAAAACTGAAGAGTAAAGGATGGCTCCAAGGTTTCTGGTTTAAGTAACTAGAAGGACAGAGTTCTCATCTACTTAGGAGCAGGTTAGGGGATTACCAAGAGTTAGATTTTGAAGACGTTCAGTTTGCACACCTTTGGATGCTCAAGTAGAACTGTCAAGTAGGCAGATGGATATGTAAGTCTGGAGCTGAGGGGAAGGCTATACTGGAGACAGAAATGTGGGAGTCATTAGCATATTGGAGGTACTGAACCTATGAGACTGGCTAGGATACCGCATAAAATCGCCAAGGGAGACTGAAGAGACAGGGTAAAGAGTGAGTGCTGTGGCACTCCAAGACAGCTGCCGCTTGCAGTCCCTGGACTCAATCTCTGGTATCTGCTTTAAGCCCTCTGATCACAGTTAAGATCAAAAGGTGGCTATGAGACACAATCGACTCCAAAGGAACGGGTTTGGTTTTCTCGGTTTGGTTCAGAGATTTCCTTCAAAAGATAATGAGCAAAACAGCTTCTGAGCTTTTAACAAGAGAAATCAAAAACAAGTTTTGGAGTCAGGCAAACATAAATTTGAGCTTGAGTTCATTCTTTACCAGATGTGTTAAAGTCAGTTTCTCATCTACAAAACTGGCTGGGAGCCCAAAGAAATAACCACCTCTCAGAAAAGTGTTGTAAGGGTTATTAAGAATACACGGTCTGGTGCCAGACACATAGCAGCACATTACTAATATCACTCCAAAGTAAATATGACCACCTCACTTCACTTCACACTGCAAACCAAAGACATACCTAAAATCATAGAAGTCTGCAAATTCCAAAGCAGCATCGCCATCTGTGAAGAGCTTACAATGGCTCTTGTCAGTCATGTGTGCCTGTACAGCTTCTGTGGAGTAGAACGATTTCCCTTTCTCATTGCACCACAAGCAAATCTTCCCAATGCCAACTTTCTCCCCTGGAAAAATAATAAGGAAAAAATATGAAAGAAGCTTTTAGAAGGCAGATATAAGACTCATTGTTTATCTCCATAATACAAAAAACATTCACTGAAATTTTGATTTCCACAAAACAAGCAGGTATTTCAATCAAACGTTGGATGTGAAACACAGAACTAATGCAGAGAAGAACTACATCATTCCCTTAGATCTACCCCTCAATAATGTGGTTTTTCCTTGTTAAAAAGAAAACTATTGTACTTACCCAAATATCTAATCAGTCCCTTAAGATCAGAAAGATATTCTATATCAGGAATAAAAAAGCTGTGGACTTTAGTCATATGAGCCACATTCTTCATCAGGGAGCTTGAATGATGGGAACAAAATAAGCACTCTGTTACAGGGATGGCACCAAGGGGTGGGCGTTCCCCAGCCCCGTCCTCCTCGGCATCCTGCTCCTCTGCACCGTCTTCCACCTCCCCAGCATCCTCACATTCCAGTTCTTCATTGGAATCCAGATCTTCCCAATCTTCAAATCAGAGTTTTGAAAAACAAAGTCAGTTTAAGAAAAGCGGTAACCACAATCAAACATATCACAAAGATTCACAAACACAAGGTGGAACAGTTCCTACATTCGGGGAAACAGATGCCAATTACGTCCATCAAGGACAAATCCTTTTTTAAGATCTGAATTTCAGCTGTTCATTTCCCACAGACCAGTATGTATGGCTAAGAGACTCCTTCCCATACATGGTAACCTCCTGAAGGAGAGTCTGTTACTTCTTTCCTATGCCTCATGGCACCTAACCCAGAGCTGAGCACATGGTTAAGTGGCCTCATACCTGACTGAATGACAGCATTTTAAAAACTGTTAGAATCATGCTTGTATCTACTATTTCACAAGAATGCTGTGGCGTGCGTGTGTGGGTGGGTGGGGGCAGTGCTATACGAATACATACAACATCAGTGTTAACAGAATGTGAGAGGAAAGAATGAAATCAAACCAAAAACCAAACCCACTACCGTCGAGTTGATTCTGACTCACAGTGACTCTGTAGGACAGAGTAGAACTGCCCCGTAAGGTTTCCAAGGCTGTAAATCTTTATGGAAGCAGACTGCAGCATCTTTCTCTCAGAGTGGCTGCTGGGTTCGAACCACTGACCTTCCGGTTAGCAGCAAAGTGCTTAACCACTGCACTGCCAGGGTTCCCTCAAGGAATGAAATAAAGTCCATAAAGTCAAGGAGGCGGAGTTGCTGGCTCAAATCACACATTTCAGGTTAGACAGGTGACTGTGAACCCTCATTTTATTGTTTTGATAAAATTAAGGGCAAACCCATCATACCTGGAAAGCCACTAGAATCAGAAATTCTACATCAGATGGTGTGACATCAGCATGTCCTCCTATAAATCAAAATACCAAACCAGCTGCCAGTGGAGTCGACTCCAACTCATGATGACCCCATGAGTGTCAGAATAGAGCTGTGCTCCATAGGGTTTTCAATGGCTGATTCTTTGGAAGCAGATCACCAGGCCTTTCTTCCTAGGCACCTCTGGGTGGGTTCACCAACCTTTAGTTAGTTGCGCCATTCAGTCTTCCAATTCATTCTACAAATATTTATTAAGCACCTACTCCATCTTCCCAGGTAATGTTTCAGGCCTTGAATATACAATAGTATATTAAACAGACACAATTCCCGTTGTGGATGCTGGCCAAATAAGGCATTTTAGCAAGCATCTAAGCCACCCTCACTCTTTAGTTTCACTCAAAAGCTGACCGCCACCTCGAGGGTCAATCCCCATTTCCCCCTTTCCGACAGGGCCATTACCGTCTCCGTCCAGGTCGTCCTCCTCCTCGCTCCCCTCCCCCTGCTGCTTTGCCAACTTCTTCGCCTGCTGTTCAAACCACTGGAGCCGGGGCGGCTTCTCCGCCGGCTCTCGGTCGTGAGTCACACGGCCACCGTCTGCCAGCGCCACGGGACCCCTGAACTCGTCCCTCGGCGCCGAGGGGGCCTTCTTGGGCGACATGGATGGCTGCGCCTTGATGGCCTGCTGGATGGCCGCGTTCATGACATCCTTGTCCACACTGTCGGCGCCCAGCCCCTTCTCCAGGTTCTTCTCGTTCATCATCTCCACCCTCCGACTCACCGCCTGCACCGCCTTCTTCTCCAGCTCCACGTGCCGCCGGGACTTGAGGTGGTTCTCGCAGGCGTTGAAGGAGGCGAACTTCTTGCTGCAGACGGTGCAGTAAGTGGCCGTGCCCTTGCTCTCCTGCTCCGCCATGGCCCTCTGCGCCCGCACCCGCTCCTGGAAGCCCTCGGCGGTGACCGGGGCCATGTCCGCCACTTTCCGTCGCAGGTTGTAGCGATGCCAATCCGTCTTGTAGTGGGCTCGCTGCATCTCCGCGTCGCGGAACGCCACCCGGCACGTGATGCACGTGTACGTTGCCATCGCTAGGCGGGAAATAAGCCGCGACCCAGCTAGGAACCTAGTGACCAAAGCCTTGACCCCCACAAAGCCCTCCTGAGACTTTAACGCTCCTCAGCAGCCCCGTAGACTCAGCATTCGCACAGACTCCTGAGTCTCCCTGAGGGAACTTCCGGCACACACCGGAAGTCAGTGCCACCTGGACGGGAAGTCCCGCCCCGCCATCCGCAGCCACGCCCCATCAAGACGGCTGTAGGTAATCCGGGCCTGGCCAGCCAGCCCGATGGGTGGTAGTGATTGTGGGCACTGCGTCGCAGGGTTCATTCGTGGCCGTGCAGTGCGGTGTGACGTAATTAGGGCGGTGGCTGTGCGGTAAAGGCAGAGGTGGGCGGGGCAGCTGCGGCCCTGGCTACGCGAGGGGCGGGTCTGGTGTGAGGACCGTGGGGTTCCGGGGCTGCGCTCTATCCCCCGGAGCCGGTGAGTGGCTCTCGCCATTGCTGGGGCTTTTCTGTAGCCACCGGGTGGGACCACCTGAGCATTGCCAGGCTGGCTGGAGGTGTTCGTGTGGAAACCGGAGAGGCCAGGCCTGGTCCGCGGCTGTTCGCAGGCGAAGCTGTGGAATGAAAAGTTTGCCAGCTAGGCGGAAACAGTGCAGCCAAGCCGCTGCCCAGTAGAAATATAACCCAGGTCACATACGGAACTTTAAATCTCTTAGTAGCCACATTTAAAAAAATAAAAGTAAAAAAAAAAAAAAGGTTAATTGCTTTTAGTGATATACTTTATTTAACCCAGTATATCCATGGTATTTTCAGTCACCTCTTATGCATGTGAAAGCTAGAGAGGAAACAGGAAGGCAAGAATACTTGTTGCATCCAAATTGTGTTGGTGAAGAATATTGAATATACCGTGGATTGCCAGAAGGAGGAACAAATCAGTCTTAGAAGAAATAAAACAAGAATGCTCTTTAGAAGCGAGGACAGAGAAACTTGGGCTCCCGTACCTTGGACATGTTGTTAAGAATGACCGATTGCTAGAAAAGGACATCATGGTTAGTAGAGGCACAGTGAAAACGAGGGAAACCCTAAATGAGATGGATTGACACAATAGCTGAACCAGTGGACTGAAACATGCCAACAGTGGTGAAGATGGCACAGGACCAGGCAACATTTCATTGTTATGCCCACTCGACAGCAACTAATAATATGCAAAATACTGTTTTAACATGTAATCAATTTAAAAGAATTAATGAGGTGTTTTGTATTCCTTTGTTGGTATTTAAGTCTTGGAAATCTGGTTTGTATTTTACCAGTACCAGTTGCTGTCATGGAGACCCCTTTTGTGTCAGAGTAGAACTGTGCTCCACAGGGTTTTCAATGGCTGACTTTTCATAAGTAAATCACCAGGCCTTTCTTCTGATGTGCCTCTGGGTGGACTCAAACTTCCAACATTTGGTTGGCAGCCAAGTGCTTACTGATTGCACTACCCAAGGACTAGCTTAGCTGAACAAAAATAATGTCTACTACCAACTCTTTAATTGGGGTATAGTATCGTATAGGTATCTGTTATTGTGTATCAAATTATCTTAAAATTTAGCAGTCACCAGGGCTCCTATACAACACACAGATTATCAAGCTAATCTTCCTAAACCATTTGCCCCCTGCTTGCAAATGGTTGTCTGTTGCCTAAGATAAAGTTTAAATTTCTTTGCCTGGCTTTCAACATCTTTCATAATCTTTCCCCATGCTGTCTATCCTTTATAATACTCTGCTAGCTCTAAATTGACTAAAACACCCCTGCCCTCAAACAGTTTCTTATGACTTGTTAGGAATGGTAAGAAATACACAATTAACTATAACACAATGAAGACTATTTAGTACAACAAAATACAAAGAGCAATAGAGATTTGGAAGGGATATCTCATCCAGTAAGAGCAGAAAAGTTTGCATTAAGAAGTTGACATTGAGGTGGGGCCAAGATGGTGGAGTAGTCAGATGGCTTCCTATATCCCTCTTACAACAAAGACCTGGAAAAACAAGTGATTTGATTGTATATGAATATCTAGGAGCCCTGAAAAAGGCAAAGTTGAGGAATCGGACTGAGTGGCGGGGGGAGAGGGAGACAGTTCTGAAGAAGTGAGAAGTGCTGGACTGTGGCTGGAGCCACAGCTCTTCAGCCCCGACTGGCTCCCGAGGTACACAGTGAAGCAGGCAAACAGCTGCACGCAGCTCTGGAGGCATTTTCCACATCGAGAGAGATCCCGCAGCAGAGAGTCTGCTTGGACACTCCAAACCAGCGAAAAGCAGCTCCCAAGTGGCTAAGTACATGCGTGCGGCATTTCGCAGGGATTTAAAAAAACAAAAGCCCATTTGGGAAAACCTCTCTCCCTTTTACCTCCTCCCTCCCCACTCTGCATCAGGAGTCTGCTGGGCCAGAAGTAGATCCCCAAAGTCACCCTGACCCATTCTCCTGGCCTTAGAGAGGGAACAAATAAGCTACTGGCTCGTGTAAGCCAGGAACACAGGGTCAGCACAGCTCCTTTGCTAGGCACAGGCATAAGGGGTCCACAGACTCTGAGTGCCTTACACGCCTGTATAGATTTCTGGGGACCTATCTCAACAGTGTTAGCCCTCAATACCATAGTACAACAGGGTAAACATCTGAAGTTTAACTTCAACTGTTTCAGCTGTGAAGTGGCAGATTTGTGAGCCTCAACACAGCCCTGCCCCTTAAGCAGGCACCTTTACCAATCTGCACCAGGGGCTTGAGGACCGGTGGCATCACCTACGCCACCCAGTTAACTGCTACAGGAGTCCAAGAAAAAGTAATGCCCTCGAGCCTTTACAGGCAACACAGTGGGGTGCTTATGGTCCGGCTGCAAAACTCACCTACCTACTCACCCTAGAGAATAGGGACATGCTTTCAGACTCTCAGGGGCAGCTGTCAGCCCCCTGCCTGGCTCAGCGCGTGATCCCCTACTACAGCGAGTCCAGGGCCTGCACCAATCACCCATGCCTCTCTAGGACTGGGGGTGAGAGCCTGCATCACACACTTAGTGACCGACTGCCTGGACACCTGAGCTGAACCCATATAGGAAAGTTTAATGGACACCTGTGTGCACATAGTTACAGAACTACCTACCTGGTGACAGGACGTTAGAGCTTCAAAGGCGCCAATAATCCAACTAGCGCACAGGAGCAGCCTATTGGGGCATATCAAAACAAAACAAAACAAGCAGCTAGGACTCACTAAACAAATATAAAATAAAATTATAATAACTTATTGATGGGTTGGAAACAACAGTCAATATCAAATCACATAAAGAGGCCGTCCATGATGGCTTCAGCAAGCTCCCAAAATAAAGAATCAATAAATTCTCTGGAGGAAGAGAATTTTTTGGAATTACCAGAGGCAGAATACAAAAGATTAATACACAGAACTCTTCTAGAAATTAGAAAGGAAATTCTACAAAATGCATAAACTTCCAAGGACCATACAAAGTAGTAGAGGAACTTAAAAAAGTTATTCAAGAACATAATGACAAATTTAATAGGCTGCAAGAATCCATAGACAGTAATCAGAAATCCAGAAGATTAGCAATAAAATTTCAGAATTAGACAACTCAACAGAAAGTCATAGGAGCAGAATTGAGGCAGTAGAAGTTAGAATTAGTGACACTGCAGATAAAGCACTTCATGCCAACTTGTTTGAGGAAAAATCAGATTAAAGAATTAAAAAGAATGAAGAAACTCTTAAGAGTCATGTGGGACTGTATCAAGAGAAATAACCTACGAGTGATTGGAGTACCAGAACAGGGGGATAACAGAAAGTATAGAGAAAATTGTTGAAGATTTGTTGACAGAAAACTTCCCTGATATCATGAAAGATGAGAAGATATCTATCCAAGATGCTCATTGAACCCCACATAAGGTAGATGCCAAAAGAAAGTCACCAAGACATATTATAATCAAACTTACCAAAACCAAAGATAGAGAGAATTTTAAGAGCATGTAGGGATAAAAGAAATGTCATCTACAAAGGAGAGTCAATTAAAATAAGCTCAGACTACTCAGCAGAAACCATGCAGGTAAGAAGGCAATGGGATGACATATATAAAGCCTTGAAGGAAAACAACTTCCAGCCAAAAATTATATATCCAGCAAAACTGTCTCTCAAATATGATGGCGAAATTAGGGCATTTCCAGATAAATAGAAGTTTAGGGAATTTACAAAAACCAAACCAAAATTACAAGAAATACTAAAGGGAGTCCTACAGTTAGATAATAACATCAGATAACAACGCAAGACTAGAACACAGGACAGAGCAACCAGATATTGACTCAGATAGGGAAGTTGAAAATACATCAAAGCTAAAACATTGAAAACAGGGAAAGAGAGATATCAATATGTAAAAAAGGACAACATTAAAACAAAAAAGAGGGACTTAAAAAATGCAGACATTGATTTTTCATATGGAGGGGAGGTCAAGGCGATATAAAGTAATAAAAGACTGGTATAAACTTAGAAAAATAGGGGTAAATATTAAGGTTTCTATTAAGGAATCTAACCATCTTACAAATCAAAATAAAAAAGTAGAAAAACATAAAGACCCAGCAAACACAAAATCTACAACAATGAAAAAGATGAAAAAAAAAAAAAAAGAAAACTCAGCACAGAAGATTAAGGGGAACAAAGAAACGGTGAACAACACACAAAAAGAGACATCAGGATGACAGCACTAAACTCATACCTATCAATAATTATGCTGAGTGTAAACGGACTTAATGCACCAATAAAGAGACAGAGAGTGGCAGATTGGATAAAAAAGCATGATCCATCTATATGCCACCTACAAGAGGCGCACTTTAAACTTAAAGACACAAACAGGCTAAAACTCAAAAGATGGAAAAAAATATATCAAGCAAACAATACTCAAAAAGAGCAGGAGTGGCAATATTAATCTCTGACAAAATAGACTTTAAAGTAAAATCCACCACAAAGGATAAGAAAGGGCACTATATAATGATTAAAGGGTCAATACACCAGGAGGACATAACTATAATAAATATTTACGCACCCAACAACAGGGCTCCAAAATACATGAAACAAACTCTAACAGCACTGAAAAGAGAGATATACAGCTCCACAATAGTAGTAGGAGACTTCAATACGCCACTTTTGGTGAAGGACAGAACATCTGGAAAGAAGCTCAACAAAGACACGGAAGAGCTAAATGCTACAATCAACCAACTTGATCTCATAGACATATACTGAACACTGCACCCAACAGCAGCCAAGTATACTTTCTTTTCCAACGCACATGGAACATTCTCCAGAATAGACCACATATTAGGCCATAAAGCAAGACTTAACAAAATCCAAAACATCAAAATATTACAAAGCATCTTCTCTGACCATAAAGCCATAAAAGTGGAAATCAACAACACAAAAAGCAAGGAAAAAAAAAATCAAACACGGGAAACTGAACAACGCCTTGCTCAAAAACTACTGGGTTATAGAAGAAATTAAGGAGGGAGTAAAGGAATTCATAGAATCAAACAAGAATGAAAACACATCCTACCAGAACCTTTGGGAGACCGCAAAAGCTGTGCTCAGAGGTTGGTTTATAGCAATAAATGCACACATCCAAACAACATTAACCCTACAACTGGAACAAGTAGAAATAGAGAAGCAAAAGAATCCCAGAGGCGCCAGAAGGAAGGAAATAATAAGAATTAGAGCAGAATTAAATGAAATAGAGAATAGAAAAACAATTGAAAGAGTTAACAAGTCCAAAAGCTGGTTCTTTGAAAAGATCAACAAAATTGATAAACCACTGGCCAAACTGACAAAAGAAAAACAGGGGAGGAAGCAGATAACCGGTATAAGAAATGAGATGGGTGATATCACAACAGACCCAACTGAAATTAAAAGAATCATAACAGATTACTATGAAAAATTGTACTCAAACCAATTTGAAAACCTAGAGGAAATGGACAAATTTCTAGAAACTCACTACCTACCTAAATTAACACAAACAGAGGTAGAACAACTAAATAAACCCATAACAAAAGAAGAGATTGAAAAGGTTATTAAAAAACTACCAACAAATAAAAGCCTTGGCTCAGATGGCTTCACTGGAGAATTCTACCAAACTTTCAGAGAAGAGATAACACCCCTTCTACTAAAGGTATTTCAGAGCATAGAAACGGATGGAACACTCCCAAACTCATCCTATGAAGCCAGCATAACCCTGATACCAAAACCAGGTAAAGACATCACAAAAGAAGAAAATTATAGACCGATATCCCTCATGAACATTGACACAAAAATCCTCAACAAAATTCTAGCCAATATAATTCAGCAACATATCAAAAAAATAATTCACCATGACCAAGCAGGATTCATACTAGGTATGTAGTAAGATTTGTTGGACCAATGAAGACTCTACTGTAGTTACGGAAATTTGTACCAATGATTATTAAGAAGCACAATTCAAAACATAGAATCACAGTGATTTAGCAGTTATTAGCCAATCTGAAAAGGTGAAATTTTAATGATTTCACCCATTTGTAACATTAATATATACTAATGATTCAGCAGCATCCCTTGAACACCGACAGACATGGCTCTGGTAGCATGCTTGTCTATCTCCCACTTTTGCCTCTTAGAACATATGCCAAATAAAATCTTTCTTCTAAATGCTCACAATCATTAGCCATTAGAGAAATGCAGATCAAAACTATAATGAGATATCATTCACCCCAACAAGGCTAGCCTTAATCCAAAAAACACAAAATAATAAATGCTGGAGAGGTTGTGGAGAGACTGGAACACTTATACACTGTTGGTCGGAATGTAAAATGGTACAACCACTTTGGAAATCAATTTGGCACTTCCTTAAAAAGCTAGAAACGGAAGTACCATATGATCCAGCTATTCTGCTCCTTGGAATATATCCTTGAGAAATAAGAGCCATTACACGAATAGATATATGCACACCCATGTTCATTGCAGCACTATTCACAATAGCAAAAAGATGGAAACAACCTAGGTGTCCATCAGTGGACAAATGGATAAACAAATTATGGTATATTCACACAATGGAATATTACACAATGATAAAGAACAACAATGAAGCTGTGAAATAGCGTATAACATGGTGGAAGCTGGAACTTATGCTGAGTGAATTTACTCATTCACAGAAGGACAAATACTGTATAAGACCACTATTATAAGAACTCAAGAAAAGGTTTAAACATAGAAGGAAACATTCTTTGATGGTTATGGGGGTGGGGAGGGAGGATGAGGGTTATTTACTAACTACATAGTAGATAAGAATCATCTTAGGTGAAGGGAAGGACAGCACACACTACAGGGGAAGTCAGCACAACTGTACTAAACCAAAGCTAAGAAGTTTCCTGAATACAATCAAATACTTTGAGAGACAGAGTAGCAGGCTAGGGGTCTGGGACCATGCTTTCAGGGGACATCTAGGTCAATCGGCATAACAAAGCTTATTAAGAAAATGTTCTGCATCCTACTTTGGTGGGTGGTGTCTGGGGTCTTAAAAGCTTGCAAGCGGCCATCTAAGATGCATCAATTGGTCCCAACCACCTGGAGTAAAGAAGAATGAAGACCACCAAAGACACAAGGAAAGTATTAGCCCAAGAGACAGAATGGGCCACATAAACCAGAGACTTCATCAGCCTGAGACCAGAAGAACTAGGTGGCGCCCGGCTACCACCAGTGACCGCCCTGACAGGGAACACAACAGAGAGTCCCTGATGGAGCAGCAGCAGGATGAGTTGCAGAACAAAGATTCTAGTAAGAGGACCAGACTTAATGGTCTGAGACTGGAAGCACCCCAGTAAGCATGGCCCCTGGACTCTCTATCAGCCCAGAAATAAAACAATTTCCAAGGCCAACTCTTCAGACAGGGATTGGACTGCACTGTGGGACATAAAGTGATACTTGTGAAGAGTGTGCCTCTTAGTCAAGTAGATACAAGAGACCAAAGGGGCAGCTTCTGTCTAGAGGTGAGATGGGAAGGCAGAGAGTTAGGAGCTGGTAGAATGGTCATGGGGAATCAGGGGCGGAAAGGAGGAGTGTGCTGTCGGAGAATGGGGTGACCAATTAGGGTCACATAACAATGTATGTATAAAATTTTGTATGGGAGACTAACTTGAAATGTAAACTTCATTTAACTACAACTAAAAAAAAAAAAAAAGTTGACATTTCAGATGGGTCCTGAAAAAGCAGGAAGATTGAGGACTTCATCAGCAAGTGGAAAAGGAGGTGGACCAGGTAGAAGAAATACTGTGGAGGAAGGAAAATAAGGGCATATTTAGGAAGAGCATAAATCTAGTTTGGTTGAAACAAACGATACTAGTAAAGGAGGCAAAATAAGACTGAAAAGTGTTAAGACATCACTGGGTAAAGCCTTTCCATTTCTGAAACACATAAATCCCTGTTGTGTTGTTAGCTGTTGTCCCCCCAACTCGTCATGACCCTCAGAACAAAATGCTTCCCAGTCATCCATCTTAGAGGAAACTCTGCAGAAGCCTGTTCAGCATCATAGCAACACACAAGTCTCCACTGATAGACAGATGGTGGCTGTGCATGAGGTGCATTGGTCAGGATCAAACCGGGGTCTCCTGCATGGAAGGTGAGAATTCTACCACTGAGCCACCACTGACCTCATCTGTGGATCCCTACTGTTTATCAAATGAAGACTCAACAGCAGACTCTGGAATTCAAGAACCACATTGCTGTGTGTCTGACATAGTTCGGAATTAAGTGAACTATCTTAAGGACTATGCCACAGTATCCAAAACAAATTCTAATTTTCAGTATTTTGAAATCTATTTTTGTTATGAGCAGTCTCAGTTTACACTTTTCTGTAGAGCTCATTGTGTGCTCACACAGTTTAGTAATATTTTTGATAATATTCTCAGCAAAGATTGGATGCATTAAGACAGTACTCTGTTGCCTCCATGAACAACTGCCTCCTTTGTCATGAAACTAGAAGAACTGGATGGTGCCCAGTTAACATTACTAAACATTTTGATCAAAATTCCATAGAAGATCCGGATCCATAGGGGGGAAATGCAGAACAGAATTTCAAATTTTCATTAACTTGAGACTTTCTGGAGCCATGGAGACTGGATGAACCCCTGAAACTATTGTCCTGAGATAATCTTTAAACCTTAAACCAAAAATACTCCCTGAAGTCTTCTTAAAATCAAACAATAGTTTAGCTTAACTAGTAAAGAGCCCTGGTGGTGCAGTGGTTAAGAGCTCGGCTGCTAACCAAAACGTCAGCAGTTTGAATCCACCAGCTGCTTCTTGGAAACCCTATGGGGCAATTCTACTCTGTCCTACAGGGTTGCTGTGAGTTGGAATCGACTTGAAGGCAGTGGGTTTGGCTTTGGGGTTTAATTGTAGAGTCATGATGATTAAACATCCTAACTGTAATTGTTTTCTATACTTTAGACCCAGGATTGGCAAACTTTTTCCGTAAAGGGCCAGGTAGTATTTCAGGCTTTGTAGGCCTATAGTCTCTGTTGCAACCATTTGATTTTGCTATCATGGCATAAAAGTGGCCATAGATAATACCCAAATGAATAAGCTTGGCTGTTTTCCAATAAAACTTTATTTATGGATGCTGAAATTTGAATTTTATATATTTTTTACATGCCACAAAATATTATTCTCGTTTTTTTTTTCAACTATTTAAAAATGTAAAAAATCATTCTTAGCTTGCAGGCCATACAAAAATAGGTGGCAGGCCAGATTAGGCCCACAGGACATAGTTTGCCAACCCTAATCTTAAACCCTTAATCCTCATAACATCCTGTGAGGTAGGTACTATTACATCTTAATTTTGTAGATTAGAAAATCAAGCAGAGAGATGTTAGGTGACTTTCTCAGAGTCCCACAGGCAGTGTTAGACCCTCATACATGGTCCACAGAGTCATCTAAAGTAATAGACATTTTGCAACATTGTCCATCCAGTTATTCCACAAGCCTTTAATGGACTATGAGCCTAACAGCAGTGCTAGGCCCATGATAGCCATTAAAAAATACTTATAGTTTTCTTGTGAGTAGGTACTTGTTAATTGCCTTTGTTTTAATGTTTAAAAAGAGTCAGGAAAAAAAAAAATCAACATCTTGGTTTTTACATAGCCTTTTTCCTCCCTGAAAAGTGCTTCAGGCATACTTTTTTTTCATTCATTTCAAAGCATCCTGGTGTGAGAGCATAAGAATTTGTTACTCTTTGGGAAAATGAGGCCATGGCTTGGGAATGTTATGTGACTTTATCTTGTGTCTTAGGACCATAATATTTTTTTTTTAATTGTACTGTAGATGAAAAGTTTACAGAACCAACTTTTCATTAAACCATACACATATTGTTTTATAACATTTGTTACCAACCCCACGACATGTCAACACTCTCCCTTCTCGACCTTGGGTTCCTCATTACCAGCTTTCCTGTCCCCTCCTGCCTTCTAGTCCTTGCCTTTTGGCTAGTATGCCCCTTTAGCCTCCTTTTGTTTTATGGGCCTGTCTAATCTTTGGATGAAGGGTGAACCTCAGGAGTGGCTTCAGTACTGAGCTAAAAGGGTGTCCAGGGGCCATACTATCAGCATTTCTTAAGTCTCTGTCAGGCTAGTAAGTCTGGTCTTTTTTTTTTTGGTGAGTTAGAATTTTGTTCTACATTTTTCGCCAGCTCTGTCTGGGACCCTCAGTTGTGATCCCTGTCAGAGCAGTCAGTGGTGGTAGCTGGGCACCATCTAGTTGTACTGGATTCAGTCTGGTGGAGGCCATGGTAGTTGCGGTCCATTAGTCCTTTGGACTAATCTTTCCCGTGTGTCTTTAGTTTTCTTTATTCTCCCTTGCTTCTGAAGGCGTGAGACCAGTGGATTATCTTAGATGGACACTCACAGGCTTTTAAGACCCCAGACGCTACTCACCAAGGTACAATGTAGAACATTTTCTTTATAAACTGTTATGCAAATTGAGCTAGATGTTCCCGAGACCATGGTTGGACCCTAATATGAATGTCAGAACTAGAACCCATATTTCCAGCTTTCCTTCCCAATATAAATGCTGTGGTGAAAGTAGAGAAAGAATACACAAAAGTACAGCTAAGCCTTTTTAACTCCATCATGATACAAATGGTTTGGGACCTAACGGTAGTTCAGTCAGAGTTCTCAAAATAATTTCCTATCTTGCTATTAACACAGCTGGAGCAGTGGAAAGAAATATACCAATTTAAATTACTAAAGAAAATTTAAATCACTTTCTTCCCCCTTAAAATAAGTGTAGATTTCCCCAAGACTATAGCCCCCAGGGAAACCTGGTGGCGTAGTGGTTGAGAGCTACAGTGGCTAACCAAAATGTCGGCAATTCGAATCCACCAGGCGCTCCTTGGAAGTCCTATGGGGCAGTTCTACTCTGTCCTTTGGGTCACTCTGAGTTGGAATAGACCCAACAGCAACAGGTTTGGTGTTTTTTTTTTTTTTGGCATAGCCCCCAGACACCCTTTTAACTCAGTACTGAAGTCACTCCTGAAGCTCACTCTTCAGCCAAAGATTAGACAGGCCATAAAACAAACAATAACCCATGTAGCTCCACTACATATACGAGAGTAAGTGGGCATACCTGCCCAGGGGCAAGGACGAGAAGGCAGGTGGGGCCAGGAAAGCTGGACGAATGGTAACGGGGAACCCATGTTTGAGAAGGGAAGACAGTTCACGTATCACGGGGTTGACAACCAATGTCACAAAGCAATACGTGTATTACTTGTTTAATGAGAAACTAATTTGCTCTGTGAACCTTCATCTAAAGTACAATAAAAAGTAAGTGTGGATTTGCTTCTTGCTGAAACCAGTAGCCTGCCGGCATTGGCCATTTTTTTAAAGGAAGAAAGTCGCACTTATTTCACATACAAAAGTGAGATGCTCAAAATGCAGAGACCAAAGTCTATTTGTGGTTACCAGGGGCAGATGTGAGGAGGGAATTGGGGGTATTGCTTATGGGGTACTGAGTTTCTGTTAAGGGTGATGAAAAAGTTTGGAAGCAGATAGTGGTGATGGCTGCCCAGCACAGAAAACATAATTAATGTCTCCAAATTGTACACATAAAAATGGTTGAAATGGCGAATGTTCTATATTTCACCACAGCAAAAGAAGTTTTTTAAGTGAGACGCATAAATATATTATGGATATTTGCCAATTGCAAAACCTTATAAATACTTCCCCCTAATATTCTACTAAATTGAGGAGAGGGCAGTTTTTTTAAAAATCACCTTTGAAGATTTTTAGGGTAAAGGGAAAAAAAAGGGGGGGGAGGTCTTCAGAATGAGAAGGTAAGCACTGTTTCCAGCCTGAATTGATCTTGCAAAGCAAGCATCAACTTCTTGAGCTCTGCTTTACTGTTTCAGGTCAAAATGCACGATCAATGTATGCTATTCCCATTGTATGGTTTTGCTCAGCATATCGTACAAGAAGTGGGAAAAACATTGTTCCACATTTCTATAATTAAAAAAAAAAGTCATGGTTCACATCTTAATTATTGTACTCCACTTTCATCTTATAAGCCATTCTTCAGCAGTTTTTTCAGATATGGGGAAAATAGTACTATAGCTATAAATTCTCATGATAAAGGATATGTGGTCACCTACTCTATTGGATTCACTGAGTTGATTTGCTACTATAACTTAAAACTAGGGACAGGATTATATCCAACAATCCTCCCGCACCCCTAAAAACACGCACGCACACAAAGCCCCTCAATACCCACGTGTTTGTTTGAACTGAAAGTTTTAAGAAAAGTACCATTATTGTAGTGTGTAGGTTTCTATTCACATACATCCTTGAGTAAATACTAAAGTACGTGTATGTTTATAATGCTATAATGTATAGAGAGAGAGTATGTCTCCTCCACAGTGCTGGTAACACACTTTTCTATCCTACCAATCTCCCCATTCCCAAACCCCTTTTAATTTACAGCTTATTGTATTCTACCTTTATTGTTCATATCACACATCATCAGCCCTTGAGTTTATCTTCTTGTAAATTTGTTCAGTCACTTGTAACACCTTCTTTAATTACCTGGATTATTTAACTTCTTGTTTTTCCCTCACTGAAGAAATTGAAATGGCCTTTAACCTTTTTCACTTCAAGGTCAAGAATTTTTTTTAAGGTGAAGAAATGTGCATGTTAAAAAAAGAAACTTGGAAACGGCTATTTTATAAATATGTGACTGTATTTTTCTTCATGCCCAGATACTCTGATCGAATGGAATTCAGGTATATTCCTCTAAAATCCACACAGTTCAAAGATCTAACACCAAGTTTTCATTTGTACCAAAATGGGCAAGATAATGAAGGCACAGGCGCACTTTATATCAATAAAGGACATCAAACACAGTCACCAGGCACTAATGACACAGAAGCACGAGTGTCCAATCACGAAAAGCAGGTGTGTTCAAAGTCCTCAGTAACTTTTCTCCCTTTAACATTTGGCAAAATTCAGTCTAGATATTTTAATACCTCGAAAGAAAAAATAAATAAGAGATGCTGCATTATAAATGTCAGGTTACCTATAATGAGTCTTCAGAAATGTAAGAGGGGTTAAAAGGAAGGGAAGGGAAAAAAGATTTCCTCTATTCTTGGATCATCCATCCTTTCTGAGGGTCTCAGATGTTCGTGTCTGTAGAAATGCCAGCTGTACCTGAAGATCTGAGAAGTTTTGGGTAGTTGCTGACATGGTCCCTCAACACTATGAAAAGTTTGTATTACAATCATAAATCACAAAACTAGCTTGATTTCTGCTTTTTAGCTAAAAAACCATAAGCCAAATGTGATTATTTAAAGGTGATCTAAAAAGTTTAAAATAAAGGAAGAGATATAGTCTAGCTTCCCAATAAAAAACGGATTACCTATTTAGACAAATGGCAAATAAATATACTTCAAAGCCAAACAAGTTCCTCTCCTCTATCTATACATACTGGGAAAACAAGCCTGTTCTCTACCGCTGATGACCACATCACTCATAGAATACATTAGGAATTCGTTTCACAATTGTAGGAGACTTTTCCCCTAATGTAATATAAAAGAGGAGGGTTTAAGCTGGGTCTGAGCAGGCAGAAGAGATCTGCACTGATAACGTCCCTATTACAAGCATATGACAATGAACAACAAAACACAGCGGAATCTGTTTACGTCATAACTACCGTCTGGGTGATGTACAACTACTTGCTTGCCCTGGGTTCATGTCACCCACTGCAAGACTAGAGGCGGCAGTCAACAGAGCATGCCACTTTACAAGAAAGCCTAAGTCTACAACTGCAGAAATAACATGGACATGTATCAGCCTATTCAAAGTAGTTAAATATACATATTTTTTAATTTTCCTAGGAAATTCATTTTGATAGTATTTTCCAAGTCCTTCGACTAAAGATACTTTATTTTCGCCTTTTTACATCAGAGTCTACCAAAAGTTTTGTTTTGTTTTGCTTTGCTTCCAAGTATTAGGAACAAGGGCACTGATACAGCGAGTATTCACAATTGTTGCTACTTTTCAGTGGGTTACAATAAACTGTTCTGCATGCTTGAAAAGTTAATTGTAAAGAAAAATAAAGAATACTTACAGGAGGATCTCAACAATTTGGTGAGTTTTTTTTTTCTTTTTGTTTTAAAAACAGCCTCTAATATTCGTCTCTGACAACACAATATGTGTGTGTGTGTGTGTGTGTGTGTGTATATATATATATATATATATATACATATATATATATATAAAGTTCATTTCCATGCTTATTACATAAAAATAACTATCAGAAATATCAATCTATCAGTGACAGCTGATATATATCCAATAATTCACTGCTGAAGGGAAAGTAAGAAAAAAAATCTAAAGTAATCATTAAAGCTCAGAGTTCAATTTTTTTTTTCCTTTTTTTTTTTTTTTTTTTTTTGCGTGTTTGAAATTTTTTGATGGTTTATCTGTGTTGTGTTGCAAGCTGATTCC
Source organism: Dugong dugon (assembly GCA_030035585.1). Classification (NCBI taxonomy): domain Eukaryota; kingdom Metazoa; phylum Chordata; class Mammalia; order Sirenia; family Dugongidae; genus Dugong; species Dugong dugon. The sequence goes on from CM057460.1 coordinate 19,275,368, forward strand.
CAGGTTAATGGCCTCCCAGGAGATTGGAAAGGAAGCCTGAAGACTTCTTACTTTGCTGTGCTTCTGCTTCCTGGTCTTGTGTAAGTCCCAATTCACTCTCAATTTGATCAAGCTCTGCCTGGTCCAGTAGTTCAAAGTCATCACCTTCTTCAGCGTCTGTGTCCTCTCCTAGGCTGGGTGCAGCCTGAGAAAGTGCTTGCTGCACACCCTCTAACTGGTCTTTGATAGCAGCAGTCACTGCAGCTGTAATGACGTCCCCAGCCAGGTTACTCATCAAGTGAAAGGCTTGGTCACTGTTCAGAGGAAGGGTGAGACCAGCTGCTGACTGCTTCTCTTTGCTCGGTCTGTGGCCACCGTCCAACTGTTCCTTTTTTCTCTTGAGCTCAACAGGCAAGCCAATGCTTAATTCATCTTCATCATTTGTTCCCATGCCATTTTCTAGAGATGGAAATTCTGAAAGTTCTCGAGAGAAAGCTTCCTGCTCGCTAGGTCGGTCAAGATCTGTGAAATGTATAAAAGAAGTCCACGTGTAAGCACCATAACAAAGATAAAGCAAACAGCTGTGTAAAGAGATCTGATTTTAATCTGAACGCTGTGGTCAGCCTTGACATTCATCTAGCCCCCCAGGTCAACTGGAATCACTTAGGTGGTTAAGCACACAAATACTACACGTGTGCCCTAGATTTTTTAGCTTTTTTGTTAAGCACAAAACTGTATATGTAATGACTTAATGTTCAATCTTGTCTAACATTAGCTTGGGGCTCTGACTAAAGTTTAAATGTTCATCATAAACAAATATTCCATCGAGCCCTTGTGCTGGGAATAGTTTAGCTTAAGCCAATGTATAGATGTGTGATCATGAAATAAAAAATATTACAACTGGATGTTTTCATGGATTCTGGTACAATTAATGGTGAATATTATCCAACCCCAGCATTTTTATACATGGAGATGAATTTGAGTATCCCTAAACCTGTGTTTGTTTAAAGCAATGAAATAAAAGAAGCTACTGCTCCATCTTGTAAAGAACAAACCAATCTGTCTTGGAAGGAGAACACCAGAACGTTCATTAGGATGGCGAGATTTTGTCTCCCATACTTTGGACATATTATCGGGAGGGACCAGTCCGTGGAGAAGGACATCATGCTTGGTAAAGCAGAGGGTCAGGTGAAAAACAGGAAGACCCTCAACCAGATGGGATGACACAGTGGCTGCAACAATGAGCTCAAACATAGCAACGACTGTGAGGATAGTGCAGGGCTGGACAGTATTTCGTTCTGTTGTACATAGGGTCAGCTATGACTTGGAAACTGACTTGACAGCACCTAATGACAACAACTGCTCCTTCTATTTCATATTTAATCCAAGAGCTTATGGGAACATTTGGCTCTCCAAAAACAGAGCTGAAATTGATCATACCATTTAACCTAATTCTGGTCCTTGAAGAGTTGCCATTGAGTCGACTCTGACTCATGGTGACCCCATGTGTGTCAGAGTAGAACTATACTCCCTAGGGATTTCAATGGATGATTTTTCAGAAGTAGATCACCAGACCTTTCTTCTGAGGTACCTCTGGGCAGATGTGAATCTCCAGCCCTTCAGTTAACAGCCAAGTGCACACACACACACACACACACACACATGAACACTTTAAGATTCAAGACACTTGAAAGCAATGTCGGGTTGGGGGCAGGCAGTGATTTTAGTGTTTTCACTTTTTATAGATAAAACAGGTGAAAATCTATTAGTAAAAATGTTAATTCCTTGCAACAGGGATTTAAAATCTTCAATTTAATTAATTTAATGAGAAGCTTTATATGTGGGCTGGATTATTCCCTTTTGTTACATAAATCTGAGATGGATGCTCAAGAACAACGTACAATGTTATCTTGGTCTTTAGTATATGAGCACAATTGTAGATAATGAGAGTTCGTGGTGCTTAAGTGGACTTCAGGGGTCTTCTTGCTCTAATGCACTTGAAAAATGAGGAAATTGAAGTCCATAGAAATTATGGCACCTGTCCAAGGTCACAATTAACTAGTGAAAAAGGTAAGACCACACTTGGTTCTCCCAACCTCCAACCAGTCTCCTTTCACATCACTGCCCAGCCTCCCTCCCTCCTTCCTATAGAAAAGAGTGTATTCTTACTTGTAAAATATATAAAAAACAGTTTACTCATGATCCTTATTCAGAGTCTGCTCATACTTTCAGTGCATGGCTCAGATGACTTAAAATAATCCAATAATCCAATGAGTCCAGCAAAAGCTAAGGTCAGTGTACAAGAGCTGTCTCTCTTGATTTCGGTAATAGATGTGGTCTGTACCTCTGTTTGCATTAATAAAGAATGCAGTGCTTTTTTAACTTTGAAGAAAAATATGAGAAACTTTGCAGCCAGCTTTGGACTTGGGGAACTTGCCCTTCCTTCTTCAGCATCTCTACTCCCTTTAAAAAAAATTGTTTTTAAATTTTGGTGAAAAATAGATAACAAAACATTTCAACCATTTTTATGTGCATAATTCAGTGACATTAATTACGTTCACCTCTTCAGTCCCTTATGAGGACTAGGCTTGAATAATGGAGTCCCTGGGTGGCACAAACTATTAAGCACTCAGTTAGTAACTGGAAAGGTTGGTGGTTTGAATCCACCCAGAGGTGCCTTGGAAGAAAGACATGGCAATCTACTTCCAAAAAATCAGCCACTAAAAATTCTTTGGAGCACAGTTCTACTCTGACATACCTGGGCTCGTCACGAGCTGGAATTGACTCAACGGCAACTGTTTTTGGCCTGTATGGGGTTAGCTTCTCTCATCCCCTCACCCCACTACTGTAGTAAACAGTGCCACTAGACATTTCAGAAGTTAATTGTTTTCATTGTCAATTTTTTTGTTTTTTTTTTTGAAAATAAAGGCAGATTTGGACACCTACTTAGACTTTTTTTCTCACGCTTTTAAAAATAAGTGTTAGAAAGACATTAATTCACAAACCATAAAATTCACCCTTTTAAAGTATACAATTCAGTGGTGTTTAGTATAGGCACAAAGTTTTGCATCTATCACCGTTATCTAATTCTAGAACATTTCCATCACTCCAGAAAGCAAACCCATATTCAGGAGCAGTTGCTCCCCACCCACCTCTCCCACCACCCCCAGGCAACCATAATCTACTTTCCATGTCTACAGATTTGCCAGTTCTGGACATTTCATATAAATGGAGTTACAGAAAAGGTGATCTTTTGTGTCTGGCTTCTCTCACTTAGCATAGTGTTTTAAGGTTCATCCATGTTCTAACATGTCTCAGTACTTCCTTCCTTTTTATAGCCAAATAATATTCCATTGTATGGATATACCATATTTTATTTACCCATTGTAATGGTTAAGATTTAGCAGCTGACAGAAGTTACATATTTTTGTATGAACTCATAACAATAAAAAAAATAAAAGTCTCCAAAAATATGAACCTACCGTCAGATGTGTCTGTCTGTGGAGTGTACCCTTCTGAAAGGTTGAAGGTCCCATTATCCGTCCAGGAGACCTCTGATACGTCAGTGTCAGATACAGATAATTCTTTGGCAGCAACCGTGAGGCTAATCTGTGTCAACGTAAGTGAAATACCAGTGGCACATTTAAAATTTCTAATGAAAATCTTTTGAAAAGTCCATACTAAGACCAAAAAATGTTCAAATGAAAGTCAGCATTTTTTTTTTTTCTTCCTTTTGAGATTGTTCAATCACCTTGTAGAAGCAGGAGACATCTATCAAGAAAACCGTTCAGCTTTGGTGCATGTAAATACATTTACAGTCAAACGACACCAGAGAAAATGGACAACTAAATGACAAATACCTTAGGACAAAGAGCTGAAAAGTCTAATTCACTGTCATCCTTGTGACTTTTTTCTTTATCTGCTTCTGTTGAGAAAAAAATGTGGAAGCTTTCAGTTTCCTGGCCAGCTTAGACATACTGTATTTTTGTTATGAATTATATATTCTTACCCACATTCCTCATATTCTCCAATGCCTCCATATTAATTAAATGTTTTCACATAACAAGCTTCACATATTTGCAAAATGCTCGATTTCCAAAGGAAATGGTCTCATATCAGTAGTTCTCCAAGTGTGTTCCCTGGGCCAGTAGCATCAGAATCCCTGGAAACTTATTGAATATGCAAATTCTCAGGCCCTACTCTACACCTACTGAATTAGAGATTTGGGAAGGAGGGAGGCAACAATCTGAGCTTTAATGAGCCCTCTAAGTGATTCTGATGCAGGCTATAGTTTGAGAATCACTGTTCCATAAGGTAATAAACCAGATTAAGAAGTAAAAAATGATCACATTGGTTTCCCCTGTTTTCTTTAGTCGCTCTTCCAATCCCTTCTTTTATATATACATATATTTTTTAGTTTTTTCCAATCTCTTCTTATCTGACTTCCTAACCCTTTCCTATCTATGCCAATTTTCTATTTGCAGTAGTCCAACCCAAAATAAAACAATTTAAACAAAGTAAATGAATCATAAATAGAAAATACAGGCTTGTTTAACCCTTTTCTCCCTCCCCTGACAATTTGGATAAGAAGTCAATTTATTTAAGTGTCTGATTGAGAAGAGAATAAAAGTCTAAGATTATATTATTTTTTTGAATTATCTTTTGTAACAATATTTATCACAAGGCTAAAAGTACCCAGCAATGTATTAAAAGTGATTTATGTCATAATAAAATTCATGAATGGAATCTAAAGTTCAAGCTTTACCTACCAGATCTCTCATGTTTCTTCTGATTAATATATTCCCCAATTCCAAAGTCTAGTTTCAACAGAACTGACTTGATTTTGTTGTATAGTTTTTGTCCAATATCGTTACACTTAAACAGTGGACACAAAAATGCAAACAGTACTGAAATATAAGAAGGAAGATAGGTATAGGTTAAATAATCTTTCTTTCAAAAGGCTACATCTTAGAATTCCACAAAAAACTGCTTCAGTTCCCTTACTGACAAATAAGAGTTTATTTCTGAAGGAAATGCTTCTGTGAAATAAATTCATAATTTCTATTCTACCCCCTGTAATCAAAATATTTTAATACACAGGCAGACACACACACACACACACACACACACACACACACACACACACACACAATGCTTACAGTCACTGTTTTCAAAGACTATCAATTACATCAACTCCCTCCTCTCAATCCTTTTACCCTCAAAATTTATAGAAAGATCACACGGTTCAAGACAACAGTCCTGGATTAAAATCTCAATTCTACATATTTATTAAATCCTCTCTTACCATGGGAAAGTTATTATCATCTATGAGGAATGGAGTTTTTATATTTCATGGAATTTAGATTTTCTGATGCCATCAAGGTGGAGAAATGACCCATCCTAACTATCTCCCTGAGATAATGTTTGAACCTTAAACCTTAAGTAAACTGGTTTCCTGAAAGTTATCTTTAAGTCAAACAATAGTTTAGCTTAATTAGTAAAGAACGTTTGCCTTGCGCATTGTGCTTTTTAAAAGAACTATATGCAGTCAGAAATTCCAAAAGTCAGACTAGAAGTTATGTTTTAAGGTAAATCAGTAATTTTCTGAATTGTTCTTTAAGAAAATGTTGTATGTCCACACGTTATTATGTAAACACTCTGGCCCTGCTTCCATGGCAACATACACCATATGTTTATGCAAATAACACTTCTATGTTTGTTTGCCAACTGCTCCCTCCCCTGGGAGGTATTTTTATAATTGCTGCTATGCCAATTTTTTTTACATGTTGCTGTAAAAAAAAAAAAAAAAGATTAGCATTGCACATTTACAAAAATGTCTCCTGGGGGGGAGGAAGCAATTGGCAAAGAAACGTAGTAGTTGTGTATTATTTGCATAAAAATACACTAATTCGTAGTGTTAAGTTGGAATACAAGAATCTGTGAAAAATGTTTCTTCTTTGGAACGTTTTTGACTCTCTAGTCAGAAATGTTGCCCAACTTGCAAATCGTATATTAAACCTCAATCAATTTCTATTATAGGCTTAATAGTATTTTTGTTTTAATATCTATTAGCCTCTCATCAGTAGTACTGGGATAATAATATTATTTCCCAGGGTTGCTCTGAAGACTAAATGAGACAAGTGTAAACCATCTGAATAATGCCTTGCCCATATTAGACTCACCTTCCCGAGCCCTCTTCTCCCTTAAATCCTCAACAATGTACATCAAGAGGCTGATATTCTATAAGCATTCTATTTGGGAAAATGGGTTTGAGCTCAGACCGTTTGCCAAGCATTGTGATCTGTACTAGAGACACAGAAAGAAATGAAGACTGCACTCCCTAGTATTTATTCTTTTGTTGTCATTAGGCTATGTGCCCTGTTACCTTTCAAAATAGGAGTTATAAACTCAAATTTCTCTAGAAGCCAGGAAGGTGCATGTAAATTAACAAAGCAAGCTGGTATAAGAAAAATAGGGACATAGGAGAGTTAGAGAAGAGGCAAGTGCGTGACCCATCTAAAGGTAGCAGCACCAGATCTTCATATGTTTCAAGAGAAGCAGGAAATCCACACATTTTTAACAGCTTCTTGAGGTATAATTGGCCTATAATAAACTATACATATTTTAAGTGTGTAATTTGATAAGTTCTTATACATGCATACATTTAATAAAGACTGGCCTTTGTCCCAGATTCCTGGGAGGTAACCTCTAGATCCTTGGAATTTCCCCAGTGATGGGAGTATCTTTGTTACTCATGGTGGGCACCTCGGACCACACCTGTTTATGCTAAGGAGATGATTCAGGGTGAGGGCTGGCCACATTGGAAAGACCAAGTCGTCATTAGAGATTTGGAGCTTTGAGCCGCGTGATACTGCCCAGTCTCCAGGGAGTGGAGGGAGGCTGTGAGTTCAATCATGTGGCCTATGATTCAATCAATCGTCCTTATGTATGAAGACTCAATAAAAACGATAAATATTGAGGCTGAGGTGAGCTTCCCTGATTGGCAATATTCTGTATGGTCACACGTCAATGCGCCAGGAGGTGGAAGCATCCTGGCTCCAGGAGGAAAGGATAATGAAAGCCTCCCAGACCTTGTCTCATGTGCCTCTCCCTTTGGTTGGTTCTGATTCGTATCCTTTTGCTATAATAAAACTGTCATCATAAGTATGATACTTTTAGCGTGTTCTATGAGTTGTTATAATGAATTATCAAACCTAACAGGATAGTGGAACTTCTGAATTTGTAGCTAGCTGGTCAGAAGTGAGGGTGGCCTGAGGACTCCCAAAACTTGCAGCTGGTGTCTAACATCTAGGACAGACCTGGTAGTCTGGAAGACTGTGTCCCTAACCTATGAAATTTGGCCTAATTCTGGGTAGTTGGTGTCAGAAGTCATTTGCAGCACATAATCCAGAAAGCTTCACCACAATCAAAATAACGAACAGTATCTTACTGTTTTTCCGACTCATAGTGACTCTATAGGATAGAGTAGAACTGCCCCATAGAGTTTCCAGGGCTGTAATCAGAAACTACTCGATCGCAATAGGAATCTTTATGGGAGCAGACCGCCAGGTCTTTTCTCCCATGGAGACACTGGTGGGTTTGAACTGCCGACCTTTCAGTTAGCAGCCAAGCACTTTAACAATTGCGCCACAAGGGCTCCTACATGAACATACCTACCACTCTCAAAATCTCTCATATTTTTTAAATCCGTCTCTTCTGCTCCTCTTTGCCCCACCCACCTCATCCCCAAGCAACCACTGATCTTGCCACTAAATGTTAGTTTGGATTTTTCTAGACTTACACATAAATGGAATCATATAGTATATACTCTTTTTTAAAAATCTGGCTGCTTCTACTCAGCCTAATTATTTTGAGAATCACCAATCTTCAGCATGCACCAATTTTTTACTATTGAATAGTAATCCATTGTGTGAATATACCTCAGTTTGTTTATCCATTGATCTGTTGATGGACATATGAATTAAATTCAGTTTTTGGCTACTACAAATAAAGCTGCTATACGAATATTTGCGTACAAACCTTTGTATAGACATCTGCTTTCACTTCCCTTGGGTAAAATACCTAGCTGTGGAATGACGGGGCCATATGGTAGCTTTCAAGACACTGCCAAACTTTTAACCAAAGAGGTTGTACCATTCTACCTGTTCACGAACAGTGCATGAGAATTATGGTTACTCAGTATTTTTAATGTTAGCCATTCTAGTGGGGATGTAATGGTATCTCATTGTAGTTTTATTTTATTTTTTTGAGTCAGGGAACATGCAAAGGGGCTAAGATATTGACTTGTTTGTAGGGGTGGGGAGCATAGCTTATTTGTAGTTTTATTGACATACTTTAAAACAAAGAACATTATTCACTTATAACTCTATCTTTCACAGCTATTCTTCCAATTTTAAAATAGAAACATGTCTACAGGAAAAACGAGAAACTTTGTAGAGCAGGAGAGTCAAGAATAATCTATTTGTTTTATAATTAGGAACTCATCCTTCCTCTTCCAAACTATGGAAGGTCTTGCTGACAGTTAAAACGATATCACATGCACCACAAGAATTAGGCAAATGTTCAACTATACAGACTTACATAGTAGATAGCTGAGTATCACCCCAGGAATGTAACTTCCCAAGACCGTAAAGAATGTGCACACACTGCAGACCAGAAGGCAAAACTAGAAATAAGACAGATAACGTGACAGTTATTCATAAGACCAAGATACTCTAGAGTATAGGACATCCACAAAATTACTATTTCTCTATACGGGCTCTATCAGGTTAAGGCAAATGGTATTCAAACAGCGTTCTTCTGCACCTTAGGCCTGACCTAGCGACTGCTATGTTCAACTAGCCTTAGTCCATTTTACCACTGACTAATGATGATTTTGAGGGCTCAAGAGCTTATTTCAATCACAGAGAATAAGGACCACCATTAATCATGCCTGTGGATGTATTACTTCCAGGTACAAGAGAATGGAAGAGTCCTGTTCCCAGAAACTTCTGTTACTAAGCATCACTTACTGATTATCACAGCCTGGTTACCAAATCTTCAATCTACTTTATGTCCGTCAAAATTCACAAGCACAGAAAAACATGTCACTGAAATTAGAGGCATTTACACAAATCTCATGATAATTTGAATAGCTGTTAAGCTGCTGGGATAAATCTGCTAGCTATCATCATCCTTCAAAGCCATGCCCACCCCTCAAGTAACACCACGTATAGGTCATGTAGAACCCAAATGTCAACAGGAACAGAACACCCACAGTCGTATGTAGACCATTATTTTCCTCCCCTTCTGTCAGTTATGACCTCCCCCCACCAAGAAAAAATTCTTGGTTGTTTTAAGAAATTTAAAAACAATCTTCTGAAAATGTCCTTAGTTCTCATTAGGAACATCAAGACAGAAAACTTTTCCCCATAAAGTCGTCATTGATTTCCATACTCCAGACTTAAACCATCTTGCTTCTTTGGCTTATTTCTAAATGGTGCTATTAAACTGATAAGCAAGCAAAGGAAATTCATTAAGGGAATTTCGAAAAGACACTAGAGATATATTCACAACAATGACAAAAAGAAAAAAGAAAAAAAAAAGACAGAGTAGCCGCTGAGACTGATTATGTACAATCAAAAACCTCACGGGATTTGGTTTCTTAGTTTGGAGATTTAGGGTCATGGTTTCTTGGGTCATCCAAGTTAATTGGCCTAATAACATGTTTAGTGCCTCTGTGCTACCTCCTAGTTTGTAGCATAGTGTCTGGGGTCTTAAACGCTTGCAAGCAGCCATAGGCCCAACAATTGGTCTCTATTCACCTGGAACAACTGAGGAAGAAAGAGAGTCAGGAATAGGAGGAGGATATGGAATGTGTGGGTAATTGCCTCCATGAACAACTGCCTCCTTTGCCATGAGATCAGAAGAACTGGATGGTGCCCAGCTACCATTACTGAACATTTTGATCAAAGATTCCACAGACGAATCCTGATGAAAAGGGGGAAAATGCAGAACAGAATTTCAAATTCTCATTAACTTGAGACTTTCTGGAGCCATGAAGGCTGGATGAATCCTGAAACTATTGCCCTTAGATCATCTTTAAACCTTAAACCAAAAATATCCCCTGAACTCTGCTTAATACCAAACCATAGTTTAGCTTAACTAGTAAAGAATGTCTGCCTTGAGCATTGTGGTCTTTTACCAACTATCTGTATGGGATCAAATTGACAGTGGCAACTGGAAAGATTAGATAGAAACTTAAGAGGGCAGTGAATTTATGTTAATGGAGGAGGAACAACTCAGAAAAGAAGGGTGAGAATGGTTACATAACTCGAAGAATGTGATCAACATCACTAAATGGTATATGCAAAAACTGTGGAACTGGTGTATGTTTTGCTGTGTTGTTCTCAACAACAACAAAATAAATAAAATTATATATATTTAAAACAAAAATACACTCAAGAAAGGAATACATACCCCTGAGCAATCACTGATTACGAGAAAGACAACGGAGATCTAAATGTTAGGTTAACTTTGACTTTTCATTTTTTGGCACAGGGTTCATAAGGTAACTAGTCAGAAGGAGAATAGATGAACTAATGGAAAAAAATTAAAAGCTGTTTCTGAAACAGCAGGGGCCTTTGAAATAATTTTTAATTCTAGAAGCAAAATGCAAGACGAAAGGCCATAAAAGTCTAAAGAACAACTAGGTCTTTGAAAGCATTATTCTATCCAGAATCCATTTTTGCAAAGGATTTCCTATTATCCACTAGATCTGTGGCGTAATCATCTTAAGCTATTTGATTGTGGACACTACTTTGGACTGAATTGTGCCTCCCCCGCAAAAAAAAATGTGTTGAAATCCTAATCCCTGTACCTGTAAATATGTGCCCATATGAAAATAGGGTTTTTCTTTTGTTACCTTAATGAGGTCACACTAGAGTAGAGTGGGTTCTAAATCTAATCACTTCTGAGTGATTATAAAAAGAGTAGAATAGACACAGAAACACACACAAGGAGAATACACCATATGAAGACAGACACATACAGCAGATGCATCTATAAGCCCAGGAACTCTAAAGATTGCTGGCTACTAGAAGCTGAAATTGACAAAGAAGAACCTCCCCCTAAAACCACGCTCTGAATTCAAACTCTGGCCTCCTGAACTGTGAGAAAACACATTTCTGTTCTTTAAAGCCACCCCCTTGTGGTACTTCTGTTATGGGAGCACTAGATAACTAGAACAAGCACATTAATGCAAAGCAATGCAGGAGTTTAAAATATAACTTCCCCCTCTCCAATATGTACATCTATTCTAAAAATTTCCTTCAGTGATAAAAGAAAAAAATCCATCCTATGTATATCACTGCCACTTTAATGTGTAGAATTCTACTATTTAATAACTAGTGATGTTGAGAGATGCTTGCACATGGTACAACAAGAGGGTCTTTAAATGCTACATTCCCAGGCTCTTCCAACAACTGGTGGACGTTCAAGACACTTGAATGCCACACTGGAAGAGAAAAGGTCTGTTGATGGCTCTGCCCCTCAACCACACTGTCAATACTGTCAATCGCACGTGAAGCTGCTCCTACACGTAAAATAATATACAAGTGCATGCGATTCTCTGCAATCACTTTCAAAACACTCTTCCCCTCGTGGATTTTTATCTTAATTGGAGAAAATACTCATGCCATTTATATGATTGCTATGAACGCTTTTGTCAAAGGTTTTCTTTCTAACAAAATCACACATGCGTATTCGCTTTTAAGTCTGAAAGTGAGATTCAATTATCTCTGAAAGCACCCTCAAAGGACCGTGCAGATTTATTTCCATTTGGCTTCAGAACCTAGCTGTGATGGTTAAGACTGTGTGTCAACTTGGCTGGGCCATGATTTTCAGTGTTTATATGTGATCACTCCCATGATGGAATCTGCTGTGAGGAGCCAATCAGTTGACAGAGAGTTTCCTTGGGCGTGTGGCCACATCCAGATATAAGCAGATGTTCTGGCTTTTTGCTCGCTCTGGATACTGCCGCTGCCTCCTGTTCCTCTGACCTCCGGTTCTTGAGACTTGAGCTGTCAGCTTATCTTCCAATCTTGGGATTCGTCGATCTTCACAGTCTGTGAGCGGGAGCCCTGCTCTGTGACCCATGGATCTTGGGTTCACCAGCACCTCCAGCTACATGAATCAGGAGAAACCTTGTGGTCTTGCCTGCTGATCTTGGGAATTCATCGATCTTCACAATCTGGGAGCAAGAACCCTACTCTCCGCGACCTGTCAATTTTGGGTTCACCAGCCCCTGCAGCTATGTGAATCGAGAGAAGCCTCTATCCTGATCCATGGAGTTGAGATGTTCTAGCCTCTACAATCACATGAGCTGTTTCCTTAATATAAATCTCTCTCTATATGCTTTACTGGTTTTGCTTCCCTAGAGAACTCAGCCTAAGACACAGGCTAAATACTATGAACCGATTTTTTCAATCAGGGATTTTTTTTTTTTCTCTTTTGTCTGGCTGACAAGACTAATCACTATTCATTTTAGTTAATGAGCCAGATAAATGTGTATAAAATATAAAGCCAATCCAATTTTATATTATGAGGTAGGGGATTTTCTCGTGTTACACGCTAATATTTCTGCACCCTGCTGACAGCAGTGTTTACAGCACACGTTCCTAATGTATCATGTTCAGAATTAAAGAACCCTTATGAGCAGATAAAATAGGTTAGTTCATTTCTTGCCAGTTCAGTGAACATTCTAAAGCACACAGGGTAATTCTCCTGTACTGGGAAACTCACCTTGCCAGGGCTCTGCTGTTTAAAAACAGACATTTCTTGGAGAAAGATGCTGAAGTTCATCCATGATTCTGCAATACAGTGGCTGAGTCTGGTTCTTTCATCTGGTTTGGAATTGATAACTTCCCAGCTAAAGAGAGAAAAAGAAAACAGACAATTGGAACTGAAATTTTGGATTATTATTTAAATATTCATTGTTTCAGCAAATATTTACTGAGCACCTACTGTTGGCCACACTCTCTGGGAAAAGCCCCATGGACTCAGGCGTAAACAAGCCTCATGGAACTCGCACCATGTTGAGAAAAGCGATGCCACTAGCTACACAGTTAATTATCCAGTTACATCCAGGGAGAAGCTATGAGGGAGAAAGGGCAGGGTGGGTGCTTTGGGGCAGCTTCTCTCTAGAAGTCACTTTTAAGCTAAAATCTCTATTAGGAGGAGATGACCGTAAGGGTTTGGAGAGTTCCAGACACAGAGATCAATGTACAACAAATGCAAAGGCCCTGGGGTGGGAAGAAGCTGAAGGCTCTAACCTGCTGGGCCCCAATGTGGCTCCAGCAAAGTGAACCAGGAGAAGAATAACACTGCATGAAGCTGGGGAGGTAGGAAAAACCCAGGTCATACAGGGCCCTTACAGACAGGGAAGTCACAGTGCTTTTTAAAGAAAGAGCCTGGCATTAAGTATACACAATGACACAGACAATGATCCTGACTACTGCTACAGGGATTGCTCCCTTCCGATAACACGTCCAAAGTAAGCGAGACAAAGTCTCACCATCCTCGTTCTAAGGAGCATTCTGGCTGTACTTCTTCCAATAGAGTTTTGTTTTTCTGGCAGTCCATGACATGTTTGACACAGTGGCTCAAATATATCTACTATGATGAGGATGGCGCAGGACTGGGCAACGCTTCATTCCGTCATAGGTAGGGTTGCTATGAGTTGGAATTGGCCCAATGGCATCTAACAACACTACTACCACTACTTATAATAATAACATTATTGTTACCTCAATAATTATTATTACACCAACAATGAATTTATTTTCACTATATCCTGTGGTTGGTCAAATCTGATTACCTATAGCAACTTGTTAAACTCAGCAGGATCTCACAACATCCCATATTTTTCTGGGATATCTTTTCCCAATCATCAGTTGATAAAAATTCAGGCTTATTTTTAAATTAATTTTAATTTTCTAAGTAAAACAGAAACAGTAAAGCTAATCTTGTAGGGAAAAAAGAAAAAAGTCACATGAATTCTACAACTAGTCAAATTCTTGGACTTCCTAGGTCATTGTTCTCATTCAGAAAGATAAAGATTTCTCTCCTGAGTGAGTTACACATCTGAAAGCAGTGATTTTTCCCCCAATGGTTATCTATGTTTTACTAAACTTACAGATATATACAATGTTTTCCTTTCATATGAGCTGCCCCTGACTATGCACGCCCATATGCATGCCCATTGAAAAGGACAGTAGCAAAAATGATGGAAAAATGCACACTCGTTCTATTCATCCAATGAAAACTCACTGACCATGACTATGTACCAGGTACTGTTCTGACTACCTAGGATACAACGTGAACAAAACAAGACCCTCCAAAAAAATCTCTGTCCCCTGCAGCTTATATAACCCAAACCCAAACCAAATCCACTGCCATCGAGTCAATTCCAACTCACAGCGACCCCACAGGTTTTCCAAGGCTGTAACTCTCCATGGAGGCAGACTGCCACATCTTCCTTCCGAGGAGCCGCTGGTGGTTTTGAACTGCTGACCTTCAGTTAGCAGTCCATCACTTTAACCACTGTGCTACCAGTGTTCCTTGCAGCTTATACAACAGGGACTATAAGTTCATCAGCAAAGTTGAAAGTAGAATTATTAACATTTCTCCTGTCTCAAAGTCACAGTGGCCATGTTATAGGAAAAACTGTCTGTACAAAGTTGGAGAAGGTACAAGTAGGAAGAAGGACAGGGTGCGGGGGTACATGGAGAAATCAGGGTAGGCTTGCTCTTCAGTGAAATCTACAGCAAGGCTGGCAAAGTCTTCATGTAAAGGGTCAGAGAGTGAATATTTATTTTAAGCTTTGTAGATCATACGGTCTCCATTGCAGCCATGGATAATACATAAACAAATGAGTGCGGCTGGGTTCCAGCAAAACTTTATTTAAAGACATCAAAATATGAATTTCATATAATTTTTTCACGTCCCAAAATATCATTCTTTTGATTTTTTTCAACCATTCAAAAATGTAAAAGGCTACTCTCTGACCATACGAAACTGGCAGTGGGCCGTATTTGGTACACAGGCTGTGCGAACCCCGATTTAGAACACCAATAACAACACAAGCATTTTAATACTCTAATAGGGGGTGGTGGTGGTTGTTATATTGTTAGATGCCATCAAGTCAGTTCCGATTTACAGCAACCCTACGTACAACAGAACAAAATGCTTCTGGGTCCTGCACCATCCTCACAACTGTTACTGTGTCTGAACCCACTGTTGCAGAGACTGTGTAATGGGTGGAGGGGGAACATACCAAAACTAACAATATACAAAAAAGGAGAAAAGGGAAATACACAGTCAGATAAAATTTAGTTTTATAACTTTTTCTAATTATTCATTCTATAAATGTTAATTAACCACTTGCTGTATACCAACACTGTGTGTAGCTTGAAAATATTATCTATCCAAATCAGTTTTGGAAAGAGTAACAAAAGTGTGAGATGAAAATAAATGTAGAGACTGTGTTAAGTAAAATTTAACGGAAATATATATGATTAAAAAAAAATCTGGATTGAAAGGCAAAAAACAAACAAACAAAACTAAACCTGTTGTCGTTGATTCGATTCCAACTCATAGTGACCCTATTACAGGACAGAGTATAACTTCCCCATAGGGCTTCCAAGGAGCAGCTGGTGGCAAGAAAAGATGTTAGTCTACACTTCCTGAAATGAAGCATGGACCCAAAAGAGTCACTTCTCTGGGAGTTAAGTGATAATAGTTTTAAATTGTCTAGTGGTTAATTCTGAGTACTATAGGAACATATATTTCTACCGTTTTCCAGCAATCTGCCATTAATTTATGTCACTGTAGTTCAATTCAGGTAATATAGAGTTATAAAAGAATCCTTGGGCTGCTAACTGAAAGGTTGGTGGTTTATGTCCACCCAGGGGCACCTCAGGGGAAAGGACTAGCAATCTACTTCTGAAAAATTAACCACTGAAAACCCTATGGAGCCCAACTCTACTCTAAAACATGGGGTCACCATGTGTTGGAGTCAACTGGACGGCAATGAGTTTTCTCGTTACGTGATTGAGAATGTGAATGGATGTCACTTTTTCTGATTCCCTTACTTGAAGACAAGGAAATTGGAGCCCAGGCTTTCTCAGTAGGTTTGGGGAACAGCCAAGACCTAAGGCTGACATCCTTAACTTCAATTACAGTTCTGTGTCCATTAAAACATGTGCCCTCTTCAAAGAGTGCATAAGTTCAATGACATCCTTTGAAAAGGCCACATGTTGAAATATAGAAAGAGATGGGATGTTTGATGTTCCTCCTCACTCCTTCCTAGACTCAGGAGGGAGGAGGTGTGATTGGCAAATATCAGTGCAGCATCATTTAGGACCAGCCCTTTCCAGGAAAACGGAGCACTTGGTGTGCGGAATCCAAATACTCAGTGGAAACTAAGATGCATGCTGGGTGGTTGGTTGACATCTGCATGCACGCAGAGTTGCTCCATAATGAAACTCTAGGTTTTCCTAGAGAGTCTTGTGTGGGAAACACATAACCAGAGAAAGGATCTCCTGTGAACACTGGACGATGTTGGGAATCAGATCTTTTACACAGTGTGTGGCTAACTTCCCGCCATGCTTGGCACAGCTGACTGTGTCACGGGAGGCCCAACAAACATAAAAGAAGAGACATATGGCTTGAAAACACTCTGAATCTTAACCAAGTTCTTAATCAAAGAGTACAAGTTGTCTATGATCAATGCTCATCCAAGGGAGAATTTATCACCAATGGCTTCAGTATTAATATTCCAGGGATTATTATTTTTCCTTTTTAGTTTCAGAGAAAGCATACATTTTCTGGGTTCAATGGAAAGTAAGGTCCTTTGCTCCTTCTTTGCTTCCGTCTTTCCTGTTTCACTCTCTTTCCTCCCATCTTTCCTTCCTTCCCCTCAACTTTCTCCCATACCGTCGTCTTCACTAAGGAGTGAGCCTTCTGTGCACTCCAGCCGTAAGAAAAAGACAATTTAAGAGTCACCCTCTGCGACCATCATCCCCAAAGCCACATAAACGCTGTGGGTCCTGCTCAAGTGATTTTGAGGGAGAAGTCGCTACAGCTCCCAGCCCCTCGTGGCCTTGCCATCTTTCAAAGGGCTTTGCCTGAGATCAACAGCTGTGAAGTGCTTCCCAAAAAAGGTACCCAAACAAGGTCCCAGCAGATCTTATTTAATTAAGTTCTCCTTCATAAGGGAAACTAAAGTCAGGGGGTTTGACAAAGGACATTCTGCAAGATCAAGATAAGCAAAGCTTTTTCTGCAGCTGAGGAATTTATAGTTTCACCTGCCTGTGAAACAATTTTAAGGGGATGAAAATTGGAAAGATGGTTTGTAAGACAAGCAGCCTCATTTTACCCACAGAAAACAGCTCTGGCTTCCCGATGGAATCTGAAGACAACATCCATTCTTTCCGCCTCCCAGTCTCTAAAAATCCATTGCTGTCTGTCGAGTTGATTCTGGCTCAAAGCGACCCTATAGGGCAGAGTAGAACTGCCCCACAGGGTTTCCAAGGAGCAGCTGGTGAATTCAAACTGCTGACCTTTCGGTTAGCAGCCTAAGCTCTTAACCAGTTCACCACCAGGGCTCCAATTAGTTAGGTACATTAGGTTATATGGCCAGGCCAAGCCCTTTCTGCAGTTCATAAAGGAGAGAGCATGTGAACACCCAGGGCACTGCTTAAACAGCAGATGTCTGTCCTCAGTCCGAAATTCAGACTGAGCAGACCTGGGGTAAAGCTGGAGCCCTGATGGTACAGTGGTTAAGACCTATGGCTAACCAAAAGGGCGGCAGTTCGAATCCACTGGCTGCTCCTTGGAAACCCTATGGGGCAGTTCTACTCTGTCCTATACGGTTGCTATAAGTCGAAATCAACTTGATGACAATGCGTTTGTTTGTTTTTTTTTTGGTTTAGGGTGACGCTCAGGAATCTGCATTTTAAACAAGCATCCCAAGTGATTCTGATGTACGGTGCTTCTCAGCCAGAGCCACTGTGAGAAACACCCTGGGAGAAAGCTACTCAGAATTCCTGTTTCAAAAATAAAGACCACAGGGGAACTTCTGCTTCCGGACAAGATGGCATAGCAGGGATGTGATTTACTCTCCAATCTGAAGCAACCAGAAAAAGAACAAAAACGGACACAAAAACGTAAAAAAAAAAAAAAAAAAAGTCAAGACTCTAGGCATTAGGCAGAGTCCCTAGGTGGTACAAATAGTTAATGTGCTCAGTTGCTAACTGAAAGGTTGGAGGTTCGAGTCCACCCAGAGGCACCTTGGAAGAGAGGCCTGGTGATCTACTTCTGAAAAATCAGCCACTGAAAACCCTATGGCGCACAGTTCTACTCTGACATACATGTTGCGAAGAGGAGAATCAACCTGATGGCAACTGTTTTTTTTTAAATTTATCACAGTGAAACCTGTGAGAGTCAGAACTCCACTGGACTGCCTAGTTTTTCTGGGTCTTACAAGTTTTCTGCCTTTGACAGAATGCAGTCTACCACCTTTTTATCATTCATTTTAGTGGAAAATATCTGTGTTTTCTGTCTCTGACGGGTGTCTGCCTTACACAGCTTCCGGCTTTCGCAGCTTTTACTGCGTTTATTTATTCTGCATTAGGTAAGGAAGGGCAGTGATCCCTAGGGCCACAGACACGGTGAGCTCTGGGACCACCCCAGCTCACTGCCGAGACAGGGTTTTCCCAGCCACATAGCAGGGAGGAACAACCCAGGTGGAGCCTGGCCGCCTCCCTGAGTAAAGAAGACGGAGCTGAAAGTCCAGAGAGGAGGCCAATGAGGCCGGAGTTTGTAGGACAGAGTCCCAGCAAGGAGGATCTACAGAGGAAGAGGAGAAAGAGAAAGCTCCGGAGATCTGCCGGGGAATCCTCTGGAGTTTTAAAGCTAAGGGCTGCACAGTGCATGTGTGTGAGGGAACCTGAGGCCAGGAAAGAACCATCTGAGAGGAGAGTTGAGAGGGAACAGTCTAGTGAGCCACACAGGGCTGAGAATGATGCCTGCTCCCACCAACCAGGCTAGAAAACCCCCAAAATTCACTGGGCATTGGGAAGAGTACTCAGAAGGGTCTTGCTTCACTAAACCCATTGCCATTGAGTTGATTCCAAGTCCTAATGACCCTGTAGGGCAGAGTAGAACTGCCCCATAGGATTTCCAAGGCTATAATCTTTACAGAAGCAGACCCCCAAGTCTTTTGTCCCTCAGAGCCACTGGGTGGGTTTGAACTATCTACCTTTCAGTTAGCAGTGCATGCTTAACCAGTACACCAGCCGGGCTCCTTCTTGCCTGACAAACAGGATAATTCACCCTAGACTAAATGGTGTTCTGTTCCTGTGTAACAAGTCTTGAAAGTAGGTTCCAAAAGGAACAAACGTATTTTAAAAGTAATCTACCTAAAAATAAAACATTATTTTGGTTTTGTTATGAACCAAATACACTGAACTCAGACTGTCAGACTGGGATCTGAATTTTTTTCTTTCATACGTATCTTTTAATTTATTGTGCAGTTTTTCTTTAAAAATATGCTTACCAAAAACAATGTTTAAATTTTATATTAAAACACAAATGATTTGTCTTTGTATAGTCTAATGGCTACATAAATAAAAGTCTAGTGCCCTTTGTATGTAGTTTCAGAGTGCAGCATACCGTAGTCTCCACTAGGGGGTTCTGTAAGACTAAGAGATGTAACACTCTTACAGATTGTAATTCTGTAAGATAGAACGTGCTAGCAGCCTGTTTCATCTCTTTTGCCCAAAGTGCCTCTGAGCACTCGAAAAATAATGCTGAAGAAACCAATGAATCTTGGCATTGAACATACAACATCTCTCAGTATCATTTCACTTGATTCATTTCAATAAACACGGACAGAGGGTTCCATAACTGCCAGTCTCCATTCCTGGCTCCAGGGATAGAGATGACTAAGGCACAACCCCCAACCAGTAACGGAAATTTTACAGGGGACCCCTAAATGATTCATGAAACACGCACATATACACATACATACTTATATACATTCATTATACTTGAAACTCACCTTTACAAGATGGCACTTAATTGTACCTAGGGCTACTGGGGAAACCCTGGTGGTACAGTGGTTAAGAGCTATGGCCGCTAACCAAAAGGCTGGCAGTTCAAATCCACCAGCCGCTCCTTGGAAACCCACGGGGCAGTTCTGCTCTGTCCTATAGGGTCACTATGAGTCGGGTTTTTTTGGTGGGGGGGTGGCTACTGGGGAGAAAACGTATTTGACAAGTTGGGAGTTGAATATGTGAGAGAATCTGTTAAATATAGAATACTATTTTTTCACTATTGTTAAATTTATTGTATAATAAATCTTTTTTTAGCATATACTAGTACCAGTTGCTCATGGCGACCCCAGGTGCATCAGAGTAGAACTGTGCTCCACAGGTTTTTCAATGGCTGATTTTTCAGTAGATCGCCAAGTCTTTCTTCTGAAGTGGCTCTGGATGGACTCGAACATCCAACCTTCTGTTTAGCAGCCGAGCTTGTTAACCATTTGTGCTACCCAGGGGCTAGCATATACTACCGTATTTACAAGACAAAATAATTATCTTTGCAACTGGAAGTTATTTATTTTTAAAAGGACAAAAGTATATATATCAAAGCTCAGATCCTTTCGCATATTTCTTGAGCTTTAGATTTGAGGTGACAATTACCAACAAAAGACAAAGCAACGTGCAGTGGGTGGAGAAACAGTGGAAATGGGTGTGTGACAGAGAGGAGCGGAGGATATGAATGTGAATGCTGGTGGTCTGGTTTGAGTTCTTGGGTCAGTCAAGCCTGAAGGCAAACCCATCCTTGAACATCCCCCCATGATTTCAGCCAATTCTCTTTAGCCTTAAAACTGGTTTCAGTTGGGCTTCTGGCATTTGCAACACAAAATAAAGTGCTACATTTTTCAGTAGAAGCAATGGAGGATAGTATGTTGTTGTAAGGTTCCATCAAGTCGGTTCTGACTCATAGCGACCTTATGCACCACAGAACGAAACCCTGCCCGGTCCTGCGCCGTGCTCCCGATCGTTGTTATGCTTGAGCCCGCTGTTGCAGCCACTGTGTCAATCCATCACGTTGAGGGTCTTCCTCTTTTTTGCTGACCCTTTACTTTACCAAGCATGATGTCCTTCTCCAGGGACTGATCCCTCCTGACCACATGTCCAAAGTATGTAAGACATAGTCTCGCCATCCTTTCTTCTAAGAAGCATTCTGCTTGTACTTCTTCCAAGAGAGGAGGACAGTATAAAACAGTTTAAATTATGAGGTAGAAACAACTCAGAAAAAAGTTATGGAATAAGATTAGACAGATTAATATGACATGGATTTTTTTTAGGTGACAATTTTTGGTAGAATTGGAAAGATACAAATATGTTGAGTAACAATTAAGTAAAGGGAGTTAATAATTCAAGTAAAGGGGATTACAAACAACAACAAAACTATCGCTGTTAAATTCATTCCGACTCATGGTGACCCCGTGTGTTACAGCGCAAAACTGAGCTCCATAGGGTTTTCTTGGCTGTGACCTTTATGGAAGTAGTTCACCAGGCCTTTCTTCTAAGAAGCTACTGGGTAATATTGAACAGCCAATCACAAACCGCTTGCACCACCCAAGCTTCTAAGGGGGTTACAGGCAGGATGAAATAAGAGTAATAGTGAACACTGACCAGGGGCCAGGCACTGCTGCTACATGCTTTAAACTTCCTGTCTCATTCAATCCTTCCAACCAGCCTGTGAAAAAGGTACTATTTATTATTCCTGTTTTACAGATGTGGAACCTGAGACCCAGATACATTAAATATCTGGCTCAAGCTCACAGAACTAACGCACAGTGGAAGAAAACTCATTGCTGTGGAATCCATTCTGATGCATAGCAACCCTACAGGACAGAGGAGAACTGCCCCAAAGGATTTCCAAGGCTGTAATCTTTATGGAAGCAGACTGCCACATCTTTTTCCCGTGGAGCAACTGGTGGGATCGAACCACTGACCTTTCGGTTAGCAGCTGAAAGCTTTAACCACTGCTCTACCAAGGGCTTATACAATGGAAGAGAGATGTAATGAAGGAAGTGGGAAAGCTCACCATGCGAGCTGAGATGCAGGAGGAACCGTCTCCTGACTGGACCATGGGGATCAATTCAGAGATGAGAGGGAAAGAACACTGGAGCAGTAACATGGGCAGGACCACAGACCCCCTAAATGCCAAGCTACAGAAAAGGAAATAGCTAAAGGGCAGCTTTAGTTCCCAGGCAAAACTAAGGACCAAGGAGTTTAGACTCCTGTTTTCTCTCTCAATTTCAGTTGTTTCTATATCGGGACCCACAAGGTGATTCCACAATCGTGAGTCCAGCGTCTCAGATATACGTTACTGAACGTGCCAACGACGGCCATGATCATCCTCAGGGTACCATTTGCTGGCTCTCACCACTGTGGTCTCTGTGCAGCGTCTCACTTAGCCCTTGCCATGTGACCCCACTTCTGAGTCATTACAACCCCCTCCAAAGTAGGGTCTGGTGTTACTGCCATTCAACCCAACAGAAAACTGAGGCTGAGAAGGATTTGATGCCAGGCAGATCTCCTTGTTACTGACTGCCGTGAACCACTACCAAACCAGATGCCATCTCGTCAGCTCTGACTCATGGTGACCCCATGTGTTACGGGAGAACTGTGCTCCATAGGGTTTTCAATGGTTGATTTTTTAGAAGTAGATCTCCAGGCCTTTCTTCTGAGGTGCTTCTGGGTGAAATCGAACCGCCAACCTTTTGGGTAGCAACCGAGTGCTTTAACCACTGTGTCACCAGGGCTCACTTAAAACCTCCATGAACCCAAAAAAACCAAACCCATTTGCCGTCGAGTAGATTCCGACTCATAGCAACCTTATAGGACAGAGGAGAACAATCCCATAGAGTTTCCAAGGAGTGCCTGGTGGATTTGAACTGCTGACCTTTAGCTTAGCAGCCATAGCTCTTAACCACTACGCCACCAGGGTCTCCAAAACCTCCATGGAGAATATAAATTATTCCACACTTTACGATTTTATTTTTAATCTATGGGACAAGGAAGTTGAAGCCAAACAATATTTTTCAGAAAGTTAGCTATGCTGAAATTCCACATTGACAAACTTTACAAAATAAAAGGAGGGGGGAAGGGCTTGTTATAACCTAAGCTGTCACCTAGCAACTGTGACAAGCAGCTGCTTGAGCCATCACACCTATAAATATGCTTTGGCCTGAAGACCGCACAACCCTTTCTTTCTCAGCTAGTGACTCACGGTCCCATGCTCTCTGCAGGTGGCAAACATCTGTTGATGTTACATCTGTCAAATTTTTCTTAGAAAGGTCAGTCAGTATCCTGTTACAGATTTTAACATTTCTTAGGGCAACGTGTTGGAATGTTTTTTAATCCTGTGGATACATAATATGTTCCTCTGTATGTGTATGTGTGGTGTTTATGGTGCTTGCTGTGTCCATGTTGTGTGTGTATATGTTGTGTGTGTCACATGTATGTGTTGTGTCCATGTTGTGTGTATGTGTTGTGTGTTGTGCTTGTGGTGCTTGTTATATATGTTTTATGTGTATATGCACTGCGTGTGTTGTATATGTTGTATATGTGTTGTGCGTGCTGTACATGTTGTATGTGTCAAGTGTATATGCATTGTTTATGGTACTTGTTATGTATGTTTTGTGTGTGTTGTATATGTTGTGTGTGTTGAATATGTTGTGTGTGTCGTGTGTATGTGCTGTGTGTCCATGTTGTATATGCTGTGTTGTGTGTGTGTGTTTAGAGTGTGTCTGTAGGCAGAGAAAAAATACAGGGATATATTTCTCAGCAAAAACACTCACAGAATTAGAAGCATGACAAAGCAAATAAGATGTGTCAACTGGAGGATTAAGTAAACAAACACGAGATTAAGAAACCACATCACACTCAGCTTGAAACCTTCATTTTCTCAGACAAATTAGCCACATGAGCAGCTCCTCTCCAGGCCAGGGTCCAGGAGGTGCCACTGGGGCACTGGCTTTTTCTGCCCAGGGAAGCTGAGCCCCACCTTCTTATGGGCCGCAAACCAACATCTCAGAGCCTCTGCAACTTGATGTTCTATTTCTGAGCTCACTTTTTACACTGTTTTAAACTAATCCGAGGGCAGTGGCTTACTTTGTGAAACTGTCCCTTTCTTCTTCCATCGGAAACCAAGCACTGCTGCTTCCCCAAAGACTTCTTGTTGTGTGCAGTTGAGTCCATTCCAACCCTATAAGACAGAGCAGAACGGCCCCATAGAGTTCCTAGGCTGAAATCTTTATGGGAGCAGAACGCCAGGGCTTTTCTTCCATGGAGCTGCTGGTGGGTTTGAACCACCAAACTTTAGGTTAGCAGCCAAGCCTTCATATACAGTCAGTTATCCAATTTATCTAGACCATTTGGAAGGTGGACGCTGAACTACCCACTACGTTACTTTTATGTTGTCCCCAGTTTGAGTTTCTATGAAGACACCAGCTCGAAGTCATTTTCAGAGTTTTTAATGTCATGAAGGCTTTAATATGTAGAATTTCCCAAACCCAGGGCATGGACCATTTAAATTCCACTACAAGCACAGGACAAGCCCTTGTGTTAGAAATGTCGGAGATTAAACTGTTCATCTGTGAATGCCAAGATTTGCTTCAATCACTGTCCCTCAGGGGAGAAAAGTTTCTATTTTATCCTTGATAAATATACCAGATAGTGAAGAAACATTCCTCAAGGAAAACAGGAATTGTTACTGTGAGACAAGTTTGCTAATTTGGATCTAGCTTTCCTTGCACTCTGCTTGGGACCCACAATTTCTAACGAAGTACAATGCATTGTTTATTATAGATCAAGTTAAAAATAAATGTGCCCTCCCCTGCTTTTTTTATCTTTGGCCTAGTTATATGAAACCTAAACTTCTGTGATTATACTAAAAGTATACTGTATTCCTTATAATGCAAAAAAAAGTATTAACAATATCATTCCTAATTTTGTTTTTTAAAGATCTTAACCATTGCACTGGGCCTGGTTACAAGCCAAGCAGAAGGAATTATCAGCTTGGCTCCAAAGTGCTTTCATGATGAGAGCCAATGAATTTTAATTTTGTTTGGAGAATTTGTCATCGGGCTTTATGACAGAGGAGGATAGCCTGGAGTATGACAAATCCAGAATGATTATCACTCATTGAGATATTCAGTCAAGATGTTGGACTGTTTAATTGTAAGCCACATTCCCACCTTAGTCCTCTAAAGAGTTAATCTCTCATTTATTTTTATATATAGGTCAGCCACTTAATGATATAGTTAATGACTTTGAAAAGCACACAACAGTACCATAAGGATCAGACCTTTATCAGTCACAGAAAAAATGAGAACTTCATAGCAACCTGACAGGACAGAGTAAAACTGCTCCATAGGATCTCCTAGGCTATAATCTTTACAAAAGCAGATGGCCACATCTTTCTCCCACAGAGCAGCTGGTAGGTTCGAACCGCCAACCTATTGGTTAGTAGCCTAGCACTTAACCACTGCACCAGCAGGGCACGTTGAGAACCTCATTAGGATGCCTTAATTCTTGCTAAACTTGACATCAGTCTCCGCAAAAGCAGATTTTGAGAATAAGCTATCGTGTGAATGAATCCTGCATGTATTAACGGTAAATTTGTTGTTGTTGTTAGGTGCCATTGAGTCGATTTTCGACTCACAGCGACCCCGTGTGACAGAACAGAACTGCCCCATAGGGTTTTCTAGGCTATAATCTTTACGGGAGCAGATTATGGTAAATTAGTACAATGTAATATTCAACAAGAGCACGTAGGGAAGATGGGTATATATTTGACAGTTGTGGAAGAAACGCTGTCAGGAGCCTGGATGATTATTGAGAGATGAATGGATGCATGGGAGAGAAGTTTGATACACATCAAACATGTTACCCACTGGGTGTGCAGCAGTTAATACTATGGACTGAAGGAAAATTCCAAAAGAAGTTATTCGTCCTAGTAACAGGTTCTTCAGGAGAATGAAATCTTAAAAATTAATTAATACCGTTAGTCTGATTTAGTGAGAGTTTCTATAGAAATGCATTTTCCCTTGATTTCTCATACACATGGAACAGCAATAGGAAGTAGCCTAATAATGCATCAAAAAGGATTCGTCCTTCAATATATAGGTAAGAATTATTTCTAATTATCATGGTAATGTTGTTGTTGGGTGCCAGGGAGTCTATTCCGACTCACAGTGACCCCAATGTAACAGAGTAGAACTGCCCCATTGAGTTTTCTTGGCTGTAGTCACTCTGTGTTTTATAAGTGGATATTTCAAGAGTTCCTGAAAACAGTTATTTTCTAAAGTACGCCAACATTTCATTTGCATTCACACTATTAATTTGCTCAGGAAACCTTGTATATATATTTTTAACTGGTATTCTCTTGTGAAATGTAATTCAGTGCACATAAATGAGATCGGAATGATCCAGACTGTACCTTAGGAGGCTGGTGAGAGAGAAGCCTGCCAACCTACTCCACTCTCTTCCATTTTTACCCATTGCAAATATTCCTCTCTGCCTCCAGAGTCATCGGCTGGCTCAGGTTTCTGACGGCGCTATTCAGGAGGCTAATGGCTGCCACGTGTGGTTCATCTGTGGCTAAACTGCCAAGTCTGCCATATTGGAGATCATCTGTTTGCCTGATACTCTAGCCAACTACACTTACAGGAAGCCATTTTCACTAAATCAGATATCCTAGGAAGGTGATGTGTGTCTTCTCACCTACCACAGCTCTCTCGGGCACGATGCTATACCCGGACCCCTTACTCCTCCCACTCAAGAGTGCTGGGAATTGGATTGACCAGGCAGTAAAATTGTTTTCAGTGCCTTTTGTTTGTTGGAGCCCTGGTGGCAGAGTGGTTATCAGCTCGGCTGCTACCCAAAAGGTCAGCAGCTTGAATCCACCAACCGTTCCTTGGAAACCTTATGGGGCAGTTCTACTCAGCCCTATTGGGTCGCTATGAGTCAGAATCAACTTGATAGCAATAGGTTTTTATTTGTTACATGCACACACACAGTTGACTATTACTGCCACCATCACAACTTACATGGTGTTAAAAGTCTAGACACAGTGTAACTGTCAACATATATGTAAAAGTTATGAGCACAAGCTCTGGACTCAGACTCTGAGTTCAAATCCCAGCTCCACCCCTTCTAGCTGATGACCTTGGGCAATTTACAATTTCCTGATCTGTCAAGTAGTGAAAATAATTCATGTCTACTTCACAGGGTTGGGTGAGGATTCAATGAGTTATTGTAGGCAAAGCATGGGACACAAAGTAAGTGACCAGTAAGCACTAGCTACTGATACAACATGAAGAAAATACACTGAATACACGTCTTCATATTTGGGTCTACATATAGCTGAGGATAGAAACTCTGGTGGTGCAGTGGTTAAGAGCTACAGCTCCTAACCAAAAGGTTGGCAGTCTGAATCCACTAGGCGCTCCTTGGAAATCATATGGGGGAGTTCTACTCTGTCCCACAGGGTCACTTTGAGTCGGAATTGAGTCGACAGCAGTGAGTCTGGTTTTTGGTTTTCTTAGTCCTGCGTTTGTCTGTGGTTGGCAATCTGAGGAGATGGCGCTATTCACAGTTTGCAAGGTTCTGGTTCCCACTGAACATGCCTTACTAAATTATTCTGGCTGCACTGCTGCTTGACGTGTGTTCTGCTGATAAACTCCCTTGGGCTTGGAGCATTAATGCTGGCCTGAAGCCTCTTCATGAGTTCCTCAGTGACTCAGTCTTGGCTAGGGCCAGCCACCTTTCAATTATTTCAGATATAATGAACTGGTATGAGAAACTGCCACCTAGCTACTGTACATATTTGGATAAATGCCTTAAGTTTTCCTTGAAGAATGGAAGTCCTAACACCGGGATTTGGTTTTTTGCTCACACTGCATGATTCAGTTGCACGAAATCTACTGGATAAGATCCTCTAGCATGATGAAATACAAGCGCAATGCTTTACTTCTCCTATGTGAGAACCATTCAGAACCAGAAGGACAGGACTACTATGAAATGGCATTTAACTGGCCCTGAACATTCAATGGTTGTCCCTACTCAGCTAAAGAGATCTATTACGTGGTGCTCAACATTTTATCCTGTCCTACTCGGAAGCTCATAGCCCTAGGTGAAAGCCACAAAGATACTGAGTCTCCAGGCCAATGGAACCAGCTAAACCAACGCAAAACCTGCTGCTGTTGGGCCCATTCCAACTCACAGAGACCCTACAGGACAGCACAGAACTGCCTCATAGGGTTTCCAAGGAGTGGCTGGTGGATTTGAACTGCTGACCTTTTGGTTAGCAGCCAAGCTCTTAACCACTGTGCCACAAAGAAAATCACCTATTACCAATCAACAACACAATGACATTTTAAAAGAACAACATTCAATGGAAGACAGAGAGGAAGAAGTATACATATATCCTATAAATATATTCCTTACTTACTGCCTTGAAATATATTCCATGCTATGAATAATATTCTGATTAGAACTAAATCTACCATGCACATTCTCCTTTTTCTTTTCTAGCCATTATGCATTTTCAAGAAATGGACAAAGAAATGGTTCATTAAAATACTATTGTTGTTGTTAGGTGCCATCAAGTCGGTTCCGACTCATAGTCATCCTATGTACAACCGAATGAAACACTGCCTGGTCCTGCGCCATCCTCAAAATTATTGTTATGCATAAGCCCATCGTTGCAGCCACTGTGTCAATCCATCTCATTGAGGGTCTTCCTCTTTTTCACTGACCCTCTACTTTATCAAGCATGATGTCCTTCTCCAGGGACTGAGCCCTCCTGATAACATGTCCAAAGTATGTGAGATAAAGTCGCAGCATCCTTGCTTCTAAGGAGCATTCTGGCTATACTCCCAAGACAGACTGCTTCGTTCTTTTGGCAGTCCACGGTATATTTAATATTCTTCACCAGGATCATAATTCAAAGGCATCAATTCTTCTTTGGTCTTCCTTATTCATTGCCCAGTTTTCGTATGCATATGAGGTGATTGAAAACACCATGGCTTGAGTAAGGTGCACCTTAGTCTTCAAGGTGACATCTTTGTTTTTCAACACTTTAAAGAGATCTCTTGCAGCAGATTTGCCTAATGCAATGCGTCTTTTGATTTCTTGACTACTGCTTCCATGGGTGTTGATTATGGATCCAAGTAAAATGAAATCCTTGACAACTTCAGTATTTTCTCCATTTATCATGATGTTGCTTATTGGTCCAGTTGTGAGGATTTTTGTTGTCTTTATGTTGAGGTGTAATCCATACCGAAGGCTGTGGTCTTTGATCTTCATCAGTATTATGTGCTTGAAGTCCTCTTTACTTTCAGCAAGCAAGGTTGTGTCATCTGCATAACGCAGGCTGTTAATGAGTTTTCCACCAATCCTGATGCCCTGTTCTTCTTCATGTAGTGCAGATTCTCAGATTACTTGCTCAGCATACAGACTGAATAAGTATGATGAAAGGAGACAACCCTGACGCACACCTTTCCTGACTTTAAACCACACAGTATCCCCTTGTTCTGTTCAAATGACTGCCTCTTGGTCTATGTACAGGTTCAGCACGAGCACAATTAAGTGTTCTGGGATACCCATCCTTCACAACATTATCCACAATTTGTTATGAGCCACACAGTCAAATCCTTTGCATAGTCAATAAAACACAGGTAAACCTCTTTCTAGTATTCTCTACTTTTAGCCAAGATCCATCTGACAGCAATGATATCCCTCTTTCCATGTTTTCTTCTGAATTCAGCTTGAATTTCTTGCAGTTCCTTGTCGATGTACTGGTGCACCCATTTTTTTAAAGATCTTCAGCATAATTTTACTTGCCTGGGATATTAATGATAATGTTCAATAATTTCCACATTCTGTTTGATCACCTTTCTTTGGAATGGGCACAAATATGGGTCTTTCCCAGTCAGTTGGCCAGGTCTTCCAAATTTCTTGGCATGGACGAGCGAGTGATTCCAGCGCCACATCCGTTTATTGAGACACATCAATTGGTATTCTGTCAATTCCTGAAGCCTTGTTTTTCACCAATGCCTTCAGTGCATCTTGGAATTCTTCCTTCAGTACCACTGGTACTTGATCATATTCCACCTCCTGGAATGGCTGAACGTCAACCAGTTCTTTTTGATACAGTGACTGTGTCTTCTTGAGATAGTCTCCATCTTCTTTTGATGCTTCCTGCGTCATTCAATATTCTGCCCTTAACCTACTGCCGTTGAGTCAATTCTGACTCATAGCGACCCTACAGGACAGAGTAGAACTGCCCCAAAGGGTTTCTAAGGAGCACCTGTTGGATTCAAACTGCCATCCTTTGGTTGGTTAGCAGCTGAACTCTTAACCACTATGCCACCAGGGTTCACAACTAGAGGCTTGAATTTTTTCTTCAGTTCTTATAGCTTGAGAAATGCCTAATGTGTTCTTCCTTTTTGGTTTTCCACCTCCAGGCCTTTGCACATTTCATTATATATAGTACTGGGCTTTGTCTTCTCGAGCTTCCCTTTGAAATCTTCTCTTCAGCTCTTTTACTTCATCATTTCTTCCATTTGCTTTAGCTACTCAATGTTAAAAAGCAAGTTTCAGAATCTCTTCTGACACCCATTTTGGTCTTTTCTTTCTTGTCTTTTTAATGACCTCTTGCTTTCTTCGTGTATGATATCCTTGATGTCATTCCACAACTTGTCTGGTCTTTGGTCATCAGTGTTCAATGCGTCAAATCTCTTCTTGAGATGGTCTCTAAATTCAGGTGGGATATACTCAAAGTTGTTTTTTGGTTCTTATGGACTTGTTTTAATTTTCTTCAGCTTCAGCTTAAACCTGCAGATGAGTAACTGACAGACTGTTCCACTGTCGGCCCCTAGCCTTGTTCTGACTGATGATGTTGAGCTTTTCCATCATCCCTGTCCGCAGATGTAGTTGATGTGATGCCTGTGTTTCCATCAGGTGAGGTCCAAGTGTAGAATCGCTGTTTATGTTGTGTAGAAAAGGTATTTGCAATGAGAAGTCGTTGGTCTTGCAAAATTCTGCCGTGTGATCTTTGGTGTTGTTTCTATTACCAAGGCCATATTTCCCAACCACAGATCCTTCTTTGTTTCTAACTCTCGTATTCCAATCCACAGTAATTATCAGTGTATCTTGATTGCGTGCTTGGTCAATTTCAGACTGTGGAAGTTGGTAAAAATCTTCAGTTTCCTCATCTTTGGCATTAGTGGTTGGTGCATAAATTTGAATGATAGTTATACTAACCGGTCTTCCTCACAGGCATATGGATATTATCCTATCACTGACAGCATTGTACATTAGGATAGATCTTGAATTTTTTTTTTTTTACGATGAATGCAATGCTATTCCTCTTCAATGTGTCATTATCTGCATAATAGATCACGTGATGTCTGATTCAAAATGGCAATACCAGTCCATTTCAGCTCACTAATGCCTAGGATATTGATCTTTATGTGTTTCATTTCATTTTTGTCGACTTCCAATTTTCATGTATTCATACTTTGTACATTCTATGTTCTGATTGTTAATGGATGTTTGCAGCTGTTTCTTGTCATTTGGAGTTGTGCCACATCAGCGAATGAAAGTCTCCAAAGCTTTACTCCATCAACATCATTAAGCTCGACTCTACGTTGAGAAGGCAGCCCTTCCTCAGTCGTGTTGTGAGTGCTTTCCAACCTGACGAGCTCATCTTCTGGCACTTTATCAGACAACGTTCCACTGCTATTCATAAGGTTTTCCCTGGCTAATTCTTTTCAGAAGTACATTCAAGTAGGAGGCTAAGTATATGTTTAGGTTCACTTAATAGTTAAATCAAATTTATATACAAAAGATTCTTTGAATAAATAGCCAGAGAGGGTAGTAATAAATCAACTCTGCCAAATTTTTAATGAATCAACTCTTTGGAATCATCAGAGCAATTGAAATGATTGTTTTTTTAACAAATTATGCTAAAGAATACAAGGATATAATAATGCAGGGCTATAATGGAAGTCGCCAGAAGGCCATTGGGAGGTCTGACCAGACAATACAAGGAATTCAGTTTTCTCAGTCTGTAAAATAAGGAGCTAGACCAGACTGGATATTAACCCCTTTTGGATCATGGCCCCCTTTTGAATATGTCAGAAAATTGAAGGGTCTGTAGACCTTGTGTTGAGTACTACTGGGTCAGATAATCAAGAGTACCTTTTGCTTAAGGATTTTATAACCCAGGGGGTGCCTAACTGTTTGCATGTTTACTTGAAAATCTGAATCTAGGAAAACTCAATACTCTAAATCCCCTATTTCTATACAGCAAAGAACTTTTACTTTCTCTTATAAAAATCAATTTAGAAATCAGTATTACCTTGAGAGAGGAATATTGAAAGCTGGCAATATTCGTGGTGATATTGACAGGGAAGAGAATCTTAGACAGTGGCTCTCAGTGACATCTGAAGTACTAATTTCAGTGTCAGCTCTCCAGCCAAAAGCAACTGCCAGAAAACAGATCTCTTAATAATCTGAGAAAGGCCCAGTCTCTTCCATTTTCTGAAGCAGTGAGGATATTAAAAAATGTAAAATGTCAAACCAGGGATATGTCAACTGTTTGTGGTCCTGTCATGGGGAAATGTAAAGCCATACAAGGACACTGTTCTTGGACTGACAATGGATTGCCGTGACAACCCAGGCTGATTTTGGGGTCCCTGTGAACGAATGCATGACCGGAGCAGATGCCCTGATGGTCCACCTTCTGATGGGCTCATCAAGGTGATCTGTGATGGTGGCCTAGATGCAACAACCTCCATTGATTAGTTGTCTTTTTTTTGGTAAAGTCAGCAAAGTATAGAATTAGGAAGTCAGTGTTTGGCTGAATCAGGGATGTGTTGGAAATCCCAGATGTGGGGGTAACAATGCAAAGGCAAATTTAACCAGAACAAAGGGTGCTTCCTTCATTGCAAAAGACAGCCATCTCGTGCCCCTCCCGAGGGCATGGAGACTGGAGTGGGGGCCCTCAAACCTCCATGTCTCCCTGTATATCTGTATAAATCAATAGGAGTTTAATGGAGCCCAGTCCACATACTCTCCAAACAAACAAACAAACAAAAAAAGGGTGCAGCTAAATGTCAGGGCTGAATTATTTAGGAGTAATTAAATCTCTCTTTCTTGGATTTTCATCATGGGCTTTAAAGGGTCTATCATACTGTCCTTATACACTGCAAACAATGGTCACTTTTAAACTTTTTTTTCAGTATTAGTTAGCTTCCTTCTCCTTTATCTGTTGCATTGTTTGTTGTTAGGTGTCCTTGAGTCGATTCCGACTCATAGCGACCCCATGGACAGACAACAGAACGAAACACTGCCCAGTCCTGCCCCATCCTCGCAATCGTTCGTTGCTACGTTTGAGCCCATTGTTGCAGCCACTGTGCCAATCCATCTCATTGAGGGTCTTCCTCTTTTTAGCTGACCCTCTCCTTTACCAAACATGATGTCCTTTTCTAGCAATTGGTCCTTCCTGATGATATGTCCAAAGTAAGTGGGCCAAATTCTCTCCATCCTTGCTTCTAAGGAATATTCTAGTTGTATTTCTTCTAAAACTGATTTGTTCATTTTTCTGGCAGGACACGGTATATTCAATATTCATCACCAATACCACAATTTGAATGCATCGATTCCTCTTCTGTCTCCCTTTTTCACCGCTCAGCTTCTGCATGCAAATAAGGTGACTGAAAAGACCCCGTGCAAAGCCAAATCCTTTGCTGTTGAGTCGATTCTGATTTATAGCAATCCTACATGACAGAGCAGAACTGCTCCATAGGTTTTCCAAGCAGTAGCTAGTGGATTCGAACTGTCTACCTTTTGGTTAGCAGCTGAGCTCTTAATCACTGGGCCACCAAGGCCCCCCCTGCCCCCACAAAGCAGGTCATGTTAATTCATCATAGCATTCTTTCCAGAAAATCCAAACTAGGGCTCACAGGACTTATCAGTTAGAGCTCCAGGCGTCATTTCCAGTTGATAGGCGCTGGCATGAGAGAATGAAGCCATTTGCTATGAAACCCTCAAGACCTGCCTTAAAGAACACTACAGCCTTCCACCTTCACCTCTGCTGTGCCCCAAAAAAGGGATTATCTGTTACTTCCTTCATCACCAATGCCAATGTTTGCTGTATCTTAGTTTACTGAGGCAATCTCATCTTGTTTCAGCAAGCAAAGCAATTAAATCTAAGTTCGTAATTGTCATGGACTGAATTGTGTCCCCCCAAAATATGCGTTGTAAATCCTAACCTCTATGCCTGTGGTTATAATCCCATTTGGGAATGGTTGGTCTTTGTTATGTTAATGAGGCAGGATTAGTGTAGGGTGTGTCTTGGGTCAATCTATTCTGAGATATAAAAAAAAAATTAAGCAAGCAAGCAGAGATAGGGGAAGAGAGATGCCAAGCCACATGAAGATCGCCCAGAAGTTCAAAAGAGACAAGGACCTTCCTCCAGAGCCGACAGAGAGAGAAAACCTTCCCCTAGAGCCAGCAAGCTGCATTCAGATTTCTAGCCTCCTAACTGTGAGAAAATATATTTCTGTTTGTTAAAGCCATCCACTTGTGGCATTTCTGTTATAGCAGCACTAGATAACTAAGATAATAATTTATCTATATGTATTCATTTTATAACAAAATCTACATCTCCAAGCCTTCTTTAGCACAAGCAAACATGCCTGCAGGAGGAAGTTTCCAAAATAATTCAGAATGAAGAAATTACAATGACTTAGAATCCATGTTCAGTTTAATTACTTTGGAAGGAAAAGTTATCTGCCATTAATGATGCAAGCTACTCCAGAAACATGTTGTCAACTTTTTAGAAATGAGAGCTACATTTAAACATACATACGTCATGTTTGGTGATTCCTGTAGAGAGTGCTCTAAGCAGGAGAAGACAGTAATTTCCAAGAAATATAAATAAGTTTATAATGGCTTCAAAGTCCCTAGGTGGCACAAACTGTTTGCTCTTGGTGGTTTGAACCTACCCAGTGGTGCCATGGGAGAAAGACCTGGCGATCTGCTTCCATACAGATTATAACCAAGAAAGCCCTATGGTGTAGTTCTACTCTGTAACACATGGGGTCACTATGAGTTAGGATGAACTTGATGTCAAGGTAGAGGTATTAGTAGTATAATGCCTTCACCTTAAATCCTGATGGAGTTTACAGGTATCATTTCAAGATGTTCCACTGACAGATGGATTTCCTCTTTTCAAAATAAAGCACTTGTGAGAAGGGAGAGTGTTGACATGTCGTGGGGTTGTTAACCAATGTCATAAAACAATATGTGTACTGACTGTTTAATGAGAAACTATTTGTTCTGTAAACCTTCATCTAAAGTACAATAAAAAAAATTAAAAAAATAAAATAAAGCACTTGCTTATAGTTCAACTAAAACATCACCAGGAAATGCCACCCCCGAGTCACAGAGTAATTAATATCTGTGCACAGCTGCCTCTGTTTATAGGGCAAGTAGAGAGGCTTCATTATGTTGGTAATTACTATGCAGCACTGTTTAAGACTATTACGTGTAGGTGTCTGCCCAGAACAGGAACACAGGTTTCCACCCTCGAAACACCTGCATGCCAGAGACCCAGCAGCCCTCCATAAATCACTGCTCCAATGGACAGGAAATTTTGGCTTCCAGCCTTTCCCCTCCCTCTTCCTCTATCAGGAATGCACAGCTCCACGCCCCCTTTCAAGGCGAAAGACTGTATAGTCTGATGATTCCTCCCCAGACACAATCAAGAGCCACGCAGCAATATTTTAATAGCCCTCGGTGGCATTTACCCAGTGGGTGACAATCACTCCCAGGGGCAGGTCAACTCTGCAAAGGCCCCACACAGGAGCCTCCTTTCAAGACTATCATTTCATCTGCACTCCCTAATGGGAAGGTGAGTTGGTCAAAATACAGCTGGATATATCGCAACCAACAATCCTGTTGGCCCCCGTGTAGCATGTGGGAGTGTCCCAGGGACAGCTGGGACCTTCCCCACCCCACTGTTTCCCAACTTCTGCATCAGGACACTTTGTGACCAAGATGACCTGTGGTACACCGCTCCACCCAGGGGTGACCCCTGCCTTCGCCAATTTGGGGTTCAGAGTGGGTATAGCAGGGACCAGGGTTGAGAGAAGGTAGGTCCCTGGTGTAGGAGTACAGGGGACGCAAGAGACAGAATGGATAAAGGAGAGAGTATGAAAGAAATGAGGCAAGAGACTATTAGGGTAAAACCATCTTGCCTAGTTTCATTT
Source organism: Dugong dugon (assembly GCA_030035585.1). Lineage (NCBI taxonomy): Eukaryota > Metazoa > Chordata > Mammalia > Sirenia > Dugongidae > Dugong > Dugong dugon. The sequence goes on from CM057460.1 coordinate 19,311,774, forward strand.
CACCCAGAGATGACACTGGGTGAGGCCATATCTCTCTGTCCAAAACCAGAAGCCAATATTCCCCCATGAGAATTCTATTTTCCCATTCAGTGTTTACTGGTGGTTTTGCAAGAACAGCTGAAAAAATGTAGTTAGAGTTTTAACTCCATTCTGCCTGCGGGTCTTTTCTCTGAGTTTTGGCTGGTTCTTGTTACACATCTTTACTAGGTTGCCATGAGGCCAATCAGCCACAGAAACAAACTAGAATCTCTGGATTTTAGTTGAAAGTTTGACTGCTGAAGAAAATACTGATTTTCTAAGCAACCTTCAAGCACTGCAGGCTGATGCCCTATTTTGTCAAACACAAAATTGAAGCATTGTATTTCTTTTACCCTATCTCCAACCTGTAACTGACCTTCTCAGGACCTGAATCACTTTTTGTTTCCTAGTTTTAAGCTAAGAAGCCCTGGTGGCACAATGGTTAAGTACTCAGCTGCTAACTAAAGGCCAGTGGTTAGAACCCACCAGCAGCTTCATAGGAGAAAAGACCTGGCAATCAGCTCCCATAAAGATTACAGCTTAGGAAACCCTATGGGTAGTCCTACTCTGTCCTATAGGGTCACTATGAGTCATATTTGACACCAAGGCACACAACAACAACAACGGTCTTAAATTAAATTAAGTAGTTGAATAGAACACTTAAGTTTCTAAGTTTCTGTTCCTTCACATACACAGGTGCCCCCAGCTTTTCGAAAGTTTGCTTTATGCCACTTCACTTTTACAAAGGGCCTACGTTACTACCTGTTTTCTCCAGCTGAAAGAAATCCAAAGAGGATTTTCACTTTTATGAAAAAAGGCAAAAAATGGAGACAAATTCAGCGTTTGTTTTACAGCGGGCCGTTAAATAGCAGCACACACCCCCGAGCAGCAGAGTGCTGTCACCAAGCTCCTTCCCTGGGAACTATACTCAGCACCTCAGCATCAAGCTGCCATAGCTTTGTTAGCGTTATCTTGGGTTTCATGTGTTATTTGGTATGATTTGGTAGGTTATTTTTTGGGTCTAGGAATGCTCAAAAAATTTTCCCATATAAATTCATGTTAATTGCTTCTTCACTTTACACCATTTTGACTTACAAAAGGTTTCATAGGAACACTCTATTTTCGGATAGCAGGGGAAACCTCGAAGCACGTACGGGCAGTCCCCGGGTTACGAACAAGATCGGTTCCTAACTGCGTCTTTAAGTTGAATTTATAGGTGAGTCAGAACAGATGCATATGATTCTTATTTAGCCTTACCTGGTGGCACAGTGGTTAAGTGCTCGGCTGTTAACCAAAAGGTCGGCAGCTAGAATCCACCAGCCACTCCTTGGAAACCTTATGGGGCAGTTCTACTCTGTCCCATACAGTCACTATGAGTTGGAATAGACTCAATGGCAACGGGTTTGGTATATTTTGTTTAGTGCAAGAAACGGCTCAAAGCCTTTTCAAAGATTTAAAAGCTGCACATGCAGCAAGTAAAGGTGATGGTGATAAAGAATTTGTTGAAGAAAAGAGGTTGGTTCAATCGTTTCAAAGTGGTAGCAAATCCACATGACATCAAAGGGCCAGTACAAGTGGGACGTTCCTAACTCAGGGACTGCTTGTATTTGGTTTGTGTGTAGCAGAGGATATTCTCTTGGTAATTATTTTATTGCACTCCAGTCCATAAAGGATTCGATGAAGGGCACTGGTGGTCAGACGTACAATTCTCACTTCCCGTATGGGAGACACAGGTTCAATTCCCAGCCAATGCATTCATGTGCAGTCACCTGTCTGTCAGTGGAGGCTTGCATGTTGCTATGAAGCTAAACAGTTTCAGCAGAGCTTCCAGATTAAGCTGGACTAGGAGAAAAGGCCTGGTGAACTACTTCCAAAAATCAGCCAAAGAAAACCCTATGGATCACAATGGTCCGATCTACAGCTGAGTATGGGGATGCTGCAGGACTGGGGAGCATTTGTTCTGACGTGCATAGGGTTGTCACGAGTCGGGGGCCGACTCGAAGGCAGGTAACAACAGTAACAACACAAAAGTTCACAGAAAACAAGGAATAAGATAAACACCTGGGGGAGCAGAGGCCACTGTTAGTCCACAGGATACATTTGCACCAAGTAGAAAATGGTGTGCCTTCCTCCAGGAGACTCAGCCCCACACTAGAACATGCAGCCCGGTGGGCAGAGCCTGGAATGGAAGTCAGACCGCCCCCCACACACACACACACTCCCACTGCTCTAGTTGGGTGCCCTGGTGCACTGCACAACTATGCAACCACGGGACACAAGGACCTCAAGGGAAGGAGAATGACAAAGCCAAGGGGAAGAAGAGTACTCAGAAGTGCATTCCAGAGGGTCCCATACCCTTGCTAGAGGGGAGCAGTAATTTCGGCTCCAACATATATCAGAAATAGAAAGATGATCATTTAGAAGACTCACAGTGCCCATAAGATGAAAATAAACAAATGGTTCAAAAGACAGACACGTGTCCTGAACCCAAAATTCCTCCCATGGTTTCTCATCTCGCTCTAAGATACATGGGCAGACATCCTCATTATCCCCCTAGAAGAGGTAAATACTTCCATCCACTCATCACTGGCCTGTGCGTAACACCAAAGCTCACTTGGGTGAAAAGAGCTCTATGAAGCGTCAAAACAATGGGAAGCAAACAGCCACCCCTGATGGCCTGATTCCAAACACCGAGAGCACAGTGACTGTCTCAACCAGCTGGTTTTCAACCAGAAATGCACTTCAGAATTGTTTGGGGAGGGTGAGGGTTGAAAAGGACCCCTACTTCCTGCAGAAAGCTTTCCATAGACTAGACTAGACCGTTCTCTTCCACCTCTGTTGTTGCTAGTTGCCCTCAGAGTGATTCCGACTCATGGAGACCCCATGTGTGCAGAGTAGAACTGTGCTCTATAGGGTTTTGAAGGCTATGACCTTTCAGAAGCAGCTCGCCAGGACTGTCTTCTGAGGCCCTCTGGGTGAATTCAAACCGCCAACCTTTGAGATGAGGCTTAACCATTTGTACCACCCAGGAATTTCTACCTTTAGCCCTTCTCATCTATATTATATCCAGCCATTCCCTTTTCCTAATTATCAATCATCTGTAATTCAATGGTGTGTCTTCACAGATTGACCACAAGCCCCCTGAAAGAAGGGGCCACACTTCTCTTACTCTGCTCTGTAATTCAGTGTTGAGCAAGTAGAGTTCAGTAAACCATCTGCTGAGCGAGTGAGCGAGTGATCATATGAACAAATGAGCAAACTAACCACCACAGTGCCAAACACAAAACACCTGAAAAAGAAGTTCATGCCCCAAAGCCCGCAAGGTTTCTTCATAAGAAAGATCTTTCTTTACCTATTTTTTAAACATTTTTATTGGTTATATTTCCCATCCAAGTGCAGATTTGAAGGAGTTGATACGAAGGGAGAAACGGCTGCTAAGAGAGGCAGACACACCACAGACACAAGAACACCTATGTGTTGACAGGGATAGGGAAGATATTAAAAGAGAGACACAAAAGCATGAACAAAAGCTAGTGATGTGGGTCTTCGCTGTAGAGCTTGAGTTCATAAGGTCACTTCTATTACAGCACAAAGGAGTCCTTCATTCAACCCTTTGTGACACAACGTCATTGTGGTAAGAAGGCCCTCAATGATCGCTTCCAATATTTATGTCTTCTCAACACTCATCCTCCACTTCAGTCTGGCTGCAATTATTGACTTTCTTCCAAGGAACAGATTATGGCAGAAGTGATACAATGTCACTTTCCAGCATAGTTAGCAAAAGACTCTAGTTTCTACTTTGGTGCTCTCTCTCACCATCTCCTTCCTATATTGCCCACCCTGGGAGATGCCAGCCACTATGCTGGGAGGCAGCCCTACAGAGAAGCCCATGTGGTCAGGAGACTGGCCTGCCAACGAGCACTGGAGGGAGCTTGGAAGCAGGTCCTTTCCTAGTTGAGCTTTCAGATGAGACTGCAACCTCATGAGAGACCTTGAGCCCCGGGGCACCCATCTAAGCCACGCCCAAATTCCTAACCCACAGGAATTGTAAGACAATGCTTAAAGTTGCCTAGTTTTGGAGTAAATTGTTACACAACAATAAACAACTAATAGTCATTGCCTTAGTTATCTAGTGCTGCTATAACCGAAATACCACAAGTGTATAGCTTTAACAAACAAATTTATTCTCTCACAGTTTAGGAGGCTAGAAGTCTGAATTCAGGGTGCCAACTCTAAGGGGAAGGCTTTCTCTCTGTCTCTGTCAGCTCTGAGGGAACGTCTTTGTCTCAACCTTCCCCTGGGTCTAGGAGATTCTCAGCACAGGGACCCTGGGTCCAAAGCATGCGCTCCGCTCCTGGCTCTTCTTTCTTGGTCATAATGAGGTCCCTCTCTCTCTGCTCACTTCTCTTTATCTCTTGTGAAATAAAAAGTGATGCAGGCCACACCCCAGGAAAACTCCCCTTACAGGGCTGTGACCTTAGGAAGGGTGTTGCATCCCACCCTAATCCTACCTCATTGACACAACAAACATAACCTAATCCTCGTTAATATAACCTAATCTTGCCTCATTAATACATAGAAGTCAGGATTTATAATACGTCACAAAATGGAGGATAATCACACAATACTAGGAATCATGGTCTAGCAAAGTTGACACATATTTCTGGGGACACATTTTGATCTATGACAGTAATAAAGAAATAATTATTTCCATTTAGCGCTCTCTTTAGGTAGTGTATAAGTTATGTAAGTATTATTACTGACTACTTTTTGATCAATTACAATTAGCCATTCACTAAACTAACTATTTTACATGTTTTACAATATTTAGTCTATTAAACAACCCAATAAAGTGAGTATTACTATTCTCACTTTGCTGATAACAAAATGAGGTTCAGAGAGATTAAGTAACTTGCCCAAAGTCACCCAGCTAGTAAGTGGCAAGGCTGGGATTTGCAGCCAAGATAGAAATAAGCTTTGCATCATTCTAAAGCCTATGCATGTAGTCTACCTTGAAGAATGGTTAAAATTGTTAAGTGTTTATGTTTAAAAATGTGAGCTTCAATAGCTAGAAAACTGAGCTTATGTAAATGAGCTTAGGCATAAGAAAAAAGACTACTGACTCAGTACTCTGTTAGGAAGAGATATGACACTGGTCTGCATTTTTTTAAGAGGAGAGGGGACCAAATTGCAAGTCTCATCACTGACACCCATTCCACTGATAACTGATAAAATTTCATAAAACAAGTATGAAGTAAACATTTTTTTTTTCTTTGAGGCAGTTTTAAAATACGGCTGCAAAATTCTTTGACATTACTCCCAAGGAGAGGTGGGGTCTATGTCCACTCCCATCAACTCTGAGCTCTTTGGCTGCTTGACCAATAGAATATGGTGGAAACAATGCTGTGCTAATGTCTGGGCCCAGAACTTAAGAAACTGGCAGCTTACACTTCCTGTCTCTTGGGACTCTTGCTCCTGAAACCCAGTCACCTTGCCACAATAAAGTTCAAACAGAAGCCCACATGGAGAGGAAGCCAGAACCCTGGCCACAGCCCTGGCTGAGCTCCAGCTGATGACCAGCACCAACCTGCCAATCCCGTGAGTGAGCCATCTTGAAAATAGATCCTCCAGCCCCTAGTTGAGCTGCCCCAGCTGATGCTGCATGGAGGCTGAAACGAGCCATGGCCTCTGAGCCCTGCCCAAATTGCAGATGTGTGAGCAAGGTAAATGAGTATCCTGTTTTTAAGCCACTAAGTTTTGGGGTGGCTTAAGTATTTATTTTCACCTGAAGATCTTACTGTACTCATGGTTGATATTTTAGATTATTATTAGAATAGTATGGGAACACGTTCTCGTAGGACCATGTTTCTTCACTTTGCATTTTCATAAAGAGTATAGGACCTGGCACATAGCAAACCAAAAACCAAACCAAACTCGCTGCCATCGAGTCAATTCTGACTTATAGTGACCCTATAGGGCAGGGGAGAACTGTCCCATAGAGTTTCCTAGGAGCAGCTGGTGGATTCGAACTGACGACTTTCTGGTTAGCAGCCAAGCTCTTTAACCACCATGCCACCAGCGCTCTGGCAGATAGTAGTTGTTGTTATTGTTAGGTGCTGTCAAGTCGGTTCTAACTCATAGTGATCCTATGTACAACAGAACAAAACACTGCCCAGTCCTGCGCCATCCGCACAATCATTGGTACGCTTAAGCCCACTGTCGCAGCCACCATATCAATCCATCTCATTGAGGGTCTTCCTCTTTTTCACTGATCTTCTTCTTTACCAAGCATGGTGTCCTTCTCCAGGGACTGATCCCTCCTGATAACATGTCCAAAGTATGTGAAATGTACTCTCGCCATCCTTGTTTCTAAGAAGCATTCTGGTCATACTTCTTCCAACACAGATTTGTTCGCTCTTTTGGCAGTCCATGGTATATTCAATATTCTTCGCCAACACCACAATTCAAAGGCGTCAATTATTCTTCTGTCTTCCTTATCCATTATCCAGCTTTCACATGCCTATGAGGGGACTGCAAATACCATGACTTGGTTCAGGCATACCTCAGTCTTCAAGGTGACATCTTTGCTTTTCAACACTTTAAAGAGGTCTTTTGCAGCACAGTTGCCCAATGCAATGCATCTTTTGATTTCTTGACTGCTGCTTCCATTGGTGTTGACTGTGGATCCAAGTAAAATGAAATCTTGACAACTTCAATCTTATCTCCGTTTTTCATGATGTTGCCTATTGGTCCAGTTGTGAGGATTTTGTCTTCTTTATGTTGAGGTGTAATCCATACTGAAAGCTGTGGTCTTTGATCTTCATCAGCAAGTGTTTCAAATCCTCTTCACTTTCAGCAAGCAAGGTTGTGTCATCTGCATAAAGAGATTGTTAATGAGTCTTCCTCCAGTCCTGATGCCCATTTTCTCCTTCATACAGTCCAGCTTCTCCTGTTGTTTGCTCAGCATACAGATTGAATAGGTATGGTGAAAGGATACAACCCTGACGCACACCTTTCCTGACTTTAAACCACGAAGTATCCCCTTTTCTGTATGAATGACTGCCTCTTGATCTATGCACAGGTTCCTCATGAGCACAATTAAGTGTTCTGGAATTCCCATTCTTCACAATGTTATCCATAATTTATTATGATCCACACAGTTGAATGCCTTTGCATAGTCAATAAAACAAGGTAAACATCATTCTGGTACTCTCTGCTTTCAGCCAGGATCCATCTGACATCAGCAATGATTTCCCTGGTTCCATGTCCTCTTCTGAATCCAGCCTGAATTTCCAGCAGTTCCCTGTCGATGCACTGCTGCAGCTGCTTTTGAATGATCTTCAGCAACATTTTACTTGTATGTGATATTAATGATATTGTTTGATAATGTCCGCATTGGGTTGGATCACCTTTCTTGGGAATAGGCATAAATATGGATCTCTTCCAGTCAGTTGTCCAGGTAGCTGTCTGCCAAATGTCTTGGCATAGATGAGTGAGCACTTTCAGTGCTGCATCTGTTTGTTGAAACATCTCAATCGGTATTTCCATCTTAGTTGGTATTCTGGCACATAGTAGGCACACTCTATTTAGCCGACCGGTTGAATGAATGAATGGCTACAGAGACCTAAAACACAAAAACATTTGGTGGCAATAAACTGCTATCACCCTACCCAGGAGAATGTGGATCATTACAACCTTTCTGGAAAGCAATTTTGCAAAATTTATCATGAGTTTAATTTAAAAGAAAAAAAGAAAGAAAGAAATCACACCCTTTGTTCCAATCATTCCCCTTCTAATAACCTTGCATACAAAAATTTGAAAAAATGAAATGCTATATCCCATTCTCTTTTATATATGACAGAATAATTTTCAACAATAGAGTAATGATTTGTAAATGTGGGAAAATTCAAAAGATAGAATATTTTGCAGCCATTTCAAAATACTTCCAAAAATTTTAGAAGGATTTGGGAAATACTTACAAGATAAAAAAGTAGTGTACAAAATTATATATATCATATATTTGTTGCAATTTTATCAATATATCCATAGAAGGGCTAGAAGACAATCTAACCATATTTTTTTTAGAGTACTAAGATTACAGTTGATCTTTTCTTCTTTGTACTATTTTTTCCCTAACTATTTTTATTTTCTCAAATGAATAGCTATAACATCTTTTAGAGGGGAAATAACATTGTTTTTGAAAATATGAATGATGATGTATGAAGTCTCCCCCTCAGGAAAGCCTTGGTACCCACAAACATTCTGCAGAACCCAGATTAACCATGGTGTGGAGAAGCAAGACAACTAAATGGAACTAGATATAGATTTGCCCATAAGGTGAACAAGGCAGGGAGTAAGAGGAAGCCCCCACCACCATCTGTCAGTTTGTCCTACCACCGTGGCTTGGGTATTGCTGTGATGCTGGAAGCTTTGTCACCAGTATTTCAAATACCAGCAGGGTCACCCATGGCAGACAGGTTTTAGTGGAGCTTTCAGACCAAGACAGATTAGGATAAAAGGCCTGGTGATCTACTTCTGAAAATTAATTAATGAAAACCTTGTGGGTCACTACAGAACACCGTCTAGTATAGTGCTGGAAGATGAGCCCCCTAGGTGGGAAGGCATTCAAAATACATAGCAGCTGCAACAATGGACTCAAACATGCCAACAATCACGAAGATGGCACAGGACCAGGCAATGTTTTGTTCTGTTATACAAAAGGTCACCATGAGTCAGAGTCTACACAACAACAATTAAGAACAACAACCAAGTAAGCATTTCCTCTGGCAGTCACCAGGGACAGCTTCTTCAGGCAGCCCTGGAACAGGCCTTCCATGGCCCCCCTCGAAGCAGCTGCAGCCTTCCACTAGCACTGTAAATCAAAGAGCCCTTCATCCCATTGTAGGGATGGCAGTAAAGAATGAGTCACCCTGAGTTTATAAAATACAAGTCAGCTTTAAGAGGGGCTTGATTACCGAAAACTTCTTGGGGTGATGCAAGGGCTTAGGAAGCACGCTGCATGTTAACTGGTTATTAAGATACCTCACACAAAGCAAACACTCTTGCAACAAGGACAGATCACATTGCTCTGCATGTTGCTAATCAATTTCAAATATTAGCCCCGCTGGTTCAGGATTTCAAAAGTGGCAAACATTTTCTACAACTGATAATATTTTTCCATGACTGTGATGGAGAGTGAAGAAAAAGAAATCCTTAATTCTTTCCACAAATCTTTACTGAATGTCTATTATATTCTGGGCATCTATAAATGAAGAGGATACATTACATTTAGAATCAAACACTAACTCTCGTCTTGACCCACAACGAGCCTTGTGCTGGAGCCAATTCACACAGGCTCACGAGAACCAACTGTGCACACCTCTTTGAAACTCCACCTTCACTGAGCTTACATGGTATAAAAACGGCGTGGGGGAGGTGTCTAACCTCCTCCAGCCCCACTAGGGGGAGGAGAACCAAGATGAACAGCGCAAGGCTGACTCCCATGAGGTGGAGGTCAGACACGCCTCCTCTCTCAGCCATCCTCACTAATCCTAACACCAACCATCCCTCCCACAGCTCTCTACTTCTCTGCTGGGTTCAATAATTCATTGCAATGGCCACGCAGAACTCACAGACCACACTCACAAGTATGGGATTTCTTAGGGAAGTACTAGTTACAATTCAGGCTTAAGAACACTCAGGATACAGTTCTTCCATCAAGACAGACTCTTCCCAGCTGCGCCCACAGGCACGCCTCTCCTTGGCCCTCAGTCTCTGCCCAAAGGCACTCAGCTTTCTTTCTCTGTGGGCTGGGAGGCCCACCGTGCCATCTCCTGCTGCTGGGTCTCTGCTGCTAGTCTCTCCTTATTTGGTGGTGGTGGGCTCCTCCTCTCTGCTCTGGAACTGGCTCTCTTTTAAGGTGAAACTGACCAATCCCCTTGGTAGGCCACAATTACCCTATCACACAACCACGTGGGTAGGAGTTACAAGACCACGGCTAGAAAGGCCACACACAAAAGAAATTAATCCACCGCACATGGGTAGCCTGAAATCAGCCGTGGTAGGAGTATTCACACCATACCAGGAAATCCTGGCAACCCCACGTGTGTCAGCACGGAACTGTGCTCCGCAGGATTTTCAACAGCTGAATTTTTGGAAGTAGATTGCCAGGTCTTCCTTCCAAAATGCCGCTGGGTGGACCTGAACCACCAACCTTTCTGTTACCAGCTGAGCATATTAACCATTTACACCAATCAAGGACTCCATTTACACCATTCACCCATTGTTATCGCATGGATTCCGACCCATAACGACCCTACAGGACAGAGCAGACCTGCCCCATAGGGTTTCCAAAGACCGTCTGGTGGATTCAAACTGCTGACCTTTTGGTAAGCAGCTGAGCTCTTAACCACTGCACCACCAGGGCTCCATTTACACCATGGGAATCAGTAGATGCTACAGATCAGGCTCCTTCCTCACCCTGAGAGCTGGTTGTTAACCATTTTCCAGCACACCACTGCCTATGATCCACAGTGATGGCTCCTCCTCCCTCCCCAACTCCTCCCCAGCCGCTCTTCCCTTTGTCCCTGTGCACCAACCATAACAATCTTCTTTCTGAGCGCTGAACCCACCTGGTGCGTCACCATCACATGGTGACAACAGAGGTGTCTAACTGCACAGGCTCAGGAGTCAGCTGCCTGCCTTCATATGAGACTTCTCCATTTAACAGCAGGGTGAACTCTACTTCAACGTACCCCATCTGTACCCATTTCAAAGCCAAAGGCAGAATATGGGCGTTTTTCGGAAACACAAAAGCTGAAGTAGGGCTTGCTTATAGGAATTCATTTCAGCCAAATGTCAAAGGGCACAAAGCTCATGTTGGGGCGTTCAGGTCAGATTTCTGTGTGAGGCATTCCTCATCCTCACCCTGTAGCTTAAACCTTTGCTTTTCTTAAATACAATAATTCTTGATATAGCCAGAGCCTAAATACTATGGCTACCTCACCTCTCCAAAGGTGGCAAAAATGGTTAATGTGCTCAGCTGCTAACCGAAAGGCTGGCTGTTCAAGTCTACCCAGAGGTACCTCAGAAGAAAGGCCTGGCAATCTGCTTTCAAAAAATCAGCCACTGAAAACCCTATGGAGCATAGTTCTACTCTGACACACGTGGGGTCACCATGAGTCGGAATAGACAGCGGCCTCATCACACACTCGGAGTTACCCTGTTGGGTCAGACCAACTCCCTAAGGTTATTTTCTTTCTGCAGAAGGTGAAGCCACTGAGATGAGTCCCAGTACCTGTTACCAGCCTGTGCCAGCCCATGGGGTACCTAGTCATCTATTGCTCGATGGGGGATCACAAACTTGACTCTGTAATAAACAGTGCTGGCTTAAATTTCCAGAGTATAGGCATCTATACCCAGAATTTTTTGATGTTCAACTTATACTGATTTCTGAAATATATTTTCAGGTAATTCCCAACTTACAGACTTGGTTATGTTCAAAATGTTAGCATTTTTAGACCTTAGAATGCATGTTTTCATGAAAAATTACAAATGGTGCTGAGGTTCTCAGGCCAATCCACAGATGCTTATTAACTCATAATGTCTCTGAAGGCCTTAGGTGACCCCATCCTCTGACCTCCTGCTTAAAGCCCTTTAATGACATCCCAAGACCCTGAAGAACGTCTGACCGCCTTACTGTGGACCGCTAAGGTGCTGCTGGCCTGGCCTGGCCTGGCCTGGCCTAACACTCTGTTGTGCTCGTTGCTCCCCATTCCCACTGCCCTCCTGTTCCTCAGAGGTGTCAGTTTATCCCCATCTCAGGATCCTCACTCTTGCTGAGTCATCTGCCTGGAGCTCTCCCTCCTCCCTCACATCCTCAGGTAGCTACTCCAGTCTCCCTCCAACAGCATTCCTCAGAGGCCTTCTTAACTACCCTATCATGAGCCCACAACACACGCACACATACACGCTCACATACACACTCAACTCTCTCACATATACTCTCACACACTCACACACACACATATACACACTCACACTCTTACACCCACATTCTCACACACACACTCTCAGTCCCTCTCTCACACACACACACACATACTCACCCCACAGGCAATCTCCCACATTACCATGTATCTTGTTCTTTCTTAGTCCTTATTACCTGAAATGCTCTTATTTACTTATTTTTTAACCTGTGAAGTATCTTCTCCCCCAGTCAGAATGTGAGCAGGAACCTCACCCACAACCCCATCACCTGGCACAGTGACTGACCTTGACTCTGCGCTCGACAAATTCGAACTGAGTGAAGAAATGAATGTGTGAACACAATTATCCTGTGTAGAGTGCTTCTGGAAGACGCACTCAGAGCTCTGTCCCTGTAGCCTAGGGTCATCTCCCTCCATGTGGCTGGAATAGGGAAAGCTTCCACCCCCGCAAACCCCTCCATCCCAGGCTACTGAAGGTGGGGCCCATAAGGGGGTGAGATAAGGGATGGACGCAGAGCCAGGCCTTCAGTCAGGGTCCAGTTTTCCTGATATTTGTCGATCCTGTCTGCTTTCCCAGTCACTGCCCCATTGTTTTCCTTCCTCTTTGGCGCCTTCTTGTTTAGGTTTCTGCCTTTCCCAGCAGCGTCAACATTCCTTCACACCCTCTTGCCTCATCTCCTGACTTTGAAATGGGCATGGAGTCTCGGAAGTTCTTACTACGAGTTTATCACTGAACAGCAAGGGGGACGGGCTCAACTCTGCCGCCCACTCCTCCCTGCCAGTTGTGGTTCACTTTCGTCCACTTGGGGAGTATAAAATGGTGCCTGTGAGCACCGGACCGTCAGCGCAGAAAGCGATTCATGTGTCAGGGTGCTTGTAGCACACACACATCTGGACACACTGGTGAAGCTTCTTAGGATTTGGGGGCCTCAGATTTTTTTTTTTTTAAAGGAGAAATTCACATAACATAAAATTAACCGTTTTAAAGTGTAGAATTCAGTGGCATTTGGTACACTTACAATGTTGTTACAACCACCACCTCTCTCTAGTTCCAAACCATTTCCTTCATCCTAAAAGGAAATTCCATATCCATTAAGCAGTCACTCCCATTTCTCCCTCCGAGTCAGAATCGACTGGATAGCAACAGGTTTTTGGCTCCAGCCCCTAATCCGTTGCCATAGAGTTGATTCTGACCCATAGTGACCCTATAGAACAGAAAAGAATTGCTCCATAGGGTTTCCTAGGCTGTAAATCTTTATGGAAGCAGACTGCCATATCTTTCTCCCATAGAGTGGCTGATGGGTTCGAACTGCCGAGTTTTCAGTTAGCAGGTGAGCACTTAACCACTGCACCACCAGGGCTCCTTCTCCAGCCCCTAGAAACCACCAATCTGCATTCTGTCTCTATGGATTGAATTAGTCTGGATATGTCATATAAATGGAATCATACAATCTGTGACTTTTTGTCTGGATTCTTTCACTTACCATAATGTTCTCGAAGTTCATCATCCATGTTGTAGCATGTATCAGTACTTCATTCCTTTTTATGGCTGAATAATATTCCATTGTATGTATATACCATTTTTTTATCCATTCATCCTTTGATGGACATTTGGGTTATTTTCACCTTCATGCTATTGTGAATTATGTTTCTATGAACATGTATGTATTTGTATTTAAGTGCCTGTTTTTAATTCTTTTGAGTATATACCTAGAGTGGATCATATAGTAATTCTGGGTCATATAGTTAATTCTATGTTTAACTTTTCGAGGAACCACCGAACTGTTTTCCACAATGGCTATACCATTTTATATTCCCACCAGCAATGTACTAGAGTCCACTGACTTTTTAAAAGATCAAACTCAGATCTAGTTAACTGCCAGTTACACAGCAAATCGGGTTACCAAAGACCAAAATGGAACTAAAATAACATGAAGAAGCCTAAATGTGAGATTCAACCAGAAGCTGCTGCAATTCGGCTTGAAGAACCCGGTCTGTCAGCAGATACACAACTTATAATAGGTATCTCCCTTCTGGAGATGGCCCCAAAGGAGTTGATGAATGGCATTTAATCTTAAATTAAGCAAGAGTAAAATTCCCTCATGATTGTCATATTTTATGTCTAGCCTAGCTCTAATCTTTCCCCCTGCCCGCATATGCTTTCTAACTTTCCACACAAGTAGGAAAAAATCAAAGAAAATAATCAAGTGACACACTGAATATTGTATAGAAAACCACCAGCTGTTAAGAGTTTGAAAGTCATCTCATCAACATAAAAAAAGGAGGGGTATACTTTACTTCAAAAGAGTAAGAGGGAGTTTTCTATTTTTAGTCAAATATATTATTATTCCTTGGTAGTAAAGATAATAAACTTTTTATTATATAGGTGTGTGTCTGCATATAAATTCTCCTTCTTTCTGTTTATCCTTTGTAACCAAGAAGTAAACATACTTAGGAAAAAATCTTGTGTTTGTTTACATCACAAACCATTAATTTAAAAGATTTATAATTATCAACAATTCATTACTATTTAATAGTAATAATGCTGTATTTCATTAAAGCAACCCTAATTACATTTCTGTCAAATCTCTTTTCAAGCTCTAAAATGATATGGCCCCTAGATATTTATTTGCAGAAGTAAAATGGCTTTTAAAGACATTCCATTCAACAAGTATTTAAGTGCCTACTTTCTACAGGAGCCCTGGTGGCACAGTAGTTAAGAGCTATGGCTGCTAACCAAAAGGTTGGCTGTCCTTGGAAACCCTATGGATGGTTCTATTCTGTCCTACAGGGTCTCTATGAGTCAGAACTGACTTGAAGGCAATGAATTTTACTTTATGCTATGGGAATGCTGAAGTGCCAAGAAAAAAAGAAAAGAGTCTCGCCTTCAGAAATGTCAAGTGTCACGGAGGGGATACACACAATCCTAGCAGTACACCAACCCATCATCTCAAATTAAAACTGATGTTTAAATTTCTCTGAAACTGTTTTCTTTACTAGTTGGATAACCCGTGTCCTAAATCTAGGCACTTTTATAAATGCTACCCTTAAAGGCTTGACTTAAGGTTTCATTGATATAGAAAGTTGCTTTAGTACTTGATTAAATGTCAACCTAATGTCCCCCTTTGATGTGCTGGGATGGAACTTGAAGGAAAACAAATACCAGAAAACTAAAAAGAGAAAAGTAGCTTTTAAGGACATTATTACAACTGATTATAAACACTGCACATATCCGAGGCATATGACCATGGCTAAAAAGGGACACTTGTCTTCAATAAAACCAAAAACCAAATCAGTTGCTGGTGAGCCGATTCCAACTCATAGGACCCTGTAGGACAGAGCAGGCTGTAAACTTTAGGGAAGCAGACTTCCACATCATCTTTCTCCCATGGAGCAGCTGGTGGGTTCGAAACGCCAACCTTTTGGTTAGCAGCCAAGCACTTTAACCACTGCCCACCAAGGCTACTGCTTCTCTTTAATACAAAGGCAAAGAACTGTCTGGCACTCCCATGCCCATAGTGTCACCACTTTCCACATTCTTCGGCAAGAAAATTGGTAGCGACCCCTTTTGCCTTTTTGAACAGCTTTCTTTCTACTTCTTCATACCCAAATTAAACGACCCCAATTAGAATTCCAAGGAAGACATTTGATTCATACAAATTGTGTTCACACAGCAATGTGACTAGAAATGGGGACTTTCAATCTGGGTACAAGTTATGGTCATATTAGCAGGAATTAACGGCCTGCTTCCTTTCCCCTCTCTCTAGCCACACTTCTTAGAGCTAGATATAAATAAAAACATTGATGTAATTCATACACTGCACATGGGGGCCAAATGGATCACACTTTCAAAGATTTGCATTTTGGTTAAAAAAAAAAAAGAGTTTTGAAATAATCAAAATTGGTATATTGATCTAATATTTAACCTTAAATGTTCAATAAGTTTTTACTTCTTTACAATACATTTTACAAAATGTTCACTAGTTTAGATTTGCAACAGCTATTATCTAAAGTTAAAAATAAAAAAATTCAAGTAGACTTTACATATCATAGAGGGACAAACTCTCTTTTTTTTTTTTAAATTTCAGGTCATCACTTCCTCATTCAAGAAAAATACTTATTTGCATATGTCTCTAAGAATCTATTAAGCTAGCCTCTCTCTTCAATTAGCTCATACCAAAAAAAAAAAAAGATTCAATTTCCTAGAATTATGGGCCTGCATTCCTTTTTTTTTTTTTTTAATTTTAGCCATTTACTTTAAAAGTCATTCACTGCATTTTTTAAAAGATAAGTAGCAAATGAATCAAAATCATGGAGAAGTAAGTCTATATCATAATTACCTTTTGCCTGGTCGAAAATCCTCACCTTCAGGCATTTCTGCCCTTTAAAAATAAGCACTCGCTTAGCACAGCTCACCAGTCCAAACAATGGTCTCTTCTCCACTCTAAGGTCGAATATTAGGATGGGAAAAAAACCCAGGAGTGAAGTTCTTTCCTACTTGGAAAAAAGCACTCCTCTTTTACTCAGAAAGTAGGTGTTTACAAACTTGCAAAGCACCTGAGTGCCTGCCTTGAATGAAGTTAGAGCCGGCTTATTATGACTGTCCCCTTCTAAAAATAAATAGGTCACCTCTTAACTGCCGGTACCATGATAGGCAGCTGAGGGCAGGCACTGCCCAGCTGCCAAGCATTCCTCTCCAGTGTGTGAGGTGTCACCACCCAGCTATTAACTTTTATTGGGATGACTTCACCCAGGTCTGCCCTTTCTCTTTCCTTTTTTTCCCCTGGCATGACAGGCACCCACCAAAGGGCAGCGTTGCCACGGAGAGCTTGAAACTTCACCCTGGGCTATCAAATCTCCTTCTAGTCACAGGATGGAGTTGGAGATCTGAGAGCAAAACTGGCTGTAGCTGTGATAGCTGAGGGGCTTGTCTGTTCTGAGAACTCTTAGCCACTCAGCAAAATGATCCCTTACTCTGAAAAATAAAAAAAATCAACAATGGTATTTTGAAAGAGATTGTTTTGCAAGAAGTTCTTCCCTCGGGCCATCTAGATTTCTCAACTCAGATTAACTGTGCACATGCATATGAGTTGATGTGTTTGCTTGGGCAAAATGGATTCTCCCCAGGACTTCCTCTGTCATCAGGGAGCAGCCTGACGTTGGCAAGTAGCCAGGCTGTGAATCTGAGATGTTTTTAGAGGCTGGTTCATCACAGTACAGGAGTACCAGTCACGAGGAACTCACAATTGCTACAACTTTTAAGAGTAGGACAAAAATCACTTCAACTCTTCTTGCTTTGAGAAAGTTCAGGAGAAATATTACTGAGATTCTTCTAGGAAAAAGCATTGAGATCTTTGGATCAAAACTTGAAACCCTTTTTTTCCCCCGCTTGGGAACGTTAGGTAAGACAGAAAGCAAGATCTGATTATTAAGAAATAATTTACTTTTAAAAATGTATATGCTCCCAATAGCCAAAAGGTAGAAACAATCTAAATGTCCATCAACAGATGAACAGATAAACAAAATGTGGTATATACATACAGTGGAACATTAATCACTCAGCCATAAACAGTAATGAAGTCTTGATAAATGCCACAACATGGATGAACCTAGAAAACATTATGTTGAGTAAAATAAGTCAGTCACAATAGGACAAATACCAGATGATCCCACTTACAGGCAATAGGCAAATGTATAACAGAGACCAAAACTTATTAGTGGCTACCAGGAGTCAGAGGGAGGGGGAAAGGGAAGCCACTGCTTAGGGGGCCCTAAGTGTCTGTTAATGGGGGTAAAGTCATTTGGAAAAGGGTACTGGTGATGGCTGCACAACAGTATGAACATAATCAATGTCACTGAATTGTATATATAAAAATTGTTAAATTGACAAATGTTTTGTTATACATATTTTTACCCCAATAAAAAAAAAAAGTAAGTTAAGGGGATTCTGGGAAGGTGGCATCGTAAACATTGTTCCAATCCTCCCCCACAAATACCACAAGAAATACAAAGGAAACAGCTTGGCTTTGAGAGACTCTGAATTGCCAAGCAGAGGAAATCGGCGGGGAGCGGCAAATAGGCAAATAGGCAAGAATCAACGAATCAACAAACGAATCACATATGGTGGAAAAATTGCTTCTCCCACCATCCCAGCCCCTCCCCCCAGTCACACGGGCCACTGGCTGCTGTGAACTGGGGAAGTGGCCCCAGAAAGGAGCCTGCTTCCCTAACTACCACAGCCCCTGCCTGTACAAAGAGATGGGACCTCAAGCTTCTGCTCTAAAATCAACAAGGCAGATCTCTACAGGAGGCCGTTTGGAGTGTGCCAACACTGCACCCTGCCACCCACCCAGACACTGTCAGTTGCAAGCCTACATGAATTGCTTGCTACAGAAAGCCCATGCAGTGGAGTCTGCTCCCATAGTAAACACTCTGCCTGCCTCCTTGTGCACCCCATAGGCTCAGGCCTCTGAAACCAACAGGATAGATCTCCCTGAGGATCAACCTGGGTCTGTCTGCTTCCCCTTCCAGGGGACTGCTGACTAATGTTGCTGTGTGCTAGGAAGCAGGCATCCTGAGTGGAGGCTACACCCATAGACAACATACTACAGGGTAGGCTCTGAGAACAACAAGGCAGAGCTCCCTGGGGGTCTGTTCAGAGTATGACAACCCCTCCCACAACCGCTGGACTGATACAAACTCCTACAGAAGCTTCCGTACAGAGGAGTGGAGACTGCTCCCCCAACTACCACAGGGTCACTGGGGCTCTGTAGCCCCTCCTCCTCCCGAGCAGAGAAAGGTTGGCCTGGCCTTCCCCTGAATGCCAGCTAAGGTATAAGCAGCCCCCTCAGAGCAGGTAAGGAAGCCTTGGGCAAAACCAGAGGCAACACCCAGTCCTGAAGGGGGCTCATTGGGTATGGATTTTCTGAATAAAAATGTAGTTGCAGAAACAGAGAAGGGAAAAGAGTAATAACCAGAGAGGACTGCACCCCCTGATGGACAGACTGATTAGTACGTGACATCTCGCCTGAGTGGCAGTGCCTGCTGGTGGACAGACCACAGCATGTTCTCTCGTGTGTTTGGGAGAGATTGAAAATTGAAATCTGAGATCTGGAACTTTCAAATCCTAACTAAACCAGAGAGAGAGAAGGAGCTATCACAGAGAGGGAGAGGAAATGGTAAGCAAAGGCTCAAGGCTCTCCCGCCTAAGAGCTTTTTGCAGAAAATAGTACAGACAAAAACACAAAATACTGGGGAAAAAACTGAGAAACTGAACACTCTCAAAAATTCCAATGCCCCAACAAAAAAATCACAAGACATACAAACAATGGAGAAGTAATGACCCATTCAAATGAACATCATAAAGGGAGTGAAACTGCATCTAGGGATGACCAAATAATGAAAAATAATAAAGAATATAATATGACAACATTAAACACAATTAAAAACTAAGGGAAAACACAGCAAAAGAGCTAAAAGAAATAAAACAATGCATGAACAAAATAAGGGTCTAAAAAAAGAGATATTACAACTGAAAGGGACAATAACTGAAATGAGAAACACAACAGAAGGACTTACCGACAGATTTAATCAGGCAGAAAAAAGAATTAGATAATTAGAGGATAAGATAGTTAAAATTACAGACAATGAAGAGCGACAAGAATGGAGGCTCAAGAAGGCTGAACACAGTTTAATGGAATTATGGGACAACAATAAGAGACCTAATATAACCATTATGGGAATTCCAGAAGATGAGAGAAAGAAAGGGACAGAAAGAATATTTGAAGAAATAAGGACAGAAAATTTCCCCAATCCAATGAAGGACATGAATCTACAAATCTAAGAAGCTCAAAAAACCCCAAGCAGGATAAACCCAAAGAGATCTACACCAAGACACATCACAGTTAGGCTCTCAAAATAGTAAATATAAAAACAGAATCCTGAAAGCAGTGAGAGAAAAGCAAATAGTCACATACAAAGGATATCCAATAAGATTAAACACCAAGTTTTCCTCAGAAACACTGGAGGCCAGAAGGCAGTGGAATGATGTATTTAAAGTGCTGAAAGAAAAAAAAAGTCAACCAAGAATACTATGCCCAGTGAAATTATCCTTTAAGAATGAGGATAAAACTGAAACATTCTCAGACAAACCGAAGCTGCGAGAGTTAATATCCAGCAAACTAGCCCTACAAAAAATACTAACGGGGGTTCTGTAGACAGAAGGGAAAAGACACTAGAAAGTAATTCAAAACTATACATAAAAAGAAAGATCTCTAATAAACAGAAATGCAAATCAAAAACCAAACCAAACACATTGCCATTGAGTTGATTCCAACTCATAGTGATCTAACAGGACATAGTACAACTGCCCCATAGAGTTTTCTAAGGCTGTAATCTTTACAAAGCAGACTGCCACATCTTTCTCCCACAGAACAGCTGGTGGGTTTAACTGTTGAGCTTTTGGTTAGCAGCCCAGCACTTAACCATTGTGCCACCAGGGTTCCTTGGACAAGTATAAGGGCTACTAATAAGGTAGTCATGCTTGATTAAATGTTTTGTCCTTCATGTTTTTTTAATAACAAATATATAAAAAGCAAGAACAAAATTTTGTTACAGGGCATATGAAATATAAAGACATAATTAGTGGTAACGACAAAGGGGGGAGGGGGAAAGGAATGGTATATAGAATTTCTTGTATGTTACTGAAGTAAAGTTGGTATCATCTTACCCTAGAATGTTATTAAGACAAACTGTTAAATGTAATATTCATGGAAACCACTAAAAAAATACATAAAAAACATACACAAAAGGAAAGGAGAAGGGAACCAAAAAGACTCATTACAATAAACCAACAAAACACAAAAGCAGCAGGAAAGGACAAAGACAAAGAAGGCTTCAGACACACAAAAAACAAATAACAAAACGGCAGAAGTACATCACTTCTTATCAGTAATTACAGTGAATGTAAATGGACTAAATGCTCCAATCAAAGGGCAGAGAGTTGCACAATAGATTAAAAAAAAAAAAAAAACCCATGATCCAACTATATGCTGTTTATGAGGGACACATGTGAAGCCCAAGGACACAAACAGATTGAAAGTGAAAGGATGGAAAAAATATTCCATGCTAATAATAACCAAAAGAAAGCTGGTTTGGCAATCTTATTATCACACAAAGTAGACTTTAAGACAAAATCTGTTAGAAGAGATAAAGATTTACATTATATAGTGATAAAAGGGTCAATTAATCAAGAAGATTAATAATCATAAATATGTATACACCCAACTTTGGGGCACCTGAATGTATAAAGCAACCACTGATAGAACCAAAGGGAAAAACAGTACTACAGTAATGGTTGAAGACTTCAATATACCACTTTCAATATTGCCCAGAACATCTAGAAAGATCAACAAGGAAAGCAAGGACTTGAATGACACTATAAACCAACTAGACTTAAAAACATATATAGAACACTCCACCCAAAAACAACACAACATACATTCTATTCCAGTGCACATGGATCATCCTCCAGGATAGACCACATGTTAGGTCACAAAGCAAGTATTGATAAATTTTGAAAGGAATAAAATCATACAGAGTATCTTCTCTGACCCAATGGAGTGAAGCTAGAAATCAGTAACAGGGAAAAAAATAAATAAACAAACTGGAAAATACACAAACATATGGAAATTAAACAACACACTATTAAACTACCAATGGGTCAAGGAAGAAGTCAAAAGAGAAATCACAAATTTCCTAAAGTCAAATTAAAATGAAAGCACAACATACAAAACTTATGAGATGCAGTAACAGTAGCACACAAAGGGAAATTTATAGCAATAAATGCCTACATGAAGAAAGAAGAAAGATCTCAAATCCAGTCTCACCTGACAACTCCAGGAACTATAAAGACAAGAGCGAATCAAGCCTAAGCCTACCAGAAGAAAGGAAATAACAAAGATCAGAGCAGAAGTAAACAATATTGAAAACAGAAAAACAATAGAATAAGTAAAACCAGAATTTGGTTCTTTGAAAAGATCGATAAAACTGACAAAGTTTTAGCTAGACTGAACAAAGAAAAGGTGCAAATAACTGAACTAAAAAATGAAAGAGAGGACATTTCAACTGACAAATAGAAATAAAGAGAATATGATAGAATATTATGAACAACTGTATGGTAACAAACTGGGTAACCTAGAAGAAATGGACAAATTCTTAGAAGCACACAACCTACCCAAACTGACTTAAGAGGAAATAGAAAGTCTCAACAGAGCCATAACAAGTGAAGAGATTAAATTAGTGATCAAAAACCTCCCAACAAATAAAAAGTCCTGGTCCAGATGGCTTCACTGGGAAATTCTACCAAACATTTAGAGAAGAACTGACACCAATACTGTTCACACTCTTCCAAAAGATAGAGATGCAAGGAATGCTCCCTAACACACTCTACAAAGCAAACAGAACCCTGATACTCAAACTGGACAAAGACACCACAAGAAAATTACAGGCCGGTATCTCTATAAACATAAATGCAAAAATCCTCAACAAAATACTAGTGAACAAAACCAAGCAGCATATTAAAAGAGTCATACACCACGACCAAGTGAAATTTATTCCAGGAATGCAAGGATGGTTCAACATTAGAAAATCAATCAGCGTAATAAATCACATAAATAGAACAAAGGAAAACAATCACATGATCATCTCTATGGATACAGAAAAAGCATTTGATAAAATCCAATGTCCTTTCTTCATGAAAACCCTAAAGAAGATTGGAATAGAAGGGAAATTCTTCAATATGATTCAGGGCATATATGAAGAGGCAATAGACAACATTATACTTAATAGAGAAAGACTGAGAGCTTTCTCCTTGAAATCAGGAACAAGACAAGGGTGCCCACTCTCACCATTTGTATTCAATATTGTATTAGAAGTCCTAGCCAGAGCAATAAGACAAGAAAAAGAAATAAAAGGTTTCCATCCACATTGGAAAAGAAGTAAAATTATCTCTATTCATGAATGATATGATCCTATACATAGAAAATCCTCAAGAGTATGCAAGAAAACTTCTAGAGCTAACAGAGGAATTTAGCAAAGTTGCCGTGTACAAAGTCAACAAACAAAAATCAGCTGGATTTCTATACACCAGCAGTGAGAAATCTGAAACAGAATTCGGGAAACAGTTCCATTTACAATAGCATCTAAGAGAATAAAATAAATAGGAATAAATCTAACCAGAGACACAAAGGGCTTATACAATGTAAACTATAAAACACTGCTGAAAGAGATTAAAGAAGACTTAAACAAATGGAAAGATGTTCCATGTTCATGGGTTGTAAGACTTAATACTGCTAAAATGTCAATACTACCCAAAGCAATCTACAGATTCAACGGAATCCTGATCAAAATGAATACAAGTGGTAAGAGCTTTCTTTACAGAAGTAGAAAAACCAATCCTCAACTTTATATGGAATGGCAAGAGGCCCCAAATAGCTAAAACAAGGTTAAAAGAGAAGAACAAAGTAGGAGGGCTAACATTTTCTGATTTTAAAACAGTTGCACACTTTCTGATTTTAAAACAGCTGCACTGTACAGCTACAGTAATCAAAAAGCCTGGTACTGTTATAACAATAGACACACAGACTAATGGAATAAAATTGAGAATCCAGAAATAAACCCACATATCTATACAGTCGCTATGACTCGGAATCGACTTGACAACAACGGGTTTTTTGTTTTTTTTTTTTTTTATATATGTCTATGGTCAACAGATTTTTGATAAGGGTGCTAAATCCATTTGAGAGGGAAAGAGTCTCTTCAATAAATGGTGCTGGGAAAATTGGATTTCTACTTGTAGAAAAATGAAACAGAATCCATGTCTCACGCCACACACAAAAACAAATCCAAAATGGATTAAGGACATAAATGTGCAAACTAAAACCATAAAATTCTTAGAAGAACAAGCAGGGGCATGCTGTCAGGCCTATTTTTCAACAATGGATTATCTAATAAGATAACAAAAGCACCAACAGCAAAAAAGAAAATAAATAAACGAGACCTCATAAAAATTAAACACTTTTGTTCATCAAAAGACTTCACCAAAAAAGCAAAAAGACAAGCTACTAACTGGGAGAATATTTTCTCAAACTATATATCCAACAAGAATCTAATAACCAAAAAATATATAAAAAACTTGAACAATTTAACAACACAAAGAAAAATAATCCAAAAATAAAATGGGCAAAGTACTTGAAAAGACATTTCAACCAAAGAGGACATTCAAATGGCCAACAAACCCATGAAAAGATGCTCAGTGTCATTAACCATCAGAGTGATGCAAATCAAAAGCACAATGAGAGACCATTTCACTCCCACTAGGATAGCTAAGATAAAAACAACAGAAAATAACAAATGTTGGTGAGGATGTGGGGAAACTGGAGCCCTTATCCATTGCTGGTGGAATGCAGATGGTATAGCCATTGTGGAAAACAGTGTCGCTGTTCCTCAAAAAACTAAAAATAGATTTACCATCCAAAAAACCAAAACCCACCACCGTCGAGTCGATTCCGACTCATAGCCACCCTATAGGACAGAGCAGAACTGCTCTATAGCGTTTCCAAGGCTGTAAATCTTTACAGAAGCAGACTGCCACATCTTTCTCCCACAGAACAGGTGGTAGGTTCAAACTGTCGAACTTTTAGTTAGTAGCCAAGTGCTTTAACCACTGAGCCACCAAGGATTCTAGAACTACCATATGACCCAACCATTTCACTCCTGGGTATATACTCAAAAGACCTGAAAGCAGAGACTCAAAAACAGACTTGTACACCAATGTTCACTGCAGCATTATTCACAATAGCCAAAAGATGGAAACAACCTAAATGCTCGTCAATAGATGCATGGATAAACAAAATGTGGTACATACATACAATGGAATATTACTCAGCCAGTAGGAGAAATGCAGTCTTGATACATGCTACAATATGGATGGTGCTAGAAGACATGCTGAGTGAAATAAGCCAATCACAAAAGAACAGTGTATGACCTCACATATAAAAAAAAAATAAAACAAGAAAAGACAAATGTATAAAGAAAAAAATTTATGAGTAGCTATCAGAGGCCTTTGAATTATGGTGTTGTTGAAGAATACTGAATATACCATGGACTGCCAAAAGAATGAACAAACCTGTCTTGGAAGAAGTACAGTCAGAATGCTCATTAGAAGCGAGAATGGTGAAACTTGGTCTCACATACTTTGGACATGTTATCAGGAGGGACCAGGCCCTGGAGAATGACATCATGCTTGGTAGAGTAGAAGGCAGCAGAAAAGAAAAAGACCCTCAAGGAGATGGATTGACACAGTGGTTGTAACAATGGGCTCAAGCATGACAACAATTGTGCGGATGGCACAGGACCGGGCAGTGTTTTGTTCTGTTGTGCACAGGATCACTATGAGTCGGAACCGACTCATCAGCACCAAACAACAGCAACAAAGAGGCCAGAAGAAAGGGGAAAGGCGGGGTTAAGGGTGACAGAAATATCATGTTGATTAAGGGTAGGGTTGCTGCAGTGCCAGAGATGGCTTTTGTGTGGCCTTTCTCGCCACGGTCTTGTAACTCCCACCCAGGTCACTGGGCAGGACTCTACAATGAGGGTGATTGTAGCCCACCAAAGTGATTGGTTGGTTTTACCATTCCACTGGGCTTGAAATGAGTGACCCCAGCGGTGGGAAAGAGAAGAGCTCACCACCACCAAGGAAGAACAGCCAGAAGCCAGCACACCCTTTGGATATACAAATCGATAGTAAAAAATTGTTGTTGGGTGCCATTGAGTCGGTTCCGATTCATAGTGACTCTATGTACAAAAGAATGAAACAGTGCCCGGTCCTCTGCCATTCTCACAACTGTTGTTATGCTTGAGCCCATAATTGCACCCACTGTATCAATCCATCTCATTGAGGGTCTTCCTCTTTTTTGCTGACCCTTTACTTTACCAAGTATGATGTCCTTCTCCAGGGACTGGTCCCTCCTGATACCATGTCCAAAGTATGTGAGACATAGTCTTGCCATCCTTGCATCTAAGGAGCATTCTGGCTGTACTTCTTCCAAGACAGATTTGTTTGTTCTTTTGGCAGTCCTTGGTATATTCAACACTCTTCACCACCTTAGGTGCTGATTATTACAGAACTGAGTACGTTCTTTAATTTGTCTCTGAATCTTAAAGGATTGATGAAATGATGATCATAACAAATGAATAACTTTTCATATCATGAAACAGTTCCTAAACTATTTCTGTTAAGCCTTCCCTCATGCATTTTAAAGTTACTTGCTCTAATCATAGATTCTGCTTCAGATATATTAGTGGGAAGTTTAATACTCAAAGGAACAAGAGAAGAAAGTAAGACTCCACAGAAACAAAACCGTACTGAGGCATCAAGACTGCCGTGCCCTACATGTGGCTTCCCTTTCCAGAGGCACTTAGTCTTGTAGGGCGGCTAGGGTGCCAAGGGTCTCCTCACCCTCATAGACTAGAAATCTAATGGGCATCCAGAATTTAAGGACTCAAAGAATACAGACCTGGGATAGACCAGGAGGCTACTGAAGCCATCACCAAAGCCCAGCAAAGTTAAGTGACCCAGTGACAGAGCCAGGGGTAGACTGCAGGTTGTTTGTCCCTGGGCTGAATGCTCTCTCCACCCCTCCAGGAGGGATCCTGCTGGTTGGAAGCCTTGAGGAGCCCAGGTAGCATTCTGAACCCACCCAGCAGCTCCGTGGGAGAAAGACCTGGAGATGTGCTTCCGTAAACATTACAGTCAAGAAAACCCTATGGGTCAGTTCTACTCTGTTGCATGGGTCACTATGAGCTGAAATTGACTGAATGGCACCCAACAACAACAGAAGGGATCCTGTTGGTTGGAAGCCTGGAGGCAGAACATCCCTCAGATACCAGGGACTCGCTGGGCATCAAGTGGATTGAGGGCAGCAGATTGCAGTGAATCCTTTAGACCACCTCCCAGTCCAAGTCTTTACCTGCGAAGAACTCCCTGGAGGTTCCCTAGGAAACAAAGGTGTCTGTGACCAGGCCCCTGATGCAGAAGTATGCTGCACAAGTGAGCTCGAAGTTCACCTGCTACAATCTCTGATGTGGGTGCAAGGAAGCTGTCTGGGCTGGGCCCCTGGAAGAGACCACATCCTTCCTGAGTTGGCTGCAAACACCCAGGACCTACATCCTCCTGTTCTTGCAATGGCCCCAAAGCCGACAGGAAGGGTGTCTGTCTCTTACTTTGTGGCACAGCTGGCCCCCGCAGATGGTTCTACTAGGCACCATGTGCATCTTACTCAGTCGCATCCTTTAGCCAGTCTCAGTGTTTGGTTTTAATGCCATGGGATCTAAGAGTGACTGTGAATACAGGAGCTGAGAGCCACCTACCACGCACCTGGGAGGACGATGAACGAATGGGCTCCAAGGAGCTTCTGCAGCTGCCCAACATCCTAACTCACAGCAAGTGACACAGCCATGGTATTTTCAATTGCCTCATATGCATTTGAAAGCTGGACGATAAATAAGGAAGACCAAAGAAGAACTGACACCTTTGAATTATGGTACTGGTGAAGAATATTAAATATACCATGGACTGCCAAAAGAATGAACAAATCTGTCTTGGAAGAAATATAGCCAGAATGCTCCTCAGAAGCAAGGGTGGGGAGACTACATCTCATATACTTTGGACATGCTATCAAGAGGGATCAGTCCCTGGAGAAGGACATCATGCTCGGCAGAGGGTCCGCAAAAAAGAGGAAGACCCTCAAAGAGATGGACTGACACAGTGGCTGCACCAATGGGCTCAAGCATAACAACAATTGTGAGGATGGCACAGGACTGGTCAGTGTTTTGTTCTGTTGTACACAGGGTCGCTGTGAGTCAGAACTGACTCAACGGCACCTAACAAAAATAACAACAGTAGGAAAGAAAGAATGTAAAATATCTCATTAATAATTTTTATATTGACTACATGTAGAAATGTACTATTTTTGATACTAAATAAAATGTGAAAAATAATTTCACCTGTTTCTTTTTACTTTTTTTTAAACACGGCTACTAGAAAATGTGAAATTCGATATGTTACTTTACATTATATTTCAATTGGAAAGTAGAGCTCTGAGCTTTATTCACTGAACTGCTCTGCCACAGTGGGTCTAAAGTGAACATAAAACAAAAGGTAATGTGAGAGCTGCCTGACAAACACAACTTGCCAAGTGTTTCAAAAACATTTCCGGAATGGCTTTTAATCAGAAGGGAAAGGGATGAAGATTACAAAAAGCAATTAACAGGATAGTACTAAGAAAAGAGGAGCCCAGGTGGTACAATGGTTAAGTGCTCAGCTGCTAACAAAGGTGTTTGGAACCCAGGAGCAGCTCCAAGGGAGAAAAGATGTGGCAATTTGTCCCCGTAAAGATTACAGCCTAGGACTACTCTTGTCTACAGGGTTGCTATGAGTCGAAATTGACCCAATGGCACACAGCAACAACTGAGAAAATAGTCCACTGAACCCCTTCAGTATCTTGACTTCAGCTTTCTTTACCTATAATCCTATGGAACTCTCTTCCATCCTTAATTCCTTCCCTCTAACCTCAGAGGACAAGATCATTAAGAATCCTATATCTTCTTCAATGGGGCATTGGTGTCTCAGTGGTAAAATTCTCACCTTCTAAAAAGAGTTACTCAGATTGAAAGGGCACAGGGCACTGAGTTCCCCCACAAAGGCAGCCCGTGAATCAGGTCTTTGGAAACAAAGAGTTGTTCAAGATACAGTTGAAAACAGTCACCTAGATCATCTGGACAGTCAGCAACAGAAAGGGAGAAACCTTTCTCTCCATTGCTTTTCATAATAATTAGAACAGACCAACCCAGTTATACTCATTTTATCTTTTTCACCTTTCTTAAACTTAGCCTATGGAGTGTTTTCTTCTATTTTCTTTTCATCCAGAAATAGCTGCTGTTTTAAAATCAACATACCAACTGTTATGGACTAAATTATGTCCCTCTAAAGTATCTGCTGAATTCCTGGCCTTTCTACCTATGCATGTGATCCTGCTTGGAAATGTTGTTTTTGTTGTTGTTGTTAGGTGCCATTGAGTCAGTTCCAACTCATAATGACCCTGTGTACAACAGAACAAAACACTGCCCAGTCCTGCACCATCCTCACAATCGTTGTTATGCTTGAGCCCATTGTTGCAGCCACTGTGCCAATCCATCTTGTTGAGGGTCTTCCTCTTTTTTGCTGACCCTCTACTTTACCAAGCATGATGTCTTTCTCCAGGGACTGACTGGAAATAGGGTTTCTCTTTTATGTTAATGAGGCCATACCAGTGTAGGGTGGATCCTAAACCTAATCACTTCTGAGTTATAAAAAGACCAGAACAGACACAGTGTGTAAGTGTAAAATAAAATACACAATGGATTTTGAAGACCTGGTAGGGAAAAAAGAGTTTAAATATCTCATTAATAAGTTTTATATAAACTTGTTGAAATGATCATTTTAAAGACACACACATTGGAAAGACAGAAGCCATGTGAGAATCATCTTCAAACCAAGGAACCTCAAAGCACCCAGGACCACCAGGGTTACCAACAAAGAAGGGACTGACATGGCTGAGACCACGATTTGGACTTTTAGCCTCTATAACTGTGAGAAAAAAAATTTTTTTTTCTTTAAAGCCACCCACTGTGGTATTTGTGTTACAGCAGCACTAGGTAACTAGAACACGGGGCCTCTGAAGCACCCAGCTCTCCTGCCAATCTCCTTTCTTTTTTATTCTGGATGGATCATGGCAGTCACCCTACTTCCTGGTCCCAAGATGTCACACTTGTCTGGGTATAATTCTTTAGAGACTCTATCTTCTCTCATTGGTGGTGATCTACTTCCAAAAAATCAGCCACAAAAACCCTATGGAGCACACTTCTACTTTAACACACATGGCGTCACCATGAGTTGGAGTCAACTTGACAGCAACTGGTTTTTTATACACTTGCTTAGGCCATAAACTGTATGATAAGCCAATATATCAATATTTTCCTACACCAATTTTCAGAACTTCCATTTTGTTCATTTATGCTGGACTGCCATGTCTGGACTGTCACATACAGTATTCCCCACTTATCTGTGGGGGATACGTTCCAAGACCTCCCGTGAATCCCTGAAATCGCAGATAGTACCGAACCCTATGTATACTATGATTTGTCCTATACATACGTACCTATGTAAAAGTTTAATTTATAAATTAGGCACAGTAAGAGACTAACAACAATAACTAATAATAAAATAGAACAATTACAACAATACACTGTAATAAAACTTATGGGAATGATGGAGCAGGACAGCGTGAGATTTCATCATGCTACATACTCATTTAACATTTTCGAATCATGGCCGTGGAAACCGAAACCACGGAAAGTGAAACCTCAGATAATGGATTGGGGGGGGTGGGGGGGGGGTGGCTACCATAATTTGTTATGGACTCAGTAGGGACAGCTAACTGGAGCCAATTCTTCACCACAGACCATTCGGTTTGGCCAGCAAATGACTCTCATGCCTCTTCAGCCTAGTTCAAGCTCTAACCACCATCTTTCCCCAGCCACTTTCACACTTACAGCAAAGTAGACCCAGAGATCTCTATAGCAAAAAAATAACGGACATGGGACATTAACTGGCCATTCTGAATCGAACAATCATATGGTGTACTAATCTGGGAATGACAACTTGAAGAGGACTGGTGTTGTATTCACTGTCAAAAAGAACATTTCAATATCTATCCTGAAGTACAACACTGTCAGTGATAGGATAATATCCATATGCCTACAATGAAGACCAGTTAATACAACTATTATTCAAATTTATGCAACCACTATGGCCAAAGATGAAGGAATTGAAGATTTTTACCAACTTCTGCAGTATGAAATTGACTGAATTTGCAATCAGGATACACTGATAATTACTGGTGGTTGGACTGCAAAAGTTGGAAACAAAGAAGAAGGATCAGTAGCTGAAAAATACGGTCTTGGTGACAGAAACAATGCAGGAGATCACATGACAGAATTTTGCAAGACCAATGACTTCTTCACTGCAAATATCTTTTTTCAACAACATGAACGGGAACTATACACGTGGACCTGGCCAGATGAAATACCCAGGAATCAAATCAACTATATCTGCAGAAAGAGACTATGGGAAAGTTCAATATCATCAGTCAGAACACGGCCAGGGGCTGGCTGTGGAATAGACCACCAACTGCTCATATGCAAGTTCAAGCTGAAGTTGAAGAAAATCAGAACAAGTCCACCAGAGCCAAAGTCTGACCTTGAGTACATCCCACCTGAATTTAGAGACCATATCAAGAATAGATTTGAAACACCAAACACTAATGACCAAAGACCAGACGAGTTATGGAATGATATCAAGGATATCATACATAAAGAAAGCATGATCATTAAAAAGACAGGAAAGAAAGAAAAGACCAAAATAGATGTCAGAAGAGACTCTGAAACTTGCTCTTGAATGTTGAGTAACTAAAGCAAATAGAAGAAATGATGATGTGAAAGAGCTGAACAGAAGATTTCAAAGGGTGGCTTGAGAAGAAATGTGCAAAGACCTGGAGGTATAAAGCCAAAAGGGAAGATCATGCTCAGCATTTCTCAAGCTGAAGGAACTAAAGAAAAATTCAAGTCTCAAGTTGCAATAGTGAAGGATTCTATGGGCAAAATACTGAACAACGCAGGGGGCATCAAAAGAAGATGGAAGGAATAACAGAGTCACTATACCAAAAGAACTAGTGGATATTCAATCATTTCAGGAGGCAGCATTTGATCAAGAACCAATGGTACTGAAGGAAGAAGCCCAAGCGGCACTGAAGGCACTGGAAAAAACAAGTCTCCAGGAATTGATGGAATACCCACTAAAATGTTTCAACAAATGGATGCAGCGCTGTAAGTGCTCACTCGTCTATGCCAAGAAATTTCAAAGACAGCTACCCGGCCAACAAGAGATCCATATTTATGCCTGTTCCCAAGAAAGGTGATTCAACTGGATGTGGAAATTATCGAACGGTATCGTTAATATCACATGCAAGTAAAATTTTACTGAAGATCATTCAAAAGCGGTTGCAGCAGTGTATCTACGGGGAACTGCCAGAAATTCAGGCCGGACTCAGAAGAGGATGTGGAACCAGGGATATCACTGCTGATGTCAGATGGATCTTAGCTGAAGGCAGAAAATACCAGAATGATGTTTACCTGTGTTTTATTGACTATGCAAAAGCATTCGACTGTGTGGATCATAACAAGTTGTGGATAACATTGTGAAGAATGGGAATTCCAGAACATTTACTTGTGCTCATGAGGAACCTGTACATAGATCAAGAGGCAGTCGTTCAAACAGAACAAGGAGATACTGCGTGGTTTAGTTAGGAAAGGTGTGCATCAGGGTTGTACCCTTCCACCAGACTTACTCAATCTGTATGCTGAGCAAATAATCTCAGAAGCTGGACTACATGAAGCGGAACACAGCATCAGGATTGGAGGAAGACTCATTAACAACCTGTGATCTGCTGAAAGTGATGAAGATCAAAGACGACAGCCTTCAGTATGGATTACACCTCAACATGAAGAAAACAAAAATCCTCACAAATGGACCAGTAAGTAACATCATGATAAATGGAGAAACGATTGAAGTTGTCAAGGATTTTATTTTACTTGGATCCACAATCAAGACCCATGGAGGCAGATGTCAAGAAATCAAAGGATGCACTGCACTGGGCCAATCTGCAGCAAAAGACCTCTTTAAAGTGTTCAAAAGCAAAGATGTCACTTTAAGAACAAAGATGCACCTACCCAAGCCATGGTGTTTTTAATTGCCTCATATGCACGCGAAAGCCGGGCAATGAATAAGGAAGACTGAAGAAGAATCGATGCCTTTATTATATTATGGTGTTGGTGAAGGATATTGAACACACTATGGACTGCCAAAAGAATGAACAAATCTGTCTTTGAAGAAGTACAGCCAGAATGCTCCTTAGAAGCAAGGATGGCAAGACTACATCTCACATACTTTGGACATGTTATCAAGAGGGATCAGTCCCTGGAGAAGGATATGAAGCTTGGTAAAGTAGAGGGTCAGTGAAAAAGAGGAAGGACTTCAATGAAATGGATTGACAGAGTGGCTGCAAGAATAGGATCAAGCATAACAACTATCATTAGGATGGTGCTGGACTGAGCAATGTTTCTTTCTGTTGTACACAGGGTTGCTATGAGTCGGAACCGACTCAATGGCACCTAACAATAATAACAAATGAAAATGTCAGCCATAATAAAATAATTAGCACTTACTATGTGCTAGACCTGATTCTAAATACTACAAATATTGACTGATTTAAATCTCACAACTCTTAGGTAGGTACTATTATTATCCCCTTTTTACAAGAGAGGAAACTGAGGCTGAGAGTTGCTAAATAATTTACCCAAGGTCACAGGTCAGTAAATAGTGGAACTGAAATTTGAACCCAGGCAGTTCTGTCTCAAAATGCATGCCCTTAAGCACTGTATGAGCACCTTGGAGAACTGGAAATGTACACTGGGTTGGTCAGTTGTATTTTTATTTTTTTGTGTGAGTAAGATAAGAAGACATCAGTTATTGTTAGGTGCCATCAAATTGGTTCTGACTCATAGTGACCCTACGTACACCAGAACAAAACACTGCCCAGTCCTGTGCCACCCTCACAATCATTGCTGTGTTTGAGTCCACTGTTGGAGCCACTCTGTCAATCCATCTTATTGAGGGTCTTCCTCTTTTTTGCTGACCCTCTACCAAGTATGATGTCATTCTCCAGGGACTGGTCCCTCCTGATACCATGTCCAAAGCACATGAGATGAAGTCTAGCTATCCTCGCTTCTAAGGATATTGAGTTTATGTATTTATTTGAAAAGGGAAAGGGGCTAAATGAAAATGGGGGTGGCCTTTTCGTATTCAGGATTAGGCACAAGTGTTCTTGAGTCTGAAGCAGTCCTTTAACATTCATTTAGGACACAGTGTAAGCAATCTGAGCAGGAAGCAACTGGTAACATCTCTCCCCTCTAGGAAATTTGGTTTCTACCTGTGCCTAAACATGTAGAGGGAAAGGAAATAAAACCCCAGCAGGAGCTTTAGAGTAGTATTTGGTGGGTAGAGGGAAGAAAGGAACCCTTGGGTGGTGTACCAGTTAACGCACTTGGCCACTAACCGAAAGGTTGGAGCTTCGAGTCCACCTAGATGCACCTCTGAAGAAAGGCCTGGTGATCTACTTCCAAAAAATCAGCCATTGAAAACCCTAGGGAGGATAGTTCTACTCTGACAGACATGAGGTTGCCATGAGTCAGAGTGCGTGTGACAGCAACTGGTTTGGTTTTTTGGACAGAAGAGAGAAGAGATAAGAGAGAGAACTCGGCTTGAGACAGAGCATATTAACCGTGCTTTAAGCAGGGCTTCGAACTGGTTACAACGGTTCAATCACAGCCATCGTAAACAAGGGCAGTGTATGCGTTACACAGCAACCAAATCTGCTGCTCATCAGATTTTTATCTGAGTAGCAAACAAACCTCGAGTTGATTCTGACTCACAGCGACCCTATAGGACAGAGTTGAACTGTGCCATAGGGTTTCCAAGGAGTGGCTGGTGGTTTCCAACTGCGGACCTTTTGGTTAGCAGCCGAGCTCTTACCTACTATGCCACCAGGGCTCCAAACAAACAGTGCTGCTCTGCTCAAAGATGACACCTAAGTCCGCCACTTTGAATGTGTGTAGCTTTCCACAGTCCTGCCAATAATCCAACCTCCCACATCAGGCTCCTGAAACATTAAATGCAGTGTGGTAGGCTACCATCTTTGAGAGGGGCACAGCTGTCTGTGCCCTACTCAGGTCAAAATCCGACAGGCAACAGATATGGTTGCTATGGAATGTGTATGCTGCCCTTGTTTATGACGGCCATGACAACCATTTCAAACTGGTTCGAAACCCTGTTTTAAGCAGAGAAAGGATGAAGAACTACATAGGAAGGAAGCCACTCCCAAATGACTAATGGAGAAGGCTACACAAATAAGACTTTATAGAGACCATGTTTAGTCCAATGAAATGGGTCTCAGCAAACACAGGGGACAATAAAAATCAACTCAGGGCTGAGTGGTGACATGTTGCACGAGGTCAGAGGCGACTCCCCTGTTCCATGCAGCCCTCTTCTCTCGCCAAACCCGCTGTCCCTCCTTCTCCTATACTCGGAATTCACTGTCACTTCCTGTTCCTCCTTCCACCAGCCATCACTTCACCCTTCCTGGAGTAAACCCACTGAACCAAGCAAACTTTATGCTTGTCTTCACATATTCAAATTGCCATTAACACCAAAATGTCACAATTTAAAATTAACGAGTATGAACTTTTATTAGGAAATATATTCTTTGATCAGAAAGTTAGGACATAACACATACTGCCATAAAGAGCATCATGACAAAATACAGCTGGAATAGGACAAACCCTTGGAAGCTCTTGGAGGCGCCCCCTGCTGGCTTTTCTACCACCCGGCTTCCTTCTACTCCTTCGCTCTTTTCCATTGTGCCATTGTTTGACTCTCCTCCCTTATTTCTTTCATATTCCCCACACTCTCCATCACCTCCAGTTCCTGCAATCCCTCCTCCCTCACTCTCTCCTGCAAGTCTGTGCCCGCCACTCCTGGCCTTTTTTTTTTTTTTTTTTTAAATTAATAGACTTTATTTTTTCTAGCAGTTTCAGGTTTACAGAAAGTATAGAGTTCCCATATACCCTTTTCCTCCAACGCACACAGTTTCCACTACTGTTAACCTCTTGCAATCATGTAGTACATATGCCACAATGGATGAACCAATATCAGTACATTAACTAAAGTCCATAGTTTCCATTATGGTTCACTCTTTGTGTTGTACAGTTTGATGGGCTTTGACAAAAACATGTCATGTATCTACCATTATAGTATCATGCAGAATGGTTTCACTGCCCTAAAAATGTTCTGGGCTCCACCTATTAACCCTCCTTTCTTCTCTCTCCCCCAAACCCGTAGCAACCACAGATCTTCTTACTCTCTCTATAAATTCTCCTTTTCTAAAATGTCATATAGTGGGAATTATGCAATATTTAGCCTTTTCATATTGGCTCCTTCCACCTAATAATATGCATTTAAGGTTTCTCCATGTGTTTTCATGGCTCGATAGCTCATTTCTCTTTATCACTAAATATTATTCCATTGCATGGATGGATGTACCACAGTTTGATTATCCATTCACCTACTGAGGGTCATCTTTGTGGCTTCTAAGTTTAGACAGTTATGAATAAAGCTGCTATAAACACTCATGTGCCAGGTTTGGGGGGCATACATTTCCACTCCTAGCCTTTCCACTTCCAACAACTGTGCTTGCTTTTTCTCCAGAATCCCCTGGATGGCTGCACTCTGCTCTGCCCAAGCTACACTTGCCATATAGTTCACTACCCATCAAGCTTCCCTCCATGGAACACACCTGTTCCTGAATAATCTTCCTGCTTGCTTTCTTGTTTAAAGTTCTCTAAGGCCATATGTGTATTTCAAGGGTAAAGACCCTTGACAGAGAAACTCTGGTTCCAAGAAATTTAGAGCAAATAGCCCCAGTAGAGAAAGAACTCTGGCAGGCCTCACTGCTCTTGGCAAATATACGGAAATGGAAAATTTATAAGGGGATTTCTGGATGGTAAAGACTGGAGTTACTCAGCAAGGGTGGTACACAACTCCAAACAGACCTTGACTTAAAAATACAGTGCATTACAGAGGGGCAAGTACTACCTTCTGCTTAACTATGGATTACATAATACTTTTATTACATGTTGACCTGGCCTTCCTAATCACATTTTGCTTATGTCACATGTTAAAAATTATTTTTCATTCCTTGAATAGCAACTGTTAAGATGTTTCTTGGCTATACATTTACCAAGTAGTCTGTAGAGGCCAAATGAAATGGAGACTGTTAGGGATTGAACTGTGTCCCCACAAAAATGTGTGTCAAATTGGCTAGGCCATAATTCCCAGTATTGTGTGACTGTCCACTATTTTGTCATCTGATGTGATTTTCCTATGTGTTGTAAATCTTACCTCTATGATGTTAATGAGGCAGGATTAGAGGCAATTATGTTAACGAGGCAGGACTCAATCTACGAGATTAGGTTGTGTCTTAAGTCAATCTCTTTTGAGATATAGAAGAGAGAAGTGAGTAGAGAGACAGGGGGACCTCATACCACCAAGAAAGCGGCACCAAGAGCAGAGCGCATCCTTTGGACCAGGGGTTCCCATGCTGAGAAGCTCCTAGACCAGGGAAAGATTGATGACAAGGTTCTTCCCTCAAAGCCAAGTGACAGAGCAAGACTTCCCCTATAGCTGGCACCCTGAATTCAGACTTCTAGCCTCCTAGACTATAAGAGAACAAACTTAAGTTTGTTAAAGTCATCCACTTGCAGTATTTGTGTTATAGCAGCACTACATAACTAAGACAGAGACTTTTCAGCTCAATTGTCTTAACAACAGTAATTATTGCTTCCACGCTGGTTTTGAGGATATGGGTCAGACACCAGAAAGCCTCCTCTTCCTCTCTACCATGCACCATCTGGCTACATGATGGTGTTGGCTGTCCATGAGTGAGCTCCATATGCTGACCCAGCCTTGGGTAGGGATCAGATTGCTCCTCAGACACCAAAAGCACCTCTCCGCCAGCCGTGGGACTTGGGGAAACATAGTCCCAAGGCCAACAGTCCACAGCCTCCAGGCATTTTAGAAAAGGAATCAGTCCGTCTAGAAGACTTTGCTACAAGAAAGGATGGGCAATCCTCTGGTGTTGATCAGTGAGAAAGAAGAGGGCCTTAACTTAGGAGACCTCATAACTGCTTCTTGCAGAAGGGCAAATCCCTGCAACAACTTATGGGGCATCAACCACTGTCTGGGGATAAACCAACCTGGCCTCTCAGAAACATTGGTTTATCTCCTTTAGGACATCACAGATTCCAAATGACATGCTCATAGCAACCTGAAAGTGCCCTGTAAGTGGCTTAGTTTCTATCAGGGTATGAGTAAAACTCCTTCAATGACTAGGAAAAGTAATGACCTTTAAAAGCAGAGTAACAAACACCCACAACTTGAATTGTGAAGAGCCTTGGAAGAGACCCTGATGGCCCAGGGATACTCTGGTGGTGCTATTCCCTG
This sequence comes from Dugong dugon, assembly GCA_030035585.1. Lineage (NCBI taxonomy): Eukaryota > Metazoa > Chordata > Mammalia > Sirenia > Dugongidae > Dugong > Dugong dugon. The sequence continues at coordinate 19,350,051 of CM057460.1, forward strand.
ATTTCTTGTCTCCACTAGGAATTGACTCGATGGCAACTAACAACAACAACTCCTTAGGAGGATGTGATGGTTAAGGTGATGTGTCAACTGGGCTGGGCCAGGATTCTCAGTGGTTTGGCAGTTATGATGTAGTTTGGCAGTCGTATAATGATGTAATCACTTCCATGATGACATCTGATATAATGTGATCACCTCCATGGTGGGATTTACTATAAGTAGCCAATCAGTTGAAAGGGAGTTTCCTTGAGGATGTGTAAGATAGGTGGACTTTCTGGCAATGCTCAGGGACTTTTGCTCGCTCTGGATCCTGCAGATGTCTCCTGTTCATCCGACCTCCAGATCTTGGAACTTGAGCTACCAGCTTATCTGCCTTCTTGCCTGCTTGTCTTGGGATTCGGATTCTTCAGTCTCCATGGCCTTGAGCCAGAGGCCTGCTGTCTAACCTGCCCATCTTGGACTCACTGGCCCCTGCAGCTACGTAAGTCAGGAAAATCCTCTAGCCTGACAAACTTGGGACTTTCCAGCCTCCACAACCACGTAAGCCATCTGCTTGCTATAAATCTTTCTATATATATATTTATATGCTTTACTGGTTTTGCTTCTCTAGAGAACTCAGCCTAAGACAGAGGGGTTTCCTCCAGTGTCCAGCAGCCCTCTCCTATGAGCACACACAAATGTGTCTTTCGTTTTCTTAAGAAACTTTTTATTATGGAATAATTCCAGATTTACAGAAAAGTTACGAAGATAATCCAGAGAACTCCTCTATACATACACTTCATCCAGTTTCCCTAAGGTTAATCCTATGGTACATTTGCCAAAATTAAGAAAGTAACATCAGTGTAGTACTATTAACCAAATTCCAGATTTTATTTGGACTTCACTAGTTTTTTTATTTAACGTATGTCTCTTTTTCCTTCCAGCATACCATCCAGAACATCATATTGCATTTAGGTATCTTGTCTCCTCAGAGCCCTCTGGTCTATAACAGTTTCTTAGTCTTTCCTGTTTTTTCATGACCTCGACAGTTTTAAGGAGTACTCTGCAGATATCAGAGGAGCCCTGGTGGAGCAGTAGTTAAGCGCTCAGCTGCTAACCAGAAGGTCGGTGGTTGGAACCCACCAGCTGTTCCACAGGAGAAAAACGTGGCAGTCTGCTTCTGTAAAGACCACAGCTTTGGAAACCCTATGAAGCAGTTCAACCCTGTCCTATTGGGTCACTATGAGTCAAAATCAACTCGAACGCAATGGGTTTGGCTTGGTTTTTCATTTGCAGATATCAGGTATTCTGCTGACTGTTCCTCCATTTGGATTTGTCTAGTGGTTTTCTCATTAGACTGGAGTTATGGGTACTGGGGAAGACCACCACAGCCGTGAAGTGCCCCCTCATCATATCATATCAGGGGTACATGATGTCCACATAATTGATCACTGGTGAGGTTAACTTGATCCCTTGGATAAAGCAGTGGTTGCCAGGATCACTCCTGTAAAGTCACTACTTTTCCTTTTCCACGCTCTATTCTTTGAAAACAAGTCACGAGGTCCATCTCAAACCCAAGGGGTGGGGGAGCAGGGACAAAGCTCCACCTGTTGAAGGGGAAAGTATTCACGCATATTATTTGGAATTCTCTGTAAGGAAAATGGTCTCTTTCCCTCCATTCCAGGTCCTTATTTATTCAATCATTTCTTTATCTCAGTACGGACTCATATGTGTTTACTTTATACTTAGAGTTATAATCCAATGCTACGTTATTTATTTTCTTGCTCAAATTATTCCAGCCACAAATTTGTCTTTGCCCACCCTGCCCTCTCTGATGACTCCTCTTCCAACCCTTTAAGCAACCCAAAAAGTCTACCTCTCTGACTCAGTGTTCCTCTCTGCCCTCACAGCATCATTCCACTCAAATTTCCCAGCTCCACCCCACATTCTCTGGCTGAGCTTGGTGCTAACACAGGGCACCCAGTTCCCCCCAAGATCATCTCACTCCCTTCACACATAGAGTCAGTACCAGCCAAGAGGCAACACAATACTGAACTCAGAAGACTGAAGTGGGCCAACAAAGGAGGGTAACACATCCTGTATTCACATGCGTTGTCCATATCCATGAACACACAAGAGACAGGTGAAGTGTATGCTCCCTCTTGATGTGCCAGATGCCATGTGTGTCCAGAGAGGTGAGCTGCATGCACGTGTGACTTTGTCCCAATGTGTCTCATGAAAGCCATGACAATCTGCCCTTGCCTGTTATCAGGAGAGGTCCCTGATAACATTTCCAAGACTTAGACCAAGTTCAGATTTCCTTTCCACATGTGCCATCAGCCCTTACCCCTCATGTTTCTTTCCTATTTTGAGAATAGAGGAAGTCCATGGCTTAAAAATAGAAATGAGACTTGGCTTCTTTATGTGCACCTACTTTTAGCATCAAACCATGGCAACGTCATACACAGAGTTCATCATAAATCTTCATAGTGGATTCAAAGTGGCCAGATGCACTTTCAACCTGCTCCCCTATAACCAATGTGAATTTTTTATGGCAAGCTTAATTTTATGTTTTTTAATAAGACAATGAAATCACAAGCTGGACCAAAAAACATAACAGGGCAATGTCCTGTTTAAGACTCCTCCTGATGTGGCCTCTGTGCCCATTGCAAGTGGTTAAAATTTAAACATCACCTCAGTTCTAAATATAAATGAAGAGAAAGGGACATGCTGTGTCAGAAGCTATCTGAGAGGCCAGGAAATAATGTGTGTTTCCACATCTGCAGATGGATGTGCAAATGAGGACATTATGCTGACATATGTCCTCCTGATGAATGAGTCCCCTGCTCCATCTTCCCCCTCCCCAAGCGCAACTGGACTCATGGGAGGAGGCATACCAGGAGTCCCCCATCAACCATGAATGAGAAAGTACCACTCTCAGGTTCTTCACAACAAACTAGACTTACAAACCCCAAAAGCAAAGGAGGCTACTCTTGGGAAGCCAGCTTGAAACACAGGCTTAAAGCGCAATGAGATGGTGCCTTCTTCCCCCATGTGTGAGTAATGTTTGCAGACCCCCAAATGGGCCTGGCAGCAATTCAGGCAAATTTAGGGGATGGAAACAGAGCAGGATATTGTGTTCCTAGGGAAATTTCTCTACCTCCATGAGGGCCACCCCTTTGGGTACCAAATGGATCAAGAAGACTATAGAAAAATATTTTCTGCTTCCAAGAAAATCAATCAATCATGACCCAGAGACATGATGTACAGCAGACAAAAAAACAACACACCTCATCTGTTCACTCACTATGTATTTTCTGAGGGCATATTTTGTGCCTCCACCACCCATCTGTCAGTTTGTGGTATGGTGGTTGCCTGAGTGTTGCTATGATGCTGGAAGCTATACCACTGTATTTCAAATACCAGCAGGGTTACCCATGTTGGACAGTTTTCAGTGGAGCCTCCAGACTAGGAAGAAAAGCCTGTGATCTACATCCAAAAATTAGCTAATGAAAACCTATGGATCACAACAGAAGATTGTCGAAGACTTCATCTTGCTTACTTTAGACATGTTATCAGAAGGGACTGACTGCTGGAGAAGGGCATTGGGTTTGGTAATGTGGAGGACCAGCAAAGGGGAAGGAAGCCTTTATTGAGATAGGTTGACACAGTGGCTGCAACAATGAACTCAAACATGCCAACGATCATGAAGAAGGCAAAGGAATGTGCAACATTTCATTCTGTTGTACAAAAGGTCACCGACTTAATGGTAACAGTCAACGTAACGTTTTGTGCCAGATCCCATGTGATGTTACAAGTCATGGGCCCAGCTCTGGGGAACGTCTGGGGCCTCCGTTACTAGAAGGGGCTGAAGCAGGAAGGAGGCTTAGAGACCTCACTGGCAAAGGCTCAATCATGGATTACATGAGAAAATGTGGGCCCTAGAAGAGAGGTTCCAGGAACAACTATAAAGGCCCTGAGGCAAGAATGAACATAGCATCTTCCAGTGGAAAAGAGGGGAGACACCTTTCAGTCGAGGTCCTCTGGTGTCTGGCATACACTGCACTCTGAGTAGAAAGGGAAGTTTTCAAAATACTTAAGCTGTGGTGTGTGTAGAGACCAGCCTCTCTGGAGCCCAGTCAGGAGTGAGTGATGGTCCTGTCATAGGACATGAAGGTGTGGGATACAGGGAAGAATGAACTCAAATATTACTTTAAGTCACTCAGCTCAACACCATGCAGTCCTTAAGAGCACATTCTTAAAGTACGTTACATGGCATGGGATAGTTAACATATTAAAGCAAAGGTGGAAAAACTCTGCTGTAAAACCACGTTGCCATTGAGTCAATTCCGACTCATAAGAGATCCTATAGGTCATAATGGAACAGCCCCATAGGGTTTTCAAGGAGTGGCTGGTGGATTCGAACTGCAGACCATTTAGTTAGCAGCTGAATGCTTAACCATTGTGCCACCAGGGCCCTGTAACATATTAAAGCAAAGGCTGGGAAACTTTTCTGTAAAGAGCCCTAAAACAAGTTGGTGAAGAGTCAATTCTGACTCATGACGACCACGTGTGTGCCAGAGTAGAAGTATGCCAGATAGAGTTTCAATGGCTGATTTTTTGGAAATAGATCCCCAGGCTTCTCTTCCAAGATACCACCGGGCGGACTTGAACCTTGAACCTTTCATCTAGCAGAAAAGTGTGTTAACTGTTTACACCACCCAGGAACTCCCTATAAAGGACTAGATAGTGAATATTCTCATTTTGCAGGTCATGTGGTCTCTGTTTCAACTACTCAACACTTCTCTTGTAACTTGAAAGCAGGCAGAGACAATATGTAAATGAATGAATGAGGGTTGTAGTTTGCTGGTTTCTTTATTTTACATACACATACACACACACAGTTATAAAAGAATACGTGTGTTGCTGTGATGCTGGAAGCTATGCCACTGGTATTTCAAATACCAGCAAGGTCACCCACACTGGACAGATTTCAGCAGAGCCTCCAGACTAAGACTGACCAGGAAGAAGGATCTGGCGGTCTACTTCTGAAAAACTTGGCCAGTGAAAACCTTATGAACAGCAGCAGAACACTGTCTGAAATACTGCTAGGAGATGAGCCCCTCAGATCAGAAGGCACTCAAAATACAACTGGGGAAGAGCTGCCTCCTCAAAGTAGAGTTGACCTTAATGATGTGGACGGAGTCAAGCTTTTGGGACCTTTGTTTGCTGATGTGGCATGACTCAAAATAAGAAGAAACAGCTGCAAACATCCATTAATAATTAGAATGTAAAATGTAAGAAGTATGAATGTAGGAAACTTGGAAGTTGTCCAAAATGAAATGGAAAACATAAAAATCAATATCCTAGGCATGAGAGAGCTGAAATGGACTGGTATTGGTGACTCTGAATTGGACGATCATATGGTGTACTAATACGGGAATGACAACTTAATGAATGGCATTGCATTCATTGTCAAAAAGAACATTCCAATATCTATCCTGAAGTACAACACTGTCAGTGATAGGATAATATCCATACACCTACAAGGAAGACCAGTTAACACAATTATTATTCAAATTTACGTACCAACCACTAATGCCAAAGATGAAACTGAAGATTTTTACCAACTTCTGCAGTCTAAAATTGATCGAACATGCAATCAGGATGCACTAATAATTACCGATGATTGGAATGCGACAGTTGGAAACAAAGAAGAAGTATCAGTAGTTGGAAAATACTGCCTTGGTGATAGAAACAACGCCAGAGATCATATGATGGAATTTTGAAAGACCAATGACTTCTTCATTGCAAATATCTTTTTTCAACAATATAAATGGCAATGGAATACCTGGGATGGAATACACAGAAATCAAATCGACTACATCTGTAGAAAGAGATGATGAAAACGCTCATTATCACCAGTCAGAACAAGGCCAGGGGCCAACTGTGGAATAGATGATCAGTTGCTCATATGCAAGTTCAATGACACTGAAGAAATTTAAAACACGTCCACGAAAGCCGAAGTATGACCTTGAGTATATTCCACCTGAATTCAGAGACCATCTCAAGAATAGATTTGGCACACTGAACACTAATGATTAAAGATCAGACAATCTGTAGGATGACACCAAGGACATCATACATGAAGAAAGCAAAAAGGTTATTAAAAAGACAGGAAAGAGAGAAAAGACCAAAACGGATGTCAGAAGAGACTGAAACTTGCTCTTGAATGTAAGGCAGCTAAAGCAAATGGAAGAGATGATGAAGTAAAAGAGGTGAACAGAAGATTTCAAAGGGTGGCTCGAGAAGACAAAGTAAAGTATTATTACGAAATGTGCAAAGACCTGGAGTTAGAAAACCAAAAGGGAAGAACAAGCTCAGCATTTCTCAAGCTGAAAGGACTGAAGAAAAAATTCAAGTCTAGGCTTGCAGTTTCGAAGAATTCTATGGGCAAAATATTGAATGACACAGGAAGCATCAAGAGAAGATGTAAGGAGTAGGCAGAGTCACTGTACCAAAAAGAATTGGTCAACGTTCAACCATTTCAGGAGGCAGCATATGATCAAGAATCGATGGTACTGAAGGAAAAAGTTCAAGCTGCAGTGAAGGCACTGGTGAAAAGCAAGGCTCCAGAAACTGATGGAATATCAACTGAGCTGTCTCAACAAATGGATGCAGTGCTAGAGGTGCTTGCTTGTCTATGGCAAGAAATTTGGAAGACAGCTACCTGGCCAACCGACTGGAAGAGATCCATATTTGTACACATTCCAAAGAAAGGTGAGCCAACAGAATGCAGAAATTATTGAACAATATCATTACTATCACATGCAAGCAACATTTTGCTGAAGATCGTTTAAAAGCAGTCGTAGCAGTACATCAACAGGGAAGTGCCAGAAATTCAAACCGGATTCAGAAGAGGACGTGGAACCAGGTATATCATTGCTGATAACAGATGGATCCTGGCTGAAAGCAGAGAATACCAGAAAGATGTTTACATGTGTTTTATTGACTGTGCAAAGGCATTGGACTGTGTGAATCATAACAAAACTGTGGATAACATTGTGAAGAATGGGAATTGCAGAACACTTAATTGTGCTCATGAGGAACCTGTACGTAGACCACGAGGCAATTGTTCAAACAGAACAAGAGATACTGTGTGGTTTAAACTCAGGAAAGGTGTGTGTCAAGGTTGTATCCTTTCATCACACTTATTCAATCGATACACTGAGCAAATAATCTGAGAAGCTGGACTATATGAAGAGGAATGTGGCATCAAAATTGGAGGAAGACTCACTAACAACTTAAGATATGCAGATGACACAATCTTGTCTTGCTGAAAGTGAAGAGGACTTGAGTGACTTACTGATGAAGATCAAAGCCTACAGCCTTCAGTATGGATTAAACCTCAACAGGAAGAAGACAAAAATCCTCACAACTAGACTAATAAGCAACATCATGATAAACAGAGAAAAGATTAAAGTTTTCAAGGATTTCTTTTTACTTGGATCCACAATCAACACTCACAGAAGCAGCAGCCAAGAAATCAAACGACTTATTGCATTGGGCAAATCTGCTGCAAAAGATCTCTTTAAAGTGTTAAAAAGCAAAGATGAGATAAGCTAGATAACTGGGATCTTCTAAAAATCAAACACCCATGCTCTTCAAAAGACTTCACCAAAAGAGTAAAAAGAGAACCTACAGACTGGGAAAAAATTTTTGGACAGTAAAAGTCAGACAAAGGTCTAATCTCCATAATCTACAAGAAAATCCAACACCTCTACAACAAAAAGACAAATAATCCTATAAAAAAACGGGCAATGGAAATGAACAGACACTTCACCAAAGAAGACATTCAAATGGCCAACAGGCACATGAGGAAATGCTCGCCATCACTAGCCATTAGAGAAATGCAAATTAAAACCACAATGAGATACCATCTCACCCCGGCATTACTGGCACGAATCAAAAACACTGGAAATAACAAATGTTAGAGGGCCTGTGGGGAGATCGGAACTCTTATGCACTGCTGGTGGGAATACAAAATGATACAACCATTTTGGAAAATGATATGGTGCATCCTCAGAAAGCTAGAAATAGACATACCATACGATCCAGCAATCCCACTCCTAGGAATAGATCCTAGAGAAATAAGAGTTGTCACTCGAATAGACATATGCACACCTATGTTCATGGCAGCATTGTTCACAATAGCAAAACGATGGAAACAACCTAGATGCCCATCAACAGATGAATGGATAAACAAACTATGGTATATACACACAATGGAGTACTATGCAACGAGAAAGAACAATGATGAATCTGTGAAGCATCTCATAACATGGATGAAACTGGAGGACAGTATGCTGGGTGAAATAAGTCAATCACAAAAGGACAAATATTGTATGAGACCTCTATTGTAAAAACCCATGAAAAAGTTCACACACAAAATATAACAATCTTTGTTGGTTACCAGGGATGGGAGGGGTGGCGGGCGGGGGGGAATACTAAATAGGCAATAGGTAAGTGGTATCTTGGGTGAAGGGTGAGACAGTACACAATACAGGGGAAACTAGCACAACTTGTACAAGGAAAGGTCATAGAAGCCCCATAGACACATCCAAACTCCCCGAGGGACTGAATTGCTGGGCGGGGGGCTGTGGGGACCATGGTCTTGGGGAACATGTAGCTCAATTGGCATAACACAGTTTATAAAGACAATGTTCTACATTCTACCTTGGTGAGTAGTGTCTGGGGTCTTAAAAGCCTGTGAGCGGCCATCTAAGATACTCCACTGGTCTCATCCCTTCGGGAGCAAGGGAGAATGAAGAGAGCAGGATACAAGGAAAAGATCAGTCCGAAGGACTAACGGACCACAGCTACCAAGGCCTCCACCAGACTGAGTCCAGTACAGCTCGATGGTGCCCGGCTACCACCACTGACTGCTCTGACTGTGATCACAACAGAGGGTTCTGGACAGAGCTGGAGAAGGATGTAGAGCATAATTCTAACTCACAAAAAAAAGACCAGATTTACTGGCCTAAAGGAGACTGGAGAAACCCCGAGAGTATGGCCCCCAGACACCCTTTTAGCTCAGTGGTGAAGTTATCTCCAAGGTTCACTGTTCAGCCTGGGAGTGGACAGCCCCATAAAACCAAATGGGACTAATGAGGTACAGTAGTCCAGTGACAAGGGCCAGAAGGCAGAAGGGGACAAGGAAGCTGGTGATAGGGAACCCAAGGTTGAGTAAGGATATTGTTGATGTGTTGAGATTGTTAACCATTGTCATAGGGCAACATGTGTAGTAACTGTTAAATGAGAAACTATTTTGTTCTGCAAGCCTTCATCTTAAGTGAGAATAGCAGTACAATTGGAAGAGCGTAGTCAATCTCACTGAAGTGTGCATGTGGAAATTTTTGAAATGGTGTATCTTTGGCTATGTGTATTTTCACAAAAAAAAACAAAACGGTTGAGAAGTTAGAGGGTTGACATGTTGTGAGGTTGTTAACCAATGTCATAAAACAATATGTGTACTACTGTTTCATGAGAAACTATTTGTTCTGTAAGCTTTCACCTGAAGCACAATTAAAAAAAAAAAAAAAAAAAAAAAAAAAGCAAACATGTCACTGGGAGGACTAACGTGTGCCTGACCCAAGCCATGGTATTTTCAATTGTCTCACACGCATGTAAAAGCTGAACAACGAATAAGGAAGACCAAAGAAGAATTGATGCATTTGCATTATGGTGTTGGCAAAGAATACTGAATATACCACAGACTGCCAGAAAAATGAACAAATCTCTCTTGGAAGAAGTACAGCCAAAATTCTCCGTAGAACCAAGGATGGCAAGACTTCGTATCATGTACTTTGGACATGTTATCAGAAGGGACCCGTCCCTGGAGGACGATATCGTGCTTGGTAAAGCAGAGGCCAGCAAAAGAGAGGAAGATCCTTAATGAGATGAACTGACACAGTGGCTGCAACAATGGCCTCAAGAATAACGATTGTGAGGATGGCACGGGACCGGGCAGTGTTTCGTTCTGTTGTACATGGGGTCACTAGGAGTCGGAATCTAATAACAACAACAATAAAAGAACATGTTGACTATTTTGTAAATAATTTTAAAAAACCATCTGGAAGGAAATACATACCCCAATATTAATAGTGATTATCACTACAGTTTTTATTTTCTTTTGTGTGCTGTCAGCATTTTCAAAAATTTCCCCACGTATACATGGTTTTCGTAAATAGATAAAACTACAAAGGAAAACAAAGTCTGGGCTTCTGTGTTTTGTCTTCCTCTCATGGATCACACTTTTTATTTTACTGAGACTAATATCAAAATACATATAAAAAAGATGATCGGTAAATAATTTCTAAATCAGTAGTTGATAAGAAAACAACGTGTAGCTGTGTTTCCTAGAGCCTGCGAGTGTCTGTGTGCAGCATGGGGAAAGTTGTTTTTTACCGCATTGGCTGGAGCCCTGGAAAAGACTGCATCTCAAATTAGCAGCTTGACCGTGTGCTGCTCAGATAAATATTGTGTTGCTATGACTGAAATCGTCCCGCCATGTGGGTCACCCTGTCATATAATTAGCCCTTTATCATCATATCAGGCGCAAATCAAACCAACAGCACTGTTAATGGAGCAATATACCAAGTCAGAAAAACTGTCGTCATGTGTCAACATTTGATTTAATGCTTGTCACAATCCCACTGAAGACACATGTCAATCTTCAAAAGCAAGCTTCACCTTGGTGTAAAGCACTTTCATAAATTAAGTTCCTAGCTGTATCAGCTAGACGGGCTAGTGTTTTTATGCCCTTCATTGCATTAGTGTGAGTTTTGTCAGTCCAAGTGGACACAGAATGGGGCAGAGAGTGGGATTTTAAGTGTCTTTCTGGTGTGCAGATACTACTCTCAGGCTCCCCCATTCAGGATCATCCTAGGTGGTGGGCCGGTTAAGGTCTAACCTTTCCGGTTCAATTAGTGTCAAGTCAAGTCTAGTGTAGAGTCCGATGCAGCTTGGCCTGTGTCCAGAGAGCTGTGTGCCTTCTCCACTACAGCTGATGTTATCTCTGTTCCGGAAGACCAGGCTGCACTGCAGCTCCATTCCCCTTCTATCTGCTCCTGCTCCATTTCCTCCCTTCCCAAGTACTGATCCCTTAATAAATGTCCCGCACGCTACTCTCCATCTCAGTCAGCTTTCAAGAAACCCACCTTGACTAGAGTCGTCTCCTCTACATCCACATTTTATTTACTTCTCAATGAGGCTGTAACTGCTCACCTGGACAGTAAACCAGTGAAGGGCGGAGGGTCTCTGGCGTCTTGTCTACCTGAAATCACACACACACACACGCACACAGGCACACACACACACGCGCACACACAATGAACACTCTGAGATCTAACGAAGTCTCCTGAGATCCAATAGAGACCCAACGATATCCAATTTTATTAGCTTGTTTCTCACTCAAATCTTTGGGGGTTGGGTGTGGTGCAGAGTTTTCCAGAAAATCTGTGGTTTCATCACAATGACTTGCGAGTGTTCAAAAGCCTTTTCTTTATCTTTCTGTCCCCCTCTTTGTTTTCTCATGATGGGTCTCCACGTACACAATAATGGGAAATAAAGCAATTATATAAATATCATTATTTTTAAATTTTTACACAGTGTCTCTACTATCTGCATATTTCTGAAGAAACTTTCAAAAATCACCTGAACAACTAGCTATTTGTACAAATTCTCCACATGAAGTTACAGTCTGAGTGACCATACAGCAATAAGTCTCGGGAAAACAAGCTTGGCTCTTTCATTTTTTATACCATAAACACTCACATAACACAACTCATGCAAAAGACTGTGGTGAGATAAAAACAAAACAAAGCTTTGAAGACATGTCATTTAGAAGAATGATTTCATCTCGTGAAATAAATTACAAATCCCAACACAGAAATAAACATGGATTTGATATGATACATTTTCTGAGTTAATTCCACATGGCATTTTGGAAAGGGCTGAAGAGAAGGTGAAGAAACACCTTTCAGGAAGATGCCCGTCCTGGATTCTCAACTTTCAAGTTGAAGGGAATTTGTGAAGAACTGAAATGTCTACTCCAGCAGTTGACAAGATGAATGAAAAAATTCTTACAAACTAAGGTTTTCTCAGCTGAGTAAGCCAAAAGTCTAATCACTACCCCATCCTGTCCACCTCCCAGGAGAAATGCCAAATTTCAAGTGTGGAGGAAGTATGTCCAAAGGCAGACCAACCTAGAGGTCTTCAAGCCCAAGACTTTCTCAGTTGATGCTCAGGAACAGAGGAAAACTCTGTGGTAACCAGCACAGGTTCTATGAACAGCGCCCAAGGTGATTATGATGATAAATCACACCCTCATGGATTCTAGAACTTGAAAGAGCCATAGTACCAGTCAGGGTTTCTGGTGGCAAATAAGACATATTTACTGTACCTGGAATGTGGAAATTATAGAACAGTATCATTAATATCACACACAGGTAAAATTTTGCTGATCATTCAAAAAGCGGTTGCAACAGTACATTGACAGGGAACTGCCTGAAATTCAAGCTGGATTCAGAAGAGGGTATAGAACAAGGGATATCACTGCTGATGTTAGATGGATCTTGACTCAAAGCAGAGAATACCAGAAAGATGCTTACCAGTGTTCTATTGACTATGCAAAGGCATTCCACTGTATGGATCATAACAAATTATGGAGAACATTGTGAAGAATGGGAATTCCAGAACAATTAACTGTGCTCACGAGGAACCTGTACTTAGACCAAGAGGCAGTCATTCGAACAGAATAAGGGGATACTGCACGGTTTAAAGTCAGGGATGGTTTGCGTCAAGGTTGTATCCTTTCACCATACTTATTCAATCTGTATGCTGAGCAAATAGTTCAAGAGACCAAATAATTCTAGAAGCTGGACTATATGAAGAAAAACCCAGCATAAGGATTGGAGGAAGACTCATTAACAACCTGCAATACGCAGATGACACAACCTTGCTTGCTGAAAGTGAAGAGGACTTGAACCACTTACTGATGAAGATCAAAGACCACAGTCTTCAGTATGGATTACACCTCAACATAAAGAAATCCAAAAATCCTCACAGCTGGACCAATAAGCAACATCGTGATAAATGGAGAAAAGACTGAAGTTGTCAAAGATTTCATTTTCCTTGGATCCACAATCAACACCTATGGAAGCAGCAGTCAGAGAAATCAAATGACACATTGCACTGGGCAAATCTGCTGCAAAAGATCTCTTCAAAGCGTTAAAAAGCAAAGATGTCACTAAGATGCGCCTGATCCAAGCCATGGTGTTTTCGATCGCCTCATATGCATTTGAAAGCTGGACCACGAATAAGGAAGACCAAAGAAGAATTTATGCCTTTGAACTATGGTGTTGGCGAAGAATGTTGAATATACCATAGATTGCTAGAAGAACAAACAAATCTATCTTGGAAGAAGTATAGCCAGAATGCTTATTAGAAGCAAGGATGGCGAGACTTCATCTCATATACTTTGGACATATTATCATTAGGGACCAGTCCCTGGAGAAGGACATCATGCTCAGTAGAATGGAGGGTCAGTGAACAAGAAGGCGGCCCTCAATGAGATGGATTGACACAGTGGCTGCAACAATAGGCTCAAGCATAACAATTGTGAGTATGGCACAGGACCAAGCAGTGTTTCATTCTGTTGTACACAGGGTCACTAAGAGTCAGAACGGACTCAACAGCACCTAACAACAATTCTACCTGGTTTAAATAGAAAAAGAATTCACTAAAGGGTATGGGTAGCCAAGAGATTCTCTAAAAGGGCCACAGAACAAAGTCAAGAGGCTACCCATTCAAGGACACCACCCAAATCACACGACAGAATGTTTCACCAGAAACACCAGTGCAAGCTGGTGCAGCTTGCAGAATGCTGGGCATTCTAGAACGTTCACCACTGCTATCCTGGAAAATGGGATATATCCACTGTGACCCTCACCCAAATAGTTTCCTTTAAGCCTGCTACTTTCATCAGTACCTAATTCAAAGTCCGGTGTGGGTGCGTCAGTTGCTGTCACCTGGGTTACAGGCTTACACCTTAGCTGCAAGGGAAGCTGGGAAAGTGAGCTTCTGGCTTCTACTTTGGAAAGGCATGGACTCAAAAGACAGAAGAGACCCCTCCATAAGAAAGGTCTGGGCAGGCAACAAATTTTCCCATCCCTTACAGATGTCTAATAATGAACATTTTACCAACAAAAGATCTAGCTTCAGAGTATGTGCACAGTAGCTAAGACCTTGATTATGTGTGAGAACTATATTGTCTATACGTACTTAAAGAACTGAGATAGGAGCTACCCTCTGATTTGGACGATCATGAAAAGACCAGAAGAAAGGCTCCCCAAGGTTATCATTCTCAAGTGCAGAGTGCTCCACGCCTCTCCAGCCTTGCTGAGTGCCACGGTAATCACGGGAAAGCAAGGACATATAGAGTGGGGTGGAGTGGAAAGATTATCATGCTCACTTCAGCCAACCTTATCAAGGCCAAAGCAACCATGTGATAATGTGTGAATGAATCAGAAGGGGTAGCCCGGGTATTTCTGTACTCATATCAACATTCACACTTCAATTCCAGCCAACTTCTATTTTCCTTTTCTGAGTTTAAACTAGCCACTTTCCACAGGAGACCAATAACCTCTCTTTTATTAATTTGCTATGAGCAAAAGCCCCATCGGAATTATACTCTGTACCAGACAGCACCACATTGATTGTATATCCCTGCCAAACTTCTGAAAGGAAACGTCTTCTGCTACCATTTCTCTTCTTCTGTAAATGATGGTCTCTTTTACAGAAGCCAGATCACTCATTCATCCAACACGTATTTTTACTGAGCACTTATTAAGTACCAGGCACTATGCTGGACCCTGGGGATACAGGGGTGGGCTAGCTGTTGTTAGTTCCCATTAAGCTGGCTCCGACTCACGGAGACCTTATGTATAACAGAACGAAACGTTCCCTGGTCCTGTGCCATCTCCATGATTGTTGATATGTTTGAATCCATACCCTGTAGACTAGAGACATGCCTTCCACGTGGAGCTCCCAATGTGGTAAAGAAGTCAGACATTAAACAGGTGAAGACACAAATAAATATATAAATACCCATTTAGTTAAGAACTATGAGAAGATGGAATCCTAATAAGGTGGATTTTAAACCAGAATGTCTATATCAACTGTCTCTCTCTCTGCCTCTGCCTCTCTCTCTGTCTCTCCTCTCTCTCATAAATAATTAATTACAAATGCATTTTCAGTTGGATCACTCCTAGGTTGTTCAGTTGGTGCCAGTCCTTGAAGATCTGAACATTCTATTTGATCTCAATGATGCAAAGGGCAGAGACAGCCCTCCACAAAACAGGAGCTGTAGCTACCGGATGCATGCTTCTTTTGGATTGATGGATATGGTGGGTTGAATAGCATCCCCCAAAGACTGGTGTTCACCTGGGCTGTCAGAATGTGACCTTGTTTGGAAATAGGGTCTTTGCAGATGGGATTAAGGTAAGAATCAAAATGAGATCATACTGGTTTTGCTGGGCCCTGTCATGGATTGAATTATGTCCCCTAAAAATATCTGTCAACTTGGCTGGGTCATGATTCCCAGTATTGTATGATTGTGTACCATTTTGTAAATCTGATGTGATTTCCTTACTTGTTGTAAACTCTATCACTATGATGAGGTTATATGTGATTTCCTTATGTGCTGTACACTCTATCACTATGATGAGGTTATACTGATGAGGTATACAAGATTGGATAGTATCTTAATCCAATCTCTTGTGAGATATAAAAGAGAGAAGCAAACAGAGACACAAGAGAACCTCATACCACCAAGAAAGCAGTACTGGGAGCAGAACATGTCCTTTGGACCTGAAGTTCCTGCACTGAGATGCTCCCAGACCAACGGAAGACTGATGCATCACAAAGACCTTCCTCCAGAGCCAAGAGAGAGGGAAAGCCTTCTCATGGAGCTGATGCTGTGAATTTGGACTTGTAGCCTACTGGACTGTGAGAGAATAAACTTCCCTTTGTTAAAGCCATCCACTTGTGGTATTTCTGTTAGAGCAGCACTAGATGACTAGGATAGGCCCTAAATCCAAAGAGAGGATCTTTGTAAGAGACATAAAGGGATGCACACAGAAGAAGAAGGTGATGTGAAGATGGTGGCAGAGACTGGAGTGATGCTGCATCTACAAGCCAAGGACCACCAAGATCGGCAGCAACCACCAGAAGTTAGGACAGCATCCAGAAGAAACCAACCCAGCTGACACTTTGATTCTGGCCTCTTGAACTGTGAGAGAATAAATCTCTGTTGTTTTAAGCCACCTTGATTTACGTCATTTGTCATGGCAGCCACAGGAAACTAATACAACGGAAGAGCCACCTTCTCAGAACATCTGCCTGGTCTAAAAACACACAGGAACACACAAGGCAAGAGTCTTATGAGTCTTTTTACCTCCTCAAGTCCATCTTCCCTTTTCACCCCAAGAAGGAAGGAGATAAACTCCCACCCACTTCACTTCTTTTGCTTGAAACTAACCACTGAAATGCCAGAACTGGTCAGAATTTTCAGACCAGGCTTCAAAATGGAAGAAAGTTGCCCCTTCCCAGCAGTGGACCTGCAGCCACCAAGCCCATTTGTTCATTTTAAGCGGGAAGCTCCGGAAAAATGCCCTGAAGCAGGACAGTGGTCATTATGGGTTGAATTGTGTCTCCTCAAAATGTGTATTGATGCCCTGGCCCCTATACTTGTGAAAGTATTCCTGTTTGGAAACAGAATTTTCTTTGTTATGTTAATAAGGCCCTCCCCAAGTAGGGTGGGTCCTAAATCTAATCACTTCTGAGTTATAAAAAGAGCAGAGCAGACACAGACACACATACAGGGGGAAGAGAGATGCCAAGAAACACCAAGGATAACCAACGGACACTAGAAACTAAGAGAGGCTCACAGACGGAATCCCTGGTTTGGACTTCTAGCCTCCAGAACTGTGAGAAAATAAACGTTTATTCCTTAAAGCCACCCACTTGTGGTATTTTTCTATGGCAGCTCTAGGTAACTAAGACAGTGGCTGATAAAAATCCACACTTACTCCATGAATCTTCACAAATGAAGAAATCAGTCACAGTGGCAGTGGGAGTGACAAGGATTCCTAGTTGGCATGAAGTAGGAAATTTGGCTCATCCCCTGGACCTGAATGAGCTGACATTTCAACACATTTTAACTCTATCCCAAGGAGCCACCATCCCACACAGTCACAGGACAACCACATCTCTCCCATTTCATTGTCTCAGCATTCCAACACGTATTCCTTCATCCCATCTGTTTTAGGCAGGGTTCTACAGAGAAGCAAACCAGTGAAGCATGTATATGTAGAGAGACATTTATCTCAAGGAAATGTCCCACACAGTAGTAGATGCTGGTTTAAGTCCCTAGTCCATGGGTCAGGTGTCAAGCTGGAGGCTTCTCCTGACTACACAGCTGCAGTGGCTGATGAACCCAATACTGGCAGGCAATATGGCTGACTGCTGGCTCAAGTCCCAAGAGCTGGAGGTCAGATGATGACAAACCCAAACCAGATGCAGGATCCAGAGCGAGCTAAAGCCAGCGAGCTTTGCCAGAACATCCATATATATTGGCTGCAGGCCACATCCCCAAGGAAACTCCCTTTACAACAGACTGGCTGATCCCATCAGATCACATCATAGAGATGATTACATTATACCACAAATTGGAGGATAATTACATCATTACACAACTGCCAAACCACTGAGAAACATGGCCCAGCCAAGCTGAAACACAACCTTAACCATTACAGCATCCCATAGTAAATCTTAGCTCTGCAGATTGTCAGGGTGGAGATCAGAACGGTAGTTATGCACTGGATGGAAAAGTCATCAACCACTGCAGGGTGGCACTGCTGTTTGCCAGCAAACTGGAAACCAGTACAAAGTGTTGACAGCACCAAAGCAAACGGATGCCTGCGTCCATGTTTTTTACGAATGAAAATGAGACTTTTATAAATTAATGGGCTTCAAAGGTCATCTCAGACTCTTGCCTTGGGGAGCATTCTGGCAGCCTAAAATAATGTTTTTCAAACAGGGGTTTGCTTGAGGGCCACTGTAATGGGGCTGGGAGAACATGCCTGCTCGCTGGGGAAAAGCTCCCCACTGCACCCCACCAAAGGCACCAGGATAATCCCAAGATGGAAAAAGCTCCCATCAGCAGGGCCTGGCCACACTGGAAGCTTACTCTCAACCTACTACCCTTCTCTCCCTACTTTACCTCTGACCAGCCAACGCTACTCCCACCCTGTGCATCTCATTAGGATGAGAGTGTAAACACAGAGCAGGAATGACCCTCCACCCCCAGACAGCTGTTCAAATTAAAGAACTGCTCTCATTCACTGAGCCCTTACCAGGGCGGGCCAGGCACCCAGCCAAGCTCGTTATGGGCTTCTGTGAGCTTTAATCCTTACTGTGATCTCCTGAATTAAACAGCACTTCCCCACAGAAAATGTGAAGAGGAATCCACCTCGGTGTGGTACAAATGGTTAGCACACTTGGCTGCTAATCAAAAGGTTGGAAGTTTGAGTCCACCCACAGGCAGCTTGGAAGAAAGGCCTGGCAATCTACTTCTGAAAATCAGCCATTGAAAACCCTATGAAGCACAATTCTACTCTGACACACATGGGGTCGTCATGAGCTAGAATCAACTCACCAGCAGCTGGTAACTGGTAACTGCAACGAAACGAGGCTTTGAGGTTTTGTAATTTGCCCAGGGCCGTATACTTGGTTAGCAGACAGAGCTGAGTTGAAATCCCAGGTGTTGAGTCTTGCACCCTGTTCTCTGAGAGTCCTGGAAGAAGCCAAACGAGGGCACTCATGACTCAGCAAGGCTGCCAGCTGCAAACATCTGTAGCATCTACAAATGTATGCATGGGGGAGGACAGATGGATCGTGGTGTCTGTGCATAAATATGGCAACGATCAAGTGAAGGTGTTAGTTCCTACAGGGAAATGGATGCTGTGAGGCATGGGTGATGGGCGGCAGGAGAACGATGACTGTGCACCCTTGAGCAGGCACCATTTACCCACTCAGTGCTCTCTGCCTACAAAGAAGCTGGAGGCACCCCTGCCCGGGGATTACGCTCTCAGCCTGCACGGGTGGACCACAGACCTTGGAGCAAACATCAGACAAAGGCTATTTGGCTCAGGCATTCTCAGCAATCAAGTATATTCACAGGATCACAGAATGTTAGTGGGAGAACGGACTTAGGACCACTTAGCCGAGCCCCTTCATCTTACAGATGGGGAAACTGAGGCCCAGAGAAATGATGTGTGCAAGGTCACAAGCTGAGCTAGAGCAGGGCCCCACATCTTAACGAGATTTCCGGAGCAGCAGTGCAAGCCCGGGCCTTGGAGAAGACTTGAAGCTCTGAACTTCTACCTCCCTCTCCTCTCCCCTGCCATAAGTGAAAAGGGAGCAGATGGCGCCTGACTCTGGATGCTAAAGACCAAGCCACCAACCTCAGGGGAAAAAAAAGAAGAGAGCTTTGGCCAAAAGGAGCCTGTGATGTGACTGTCCTGGCCAGCTGGGGAATTAGAGCTCCCCTTGCTCCCCTTGGGAGTCTTGTTCTTCCCATGGAAGTCGCCGTGAACCTGGGGCTCTTCTACTTCTCTCATAAAAGGAAATAAATAATAATAACGAGAAGAGCTGAAATGCACTGAATGTTTACCATGTGTTGGACACTGTATTAAATGCTATTCATAAAACGCTTGCGTCGATTTTGACTCATGGCGATCCCGTGTTACAGAGTAGAACTGTTCTAAAGGATTTTCTTGACATAATCCTCATGGAAGCAGATCGCCAGCCCTTCCTTCTTTCCATGGTGCCACGGGGAGGGTTCGAACTGCCAACCTTCAGGTTAGTACTCAAGTGCAAATTGTTTGTGTCCCCCAGGGACCTTAAATGCTATATATATGTTCACATTTAATCCTCCCAAAGTCCTATGAGGGGGGTTTTATTATTATCCCATTTTAAAGATGAGGAAAGTAAGGCAAATTGGACATCTGAACTCAAATGTGCCTTAACCCTGCCTCTCACACAATGCCACCGATCTACTTGAGATGCCATGTACCTCACCAGTGGGGTCATGGACAAGACCTCAGAAAGAAAGGGAAGGAAAGGACTCTCATTCAAAGTACAGCTAAGAATTGGTTGTAACATTCTGATACAGATTCCCTTTGCTTTCCAAGATGATTTAGACCAAAAAATAAAAAAATAAAAAACCCACTGCCATCAAGTCAATTCTAACTCATGACAACCCGTGTGTTAGAGGACAGAATGTTCCATGAGGTTTTCTTGGCTGTAATCTTTATGGAAACAGACTGCCAGGCTTTTCTTCCGTGATATCACTGGGTGGGTTTGAACTATCAACCTTTACATTAGCAGCCAATTTGCAAACCACTTGCGTCACCCAGAGACCCAGGATGGTTTAGAGGTGACTGAAATCATCCCTTCAGACTTACAGCTCCACACATCTACCTGGGAAGCCTCAAAGCACTCTGCTTCAGGGACCATTTCCCTGCGAAGGGCCACAACATCTCATTTCCAAATGCCTCAGGGCATCCAGAAGGAGGGGACACCGAGGAAGGAAGGAGGTCTTGAGTCCATGGTCTGATGAAATGAGCCCGGAGGAAATAAACAAGTTATTTTGCTCCAGTACTTATGTGCTCTGATCCGAAGCCAGCCAGGAGAGTCCTCAGAATTCAGTGACTAATCAGATGACAGGCAGTGAAACACACCCCGAATGTCATCAGAGTCCAGGCATTTGCACCAGGAATCCAGAAATAAACTGTCACCAAAGAGACGTGTGCCCTCTGGAAATAATTTCCAGAACATGTTTCATAATCTAGCGCCGGTACTCTGTGAGCCAGGAGACAAGGAAAGGTCAAAACAAAGCCCCCTACCCGGCCCTGCCTTGCCTCATCTCCTCCTTCAACAAGCTCTTTCTGGCGGCTGCCACCTGCTGAGCCCCCGAGTCCCCTCCAAGAAAGCCGATTATTCCAGACCAGCGTTGCCATGTCACTTTTCTAACTATTGCCTAAAGCAGACTTTACGTACTTGAGAAGTTATTTCATTGCTTCCTAGACTTGCCTTGAACATGTTTTGAGTAACTGTTGAAAATTAATGAGCAGGTAATTTACCAGACATCTAGATGTCAAATAATTACTGCTACCAGATTCTCCACTTATCAAACATGTCTGAAATCAAACGACATGTTTTCAAATAACTTTTCTTTTTAATGTTTGCTTGGTGTAGAAAATGTAAATGACGTTTTTAAATGAACAAAGAATTCCTGTTGAAAGAAATACACATTCAAATCATTTTCTTAAAGTAAAACTGACAATTATTTTTATTTTTCAGGGCTTTCTGGTTGGGACAAAGGATTTGGCTGTTGATAAGAAAACATTCAGTCAGTAAATTTACAAATATCGGTTCCTTTGAAGACCTTTTTGATGGGGATCTAGGAATCCAAAGGGAACAGCTTTCTCAGTCCAAGCCTGCACCCCCCAACTAAAATTTACCAGCGCACTAAGCCCTTCTTGGGGAGTTTTATTTCCTGTTAGGGTTCTCTTTGAGGTGATCTCTATCATGTTGATACTTTTTAAGAACTTGTAAATTTGCTATGGCGTCGACTCCAACTCATGGCAACCCCACGCTTGTCAGAGTAGAACCGTGCTCCACAGGTTTTCAATCGTTGATTTTTAGAAAGTAGATTATCAGGACTTTCTTCCAAGATGCCTCTGGGTGGGCTTGAACCTCCAACCTTTCGGGGAGTAGCCAAGTGCCTTAACCCTTTCATGCCCAGTGGTGCATACAGCAACTATAAACTTTTTCAGCCTCTGGGGTTTACTGGGAAGCTGCTATACGTGTGTGCTGCAGCAAGGTAGGGGCCCTTAAGACTGTTTGAAACTGCAAATTACTGTTTTTATAGGGTATTGCACAAGGTGTCTGAATTTTGGTAGGAAAATATAGAAATTCTGAAAATTTGTATTTGGTACACATATGTATGAACAGACCCTGGTGGGGACTCTAGGGTATAATTAGTGGTATTTCATATGTGCCGCTAAACACTTAGGGTAGGCTTATGGGAGAGGGCAAGAAAAAAAAAAATCCATACTGCCTACCAAAAATTCAGACACACTCAAAATGATTCAGAATGCTTCCATTAATGAAAACACATGGTATCAACAAAAAATTCAAAGCAGAAAATAATTGGGTCATCAAAGGGTTAACCGTTTGCACTACTTTCGGGACTCCTGTAAATTAGTTAAGAGCAAATCAAGTGTCCCCATTACTTTGTTTATTGAGCAGAGTCATTTGGAAAGTCAATAACTTATAACACTCCCTAGGATGAAGTATACCTTCCCTAATGAAGAAAACTGATAAAGCTTGGCTCAGAGCTCAGGAATGATGGGTGGTTCATGTCACTCTTACACAGAGACCCATCTTCTGTGGGTACAGAACAAGGCTCAATACTGGAAATGATTCTACCATGAATTCAATTATTACAGAAAGGATCTTAAACATTGGGAATCACAAACCCTTGATTCTGTCACTTTCAAGAAATTCACACACATACCAGCAGTGAACCATTCATTCATTGCTGCAGGAAAACCAAATCTGGGCTTGTCAATGAGTAACTTGGAA
This sequence comes from Dugong dugon, assembly GCA_030035585.1. Lineage (NCBI taxonomy): Eukaryota > Metazoa > Chordata > Mammalia > Sirenia > Dugongidae > Dugong > Dugong dugon. The sequence goes on from CM057460.1 coordinate 19,372,800, forward strand.
GTAACTGAAAATTATAAAACGGAAGGGATGACACTATGCTTATTTGATCCTAACACAGGCCTGGGCATTCTGCATATGTCAGCTCACCTGTCTTCCTGGGAGGACAGCAGTGGCTCAGTGGTAGAATTCTTTTCTTCCATAAGGAAGACCTGGGTTCAATTCCCAGCCAATGCACCTCATGCACAGCTACCACCCATCTGTCAGTGGAGACTTGGCGTGTTGCTTTGATGCTGAACAGGTTTTAGCACAGCTTCCAGACTGTATGGACTAGGAAGAAAGGCCTGGCAATCTACTTCTGAAAATCAGCCAGTGAAAACCCTACTGATCGTAAGGGTTCAATCCTATTATGCATGGGGTCACCAGGAGTTGGGGCCAACCTGACGGCAGCTAACAACGATAACATCTTCCTAGGAACTGAACAGGAAATGACAGGTCTCTCCCGAACTAATTCCTGGCCCCCTAACCACCTGAGCACAGAAACCAACAAAATTGGGGGATGAGTCTTAAAAGCTTGCAAGTGGCTATCTAAGATGCATCAATTGGTCCCAACCCAGCTGGAGCAAGGGAGAATGAAGAACACCAAAGACACAAGGAAAATATTAGCCCATGAGTCAAAAGGGCCACATAAACCAGAGTCTCCATCAGCCTGAGACCAGAAGAACTAGATGGTGCCTGGCTACCACCACTGACTGCTCTGACAGGGATCACAACAGAGGGTCCTGGACAGAGCTAGAGAAAAATGCAGAACAAAATTCAAACACAAAAAAAGACCAGACTTACTGGTCTGACACAGACTGGAGAAACCCCGAGAGTATGGCTCCCGGACACCCTTTTAACTCCGTACTGAAGTCAGTCCTGAGGTTCACCCTTCAGTCAAAGATTAGACAGGCCCATAAAACAAAATGAGACTAAAGGGGCACACCATCCCAGGGGCAAGGACAAGGAGGCAGGAGGGGACAGGAAAGTTGGTAATGGGGAACCCAAGATCATGAAAGGGAGAGAGTTGACATGTCAGGGGGTTGGCAACCAATGTCACTAAACAACGTGTATTGTTTAATGAGAAACTAATTTGCTCTGTAAACCTTCGTCTCAAGTACAATAAAAAAAAAAAAAGAAAAAAAGAACATAATGCTCAAGGAAGACTTCTTTACTAGTTAAGCTAAACTTTTGTTTGGTTTTAAGAAGACGTCAGAGAATACTTTTGGTTTAAGGTTTAATGATTATCTCAGGGCAATAGTTTCAGGGTTTCATTCAGCCTCCATGGCTCCAGAAAATTTCAAGTCCATTAAAATTTTTAATTCTGTTCTGCATTTCCCCCCTTTTGATCAATATTCTTCCACAGAATTAAAAGAGAGGTTTTATTTTTGTTTCCTGAGAAAAATTACTCATGGAGGCAATAATGTGATTCTTTTATTAACACCTGTGTGCAGGGGCCTCTATCTCTTAAAGCTGAGGACTGAAGATGAAATGGTGTGAAGCTTTTAAAATAAATTTATCAAGGTATAATACAGAGAATAGATTGTTTTGTTTTTATTAGTTGCCTTAGAGTGGGTTCTGGTTTATGACCACCTTACACACAACAGAACAAAACACTGCCTGGTCCTGTGTCATCCACATGATCGTCGGTATGCTTGAGTTCACTGTACAGTCATTGTGTTAATCCATCTCACTGAGGGTTTCCCTCATTTTTACTGGCCCTCTACTTTACCAAACATGGTGTCTTTTTCTAGCGATTGGTCCCACCCAATGATGTGCCCAAAGTAAGCAAGACAAAGTCTCACCATCCTTGCTTCTAAGGAGCATTCTGGCTGTACTTCCTCCAAGACTGATTTGTTCGTTCTTCCGGTAATTCACAGTATATTCAGTATTCTTCACCAACACCATGATTCAAATGTATCAATTCTTCTTTCTTTTTCACTGTCCAGCTTTCACAAGCATAAGCTGTACTCATGCAAAATTTGATGAGTTTTGACATGTGTACACTCATGAAACCATCACCACAATCAAGATACAGAACATTTCTAACACCCCTATGCTGTCTGTCCCGCACTCCAGTGGGAGGTAATCTGGCTCCAGGCCACCTCCACTCTGCTTTCTGTCCCTATAGGTCAGTCTGAAAGGTGTGAACTTTAAATGGTACTAAGAAAAAGACCCGCCTGAATTCCACCTGAAACCATTTCAGGTGCTTTTTTTTTTTTTTTTAAAGCACTTAGATCTTTCATTTCTAACATCTATTTACAACCGAAGCAGATGACAGGGCTTTTGAAAAAAGCAGACAGGCCAGAGAGTGTGGGAAATATTAGTCTTAGAGTCAACAGAACCTGTTTTCTTTCAATCACCAGCCCCTTTGGTTTTTGTTTGTATGACATGCGAACAAGGAGGCTGAAAGCCATCCCCCAAGTAAACTCAGCTCACAATTCAGGCCTAGAATTGTTTATGCTTGTACTATAGCTGCACACGGCACTTTTTGTTTTTTTAAAGGAGGTATTATAAAATTCTAGGAGCCCTGGTGACACAGTGGTTAAGCACTCGGCTGCAAACCCAAAGGTCAGAGATTTGAACTCACCAGCCACTCCACAGGAGAAAGATGTGGCAGTCTGCTTCCATAAAGATCTACAGCCTTGAAAACCCTACACGGCAGTTCTACTCTATCCTATAGGGTCACTATGAGTCAGAAACGACTCAACAGCAATGCTGTGATGGTTGGGATTGTGCATCAGCGTGGCTGGGCCATGATTCTCTGTGTTTTAATGTAATCACTCCCATGATTGAATATACTGTGAGTGGCCAATCAGACAAAAGGGAGTCTCCTTGGGGGTGTGGCCCGAATCTGTATATAAGCAGACATTCCGGCTTTTCGCTCTCTCTGGATCCTGCGGCTGCTTCCTGTAGTCTCATGCCCCATTCTTGGGACTTGAGCCGTCAGCTTATCTGCTGAACCTGGGATTCGTCGATCTGCCCAGCCTGTGAGTGGGAGCCCTGCTCTCCGACCTTCTGATCTTGGGCTTGCCAGCTTCTGCAGCTGTGTGACTTGGGAGAGGCCTCTACCCTGATCCATGGGCTTGGGACGTTCTAGCCTCTACAATTGCGTGAGTTGTTTCCTTGATATAATCTTTATATATATGTTTATATACTTTACTGGTTTTGCTTCTCTAGAGAACCCAGCCTAAGACATCTGTACCAGGAGTGGTTCTAGAGAAACAAATTGTAAGGATGAGCTTTTTAAATTGGTTCTCAAGTCTGGTTAGTCACAAAGACGTTGATGACTCCGCTTCCAGCAGTAAAGAGGTCACTGCTAGTTCATGAAGTGAGGTAGCGATACAAATATGCAAAATATCACCACAGGTAGATCAGGTATTGGTGAAAGGTGAGGCTCAGGGTGAACACGTGTGATATCTTTCTACAGCTTTGTCAGAATGAGAAGTATAAGGAAGCTGGTTGGTTTGTCCTACTTTCGCTAGACAAACTGATGAAGGAAAGAGATGTGCTCAGGGCTTCAGAGTCAAGCCTTAAGTGCCGCATACAAGACTTCAAGGCCTCCACTTATGCTTTGAAGGAAAGCCTTATTTCTTGTAGTAACAGAGCCGAAATTGCTGAAAACCAAACCCAGAGTCTTATCGTAAGAGTGGCTGAATTACAACGCCAGCTCAATTGCAAACCTCGAGAGGTGTCTGAGGTTAAAGTAAGGGCATTGATTGGGAAGAGATGGGATCCTGAGACTTGGGATGGGGACATATGGGCAGATAATCAGGAAGCTGGGGACACAGAGCCTGTAAATTCCATTGAATCACTCCTGCCAGCAGAACCAGTCCCATCTGAAGAGACTACTTCATGTTTGTCTGCTAAACCACCCTGCCAAGAAAAACCATTAGCCCCTCCACTCCCATCTGAGGAGATTAGCCCTAGCCCAGCTCCCTCTAAAGAGCACTTGCCTGAGTCATTGCCTGGAGCATCACCTGAGGCAGATGCTTTACAAGGTAATGCTGAATGTTCTCAAAACAATTCCACACTACTGATTCTGGCTTCTAGACCTATAACTAGGCTTAAGTCCCAGCGAGCCCCAAAAGGTGAAGTACAAAATGTGACCCAGGAGGAGGTACGCTACACTCCAAAAGAACTACTTGACTTTACTAATTGGTACAAACAGAAACCTGGGGAATGTGTGTGGGATAATGGTGCAAGGAACATAAAGATGGATCAGTCTGAGTTTATTGATATGGGTCCACTAAGCACTATTGTTCATTAAATATTTCAGCTAGAGAAGTTAGGAAAGGATCTAATAGTTTATTTGGCTGGATTGCTGAAGCATGGATTATGAGGTGGCTGACACTAAATCAAGTTGAAGTGCCAGACCTGCCTTGGTATACTGTAGAAGAAGGTATCCAAAGGCTTAGGGAAATTGGCATGCTAGAGTGGATTTATCAAGTTAGACCCACAGACCCACACATGGAGTGTCCAGAGGACACACCTTTTACCACAACTGTGAGGAACAAATTTGTGAAGGGAGCTCCAGCATCCTTGAAGACTGCTGTGATTGCTGTTTTATGTAAGCCAGATTTGACAGTGGGAACTCTCCTAACTGAACTAAGACACCTAACTACAATGGGGCTGATTGGACCCCATGGTAGTAGAGGCCAAGTGGCTGCACTCAATCAACAAAGACAAGGTGGGCGTGGTTACAGTAATGGACAGAGGAGTCAAAGCAGTAATCAGAATAGTCTGACTCCTATGGACTTATGGCGTTGGCTACTTAGTCATGGTGTCCCTAGGAATGAATAGATAGGAAATCTACTAAATACTTACTTGATCTATACAAACGGATGAATTCTAGGTCAGGTGAACAGCAGTCTAACTCAAATCGCCAGAATAGAGAGTCACGGTCCCTCAATCAATTCCCAGATTTGAGTGAGTTTAAAGACCCACAACCCCTTGAATGAAGGGGAGGCCAGATCCCCTCAAGGAAGGACTCCAATACACCGCCAAAAATTTTTACTGTTAATCTTTCTCCCAGCCTTCCCCAAAGAGATCTATGGCCTTTTACAAGAGTGACTGTTCACTGGGGAAAAGGAAATAATCAGACTTTTTGGGGATTACTGGATACTGGCTCTGAGCTGACACTAATTCCAGGAGACCCAAAACGCCACTGCGGCCCACCAGTCAGAGTGGGGGCATATGGAGGTCAGGTTATTAATGGAGTCTTGGCTCATGTCTGTCTCACAGTAGGTCCAGTGGGTCCCCGAACCCATCCTGTAGTGATTTCCCCAGTTCCAGAATGCATAATTGGAATAGATATACTCAGCAACTGGCAGAACCCCCACATTGGATCCCTGACAAATAGACTAAGGGCTATTATGGTAGAAAAAGCCAAGTGGAAGCCATTAGAATGGCCTCTACCTAGGAAAACAGTAAACCAAAAGCAATACCGCATTCCTAGAGGGATTGCAGAGATTACTGCCACCATCAAGGACTTGAAGGATGCAGGGGTGGTGACTCCCACCCCATCCCCATTCAACTCGCTTATCTGGCCTGTGCAAAAAACGGAGCTTGGAGAATGACAGTAGATTATCGAAAACTTAACCAGGTGGTGACTCCAATTGCAGCTGCTGTTCCAGATGTAATTTCACTGCTTGAGCAAATTAATACATCTCCTGGTACCTGGTATGCAGCTATTGACCTGGATAATGCCTTTTTCTCCATACCTGTTTCAAAGGACCACCAGAAGCAGTTTGCCTTCAGCTGGCAAGGCCAACAATACACCTTCACTTGCCTACCTCAGGGCTACATTAACTCTCCAGCCCTATGTCATAATTTAGTCCGCAGGGACCCTGATTGCCTTTCCCTTCCACAAGAAATCACACTGGTCCATTACACTGATGACATTATGCTGACTGGACCTAGTAAGGAAGAAGTGTCAATGACTCTGGACTTATTGGTAAAACACTTGTGTGCTAGAAGGTGGGAGATTAATCCCACAAAAATTCAGGCACCTTCCACTTCAGTGAAATTTCTAGGGGTCCAGTGGTGTGGGGCATGTCAAGACAGTCCTTCTAAAGTGAAGGATAAGTTATTGCATCTTGCTGCTCCCACAACTAAAAAGGAGGCACAATACCTAGTGGGCCTCTTTGGATTTTGGAGGCAACATATTCCTCATTTGGGTGTGCTACTCCAGCCTATTTATCAAGTAACTCGAAAAGCTGCTAGTTTTGAGCGGGGACCAGAACAAGAGAAGGCTCTGCAACAGGTTCAGGCTGTTATACAAGCTGCTCTGCCACTTGGACCATATGATCCAGCTGATCCAATGGTGCTTGAACTGTCACTGGCAGATAGAGATGCTGTTTGGAGGCTTTGGTGGGCCCCTACTGGTGAATCACAGCGCAGACCCTTAGGATTTTGAAGCAAACTCTGCCATCCTCTGCAGATAACTACTCTCCTTTTGAGAAAAGCTTTTGGCTTCTTACTGGCCCTTAGTAGAGACTGAACGCTTAACCATGGGACACCAAGTCACCATGAGGCCCAAGCTGCCCATCATGAACTGGGTGTTGTCTGACCCACAGAACCATAAAGTTGGACGTGCACAGCAGCACTCCATCATTAAATGGAAGTGGTATATTCGAGATCGGGCCCGAGCAGGAGCCGAAAGCACAAGTAAGTTGCATGAGGAAGTGGCCCAAATGCCCATGGTCTCCACTCCTGTCACATTACCTTCCATCTCCCAGTCTGCACCTATGGCCTCATGGGGAGTTCCTTATGATCAGTTGACTGAGGAAGAGAAAACTCGTGCCTGGTTTACAGATGGTTCTGCACGATATGCAGGCGCCACTCGAAAGTGGACTGCAGCAGCACTACAGCCCCTTTCTGGGACCTCCCTGAAGGACAGTGGTGAAGGGAAATCCTCTCAAAGGGCAGAACTTCGAGCAGTGTACCTGGTTGTTCACTCTGCTTGGAAGGAGAAATGGCCAGATGTGCGATTATATACTGATTCGTGGGCTGTGGCCAATGGTTTGGCTGGATGGTCAGGGACTTGGAAGGAACATGATTCGAAAATAAGAGACAAGGATTTATGGGGAAGAGGTATGTGGACAGACCTCTCCGAATGGGCTAAAGATGTGAAGATATTTGTGTCTCATGTGAATGCTCACCGAAGGGTGACCTCAGCAGAGGATGATTTTAACCATCAAGTGGATAGGATGATGCATTCTGTGGAAACCACTCATCCTCTTTCCCCAACTACTCCTGCCATTGCTCAATGGGCTCATGAACAAAGTGGCCATGGTGGCAGGGATGCAGGTTATGCATGGGCCCAGCAGCATGGACTTCCACTCACCAAAGCTGACATGGCCACAGCCTCTGCTGAGTGCCTGATCTGCCAACAGCAGAGACCAACACTGAGTCCCCGATATGGCACCATCCCTCGAGGTGATCAGCCAGCAACCTGGTGGCAAGTTGATTACACTGGACCACTTCCATCATGGAAAGGGCAGCGTTTTGTCCTTACTGGAATAGACACTTACTCTGGATATGGATTTGCCTTCCCTGCACACAATGCTTCTGCCAAAACTACCATCCGTGGACTTACAGAATGCCTTATCCACCATCATGGTATCCCACACAGCATTGCCTCAGATCAAGGGACTCACTTCACAGCAAATGAAGTGCGGCAGTGGGCCCATGCTCATGGAATTCACTGGTCTTACCATGTTCCCCATCATCCTGAAGCAGCTGGCTTGACAGAATGATGGAATGGTCTTCTAAAGACACAATTACAGCACCAGCTAGGTGGCCATATCTTGCAGGGTTGGGGCAATGTTCTCCAGGAGGCTGTATATGCTTTAAACCAGCATCCAATATATGGTGCTGTTTCTCCCATAGCCAGGATTCACGGGTCCAGGAATCAAGGGGTGGAAATGGGAGTGGCACCACTCACTATTACCCCTAGTGACTCACTTGCAATATTTTTGCTTCTTGTCCCCTTGACCTTTTGCTCTGTTGGCCTAGAGGTCTTAGTTCCAAAAGGAGGAATGCTCCCACCTGGAGACACATCATTGATTCCATTGAACTGGAAGTTAAGAATGCCACCTGGCCACTTTGGGCTCCTTATGCCTCTGGATCAACAGGCAAAGAAGGGAGTTACCATACTGGCTGGTGTGATTGATCCTGATTACCAAGAGGAAATCAGACTGATATTACATAATGGAGGTAAAGAAGAGTATGTCTGGAATGCAGGAGATTCCTTGGGGTGTCTCTTAGTACTACCATGCCCTGTGATTAAAGTCAATCGAAAACTACAGCAACCTAATTCTGACATGACTACTAATGACACAGACCCTTCAGGAATGAAGGTTTGGGTCACCCCACCAGGCAAAGAACCATGACCAGCTGAGGTGCTAGCAGAGGGCAAAGGAAATACAAAATGGGTGGTGGAAGAAGGTAGTTCTAAATACCAGTTACGGCTATGTGACCAGCTGCAGAAACGGGGACTGTAATTGTTATGTATTTGTACTTTGTATGTGTGCATCAAATATTTTTGTTTCCTTCACTTATAAAATATAAGCTGTAAATGGGGTTAGTGCGTTTTCGATTGTACGCGTGTTAGTTATATCATGCTAGGTGCAAGTATGACTTTCTCATTGTCTTTATTCAGAGATTATGTATGGTTTAAGGAGATGTGTACATGTGCCAAGTTGACAAGGGGTGGACTGTGATGGTTGGGATTGTCTGTCAACTTGGCTGTGCAATGATTCTCTGCGTTTTAATGTAATCACTCCCATGATTGAATATACTGTGAGTGGCCAATCAGACGAAAGGCAGTCTCCTTGGGGGTGTGGCCTGAATCTGTATATAAGCAGATGTTCTGGCTTTTCACTCTCTCTGGATCCTGCGGCTGCTTCCTGTCGTCTCATGGCCCGTTCTTGGGACTTGAGCTATCAGCTTATCTGCCGAACCTGGGATTTATCGATCTGCACAGCCTGTGAGTGGGAGCCCTGCTCTCTGACCTTCCGATCTTGGGCTTGCCAGCTTCTGCAGCTATGTGACTTGGGAGAGGTCTCTACCCTGATTCACGGACTTGGGACGTTCTAGCCTCTACAACTGCGTAAGCTGTTTTCATGATATAATCTTTCTCTCTATATATATTTATACACTTTACTGGTTTTGCTTCTCTAGAGAACCCAGCCTAAGAAAAATGGGTTATTACAAAATTCTAAAAATCAAAGGGCCTTATAATCATTTTGACTTTAAAAAGACACACGTGCCACAAAACACATGTGAACGGAATAGCTCAGCAATATGAAAAGGTATTGAAAGTAGTTCCAGAATTATCTGTAAAACTTCGTTGCTGTCGAGTCAATTTCTGACTCATAGAAACCCTATAGGCCAGAGTAGAACTGCCCCACAGGGTTTCCAAGGCTGTAAATCTTTATGGAAGCAGACTGCCACATCTCTCTCCCATGGAGTGGCTGGTGGGTTCGAATCACCAACCTTTTGGTTAGCAGCCAAATGCTTAACCACTGCGCCACTAAACAAAACAGCTCCTAACTCTACTAGTGCTCTCATTCATGTATTAGTGTGGACTGCTGTACCTGCTTTTAGTTTATTTGTAACAGCTTTAGTGATACATAATTGACACACAATAAAGTGTGCATATTTAATGTGTATTTGATAACTTTTGATGGATATATAAAACCATCACCAAAATCAACATAATGAACCTTTCCATCACCCCGCAAAGTTTCCTAGTACTCTTTTTAAGCCCTTCCTGCACCCCCTTCCAAGGCATCAACTAATTTGTTTCTGTAACTACAGATTGGTTTACATTTTTTAAATTTTTATATAATACAATATTATATTATAAAATATAATAAGGAGTCCTGGTGGCTCAATGGTTAAGTGCTCAGCTGCTAACTGAAAGGTTTACAGTTCGAACCCACCCAACAGCTCAGAGGGAAAAAGAACTGGTGATTTGCTTCCATAAAAATTACAGCATAGAAAACTCCATGGGGCAGTTCTACTCTTTCACATGGGGTTTCTATGAGTCAAAATAGACGTGATGGCACCTAACAACAACAGTCATATGACATCTTCTCTTTTTTTTGTCTGGCTTCTTTCATTCAGCATAATTACTTTTGAAATCCATGCATGGTATTGCATGTATCAACAGTCCATTCCTTTTTATTGCTAAGCAGTATTCCATTGTATGGATGTACCACTCATCCGTTGATGGACAGTTTTTGGCTATTGTAAATAAAAAAGTTGCTGGGAACATTCGTGTATAAGACTTTGTGTGGACACATGCTTTCACTTCTCTCTGGTAAATATCTAGAAGTGGAATGACTGAATTACATGGTAGTGTATGCTAAACAATTTAAGAAACAGCCAAACTGTTTTCCAAAGTGGCTGCACCATTTGGCATTCCCTACCAGCAGTGCACAAGAGTTCCAGTTGTTCCACAGCCTCGCTAACACTTGGTACAGCTGGTGTTTTTCATTTTAGCCACTTAAACATGTGCAGTGGTATCTCATTGTGGTTTTAATTTGCAATTCTAATGACTAACAAGGTTGAAAATCTATTCATGCGTTACCTTCTTCATTAATGTACCTATTCAAACCTTTTTGGACTTTTAAATTAGGTTATGTGTTTTCTTCTTATTAAGTTTTAAGAGTTCTTTATATGCTCTGGATACAGGTCTTTTATCAGATACATGATTTACAAATATTTCCTCCCAATCTGGGGCTTTTCATTTTCTTAAGTGTCTGTCTGTCAAAAAGCAAAAGTTTTTAATTTTGATGAAGTCCAATTTATGGATTGAATCGTGTCACCCCAAAAAGAAATGTGAAAGTCCTAAATGCTGTACTTGCAAATACGACCGTTTGAAAACAGGGATATTCTTTTGTGATCGCAATGAAGTCATACCAAGGTAGGGTGGATCCTAAACCTAATCACTTCTGAGTGGTGTCTTATAAAAAGAGCAGAACAGACAGAGACACACACAGAGGGAGGACAGACACCGTGTGAGGAACCATCTACAAGCAAAGTAACACCAAGGGTCACCAGCAGACAGAAGGCCACAATCAATGTGGCCAAGACGCTGATTTCGACTTTGAGCCTCCAGAATTGTAAGAAAATAAACTTCTGTTCTTTAACACCACCACCTTGTGCTATTTGTTGTTACAGCAGCACTAGGAAACTAAGACATTCAATTTATCACCTTTTTCTTTTACGAATTATGCTTTTAGTACTGTATGTAAGAAACTTTTCCCTAACCCACGGTTACAATGACTTCCTCATGATCTGGATTTACATGTAGGTCTATGATCCTTTTTGAGTTAATTTTTGTATATGGGGCAAGGTATGTATTGAAGTTCATATTTTTGCATATGGATATACAATTTTTCCTGCACCATTTGTTCAAAAGGCTACTCTTTCTTCACTGAATTGTCTTTGCACCTTTATCAAAAAGTTAAAAATCTGAAAGTTGAAACACCATGCCTCCCTGGGCCCTCTGCTCCGGCACATCTGAGCCTTCTCCTGCTGATCACGGTTCACATTGCTGGAGTCATATCATATGACCCCTGCCGTATGGCGGGTAGAGGCAAAGACTGTCAAATGGTATTCATGTCAAAACTGGCTCAGTTTTAAAACTAACTTCTGCATGTAATGTTTAAGCAAAAGTGCTTAATCACAAGTTCATTCTTAATTACTGAACTAGCATTAAATCGTCATTGCACAAACAGCAGAAGACAAATCAGATAACTGGGACTTCATAAAAACGAAATACTTATGCTCATCAACAGAGTGAAAAGAACCTACAGACTGGGAAAAAATCCTCAGGAACAACTTATCCAATAAGGTCTGATATCCAAAATATATATAAAACTTCTACAACTCAACAACAAAAAGACAAATAACCCAAATAAAAGAACAGGCAAAGGACTTGAACAGATAGTTCATCAAAGAGGACATTCAAGGGGCCAACAAACACATGAAAAGATGCTCATTGTCATTAAGCATTAGAGAGATGCAAATCAAAACAACAATGAGATACCACCTCACCCCAGCTAAAATGGCATTGATCAAAAAAAAAAAACAGAAAGCAACACATGTGGAGAAGATGTGGGGAGAATGGAACCCTTATCCACCGCTGGTGGGAATGTAAAACGGTACAACGCTATGGAAAACAGTGTGGCGATTCTTCAACAAATTAAAAATAGACCTACCATATGACTCAACAATTCCACTCCTAGGTATATACCCTAGGGAGCTAATAGAAGAGACGAGAACAGACATATGCACACCTATGTTCACTGCAGCACTATTCACAATAGCAAAAAGACGGAAACAACCTAAGTGCCCATCAATAGATGAATGGATAAACAAAATTTGGTACATACATAAAATGGAATACTATACAGCCATAAAGAAAAATGAGTTCCCAAATCATCTTGCAACATGGATGAACCTGGAGGACAATATGCGGAGCAAAATAAGTCAATCACAAAGGCACAAATATTATATGATCCCACTTTTACGTGTTCATTGGTGGTTACCTGGAAGGGGGTGTGAAGGAGGGGAATCATTCCCTAGGTAGTAGTCGCTGTTTGGTTATGGTGATGGGAAAGGTAGCACTGAAGGTAGGTGAAGTTTGTACATTGACTAGTGTTATCAATGCCACTGAGTTGTCCATAAGAAAAAGGATGAATTGGTAAACGCTATGTTATGTACAATTCTGCAACAATAACCAAAAACAGACTGATAGATATAGAATAAATCAAACAGGAGCTACAGGTGTGGATACTTCTCAGACATAATCAATCACCTCATGGGATTAGTTTTCTTGGTTTGAAGACTTAGGGTTCTACTGTTGTGGGTCAATTCAGTCAATTCATGTTCTACATCCTAGTTTGGTGAGTAGAGTCTGGGGTCTTAAAAGCTTGCAAGTAGCCATCTAAGACTGGTCTCTATTTATTTGGAGCAAAAGAGAATGAAGAAAATCCAAGAATCAGAGAAGGAACCAGAATACAAGACTAACTTTCTCCATGAACCACGTCCATGTCTAACTTGAGACCAGAAGATCTAGATGGTGCCTGTCTACCGCTACTGAACATTCTGATCAGGGTCACAACAGATGAATCCTGACAGAAAGGGAAAAAAACTATGAACAGAACTTCAAATTCTCAAGGAATCCAGACTGACAGGACCCATGGAGACTAGAGGAATCCCCAAGACTAACGCCCTGAGATACTCTTTAAACCTTGAACAGAAACTATCCCCTGAAATCCCCTTTTAACTGAAGAGCAAGTTAGCTCAAAAAGTAAAGAATTTCACCCTTGAGAACTGCAGAGTTTTAAAAATTATCCATATGAAACCAAATGGACAACAGTTACTCTAAAGCATAGATGAGAAGTCTGGGGGGCAGTGAGACTAAGTTAATGGGAGTGGAACAACTAGAAAGGAAATAACGAGAATGTTGATACAAAGGAAGGATGGAACTAATGTCGCTGAACACTGCGTATAGAAAATTGTTGAATGAGAACATGTTTTGCTGTGTGTACTTTCACCAAAAATACAATAAAATATTTTTTAAAAATTCATTGTCATATATGTGTGGGTCTATTTCTGGACTCACTACTCTGTTGTATTAATCTATTTACCACATTATCTTGACGACTATCCCTTTGTAATAAGTCTGCCCACTTTGTCTCTTAAGATTTAATTCTCTCACATGTAATGAAAAAATCTGTGCCAAGAAAAAATTCTTTGATATGACAGAGATCATATTTTCACTAAAACTAAAGCCTCACTTTCATGATGAAGGCAAGCTTTAAAACTATTTTTAAAAAGCCTAACTTGTCTCTGAAGCCCTGGTGGTGCAATGGCTAAAGCGCTCAGCTGCTACCGGAAAGGTTGGCAGTTCGAAACCAATAGTCGCTTCATGGGAGAAAGACGTGGCAGTCTGCTTCTGTAAAGATTTCAGCCTTGGAAACCCTATGGGACAGTTTCACTCTGTCCTATAGGGTCCCTATGAGTTGGAACTGACTTGACAGCAGTGGTTTTTTGTTTTTTTTTTTGGGAGGGGTGCGCAGGGGGAACTTGTCTCTCCAACATTTTGACAGCCCTCAGGTCAGGGCTTATTTCCACCCAACTCAGTTGCCACCCTCTCACCCCCACCCCATCCCCCAGGCTTTGAGCATCTATGAACATAGATGGTGCCAACATTCTGCTTGTTCCTCATTAATGTAATGTGATGAAAACATTTTAAATTCTTGTTTTAAAATTCCTCAAAATACTTCCATTTGCCTAAACACTGTATAAGAAGCTATACTCTAGAGAAAGAAATATAATCTGTTTAATATGAGATGCAGTAAAATGTCAAGGTCAAGCCCATTGGCTCTGAAGAGGAGACAGACAGACAGGAGTTGAAACCTTCCCTCTATCACCTTGGTTAACTTACTAAACCACCACAAGCATTGGTTTCCTCATCTTTTAAATGAGCCTGATAATTCCTGCCTTGTAGAATTGTTCTGAGGATAAATTAGATAACACACAGCAAGCATTTAGCACAGAGCCTAACAAATATGACACCACCACTCATCTGTCAGTTTGTCTTACTGTGGAGGCTTGCCTGTTGCTATAATGCTGGAAGCTATACCACTGGCACTTTGAATACCAGCAGGGTCACCCATGGTGGACAGGTTTCAGCAGAGCTTCCAGACTAAGAAAGGCTAGGGAGAAAGGCCTGGCAATCTACTTCAGAAAATTAGGCAGTAAAAAGCCTATGGATCACAACAGAATACTGTCTGGTCACGTGCCGGAAGACGAGTTCTCTAGGTTGGAAGGCACTATACAATAGCCGCAAAAATGTATCAAAATACTCAACGATCATGAAGATGGCACAGGCCTGGGCAACGGTACTCTGAGGCCGATTCGACAGCAACTAACAATAAATGACACCTATTAATGGTATAGGATGATGATGATGATTGAGAGTCCCCCTCTTCCTAGACTGTCCCCCACTTTACTCCAAGCTCCCCATCATCTGCCTCTGATTTCTGGGGAATCTTCTGTTTCCAGCAGATTTCCAGCTCCTGGTTCCTTACATTTCATTTCAGGTTCTCTGAAATGTTCTGATTTCAAATAATAACTTCTCCTTTATTTAAGCTAGATTGAGAGGTTTTCGTGTCTTGTTAGCATAGAAGCTTCCTAGCAAAGGCAGGTAAATTAGCTCCTTTGGACTGTGACAAAATGCAACACTTGTACGGGCGGGGATGTAAAATTCTTTATCCCTCAAGGAAACCATCTACACAAGTCCACTCATAAAAAGCAAAGCTGTGGGATTCTACTATCCAAGATCCCAAAAAGAGAACACCAAAGAGAAAAGAATTTTTTTTTTTTTTTTTGGCTTTTTCCACTGCACAAATCTTGAAATTTTATAATCTTGAGATAAATAAATATGCTAAATTTGAGAAAAGTTGTTAGAAGAAACGTGTTGCCACAAAGATGGATTTACTTTAAAAATGAGACACCATAATTATAACAAATAGTTGGAAAACAATAATAAAATAAGGTGCTGGTTCAACACAACTAAAAATTAATACCAGATTCCAAATTTTAAATATTAATCAAATGTGTATAAGATAAAGTTGATGGTCTTCAATTACCCCTCCCCCTCCTATCTTTTTCTTACTTTAACTTAAAATTGTCATTTCAATGAGCAAAAATGGAATCAATCTAAATATAGCAGTGGACTTCCTCCCTTCTCGGCAGGATGTACCAAGGAATACTTTGCCCGATGATGTAATGCTCTTGGCTGTTTTATTCTGATGGGAGGAGGACTCTTTATGAGGAGCAAGTAGCGATGGAAGATGGAATCTCTTCAGAATCACTTTAAAGGCAGATTCACACAGTTTTGACTAAGCACGACAACATATAACTCTTACACTCTCTCGTTATTTCTACCATCTCTCTGATGTTTGAGATCTTTTCCAACATCAAGGGAAACGCAATAGGAATGTTAATATAATATGAGATACCTACCATGCAAGATGTCCAGCACACTGCTTTGTACACAGCTGGTGCCTCATGTTGGAACAATGTCTGCAGTGACTCAAGCCTAAGACATGGACCAGAAAGGTGGTCCCAAAGTTCAAACAGGAATTCAAAAAAGCAGCTGCCAGAGACCTATGGGGTGAAAGGGACACACAGCACCTCCCTTTCTCTATTCCCAACCCAAAAGCTTGACACTCACAAAGTGTTTCATCCCTTTACAAAGGTTAATAGGAAATTCAGATGAATTTCTGAGTCGGGCCTACAATAAAAGATATTTATAAAGAGGAAAAGCACAGATGGTGTTATGGATTGAATTATGTGTCCCCAAAATATGTGCTGAAATCCTAACTCATATGCCTGTGGAGGGAGCACTGGGTGCACAGTGGTTAAGCACTTAACTGCCAACCAAAAGGTCAACAGTTGGAACCCACCAGCCACTCCTTGGGAGAAAGATGTGGCACTCTGCTTCTGTAAAGATTTACAGCCTTGGAAACGCTGTGGGGCAGTTCTACTCTGTCCTATAGGGTTGCTGAGTCAGAATGGACTCAACGGCAATGGGTTTGGTTTTCTATACGTGTGAATATAACCCTGTTTGGAAACAGAGTTTCTTTGTTAGGTTAATGGGGCCATGTCACTATAGGATGTGTCCTAATCCTAATTACTTCTGAGTTTAAAAATGAGCTGATTAGGCACAGAAAGAAGCACAAAGTGGGGGAGATAGATGCCACGGGAAGATCACCTGGAATGACGGGGCTATAGGGCTGAAAAAGACGAGGCTCTTCCCCCGCAGCCAACAGAGAGAGAGAGCCTTCCCCAATAACCAGTACCCGGAATCCAGACTTTTGGCCTCCTGAACCATGACAATATAAATGTCTGTTCTTTCTTCTGTTACAGCAGCACTAACTCACTAAGACAGATGGTTAATGAACTCCTGAACAGATGCCAAGAGACACTGGTTCCTTCAGAATAAAAGTCACGTTTTCAGTCACTCCAGAATCACTTTAGACCATACCCTCCCAGAGCCTGCGAGTTGGTTTTCTGATAGCACTTACTGAATAACCATGGGTGCTACCAACAATCAGAATTTAACTTACGATCAATAAACAAAAAACAACTCCTGTTTCAGACGCATGAATTTAGGTTACAGAAATAGGTGGATGTTTTCGTCAAAGAACGTAACAGTCCTCCCAAGTTCTGTCAGTGTGCAGTGAGGCTTTGCTAAAAATATAAAGGTACAGGATGCGTTCAAAGCCACTTAGCAGCAGGTTTAACAAACCCTTTGGCCCTGAATAGATAATGTACAGAAATATACCATTGTAAGGACACATTTGACAATTATTTTATATCCTGAAATTATTACTGGGTAAAATTGTTCTGGTTCTGAAAGAGGGGAGAATAAAGTATTGAGGAAAGAGGGGAGAATAAAGTATTGAGAAAATTCCTCTAAATCAGTGCTGTGTAAAACTAAAAATTATGGTAAAAATATTCAAGAAGCACCTATAAGATACAAAAGTTAGAAAAGGGTTATTTAACGTAGTCATCTTTAAAAATAATAAGATGGGGACACTGGACTTATATGCTTATTTCCTACAGTAAAAAACATACATCAGCATGCATCCAAAAAGGAAAGGCTTTCTCTAGGATTTTAACGAACTACCTATTAACCCCATATTCTAAAACCAGCATAAGAGAACTCATTTAGTATAAGCAGTGTATTCTTTCTGTGTTGAAGGACTGTCATGCCTTAACAAGGAATAAAGGCAAACTTATAAATCGATCTCTAACTTTCCACATGCCCTAGACAAAGAGCACAAACTCCTTAAACCAGGTTCCCTTCCCCTCCTTCCATTAGCCAAGTAGACAAAGTCCAAATCAATCACCTGGGCATTTATTGAAAACCAGTAACTAGTTGTCTTAGAGTTGATTCCAACTCCTGGTAACCCCACATGTGTCAGAGCAGAACTGTGTGCCACTGGGTTTTCAATGGCTGATTTTTAAAAAAAAACAGATCACTAGGCCTTGCTCACCAGGTGCCTCTGGGTAGACTCAAACTTCCAACCTTTGGTTAGCAGCCGAGCTCCTGAACCTTTTGCCCCACCTAGCTACCCCAGAGCATTTACTGAACAACTCATATATAACAAAAACTGCAGAGACTGGCAGTCTTTTCTATTGCAATTTAATATTTTACAAGGACCTAAATTGGGGCTGTACTTTTTCTCTTTCTAAACCCCAAATCAGGTCCAGAACCATTTCTCAATTTAAAAATACAAGCTTCTGTTCCATTTAAAACTTCTCTCAATTACTGAGTCTTCATTATATATTCTAATCATTGTGGCCCCTAAATTAGCATCCATTAAAAGCCCTTTTAAGCAAGATGATTTCATTCCAACTTAGCCCTGGGGAGGAGGGAGATTTAAATGGGCAATTTATTCAAAATAGCCTACCATTTCTGACTCTGAGGATGTTTAGCTTGATAAGCTTTGGGAATCAGTCTTCTTTCCACAGCAAATGACTCCTGAGTCATGATGTAAAATATCATTGCTCATTTTAACAAAGAACTGACCAAAAAATAGTAATAATAATAATGTTTAGGCATCAAGGAAAAGATCTAACATTTTCAGTGGAAGTAAAAATACTATTCAAAACCTCAAGTGTTCAGTCCAGGAGAAATGAACCTTGAAAACACTTCTTGTGCTTTAAATGACATGTAGTGGCTCTAAATGTTATGGTTTAAAAATACTCCCTAAGAATACAAGCCAAATGACTGCAGGATTATAAGTTCTCTCTCCCAGTTGTTCAGGTATTAAAAACAGGCACAAGTAAGAATAGCCTTCAAAAAAAACTAATAAACATCACATGAATAATGCAATATGTCCCAATAAGGGCACCTTTTCCTCGTTTACCAAATGCTTCTAAATAATATTGCTGACTTCTCACTCCTCTCCTTCCCGCATAACTTCTCCCCTTTTAAAAAATATCAAAAAGGGACCAGTAAACCGAGATGACAAATGAAGGTCACATTCTTGGGCTCTTCCTTTAGAAGCAACACTCTCGCTGCTGGAAGTTCTGACGCCGCCTAGAATTCAACTTTCCCAGCTGGCACACCGGCACTGCTGAGTTACCTAACACCAGCCTTCAATTTTCCAGTAGAGATTTACAGCAGCTGAGCAAAGCCAATCACCTGGCCCAGTCCACCTCTTCTCTAGCCATAACCCTGCCCACTGGTGACACGTCCAGACCCTCCCCGCAAGTTCCACCCAGTAACCCGGCCACCTGCCTGCTGGACAAAAGCAGCCCAGCCCTGCCACTCACCTCCTCTCCTTTGCCTTTCAACATGGACACCTCTCTCTATTTTGAAAACAAAACAAGATAAAACCGAGCCGGCTGTGTTTCCTGGTCACTGTTTCATTTCTTTCCATGCATCTATCACCAATATTTCCTATTATATGGCTCACACTATTGTTGTTATTGTTGCTGTTAGCTGCTGTCGAGTCAACTCCGACTCATGGTGGCCTTATGTACAACAGAACAAAATGGTGCCCAGTCCTGTGTCATCCTCACAATTACCAGCAGGTTTGAGTCCACAGTTTTGGCTACTGGGCCAATCCATCTCACCGAGGGTCTCCTACGCCCTCACCGGCCATCTATTTCACCAAACATGATGTCCTCCTTCAGTGATGGATCCCTCCTGATGACATGTCCAAAGCAAGCTACTCGGACAATGTTCTGTTATGATCCATAAGGTTTTCACTGGTTAATTTTCAGTAGATCGCCGGGCCCTTCTTCCTAGTCTGTCTTAGTCTAGAAGCTCTGCTGAAACCTGTCCACCACGGGCATAGCTTCTGGCATCACAGCAACACATAAACCACCACAGTAGGACAAACTGACAGATGATTGGTGGATGGTTCACACTGCCTACCTCCATTTTCTCAGCCCTCACTTCACTGTAAGCCTCTGAATTTGATTTTTCACTCCTAAAACTCTCTTCCCCTTCCTCCACACATAAACCAAAAGCACGGAGACTTACTTATAAAGGTCTTTAAAAACATTTCTATAACTCAGGTGACCTTCCGCAGAGTTCTGAGAACATGGCTGACGGCCACCTCCTAAAACACTCTTTGCCATTGACTTCCAATCATGGTGGCTTCATAACTCTCCTTGGCTATTCTGTTTCCTTTTTCAAATCCTCTTATTCCTACTGGCCCAGTAGGAACATTCTCCCAGGCCCGCTCTTGGCTCGCTGTTCTTTCCCTTTGCTTTGGTGGACTTAACTGTCTGTCTTGCATCTCTTGAGCTCTTTCTCATTTCAGGATGCCATTCTCCCACAAAGCAGGATCAAACTGCATTTCTTCAATGGATGTATATGGGAGTTGGCAAACCTGCCCTCAACAGTTGTCAAACAAAAGCTGGTTATTTCACATCACATTAAACACTATTACTGTCCTATTGCTACTGCAATAAATTACCACAAAGTTGGTGGCTTAACACTACACAGAGATATTATCCTACAGTTCTGGAGGTCAGAAGTCTAAATGGGTGTACGGGACTGCATTCCTTCTGGAGGTTCCAGGGGAGAATCTGTTTTCTTGCTTTTTCCAGCTTCTAAAAGCCGCCCACATTCCTTGGCTCATGGCCCCTCCCTCCTTCCATTCTCAACACCAGAAGCTTAGCATCTCTCCTCCTTAATCTCCTGCTTCTCTCTTAAAAAAACCCTTAGGATTATGCTGGAGTCCCTGGATGGTACAAATGTTAACACACTTGTCTGCTAGCCGAAAGGTTGGCGATTTGAGTCCACCCAGCGGCTCCTCAAAAGAAAGACCTGGTGACCTACTTACAAAAAAATCAGTCCCTGAAAACCCTATAGGGCACGGTTCTACTCTGACATACATGGGGTTGCCATGAGTAGGAACTGCCTCAATAGCAACTGGTACTGGTTATGACTGTTTTGGGCCCATCTGGATAATCCAGGATAATCTATCCATCTTAGAATCCTTAGTCACATCTGCAAAATCCCTTTTGCCATGGAAGGTAACATATTCATAGCTTCTGGGGATTAGGATGAGGACTTTTTTTTTTGGGGGGGGGGGCAGGAGGCAACATTCAGCCTACTACAAACACCCCAAGGTCCCAAGGAAGAAGCACAACCAGAAGGCGCCTTAGAAGCAAGGATGGCAAGACTACACCTCATATACTTTGGACATGTTGTCAGGAGGGATCAGTCTAGGAATCATAATTCAAGGTTCTTTATAGCTTGGTGGGTGGGAGGGTCCATGTATTTCTACCAACCAACCCAGCTGCTGTTGATTCCAAGTCATGGTGACCCCAAAGGGTTTTGAATGGCTGATCTTTCAGAAGTAGATCTCCAGGCTTTTCTTTCGAGGTACCTCTGGGTGGAGGCAAACCTTTCAGATAGCAGCTGAACTCTTAACCATTTGTGCCATGCAGGTACTCCTCCAACAGAGGAAAGAGTACTAAGTCAGGGAAGAGAGAAGGATGGAGCAGCAGAAAGATGGGATGCAGAACTCAAATTCTAGTAAGAAGACCAGACTTAACAGTCTGACTGAGACTGGAGGTACCTCAGAAAGCATGGCCCCTGGATTCTTTATCAGTCCAGAACTAAAATAATTTCTGAGGCCAACTCTTCAGACAGGGATTGGACTGGACTGTGGGACATGAAGTGATACTTGTGAAGAGTGTGCCTCTTAGTCAAGTAGATACAAGAGACCAAGGGGGCAGCCTCTGTCCGGAGGTGAGATGGGAAGGCAGAGAGGGTTAGGAGCTGGTTCAGGGCAAAAAGGAGGAGTGTGCTGTTGCAGAATGGGGTGAGCAATTAAGGTCACATAACAATGTATGTATAAAATTTTATATGGGAGACTAACTTGAAATGAAAACTTCATTTAAACTACAACAATAAAAAAAAGAAAAAGAGGCCTTTGACAACACAAAATAAAAAAATATTCAGAAGATTTTATAAAAGATTGTGGATAGAGGCCCAGAAAATGATGAGCTAAATTAAGAGACACAGCCATTTGTCATTGATATGCGCCGCTTGTATGTGAATGTCCTCCCCACCCACAGTCTCTGTTTTATTCTCCAATGGTTCATCCTTCTAACATCCCTCTTAGTGTGTGCTCATTGTTTTCACTCTTTTTAACTACATTACCCCACCCACCTGTCAGTTTGTCATACTGTGGTGGTTTGCATGTTGCTGTGATACCGGAAGCTATGCCACTGGTATCTCCAATACCAGCAGGGTCCCCCACGGTGGACAGGTTTCAGTGGAGCTTCCAGACTAAAACACACTGGGAAGAAAGGTCTGGTGATTTACTTACCAAAACTAGCCAATGAAAACCCTATGGATCACAACACAACGTTGTCCTATATAGTGCTGATATATGGCAAGCCTCCTAGGTGAAGATGGTGCAAGATCGAGCAACATTTCATTCTGTGTGCACGGGGTCATCAGGAGTCAGAGCCAACTCGATGGCAGTTAATAACAACTACATTAAAATACGCGTATCTATGCATATGTGTGCACTGATATAGATGTAGATATAACTTTCAATTGGCTTTTCTTCTTGTAACTGGAGAAATCCTAACGTTTTTGCCCTGCTGCAATGTGCTGGTACTATTAACACTTTGGAGTCATTTGCCTAGGTTTCAACAGCAAACCACTGCCATCAAGTTGACTCTGACTCATAGGGACCCTACAGGACAGAGGTTCCAACATTAGCCAAGTTATTCTCAGCTTCTCCAACATGCTGAGGTCCTAGCTCTCCCACGCCCTCTAGTGTCGGCCAGCTCTAGAACACATTGCTGAGCAAACTCAGGCTAAGTATGCCAAGAAAACTTACTACTCCATAAATGTCCTAAAAGAGGTGTCAGAGCCCAAGCAGTGGTATAGATTTTACTTAGGAACTCTTCCAATTATGTGGTAAAATTGTTCACAGGCATTTGTCTTTTTTTCTTTTTGTGATCTTTAGTATTTGCCTCATAATAAACTCAGAAACTCACATATACAGTAAATAGTCTGGCAAAAAAATCCCAAGTCCTGTGAAAGTTGAACGGATAAATAAATTGTCACATATCCACATGATGGGATGTTACACAGTTGTAAAAAATGAACAAACTACAGTAAAACACAGCAACATGGGCTTTTTTTTAATGTTGAGTATAAAATGCAAGTCATAAAAGACTACATAAATACGGTAGGATTTTTATAGAACTCAAAAAGAAACGGGCTTTTTTTTAATGTTGAGTATAAAATGCAAGTCATAAAAGACTACATAAATACGGTAGGATTTTTATAGAACTCAAAAAGAAACAAAAATTTTATTTAGGGTTATGTATATATGTAAGCTTTTTAAAAACTAAAGGAATTAAAATCACAGAATTCAGAACTTTGCATTTCTCCGGGTAGGGAGGCAGCAGGATGGGGCAGGAGACACCCATGTAGGGAGATACACAAGGCTGGGTGAGTTCTTGTGTACTGATTTTACTGTCATTTGTACGTATATACATATGAGTCTTCCTCCAATACTGATGCCTCATTCTTCTTCATATACTCCAGCATAAAGACTGAACAGGCATGGTGAAAGGATACAACCCTGATGCACACCTTTCCTGACTTAAACCATGCGGTATCCTCTTGTTTGTTCTTGATCTATGTACAGGTTCCACATGAGCACAATTAAGTGTTCTGGAATTCTTATTCTTCGCAATGTTATCCATAATTTGTTATGATCTACACAGCTGAATGCCTTTGCATAGTCAATAAAACACAGGTAAACTTCTTTCTGGTATTCTCTGCTTTCAGCTAGGATTCATCTGACATCAGCAATGATATCCCTGGTTCCACATCCTCTTCTGAATCCAGCCTAAATTTCTGGCAGTTCCCTGTTGGTATACTGCTGCAGCCACTGTTGAATGATCTTCAGCAAAATTTTACTTGCGTGTGATATTAATGATATTGTTCGATAATTTCTGCATTTGGTTGGATCACCTTTCTTGGGAACAGGTATAAATATGGATCTCTTCCAGTCAGTTGGCCAGGTAGCTGTCTTTTGAATTTCTTGGCATAGACCAATGAGCACTTCCACCGCTGCATCCATTTGTTGAAACACCTCAATTGATATTCTGTCAATTCCTGGAGGCTTGTTTTTCGCCAATGCCTTCAGTGCATTAACAGCCTATGTTATGCAGATGATACAATCTTGCTTGCTGAAAGTGAAGAGGACTTCAAGCACTTACTGATAAAGATCAAAGACCACAGCCTTCAGTCTGGATTACATCTCAACATAAAGACAACAAAAATCCTCACAACTGGACCAATAAGCAATTATCATGATAAATGGAGTAAAGACTGAAGTTGTCAAGGATTTCATTTCACTTGAATCCACAATCAACGCCCATGGAAGCAGCACTCAAGAAATGAAAAGATGCACTGCATTGGGCAAATCTGCTGCAAAAGACCTCTTTTAAAGTGTTGAAAAGCAATGATGTAACCTTGAAGAATAAGGCGTGCCTGACTCAAGCCATGATATTTTCAATTGCAACATATGCATTCGAAAGCTGGACAATGAATAAGGAAGATCGAAGAACTGACACCTTTGAATTGTGGTGGTGGTGAAGAATACTGAATATACCATGGACTGACAAAAGAAGGAACAAACTCTACGGAGTACAGTTCTGCTCTGACATACATGGGGTTACCATGAGTCTGAGGTGCCTCAACAGCAGCTGGTTTTGGTTTTTTTCACACTGTCTTGGAAGAAGCACAATCAGAAGGCACCTTAGAAGCAAGGATGGCAAGACTACATCCCATATACTTTGGACATGTTGTCAGGAGGGATCAGTCCCCGCAGAAGGACATCATGCTTGGTAAAGTACAGGGTCAGCGAAAAAGATGAAGACCCTCAACGAGATAGACTGACACAGTGGCTGCAACAGTGGGCTCACGCATAACGACGATTGTAAGCATGGTGCAGGACTGGGCAGTGTTTCGTTCTGTAGTACACAGGGTCACTATGAGTCGGAACCGAACGGACAGCACCTAACAACAACTATACACACACACACACACACACACATACATACATATATACACATACACGTATACATATATTTACATATATATACACATACACATATATACGTATATATATGTATGAACAAACTTACTGCCGTCAAGTCAATTCTGACTCATAGGACAGAGCAGAACTGCCCCATAGGGTTTCCAAGGAGCACCTGGTGGATTTGAACTGCCGACCTTTTGGTTAGCAGCCATAGTTCTTAACCACTGCACCACCAGAGTTTCCGTATATATATATACATATATGTCAACAGATGAAGTCCCTGAGTACAAATGGTTAATGCACACAACTACCAACCAAAAGGTTGAAGGTTCAAGTCACTCGAAGGCACTTTAGAAGAAGGGCCTGGAGATCCACTTCCAAAAACTCGGTCATTAAAAACTCTATGGAGTACAGTTCTGCTCTAACATACATGGGGTTACCATGAGTCTGAGCTGCCTCAATGGCAATTGGTTTTGGTTTTTTTCCACTTGAGGAGCCGCGAATAGTAGGTTGTTCAGAGGTCACCTAAGGTCCCCTGGAGGAGCCCTGGAGGAGCAACAGTTAAGTGCTCACCTGCTAACCAAAAGGCTGGTGATTTCGAACCTTCCCAGCAGTTCTGCAGCAGACACACTTGGCGATCTGCTCCCGTAAAGACTGCAGCCTAGAAAACCCTTTGGGGCAGTTCTACTCTTGCCATGTGGAGTCACTATGAGTTGAAAATCTATTCGACGGCACACAATAACAACAACGTCCCAGATTTGACCACTGGTTTTCTACTCATGTTGTGACTTGATAAATATGCATGCATTTAAGGAGAATGTGTTACTTGCGAAAGGAATATGCAACCAGGAATAGGTCTGACAATTTACCACCCTTGGTCAATGAAGCAAGCGGGCTGCGAAAGGTACTTCTTGCCTATTTTATCTTCAATGCCTCAAGAAATACAGCAGTTGCTACAAGAAAGACCAATCACTAGAAAAGGACATCCTGTTTGGTAGAGTACTAGCGAAAATGAGGAAAACCCTCCATGAGATGGAGTGACACAGTAACTGCAATAATGGGCTCAAACACACCAAAGATCACCAGGATGGTGCAGGATGGGGCAACCCTTCGTTCTGTTGTACTTAAGGTCGCCGCGAGTCACAACCAACTCAACAGCAACTGGCGAACACCATCATGAAGATCCAGGTCAATTTCACAGAGGGCTTTTCCCCTGGACTCATATTCTGGGCACGTGCTTCCTTTTGCTGGGCAGACTCCTCAGAGAAAAGGGAGTCCGTACATGTCTAGCACGAGGCATTTTTAAAGACTCATAAATCAATTTTTATGTAGATACAACACTGAGAGTGAGGACGTAAGAAGCATAATTCTTCATATCATTTTCCTCCAAAAAAGCTTTTAAAAAACTGCTTCTACTCTCGTTTTCCATACTTGTCTTCAACCGATCTAATTTTCAAAATAACTTTAAAAAATTAACACAGCGGATTGGAATTCGGAACTTTCAGAAACTTTCAGATCAAATCTCAGTAGCTCTGGCAAAGGTTGTGCTTTCAACGTAGGCAGTCAATGAATGGGTCTATTCTTTCTCTAGAAGAGAGGAGAAAAAAGGGCTTTGACTATCCATTGTGTAATATATGACTACAGAACTGTGTTCACTCAGTTTTGAAAAAATGAATAAAAGGCTTATTTGAATTTTTATTATGGCAGGGTACAGATTTTAAAAGTGGTGCTTAGCTCCCAGGCTAACCCAGGCATCTTCAGCTATAGATTCATCCAAGCACAGATATGCTTATACTAAAATCCAGCATATTCTCAATTTAAATGAATATTTTTTTCCTAAGAAAAATACATTTTTTTAATTTAATCCAATCAACTATATCTTACACAACAAGATTTTGTTTTAAAACTCATGCGAGATATGGCCCCCATCTAGAGTTCTGACTGAAATTAAGATAAAAATACAGCTTTCAAATATTATGGTTTATGGAAAGGTACAAGCCTTACTTGGATAAGATATGAAGGTACAAGGTACCTTCTATAAGGTACAAGGTTCAAGGTTACTTTAAGATACACTCAAAAATATTAAAATTGTAGAGTCTAGTTGTTTCAGTGCAGGAGACCAAAAATTATTGTTGTACCTGATATGGAAAGAGATGAAATCTTTTAAGCTACCAGAGGACTAAAGCTTTTTACTTGGCAATGCTGATCAACAACCCTGTCTACGCAAATTTGATAAGAATAATGCAATGAGTCACGAATATAGAAAATGCAGTCTTCATACTAAGGTCCATTCCTTAGAGGAGATAATTTAGCAAACACTAGATAGATGACCATCCACTATCAGTCTGTCATACTACGGGTGGTTTGCACGTTGCTGCGACGCTGGAAGCTATGCCATCAGTAGTTCAAATACCAACAGGGTCACTCATGGTCCATCAGTAGTTCAAATACCAACAGGGTCACTCATGGTGGACAGGTTTCAGAGCTTCCAGATTAAGACAGACTAGGAAGAAAGGCCTGGTGATCTACTTCTGAAAGTTAGCCAGTGAAAACCCTGTGGATCACAACTGATTACTGTCCAATATAATGCTGGAATATGAGCCCTGTAGGTTGGAAGGCACTCAAGATACACAGCAACCACAACAATGGACTCGAGCATACCAATGATTGTGAAGATGCCTCAGACTGGGCAACATTCTTTGTACTGTTCATACGGTTGCCATGAGTTAGAGCCAAGTTGATGGTAACTAATAACAACAACCAACGACGGTACTCCTGTTCTGTTTTCCACTTTTAACTGTGGCATAATGTGTCACTCAAGGATTTGGTCTATTAGACTTCTTCTACTTAAATGTTTCATTTTGGGCCTATGAGTTAAATGAAGATCAGAATTTGGGCTTTACAACCAGATACTGGTTCCTCTCCCCCCAAAATACATCCAGCTAGAATGGGTTGACTGGCAGTTAGCTGGAAGCTCACAATAACAAAAGGGCACTTCACCCAAAGAAGTGGGGCCACAGAATTTCTGTTCCCAAGAGCAAGTAAGAGAGGCAGACAGGCTTCAAGGATGGCTCCAGTGATTTAAGCAAGCTCGAGGCAAAAAGCTCTCCACTCTCCTGCTAATAATCCCTGCTGGCTCCAGAAAGACTGACCCTGTTAATTCTCTGCTCTGGCTCTGAAGAGCTAGTACAAGGTAGGGCAAAGCAGAGATCCAATGCCTTCGCTGTATCATCGTAAAGCCACTTCCTGGGAGCCCATTTCCTGTGAACAACACCCTGCTAGAAGCGTCTGGATTCCTGGAATGTCTGTTATATCCCACAGCTCTCAGTCATACAGTTCAAAAAATTTTACTTTGTATAAGTTGGCACTGAACAACAAAATAAGGTTTATGAAGAGAATAACTCCTTATTCTGGGTTACAATGTACAACAAACAAAACTCTTAAGCTGGTGAAGAAATCATCAATAGTTGGTATATGCCAGTAAAGTTCTTTCCTTCTAATTTACAGTTACTTAGAAAACCCTGGTCAACCAGAAAACAGTTTTATGTTTTTAAAAGGAAGCGTGCACAATTTCTGATCTGTTAACAGAGGATTTTATTCAATTATCTGCCATACTCTCATGCAGAAATGAAAGGCTATTATGATCCTATGGATGAGGTTTCAATTCAATACCAGGAATGAGTCATAAAAGATATTAGTCGGGCTCAGTTGACGGACAGCTCTGTATAAATCCTGTTCACAGACTGTAGAGTTAGTGCTTACTGTTTATTAAAGAAATAGGTCAAGCAGAAGCCCCTCTCAGAACAAACACACTGAGAAGCACATTTTCGCAAAAGGAATTTTCCAGGTACAAAAATCTATGTATGAGTGGCATCCAAGTAAAATTCTGACTTTTATTGTTGATGACACTATTGTAAATCAGATCCTGTCTTTAATATACTAATTAATGAATGCAAGCTTATGAATGCAGCCCTGGTGGCATTGTGGTTAGGAGCGGATAACCTTTCAACAACCAGAGACACTACACACCTATGTGAGTGTACATATCCACCATCACCTTCACACTAAATGCTTACGGAAGTACTTTAAGCTTAATTTAGCTGACAAAAGGAAACCTTCCCAAACAGTAAATAACAGTCTGTGCAATAGCAAGACATTAGGGTTGTAGAGACGACAGTAAGAAAGGAGTTCCTTTTTAATTTAAAAGGTTTGCAATGGCATTATGAACGCAGAACGGTCCACTATGTGATCCACCTTTTTAATAGTGAAATTAATGTTCCTTAGATGAACCAATGGAAGCCCCAAGGAGAGAAGGCCAGGCTCACTCTGAGACCAGCACGA
The DNA here is from genome assembly GCA_030035585.1 of Dugong dugon. Taxonomy (NCBI): domain Eukaryota; kingdom Metazoa; phylum Chordata; class Mammalia; order Sirenia; family Dugongidae; genus Dugong; species Dugong dugon. The sequence goes on from CM057460.1 coordinate 19,402,256, forward strand.
GCTGCTGCAGTGCTGGAAAGAGGGAAATCTCACCCTTGTTGACCATCCCAGGAGCTGGGCTGGCTAAGGGCGGGTGGTGATTCTTACAACGGCCAGTGAGGAAGAAGTTTCTGGGCTCAGCACCTGGGACCTTGGAAGCTGGACAGACTATAATCCCACATGGTTCCCATAAGCAAGAGCCTTGCCCCACCTGCAGAGATCCGCTTACCAGTCATTGCATTTTATCCTCAAAAGAAAGTAATTTTTTCAGTGTTACAAACACAAGCACCACCCAGTGCCAGATGCTAAAAATCACTGTGTACAACCTACCAGACCATCATGCAGGAAATTCAAGGAACAAATGGTTTAATTGTGCATCTCTGATGTCACAGATAAAGACCAGAATACAATCACACAATGAAAGTGCAGTGGACACCAAAAAACCAAACCTACCACCGAGTCGATTTCAACTCACAGCGACTCTGCAGGACAGAAAAGAACTGCCCCATAGGGTTTCCAAGGCTGTAAATCTTTACAGAAGCAGACTGCCACATCTGTCTCCCACGGAGTGGCAGGTGAGTTCGAACCGCTGACCTTTTGGTTAACAGCCCAGTGCTTAACCACTGCACTACCAGGGCAGTAGACAGACAGAGGAAAGTATCCCTTCTGCTGTGAGTTAGATCCCTTTGGAAGAGCTACTGGTTAAACAAGAACGTACAAGGACAACAACATGAACGGGACATACAAAGCCCTCAAATCACACCATCGGGGACTTTATAGAGCTAGAAGGGATATTTCAAGATGATTCCCTCTTATGTTCTCACCGAGCAATTACTAGTTGCAGGGAGGAGACCAATCGCCAGGAATCCTGGGGCTCCTAATCAGTGTATAGGATGGATATTTGTTGCACTGAAATATACCAAAACCAGTTGCTACAAGTAGATTCTGACTCATGGCGACCTCATGTATGTCAGAGCAGAACAATGCTCCATAGGGTTTTTAAAAAGTTGACTTGTTTTTGGAAGTAGATTACCAGGACTTTCCTCCGATGCACTTTTGGGTGGGCTTGAACTTCCAACCTTTTCATTAGCAGCCAACCACTTAACCCATTTGCGCTACCCAGGGACTCCAACTTAGATATACTTCTAGGTGATTCAGGGGCAACTGACACCCTTTTTAAAGGTTATTTCCATTATCCTTCTTCTCTGAGGCCCATGGGTACTTCCCCAAAGTAATGAAATATTATAAATCTTGAAAAAGTCATAGAATACAGAGCCACTCACTCCCTGACCAAACCCAGTTGTTAGCAAAGTAAGCTCCTTAAGTCCTGTTGTGCTAATTTTTCCAAATCATTACCATTCACACAGCCTCTGGATTAAAAGAAAGCTCGCAGTGGAAACTCTCACATGCAAACTGTAATGCATTCATAAAACTGCAGACTCCAGAAAAGGAAGGGAGACAATGCTTGAACCAGTCTTTCGAGAAACCTGAATACTGCACATAGTACTTTTTAAAAAATCCTATGAATTTACACTAGCTCACTAGAGTTACAGATTAAAGCCCCAATTTCTTCAACTGATGAATGGGGAAATGCAAGCACAGAATGCTTACAACACCTACCCAAGGGAACCCAGCATGTCTGAGGGGAGCAGGAAAAGTACCCAGGCCCCGATCTGCCACACCAGGGGTGAGCAGGTGCCTAGAGTAGCTGCGGATGCAGCAGGCTACAAGCCTCCATGGCGCCATCTTGGACAAGCATTCAAACTCCTCTCCCCAGCTCTGTCCTCTCCAAAAGCCTTCTGATCTTAATTTGATTTTCCAAGTAGACTGTTCTGCTTAAAAAAGAACCAATTTGCAGAAACCTGACAACTCAGCCCGGTGATCAAGATCAACATCAACAGTCATAAATCATGTTGACAGTATGCACCCCTGATATAAAGTAATAAGAATGGCTCTTTACCTCCATGATCTTTCTCTCAGAAATCCATAACCCCGTTCTAATTGTGAGAATTTCTCTAAAACATCAGAGAAATTCCACCAGAGGGACATTCTGTAATATACCTGACCAGTGCTCCTCAAAACTGCCAAAGTCAACAAAAATAAGGACAAAAAAAAAAAACCAAACTCGTTTTCATCAAGTCAATTCTGATGCACAGTGACCCTATAGGACAGAGCAGAACTGCCCCATAGGGCTTCCAAAGAGCACCTGGTGGATTTGAACCGCTGACCTTTTGGTTAGCAGCTGTAGCTCTTAACCACTATGCCACCAAGGTTTCCATGACAAGGACAGTCTCAGAAAATGTCAGCCAGGAGAAGCCTACAGAGACGTGTCAACTAAATGCAATGTAGTGTCCCGGGTGGGATCCTAAAACAGAAAAGGGACATGAGGTAAAAACTAAGGAAATCTGAATAAAGAATAGACTTTAGTTAATAAGGATGTCTCGATTATCGATTCACTAATTCTAACACATGGACCATACTAACATAAGATGTAATAATAAAAATAGCGGAAACTGTGTGAGGGGAGATACAGCAACTCTCTATCATCTTCTCAATTTTTCTGTAAATCTAAAACTATTCTAAAAAATAAAGTGTACCGAACAAAGAAAGAGAGAACCACTGATGTTTGAGTATCTGAATCCACTAGATAGTTAAGCTCCTCAGCAAAAATGAATTCATTTCATTCATCTTCACAAATCTCGTCTTGGAACTTCAGTTAGCAGGTACCACCAGTCACAGCCAGATGTGCCTGTAGAACTGAGTAAGTTCCTTTAACATACACAGAGCTGGAAAACAAAATTTGGAGCCATAATAACCTTATCCCAAGACCTAACAAATTATTAATTGGTTAATTTATGAAGATTTGGCTTTAAGAGTTGCACTGTATAGGTAAAACTTATTTATATTACTAGATGGAAATGTTTACTGAGAGAAAAGTTTTAAACACTCATCTTTATTTCTATTAATAAGGCCTGAAAAATCAAATTTTCTTTAGTTAAGTCTGAAGAGCTTTCAAACAAATAAAAAGTGTATTTCAAATTCTATTTGTTCGGTAAATTAAAATATTGGAAATGAAAAGAGGAACCTTTGTTTAAATGAGTCACTGCAGTGTACATATTTTATTATGATTGTAGAAATTATCTCATTCTATCGATGGACAATATACCTTAAATTTGTGTTTCCAATTACATAAATTACTTACATGAATATAAACTTTGTTACTCATTTTTAAAAGAAACTAAAAACTTAAGCAATATTCCTTATCTGCTCTATTTAAACAACTGCTGGGTTAGAAAGAAATACGTTTTCTGCTTAAGATCCATGTTTTAAATCCTCAGTTTGCTTTTCATTCTCTTCCTTAAACTACCCTTTAGTACTGATAAAACTTTGACAGTAAAGAATATCACTGTCTGTGTATAATTGCAATTTAAAAAGCTATAGAAATGCATACTGGTCAAACTATATACAAAATGTCTTTTCTTCACAGATACCTTTTTTTTAATTTCCAAAGTGACACTGCTTAACCGACATGTGACTTCCAGCTAGAATGTTCTCTTATCCTTCTCAATTTAAATGTTTTTCCTAAAAGATGACAACGTAAGAAACACATGGAAACTCAAAAGCAGATAAAAAACAGCAAAGCCCCAAACACATTCTCGAAGATTCCAAAACACACCACTATTTTCTTAACCATCTCCAAAGAGTAATATAGAATTTTCATCTTTCCCTTCCGGTAAAGAATGTCCATAAAATATAAAGAGAACCTTAAACTGTTCAGGCACAGAGCAAGCCTCCAAACATCTAGCTAGGAAAATATCGTAAGACAAATGAGTCCAAGAGCCTGTGCCAGTTCCTCCCCTGGGCCATGCCAACCCTCACAGGCATCCGACAACCTCCCTGAGAACCCCTTGGTTTCGATTTCTCTCACTATATCCAATGACTCCCTTTCCTGTGTCTCAGAAAGTCTGCATTCTGCCCTTAATAATTTGGGATCAGAAATGAAGGCAATCAGAATGGCAAAGTGTATGTTATATACATTCACCACGATAAAATTAACAAAAGCGAAGAACTTTTTAAATAAAAAAATAAAAAGAAATTAAGGAACAAGCAAGCAGTTATAAAGTAGTCATAAAATTAGTTTTTATGCCTGAAACAAGCTTGACTTCTATGAACACAGCAAAGTACATTACTGGTTTATAAATGCGAGCCCCTCTCAGAATTTGGAAGTCATGTTTTTTCATAGGATTTTTAATGAAATTATTTTGCCCTTCTTTTTGAGTATTCATTTCATGATGTCCACTTTGATATAAACTGAGTACTCCAACCATCCTCATTAAGTAATACAAAGATATTTTTAAGGCAGAATTTTAAAAAAACAAATCAATTCCAGCAAAATATTACAGGAATATGAACTTTCACACTTTCCTCATTTTTCTACTTCTCATATACACAGCTGGTGAAGTGAATTTTGTTCCCCTCATGAACTGCCCCAGCGCATTTCTTTTTCCATTTGGAAATAGCATCTTGGACTTCAGGAAGGAAAGCATTAGATGAAACGGGAGTTCACGTTTGCCCTGGCTGGGCGAGGAGTCAAGAGGATGTTCAACACTTACCGCACCATCACACCTAAGAGCCTCTAAACTTACAACTCAGCTAACCTTTCCAGAATGTTCCGTGAATATTCCATGACTTCAGCATTGACCAGTTCTTCCACTAAAACAGCAACGTTTATGCCCCAAACTGGAGTCCAAAAGGAAATCCCAAATGAAAATATCTCCCTCCCTTCGCTTCCAAAGCTTCACACAACGACTCTCACAAATTTATGTTGTCCACTATTGTAACAAGATACAATCATAGAAAGAATCGCAATTTTACGTTTGCCCTCAATTCCACTGTATTTTTATTTTCCCACTTTTGTAAATCACTATGGGATTTGAGTTCTGTCACTAAAATATTATTTCATAGATACACCTTGGCAGCTCAGTCACCTCCCTCCACCCTACCCTCCTTAGCCGTGGCATTGAAAGAAGGTTCCCTACCTTTCGCTGAGGCTTCTCCACAACTGTGCACCTGCAACAAGAAGCAAAACGTGAAATTTAAACAAGGTACTTTTCTCCTGAGGCATTTTTTAAATTTAGAAATACTCCAAGAGACTTAAAGTGGAATGTTTAGCTCTTTAAACTCTAGAAACTATCAAATCATACAGTGTATACGTATAGTACCATGGCTAATTCAAGCAATTGTTGTTAGATGCCATCAAGTTAGTTCTAGCTCCTAGCGATCCTATGTACAACAGAACAAAACACTCCCTAGTCCTGCAACATCCTCACAATCATTGCTATGCTTGAGCCCATCGTTGCAGCCACTATGTCAGTCCATCTCATTGAGAGTCTTTCTCTCTGTCTCTGATCCTCTACTTTACCAAGCATGAGGTCCTTCTCCAGGGACTGGTCTCTCCTGATAATGTGTCCAAAGTATGTGAGATGAAGTCTCACCATCCTCGCTTCTAAGGAGCATTCTAGCTGTACCTGTTCCAAGGCAGATTTGTTTGTTCTTCTGGCAGTCACTGATATATTCAATATTCTTCACCAATACTATAATTCAAAGGCATACATTCTTCTTTGGTCTTCCTTATTCATTATCCAGTTTTTGCATCCATGAGGCGACTGAAAACACCATAGATTGGGTCTGGTGCACCTTAGTCTTCAAAGTGACATCTTTGCTTTTTAACACTTCAAACAGGTCTTTTGCAGCAGATTTGCCCAATGCAATATGTCATTTGATCTCTACTGCTACTTCCATGGGCGCTGATGGTGGGTCCAAGTCAAATGAAATCCTTGACAACTTCAATATTTTCTCCATTTATCATGATGTTGCTTACTGGTCCAGAACACTTAATTGTGCTCACAAGAAACCTGTACATAGACCAAGAGGTAGTCGTCCAAACAGAGCAAGCAGATACTGTGTGGTTTAAAGTCAAGTAAGGAGTGTGTCAGGGCTGTATCCTTTCACAATACTTATTCAATCAATATGCTGAGCAAATAATCCGAGAAGCTGGACTATATGAAGAAGAACGTGGCATCAGGATTGGAGGAAGACTCATTAACAACTTGTGATATGCAGGTGACACAACCTTGCTTGCTGAAAGTGAAGAGGGCTTGAAGCACTTACTGATAAAGATCAAAGACTATGGATTACACCTCAACATAAAGAAAACAAAAAATCCTCACAACTGGGCCAATAAGCAAATTTAGGCAATTAGTCAATAAATATTCATTGAGATTCTACTACATACAAAATACTTGGATAGGTACCACAGGAGAAGAAACACTATATAACACATGATCCCTGCCCCTTGGGGACTTCACTGTCTAGTGGGAAAGATAAAATACGCACCCACATAAATACGAACCAGTGTAGGTGGTCTAGACACGGTACAAGTGGCGCAAGCCAAGTGGCATGAAGACAGTTCAGAAGAGAGAGAAAATGTGGATGAAAGCGCCAATAATAGAGGTGGCACTTAAGGTGAGCCTTGAAATGGTACTGATGAAAGGAGAAGAGGACTGGTATTTGAGAAAGGAGATTTTTATCTACTCATTCTCTCAGTCTTTTGAGTTTATACCTAGACTCAAATGAAATCAACAGGGGAAAAAAAAAACCTAGATCTCATTTGCTTTCTTAATTCCCCAATAACTGTCTTCATCAGACTATGCCTTAATATTACACTACCAGCTTTAATGAAGCTCAGTATAACAAATGGCCACAAGGAAGCTTCTGCATTTGCCATCAAACAAAATGAAAAAACAAACAAATGCCGATGATGTTGCCTCTTACGTTCTTCAGTATCCACTGTCAAAAATCTACGTAATAAATTCTTTAGATTTAGCCTCATGAAAAAGATTCTCAGCTTGCATTCTTTTATCAGACAATTAGAATCGTGCAAGTGATCTGATTTCCCTTTTTGCCCTGACTGCCAGTAAGCATGGGGATCAATCTGTTGCTTAATTATGGTCACCATGTTAGGCTCCTGTTCCTCTACTAAAACCAAAAAAATCAAATATGTTGCCATCGAGTCGATTCTGCCTCTTAGCAACCCTATAGGACAGGGCAGAACTGCTACACAGGGTTTCCAAGGAGCGCCTGATGGATTCGAACTGCCAACCTTATGGTTAGCAGCCTGAGCTCTTAACTACTGTGCCACCAGGGCTCCTTTTTTTTTTTTTTAATTATATTTCAGGCGAAGGTTTATAGAACAAATAGTTTCTCATTAAACAGTAGTACACATATTGTTTTACGACATTGGTTAACAAACCCACGACATGTCAACCCTCTCCCTAGGGGCTCCTTTTTAAACAGTCTTATTTTTTATGTTACTTATAAGCTACCACAAACTTTTTGGAGTTAAGTGGCATATCAAAACCAATAAACAACTCAAAATAATCCAAGGAATTATACACACTAGTGAAGTCTCAACTAAAGTTGGGGAGTTGGATAGACTAAATTCGAGAGGTAACAACTCACCTTGTTATACGACTCTCTTCTGACAACACTGGAGCCAAGAGTGGAGAAAGTATAATGGTCTGAGGTGTGTGTATGCTTGTTTTTATTGTTGCAAACTGGAAAAATGAGTATGGTTGATGGATAAGGGAACAAGAAAATTCAGAATGGTTAAGGACAGAACTGCTAAAATAACAAGGTTATTTCATGGATCAAGTCAGGCCTGAGTAAGGACAGGAAGTCAGGACAAAGATGGGGCTAAGGGACAGTGACAGTGCAAGAGGCTGAGCAGGACAATAGCCAAACTGAGCACAAAGACCTGGTTCAGCAAGAGGGAGGGGCCAGAGAGGCACGGACAGAGGGGCACTGAGAATTGACTTTTAAGCCTTGGCCCGTATTGGAGACACAGAATTTCTAAAGACTACAGGTAAAAGATAAGGCCACACCAATAGGTGACCAAAACCAGGCCAATGACAAGTCATTAGGGCAGAAGTTGAAATGACAGAGAATCAAGACTACAGAAAGGACTCTAGTTCATTGGAGATGACCTGGAGGGTCCATAGTGGCTTAAGTGGTTGATGTGGATTTTGTAGGAGGAAAGGTGTTAAGAGATAGTGGTTGAAAATGCTCCACAAGTAGCTGTAGGAGCAACGTGAAGAACTGCTGACCCCTCTTCCTCACTGTACAGGGCAGCAGGAGAACTAGTCTCTGAGAAAAGGCTCTTAAAGACAGCCTGGGGGTAGGGGAAGAAAGACTGGTTCCATTGCAATGACAGAAGGAAAAGGGGGTCAAGGAAAACTTTAAGGATGTAGGAGGAGCTTGCCATACCAAAAAAGAGTTCCCCATGGCCCTGATGAAGGGCTTAATGTAGGGAAGCAGGAACTAGAGGACACAACAAGAAGAAAGTGAGAGAAATCCAACATGGCCTGAAGGTTCTCACACTAGTGTGCCACAACACAGATACGTGGACTCCCGTACGTTTCACTGAGATTCATTCACAAGACGTTATCTCCACTTTTTTGCCCACCTATTTCATAGTCAACGTCTAAGATGGTATTAAAGATCATAACTGGAGGGAAAGGGTATGGGATGGTTAATTTTACGTGTCCATTTGGCTCCTGTATGGGGCCAAGTCATTTGGCCAAACACTAGTCGAGATGTTGCTGTGACAGTATTTTGTTTGTGTCACAAACATTTACAATCAGCTGACTCTAAGCAAAGTGGGTTACCCTTGATAATGTGGACCTTATCCAATCAGTGGAAGGCTTTAGGAGCAAAAACGGAGATTTCCGATAGGAGGATTCTGCCTCAATACTATACTGTAAATATCTGCTGGAGTTTCCAGCCTGCTAACCTATAGATTTTGGACTTGCCAGCCCCACAACTGTGTGAGCCAATCCCTTAAAATAAATGTCTCTTTTCTTCTCTCTCTCTCTCTGTTTTTTTCTGGAGAACTCTAATACAGGGTACAATTAAATTTTTAACAATAGAAGTTTAATATGTTTAGCCAAAACACTATGGAAAGTGGGGAAGTTGAGAGAGATGGAAGGCGACAGATCTGTTCCTGAGCCTTGCTGACTTGATGGTCCTTTTGCTGCCATTGTTCTCATAAGCCAAGGGATCTAATGAGAGTAGCTGGCAGTTTTGATTCAAGCCATGGAGTTACTTTAAGTGCGCCTGGATCTAACCTGGGCTGAGTCTGTGCCTCCCAGAGTCCAATTCATCACAGCAGTGCCCTAGGCTGAAGGGTCTGCAGAGTCAGGGTTCCTGCCAACTATTTACAGGACTCAAGTGGTTCTTTGTCCTGAAAGACTCTAAGAAAGGAGGCCAAGGCAGGCAACAGTGTTTCCTCCCAGACACAGGAGATTGGGGAACACTGGGAAAGACGACAAGCACTGTAATCACTCCCTTGCCTCCTTTCCTCTCACAAGGCAGAAATGCTGTTTTCAGAGCAACCTCGTCTGGTGAAAACCATGAGAGGGGGATGTGCCTTTGACAAGCGCTGCCCAAAGGAGAGGGGCATAAGAGCACATCTGGGCAGAGAGGCCGGTGTGTCTGGGTCCCCACAGGAAGCCCAGTGTCTCCACAGGCTCTGGCACAGAAAGGCACTCGGCACAAACTGACCGACGACTAAACACACTCGTGTTGGGCGGGTTATGTGTCAGCGGTGAACAGAACAGACTGTTACTGGGCACAGGCACTAGACTTCCGGCTGTACTGGGCCCTCACCCAGCTCTGTAGTTTGAGGACAGGTTTCCCAATTTCAGGGCTTCCCGGGTGACAAAAATGGTTAAGCGCGCACCTACTAACCTAAAGGTTGGCGGTTCGAACCCACCCAGAAGAGTCTCAGAAGACAGGCCTGGCAATCTCCTTCTGAAAAGTCACAGCCATGAATAACCCCACAGAGCACAGCTCTACTGACACACACAGGGTTACCATGAGTCGTAATTGATTCGATGGCAATTGGTTTTGTTTTTTGTTTGTTTTCTTTTCCAGTATCATAGGAAAAAAAGGTTCAGACTTTGTAGTAGGTTGAATAATAGCCCTACAAGATATCAGGTTCTCATCCCTGGAACCTATAAAAGCTGCTCTCTCTCTCTCTCTCTATATATATATATATATGTATACATATTCATATATATATATATATATATATATATATATATATATATATATATATATATATATATATTTATAAATGGAAGAAGTACCCCCAGAATGTTCCTTAGAAGCAAGGATGGTGAGACTACGTCTTACATACTTTGGACATGTTATCAGGAGGGATTAATCCCTGGAGAAGGACATCATGCTTGGTAAAGTGGAGGGTCAGTGGAAAACAGGAAGACCCTCAGTGAGATGGACTGACACAGTGGCTGCAAAAATGGGCTCAAGCATAACGACAACTATGAGGATGGTGCAGGGCAGGGTAGTGTTTCAATCTGTTGTACACAGGGTCGCTGAGTCGGAACTGACTCGATGGCACCTACAATAACAATAAAAACATACAGAAAAAGGATCTTTGTAGATGCAGTTAAGTTAATGGACTTGAGATGGGAAGATTATCCTGGATTACCTGGGTAGAGCCCAAATGCAACCACAAATATCCTTATGAGAGACCCAGACAAAGGAGAAGGCAATGTAACCACAGAGGCAGAGACCGGAGTGATGCAGCTCCAAGCCAACAATGGTTGTGACCACCAAAAGTTGGAAAAGGCAAGGAACAGGTTCTCCCCTGAAGCTCCAGGAGTGCAGCCCTGCTGACATCTCAGTTTCAACCCAGTGATGCTTGATTTAGGACTTCTAGCCTCTTGGCAGTTCAAATCCACCAGCTGCTCCTTGGAAACCCTATGGTGCAGTTCTACTCTGTCCTATAGGGTTGCTGTGAGTCAGAATCAACTTGACACCAATGGGTTTGGTTTTTGGCCTCCAAAACAATGAGAGAATTAACTTCTGTTGTTTTAAACCACTAAGTTTGTGACAATTTGTTACAATAGCCATAGGAAACTAACACAGACTGTTAGGTAGCTTCTCCACAGACCGGAAATGAGTGAACTCACTCAAAAACTAGGCCCTTTAGACTAATATTCCTTCAACTCTACCACCTTGGTTTTTTTATATTTTTTAATATTTTATTTTATTTTATTGTTGAGAACATACGCAGCAAAAACATACACCAATTCAAGTTTCTACATGTACATTTTTGTGACATTGATTACATTCTTCAAGTTGTACAACCATTCTCATCCTCCTTCTCTGAGCTGCTTCTCCCCATTAACATAAACTCACTGCCCCTTAAGATTCCTATCTAATCTTACGAGTTGCTGTTGTCAATTTGATCCCATAGATAGAACTTAAAAGAGCATAATGCTCAAGACAGACATTCTTCACTAGTTAAGCTAAACTACTGTTTGGTTTAAAGAAGACTTTGGGGGATATTTCTGGTTTAAGGTTTAAAGATTATCTCCGGGCAAAAGTTCCAGGGGTTCATGCAGCCTCCATGGCCCCAGAAAGTCTGGAGTCCATGAGGGTTTGAAATTCTGCTCTACATTTTCCCCCTTTCGATCAGGATTATTCTGTAGAACCTTTGAATAAATGTTTAGTAACAGTAGGTGGGCAAAGGAGGCAGTTGTTCATGGAGGCAATTGTCACCTTAGTTTTTTAAAGGATTGAATCTTCACAATAAGAGGTTTCCCACAGCATGCGAAGATGAAGTTTCCCTATCTGCATTAATATCAAGCCAATGAGTCATGCTGGAAATAATCTCTGTGCAAGGGGCCAAGAAATGAGTAAAGGACAGTTACAAAGTCTTTCAACTTTGTCCTTGGTCTTTCTCATTTGTCTGTTCTTTATAACTTGTGCCCATATTAGGACCGAATTTTGATACATGGCAATGTTCAGTTGGCTTTGTGAGTCTATCTGCTCTAGGAGCTAAAATGACTGCTGGTAAAATTTGTAATTGACTTTCCAATGACTGTATCTTCTGATTCCCCTGAAGGAGGTCCCAGAGGATAAAAAAAATGTTACAAAGTCTACTGCAAATAAGGGGCTCTCTTTTATCAGTTCTGATTCAAAGCAGAAACACAGGGATCACCATGAACCGATCCGACCCTTCTGCAAAACCCTAACCTACTGAGATGCCCCACCTCACACCCAAAAATCCACTGTCATCATTCCAACTCAAAGCAACCCTACAGGACAAAGTAGAATTGCTCATAGGGTTTCCAAGACTGTAATCTTTACAGAAGCAGACCGCCACATCTTTCTCCCAAAGAGTGGCTGGTGGGTTCAAATTGCCGACATTTTGGTTAGCAGCCAAGCAGCTGAACCACTACACCATCAGGGTTCTACTTCAAGGCAGCCTTAATACATCTGTGGTAGATAAAATGTATCACAGCAAGAGCGGGTTAGGCTGACCCAAAAAATACTGAGTTGGCAAATGTGTTATATATACATGTTAGTCACCTAGTGCTGCTATAACAGAAATACCACAAGCGGATGGCTTTAATAAAGAGAAGGTTATTCTCTCACAGTCCAGTAGGCTACAAGTCCGAATTCAGGGCGCTGGCTCCAGGTGAATGCTTTCTCCGTCAGCTCTGGAGGAAGGTCCTTGTCAACAGACTTCCCTTGGTCTGGGAGCATCTCAACACAGGGACCCCGGGTCCAAAGGGCTTGGTCTGCTCCTGGCACTGCTTTCTTGGTGGTATGAGGTCCCCGTGTCTCTCTGCTCTCTTTTATATTTCAAAAGAGACTGGCTTAAGACACTAATCTTAAGACACTAAGATCACATCAATATAACTGTTGATAATCCATCTTATTATATCATGATGATAGGATTTACAACACATAGGGAAATCACATTAGACGACAAAATGGTAGACAATCATACAATACTGGGAATCTTGACCTAGCCAAGTTGACAGATATTTTGGGGAGACACAATTCAATCCATGACAATATATTTTTACAATAAAAAAAGAAGAAAACCTAAAAAAAGAGAAAAAAAGGAGCTAGTTAGGTTAAAAGTTATGGGTTACATGTCTTTATTCTGAAATAGAAAAGAGAGCGAGGAAGGGGGGAAGGCAGAGAGAGAGGTTGGGGGACAAAGAAAGAGAGGTGAGAAGGAGGCAGAGAGAGAACAGTTAGTTGTTTTTAAGTCCTGAATTCATTGTTCTTCTTCATCGAAGCCAAGAAAGTTTTTATATAAGCTAGTCTATTTTCTAAGGATCCCTGGTGGTGCACTGGCTAAGTGCTCAGCTGATAACCAAAAAGTCCATGGGAGAAAGATGTGGCAGTCTGCTCCCGTAAAGATTACAGCCTTGGAAACTCTACAGGGCAGGTCTACTCTGTCCCATAGGGTTGCTATGAGTCAGAATTGACTCGACAGCAACAGGCTTAGTCCATTTTCTAACAGCCTGATCTCATCACCTAGGATGTGATAAATAATTCACTGTTATCCTCACTGCAGCCTACATAAATATCAAAATGACATTTAAAAGAACAATTGTTGTTGTTAGGTGCCGTCGAATTGGTTCCGACTCATAGCAATCCTATGTACAAGACAACAAAACACTACCCAGTCCTGCATCATCCTCATAATTGTTGCTAGGATTGAGCCCACTGTTGCAGCCACTGTTGTCAGTGCATCTCATCGAGGGTCTTCCTTTTTTGCTGGCCCTCTACTTTACCAAGCATGATATCCTTCTCCAGGGACTGAGCCTTCCTGATAACATGTCCAAAGTATGTGAAACACAGTCTCACCATCCTTGCTTCTAAGGAGCATTCTGGTTGTACTTCTTCCAAGACAAATTTGTTCGTTCTTTTGGCAGTCCACGGTATATTCAATATTCTTCACCAACACCACAATTCAAAGGCATCGATTCTCCTTCGGTCTTCATTTTTCATCGTCCAGCTTTTACATGCATATGAGGTGACCGGAAACTCCATGGCTTGGGTCAGGCACACCTTAGTCTTCAAGGTAACATCTTTGCTTTTCAATACTAAAGAGGTCTTTTGCAGCAGATTTTCCCAATGCAATATATCTTTTGATCTCTTGACCGCTGCTTCCAGGGGTGTTGACTGTGGATCCAAATAAAATGAAATCGTTGACAACTTCAATCTTTTCTCTGTTTGTCATGATGTTACTTACTGGTCCAGTTGTGAGGATTTTTGTTTTCTTTATGTTGAGCTGTAATCCATACTGAAAGCAGTGGTCTTTGATCTTCATCAGTAAGTGCTTCATGTCTTCTTCACTTTCAGTAAGCAAGGTTGTGTCATCTGCATATTCCAGGCTGTTAGTGAGTATTCCTCCAATCCTGGTGCCCCATTCTTCATACAGTCCAGCTTCTCGGATTATTTGTTCAGCATACAGATTGAACAAATACGGTGAAAGGATACAATTCTGATGCATACCTTTTCAGACTTTAAACCACGCAGTATCCCTTTGTTCTGTTCAAACAAGTGCCTCTTGACCTATGTACAGGTTCCTCATGAGCACAATCAAGTGTTCTGGAATTCCCATTCTTCGCAATGTTATCCATAATTTGTTATGATCTACACAGTCCAATGCCTTTGTATAGTCAATAAAACACAAGCAAATATCTTTCTGGTATTCTCTGCTTTCAGCCAAGATCCATCTGACATCAGCAATGATATCTCTGGTCCATCTTCTTTTAATGCTTCCTGAGTCATTTAATATTTTCCCTGTAGAATCCTTCAATATTACAACTCAACGCGGAATTTTTTCTTCAGTTCTTTCAGCTTGGGAAATGCTGAGTGTGTTCTTCCCTTTTGGTTTTCTATCTCCAGGTCTTCGCACATTTCATTATAATACTTTATTTTGTCTTCTTGGGCTGCTGTTTGAAATCTTCTATTCAGCTCTTTTTACTTACTCCTTTCTTTCGCTTTAGCTACTCAGTGTTCAACAGCAAGTTTCAGAGTCTCTTCTGACATTCATTTGGTCTTTTCTTTCTTTCCTCTCTTTTTAATGACTTTTTGTTTTCTTCATGTATGATGTCCTTGATGTCATTCCACAACTCATCCAATCTTCAGTCATTAGTATTCAACGAGTCAAATCTATTCTCGAGATGGTCTGTAAATTCAGGTGGGATATACTCAATGTTGTGCTTTGGCTCTTGTGGACTTGTTCTAAACTTGCATATGAGCAATTGTTGGTCTGTTCCACAGTCAACCTCTGGCCTTGTTCAGACTGATGATACTGAGCTTTTCCATAGTCTCTTTCCACAGATGTAGTCGATTTGATTCCTGTGTATTCCATCTGGTGAGGTCCACGAGTATAGTCACCATTTATGTTTTTAATATAAGGTATCTTCAATGAAGTCATTGGTCTTGCAAAATTCTATCATGCAATCTCCAGCATCACTTCTATCACTAAGGCTATATTTTCCAACTACCAATGCTTCTCTGTCTCCAACTTTTGCATTCCAACCACCAGCAATTATCAATGCATCCTGATTGCATGTTTAATCAATTTCAGACTGCAGAAGTTGGTAAAAATCTTCAATTTCTTCATCTTTGGCCTTAGTGGTTGGTGCATAAGTTTGAATGATAGTCGTATTAACTGCTGTTCCTTGTAGGCATATGGATATTATCCTATCACTGACAGGACTATACTTCAGGATAGATCTTGAAATGTTCTTTTTGATGATGAATGCAATGCCATTCCTCTTCAATCTGTCATTCCCAGCATAGTAGACCATATAATTGTCCAATTCATAATGGCCAATACCAGTCCATTTCAGCTCACTAATGCCTAGGATATCGATGTTTATGTGTTCCATTTCATTTTTGACTATTTCCAGATTCATACTTCTTACATTCCACATCCTGATTATTAATGGATGTTTGCAGTTGTTCTTCTCATTTTGAGTCCTGAAAGCTTGACTCTATCCACGTCATTAAGGTCCACTCTACCTTCTACAGGTAGCTCTTCTTTAGTTGTATTTTGACTACCTTCCAACCTGAGGGGCTCATCTTCCAGCATTATACAGACAATGTTCTGCTGCTATTCATAACGTTTTCACTGGCTAAATCTTTTCAGAAGTAGACTGCCGGGCCCTTCTTCCTAGTCTGTCTTAGTCTAGAAGTTCATGTGAAACCTGTCCACCAGGAGTGACCCTGCTGGTATTTGAATACCAGTGGGCATAGCTTCCAGCATCATGGCAACACGCAAGCCTCCACAGTACAACAAACCGAGAGACGCATGGGGAAAAGAACAATACCCAGAGCCAAAAGAGAAACCAGCACACAAACTTTTTGCCCAGCAGCAGCAGCTATGACTAGGGACAACATCAGCTGTTGTTAGGTGCTGTCAAGTCAGCTCCAACTCATAGTGAGTCCTTGAGTAACAGAAAGAAACACTGCCCAGTTCTGCACATCCTCACAATCGTTGTTATGTTTGTGCCCATTGTTGCAGCCACTGTCAATCCATCTCACCAAGGGTCTCCCTCTTTTCCACTGATGCTCTACTTTACCAGGCATGATGTCCTTCTCCAGCAAATGGTCTCTTAACTAGATTATTATATTGACAATAGCAAAGCCAATGCCCATGTGATCTATTATTTTGCTCCTTTCAACAGACAAATTGGTTAATAAGTCAATACAAACATCAGACAATCAGAGTCTAGCGAATTAAATGCCATAAAAAAAATCTGAGTTGTCTTACCTCTCATTCTTGACAAAATCATATCCTTTATTATTTGCATAATAACACGCCCAAGTAGCATGACTGAGATCAGGAGATACACTCTCCACGGAGTCAAGGCCAGGAACCTGTAAGAGCAAAAACAGACAAATCACTATTTCAGTCTTGGATTTGCTTTTTTTTGAAAGATTCTGCTCCTGTATCAAAAGCAAAATAGACATTCAGTAATGATTTCACTTTGAAAAGCATCCCCATGTGACCGCATGAAAGTTATCTGAAAGGCATCAAAGTCAGCAGGATAAAAATGCTCTAACCACATATGCTTTTGTGCTGGGCATTCGGCTCTAAACTAATTTGGGCAGCAGAGTTGCTATCTTAGGGATGGCCCAGATATCACCCACTGCGCCAGGCTCCTCCGCCACCAGATGGAGAACAGAGTGACCTGAAATGGAGTAGTGATGGGAGAGTGAGGCAGAGCTGCAGAGTTTTCTGATACAGTGTCTGCAGTGGATGCCCTTCCTCACTGTCCTCTGTCTTATGTTTGGTTTGGTTCGGTTCTATGTCATAACTGCTCTGACCCCCCCACCATATCTCTTAAAAATAACCGTTGTTAAGGATGCAATCCACCACCCGGATGTCAGTTTGTCATACTCTAGTGGCTTCCATGTTGCTCTGATGCTGGATGCTCTGCCACTGCTATTTCAAATACTAACAGGATCACTCATGGTAGACAGGTTTCAGCAGAGCTTCTAGACTAAGACAGACTACGAAGAAAGGCTTGGTAATCTACTTCCAAAAGATAGCCAATGAAAACCTATGGATCACAACAGAATATTGTCTGATATAGTGCTGGAAGATGAGCCCCCGAGGTTGGAAGGTCCTACACAATAATGACAACACAGACTCAAACATACTGGCAATCATAAAGATGGCACAGGACCAGGAGACATTTCATTCTGTTGAGTCAGAGCCCACACAGTGGCAACTAACCACAACAAGGATGCAGTTTGCTAACACTTTAAGATCACTACCTTTTTGTCCACCTGCCCACCTCCTCTCCAGAGGTAAAGAAACGAATGCCAAACAATTCTTTACCATGAACAGCCCCCAAACACTGAAGGACTTTTTTTGATTGGGCTTGTGAAGGAATAAAGGGACAAAGAAGTCATAAGGAGCTGTTAGACTTCAAAGAAGACTCAATGTTGAAACCTGTTTTATACAAGCTGCCAATTATCTCTGATGTAACATTAACCCACTGAAAAACTAATTTATGAAGACAACCAAAGACATAAGGGTAAGATTAGTGCAAAGGACTAATGGACCACAACTACCACAACCTCTGCCAGACTAAGCCCAGAACAACTAGATGGTACCCCATTACCACCACTAACTGCTCTGGCAAGGGTCACAACAGAGGGTCCCAGACAGAATGGGACAAAAATGTAGAAGAAAATTCAAATTCACAAAAAAAGACCAGATTTGCTGATCTGACAGAGACTAGAGAAACCTCGAGAGTATGGCCCCAGACACCCTTTTAACTCAGTACTGAAGTCACTCCAAAGGTTCACCCTCCAGCCAAAGATTAGAGAAGTCTATAGGACCAACAATAACACACGTGAGGGACGTGCTTCACAGTTCAATCATGCATACGAGATTAATGGGCACACCAGCCCAAAAGCAAAGACGAGAAGGCAGGAAGGGACAGGAAAACTGGACAAATGGAAACAAGCTGGAACCCGGGGTGGAGAAGGAGAGAGGACTGATGACACATCGCAGGGTTGGCAACCAATGTTACAAAACAATCTGTGAATTAATTGGTTAATGAGAAACTAATTTGCTAACTAATAAATAACTAATAAATAAACTAATCTGTAAACTTTCACCTAAAGTGCAATAAAAAAAAAAAGAAAGAAAAATGAATTTATTTAGCAAATATAAGTCACTTGACACTAGCTGCAAGGCCCTGTAGGGATAGGGAGAAGTAGACAACAGGTGACAACTGCCTTCAAGGAGCTTACTTTCTCATCAGAGAGACCAACGTGGGCCAGCCTAACAAAGTCCAAGGAGAGAGATGAGTCTTAGGTGCTATAACAGGATATGCACCAAGTCCAAATAGAAGCACAAAGAAAGGAACGATTCATTCCATCCAAATCATGGAAGCAAAGATGAGAAGATAAGGGGGTAGGGACTAGACTATTGAAAACAGAACAACCAGAATGCAATTAAAGAGAATGCTGACACATTGTGAAAAATGTAACTAATGTCACAGAAAAATCTGTGTAGAAATTATCAAATGGGAACCTAATTTGCTGTGTAAACTTTCTCCCAAAACACAATAAAATATTAAAAAAAAAAAAAAAAGAAGATGATGATGATGATGATCAAGCTAGGGAAGGGCAAGGTGTGCCTGCGCCACATGAGAAGTCTGGGTTGGCCCAGTAGGAGGACAGAGGTAAGGACAGAACTGGGAGACTGGCATCCAGAGATGCAAGTGAGAAGGGCTAGGGGCAGACTGTGGCAGGTCCTGAATGATATGCCAGGGCATTGGTCTTTACGTTACAGGCAATAGAGGGAAGGCTAAAGGTATAGAATAGGAAAATGAAATAACACTTGATTTCGGAAGATGTCTAGGGCCACAAAAAGTAGCAGGAAGGCAGGAGAAACGTGGGGTGCAGAACTCAAGTTCTAGTAAAAAGACCAGACTTAATGGTCTGACTGAGACTGGAGGAACCCCGGAAAGCATGGCCCTCAGATTCTCTATCAGCCTAGAACTAAAACAATTTCCGAGACCCATTCTTCAGATAAAGATTAGACTGGACTGTGGGACGTAAGATGATACTCGTGAACAGTGTGCTTCTTAGCTCAAGTAGATACATAAGTCTAAATGGGCAGCTTCTGTCTGGAGGTGAGTTGAGAAGGCAGAGACGGTTAGGAGTTGGTTGAATGGACATGGGAAATCAGGGGTGGAAAGGAGGAGTGTGCTGTCACAGTATGGGGAGAGCAATTAGGGTCATATAACAATGTATGTATAAATTTTTGTATAAGAGACTAACTTGAAATGTAAACTTTTACTTAAACTACAACAATAAACCAAAAAAAAAAAAAAAAGTAGCATAAGTATGGAGTCAAGGATGCCGACTAGAAGGTCATGCAATGTATTTGGTGAGAAGTGGCTCACCATGAGATGCCGCGTGAAGCTGTGGGTAAAGCCCCCTACCCAAAGGTGGGCAACCCAAGTTCTAGTTCTGGTTCTAATATTAACTATATGTGTGACCTGGCCAGGAAAATGAGGTGCCTCAATAGAAAGATCTGCTGGTGATCTGCTTTTAAAAGGTCACATCCTTAAAAACCCTACGGAGCGCAGTTCTACTCTGCGTAACACATGGGGTTGCCACGACTTACAGGCAACTAACAAGGTTAGATTGAGCAGACTCCATTATCTGTCCTAATACATACCAAATGCTCCCATTTGGCATCTGATCTGTACACAGTGGGGAGAACTACGAGGAACCTTAGAGGGAACCTTACATTCCTTTGTTCTGGGCTCTATACCTCTATTAATACAATCTTTTTATTTTGTACAATTGTTAATGCGCTGAATTGCTAACCAAATATTGGAAATCTGAGTCCACCTGAGGCACCTCGGAAGAAAGGTCTGGCAATCTACTTATGAAAACTCAGCCAATGAAACCTGTATGGAGCACACCTCTACTCTGACACACATAGGGTTGCCATGAGTCAGAAATGACTCAGTGCCAACTGGCTCTGGCTTACCAGAATACTGGCTTATGTTGAATTTATAAGTGGTTAAAACCCCTAAGGATTCTATTTTTCAGATGCAATTTTTGAGTCTAAGTACATCCTATTAGATTTCTTCTTGTTTGACACAGCCCATCATTCAAACCTACAGACCTTAATGGTGGTATCAATCACATTTGTTCTCTTGTCCAGCTTCATGATATGCTATCTGCCTGTCATTGGTTCTCATTCACACTACTGATCAAATATACAGATCAGTGCTGGAGTCCTGTGCTCCCAGAGTGACCAAGACTTATCAATTGGCATTTTACAGAGCCCTGGTGGTGCAGAGGTTAAGAGCTCGGCTGCTAACCAAAAGGTCAGCAGTTTGAATTCACCAGCCACTCCTTGGAAACCCTATGGGGCAGCTCTACTCTGTCTTATAAGGTCGCTGTAAGTCAGAATCAACTCAGCGGCAACAGGTTTAGCTTTTTTGGTTTATGAATACAGCAGCTGAGCCAGTCTGCCGCTATATTCTTGTCCATATTGCTCCACCCTATCCACAGAGACATGGTAGCAGATTTTCTCAAACACCTTTCTGAAACCTCCTGCAGTCCTGACGCCTGACTGTCAAGTGTTAACCTGCTTGGCCAGTGCTGCCTGAGGCTATTGAAGTTCTCAGTAGAAGAACTAAAAAACACTGGAACCTGCCAAGGCATGTAACGGGACACAGCCTGAGACAAAGCCGCAGGGTGACCCTGCCAATCTGCCCGTACATGGAATTCACAGAGATGTGTGGTCACCACCATGCCCACGAGGAATTCGAGGAGAAGAAGGCTCACACAAGCTTGTCAGAGGATTCTTGAATGTTATAGAACAATCACTGTGAGGAAGGTTGTGGTCAGAATGCAGGCTGCCCAGTATAATGACAGCAGAGTGATAGCACAGATGCTGAGGAGGGTGGTCTCTAGATACATCCCCTCACTCAGGACCAATCCAGGGCTAAGTGAAAATGCTGGGACCTGCCAGGGGTGAGGAAGTCAAAGAGGACTTCCTGCCAATCCGACACCCCAAGCCATGACACACAGGTGATCCCTTTGACACATGGCTAATTCTTATGACACATGAGTGATGTCCACCATATACAGATGATCCCTATGACACACAGATGATCCCCATGACACACAGGTGATCCCCATGACACACAGATGATCCCCATGACACACAGGTGATCCCCATGACACATAGGTAATTCTTATGACACATGAGTGATGTCCACCACATACAGATGATCCCCATGACACACAGGTGATCCCCATGACACACAGGTGATCCCTATGACACATAGGTAATTCTTATGACACATGAGTGATGTCCACCACATACAGATGATCCCCATGACACACAGATGATCCCCATGACACACAGGTGATCCCTATGACACATAGGTAATTCTTATGACACATGAGTGATGTCCACCACATACAGATGATCCCCATGACACACAGGTGATCCCCAGGACACACAGGTGATCCCTATGACACAGAGGTAATTCTTATGACACATGAGTGATGTCCACCACATACAGATGATCCCCATGACACACAGGTGATCCCTATGATACACAGGTAATTCTTATGACACATGAGTGATGTCCACCACGTACAGATAATCCCCATGACACACAGGTGATCCCTCTGCGCATGGCTAATTCTTATGACACATCAGTGATGTTCACCACATACAGATGATCCCCATGACACACAGGTGATCCCCAGGACACACAGGTGATCCCTATGACACAGAGGTGATCCCCAGGACACACGGGTGATCCCCGTGACAAACAAGTGATCCCTATGACACACAGGTGATCCCTGTGGCACACAGGTGATCCCCAGGCAATTGCAAACCCTGCTCCAGGGAATGCTCAGTACCTAGATCAGGAGTGGATGAGAGGCCCCCCGCGCAAAGTCACCTGCGTAATGCACCCTGGGGTTGCTGGGAGGACAGTCACCTCCTTGTCTTGTGGCTGCAGGGCACACACCCAGCCCAGACCTTATTCGTCTTTGCTCAGGCCCCTGCCAGGGGCAGACAGCCATAGACATCCCCTGACGCAACCCCGTCACTATCCTTGGCAGTCATGCAGGGTAGGGGTGGGGAACAGGAGGTGGGCAGGGCTGGGGCACCAAGCAGCAGTGAGCTGCAGCCAAGGCCCTGCCCTAGGGAGGTGGGACTGCATGTGCGCCGTGGCTCCAGGCCCCCAGCGCATGCTCCACTGCAGAACACTAATTTCAGGCAAGGGGCCCTCAGAATACAAGGCCCTGTGACACTGCACAGGTCATATGCATACAAAGTTGGCCCTGCCTTCACCGTAACCCGGATGCGGGGTCTCCACAGTGAACTATAAAGGCTTTTTTCCTCCATAATGTTGCTTTTAGTTCAATAAACAGGCCACTGACCTTTGTCCTTATCCAAATTAGCCTAGGAACCTGTGGCCTCATCAATGGATCCCAGAACTAAGAAAATTCAGAAGCACTCATTTCCACCATTCCCTAAGCCACTAGCTATCAGAAGCATCTTTCTACATACTGATGAGCTTTTTATAACCAATTAAAAGAAAAAAAAAACCAAACTACTATACCTTTTAAAATTAAAATATCATTTCTGTTACAAAAATCAATTGGGTTTCTATACACCAGCAATGAGAAGTCTGAAAGGGAAATCAGGAGAACGATTGCATTCAGAATAGCATCTAAGAGAATAAAATACCTAGGAATAAATTTAACTAGGAGTGAAAGACTTATGCAATGAAACGTATAAAAAACTGCTGAAAGAGATTAAAGAAGACTTAAATAAATGGAAAGATTTTCTGCGTTCATGGACTGGAAGACTTAATATTGTTAAGATATCAATACTGCCCAAAGCAATCTAGAGATTTAAAGCAATCTCAATCAAAATTTAAACAGCTTTCTTTACAGAAATGGAAAAACCAATCTTCAAATTTATATGGAATGGCAAGAGGCTCCTAATAGCTAAAACAAAGTTGAAAGAGAAGAATAAAGTAGGACAACTCATATTTTCTGATTTTTAAACATATTATACAGCTAAAGTAAACAAAACAGCCTGGAACTAGTATAATGATAGACATATAGACCAATGGAATAGAATTGAGAGTCCAGAAATAAACCCACATATGTACGGTCAACTGATTTTTGACAAGTACACATCTCTTCCATAAATGGGAAAAGTGGATTTCCACATGCATAAAAATGAAACAGGATCCATGTCTCACACCATACACAAAAACAAATTCAAAATGGGTTAAAGATGTAAATGTGAAAACTAGAATCATAAAATTCTTAAAAGAAAAAGCAGGGGCGATGCTGTCCAGCCTAGCTTTTAACAATGGAGTATCTCATATAATAACAAAAGCAAAAACAGCAAAAGACAAAACAGATAAATAGGACCTCATAAAAATTAAAAACTTGTTCATCAAAAGACTTTACTAAAAGAGTGAGAACACAAGGGATGGGGAAAAGCTCTTTGGACACTATATATCCAATAAGAATCTAATAACCTATGTACACATGTGTGTGTGTGTGTGTGTTAACAACAAAAAAAGACAAATAACACAATCATGAAATGGGCAAAGAACTTGAGTAGACATTCAAACGGCCACCAAACACATGAAAAGATGCTTAGCATCATTAGCCATCAGAGATGCAAATCAAAACCACAATGAGATACCATTTCACTCGCACTAGGATGGCTAAGATTTAAAAAAAAAACACAGAAAATAACAAATGTTGGCAAGGATGTGGGGAATTTGGAACCCTTATCCACTGCTGATGGAATCAGAATGGTACCGCTATCATGGAAAACAATGTATTGGTTCCTCAAAAAACTAAAAACAGAACTACCATATGACCCAGCAATTCTACGCCTAGGTATATACCCAAAAGACTTGAAAGCAGAGACTGAAACAGATACTTGGGCACCAAAGTTCACTGCAGCACTACTCACAGTAGTCATAAAGTGGAAACAACCTAAACACCCATCAACAGATGGATAAACAAAATGTGGTACATACATACAATGGAATACTACTCAGTAGGTAGCAGAAATGAAGTCTTGATACATGCTATAATATGGATGGAGCTTGAAAACATTATGCTGAGTAAAATAAGTAAATCACAAAAGGAGAAATATTGTTTGACCTCGCTTATATAAAAAGACAAGAACAGGCAAACATACAGAGACCAAAGTTAATTGGTGGTTACCAAGGACGGGAGGGAGGAGGAAGGGGTGGGGGTTAATGGTGGGGAAATATCACATTGATTAAGGGTAGGGTTGCACATCAATTATTGGAATTGCTGTGAATAAGTTGTACACCTGTAAAAAGTTGAATAGGTAAAAGTTGTGTGATAGATACATTTACAACGACAAAAAAAAAAAAAAAAAAGAGTAGCTGCTGAGGCTGATTATGTACAACAAAACACCTCATGGGATTTGGTTCCTTGGTTTGAAGGTTCAGGGCCATGGTCTCATGGGACATCCCAGTTAACTGACCTAATAACATGTTTAGTGCTTCTGTTCTACTTCCTAGTTCACTGCATAGCGTCTGGGATCTTAAAAACTTGTACAACAATTGGTCTCTATTCACCTGGAGCAACAGAGGAAGAAAGAGAGTCAGGAATAGGAGGAGGATATGGAATGTGTGGCTAACGGCCCCCAGGAACAACTGCCTCCTTTGCCATGAGACCAGAAGAACTGGATTGTTCCCAGCCATCATTACTGAACATTTTGATCAAAAATTTCACAGAAGAATCTTAATTAAAAGGAGAAAAATGCAGAACACAATTTCATATTCTCATGGACTCGAGACTTTCTGGAACCATGGAGGCTGGATGAATCCCTGAAACTACTGCCTTGAGATAATCTTTAAACCTTAAACCAGAAACATCCCCGGAAGTCTTCTCGAAACCAAACAAAAGTCTAGCGTAACTAGTAAAGAATCTCTGGTTTGAGCATTATGCTCTTGTAAGCCCTATCTATATGGGATCAAATTGAGAACAGCAACTTGAAAGATCAGACAGGAGCCTCAGGGGGCAGTGAGTTTACCTTAATGGGAAAGGAACAATTTGGAAAAGGAGGGTGAGAATGATCGCACAACTTGAAGTATGTAATCAGTGTGACTGAATTGTACATGCAGAAATTGTTGAACTGGTGTAGGTTGTGCTGTTAATACTCTCAGTAACAACAATAACAAAATAAAATAAATTATAAAAAAAATCATTTCTGTTCACTAAAATAGTTACACGTATTTCTTTTAGCTGACACAGGCTATAATTTTTTTTTTTTTAATATATATTTTATTGTACTTCAGGTGAAAGCTTACAGAGCAAATAGTTTCTCATGAAATAGTAGTACACATGTTGTTTTTTGACATTGGTTAACAACCCCACAACGTATTAAGCCTCTAAATTCTCAACCTTTTTTTTTGATGAAAATTACAGATGGCCAAAGATACACCGTTTCAAAAATTTCTACATTCACAGTTCAGTGACATTGACTACGCTCTTCCAACTGTGCTGTTATTCTCACTTAAGATGAAGGCTTACAGAAAAAATAGTTTTTCATTTAACAATTACTACACATGTTGCCCTATGACAATGGTTAACAATCTCACAGGACATCAAGAATATCCTTACTCCACCTTGTATTCCCTATCACCAGGGGGCTTCCTTGTCCCCTTCTGTCTTCTGGACCTTGTCAGTGGACTATTGTACCTCTTTAGTCTCATTTGTTTATTTATTTATTTATTTTTATTTTATTTAAACACCATTTCAAAACTTTTTACTTACACATTTAAGTGATATTGACTATGCTCTTCCAATTGTGCTGCCATTCTCGCCCAAGATGAAGGCTTACAGGACAAAACAGCCTCCCATTTAATAGTTACTACAAATGTTGCCCTATAGCAGTGGTCAACAATCTCACAATACATCGACAGTGTCCTTATTCAATTTGTGTTCCTTATCATCAGTTTCCTACTCTCCCTCTGCCTTCTGGCCCTTGTCACTGGACTCCTGTACATCGTTAGTCCCATTTAGTTTTACTGGGGTGTCCATTCCCAGGCTTAACATCGAACCTTGAAGGTAACTTCCCCTCTGAGCTGAAAGGGTGTCTGGGGGCCACACTCTCGAGGTTTCTCTAGTATTCTTTAGGCCAGTATATCTGGTCTTCTTTTTTTTTTTTTTTTTTTTTGGGAGTTAAAATTATACTCTACATCCTACTCCAGCTCTGCCCAGAACCCTCTGTTGTGATCCTGGTCAGAGGAGTCATTGGTGGTAGCCGGGCACCATCCAGCTGTACTGGGCTCAGTCCCGTGGAGGCCTTGGTAGCTGTGGACCATTAGTCCTTCGGACTAATCTTTTCCTTGTATCCTGTTCTCTTCGTTCTCCCTTGTTCCCGAAGGGATGAGATCAGTGGAGTATCTTAGATGGCCGCTCATAGGCTTTTAAGACCCCAGACACTACTCACCAAGGTAGAATGTAGAGCATTATCTTTATAAGTAGTGTCATGCCAATTGAGCTAGATGTTCCCCGAGATCATGGTCCCCAGAGCCCTCCGTCCAACAACTCAGTCCCTCGGGGGGTTTGGATGTGTCTATAGGGCCTCCATGACCTTTCCTTGTGCAGGTTGTGTTAGTTTCCCCTGTACTATGTACTATCTCATCTCTCACCCAAGTTACCACTTACCTATTACCTATTTAGTATTCCCCCCCCCCTCCCATCCCTGGTAACCAACAAGGATTGTTACATTTTGCATGTGAATTTTTTCATGGGTTTTTACAATAGAGGTCTCATACAATATTTGTCCTTTTGTGATTGACTTATTTCACTCAGCATAATGTCCTCCAGTTTCATCCATGTTATGAGATGGTTCACCGATTCATTGTTCTTTCTCATTGCATAGTACTCCATTGTGTGTATGTACCATAGTTTGTGTATCCATTCGTCTGTTGATGGACATCGAGGTTGTTTCCATCGTTTTGCTATTGTGAATAATGCTGCCATGAACATAGGTGTGCATATGTCTATTCGAGTGATGACTCTTATTTCTCTAGGATATATTCCTAGGAGTGGGATTGCTGGATCGAATGGTACGTCTATTTCTAGCTTTCTGAGGAAACGCCATATCATTTTCCAAAATGGCTGTATCATTTTGCATTCCCACCAGCAGTGTATAAGAGTTCCCGTCTCCCCGCAGCCCCTCCAACATTTGTTATTTCCAGTGTTTTTGATTCGTGCCAGTAATGCCGGGGTGAGATGGTATCTCATTGTGGTTTTAATTTGCATTTCTCTAATGGCTAGTGATCGCGAGCATTTCCTCATGTGTCTGTTGGCCATTTGAATGTCTTCCTTGGTGAAGTGTCTGTTCATCTCCTTTGCCCATTTTTTGATAGGATTGGTTGTCTTTTTGTTGTAGAGGTGTTGGATTTTCTTATAGATTATGGAGATTAGAACTTTGTCTGACTTGTACTGTCCAAAAATTTTTTCCCAGTCTGTAGGTTCTCTTTTAACTCTTTTGGTGAAATCTTTTGAAGAGCATAGATGTTTGATTTTTAGAAGATCCCAATTATCTAGTTTATCTGTTGGGTTTTTTGTGTTGATGTTTATGGTTTGTATCCTGTTAATGCCATGTATTAAGGTCTGAAGTGTTGGTCCTATTTTTTCTTCTATGAATTTTATAGTTTGAGGCTTTATATTCAGGTCTTTGATCCATTTTGAAGTAGTTTTTGTATATGGTGTGAGGTATGGGTCCTGTTTCATTTTTCTACAAATGGATATCCAGTTTTGCCAGCACCATTTGTTAAAAAGACTGTCTTTTCCCCATTTGATGTATTTTGGGCCCTTGTCAAAAATCAGGTGACCGTAGGTGGATGGATTTACATCTGAGTTCTCAATTCTGTTCCATTGGTCAATGTCTCTGTTGTTGTACCAGTACCAGGCTGTTTTGACTACTGTAGCTGTATAGTAGGTTCTCAAGTCAGGTAGTGTGAGTCCTCCAACTTTATTCTTCTTCTTCAGTAGTGCTTTACTTATTCGGGGTTTCTTCCCTTTCCATATAAAGTTAATAATTAGTTTTTCCATCTCTTTGATGAATGTTGTTGGTATTTGTATCGGAATTGCATTGTATTTGTAAATTGCTTTAGGTAGAATTGCCATTTTCACAATGTTGAGTCTGCCTATCCATGAGCATGGTATGTTTTTCCATTTATGTAGATCCCTTTGGGTTTCATGCAGCAGTGTTTTGTAGTTTTCTTTGTATAGGTCTTTTATATTCCTGGTCAGATTTATTCCTAAGTATTTTATCTTTTTAGGGGCTATTGAAAATGGTATTGATTTCCTGATCTCCTTTTCATCGTTCTCTTTACTGGTGTATAGGAATCCAACTGATTTTTGAATGTTTATCTTGTATCCTGCTACTCTGCTGAATCTTTCTATTAGTTCCAGTAAATTTCTCGTGGAGTCTTTAGGGTTTTCTATGTATAGTATCATATCATCTGCAAACAGGGAGAGTTTAACTTCTTCATTACCAATTTGGATGCCCTTTATTTCTTTCTCTTGCCTTATTGCTCTAGCTAGAACTTCCAGCACAATGTTAAATACGAGTGGAGTTAAGCAGCATCCTTGTCTTGTTCCTGTTTTCAAGGGGAATGTTTTCAGCCTTTCTCCATTAAGAATGATGTTGGCTGTTGGTTTTGCATAGATGCCCTTTATGATGTTGAGAAATTTCCCTTCTATACCTATTTTATTGAGAGCTTTTATCAGGAATTGGTGTTGGACTTTGTCAAATGCCTTTTCTGCATCAATTGAGATAATCATGTGATTTTTTTCTTTCCTTTTATTTATGTGGTGGATTACGTTGATGGATTTTCTAATGTTAAACCATCCTTGCATACCTGGTATGAATCCTACTTGGTCGTGGTGTATTATTTTTTTGATATGATACTGAATTCTATTGGCTAAAATTTTGTTCAGAATTTTTGCATCTATATTCATGAGAGATATTGGTCTGTAAGTTTCTTTTTTTGTGATGTCTTTGCCTGGTTTTGGTATCAGCGTTATGCTGGCTTCATAGAATGAATTTGGAAGTGTTGCTTCCTCTTCTATGCTCTGAAATAACTTGAGTAGAACTGGTACGAGCTCTTCTGTAAATGTTTTGTAGAATTCTCCAGTGAAGCCATCTGGGCCAGGGCTTTTTTTGGTTGGGAGTTTTTTTATTACCTTTTCAATCTCTTCTCTTGTTATGGGTCTGTTCAGATTTTCAATATCACTTTGTTGTAGTTTGGGTAGGCCGTATGTTTCTAGAAATTTATCCATTTCCTCTAGGTTTTCAAATTTGTTGGAATATAGTTTTTCATAATATTCTGTTATAATCCTTTTTATTTCAGTTGGGTCTGTTGTAATGTCCCCCATTTCATTTCTTATTTGGGTTATTTGTGCCCTCTGCTGTTTTTCTTTTGTCAGTCTGGCCAGTGGTTTGTCGATTTTGTTGATTCTTTCAAAGAACCAACTTTTGGTTTTGTTGATTCTTTCTATTGTTTTTCTGTTCTCTATTTCATTGATTTCTGCTCTGATCTTTACTATTTCCTTTCTTCCAGTGGTTGTAGGCTTTTTTTGTTGTTCTCTTTCTATTTGTTTGAGTTCTGTAGTTAATGTTTTGATTTTGTCCCTTTCTTCTTTTTTGATATGTGCATCTATTGCTATAAATTGTCCTCTGAGGACTGCCTTTGCTGTATCCCAAAGGTTTTGGTATGATGTGTTTTCATTTTCATTTGATTCTAGGAATTTTTTAATTCCATCTCTGATTTCTTCTATTACCCATTGATGTGTAAGCAGATTATTATTCAGTTTCCATGTGTTTGATTTTTTTTCCTTGCTCTTTCTAGTGTTAATTTCTACCTTGATGGCATTGTGGTCAGAGAAGATACTGTGAATTATCTCAGCGTTTTGGATCTTGTTGAGGATTGCTCTGTGGCCTAAGATGTGGTCTATTCTGGAGAACGTTCCATGTGCATTGGAAAAGAATGTGTACTTTGCAGCGGTTGGATGGAGTGTTCTATATATGTCTATGAGGTCCAGTTGGCTGATTGTGTCCTTTAGGTCTTCTGTATCTTTGCTAAGTTTCTTTTTAGTTGTTCTGTCCTTTACTGAGAGTGGTGTGTTGAAGTCTCCTACTATTATTGTGGAACTGTCAATTTCTCTTTTCAGTGCTGTTAGAGTTTTTTTTATGTATTTTGGAGCCCTGTCATTGGGTGCATAGATATTTATTATGGTTATGTCTTCATGATGGATCATCCCCTTAATCATTATATAGTGTCCTTCTTTGTCTTTTATGGTAGATTTTGTTTTAAAGTCTATTTTATCTGAGATTAGAATTGCCACTCCTGCTCTTTTTTGATAGTTGTTAGCTTGATATATTTTTTTCCAACCTTTGATTTTTAATAAATTGACATCTTTGTTTCTAAGATGTGTCTCTTGTAGACAGCAAATAGATGGATCCTGTTTTCTTATCCATTCTGCCACTCTCCGTCGCTTTATGGGTGCATTGAGTCCATTTACGTTCAGTGTAATTATTGATAGATGTGAGTTTGTTGCTGTCATTTTGTAGTGCTTTTTTTTGTGATGCTGAAGTTTTCTTTGTTCTTCTTACTCTCTTGTGCTGAGTTCCTTTTGTTTGTGGATTTTGTGTTCATTTCTTTTGTTTTTGTAGGTTTTGTTTTTGTTGAGACTTTATGTTTTTCGTCTTTATTTTTATGAGTTGGTTTGTTAACTTTTTTTGTGGTTACCATGAATTTTACCCTTATCTTTATAATTTTGAAGCAGTCTACCGTTACTTGGTATCGCCTTGCCTTCTTCTCCTTTAGAAGGTTCTATACCTATGCCGTTTGTTCCCTCTTTCATTGTTTTGATGTTGTTGTCATCCTTTGATTGATTTCTCTGATTCCCTGTTGTATTTCTTTTGTTTTTGGAAAGTCATCTGTAGTTCAGTTCCTAGAATGGTATCTGGTTCATGTGAACCTGCATCCTAGGTCCTAGGTCCTGCCTGAGGGCTTAAGCTGTTTGTCCTCAGATCGAAGAACTCCCTTTAATAATTCTTGTAAGTTTGGTTTGACTTTTGCATATTCCTTTAGTTTCTGTTTATCTGGAAATGACCTAATTTCACCATCAAATCTGAATGAGAGTTTTGCAGGATATATTATTCTTGGCTGACAATTTTTTTCTTTCAAGATTTTATATATGTCATCCCATTGCCTTCTTGCCTGCATGGTTTCTGCTGAATAATCTGAGCTTAGTCTTATTGTTTCTCCTCTGTATGTGACTTCTTGTTTTTCACGAGCTGCTCTCAGGATTCTTTTTTGTCTTTAGTTTTAGCGAGTGTGAATATGATATGTCTTGGTGATTTTCTTTTGGGGTCTATTCTATATGGGGTTCGTTGAGCTTCTTGGATGACCAGCTTTTCATCTTTCATGATATTGGGAAAGTTTTCTGTCAGCAGTTCCTCAATGATCCTCTCTGTGTTTTCTGTTTTCTTCCCCTGTTCTGGTATGCCAATCACTCGTAAGTTTTTGCTTTTAATTGTGTCCCACATAACTCTCAGGGTCTCTTCATTTTTCTTTGTTCTTTTTTATGAGTTTTCCTGAAACAGAGTTGTAGCCAAGTGTTTGTCTTCAGTTCCACTGATCCTGTCTTCCATGGTTTCAAATCTACTTCTCAGCCCTTCTATGACACTGTCCATTTCTGAAATCTTGTTGTTTATCTTTTGGATTTCTAATTGTTGTTTTTGTATAATTTCGAGTTGTGAATTTATTTTGGCATTTTGTTCTTGCATCATCTTCCTGAATTCTTCCAATTTTTTGTCTGTATTTTCCATAAATTTGTCTATTTTTTCCTCATGTTTGTCAGCTTTTTGCCTCAGTTCTTGGAAAATTCCGAGTATTAGTGATTTGAGTTCCGTATCAGGTACTTCTAGTGCATTTTCTTCCACAGGAGAGTTATCTGGTGTTTTAATTTGGACGCCTATTGGAGCCATCTTGTCTTGTTTTTGTAAATGTTTTGATATTATTTGCTGTTTTCGGGGCATTCAGAAGATATTTCTCTCGTTTATTGATTGTAGATTTTTTTTTTTTTTTTTTCGTTCTTGTGGTACAGCTGGGCAGATCTAGTTGAGGAGGAGCCACTGGGATGGGTTGCTTGTGGCACTCACTGCAGCCACCAGGACGGTCGGTAGTCAGTGCTGGGCAGGTTCCAATAGGGCGTGCCTGCACCGCTTGGTGATGTGATGTCTAGTGCACGGTGCAGGTAGGTAGGGTGCAGCGGGAAGATGGTTATGTGTGAAGCTAAGCTGGATATGGGAGAGAGGAGAGAGGAGGAGGAGCAAAAAGCGTACAAACATAAAAGAATGCTAGGGGAGTTTGTCGTTGGAATGTACAGATGAGAGACTATGGGATGGTGGAAACCAGAAGGGGGAAGAGAAAGAAAAGGAAAGAATGACCAAATGAAAATCAGAAAAGTTAAAAAACTGCAAAGTTCCCAGGGATCGCACCGATGCAGCTATGAGGTCTGGGGGAGTCGGTCTCAATTTTCACAGCTCAGCCTGGCCAGAAGGTACAGAGGCATACATCGCCTGGTATTCAGGGATCAGAAAGAGAAGGAAGAGATAGAGGGACAAGAAATTAAGCAATGAAGAAAGACAAAAGAGAAAAAGAGGTAAAATATGACAAAACTAATCAAAAAAGGAAGAAAAATAAAATTGAGGGAAAAAAAAAAAAAAAAAAGGGCAACACCAGCAGTCAGTGCCTACAAATGGGACCCAGAGAGCCCCCACTCAGGGGCGCGAATTCCAAGAAGCCGATAGTCTCGGGGTTAAGTGACCGTGGCCACGGGAAGCAGAGGGGCCAACGAACAAAGGCCCCAGGATCCCACCCGCGCGGGAGCCCAGACCTGGAAACAGCCACACGCCCGAACGCAGCCCTACAGCCCCGCAGGAGAGAGCAGAGACGGCCCTCGGAACCAGGCACCCAGGCAAAAGGAGGGGGAGGCGGCAGAAAAAGTTCCGCTAGGTGCCAGCAAACGGCTCCCAGAAAGCCCCCAGCCCGGGCGCGCGGAACCCAAGCACCGGCGCCCCCCCGCCCAGGGACCCCGGCCACGGAAAGCAGAGGGGTGAACGAACAAAGGCCCCGGGATCCCACCCACGCGGGAGCCCAGACCCAGAAACAGCCACACGCCCGCACGCAGCTCCACAGCCCCGCAGGAGAGAGCAGAGACAGCACCCGGACCCAGGCACCCAGGCAAAAGGAGGGGGAGGCGTCAGAAAAAGGTCCGCTAGGTGCCAGCAAACGGCTCCCAGAAAGCCCCCAGCCCGGGCGCGCGGAACCCAAGCACCGGCGCCCCCCCGCCCAGGGACCCCGGCCACGGAAAGCAGAGGGGCGAACGAACAAAGGCCCCGGGATCCCACCCACGCGGGAGCCCAGACCCAGAAACAGCCACACGCCCGCACGCAGCCCTACAGCCCCGCAGGAGAGAGCAGAGACGGCACTCGGAACCAGGCACCCAGGCAAAAGGAGGGGGAGGCGGCAGAGAAAGGTTCGCTAGCTGCCAGCAAACGGCTCCCAGAAAGCCGCCAGCCCAGGCGCGCGGAATCCAAGCACCAGCACCCCCCAGCCCAGAGACCCTGGCCACGGAAAGCAGGGGATCCCCAGCTGAGGCGGAGAGGGGTGGGTGGTGGGAGAGCGCGCACCGCAGTTTACCGGTCGTTCTGTCTCCGACCAGATGCTCTGCAAGGCTGCTCTCCCGTTTGCTGGTCTCCGATAGGAATCCAAGATGGTGGATGCGCGCTGCATTAGCTGGTAAGGAATCTCTGCCTGAGTCTCTCCTCGCTCTCCGTTCTCTTTTAGTATTCTCACTCCGTTTGGTGTTTGGCTAAGTTCTTTATCTCTTCATTTGGTGTTCTAGGGTTTCAGGATTGTTGATTCTCTGTTAGGCTTAGTTTTTCGGATCTTTGCTGTGGAGGGACAGCGTGGTGTTTCTGCCTAGAGCGCCATCTTGCCCCTCTCTCCACAGGCTATAATTTTTATCTGACAAAGAATATTCCAGATTCTGGATATCAAGACAGGCAAGCATTATATATGACAATTACGGTATCCATATCATGATAGGTAAACATTACATATGACAATCACGTCATATATAAGTATACAAGACTATATGCGTGCCATAATATCTCAATTCTTTTATAAAAGAGTATCATATGGTTCAGCTGCAACTAGAAAGTTCTGTGACTATGTGCATCTTCTTTTAACAAGATGTGGTCTATTTCTACATTTCAATGTGATGATTGTTCTGGGGAGAAAAACCATTTCCCAGCTGATTCACGTTTAGCTTGTGATTATTACAGGCCATGGATCATTTCTGATTCATTTTTATATGGAAGAAATTTGTCTATTTGCTTCTTTTCTTACTGTTTTATTTCTTCTACACTTTCTTCTCTTCCATGCTCTGATTCACTAACATTATACTGAATTTTAATCTCGTTTTCAAGCAACCAACTGCCTTATCCCACGTGGTATTGTTGAGATGGCTATGGAACTAGCCTCTACTGTTATCTGGGTCAGCTAAGAAACAGGACCCAACCGATACCGTCAAAGACAAAGGAGAGGGTATGGAAAACAGGCAGGGATCCACGCAAAGCCTACAGGACTGCTGAGTTAAGCGGTGATGATGGTAAAAAGAAGGGGTGTGGGTAACCCCCAGATTATGTCCATTAAGGAATGCACCATGATTTTAAGTGGAAATTTTTCCCACGAAATTGTGCGCTTTGATGAATATTGAAATCAGCCTGCATTTAGTGCTCATAAGCCATGTGGGAGCTGAGATCCTTGCTCCCCGGGGATGCACAAAAACGTAGAAAGCGACAGGCTGGGGAGCCAACTTCCTCTCAGGTGATCCATCCTCTTAGCTTTCGGTGACAAGTCATTCAGAAAATCCTGTGGCTTTCTCTTGTATCCCTGAGTGATCTTCAAGCACTACATGCTTGCAAGGGACTCTGAGTGTGGTGGCTCTAAGCAGACACTTGGGCTGGCTCAGGCTCCGCCATGTGGATCCACAGCCAAGGGCTGGGCTTCCAGAGAGCACCATGGGCACTGGGTATGTGGACAACTGACATGATTAAAAGAGGGTGGTTGTTGTTGCCGCTGAGTTGGTTCTGACTCACAGCAACCCCACGTGACACAGGCAAACTGCCCTATCAGGTCTTCTAGGCTATAATCTTTAGGGAAGGAGATTGTCAAGTCTTTCTCCCACAGAGCCTCTGGGTGGATTCAAATCACCAACTTTTCAGTAAGAAGTCAAGTGCTTAACTGTAGCACCACCCAAACCAAAACCTCAATGCCATCCAGCTAACTCCAACTCATAGCAACCCTACAGGACAGAGTAGAACTGCCACATAGGATTTCCAAGGCTTTAAGGAAGCAGACTGCCACATCTTTCTCCCACAGAACGGCTGGTGGGTTTGAATTGCCTATCTTTCAGTTAGCAGTCGAGTGCTTAACCACTGCATCACCAGGGCTCCTAAAAAGAAAGTTACCATCCCAAAACACCCTTCTGGGGAACTCTACTAGCGTCTAACTCCATACCCCTAATTTTTTTTTTTCTTTGACTCCTTGTGTATCCATTTGACAAGGAAAACCTGACTGAATTTTCCATCCCTTCCTGATTTTAGCAAGATCAAACTAAATGACTCAGTAGGATAAATGTGTTTCAGGCAAAGATATAGTTCACAAAAACAAACAGAAAAGGCTTCTTTGGTAATAGAGGAAAAGGACAGGATTTAATTCTTCCCATGTGTAAACACCCAACACTAACTTCCAGGTAAAGCACAGCCTTCTTTGTACTATGAAAATGAATGGTGTCAACAGCTACAATACACATTTTTTAGTCAGTCAGTCTATAGACAAAAGCACTGGAACCACTCACAGCTCTGATAAAAGAATTAATCTACATTATTTTCTTTCATGGAGCCCTTGTGGTGCAGTGGTTAAGAGCTTGGCTACTAACCAAAGGGTCAGCAGTTTAAATCCACCAGCAGCTCCTTGGAAACCCTATGGGGCAGTTCTACTCTGTCCTACAGGGTCACTATAGTCAGAACTGACTCAACGGCAACAAGTTTTGGTTTATTTTCGTTCATAATAGAAATCCAAAAAAAAAGGGGTTGGTTTTCCTTTACTGAAATACATATAATCACAAACTTAGGCCAGACAGAATATTTAATATCTGTTGGCTTTATTTGATATTACAGTAGCTTTAATTATAAGAGAAAGAAGAGCGTCATAAGGTATAATTATTTATCAGACATTATTCAAAGTCCAGACCATCCCATTTTGCTGGAAAATAATCAAGAGTTAGACCTCCTACTGGTAGCCACACACCTTAATCTCACAAAATTCTGAATCACAACTAAAACTTGCTTTAGTTTTTCCTGGCCTTGTACACAGATCCTGCAAAAATAATGACAGAAGGTGCTGTGAGAAATTAAATTACGTTCCATCAAGGAAAAAAAAGAATTATGATCCTCTGAACTATAAATGCATCCCAACTTCACGGCTGTTTATAATGTGTTAAGGAGAGGATGTACTTCTTAAAAATCAACAAAATAGGAGGCGGGGCAAGATGGCGCTCTAGGCAGAAGCACCACGCTGTCCCTCCACAGCAAAGATCCGAAAAACTAAGCCTAACAGAGAATCAACAATCCT
Source organism: Dugong dugon (assembly GCA_030035585.1). Classification (NCBI taxonomy): domain Eukaryota; kingdom Metazoa; phylum Chordata; class Mammalia; order Sirenia; family Dugongidae; genus Dugong; species Dugong dugon. The sequence goes on from CM057460.1 coordinate 19,439,449, forward strand.
GAAACCCTAGAACATCAAATGAAGAGATAAAGAACTCAGCCAAACACCAAACGGAGTGAGAATACTGAAAGAGAACGGAGAGTGAGGAGAGACTCATGCAGAGATTCCCTACCAGCTAATGCAGTGCGGATCCACCATCTTGGACTCCTATTGGAGACCAGCAAACGGGAGAACAGGAGAGCAGCCTCGCGGAGTGTCCAGTGGGAGACGGAACAACCGCTTAGCTTCACACATAACCATCTCCCCGCTGCATCCTGCCTACCTGCACCGTGCACTTGACATCACACCACCAAGCTGTGCAGGCACGCCCTATTGGAACCTGCCCAGCACTGACTATCGACCATCCTGGTGGCTGCGGTGAGTGCCACAAACAACCTGTCCCAGTGGCTCCTCATCAGCTTCCCAGCTGTACCACAAGGATGAAACAAAAAAAACCTACAATCAATAAACGAGAGAAATATCTACTGAATGCCCTGAACACAGCAAACAATATCAAAACATTTACAAAAACAAGACAAAATGGCTCCAATAGGTGTCCAAATTAAAACACCAGATAACTCTCCTGTGGAAGAAAATGCACTAGAAGTACCTGATAAGGAACTCAAATCACTAACACTCGGAATTTTCCAAGAACTGAGGCAAAAAGCTGACAATCACGAGGAAAAAATAGACAAATTTATGGAAAATACAGACAAAAAATTGGAAGAATTCAGGAAGATGATGCAGGAACAAAATGCCAAAATAAATTCACAACTCGAAATTATACAAAAACAACAATTAGAAATCCAAAAGATAAACAACAAGATTTCAGAAATGGACGGTGTCATAGAAGGGCTGAAAAGTAGATTTGAAACCATGGAAGACAGGATCAGTGGAACTGAAGACAAACACTTGGATACAACTCTGTTTCAGGAAAACTCAGAAAAAAGAACAAAGAAAAATGAAGAGACCCTGAGAGTTATGTGGGACACAATTAAAAGCAAAAACTTACGAGTGATTGGCATCCCAGAACAGGGGGAGAAAACAGAAAACACAGAGAGGATCATTGAGGAACTACTGACAGAAAACTTTCCCAGTATCATGAAAGATGAAAAGCTGGCCATCCAAGAAGCTCAATGAACCCCATATAGAAGAGACTCCAAAAGAAAATCACCAAGACATATCATATTCACACTCGCCAAAACTAAAGACAAACAAAGAATCCTGAGAGCAGCTCGTGAAAAACAAGAAGTCACATACAGAGGAGAAACAATAAGACTAAGCTCAGATTATTCGGCAGAAACCATGCAGGCAAGAAGGCAATGGGATGACATATATAAAATCTTGAAATAAAAAAAATTGTCAGCCAAGAATAATATATCCTGCAAAACTCTCGTTCAAATTTGAAGGTGAAATTAGGTCATTTCCAGATAAACAGAAACTAAGGGAATATGCAAAAGTCAAACCAAACTTACAAGAATTATTAAAGGGAGTTCTTCGATCTGAGGACAAACAGCTTCAGCCCTCAGGCAGGACCTAGGAACTTGGACACAGGTTCATATGAACCAGACACCATTCTAGGAAATGAACTATTGAGGACTATCCAAAAACAAAAGAAATACAACAGGGAATCAGAGCAATCAATCAAAGGATGACAACAACATCAAAACAATGAAAGAGGGAACAAACGGCATAGGTATAGAACCTTCTAATGGAGAGGAAGGCAAGGCGATACCAAGTAGTGGTAGACTGCTTCAAACTTAGAAAGATAAGGGTAAAATTCATGGTAACCACAAAGAAAGTTAACAAACCAACTCATAAATATAAAGATGAAAAACATAAAGTCTCAGCAAAAACAAAACCTACAAAAACAAAAGAAATGAACACAAAATCCACAAACAAAAGCAACTCAGCACAAGAGAGTAAGAAGAACAAAGAAAATTTCAGCATCACAAAAAAAAGCACTACAAAATGACAGCAACAAACTTCCATCTATCAATAATTACACTGAATGTAAATGGACTCAATGCACCCATAAAGAGACAGAGAGTGACAGAATGGATAAGAAAACAGGATCCATCTATTTGCTGTCTACAAGAGACACACATTAGAAACAAAGATGTGAATTTATTAAAAATCAAAGGTTGGAAAAAAATGTATCAAGCTAACAACTATCAAAAAAGAGCAGGAGTGGCCATTCTAATCGCAGATAAAATAGACTTGAAAACAAAATCTACCATAAAAGACAAAGAAGGACACTATATAATGATTAAGGGGATGATCCATCATGAAGACATAACCATAATAAACATCTACGCACCCGATGACAGGGCTCCAAAAGACATTAAACAAACTCTAACAACACTGAAAAGAGAAATTGACAGTTCCACAATAATAGTAGAAGACTTCAACACACCACTCTCAGTAAAGGACAGAACAACTAAGAAGAAACTCAGCAAAGATACAGAAGACCTAAAGGACACAATCAGCCAACTGGACCTCATAGACATATATAGAACAATCCATCCAACTGCTGCAAAGTACACATTCTTTTCCAATGCACATGGAACGTTCTCCAGAATAGACCACATCTTAAGCCACAAAGCAATCCTCAACAAGATCCAAAACGCTGAGATAATTCACAGTATCTTCTCTGACCACAATGCCATCAAGGTAGAAATTAACACTAGAAAGAGCAAGGAAAAAAAAAATCAAACACATGGAAACTGAATAATACTCTGCTTACACATCAATGGGTAATAGAAGAAATCAGAGATGGAATTAAAAAATTCCTAGAATCAAATGAAAATGAAAACACATCATACCAAAACCTTTGGGACACAGCAAAGGCAGTCCTCAGAGGACAATTTATAGCAATAGATGCACATATCAAAAAAGAAGAAAGGGACAAAATCAAAACATTAACTACAGAACTCAAACAAATAGAAAGAGAACAGCAAGAAAAGCCTACAACCACCGGAAGAAAGGAGATAGTAAAGATCAGAGCAGAAATCAATGAAATAAAGAACAGAAAAACAATAGAAAGAATCAACAAAACCAAAAGTTGGTTCTTTGAAAGAATCAACAAAATCGACAAACCACTGGCCAGACTGACAAAAGAAAAACAGCAGAGGGCACAAATAACCCAAATAAGAAATGAAATGGGGGACATTACAACAGACGCAACTGAAATAAAAAGGATTATAACAGAATATTATGAAAAACTATATTCCAACAAATTTGAAAACCTAGAGGAAATGGATAAATTTCTAGAAACACACGGCCTACCCAAACTACAACAAAGTGATGTTGAAAATCTGAACAGACCCATAAGAAGAGAAGAGATTGAAAAGGTAATAAAAAAAACTCCCAACCAAAAAAAGCCCTGGCCCAGATGGCTTCACTGGAGAATTTTACAAAACACTCACTGAAGAGCTTGTACCAGTACTACTCAAGCTATTTCAGAGCATAGAAGAGGAAGCAACACTTCCAAATTCATTCTATGAAGCCAGCATAACGCTGATACCAAAACCAGGCAAAGACATCACAAAAAAAGAAACTTACAGACCAATATCTCTCATGAATATAGACGCAAAAATTCTGAACAAAATTCTAGCCAATAGAATTCAGTATCATATCAAAAAAATAATACACCACGACCAAGTAGGATTCATACCAGGTATGCAAGGATGGTTTAACATTAGAAAATCAATCAACGTAATTCACCACATAAATAAAAGGAAAGAAAAAATCACATGATCATCTCAATTGATGCAGAAAAGGCATTTGACAAAGTCCAACACCCATTCCTGATAAAAGCTCTCAATAAAATAGGTATAGAAGGGAAATTTCTCAACATAATAAAGGGCATCTATGCAAAACCAACAGCCAACATCATTCTTAATGGAGAGAGGCTGAAAACATTCCCCTTGAAAACAGGAACAAGACAAGGATGCCCTTTATCACCACTCCTATTTAACATTGTGCTGGAAGTTCTAGCTAGAGCAATAAGCAAGAAAAAATAACAAAGGGCATCGAAATTGGTAACAAAGAAGTGAAACTGTCCCTGTTTACGGATGATATGATACTATACCGAGAAAACCCTAAAGACTCCACGAGAAATCTACAGGAACTAATCCAAAGATTCAGCAGAGTAGCAGGATACAAGATAAACATTCAAAAATCAGTTGGATTCCTATACACCAATAAGGAGAATGATGAAAAGGAAATCAGGAAAACAATACCATTTATAATACCCCCTAAAAAAATAAAATACTTAGGAATAAATCTAACCAGGGATGTAAAAGACCTATGCAAAGAAAACTACAAAACACTACTGCAAGAAACCCAAAGGGATCTACATAAATGGAAAAACATACCCTGCTCATGGATAGATAGACTCAACATTGTGAAAATGACAATTCTACCCAAAGCAATTTACAAATACAATGCAATCCCGATCCAAATACCAACAACATTCTTCAAAGAGATGGAGAAGCTAACCATTAACTTCATATGGAAAGGGAAGAAGCCCCGAATAAGTAAAGCACTACTGAAGAAGAAGAATAAAGTTAGAGGACTCACACTACCTGACTTGAGAACCTACTATACAGCTACAGTAGTCAAAACAGCCTGGTACTGGTACAACAACAGACACATTGACCAATGGAACAGAATTGAGAACCCAGATATAAATCCATCCACCTACAGTCACCTGATTTTCGACAAAGGCCCAAAGTCCATCAAATGGGGAAAAGACAGTCTTTTTAACAAACGGTGCTGGCAAAACTGGATATCCATTTGCAGAAAAATGAAACAGGACCCATACCTCACACCGTATACAAAAACTACTTCAAATTGGATCAAAGGCCTGAATATAAAGCCTAAAACTATAAAGTTCATAGAAGAAAAAATAGGACCAACACTTCAGGCCTTAATACATGGCATTAACAGGATACAAACCATAACCATCAATGCACAAACCCCAATAGATAAGCTACATAACTGGGATCTTCTAAAAACCAAACACCTATACTCTTCAAAATACTTCACCAAAAGAGTAAAAAGAGAACCTACAGACTGGGAAAAAATTTTTGGACAGTAAAAGTCAGACAAAGGTCTAATCTCCATAAGCTACAAGAAAATCCAACATCTCTACAACAAAAAGACAAACAATCCTATCAAAAAATGGGCAAAGGAAATGAACAGACACTTCACCAAAGAAGACATTCAAATGGCCAACAGACACATGAGGAAATGCTCAGGATCACTAGCCGTTAGAGAAATGCAAATTAAAACCACAATGAGATACCATCTCACCCCGGCATTACTGGCATGAATCAGAAACACTGGAAATAACAAATGTTGGAGGGGCTGCGGGGAGATCGGAACTCTTATGCACTGCTGGTGGGAATACAAAATGATACAACCATTTTGGAAAATGATATGGCGCGTCCTCAGAAAGCTAGAAATAGACATACCATATGATCCAGCAATCCCACTCCTAGGATTAGATCCTAGAGAAATAAGAGTTGTCACTCGAATAGACATATGCACACCTATGTTCATGGCAGCATTGTTCACAATAGCAGAACGATGGAAACAACCTAGATGCCCGTCAACAGATGAATGGATAAACAAACTATGGTATATACACACAATGGAGTACTATGCAACAAGAAAGAACAATGATGAATCCTTGAAGCATCGCATAACATGGATGAAACTGGAGGACATTATGCTGAGTGAAATAAGTCAATCACAAAAGGACAAATATTGTATGAGACCTCTATTGTAAAAACCCATGAAAAAATTCACATGCAAAATGTAACAATCCTTGTTGGTGACCAGGGATGGGAGGGGAGGGGGAGGAATACTAAATAGGCAATAGATAAGTGGTATCTTGGGTGAGAGGTGAGACAGTACACAGTACAAGGGAAACTAACACAACCTGCACAAGGAAAGGTCATGTAGGTCCCATGGACACATCCAAACTCCCCAAGGGACTGAGTTGTTAGATGGAGGGCTCTGGGGACCATGGTCTCCGGGAGCATCTAGCTCAATTGGCCTGACACAGTTTATAAAGACAATGTTCTACATTCTACCTTGGTGAGTAGCGTCTGGGATCTTAAAAGCCTGTGAGCGGCCATCTAAGATACTCCACTGGTCTCATCCCTTCGGGAGCAAGGGAGAATGAAGAGAACACGATACAAGGAAAAGATTAGTCTGAAGGACTAATGGACCACAGCTACCAAGGCCTCCACCAGACTGAGTCTAGAACAGCTAGATGATGCCTGGCTACCACCACTGACTGCTCTGACCTGAATCACAACAGAGGGTTCTGGACAGAGCTGGAGAAGGATGTAGAACAAAATTCTAACTCACAAAAAAAAGACCAGATTTACTGGCCTAAAGGAGACTGAAGAAACCTCAAGAGTGTGGCCCCCAGACACCCTTTCAGCTCAGAGGTGAAGTTACCTTCGAGGTTCACTGTTCAGCCTGGGAGTGGACAGCCCAGTAAAACTAAATGAGACTAACGAGGTACAGGAGTCCAGTGACAAGGGCCAGAAGGCAGAGGGGGAGTAGGAAGCTGATGATAAGGAACACAAGTTGTGTAAGGATACTGTTGATGTGTTGTGAGATTGTTAACCACTGTTATAGGGCAACATTTGTAGTAACTGTTAAATGGGAGACTATTTTGTCCTGTAAGCCTTCATCTTGGGCGAGAATGGCAGCACAATTGGAAGAGCATAGTCAATGTCACTTAAATGTGTAAGTAAAAAGTTTTGAAATGGTGTATCTTTGGCTATGTGTATTTTCACCAAAAAAAAAAAAAAATTTTATAGTGCATTTAAAAATATTTTGTATGTTGTCTAATACTCAGGAAGTGCATAAAAATATTTATTTGCAAAATTATTTTATACATTGTTGATTAATCTAGCAAAAATAAAAAGACTGATTATCTTGCAAAAAAAATCAACAAAATATATAGTTTTGAATCACTCAGAAAGAAGGCGATAGTCATAAAATGGAGTAAAGTAATGCCCGATTAATTACAAAACAGAGATTAAATGGAATTCAGAAGGCTTTTCTGTCCAGAGAAGTTGTGATGATCCAAAAAATGAATTATTCTGTTTGGGGTGATTAAAAAAAAAAACAGTTTTGGAAATATGTATGGTTATGGCTGCACAACATTGAGAATGTAATGTCACTGAATTGAACACTCTAAAATGGTAAATTCTATGACAAATACATGTCACGATTTTAAAAAGTGAATTAGAAGCACGAGAGGAGAGACATACGAAGAAAAAAAGGGATGCGCTTCTTTTTACAGGGAGATCAGAAAATATGAGAGAGACATTTCCAGGCAAGGAAATGAGGGCAGTGGTGGTTCAGTGGTAGAATTCTCACCTTCCATGTGGGAGATCCAGGTTTGATTCCCAGCCAAGGCACATCATGCACAGCTACCACCTGTCTGTCCGTGGAGGCCTGTGTGTTGCTATGATGCTAAACAGGTTTCAGTGGAGCTTCCAGACTAAGATGGACTAGGAAGAAAGGCTTGGCAATCTACTTGAAAACCCCATGGATCATAACAGTCGGATCTGCAACTGATCACAGGGATGGTGCAGGACTCGTCAGGAGTTGGGAGCCTACTCAACAGCAACCAACAACAATAATCAGAAAAGTTCACTGCAGTGGCAGAGGGAAGCAGGCATGCTCTAGTGGAAACAGACAGTGATATGCCAGTGAATTCCAGGAATGTGCCCAGGTCAGCAAGACTTGGTGGAGAAACTGACAAGACAGTGCGGGAAGGAAGGAGGAGAATTCTTGAGCTCACAGAACCTGAGAAGCCAAGGGCACGGCTGTGGTGGAACCAAGTCCATCTGAGGTTGAGACACGGTGAAATCAAGCCGGCCACCTTGCAATGCAATTAAGAGCAAAGCTACCAGTAACTTAAGTCAGAAGCACCTCAGCGCCCTGCAGATTTGGGCTCTTCAGCTCCACTTTATGTTTAAGTTAAATCCCTGCCCAGCCATACTGCCTCATGTGTTCTGAAGGACCTGGTCACTGCAGGGGAGGGGACTTCCAAGTACATGTATGCAGCCCACTCCAGCTGAGTCACCAGTAAGTTAACTACTACCTACCAGATTCGGTCATAGAAAGCAGCTATGAGAACAAAGAAGAGTATCAGGTTAAGGTCAAGGTCATGTGTTGTAAAGTGCAGGACAGTATGAGGGAAGAAGGGAAGGAAGGGAGACAGCAAGAGGGAAAGTGAAACCCAGAAGCACAGAGGAAAAAGAACGAAAGAAATGCGTGCACGCGAGCAGTTTCGGTTGTTTCTTTGGGTTTTTATGCAAATGGGAACAAGATATTCTGTGTCTGTCTGGGGAACTGGCATTGTGTGAACGTGGGGTGGAATCACAGCTGTGCACAGGCCAGCACAGCCACCAGGAAACTCCCTCCAGATCCTCTGTTCCATGCCTCAACAGCTTCATCTTTAAGTTAAGGTGGTGGCTAGATGTGTCCTTCCCCAAATGAGCTCACCATCAGAAGTACCTGGGGTACTTTTAAAAAATACAGATTCTTGAGCCCCACACTGGACCTGGAAAATCAGGATCTTAGGAGGTGAGGCACAGGAATCTAATGTCAGTAGCCAGGTGTGAGAACCACAGGAATGCGGTGATCTCTCAGGGCCCTTCTAAACCAAACATGACCTGAGTCTCCAAACCCCGTCCCCAGAGGCATGTCACATAACTGACCCCAAACAGCAAGCTGAGCCCCAGGGCTGCTTCCTTCATTCATAAGTAAATACACATACTACGTGCGTGACACTCACCAATGACTTCAATACCTGATAAAGAACTAAGCTCATAAATAACGGGGACCTAATATATGCCTGGTATTGTCACATGTCTATCTCATTTAATTTGACTTGATGCTCCTAAACAATCCAATGAAGTTACCAAAAAACCAAACTTGTTGCCTTAGAGTCAATTCCAACTCATAGCAACCCTATAGGACAGAGTAGAACTGCCCCATAGGGTTTCCAAGGAGTAGTTGGTGGGTTCGAACTGCTGACTTTTTTGGTTAGCAGCCATAGCTCTTAACCACTGTGCCACCAGGGCTCCTCAATGAAGGTAACCCCAAAAAAACCAAACCCATTGCCGTCGAGTCGATTGCGACTCACAGCAACCCTACAAGACAGAGTAGAACTGCCCCACAGAGTTTCCAAGGAGGGCCTGGTGGATTCGAACTGCCGACTTTTGGTTAGCAGCTGTAGTACTTAACCACTATGCCACCAGGGTTTCCTCAATGAAATTAGGCCTATGGAAATGACATCCATAAACAGGTAATATGGATACAAAGTTGAGCAATTTGTCTAACATCATGCAGCCTATAAATGAAAAGAGAATCCCTGAATGGCTCTTATGGATTAAACTGTGTTCCTCAAAAATATGTGCTGTAAATCCTAACTTGTATGCCTGTGGTTATAATCCCACTTGGGAATGGGTTGTCTTGGATATGTTAATGAGAAAGGATTAGTGTAGGGTGTGTCTTGAGTCAATCTCTTACAAAATATAAAAGGAGGAAATTAAAAAAGCAGAGATGGGAGAAGACAGACACCATGCCACATGAAGATCACCAAGAGCCAAGGAATAAAGACCTTCCCCCAGAGCCAACAGAGAGACAAAGCCTTGCCCTGAACTCAAACTTCTAGCCTCCTACACTATGAAAAAATACATTTCTGTTACAGCCACCCACTTGTGGTATTTCTGTTAGAGCAGCACTAGATAACTAAGACAGAATTTGGTACCAGAAGAGTGGGGTGCTGCTCTAACAGATGCCTAAAGTGTGGAAGCGGTTTTGGAATTGGATAGTGGGTAAAGGCTGAGTCTTTTCTTTTTTTTTTTTAATTGTGCTTCAGGTGAAAGTTTACAGCTCAAGTTAATTGCTCATTCAAAAATTTATACACATGGTGAGTAGCGTCTGGTGTCTTAAAAGCCTGTGAGCAGCCATCCAAGATACCCCACTGGTCTCACCCCTTCCAGCACAAAGGAGAATGAAGAAAAGCCTATACAAGGGAAAGATTACTCCAAAGGACTAACGGACCACAACTACCACGGCCTCCACCAGGCTGAGTCCAATACAACCAGATGGTGCCCAGCTACCACCACTGACTGCTCTGACAAGGATCACAACAGAGGGTCCTGGACAGAGCTGGAGAAAAATGTAGAACAAAATTCTAACTCACAAAAAAAGACCAGATTTACTGGCCTGACAGAGACTGGAGAAACCCCAAGAGCGTGGCCCTCGGGCACCCTATTAGCTCAGTAATGAAGTCACTCCCAAGGTTCACCATTCAGCCAAAGATTAGACAGCCCCATAAAACAAAACAAGACTAATGAGGCACAACAGTCCAGGGACAAGGACTGGAAGGCAGGAGGGGACAGGAAAGCTGGTTAATAGGGAACCCAAGATTGAGAAGGGACAGTGTTGACATGTCGTGGGATTGTTAACCATTGCCATAAAATAATATGTGTACTAACTGTTTAATAAGAAACTATTAGTTCTATAAATCCTCATCTAAACTACAATAAAAGAAAAACTATGAAAAAAAATTTATACACATACTATGTTGTGACATTGGTTGCAATCCCTACAATGTGATAGCACACTCCCCGTTTCCACCCCAGGTTCCCTGTGTCCATTTGTCCAGTTCCTGTCCCTTCCTGCCTTCTCATCCTGCTTTTGTGCAGGAGTTGCCCATTTGGTCTCGTATATTTGATTGAACTAAGAAGCACGTTCCTCACGTGTGTTATTTTTTGTTTTATAGGCCTGTCTAATCTTTGTCTGAAAAGTTGGCTTCAGAAGTGGTTTCAGTTCTGAGTTAGTAGAGTGTCCGGGGGTGGAAGAGTTTTAAGGCACCTAATATTAAAGGCCTAGATTGCCTTGAAGAGACTGTTGGTAGAATTATGGACGTCAAAGACAATTCTGCTGAGGGTTCAGAAGGAAGTGAGGAGAGCTTTAGAGAAGTCTCTATTGTCTTAGAGAATACATATGGCACCAGTAACAGAATGTTGGTAGAAATGTGGACGTTAAATGTACTACTCAGCCAGTAAGAGAAGTGGTCTTAATTACATGCTACAATATGGATGAAGCTTGAAGACATCATGCTGAGTGAAATAAGTCCATCACAAAAGGACAAATATTGTACGATCTCACTGACATAAAAAGACAAGAACATGCAAATGTATAGAGGCGAAAGTTTATCAGTGGTTACCAGAGGTGAAAGGGAGGGGGAAAGGGTGGGTTATTGTTTATGAACTACTAAGTTTCAGTTTACTGTGATGGAAAAATTGTACTGATTAAGGGTATGGTTTCACAGCCGATTATCCTAATTGTTGTCAATAAGTTGCACACCTGTAAAAAGTTGAATTGACGAAAGTTGTGTGACAGATATATTTACAACGACAAAAAAATTTTTAAAAATAAAGAACAGCTGCTGAGGCTGTGTATGTAAAACCAAACACCTCATGGGATTTGGTTCCCTGGACTAGAGGTTTAAGGTCATGGTTTCATGGGACACCCCAGTTAAATGGCCTAAAAATGTGTTCAGCGCCTCTGTTCTAACTCCTAGTTCGTTGCATAGTGCCTGGGATCTTAAAAGCTTGAAAGCTGCCATACAAGGCATAGCAATTGGTCTCCATTTGCCTGGAGTAACAAAGGAAGAAGGAGAGACAGGAACAGGAGGAGGATATGGAATGTGTGGCAAACTGTCTCCATGAACAACTGTCTCCTCTGCCATAAGACCAGAAGAACTAGATGGTGCCTGGCTACCATCTGAACATTTTGATCAAAGAGTCTAAGAAGAATCCTGACCAAAAGCAAGAAAACGTACAACACACTTTCAAATTCTCATGGAATCCAGACATTCTGGAGCCAGCAAGACTGGATGAACCCCTGAAACTACTGCCCTAAGATAATCTTTAAATCTGCCTTGAGCATTGTGCTCTTTTAAGATCTATCTGCATGGTCAAATTGACAACAGCAACTTTAAAGATTAGACAGGAACCTTAGGAGCAGTGAGTTTACATTAATGGAAGAGGAACAACTCAGGAAAGGCGAGTGAGAATGATTGCACAACTTGAAGAACGTAATCAACATCTCTGAATCGTACGTGTAGAAACTGCTGAAGTGGTGTGTGTGTTGCTTTGTATATTCTCAAAAACAAAATAAATAAAATTTAAAAAAAAGTAAACCCTATGGAGACCAGCTCTATTCTGAAACACATGGTGTCACTGTGGGTCAAAACCAACACCACAGCAACCAGTTTTTGGTTATAAAATAGTTAGGATATAAAAGTTGGATCTTCTTGACTCCAAGTCCATTGCTCCATTTACACACCACCTCAAGACTCCCCATTTTAATCAACCCATCTAAAGCACCAGAATGTTCTAGAAAGCAGAGCTTAAAGGACAACTGTCATGTTGGTGCCTGCCTTTTAGATCTCCATTCAGTTGTGGGCAACCACCTACCAGCTCATGTCCACATTCAATTCAGGAGCCCATTCCAATGAACCTGACCCTGTCCAGAGTCCCAAAAGGAATCTGGCCACTCTCCAGTTCTGGGACTGAGGGAATTGCCACATCTGTAGATGATCCTCTTGTTCTTCTCCCTCCTTCACTGCAAAAAACCATGGACGCAAAGAACTGGACTTCAGTCCACGTACTTCCATATGGCACCCAGCCCTGCCTTGGTTCTGCCTAGTTGGTCTGCCTGGTTCTCCACCCCATCCCTCCCCCTTTCCCCTTCTCCCCTGAAGCCCTGCCAGGGGTCTGCTTACCTAGCTCAGACCATTCCCGTCCCAGGGGAATGAATCTTGATCATACCCTAATAACCTATTGTCCAGGATCATGGCCACATAGAGATGGAGCTCCTGGAATGATCATTCCCAGTCAACATCCTGGGCTCAGCAACAAGGTATCACACTGCCCGACCCTCTCCTTCTAGTCTGAGACCTCAGTATTCACTTCCAGAATGAAGACTGAAGCTTGGGCTAACTGTCTGGACCACCCAACCGCATACTCCAGGTCATCTTCTGTGTCAAGGTTAACTACTCCTACACATTTGCCCTATCAGCCCCATGCAGCTGAGAACCCAGTCCATCTCCTCCTAAACGCCATACCAGAAAAACTTTTCTCAGCTGCTACACTCAGCAAACTAAGAGAGAAAAAGCCTGAAGTATCTGAACAAACTGTAAGAAATTGTGCAGATTAGCACAAACAGGTTACTTAAGATCAGACGGACCCTATTATCCTGGTTTGCACTGTTGTCCAGCATACTGCAAGTCTGGACAATATGTTGTATGGTCACCCTACTTAAGACCAAACTGGCTGCACGACAGAGAGAAGCACTGTCTAATTTGTTTCAGAAGTTGAAAGCATAAAATACACCCAGGACTGCAGGAGTAATTTTATCATCCTGGGAGTACCATTTATCTGAAGGTCAAGGTCAAGTGGTTCTTTATCAGCAGACCAAAGCGGCACTGCTCAGCAGAGCAAACACAGGGTCACACTGTTTATGAACACGCCCCTCCATCTATGAACACATTTATCACATGTGAGCAGCTTCCCTACAACAGATATTCTCCTTAATGTCAATAGCACCTTATTCAGGTGTTAGTCTCAGAAAACCTCATCCACTTTGATTCCTTATGCAAACGACAAAATGCTCAAGAAACCACATAAAACCCAGAACAAGATGTGGTCTCTTGCTGTCACATTTTCACTGATGGGTTCAGGTAGCACAACAGTGATGACTCCCTTGGTCATCAGTCCCATGTACTTCCATACGGCACCCCCACCTTGGTTCTGCCCAGTTGGGCTACCTGGTTCTCCAGTCCATCCCTCTCCCTTTCCCTCTGATTCCCCTCCTCACCTGCTGGGATAGGGAACTCAAAGCGGAGAATTATAAACACACCGGGTGCAGCTGCCCTGACAAGAACAGGGTAAGAAATGTTTTCAAATAGAGTTTGTGGTGTAGCCACTTGATGTCTCTCTAGTTACTGGCAAAAAGGGGGAGAAACACGGTCCCCATCAATTTAGAGAATAGGGAGCTACTACTCCCTGGTCCGCTATGGTCAAACTTCAGACCCAGTACCAATACCAACAGATTTGGGCACCGGTACTACTTATCAGGAGCCCTGGTCAAGAGTTTAGCTGCTAGCCAAAAGGCCAGCAGTTAAAATCCACCAGCTGCTCCTTGGAAACCCTATGGGGCAGTACTACTCTGTTCTATAGGGTCGCTATGAGTTGGAATCAACTTGATGGCACCGGGTTTGGTTTTCTGGTTTGGTCTTACATATCAGGAATGCGCACTCTGGCCTCATTCCAGTTGACATTGCTCAACAGGGCCACCTCAAGGCCAGAGATGGTGTTATGTCATCCCAGGTAGCAAAGCCCTTTCTAATCCTTTCCTTTGGGTCAAATTACCCAGTGAGAGAAAGAGAGTGAGCAAGTAAGTACAAGTGAGCACAAGAGCATGTCCCTGCACGAGCATGAGAGAGAACTGGCAGCTACCTCCACAGCTTCCACTCCTCAAAACTCCCTAGACCCTATGCTTCTAGAGCATTCTAAACCAAGAGTAAACCCGAGATGGGAATGAATCTTTTTTGGTGGCTGCCAATTCTTCAGGGTCCCCCCACCTCAGCCCCTGATCCCACAACCTCCATGATACCCCAGCAGGGTTTGAGGATGGAGGCAAGCAGAGTCCCTCACACAGGGAGGTGATCCAATGTGCTCAGAGGGTGAATGCATGCAAGTATGCACGTGTGTGCATGAGAACATGCTGCTGCTGTAACAAAGAAGTCCTCACACCTCAAACTTGTACAGCCAGATTAGATGAACACAGGCCTCTAAGAACTACAAATTAATTTGCAAATCAGGCTTCCTCCAGCTGTAGAGGTATTTTTATTTCAAATAAGAAATATTTTTAAACACCTCCTCTTGCATTCTGTGATTTTTTAAATAACCTTAAGTAAATACCATAAAGAAATAGTGACATAAAATTTAAAGAAACATTTTTCAGTGGGAAGCTGTGATTCTGAAAAAGAGTCACAGGGAAAGGATCTGACCTGAATCCATTCACTGCCTGCATGCCACAGACTTGAGGTGGGCTATCTCTCATAATTCTCTCCATTATTTTGTGAGGAGATGGGCATCACCATTTTTTACAAATGAGGAAACTGAAGCTCAGAATGATTAAGTCACTTGGCTGTGTTCCATCCAGCTAGAAGCTAGTCCACCTCATTCCAGAACCCCTGCTCCCCCTCCCTCCACCACACACATGTATTTGCCTGCCTCTGCAAGCACTTATTTCTACTACACTTCAGTCCAAAAAGCAATTGAGAGAGCTTAAGTATCTACTATAACACAGAATACATATAAGAAGGTAAGGAAATTGAGCAAAGGGCATAACTCAGGTCTAAGGAGGCAACAGTGGTTCAGTAGCAGAATTCTCCCATTCCATGCAGGAGACCTGCGTTTGATTCCCAGCCAAGGCACCTCACGTGGAAGCCTGTGGGTTGCTGTGATGTTGAACAGGTGTCAGTGGAGTTTCCAGACTAAGACTAGGAATAAAAGTCTGGTGATCTACTTCTTAATATCAGCCAATGAAAACCCTATCGATCATAAAGGTCCAACCCACAAATGATCATGGAGATGGCGCAGGACCAAGAAGAATTTTGTTCCAGTCTGCAAGGGGTCCCCATGAGTCGGGGCCAACATGACAGCAACTAACAACAAAGGTTAACCTACAAGAATTTAAGCCATGAGTTGCAAGAAGACAGTCATAAATCTGGTTTTGAGATTATTTCTTCAGGATAAGAAATTGATACTTCATTATTATGGAACCCCTTTTTTATCACAGCAGAAGACAACAAAGTAGCACAGTGAATCATTCCATATCTTCTTGATATGAAAAGATACAATCAGTGAAATAGAGCAAGCCTCTAACAAAAATGAATGTCACAGACTTCCGGCAAAATGGTGCTCTAGGCAGAAGCACCATGCCATCCCTCCACAGCAAAGATCTGAAAAACTAAGCCGAACAGAGAAAACAGAAATCCTAAAACCCTAAAACATCAAATGAAGAGATAAAAAACTCAGCCAACCACCAAATGGAGTGAGAAAACTGACAGAGAGCAAGGAGAGATTCATGCAGAGGTCTGCTATCAGCTAATGCAGCATGGATCCACCATCTCAGACTCCTTTCGGAGACCAGCAAACAGGGGGTACAAGAAAGCAGCTTCACGGAGCTTCCAGCAGGAGACAAAACAACTGGTAATTTGCAATATACGCTTTCCCACACCCCACCCTTCTTCACCCCCACTCGGTCTCCTCTGCTTCCCTCAGCCACAGTATCTTGTCTGGAAAGCACCGGCTGCTTGGATTCCACCTGCCTGAACTGGCCAGCTCTCTGAGTGCCATTTGTTGGCTACTGGTGTTGCTTTTTTTTCCACTTCTTTTGATTTTCTCCTTACCTTTCACCACCTCCCCCTCCTTTCACTCAAATACCTGGCTCCGTGCACCATCTTTGCTTCTTCCTGAGGGGCTACGGAGCTCCAGTAAGTTGTGATATATGCTTTCCCACCCCCCACCCTTCTTCACCCACACTCAGCCTCCTCTGCTTCCCATGGACATAGTCTGTTGTCTGGGAAACACCGGCTCCTGGGATTCCACCTGCCTGCACTAGCTGACTCTCTGAGTGCCATTTGTTGGCTGCTGGTGCTGCTTTTATTTCCCGCTTCTTTTGATTTCTTCCTTACCTCTCACCACATCCCCCTTCTTTCGCTCAAATACCAGGCTCTTTGTGCCATCTTTGCTTCTTCTGAGAGTCTGCAGAGCTCCTTTCGAGTGTGGAACTGCTTCCCAGTCTGGGCTGCCGCGCTGGTGGGATCCCGGGGATTTTGTTTGTTTGTTTTGAATTGTTTGTTTTCTTTTCCTTTTCTTGAGTTGGGAGCCCGTTCTGGCCAGGCAGTACCGCGTGGCTTGGAACCTAACCCCTCTGCTTGCGCAGATGCACAGAAGGATCCCTGAGAGCATTTCTTTTTCCGTGGGTTTTTGGTTTTTTTTTTCTGTTTTTTGGGGGGCTTTTCTTGTTTTTTTTTTTTTTTTAATTTGTTTTGTTTTTTCTCTCTTTTTCCTTTTTTGTCTTTCTTCATTACTCAGTTTCTCGTCTCTCTATACCTTCCTTCTCTTTCTGTTCCCTGAATACCTGGCGCTGAATACCTCTATGCCTTCCAGCCAGGCTATACTGCAACACCTGAGAACAACTTCCCCAGACCTCACAGCCGCAGCGGTGGGATCCCTGGGAACTTTGCTGTTCTTTTCCCTTTCTAATTTTTATTTATTCATTCTGTTCTTTTCTTCTTCCCTTTTTTGTTTTTCTCCATTTCATAGTCTTTCATCTCTCCACTCCAACAGCAATCTCTCCTAGCATTCCTTTTTGTTTGTATGCTTTTGGCTCCTGTTCCTCTCTCCTCTCTCCCATATCCATCTTAGCTCCACACATAACGATCTCCCCCCTACATCCTCCGTACCTGCACCACGCACTTAACATCACACTGTGGTAGAAGCACAGGCACGGCCTACTGAAACCTGCCCTGCACTGATTACCGACCCACCCTGGTAGCCGCAGTAAGTGCCACAAACAGCCCATCCCAGGAACTCCTCTTCAGCTAGACATGACCTGCTGTACCGTATCTGAGCAACTGACACGGCCAATTGAAGAAGGAGGCGAAAAGTATCGTGCCCACAGAAGAGCAAACGACGAAGTACACACAGCCCGCCTGCTCAGACATAGCCAAATTAAAAAAAAAAAAAAGAATGAAACAAACAAATCTACAATCAACAAACGAGAAAAATAACTACTAAATGCCCCCAAAACAGCAGACAATACCAAAACATTTACAAAAACAGGACAGGATAGTTCCAGTAGGTGTCCAAAATACAACACCAGATGACTTTCCACTGGAAGAAAAGGCACTAGAACTACCTGATAGGGAATTCAAATCTCTGATACTCAGAATTACCCAAGAGTTGAAGCAAAAAGCAGACAAAAATGAGGAAAAAACAGACAAATTCAGGGAAAAGGCAGACAAATTCCTGGAAGAATTCAGGAAAAGAATGCAGGAACAAAATGCCAAAATAAATTCACAACTAGAAATTATACAAAAACAACAATTAGAAATCCAAAAGATAAACAACAAGATTTCAAAAATGGACAGCGTCATAGAAGTGCTGGGGAGCAGATTTGAAATGGTGGAAGACAGGATCAGTGGAATTGAAGACAAACACTTGGATACAACTCTGTTTCAGGAAAACTCAGAGAAAAGAACAAAGAAAAATGAAGAGACCCTGAGAGTTATGTGGGATACAATCAAAAGCAAAACTTTGCAAGCAATTGGAGTTCCAGAACAGAGGGAGAAAACAGAAAACACAGAGAGGATCACTGAAGAACCACTGACAGAAAACTTCCCCAATACCATGAAAGATGAAAAGCTGGCCATCCAAGAAGTTCAACGAACCCCATATAGGAGAGACCCCAAAAGAAAATCACCAAGGCCTATCATAATCAAACTCGCGAAAACGAAAGACAAACAGAATCCTCAGGGCAGCTTGTGAACAACAAGAAGTCACGTACAGAGGAGAAACAATAAGACCAAGCTCAGATTATACACCAGAAACCATGCACGCAAGAAGGCAATGGGAGGACATACATAAAACCTTGAAGAAAAAAATTGCCAACCAAGAATAATATATCCTGCAAAACTCTCATTCAAATATGATGGTGAAATTAGGACATTTCCAGATAAACAGAACTTAAGGGACTATGTAAAACCCAAACCAAACTTACAAGAACTATTAAAGGGAGTTCTTCGATCTAAGGACAAACAGCTTCAGCTCACAGGCAGAATCTAGGACACAGGATCGTACCAGCCAGATACCAATCTAGGAAATGAACTCTCGAGGACCATCCAAAACCAAAAGAAATACAACAGGAAATCAGAGCAGTTAATCAGTAAATGAAAACAACATCAGAACAATAAAAGAGAGAATAAACGGCATAGGTATAGAACCTTCTAAGGAAGAGGAAGGCAAGGCAATACTGAGTAATAATAGACCGCTTCAAACTTAGAAAGATAAGGGTAAAATTCATGGCAACCACAAAGAAAGTTAACAAACATACTCATAAAAATAAAGAGGAAAAACATAAAGTCTCAGCAAAAACAAAACCTACACAAACAAAAGAAATGAAAAAAAATCCACAAACAAAAGTAACTCAGCACAGGAGAGTAAGAAGAACAAAGAAAACGTCAGCACCACAAAAAAAACCCACTAAAAATGACAGCAACAAACTCACATCTATCATTAATTACACTGAATGTAAACAGACTCAATGCACCCATAAACAGACGGAGAGTGACAGAATGGATAAGAAAACAGGATCCACCAATATGCTGTCTACAAGAGACACACCTTAGAAACAAAGATGTGAATTTATTAAAAGTAAAAGGTTGGGAAAAAATATATCAAGCTAACAACTACCCAAAAAGAGCAGGAGTGGCTATTCTAATCTCAGATAAAATAGACTTTTAAAACAAAATCTACCATAAAAGACAAAGAAGGACACTGTATAATGATTAAGGGGATGATCCATCATGAAGACATGACCATAATAAACATCTACGCACCCAATGACAGGGCTCCAAAAGACATTAAACAAACTCTAACAACACTGAAAAGAGAAACTGACAGTTCCACAATAATAGTAGAAGACTTCAACACACAACTCTCAGTAAATGACAGAACAACTAAGAAGAAACTCAGCAAAGATACAGAAGACCTAAAGGGCACAATCAGCCAACTTGACCTCATAGGCATATATAGAACACTCCATCCAACAGCTGCAAAGTACACATTCTTTTCCAATGCACATGGAATGTTCTCCAGAACAGACCACATCTTAGGCCACAGAGCAATCCTCAACAAGATCCAAAACGTTGAGATAATTCAAAGTATCTTCTCTGACCACAATGCCATCAAGGTAGAAATTAACAACAGAAAAAGCAAGGGAAAAAAATCAATTACATGGAAACTGAATAATACCCTGCTTACACATCACTGGGTAACAGAAGAAATCAGAGATGGAATCAAAAAATTCCTAAAATCAAATGAGAATGAAAACACATCATACCAAAACCTTTGGGACACAGCAAAGGCAGTCCTGAGAGGGCAATTTATAACAATAGATGCACACATCAAAAAAGAAGAAACAGACAAAATCAAAATATTAACTACAAAATTCAAGCAAATAGAAAGAGAACAGCAAAAAAAGCCCACAGCCACCAGAAGAAAGGAAATAGTAGAGATCAGAGCAGAAATAAATGAAATAGAGAACAGAAAAACAATAGAAAGAATCAACAAAACCAAAAACTGGTTCTTTGAAAGAATCAACCAAATCGAAAAACCACTGGCCAGACTGACAAAAGAAAAACAGGAAAGGATGCAAATAACCCCAATAAGAAATGAAATGGCTGACAAAACAAAAGACCCAACTGAAATAAAAAGGATTATAACAGAATATTAAGAAAAACTATACTCCAACAAATTTGAAAACCTAGAGGAGATGGATAAATTTCTAGAAACACATGGCCTACCCAAACTACAACAAAGTGATGTTGAAAATCTGAACAGACCCGTAACAGGAGAAGAGATTGAAAAGGTAATAAAAAAAACTCCCAACCAAAAAAAGCCCTGGCTCAGATGGCTTCACTGGAGAATTCTACAAAACATTTACAAGAAGAGCTTGTACCAGTACTACTCAAGCTATTTCAGAGCATAGAAAAGGAAGCAACACTTCCAAACTCATTCTATAAAGCCAGCATAACTGATACCAAAACCAGGCAAAAACGCCACAAAAAAAGAAAATTACAGACCAATATCTCTCATGAATATAGATGCAAAAATTCTCAACAAAATTCTAGCCAATAGAATTCAGCATCATATCAAAAAAAATAATACACCATGACCAAGTAGGATTCATACCAGGTATGCAAGGATGGTTCAACATTAGAAAATCAATCACAGTAATCCACCACATAAATAAAAGGAAAGAAAAGAATCATATGATCATCTCAATTGACGCAGAAAAGGCATTCGACAATGTCCAACAGCCATTCCTTATAAAAACTCTCAATAAAATAGGTATAGAAGGGAAATTTCTCAACATAATAAAGGGCATCTATGTAAAACCAATGGCCAACATCATTCTTAATGGAGAGAGGCTGAAAACATTCCCCTTGAAAACAGGAACAAGACAAGGATGCCCTTTATCACCACTCCTATTTAACATTGTGCTGGAAGTTCTAGCTAGAGCAATAAGCAAGAAAAAATAACAAAGGGCATCGAAATTGGTAACAAAGAAGTGAAACTGTCCCTGTTTACGGATGATATGATACTATACCGAGAAAACCCTAAAGACTCCACGAGAAATCTACAGGAACTAATCCAAAGATTCAGCAGAGTAGCAGGATACAAGATAAACATTCAAAAATCAGTTGGATTCCTATACACCAATAAGGAGAATGATGAAAAGGAAATCAGGAAAACAATACCATTTATAATACCCCCTAAAAAAATAAAATACTTAGGAATAAATCTAACCAGGGATGTAAAAGACCTATGCAAAGAAAACTACAAAACACTACTGCAAGAAACCCAAAGGGATCTACATAAATGGAAAAACATACCCTGCTCATGGATAGATAGACTCAACATTGTGAAAATGACAATTCTACCCAAAGCAATTTACAAATACAATGCAATCCCGATCCAAATACCAACAACATTCTTCAAAGAGATGGAGAAGCTAACCATTAACTTCATATGGAAAGGGAAGAAGCCCCGAATAAGTAAAGCACTACTGAAGAAGAAGAATAAAGTTAGAGGACTCACACTACCTGACTTGAGAACCTACTATACAGCTACAGTAGTCAAAACAGCCTGGTACTGGTACAACAACAGACACATTGACCAATGGAACAGAATTGAGAACCCAGATATAAATCCATCCACCTACAGTCACCTGATTTTCGACAAAGGCCCAAAGTCCATCAAATGGGGAAAAGACAGTCTTTTTAACAAACGGTGCTGGCAAAACTGGATATCCATTTGCAGAAAAATGAAACAGGACCCATACCTCACACCGTATACAAAAACTACTTCAAATTGGATCAAAGGCCTGAATATAAAGCCTAAAACTATAAAGTTCATAGAAGAAAAAATAGGACCAACACTTCAGGCCTTAATACATGGCATTAACAGGATACAAACCATAACCATCAATGCACAAACCCCAATAGATAAGCTACATAACTGGGATCTTCTAAAAACCAAACACCTATACTCTTCAAAATACTTCACCAAAAGAGTAAAAAGAGAACCTACAGACTGGGAAAAAATTTTTGGACAGTAAAAGTCAGACAAAGGTCTAATCTCCATAAGCTACAAGAAAATCCAACATCTCTACAACAAAAAGACAAACAATCCTATCAAAAAATGGGCAAAGGAAATGAACAGACACTTCACCAAAGAAGACATTCAAATGGCCAACAGACACATGAGGAAATGCTCAGGATCACTAGCCGTTAGAGAAATGCAAATTAAAACCACAATGAGATACCATCTCACCCCGGCATTACTGGCATGAATCAGAAACACTGGAAATAACAAATGTTGGAGGGGCTGCGGGGAGATCGGAACTCTTATGCACTGCTGGTGGGAATACAAAATGATACAACCATTTTGGAAAATGATATGGCGCGTCCTCAGAAAGCTAGAAATAGACATACCATATGATCCAGCAATCCCACTCCTAGGATTAGATCCTAGAGAAATAAGAGTTGTCACTCGAATAGACATATGCACACCTATGTTCATGGCAGCATTGTTCACAATAGCAGAACGATGGAAACAACCTAGATGCCCGTCAACAGATGAATGGATAAACAAACTATGGTATATACACACAATGGAGTACTATGCAACAAGAAAGAACAATGATGAATCCTTGAAGCATCGCATAACATGGATGAAACTGGAGGACATTATGCTGAGTGAAATAAGTCAATCACAAAAGGACAAATATTGTATGAGACCTCTATTGTAAAAACCCATGAAAAAATTCACATGCAAAATGTAACAATCCTTGTTGGTGACCAGGGATGGGAGGGGAGGGGGAGGAATACTAAATAGGCAATAGATAAGTGGTATCTTGGGTGAGAGGTGAGACAGTACACAGTACAAGGGAAACTAACACAACCTGCACAAGGAAAGGTCATGTAGGTCCCATGGACACATCCAAACTCCCCAAGGGACTGAGTTGTTAGATGGAGGGCTCTGGGGACCATGGTCTCCGGGAGCATCTAGCTCAATTGGCCTGACACAGTTTATAAAGACAATGTTCTACATTCTACCTTGGTGAGTAGCGTCTGGGATCTTAAAAGCCTGTGAGCGGCCATCTAAGATACTCCACTGGTCTCATCCCTTCGGGAGCAAGGGAGAATGAAGAGAACACGATACAAGGAAAAGATTAGTCTGAAGGACTAATGGACCACAGCTACCAAGGCCTCCACCAGACTGAGTCTAGAACAGCTAGATGATGCCTGGCTACCACCACTGACTGCTCTGACCTGAATCACAACAGAGGGTTCTGGACAGAGCTGGAGAAGGATGTAGAACAAAATTCTAACTCACAAAAAAAAGACCAGATTTACTGGCCTGAAGGAGACTGCAGAAACCCTGAGAGTATGGCCCCCAGACACCCTTTTAGCTCAGTGGCGAAGTCATTTTTGAGGTTCACCATTCAGCCAGGGAGTGGACAGCCTCTTAAAACCAAATGGGACTAACGAGGTACAGCAGTCCAGGGACAAGGGCCAGAAGGCAGAAGGGGACAAGGAAGCTGGTGATACGGAACCCAAGGTTGAGTAAGGATAGTGTTGATGTGTTGTGAGATTGTCAACCACTGTCATAGGGCAACATGTGTACTGTTAAATGAGAAACTATTTTGTTCTGTAAGCCTTCATCTAAAGTGAGAAAAACAGCACAACTGGAAGAGCGTAGTCCATGTCGCTGAACTATGCATGTAGAAATTTTTGAAATGGTGTATCTTTGGCTATGAATATTTTCACCAAAAAGAAAAAAGTCGAGAAGCGAGAGGGTTGACATGTTGCAGGTTTGTTAACCAAATGTCATAAAACATATGTGTACTACTGTTTCATGAGAAACTATTCTGTAAACCTTCACCTGAAGTACAATAAAAAAAAAAAAATTAAATTAAAAAAAAAAAAAATGAATGTCACAGATGGCCACCCCAAGGTGAGAGCCAGAACAATGAAATGAACAGTAGTGCCACTCTGACTTGTTAAAAGTGAATCTCTGGGGATTTTTTTTGACACTTTTCATTGTTTGCCAGAAAGAAGCTATAAAGCAAGAAGAATCAGAGAAATGGTGAGTAGAAAGTTTTAGGTGAGAACAAAGCCACTCCCTCCAACACACACTGTTTTAAGAACTCACATGGGTTTGCTGGAAGGCGCTATTTCTCCCCAACAGGCTTGTCTGTTCTCCTTTCCCTCTGTGTGCACACATGTGCTATACACAGCAGTAGAAACAACCCTAACAATGTTCTCTAATTAAACAAGGGAGACAAAGCAACTCACTTAGCGTGGGCTCCAAACCAAGCTCCAATGGAAAACATATGTCTCTCCTGATAATACCAACTGAGATTTCCAGGACCATATGAACCCTCCAAAGGAGAAAGAGAAAGCCCATGAAAAACAACGCAGGGAACAAGAGTAAAAGAATACGTAATAAGGAAAGATTCCAGGTTCTCATTAATCTCTCCAAATGAGCAGTGCAGCTTCTATGTTTAGAATAGTGGAAGTTAAAGATGAACAACCCAAGTAAATGCCTCAATTCAACTACAAACACAGCCAGCACCATGAACCCGGAAAAAAATATGACCTACTTTTCAAAAATAAGCTTACATTTCAATCAGATGAGAAGTGAATCGGGGTTAAAATTGTGCTTACAAAGAATAACACGGAAAAATGACCTCAGTCTGGAAATTGTCTTTTAAAAATAATGTATAATCCAACTCATGAAAGGATTACACACAGAAAGAAACAATCTTTGATGGTTACGAGCGAGGGGAGGGGTGAGGAGGAAAAAACACTAACTACACTATAGATACGTGGTAACTTTGGTGAAGTGTAAGACAGTAAACAATACTGGGGAAGTGTCTTAGTCATCTAGCGCTGCCACAACAGAAATACCACAAGTGGATGGTTTTAACAAAAAAGTTTATCTCCTTACAGTAAAGTAGGCTGAAGTCCAAATTCAGGGTGTCAGCTCCAGGGGAAGGCTTTCTCTCTCTCGGCCTTCTCATCTGTGTTCCCCCAGACTAGGAGCTTCTCGGCGCAGGGACCCTGGTCCAAAGGACACACTCTTCTCCAGGCACTGCTTTCTTGATGGTATGAGGTCCCCGTCTCACTGCTCACTTCTGTCTTTTATATCTCAAGACATTGCCTCAGGACACAATCCAGTCTTGTAGATCAAGTCCTGCCTTACTAACACAACTGCCACCCATCCTCCCTCATTAACATCATACAGGCAGGTTTATTACCTATAGGAAAAGCACAGTACCAGGAATCATGGCCTAGCCAAAATGATACACTTTTCTGAGGGGACATAATTCAAACCATGACATTCCACCCTTTGGCCCCCAAAAAATCACATCCTTACAACATGGAAAACATATTCACCCCATCATATCATAGCAAAACTCTTACTCCAAGTCCAAAATCCAAAAATTCCTCTTCATCTGTGAAATCTAGAATACAAGTTATTTGTTTCCAAAGGTACAATGGCAGAACAGGCACAAGCTAGACATTTCCATTACAAATGGGAGAAATTGCAGGGAAAGAAGGCGTAACAGGCACGAAGCAAGTTAGCAGAACACGTTACATTAGCCCTCAAGGCTTTGAAAATAATCTTCTGTTCTCTGAGACAATTTACACAATAGCCCTGCCCTCCAGACTCTAGGTATTGGCCACAGTCTCTGGATTTTGAGTGGAGGCCCCTTGGCCCCAGGCTTCAGCTCCGCCTTCGAGGCCCAATGGGACAGCAACTCTGCTCCCTTGGCTTTAGAGGCACCATTCTCCCAGTCCATTGGAGTGACAACTCCACCCTTAGAAACACCAGAGGCCATGGCTCCACCCTTTGAAACCCCTGAGGTCATGGCCATACTTTTTGAGACTGAAGCAGCTGGGCTTCTTGTGTCCCTTGTCTCTTCAGCTTCTGCTTCCTATGGCCTCTCGGCATCTGCCCTGCTGGGGCAAGTGTTCCAAAGCTCAGCAGCTCCACCTGTAAGTGCCCAGAGGCACCCCACTCCACCAGGAAGCCTCCTGCTCACAGGCACTCAGCTCTCTCGCTCCGTGGGTCGGCTCCAGTGCCATCTCGTACTGGTCTCCTGGTTCTGCTGCTGCTGGTTCTCTGCTGCTGCTGGTACTGTCACTGCCACACGTCTATCCATTCACGGTTTTAAAACCACTTCCACATTTTAGGTATCTGTTAGAGCAGCACCCCACTCTCTTGGTACCAAATTCTGTCTTAGTCATCTAGTGCTGCCAAAAACCAGAAATACCACAAGTGGATGGGTTTAACAAAGAGAAGTTTATTTCCTCACAGTCAAAGTAGGCTGAAAGTCCAAATTCAGGGTGTCAGCTCCAGGGGAAGGCTTTCTCTCTCTCTTGGCCTTCTCTTCAGTGTTCCCCTGGACTAGGAGCTTCTCGGCGTAGGGACCCCGGTCCAAAGGACGCACTCTGCTCCCAGCACTGCTTTCTTGATGGTATGAGGTCCCCCTGTCTCACTGCTCACTTCTGTCTTTTATATCTCAAGACATTGCCTCAGGACACAATCCAGTCTTGTGGATCAGGTCCTGCCTTAGGAACACAACTGCCACCCCTCCTCCCTCATTAACATTATAAAGGCAGGTTTACAACACACAGGAAAATCACACAGTACCAGGAATCACGGCCTAGCCAAATTGATACACACATTTTTGGGGGGACATAATTCAAACCATGACAGGAAGTCAGCACAACTTGACCAAGGCAAGGTCATGGAAGCTTCATAGACATATCCAAACTCCCTGAGGTACCGAGTTATTGGACCAACAGCTGGGGACCATGGTCTTGAGGGACATCTAGCTCAACTGGCATAACATAGTTTATAAAAAAACGTTCTACATCCTATTTTGGTAAATAGCTTCTGGTGTCATGTAAGTGGCCGACTAAGATACTCCACTGGTCCAACCCTGTCTGGAGCAAGGAAGAATGAAGAAAACCAAAGACACAAGGCAAAGATTAGTCTAAAAGACAAACGGACCACAAATACCACAGCCTCCACCAAACTGAGTCCAGTACAACTAGACGGTGCCTGGCTACCACAACCGACTGCTCTGACAGGGATCACAATAGAGGGTCCCAGGCAGAGCTGAAGAAAAATGTAGAACAAAATGCTAACTCACAAAAAAAGATCAAACTTACTGGTCTGACAGAGACTGGAGAAACCCCAAGAGTATGGCCCCTGGACACCCTTTTAACTCAGTACTGAAGTCACTCCTGAGGTTTACTCTTCAGCCAAAGATTAGACAGGCCCATAAAAGAAAACAAGACTAAATGGGCACACCAGTCCATGGGCAAGGAGGAGAAGGCAGGAAGGGACAGGAAAGCTGATAATGGGAAACCCAAGGTAGAGATGGGAGAGTGTTGACACATCATGGGGTTAGCAACCAATGTCACAAAACAATGTCTATTAATTGTTTAATGAGAAATTGATTTGCTCTGTAAACCTTCATCTAAAGCAAAATAAAAAATAAAATAAAAATAATGCATAATCCAATCATGCAGTTGGCTACATCTGAACTTCAAATTTACTGTACCCAAAAGAATTCGACCATTTTGATAAATGAGAATGTGGGTTCAATAGCAAAAGGCGTTTTCAAAGGCTTGGTGAAGTCACAACAGTGCATCAAGGCACCACCACGGGCACCGTGATCACACTCAGTAGCAACACAGCACAGAAAAAAAAACCCAGTTTCCTTGGCAGCCTACAATTAAAGTTAGGTCACCCCACAACTCTCATGGAGTTTTTTTATTCCACAGCATTCATCTTGATTCCTAACTGTATACTTATTTGCTTGTTTCTTTGTTTCTCACCTGCTTTTCCCCACACCAAACGACAATCCCCATGAGGGAAGGGACCACTCTTGTTCATGAATGTCACCCCAGCACTAGGTCAATGCCTGGCCTATGTGTTACTGTTTTTACTGCTGCTGTTGTTAGTTGTCATCAAGTCGGCTCCAACACATGGTGACCTCATGTATAACAGAACGAAATGTTGCCCAGTCCTGTGCCATCTTCATGATGGTTGGGATGTTTAAGTCCATTGTTTTGGCTGTTGTGTCAGTTCATCTTTTTGTGTTGTTATTCATTCAGTGTTTGCTGAATGAATGATTCAGTCAATGTAAACAATTAATCGTGGGTGTAATTAATGTAATCATTAATCATGAATTCCCTCGAGCACACTACCATAACAGCAACAGCTTGCTGAAGTAGAAAAAAATGTATGGGGAGCATCAAAATTTCTCTACAACTTTTGAAGACCTTTGGGAAGCAACTGATAGCATGAATAGCCCGTGGACTTTGGCTTTTATTAATATTTCTTTCTTTAAGGGAAGACCTGGCTTCTGATAACCTATTAGAAGTCAGTCTGGATCTCCTAATCTGTACCCGTGCTAAAGCCATGTTATTATGGTGTAGCTGGTCAGGTCAAGGAAGCTGATGCCCTGGGCAACTCATTCATCCTCATTGCCAGAAGACCCTAGCTGACATGTCTCCTTCAAATCTAAGCAGCCATGCTTACTATGAAAACCACACCAATACAGGACATGTGTTGGGATTTCTTCATAGACATCTGGGAGTTCTTCTAACTAAAAGCCAAAGATCATCTGGTTTTCTAGGTTTAAAAGCTTAGGACCATAGTCTCATTGGACAACTCAGTCAATTGGCAATATACATATAGCTCATGAAATTCATGTTCTGCATTCTAACGAAGTGAGCAGCATCTGAGGTCTTAAAAGCTGGCAAGTGGCCAGCTCAGATACAACTATTAGTCTCTACTCATCAGGAGCAAAAGAATAAGAAGATAACCAAAATCACAGAGGAGAAAAAAGTCTAAAAACTGATAGCCTACACAAGCCACAACCTCAACTACCCTGAGACCAAATGAACTAGATGGTGCCTGGTTACCACCACCGACCAGTCTGACCTGGAGCACAACAGATGACCCTGGTTAGAACGAGAGATAAATGCAGAACAAAACTCAAATTCTTAAAAAAGGCCAGACTAACTAGACCACCTGAGACCAGAGGACTCCCTGACACTATCGCCCTGAGACGATCTTTAAACTCTGAACCAAAACTACCCAAGGTCACCTTTTAACAGAAAAGTAGAGTGACACACAAAATAAAGGATACTACCCATTAGATAGGTGCTCTGCTAAAAAACTACCTATATGAGTCCAAAAGGTCAAATTTAATCCAAAGCAAACATGAAGGATAAGGGGACAGGGAAACTAGAGTACGGGAAATGGAATAACCAGAGCACAAGAAGAAGGTGGACTCAACGTGGAAAATGTACCTAGTGTCATTGGTCAATTTGCGGAGAAATTGTCAAATGGGAACCTAACTTAACGGTATAAACTTTTCACCAAAAACAGAATAAAATATTTTTTAAAAGCCAAAGATCAATCATTTACATTCTGGGGATTGTGCCCAAGAATGTTTCTTTTTCTAACCACCATACTTTTGTATGTCATAGGCATGCGGCAAGCATTTAATGATCATGGGCTCATTAAGTCTTAAGACATAACACCAGGCAAACCCACACACCACCAGAGATTCCATGGGCAACATCTGAGCTGAAAGCGAGCATATGCATAGAATCAAATGTCAACCATCCACTGCATTCAGCTATATGCAGTGATATTAATAAAAATAAAAAACTTTCCAGATTTCTGTTTTGATAAATTAAGACTGGTATTCATTAACATTAGTGAATTAGAACAGAAAGCAATTTGTAAATTATAATATTCATTTCCATTATAATTAAATTCTAAAATCTAATCATTAAACTTAGAACTCAAGACAAAAGGGAAATCTTACTGCTAAAATATCTTTCAATAATTTAGACATCTGTTATAAGAAGAAAGTTAATTTTCATAAATTACCATAATAAATTGGTTCAAAGTCTCTCACTAAAATTCATGATATCATAGATGATACGGAGTCCTGGTGGCACAGTGGTTAAAGGCTCAGCTACTAATCAAAAGGTCTGCAGTCTGAATCCACCAGCCACTCCTTGGAAACCCTATGTGGCAGTTCATCTCTGTCCTATAGGGTCACTATGAGCAGGAATCAACTCGACGGCAACAGGTTTGGTTTCGTTTGGTTTTACGGATGATTCAACGATGCATACTATTGTTTTTAATTTATGCAGAAGGTATTTAGAAGTTAAATTCAAAAGGTATACAAAGAAGATATACACTCATTCCTAAAAGATGAAAAAGGTTTTCATAACACAGTTAATACTCCAAGATACACTTATTTAGGTTTCAGGAACTCAGCTGCAGGAGGAGTTTCATGTTCTGTCCTTCAGGTTATAAGCCATTTCTTCCACATACAAACATGGATTTGGATTTTATGGAACTCATGAGACCATGTGACAGAGACCACGAGGCCCTCCATTTCTGACTCACTGAAATTCCCCTCTCAGGGTACAAGTGATGTGTATGTTTACAACAGCTGCAGCCTTCTACACCAGGCCCCCTTAACAATGCTATTTTAACTGATTCCTTTGGCTCTCTATATCTTAGTTTTAATTTGCATGGAAGGCTAGGTTTTTTAAACACTGAGGGCATGTATGTTTTTTATGAACTCAGTGTGCACGTTATGTAATAACTATGGAAGAACTTTAACAAGAGATGGTCAACAGCCATCTTAGAGAGATTTCACTAACAGAGAAAGGCCTTAAGCTGTTATGTAATTATTAAATATATATTTATATTTAATATATTTTATATTTAACTTATATTTTATATATTTATATTTAATTATATTAAATAAATATAATTATTAAATTAACCATGTCCATTTTCACAGGTTTTGGTGTTTTAGCAAACACAAGTATCAATTTTTTTTTTTAGTAATACTTTATTGTGTTTTTGGTGAAGATTTACAAACCAATTTAGGTTCCCATTCAATAATTTCTACACAAATTATCAACTGACATTGGTTACTTTCTTCACAATGCATGAGCATTCTCATTATTTCCATTCTCATTGTTTCATTTCCATTAATCTAGTTTCCCTCCCTGCCCCTTACATTCTCATTTTGTTTTAAAGTAATTGTTGACCGTTTGGTTCATATAAATGATTTTTTAAAGGAGCACAGTACTCACAGGTGATATTCTTTATTTTTTTGGTCCCTTTGTTACTTACATAAAAAGTGACCTCAGGAGCTAGTTTTGATTCAAGGTTTAAAGAGTATCACAGGGCAATAGTCTCGGGGAGACCTCCCATCTTGACTGGTCCAGTAAGCCTGTTTTTTTTTTTATTTTAGGTTCTGTTTATTAAGAAAATGTTCTGCATCCCACTTTGGTGAGCAGTGTCTGGGGTCTTAAAAGCTAGCGAGCAGTCATCTAAGATACATCAATTGGTCCCAACCCACCTGGAGCAAAGGAGAATAAAGAACACCAAAGATACAAGGAAAATATTAGCCCAAGAGACACAAAGAGCCACATAAACCAGAGACTCCATCAGCCTGAGACCAGAAGAACTAGATGGTGCCCAGCTACCACCAATGACGGCCCTGACAGGGAACACAACAGAGTCCCTGACGGAGCAGGAGAAAAGTGGGTTACAGAACTTAAATTCTAGTAAAAAGACCAGACTTAATGGTCTGACGGAGGCTGGAGGGACCCAGGAAGACGTGGTCCCCAGACTTACTGTTAGCCTAAAACTGAAACCATTCCCAAAGCCAACTCTTCTGACAAAGATTAGACTGGACTATGGGACATAAAATGATACTCATGAAGAGAGTGCTTCTTAGCTCAAGTAGATACATGAGACTAAATGGGCAGCTCCTGTCTGGAGGCAAGATGAGAAGGCAAAAAGGGACAGGAGCTGGTTGAGTGGACATGGGAAATCCATGGTGGAAAGGAAAAGTGTGCCATCACATTATAGGGAGAGCAGTTGGGGTCACACAGCAATGTGTGCATAAATTTTTGTATGAGAAACTGACTTGAACTGTAAAATTTCACTTAAACCACAATTAAAAAAAAAAAATTTAGGTTCTGTTCCACACTGCTCTTCCATTATATCAGAATTCATCTATTGTGGCTCTAACCAGAATGGTCGGTAGTGGTAGCCAGGCACCATCTAGTTTTTCTGGTCTCAGGGTAGATGAGGCCATGGTTCATGTAGACTATTAATCCTGTAAAACAGTTTCTTCTTTGAGTCTTTGGTTTCCACACAAACCAATCTGTAGTTCTAAAACATATAAAAACGCTTCCTCTGAATAGTAAATGCATTTTCAATGTGTAAGAATGTCCCCCATTGAAAGGTTTTCCAGCATAGCAGTACACTCATCATTCAAAAGAAACTGGCACTGTGCTCACTTCAGCAGCACATACACTAAAACTGGAATGATACAGAGAAATCAGCATGGCCGCTGCACAAGGATGACATGCAAATGTGTGAAGCGTTCCATATTTAAAAAGAAGAAAAGAAACTGGTATTATCTTTGTTGTTGTTATTAGTTGCCATGGAGTCGATTCTGACTCATGGTGACCTTACGTACAACAGAACGAAACACTGCCTTGTCCTGCATCATCCTCACAATCACCGGCATGTTCAAGTCCACCGTTGCACCTACTGTGCAAATCCACCTCACCTAGGGTCTCCCACGCCCACACTGGCCCTCCACTTCACTAAACATGATGTCCTCCTGTAGCGATTGATCCCTCCTGATCAAATCAAGCAAGTCAGCCAATGTTCTGTTGTGATCCATAAGGTTTTTGTTGGCTAATTTTCAGAAGCAGATCACCAGGCCTTTCTTCCTTGTCTGTCTTAGTCTGGATGCTCCACTGAAATCTGTCCACCATGCGTAACCCTGCTGGTATTAGAAATACCAGTGACATAGCTTCCAGCATCATAAGCCACCACACGCAACATGCAAGCCACCACAGTACAACAAACTGACAGATGGGTGGTGGAGCATTATCTTCAACTGGATGTTAAACACCTGCTTTCAAGCAGATGTTGTCAAATGCAAGATATTACTACTGAGAGCAAGTGAAAGCCCTCAAACTTCTCCCGAGGAGGAGTGACTTTTGACAAACTCTGGCTCATTTGTGAGGCAGGCAGGTAGTGACAGAGAATTCTGGGTAAATATCTGAAGCCCACAGCTTGGAGCTTTTGAGGGTTCTGGAAAACCATGACAAGATCTGGCAATACACCCACTCCAGCACCCAAGACCTCCAAGGGGTGGTCAGATCAACCCTGACCTGAAAATATGATCAATGATTCTGGAATATGGGAACATTATTCTTTGTCTTTCCCAAGTTTCACATACTCACTGCTTCAACACTTAGCAACATGTATGTTTACAAGGGGTCAGGAGACTCTAATACTAGCTGTTTGGTTGTCACCAGCTCACCATGGGACAGTGGGACTCGGTCTTCTTCATCTGTAAAACGAGGCGGTTAAACTGAAGCAAAGGTTCCCTACCTTTTATTTCATCATACGGATGTCTTCTTTTGAAAGGTGTTAGTTGCTAACAAAACAAATATAATGTGTTTACTAGGTCAGAGCTAACACAGCTTCATCATAAAAATTTAAACAAAAAAAAGCAGTTGTCGTTGAGTTGATTCGGATTCACGGCGACCCGTGGGTAGCAAGAGTTGAACTGGACTCCATAGGGTTTTCAGTGGCTGATTTTTCAAAAGTAGATCACCAGGCCTTTCTTCTGAGGCACCTCTGAGTGGACTCAAAACACCAACCTTTTGGTTAGTAGTGAGCCAGTTAACTGTCTGCACCAGCCAGGGACTCCTACTTTATCACAGAAGTAAGTAAATATCTTCCACCATGCGTCTAAAAAACACAGAAAACACATTACTACCTTCAAAGAGTGGAGAGTTTGGATCCTAGGTGATTTTGACAGATTTGTCCTATGATTCTTAGGCTGCAATCTGCTACTCCAGGTGCACATTTCTTTCTGAGCTACAAGAACAGGCAAAACACAAGCAAAAGTGCTAGGGTGGCTTTTTGGAAACTGACAAATCATATTTAACACCTATATAGCATTAAGCTCCAAACCAAACCTAAAGTTGTTTACAGTCTCCAAACTCTGCATCTTAGCCTGTGACTGGTTAGTATGTTTGTTTTGAGTGCTGTGCTAACAAGGCTGAGGTAGGAACTCTCTGAGCCTTTTGGTTCAATTAAGGAGCCCTAGTGGTACAGTGGTGAAGCGCTCAACTGTTAACCAAAAGACTGGCAGTTCAAACCCACCAGCCACTCTGCAGGAGAATAGATGTGGCAGTCTGCTTCCATAGATACAGCCTTGAAAACCCCTGTCCTGTAGGGTCGCTATGAGTCAGAATCAACTTGATGGCAATGGGTTTGGTTTTTTGTTTGTTTGTTTGTTCGTTTGGTTCAGTTAAGTGTAGCCTAGTCTAGGATCGATGAAGCATTGGTGGTCTAGCGGCAGAATCCTCATCTTTCATGCAAGAGACCTGCAGTCAATTCTGGACCAGTACACCTCATGCACAGTTACCATCCGTCAGTGGAGACTTGTGTGTTGCTGTGATGCTGAACAGGTTTTCAATGGCACTTCCAGACCAAGACAAACTAGGAAGAAATACCTGGCAATTTACTTCCAAAAAATCAGCCAATGAAAACACTATGGATCACAACAGCTCAATCTGCACTGATCATGGGGATGGTGCAGGACTGGGCAGTGCTTTGTTCCACTGTCCTTGGGGTCACCGTGAGTCAGGAGCCAGTGCGAGGGCAGCTAAAAACAACAAATTCTAGGATCACAGCCTGTTCCAGGAAAGCCATGCTCTTTGCCTGGCCTGACACCCACCCTCCAAAGCACAATTCAGCAAAGCCCGAAAGATCCACCCAGCACAGCGTCACTGCGTAACTCCAGGGGGCGCCACTGATACTGCTTTCTACATGGATGCCCCTCGGAGATGTGCAACACAGAAGTCCTATGTTCAACTCCGTTCACCTGGAAGATGGACTGCAAAACTCACGTAGCTTTTATATAGCAAGCAAATGGTGAGTTTTGGAAGTATGAAAGGCACAAAGAAATACTTTAAGCCTACCCTGAAGATCTAAACACAGGAGAAATAACAGTACTCTGGCTGATTCCCTGTGTACCTAAAACACAGGCCATCCTTGACTTACAACGTATTCCAGTTACGATGACCTGCACTTATGACCACACTTTTTTTTTTCACGTCTTATTGTTAGTAATATGTACTACAGACAATGCTGCAGCACATAAATTGCTAACGTTATCATTCCCTGTAAGTTTATATGTAATGTTCCAACCCTCAAACACAAATGAAGATATGATTTAAAAAGATACTGATAATAAAAGGCAATAATGAAAACTAAAAAAATAAAATAAAACGAGGTATTTGACATATGTCAGAACCGACTTATGACATGAATCGTTGGTTCAGAACCCCATAGTAAGTCAGGGACTAACTGCAGTAGAAATCATAAATCAATAGTTGGACCAACTATAGACAAATGCATTTCTACCAAGTGACATGGAAAGAATATTTAACAAGCAGACTGTCAAACTGTGATTAATGGACAACACATCCCAGTGGGTCCAGGGCAAACCCTGTAGTCAGACTACCTTGGTGTCAACCAGGATACAGCACACATGAGCTGTATGCCCTTGGCAAGTTAGTCAACACCTCTGGGCCTCAGTATCATCTGTAAAATAACAATATTGTAAGGATACCTACAGATCCTCATATGGTTTTTGTATAGAGATTGTCATGGATTGAAATGTGTCCCCCAGAAACATCTATCAACTTGGCTAGGCCATGATTCCCAGTATTGTGTGACTGTGAACCATTTTGTCATCTGATGTGATTTTCCCATGTATTGTAAATCCTATCTCTATGATGTTAATGAGGTGGGATTAGTAGCTGTTATGTTAATGAGGCAGGACTCAATCTACAAGATTAGGTTGTGTCTTAAGTCAATCTCTTTTGAGATATAAAAGAGATAAGCGAGCAGAGACATGGGGGACCTCATACCCATCAAGAAACAAGAGCCAGGAGAAGAGCGTGTCTTTTGGACCCAGGGTCCCCTCACTGAGAAGCCCCTCGACCAGGGAAGATTGATGACAAGGACCTTCCTCTAGAGCTGACAGAAAGAGAAAGCTTTCCTTTGGAGCTGGCACCCTAAATTTGAACTTCTAGCCTCCTAGACTGTGAGAGAATAAATGCCTCTTTGTTAAAACTGTCCACTTGCTGTATTTCTGTTATAGAAGCACTAGATAACTAAGACAAAGATTGAGAGATAATACATGTGAACTGCTTAAAATATCTGGCTCAGGGCAAGTACTCAGGACATGTTAGTTGTGGATTATAAGATCATTATGATTCATTGGTATGTCACTGCATTTTCAACATCTAAGCCAAAAGCATCGCAGATGCCCTAACTTTCGTGCCATAACAAGCATGTAGCCTTTCTCTTCTGGACTTCAAGTGTCCCCGGGGAGCCCTGTGGTCTCCCTGGGGGTGGCATTTGGGTTGGGCCAAGCCCCAGATTCTGTGGGAAGCCAGCAACCATTTCAGAGCCCCGCCCAGGAGAACCACCACCTGTTCGTCAGTTCGTCTTATTGTGGTGGTTTGTGCTTTGCTGTGATGCAGGAAGCTATTCAACTGATATTTCAAAATACCAACAGTGCCACCCATGGTGGACAGGTCTCAGTGGAGCTCCCAGACAAAGACAGACCAGGAAAAAAGCCCTGGCAATCTACTTCTAAAAATTAGCCAATGAAAAATCTACAGGTCACAACAGAACAGTGTCTGATACAGCGCTGGAAGATGAGCCCCCTAGGTTGGAAGGCACTCAAAATACACAGTGGCCACAACAGTGAACTCAAGCATACCAAGGATAGTGAAGATGGCGAAGGACCAAGCAACATTTGGTTCTGTTGTACACGGGGTCACCATGAGTTGGAACCAACTCAATGGCAACTCACAACAACAACGACATTCTCTTGTACTCCTTCAATACAAACACCATCATGAAAGCCAGACCAACAACCCCACACCACCCACGATATGGCAGAAGTGTTCCTTAAAGATGTCATTTTCAAGGACATAGGGCCAAGATGGCAAAGTAGTCAGATGCTTCCAGTGGACCCTCTTAAAACAAAGACCCAAAAAAAACCAAGTGAATCGATTATATATGACAATTTAGGAGCCCTGAACATCTAAGGCAAATTGAGGAACCGGACTGAGTGGCGGGGGAGGGAGAGATGGTTCAGAAGCAGCAAGGAGTTGCCAGACCTGACCCGGAGAGAGGCTGAGCCCTTCAGGCCTGATCAACTGGGGGGTGAGTGGCAAGGCAGGCAAGCAGCCATGCTCAGGAGGCGTATTCCCCACCAGGAGAGACCCAGAGGCAGAGAGTCTACTCGGCCACCCAGAACCAGTGAGAAGCAGCCCTCGACTGGCAAAAGATAAGTAATTGCGTCCGGCCTACCACACAGATGAAAAACACCTCCCTTAGGGAAAAACCTCTCTCCCATTTACCTTCCTGCTCCCTGCTCTGCACTGGGTCCCAGACTGACTTCAGCAATTGCTGAGTCCCCTGGGTGGGAAGTAGGATCCATCACATGCCCTGAGCCATTCTCCCCGCCTTGGAGAGTGAAAAAATTAACAAACAGGGAAAAACAGAAACTGCCGGCTCCCCTATGCCAGGAACTCAGGGTAGGCACAGCTCCTTCACCTCGGCACAGGCATAAAGGATCCATGGACTTAAGAGTGCCCTTCCCCCTGCAAAGACTTGTGTGGGCCCATTTCAACAGTGTAGGCCCTCATTACTGCAGTACAACAGGGTATATACCTGAAGTCTAACTTCATCTGATTCAGCTGTGAAGTGGCAGGTTCCTGACATTTAACACTGCTCTGCTCATTAAGCAGGGTTTTCACCTACCCACATCAGGGGCCTGAGGACTGGTGACTCCACCCATGCCACCTAGCTACCTGCGATAGGGACCCAAGAATAAGAGGTGCCCCCCAGTCCTTTCAGCCAACAGCACTGGATGCTCATAGTCCAGCTGCAAAACCCACCCACCTACGTGCTCCAGGGAAGGGATACATCTTCTTGGACACTTGGGGGCAGCCGTCAGCCCCCTGCCTTGCTCAGAGTGTGCCCCCCTGCTGCAGCCAGATGCTTGGGCCTACACCAATCACCCATGCTTGTCTAGGACTGTAGGTGAGAGCCTGCATCACACATTTGGTGACTATCTACCTGGGCACCTGAGCTAAATCCATATAGGAGGAGTGGGCAGACTCCTGAGCTCACATACCTAGTAACACATCTAACCACCTGGTGACAGGACATTAGAGCTTCAAAGGTGCCAATAATCAAACCAGCTCACAGGAGCAGCCTATTTGGGCATATAAAAACAAAACAAGAACCTAGGACACAGTAAGCAAACATGAAATAAATATAATAACTTGTTGATGGCTAAGAGACAATATTCAATATCAAATCACATAAAGAGGCAGTCCATGACGGCTTCAGCAAGCTCCCAAAATAAAGAATCTAAAAATTTTCCAGACAAGGAAAATTTCTTGGAACTACTGGAGGCAGAATACAAAACATTAATATACACAGCTCTTCAAGATATTAGGAAGGAAATTAAGTAAAACACAGAACATGCAATAGAGGAAATTAAAAAGATTACAGAACAGCATAATGACAAATTAAACAGGCTGCAAGAATCCATACAGAGACAGCAATCAGAAATCCAGAAGATTAACAATAACATGTCAGAATTAGACAACTCAACAGAAACTCATAGGAGCAGAATTGAGGCAATGGAAGTCAGGATTAGTGAGACTGAAGATAAAGCACTTGACACCAACTTATTTAAGGAAAAATCAGATAAAAGGATTTTAAAAAAGTTAAGAAACCCTAAGAATTATGTGGGATTCTATCAAGAGAAACAACCTATGAGTAACTGGAGTACCAGAACGGGGATGATAACAGAAAATACAGACAGAATTGTTGGCAGAAAACTTCCCTGATATCATGAAAGATGAGAAGATATCTATCCAAGATGCTCATCAAACCCCACATAAGTCAGATCCCAAAACAAAGTCATCAAGACATATTATAATCAAATTTGCCAAAACCAAAGATAGAGAGAGAATTTTAAGAGTGGTTAGGGATAAATGAAAACTCATCTACAAAGGAGAGTCAGTAAGAATAAGCTCGGACTACTCAGCAGAAACCATGCAGGCAAGTAGGCAATGGGATGACATCTATAAAGCCTTGGAGGAAAAACATTGCCAGCCAAGAATTATAGCTCCAGCAAAACTGTCTCTCAAACATGATGGTGAAATTAGGGCATTTCCAGATAGACAGACATTTAGGGAATCTGCAAAAACCAAACCAAAATTACAAGAAATACTAAAGGGAGTCCTCCGGTTAGAAAATCAATAAAATCAGATAACAACCCAAGACTAGAACACAGGACAGAGCAACCAGATATCAACCCAGATAGGGAAGTCACAGAAATAAATCAAAGCTAAAACACTGAAAACAGGGAAAAGGATATCAATATGTAAAAGATGACAACATTAAAACAAAACAGAGGGACTTTAAAAATGCGGACTTATATTTTTCATATAGAGAGAACATCAAGGTGATATAAAGAAATCAAAGACTGGTATAAACTTAGAAAAATAGGGGTAAATATTAAGGTAACCACAAAGGAAACTAACAATCCTACAAGTCAAAATAAAAAACTAGAAAAATATAAAGACTCAGCAAACACAAAATCAACAATAAAAAAGATGAAAAGAAAACACATAAAGAAAAATGACTCAGCACAGAAAATTAAGTGGAATAAAGTCACTGTCAATAACACAAAAAAAAAGACATCAGAATGACAGCACTAAACTCATATCTATCAATAATTACACTGAATGTAAATGGACTAAATACACCAATAAAGAGACAGAGAGTGGCAGACTGGATTAAAAAACATGATCTGTCTATAAGCTACCTACAGGAGACACACTTTAGACTTAAAAACACAAACAAACTAAAATTCAAAGGATGGAAAAAATATAACAAGCAAACAACACTCAAAAAAGAGCAGAAGTGGCAATATTAATCTCTGACAAAATAGACTTTAAAGTAAAATCCACCACAAAGGAGAAGGAAGGACAATATATAATGATTAAAGGGTCAATATACCAGGAGGACATAACTATAATAAATATTTATGCACCTGTCATGGTTTGAATTATGTCCCCCAAAAAATGTGTGTATCAATTTGGCTAGGCCATGATTCCTGGTACTGTATGATTTTCCTGTATGTTGTAAACCTGCCTCTATGATATTAATGAGGGAGGATGGGTGGCAGTTGTGTTAGTAAGGCAGGACCTGATCTACAAGACTGGATTGTGTCCTGAGGCAGTGTCTTGAGATATAAAAGACAGAAGTGAGCAGTGACCTCATACCATCAAGAAAGCAATGCCAGGAGCAGAGCACGTCCTTTGGACCGGGATCCCTACGCCGAGAAGCTCCTAGTCCAGGGGAACACTGATGAGAAGGCTGACAGAGAGAGAAAGCCTTCCCCTGGAGCTGACACCCTGAATTTGGACTTTCAGCCTACTCTGACTGTGAGGAAATAAATTTCTCTTCGTAAAAACCATCCACTCGTGGTATTTCTGTTATGGCAGCACTAAATGACTAAGATAGCACCCAACTACAGGGCTCCAAAATACATAAAACAAACCCTAACAGCATTGAAAAGAGAGCTAGACAGCTCCACAACAGTAGTAGGAGACTTCAATACACCACTTTCGGTGAAGGACAGAACATCTAGAAAGAAGCTCAACAAAGACACGGAAGAGCTAAATGCTACAATCAACCAACTTGATCTCATAGACATATACTGAACACTCCACCCAACAGCAGCAAAGTATACTTTCTTTTCTAACGCACATGGAACATTCACCAGAATAGACCACATACTAGGTCAAAAGCAAGCCTTAACAGAATCCAAAGCATCGAAATATTACAAAGAATCTTCTCTGGCCATAAAGCCATTAAAGTAGAAATGAACAGCACAAAAATCAAGGAAAAAAAATCGAACACATGGAAACTGAACAACACCTTGCTCAAAAACTACTGGGTTATATGAGAAATTAAGGATGGAATAAAGAAATTCATAGAATCAAACGAGAATGAAAACACATCCTACTAGAACCTTTGGGACACTGCAAAAGCAGTGTTCAGAGGTCAGTCTATAGCAATAAATGCACACATCCAAAAGAAAGGGCCATAATCAAAACATTAACCCTACAACTGGAACAAGTAGAAAGAGAGCAGCAAAAGAAGCCCTCAGGTGCCAGAAGAAAGGAAATAATAAAAAAAATACAGAAGAATAATATGAAATAGATAATAGAAAAACAACTGGAAGAGTTAACAAGACCAAAAGCTGGTTCTTTGAAAAGATGAACAAAATTGATAAGCCATTGGCCAAACTGACAAAAGAAAAACAGGAGAGGAAGCAGATAACCCGTATAAGAAATGAGATGGGTGATATCACAACAGACCCAACTGAAATTAAAAGAATCATTACAGAATACTATGAAAAACTGTACTCTAACAAATTTGAAAACTGAGAGGGAACGGACAAATTTCTAGAAACTCACTACCTACCTAAACTAAACTAACACAGAGGTAGAACAACAACTAAATAAACCTATAACAAAAGAAGAGACTGAAAAGGTAATTATAAAACTCCTAACAACAAAAAAAAACCTGGCCCAGATGGCTTCACTGGAGAATTCTACTTTCAGAGAAGAGTTAACACCACTACTACTAAAGGTATTTCAGAGCATAGAAAAGGATGGAATACTCCCAAACTCATTCTATGAAGCCAGCATAACCCTGATACCAAAACTAGGTAAAGACACCGCAAAAAAAGAAAATTACAGACCAATATCCCTCATGAACATTGATGCAAAAGTCCTCAACAAAATTCTAGCCAACAGAATTCAGCGACATATCAAAAACATAATTCACCATGATCAAGTGGGATTTATACCAGGTATGCAGGGATGGTTCAACATTAGAAAAACAATCAATGTAATCTATCACATAAATAAAACAAAAGACAAGAACCACATGATCTTATCAATCAATTCAGAAAAGGCATTTGACAAAGTCCAACACCCATTCACGATAAAAACTCTCAACAAAATAGGAATAGAAGGGAAAGTCCTCAACATAATTAAGAGCATTTATACAAAGCCAACAGCCAACATCATCCTAAATGGAGAGACTGTGAAAGCATTCCCCGTGAGAACAGGAACCAGACAAAGATGCCCTTTATCACCACTCTTATTCAACCTTGTGCTGGAGGTCCTAGCCAGAGCAATTAGGCTAGAAAAAGAAATAAAAAGCATCCAAACTGGTAGGAAAGAATTCAAAGTATCTCTATTTGCAGATGATATGATCTTATATACAGAAAACCCCAAAGAATCCACAAGAAAACTACTGGAACTAATAGAAGATTTCAGCAAAGTTTCAGGATACAAGATAAACATACAAAAATCAGTTGGATTCCTTTACACCAACAAAGAGAACCTTGAAGAGGAAATCACCAAATCAATACAATTTACAACAGCCCCTAAGAAGATAAAATATTTAGGAATAAATCTAACCAGAGACATAAAAGATCTATACAATGAAGACTACAAGACACTACTACAAGAAACCAAAAGAGCCCTGCATAAGTGGAAAAACATACCTTGCTCATGGATAGGAAGACCCAACATTGTGAAAATATCAATTCTACCCAAAGCAATCTACAGATACTATGCAATCCCGATCCAAATTCCACCGGCATTTTTTAACGAGATGGAGAAAGAAATCACCAACTTCATATGGAAAGGGAAGAGGCCCCGAATAAGTAAAGCATTACTCAAGAAGAAGAACAAAGTGGGAGGCCTCACACTACCTAACTTTAGAACCTATTATACTGCCACAGTAGTCAAAACAGGCTGGTACTGGTACAACAACAGATACATAGACCAACGGAACAGAATTGAGAATCCAGACATAAATTCATCCATCTATGAGCAGCTGATATTTGACAAAGGCCCGAAGTCCATCCACTGGGGAAAAGACAGTCTAACAAGTGGTGCTGGCATAACTGGATATCCATCTGCAAAAAAATGAAACAAGACCCATACCTCACACCATGCACAAAAACTAACTCAAAATGGATCAAAGACTTAAACATAAAATGGAAAACGATAAAGATCATGGAAGAAAAAATAGGGACAATGCTTGGAGCCCTAATACATGGTATAAACACAATATGAACCATAAGTAACAATGCACAAGCACCAGAAGACAGACTAGATAACTGGGAGCTCCTAAAAATCAAACACTTATGCTCATCAAAAGACTTCACCAAGAGTCAAAAGACAACCTACAGACTGGGAAAAATTTTTGGCTATGACCAATCCAATCAGTGTCAAATCTCTAAAATCTACAAGATACTGCAAAACCTCAACAATAAAAAGATGAATAACCCAGTTAAAAAATGGGCAAAGGATATGAACAGGAACTTCGCCAAAGAAGACATTCAGATAGCTAATAGACACATGAAGAAATGCTCACTATCATTAGCCATTAGAGAAATGCAGATCAAAACTACAATGAGATATCATCTCACCCCAACAAGGCTAGCATTAATCCAAAAAACACAAAATAATAAATGCTGGAGAGGTTGTGGAGAGACTGGAACACTTATACACTGTTGGTCGGAATGTAAAATGGTACAACCACTTTGGAAATCAATCTGGCACTTCCTTAAGAAGCTAGAAATAGAAGTACCATAAGATCCAGCTATCCTGCTCCTTGGAATATATCCTAGAGAAATAACAGCCATCACACGAATAAATATATGCACACCTATGTTCACTGCAGCACTGTTCACAATAGCAAAAAGATGGAACAACCTAGGTGCCTATCAATGGATGAATGGATAAACAAATTATGATATATCCACACAATGGAATACTATGCAATGATAAAGAACAACAATGAAGCCATGAAACATAACATGGAGGAATCTGGAGGGCATTATGCTAAGCGGATTTAGTCAGTCACAGAAGGACAAATATTGTATAAGACCACTATTATAAGAACACAAGAAAAGATTTAAACATAGAAGAAAACATTCTTTGATGGTTACAAGGGTGGGGAGGGAGGGTGAGGGTTATTTACTAACTAGAGAGTAGATAGGAATTATCTTAGGTGATGGGAAGGACAGGGCACACTACAGGGGAAGTCAGCACAACCGGACTAAACTTAAGCTAAGACGTTTCCTGAATACAAT
This sequence comes from Dugong dugon, assembly GCA_030035585.1. Taxonomy (NCBI): domain Eukaryota; kingdom Metazoa; phylum Chordata; class Mammalia; order Sirenia; family Dugongidae; genus Dugong; species Dugong dugon. Next base: position 19,484,302 of record CM057460.1, read on the forward strand.
CAAACACTTTGAGGGACAGAGTAGCAGAGTTAGGGGTCTGTGGACCATGCTTTCAGGGGACATCTAGGTCAACTGGCATAACAAAGCTTATTAAGAAAATGTTCTGCATCCTACTTTGGTTGAGTGGTGTCTAGGGTCTTAAAAGCTTGCAAGAGGCCATCTAACATGCATCAATTGGTCCCAACCACCTGGAGTAAAGGAGAATGAAGAACACAAAAGACACAAGGAAAGTATTAGCCCAAGAGACAGAAAGGGCCCTATAAACCAGAGGCTTCATCAGCCTGAGACCAGAAGAACTAGATGGTACCCAGCTACCACCAATGACTGCCCTGACAGGGAACACAACAGAGAGTCCCGGATGGAGCAGGAGAAAGGTGGGGTGTGAAAACTCAAATTCTAGTAAGACCAGACTTAATGGTCTGACTGAGACTGGAGGAACCCCAGAAAGCACGGCCTCTGGATTCTCTATCAGCCCAGAACTAAAATCATTTCCAAGGCCAACTCTTCAGACAGGGATTGGACTAGACTGTATGACATAACATAAAGTTATATTCATGAGGAGTGTGCCTCTTAGCTCAAGTAGATACAAGAGACTAAACGGGCAGCTTCTGTCTGGAGGTGAGATGGGAAGGCAGAGAGGGTTAGGAGCTGGCTGAATGGACTTGGGGGATCAGAGGTGGAAAGGAGGAGTGTGCTGTCACAGTATGGGGACAGCAATTAGGGTCACATAACAATGCATGTATCAATTTTTGTATGAGAGACTAACTTGAAATGTAAACTTTAGTTAAACTACAACAATAAACAAACAAAAAAAAGATGTCATTTTCACAAACACTAGATTCCCCCAGGATCACATCCCGACTGCACACAGTTTACCACTACAGACCACAAAGTGGTACGTTCACCTAAGAGCAGGGAGGAGTCCACATGACAGTTTATCTGTGCAGAAAGAATGCTTCCTGGGTCAAAAGGGCAAATACAAAAGGGAGGTGAAAATGATGAAGCTGTACGACTTGCCCACTGAGAGAAATCCAACCTGGTGTAGGCAATTAATGCCTAAAGCAAAACCAAAAGTGGCTGAGGGGAGGGCACTTTACAAAGCATGCCTTGGTTGACACTGACATTTTCCTTTGAAAATAAATTAGCTTCTTTCTCTAAAGCAGACAGAGAAAGCAAGCTATGTGAAAGACAGCTTATGTTTTCATTTGAGAAGTAAATTAACTTTTTCCTCTGGAAGACAGATGGGATAAGTCATGTGACCTGAGACGCAAGCTCTAATTTTATGCTACAACCAACCTTGCACTACCGCCTAGCTTACTGGGATATTCATATACATATTATATTCTCTGTAGAACTATCCTATAGGGTTTCCAAGGAAGAGCTAGTGGGTTTGAACTGGTGACCTTTTGGTTAGTAGCCAAGCTCTTAACCACTGCACCAAACCAAAAAAAAAAAAAATCCGCGCTGTAGGGCTACACACACACACACACACACACACACACACACACACACACACACACACACACACACACACACGGAATCTTGGTGTAAGTTTGCCACACACACACACACACACACACACACACACACACACACACACACACACACACACACACACACACACGGAATCTTGGTGTAAGTTTGCTTAAACGCTCTGAGCGTAAACATCCCTATCTGCAAAATGGGCCCAATGATACCTTGCTATGTGGTATGAGAATTAAGTAAGATAACTATGTCAAGTGCTCAGCATAGTAGGAGCCCAATAAATGGTCACTGTTGGTATCAATTATCATTGCAGGTATGCAGTAAAATCATGCAAGGTTACATAAAGTGTGCCACAAAATGTGTCAAAAGGAAACCAGTTCAATATACAGTAGCCAAATTAGTTTATCTAGAAACACAGTGGGCCTGTGTGGCCACAAGTTAGGTGAGCTCTTGTACCATTTGAGTTTATCTTTCAAATGAAAGGTGTGGTCAGTCGGTTAGCATCGGGAAAGAGCTGAGAGGCTGGCTGCCTCTTTTCTCCATTCTAACGTCACCATCAGGAGCATGGAAGTGGCCTCACATTGCAAAATGTGTTTTCACTTGGGAATTGTTGTATTTACCCTCGAGTCAAAAATATTTCTTTCCCTCCACCGGTCCCACCCCGTCTGGAGCAAGGGAGAATGAAGAAAACCAAAGACACAAGGCAAAGATTAGTCCAAACAACTAATGGACCACAGCTACCACAGCCTCCACCAGACTGAGTCCAGCACAACTAGGTGGCATCCGGCTATCACCACCAACTGCTCTGACAGGGATCTCAATAGAGGGTCCTGTACAGAGCTGGAGAAAAATGCAGAACAAAATTCTAACTCACAAAAAAAGATTAGACTTACTGGTCTGACAGAGACTGGAGAAAACCTGAGAGTCTGGCCCCAGACACCCTTTTAACTCAGTACTGAAGTTACTCCTGAGGTTCACCCTTCAGCCAAAGATCAGACAGGCCCATAAAACAAAACGAGACTAAACAGGCACACCAGCCCAGGGGCAAGGAGGAAAAGGCAGGAGGGGACAGGAAAGCTGGTAAACGGGGAACCCAAGGTCGAGAAGGGGACAGTGTGATTATGTTGTGGGGTTGGCAAGCAATGTCACAAAACAATGTGTATTATTTAATGAGAAACTAATTTGCTCTGTAAACCTACATCTAAAGCACAATAAAATACACATACGTATTTATTTCCCAAAGAAGTTGAAATCAGCAGAGAACAAAGAACACCGCAACAAATCTTTCAGAAGAATCTTTGGAAAATACTTAAGAGTGTTATGTTTTTAAAAGCACATGTCTGTGCTGTTATGTGGATACCATGGACCCATTTTATCTTGCTTCTTTAGTAAATGGGAAATTTCCCATAAAATATTTCATGTTAAATACAGGATAGGTGGGACAATACTAAATACAATACTGCAAGGTGTAAAATCACCTGTAGAAAGCCATTTGGCCTTTGTTCTGGGTGTCTTCTGACATGTCAACACCTGAAGCTAATGAATGGAGGCTGACCATTGATTTGACTGCTGTGTCCATGGACACTGACTGTGGATCCAAGTCAAATGAATCCTTGACAACTTCAATCTTTTCTCCGTTTACCATGATGCTGCTTATTGGTCCAGTTGTGGGGATTTTTGTTTTCTTTATGTTGAGGTGTAATCCACACTGAAGGCTGTAGTCTTTGATCTTCATCAGTAAATGCTTCAAGTCCTCTTCACTTTCCACAAGCAAGGTTGTGTCATCTGCATATCACAGGTTGTTAATGAGTCTTCCTCCAATCCTGATGCCCCGTTCCTCTTCAAATAGTCCAAGTTCTCGGAGTATTTGCTCAGCACAGAGATTAAAAAAGTATGGTGAAATGATGCAACCCTGATGCACCTTTCCTGATTTTAAACAACGAAGTACCTGCTTCTTCTATTCGAACAACTGCCTCTTGATCTATGTGTTGGTTACGCACGAGCACAATTACAATTAAATGTTTTGGAATTTCCATTCTTCGCAATGTTATCCATAATTTGTTATGATTCACACAGCTGAATGCCTTTGCATAGTCAATAAAACACAGGTAAACGTCTTTCTGGTATTTTCTGCTTTCAGCCTGGATCCATCTGACATCAGTAATAATATCCCTCATTCCACATCCTCTTCTGAATTCTGCTTGAATTTCTGGCAGTTCCCCGCAGGTGGACTACTGCAGCAAAATTTTACTTGGGTGTGATATTAATGATATTGTTCGATAATTTCCACATTTTGTTGGATCACCTGTCTTTGGAATGGGCATAAATATGGATCTCTTCTAGTCAGCTGGCCAGGCAGCTGTCTTCCAAATTTTTGGCAGAGATGAGTGAGCACCTCCAGCACTGCATCTGTTTGCTGAAAGATCTCAACTGGTATTCCATCAATTCCTGGAGCCTTATTTTTCGCCTTCAGTGCAGCTTGGACTTCTTCCTTCAGTACCATCAGTTCCTGACCATATGCTACATCTTGAAATGGCTGAACATCTACCAATTCTTTTTCGTTCAGTGACCTCCCACTTACTGTCTTAGTTATCTAGTGCTGCCACAACAGAAATACCACAGATGGATGGCTTTAACACAAAGAAATTTAGTCTCGCACAGTCTAGTAGGCTACAAGTCCAAATTCAGGGCGTCAGCTCCAGGGAAAGGCTTACTCTGTTGGCTCTGGAGGAAGATCCTTGTCATCCATCTTTCCTTGGTCTGGGAGCATCTCAGCACAGGAATCTCAGGTCCAAAGGATGCGCCCTGCTCCCAGCACTGCTTTTTTGGTGGTATAAAGTCCCCCTGTCTCTCGGGTCACTTCTCTCTTTTATATCTCAACGGAGATTGGCTTAAGACACTACCTAATCTTGTAGACCTCATCAGTATAACTGCCGCTAATCCATCTTACCACATCATAGTGATAGACTATACAACACACAGAGAAATCACATCAGATGACAAAATGGGAGACAATCATACAATTACGGGAATCATGACCTAGCCAAGTTGACAGATGGGGGGACACAATTCAATTCATGACACTTACCAAGTCAGAAGCTAGCCTGGAGGACCAAGCCACAGAGGGTCTCATGCAGCCCTGTGCTCCACTAAGACCAAGCCATGAGGATGCAGCCAGGAGGTGGTGATATGACGGAGGGAAGAGGGAATCCTGCCCCTGCTGGTGAGGTTTGGGAATGTCATGGCCCTGATTTCGCTAAAGTCCTGAAGATGGAGCAGGACAAGGCAACATTTCATCCTGTGTCAGAGCCGATAGCAACTAATAATAACAACTATAAGGCCAGGAAGTAGCAATCCAAGTCAAATGCCAGATGACTTCCGTTGTTATCTGGGCTGGCTTCTTGGAACAGCTCTCTCCTGGGGTCCCCCATGCTCTCAACTCTGGATAATGCCAGTTTTCCTCAACACGGGCCCAAGCTCTCTTCCCATATCACCCAACAAATGTTCTCTAGGGATTTCACACACTCCCAAAGCTGCAACCAACCCAACACCCACACACCCAAATCTACACTTCAATCCAACCTGTACCCTGAGCCATCAGCCCCTATAACCAACCCTGCAATGACTTATTTGTTTGCCCACCAGCATGTCTAATTCAACATCCCCAAAACTGGGCATATCCCACCCTCCTCCCCCTCTGGCCCCAACCTGCTGCAACCTCAGTAATCCTCATATTGGTTAAGGACAATAATCCCCACACATCACACTCCTAACCTGAGTCATTTGCCCACCTCTCTCTCTTCCCTCACCCAGGAAATCACTCAGTCGTCCAATTTTTACCTTCAGAATCTCCCTGAATCCATGTCCTCTTTCCCATCGCCACTGCAACTGCTTTGGTTCGGCCTCTCACCACACTTAACTCCTGCAAAAGTCTCCTAACTAGTCTCCTCTCCCTAAACCCCCCAAAAAGACAAATCTGTTGCTGCAGAGTCAATTCCAACTCACAGAAACCCCATGTGTTTAAGAGTAGAACTGTGCTCCATAGGGTTTTCAATGGCTGTAATATTATGCACATAGATTGCCACGCCTTTCTTCCATGGCACCACTGGGTGGATTCAAACTGCCAACTCTTTGCTTAGCAACCAAGCACAAACTGTGCTACCCACAGACCTATTCCTCTTGCCCCAAAACCCACTCACTGCTGTCAAGTCAATGCTGCCTCATAGCAACCATACAGGACAGAGCAGAACTGCCCCACAGGGTTTCTAAGCCTGTAAATCTTTATGGAAGCAGACTGCCAGATCCTTCTCCCGTGGAACAGCTGGTGAGTTTGAACTACCAACCTTTTGGTTAGCAGCTAAGCACTTAACCACTGCACCACCAGGGCTCATTCCTCTTGCCCTAGGATCCCCTGATTCTTCAAAAGTGGCTGATGGAAAGCTGAGCAGCAGAATTTTGCTCAATTGTAGCATGAAGTTCTAAGTTAAATTAACAGTGTCTCCCCCTTGCTCACCAGCTCCAGCCACACTGGTCTCCCTGCTCTTCCACAAACACCCCAAGCCCACTCCCAGCCCAGAGCCTTTGCATGCACTATTTCCTCCGCCTGGAACACTCCACCCCATGTGGAGAACTCCCTGAAGTCTTCATCTGATCTCTGCTCAATGTTACTTCCTCAGAAAGGTCAGCACTGAACACTCCAGCAAAGTAACACCTCCCTGACACTCTCTGTCCCTCATCCCTGCTGCTTCAGTTTTCTTCACGGCTCTCAGTACCTCCAAGCCTTTGTATATTTGTTTATTGCCTTTCTTCCACCACTTCCATCCCTACACTACAAGCTCTGTGAAAACAGGAATCTTAAAACATTTTTGTCCATTTTTATATCCCTAGCACCTAGAGATTGTTGATATATACTTGATTCTCAATAAATATTTGGGGAATTTTTGAATGGAGGTCTTGAAAGAAAGGAAGCAATATGATAGTAATTGTAAAACCATCCAGACAGAGACTGTTACTTGATGTTTTCCAAATTCCTTAGCATAGCCCAGTAGTAACCACTTCATAAACTGGCTCCAAACTCTTCTTCCAACCTCACCTTTGGCTATTCCCCTAGCACATGAAACTACCCTCCTCTCCACCCCCCGCCCTTGCCTTCCCATCACTCCCCTTTCCTGCCTCTCTCTCTCTTTCTAAATATACATATATGGTAGTATAAACAGTTAACACATCTAACTGCTAACCAAAAGGTTGGCAGTTTGAGTCCACCCAGAGGCACCTCGGAAGAAAGGCCTGGCAATCTACTTCTGAAAAAATAAGCCATTGAAAACCCTATAGATCACAGTTCTATTCTGACACACACAGGGTTGCCATGAGTCAGAATCAACTTGATGGCAACTGGTTTAAGTAGTATACATTATCAGTTCTACTCTGTCCTACAGGGTCGCTACCAGTTGGAATCGACTCGAAGGCAATGGGTATATATGCCAAAAAAGCAAGCCTACTGCCATCAAGTTGATTCCGACTCATGGCAACACCACATGCTTCAGAGTAGAATTGAGCTCCACAGGGTGTTTTTTGTGTTTTTTTTGAGGGGAGGGTGCTGAGGGGGGCTGTAATCTTACAGAAGCAGATTGCTAGGTCTTTCTTCCAAGGGGCTGCTGAGTGGATTCGAACCACCTATCTCTCAGAAGCTGAGAGCAAACCATTTGTACCATCCAGGGACCATACATCTATATGTACAGATATATTTCAATAAATATTTGTTGAGTGTTACTGTGTGTATCCTGTTTATGCTTCTATACTGAAGTTATTTGTCAGAATTTAAATAAGCACCAAGTACATAAGAGCTGCTCAACATACGTAAGTTTTCTTTCACTTCTTACATCTTGGTCTTCCTACCTCCTCCCCATCCTCCACTCCCACTCACTCTCTGCCTAAGGAAATCCTACTGTTTTTTGTGGCCTCAGTTTGGCAAGTTAGCACTCACAGCCTAACACTACATTAGAATTATGGGCTTATTAGTCTGTGTCTCTCACCAGGGATCAAAACAAGTCTCAGTCATCACTGTATTCCCAGCACTTAGTAATAATGACACACCTCGTTTATTTGTATTCATTTGGATCAATCACGCAGCTAAAAATGTTCTTACACAACAATGCTTGTTGGAAAAAAAAAAAAAAAGGGAAGAGCAAAATGAAGCTGAGGTAAAGTTATTACCCAAACAGCATAACCATAAAATTGTGCAAAATCACTAAAGATGAATCGGAAACTGGCTTTGAGCTTTGTAGTTTTTATAGAAGGAAGGCAAGATGCGTTTCAAGAGCAAAAATAGATCTAGTCAAAACAGTCCTATTTCTTAGGCTCTCAACCAGCACCTCCTGATGCCAAGTTCCCACGGGGGGTAGTGGTGGCTCAGTGGTAGAATTCTCACCCTCCATGCAGGGGACCCAGGTTCAATTCCCAGCCAACGCACCTCATGCACTGCCACCACCTGTCTGTCAGTGGAGGATTGCATGTTGCTGTGATGCTGAACAGGTTTCAGTAGAGATTCCAGACTAAGACAGACTAGGAAGAAAGGTCTGGTGATCTACTTCCAAAAATCAGCCAGTGAAAACCCTATGGATCACAACAGTTCAATCCCGTTGTCCATGGGGTCACCCAGAGTTGGGAGCTGACTCATCACCAGCTAACAATAAGGTCCCAAGGTCCAAGAGAAGAGCCGTACATACGAGAACTCACAAAGAAGTCACTGTGTCATACAGATAGCCCACGAGGCCACTGATCCAGAAACACATGCTGAATGCTAAATATAAAAAGATGTCTGTAACTATTTTCAACTGAACTGAGCTCTCTCTATATGGCAAGGCCTTTCTAGGCAACCCCGCTTTGCTCTCCTCCAGCTCAGCTCATCAAGCTTTTCTAAACCTCTACAGTGTGGAAGAGACCCTCTCTCTATTTATGCCATGCACCCAAGATAAAGAATATATACTCCCTGCTCCCCAAGACATAGCTTCAGCATGAGTCAGAGGAGTCTCCCCATTCTGACAACATCAAGGGCTCAGTCTCCCTATAGTCCTGGATTGTCCAATGTGGAAGGCTCTTTTAAATTACGCCTATGCCGAACCCTCGAAACTACTGTCCTGAGGTATCTTTAAACCTTAAACCGAAAATAACCTGTGGAGTCTTCTTCAAACCAGACAATGTTCTTGTTGTTGCTGGGTGTTGTCAAGTCAACTCCAATTCATAGCGAACGAAACACAGCCCAGTCCTGCATCATCCTCACAATCGTTGCTATGTTTGAGTCCACTGTTGCAGCCACCGCGTCAATCCGTCTCATGGAGGGTCTTCCTCTTTTTTGCTGACCCTCTACTTTACCAAGCATGATGTTCTTCTCCAGGGACTGGTCCCTTCTGACAATATGTCCAAAGTACAAGAGACAAAGTCTCGCCATCCTCACTTCCAAGATAGATTTGTTCGTTCTTCTGGCAGTCCGTGGTATATTCATATTCTTCGCCAACACCATCATTCAAATGCATCAATTCTTCTTCAGTCTTCCTTTCTCATTGTCCAGCTTTTGCATGCATATGAGGAGACTGAAAATAGGTTCTTTACTAACTAAAAACAGGTTGGCTTAATTAGTAAAGAATGTCTGCCCTGAGCATTGTGCTCTTTTAAAAAGAACTATCTGTTGTTGTTGTGCGCCTCAGGGTCGATTCCAAATGACAGAGTAGAAATGTCTCAGGGTTTCCTAGGATGTAATCTTTACGGGAACAGATAGCCAGGTCTTTTCTTCCATGAAGCCACTGCTAGGTTCGAACTGCCAACCTTTCAGTTAACAGGCAAGCATTTAACCACTGCACCACCAGGGCTCCTTCAAAGAACTACTTATGGGATCAAGTTAACAACAGCAAGTCAACAGTATAGATAGGAAGCTTTGGGGGCAGCGAGTTTACGTTAATGGGGGAGGAAAAATTTGCAAAAGGTGGGTGAGAACAGTTGCACAACTTGAAGAATGCAATCAATGTCACTGAATTGTACATGTGGAAATTGCTGAATTGGTGTATGTCCTTCTGTATTTCAACCAAAAAAAATTGTTAAAAAAAAAAATTACGCCTACTAGCAAGTCCCACAAAGCTTTCACCAACTACTCCAAACCCCTTGATTTCTGTTTTATTCTCAATCATAAAGCACTGGGGACTGTGGACCCTGGGCTGCTGCTATATCCTCCTTGGGCCCAGCATCATGCTGGGCATGGAGCTGACTCATCCACTGTTGTTGACAGCTCAGATGGAACAGAGCTAAGGCGAGGAAACTGAATTGATGAACAGGCTGAATAGATTCCCACTCATGCAGATGCAGGCCCTCCCTACATGAACATTTTCATCCTATGCTGGAATCAGAGCCATGGTGGCACAAAAGTCAAGAGATCCTCTAGTTACCAAAAGGTCGGCAGTTCTAATCCATAAGCTGCTCCTTGGAAACCCCATGGGGCAGTTCTACTCTGTCCTACAGAGTCACTGTGAGTCAAAATCGACTCGATGGCAATGGGTTTGGTTTTTGGTTTGAGTATGCTGGAATCAGAAGTCCTTGGGTGGCGCAAATGGTTAAGTGCTCAACTACTACCCAAAAGGCTGGTGGTTCTATCCAATCCAGAGGAACCTCGGAGGACAGGCCTGGCAATCTGCTTCCAAAAGGTCACAGCCTTGGAAAGCCTATGTCGTAGTTCTACTCTGCACACGTGGGGTCGCCATGAGTCAGAGTTGACTCCAACAACAACATGCTGGAATCATTAAGTGCAATTCTCTAACACTGAAAAAGCATAAACTCTAATCATTGGGTGACATAATCTGTCTCTTACTGTTCTTTACAATGATGGAGTAGGAAAATACCGAATTCATGGAAAGAGGATGTGGCTCCATGACCCAGCCTGTTATGGGTTGAACTGTGTCCCCCAAAAAGATATAATGAAGTGCTAATCCCTGCTACCTATGAATATGACCCTGCTTGGAAATAGAGTCTTTGAAGATGTTATCAGTTAAGTTGGCATGAGGTCATGGAGTAGGGTAGTTCTTAATCCAATATGACTGGTGTCCTTATAAAAAGAGAAGAGACACAGAAACAGAGAGGCACAAAGAAGAAAGAAGGTCACGTGACACTAGAGGCAGACTGGACAGATGCATCTACAAGTCAAGGAACTCCAAGGATCACCAACCACCATCAGAAGCTTGAAGAGACATAAGGAACAGACTTTCCTTTAGAGCCCTCCAGAAGGAACCAGCCCTGCCAACACCTTGATTTCCAACTTCTAATCTCCAGAACTATGAGACAATTTACCAAGTCTGTGGTACTTTGGTACAGCAGCCATAGGAAACTAAGACACAGCCCCACGACTTATTATCTAGGTCTGTACTGTCCAACATGGCAGCCACTAGCCATGTGTGGCTATTTAATTTAATTTAAATTAAATATACAGTTCATGAATCACGTGAGGCACATTTCAAATGCTCAATAGCCATGCATGGCTAGTGCTTATTATACTATACGGTGCAGATGTAAAACACTTCCATGATTGTACATATTCTGTTGGACAGCTCTGGGCTAAGTCATCTTTGATGAACTCAACTTATGTGGGCCTCAGTTTCTTTTTAGGTACAATGGGGTAATACCTACCTCACTGGGTTGCTTACGATTTGAATAACACATTAAATGTGAATATACTTTATAATAATTTTAGTAGTTATAATTTGACTAAGGAGTCCTGGTGGCACAAACGGTTAAGCACTCGACTGCTAACCAAAAAGCTGGCAGTTCTAACCCACCCAGCAGCTCCACGAGAGAAAAATCTGGCAATCTGTTTCCACAAAGATTATAGTTAAGAAAACCCTAGGGGGTAGCTGTATTCCTGTCACATAGGATTGCTATGAGTCAGAATCAACATGACTGCACACAACAACAATATAATTTGACTAAGACTAGAATCTAACAATTGTTAATGACAGCTGCTGTCAAAGGGAGTTACGGTCATTTGGAATAAAAAAAATTCTATCTCAGGTCATGTGACTAGAAGGATGCGGTCCAGGATGAGGGAAAAAGTACACACGGGTCAGACCATCTCAGGAATGAGATTTAAGGAGGAATACAGATAAACTGAAGCACGTTCAGAAGCTTCTGGAAATTATACAGGAAAATAGTGAGTGGAAGGAACCCAGGATTTCTCTCCTAGGGAAAAGAAGATGCAGCAGGAACAGAGAACAAATGAATGTTGAAACAGTCAGAGAACTACCCTGAGGGAAGGGGGGAGTAGGGGCACCAGAGGCACAGCCAGGGTAAGAGCACCCAGGGGCAATTTCTAAATTGCACCCCTCTCAATTTGAGTGCCCAGGGACAATCCCTAAGTTAAGTACCTTCCCTAATTTCAAGATGAATAGACATTGATAGCGGTGACACATCAGCAGAAATGCCTCCCCTCCTCCACCCTCCCAGTTCAGCTGTCTCAAACAAGCGCCTTTCATATTTGTAGCACCTTGGAATCTCACTCCGTGCCTCACCTGGAGCCTCTTGGACTTGTGCCTGAGGGCAAGTGGCTCCCTCTGCCCCTCCCATCGCTTTGCCTGTGTCTACCATGTTTGAGGAAGGACACTGGACCGGAGCAGCTTAATAGAAACTGCTCAGTGGCGCCCACCCCCTTCAAGCGACATCCAGGGCATGTGCCGTGCCTGCCATACCTTAGATACGCCTCTAGGGGGCACGGATCCTGGGTAGCTGCATAAAGAACCAATAGGTGGCCTTAACTTGACATAAGAAAAATATTTACTAGTCAAGTTGTCAAAAATGGCTGCCTTATGGAGAAGAGAGCTCACAATACCTGAAAGTGCTCAAATCCAGTAGTTCCCCAACCTAAGCGTGCATCGGAACCACCCAGAGAACTGGAGAAAACCCAGATGTCTTGGCCTCGCCACCACAGACTCAGGTTCAGTAGGCGTTTTTGTTACCTAGTACTGCTGTAATAGAAATACCACAAGGTGGCTTTAAAGAAGAGAGATTTATTTTCTTACAGTTTTGGAGGCTAAAAGTCCAAATCAGGGTCTCAACCATTTGGATTCCTTATCGGTAGGCCCCGGCAGTCCTTGGTTCCTTGGCATGACATCTGTCTTCCCCTCTTGTGTGTGTCTCTGTGTCTATTCTGGTATTTTTATAACTCAGAATCAATTAGGTTTAGGACTCAGCCTACACTGCTATGACCTTGTTAACATAAAAGAAAACCCCCTATTTCCAAACAGGATCAGATCCGCAGGTACCAAACCAAAAACCCATTGCCATCGAGTTGATTCCAACTTACAGTGACCCTATAGGGCAGAGGAGAACTGCCCCATAGGGTTTCCAAGGAGTGGCTGGTGGATTCGAACAGCCAATCTCCTGGTTACAAGTCAAAGCTTGTCGTAGCTCTTAACCACTGCACCACTAGGACTCTAATCCACAGGTACAAGGGTCAGAAATTCAACACATTGTTGGGAGACACAATTCAATTCACATCAGTAGGTGTGGGGTGGGGTCCCTGAATTTATCTCTAACAAGTATCCAGGTGATGCCAATGCTGCTGGTACAGGGCCACCCTTGGAGGAGTACAGCTCTAACCAACACTGGGGGAACCCATCAGTGATGCTATATAAAAAGGGAGGTTTGCTACCAAGTGGGAGGTTAGGCCCCACAACCTCCAAACCAATTCCGAGAGCACTCCAGGGACACTAGGTGGGTCCTGTTAGGATTCCAGAGTGCAGGAGTGTTCAGCCTGAGAGGCACCTTGAAGGTCCAAGCGCCTAAGGGCTATTGTCAGCCAGGACACTAATTTAGTCACCTCAGGCAAATCACTTTCTCGTAGTTTTTCTATTTACACAAACAGAGGGTAACACTGCCATGCAATGCCAGTTGCCCATGCATACTTATCTGAACCACATCAGAGTGGCTTTCTAGGCTGCAGAGAAGTATGCTCCAAGAGTGTGGCTGCATTGTCAGCCATGAAATTTCAGTATTATGACCAGCGAGGAGATTTAGAAAATGGAGATTTTGCTCCATCCCTTCCTATTCAAGGCAACTGTCACGTGGCCATGCCAAACAGGGATCCAAGCGTTGAAAACAGGCATTTCTCACAAAGATTTGTACCTGAATTTTTATAATAGTTTTATCCATCAGGGCCAAACCTGGAAACAACCCAAATGAACATCAGCTAGTAAACAGATGAACAAATGGTGGTATATCCATGAAGTGGAATACTCTTCATCAATAAAATGCTGAATGACTGATACATAAAGCAGGGATGAATCTCAAAACTCTATGCTGAGTAAAAGAAGCCACAGACAAAAGAGCACATCACTGATCAGAAATTCCAGGAAAGATAAACCTAATGTATAGTGGCAGAGCGGATCAGTGATTGCCCGGGGTCAGGGCTGGGACTGACCAGAAAGAGACACCAAGGAATCTTTAGGGTGATAGAAATGTTCTAGATTTTGACTGCAGTGGTTATATGGGCATATACATTTGTCTGTACACTTGAAGTGTATGCATTTTATAGTATGAAAAGTATACCTCAATAGACTGGCTTACAAAATAAACAATATTACCTGTGAATACTGCGCTCCTTTTAAATAATCATCTATATGAGACCAAATGGCCAATATTTACGCTAAACCAAAGATGAGAAGGTAAGGGGGGGTGGGGCAGGAAAGCTAGATGAATGGAAACAGAACCACCAGAACGGCAATAATGAGAATGCCTGAGAATGCCGACTCACTGCGAAAAATGTAACCGGTGACGCTGAACGACAGGGATAGGAATTGTTAACTGGGAACCTGATTTGCTGCGTAAATTTTCACGAAGAAAAAACAAAAAGTACATCTCAAGATGTTGGTTCTTTAAAACCAAAAACAAAGCAGGCATTTTCTGTTTCATTGGGTTCATTCTATTTCATGCTGTGCTTAATACAAAGTTCTGTGCAATCTCTGCTTTTTGAGACAGGCACTATGTGTAGTCTGCATTTTATCAAACTCCCCTGAGGTCTGAATGAATATAATATTCTAGTAATTTTTAGTACTTTTCTAGAAATATATCATAGATCAGAATATATATATGCATGTGTATATATATCTATGTACATGTATACATATATGTGTGTATATATGTATGTATATATACATACTTGTATGTGTGTGTACACATACATACATACATACAAGGAGCCCCAGTGGCACAGTGATTAAGCACTTGGCTGCTAACCAAAAGGTCAGCAGTTCGAATTCACCAGCTGCTCCACAGGAAAACGATTTGGCAGCCTTGGAAACCCTGTAAATGGGGCAGTTCTACCTTGTCCAATAGGATCGTTATGAGTCAGAATCAACTTAACAGCAATGGGTTTATTTACATATATATATATACACACATATATGATATATATGTTATATATTATACATACGTACACACACATATATAGGAGGCTCTGGTGGCGTAGTGGTTAAGAGCTCAGCTGTTAACCAAAAGGTCAGCAGTTCAAGTCCACCAGTTGCTTCTCAGAAACCCTATGGGGCAGTTCTACTCTGTCCCATAGGGTCGCTATGAGTCAGAATCGACTCAATGACAACAGGTTTGTTTTATACATATATACATATATGTGTGTGTATATATATATAAATAAATTATATATATATAATTTACATATCTGGTTTTTGACCTGGGTGGTAGTTACATGGTAGTCAAGTTATAGTTATTTAAAACTATGTGTAATTTGGGGCAGGAGAATCACAAAGCAATATGTACAGAATGATTCAATTTATCAGAAGTTTTAAAATGTGCAAAAAAAACTCAATATTGAGTAAGGATACATACATGAGAGATGTCTTATGCTGGGTTCTCTAGAGAAGCAAAACCAGTAAAGCGTATAAATATACATAGAAAGATTTATATCAAGGAAATAGCTCACTTGATTGTAGAGGCTGAAACATCCCAAGTTCATGGATCAAGACAGAGGTTTCTCCTGATTCATATGGCCGCAGGGGCTGGTGAACCCAGGATTGGCAGGTCGGAGAGCAGGGCTCTTGCTTACAGGCTATGAAGATCGACAAATCCCAAGATCAGCAGGTACGCTGCTGGCTCAAGTCCCAAGAACCAGAGGTCAGATGAACAGGAGGCAGCTGCAGGATCCAGTGCAGGCAAAAACCGACTGTACACTTATATTCAGATGCAGGCCACACACCCAAGGAAACTCCCCTTCAACTGACTGGCTACTCACAGCAGATCCCACCATGGCTGTGATCACATATAAACACTGAGAATCATGGCCCAATCTTAACCATGACAGGAGACAGACCACAAAGTAGAAAATAAAAGACATCCTCATCCCTGAAGTCAAGAGAATGGTTATCCATGGGAGGAGTGAGAAGATATGATCAGAGTGGAGAGCAGTGGGGTTCTGGGATGCAGGCAGTACATTATTTCTTGACCTGGGTGGTGGTTCTCAAAATCAACTTGACAACAGTGGGTCTGGTATGGTTTTACGTATATTCATACACACACACACATAGTTTTAAAATAACTATAACCTGACCACCATGTAACCATCACCATCCAGGTCAA
Organism: Dugong dugon; assembly: GCA_030035585.1. NCBI lineage: Eukaryota > Metazoa > Chordata > Mammalia > Sirenia > Dugongidae > Dugong > Dugong dugon. Next base: position 19,500,406 of record CM057460.1, read on the forward strand.
AAATAGTGCACTGCCTGCACCCCAGAATCCCCCATGTTCTCTGCTATTATCCTACCTTCTCATTCCTCCCAGGGATAATCTCTCTCTTGATTTTGGGGATGAGGATGTCTTTTTCTACTTTGTAGTTTTGTCTCCTACTTATGTATCCTTAATCGACACTGGGTTTTTTGCACATTTTAAAACTTCTAATAAATTGGATCATTTTGCGCATTCTTCTGCCCACAATTATGTTTGTGAAATTCAACTATGTTGCTGCCTGTAGCTACAGTTTGTTTTCATCATTATATAGTATTCCACTGTAAGAATAAATGTACCACAATTTACTTATCTATTAAAAACATTTAAGGCCATTTTTAAAAAGCATTTTTCCTCCCCCTTGCCTATAGAAAAAACAAGTCCAGACCCTTAGGATGGTATTTGAGGCAAATACTATCCTCCAAATCTGACCCCAACTCACCTAACCAATCTCGTGTCTTACTACCTGCTTTGGCCACTCTATTAACCAATTGCCACTGAGTCAATTCTAACTCATGGTGACCCCGTGTATGTCAAGTAGAACTGTGCTCCAGAGGGTTTTCAATGGTTGATTTTTTTTTTCGGAAGTAGATCATCAGGCCTTCCCTCTGAGGCACCTCTGGGAAGACTTGAGCCTCCAATCTTTCAGTTAGCACCACCCAGGAAAGCCGTCTAAGACAGTGCTAGAACCATACAGCCATTTTTTCTTAGCCTCAAGACAGCCCCATTTCCTGGAATTGTTTCTTTTCCTCCTCAGAACCTCCCTAAAGAGAAACAGCCAGAGGCTGGCCAAAATCGACTAAAACAGGTCCTGCCCTCTATCTTGGCACTCCAGATGATCTTTAGCTCACTAACTGCCTCATGCATGATAAATTCTCCACCCCTGGGTGGAGAGCTGACATGCTAATGAACAAAAATGGCTAAGTTCCTCCTGCATGGGGAATCGAACCCCGGTCCTAGAAAATGCTTATGCATTATGGACTGCTCTGCGCCGGCGCGCACCATCTTGTATTTTATAATTGATCTTGCCTATGTAACCCAGTCTCAACAAGCTGCCTTCAAACAGTTTTGGAAGGCACTTAGCCCCAACTGTATCTTTGCCTGGCCAACCAATAAAGTTGCCCTTCATTCTCCCCAACTCAGTCTCTGTCTTTTGACCCTGATGGAGTCCCGCCGAGCAGAACCCAGAGTTCCCGGCAACACGTCAAAGGTCTAGTTCAACCATGCCCTCATTATGAAGACCCCCACAATGTCTTTCATCCACAATCCCCCACCACCTTCCAGAAACTACATCAAAATAAACCATCCTTTCTCTGACTCTATCATCACACTTGCTTCGTGCAGCCTTGAGTTATACCCACAGTTTTATGACTATGTCTTAATTTTTTGTGCTTTTGGTGCACAGCACTAAACCTTTGCAGCTAATGGGCATGTCAGAGCTTTTTAAGTCGAACTCAAAAGTTCTGAAACTACTGTTTGTATCGGGTAAAAAACCATTCAAAAAATACAGGCTGAAATGAAATAACACCAAATAAAGTGAAAACAACCATCATTATTGATTGCTTAAGCTACGATTTGAGTTCCTCATATTTCTAACATTGATGTTTTTGTTTTTCTCATGGAAAATATAGTTCTTTGGAGTTCCTGGGACACAATGTTAGAGGGTCACATAATTTAAGATCACTTGATAAGGAGCACACAGCTAAAAAAACAATTTAATTTCCTTGAAAAGCATTTTAACTCAAGAAGGAACAAATAAAGAAGGGGGGAAGCTCCAAAAATTAAATGAAATTAATAAATTTATCAGAAATTCCAATCAATTACAACACAAAAGCAATGATAAGTATTTCAGAATTTAAAGATCAGGACGGTTAGCTTTCTGTCAAGGAAAATACATGCATGGAATGTAGACATAAGAACAGGAGAAGAAATAAAAACAGATAAACAGAAAGCTTACTGAAAGTGAAGAGGACTTGAAGCACTTACTGATGAAGACAAAGACTACAGCCTTCGGTTTGAATTACACTTCAATATAAAGAGAACAAATATCCTCACAACTGGACCAATAAGCAATGTCAGGATAAACGGACAAAATACTGAAATTGTCAAGGATTTCACTTTACTTGGATCCACAATCAATGCCCATGGAAGCCCCCCAAAAAACCCATTAGCCGTCTAGTCGATTCAAACCGTATCGACCGTATTGGACAGAGGAGAACTGCTCCATAGGGTTTCCAAGACTGTAAATCTGTATGAAAGCCAACTGCCACATCTTTCTCCCACAGAGCACCTGGTGGGCTCAAACTGCCAACCTTTCTGTTAGCAGCCAAGAGCTTTAACCACCAGGGTTCCCCAGCTCATGGAAGCAGCAGTCAAGAACTCAAACAACGTATTGCACTGGGCAAATCTGCTGCAAAAGACCTCTTTTAAGTCTTAGGTTAAAAAGTAAAGATGTCACTTTGAGCACTAAGGTGTGCCTGACTCAAGCCATGATATTTTCAATCACCTCACACGCATGTGAAAGCCGGACAATGAATAAGGAAGACCAAAGAATTGATGCCTTTGAATAATGGTGTTGGCAGAGAATATTGAATATACCATGGACTGCCAGAAGAACGAATAAATCTGTCGTGGAAGAAGTACAGCTAGAATGTTCCTTAGAAGCAAGGACGGAGAGACTTGATTTCACACACCTTGGATGTGTTATCAGTCCCTGGAGAGACATCATGCTTGGTAAAGGAGAAGGTTAGCAAGAAAGAGGAAGACCCTCAAGGAGATGGATTGACACAGTAGCTGCAACAATGGGCTCAAACACAGCAACAACTGTGAGGATGGTGCAGGACCAAGCAACATTTTGGTCTGTTATACACAGGGTCACTATGAGTGAGAACTGACTTGACGGCACCTAACAACAACAACAAGAAGCAGAAAGCCAGAACTGGGCTGAATGCCTGGCCATTGTTTGCCTCTCCAGCAGAGTCATAAATAAAGTAGATGGAAGATACCACTCCTGAATAATACCAGATGTGCCTTTCAAATTATTTTATACAAAAAACACTATTTTCAACTTATGTTACTAAGAGTCAGATCGATTCAATAGCAGACAACACACTACTAAGACTATCCATGGGGGAAATATATTTACAACTCATATTACAGAAATGAGGCTAAAGTCCTTAATATAAAAAAGCTACAAATAAATAAGAAAAAGACCAATGACCCAATTTAAAAAAATGGAGAAAGTTTACTCATAAACAGACAATGCAGAGCAAAGATAATTATAGTGACTCTTGAACATAGGAAAAAACGCTCAATCTCATAGAGAAATGTGAATTAAAACCATATTGGGATATCTTTTTCTACCTATCAGATTTGTAAGACCAAAAAGTTTGATAAAATGCTCTTGGCCGGGGTGCAGAGAAACAGGCAGTCACACATTGCAGGGGGAGAACACACTGATAGAACTTCAAGGAGGTGCAATATGGTGAAACCCATCAAAATTACAAGTGCATACTTCTTTTGATCCAGCAATTCCAATTCCACTTCTGAGAATTTATGCTACAGAAATACTTACATATATGCAAAATGATGCATGCACAAGGCCATCAGCTATGCTATTGAAACAGCAAAATTTAGGAACAACCCTAGTCCACCAGAAGTGGGGAGGTTAAATAATTGGAGACATCCTTACAATGAAATTCTACGCTTCTGAAAAAGAACAAGGAAGGGATCACCAAGATACACGAAGAAGAGGAATGCCCATATACTCACTGCCATCCAATCGATTCCAACTCATAGTGACCCTGTAGGACAGGGTAGAATTGCCCCACAGGGTTTCCAAGGTGATCTTTAGGGAAGCAGACTGCCACATCTTTCTCCTGTGGAGGTGCTGGTGGGTTAAAATCACTGACCTTTCGGTTAGCAGGCCAAGTGCTCAACCACTGCACCACAAGGGTTCCTTATCACCCATACAGTATTCCACGATTTGCCTAGAATACTGGAAACATTGGTTGCCACTGTGAGAAAACTAGGTAGCCAGGGACAGGCTTGAGAAAGCGAGTTTTAAAGTATTTATCCTCTGTACCTTTAAACCAGGAGTCCTGGAGGCTTGGCTGCTAACCAAAAGGTTGGCAGTTCAAATCAACCAGCCGTTCCTTGGAAACCCTATGGAGGTAGTTCTACACTGTCCTCTAGGGTCTGTGAGTTGGAATTGACTCGAGGGCAATGGGTTTTACCCTTTTGTACCTTTAAACTTTTGAACCCTGAGAATGTATCAGCTATTCTTAAAAATAAAATTTAAAATAAAAAAAAAAGAGCTTTAGAAACATGTCCCCCATTGGTAAAATGAGTGAGACAATATGATCTGAGCCTCTTCACACCCCAACACTATTTGGACTGTTGCCCAATTGAGAAAAATACAATATATTCTCCTTATTTGAGTGTTTGTGTAACTTCACAACAGGCTGGAGATTTTTGAAATAAACTCTTGCTTAGTTATTACAGATAGCTAAAAGATAGCTAAGTGACCTCATGTAAGGTTAATTCACAATCAGGGACCCTGATAAGTTATAGCTCATGTTAAGAGAAAAATAGGACTAGGGCAGAATCTACAGAAAATCTTCACATTTCTCAAGTTAATCTAGAAAATGGCAGGCGGGGTATATTGTGTACATTTATCTATTCCCTAACTTTAAGGTGAAGAAATCTAGGTCCTGTAACAAGATATCTGTAACTGAAGCTCGGCGTATTCTGCACACTGTGGGGGTTATGTTTGTTAAGTGGACACATTAGCAAAAAAGAGGCTTTTCCCCCACCCTCTTTCAGGCTGGGAGTCTGTGACAGGGCATGTCCTTCAATAAAGAGACCAGACACTTCCTCACGTCCTTAACGGTAAAGAGCACTTTTTAGGGAGGCAAACCTGTTGATTGCAGGCTTTAACGAAAACATTCCTGTGTGTTCTCTCCGTAGATCGCCTAAAAATATGTCTGTTTTCCACACTGTGCACACCTAGGGGGAAGGGTGATGTACATAATCCACCTGTTTGCCAACTGTTTTCTCATCAGGGAGTAAAGACAGTAAAGCCAATCCTTCAGGGAAAGGAAAAACAAGCCATTCAATGCCCATCTCAGGTGACTCAGGAAGGCGGCGCAGCCTTGAACGTGTACCTAAGATGGTCCAGATATGCCTCCCGGGGGTGCGAGAACGAATACAAGTTCAAGCACGTTGGCTCGGGCATGTTTGGGCGAGCAGGTCTAGATCTGCGAGTTTTAGAAAGCAAAGGCCGAAGTTTTCCAGCACGCTGGGCACACCTGTAGGGACAGGTGGGTGCAGGTTAGCCGACCACCTCGAGTCCCCGGCTGGATACACCCACAAGGTTGACGACTGTTTACGGGGAAGTGTGTCTGGAGGAAAGGCGAGGTGTGTGTCTACCTGTCTGAGGCGGGTGGCTGAGAAAGTGGGGCCAGGCTGACACTCCTTTTGCAGTGACCAGCATGCGCGCCCCACCCCAGCCCCTGGACACGCCCTCCGCCCTCCAGCCCCCGGGCGCCCCAAGGTCACCTGCCCTCCCGGACGCCCCCACCCACCCGGGCTCTCACCAAAACAGCAGGTTGGCGCCGACGAAGGCGAGCAGGCTGCGCAGCGGCCTCTCCCAGCTCAGCAGCTCGTCGGCGCGGCAGCCCAGCCACAGCACTGGCTCCCCGAGCAGCCAGGTCGCGGAGGCGGCCACCCCGCCCGCGGCCTCCTCCACCTGCCGCTCGGCGCCGGTCGCCGCGCGCTGCTCCTTGCCTCCCTCCTCCTCCTGCGCCTCCTCGCGGGGAGCCCGGGCCGGGCATCCCTCCTCCGCAGGCTCCGGGGGCGCTGGGCTCGCCATGTTCCACCGGGCGGCCAGGCGGAGACGCGGACGCGCGGCGCGCCCTGGTGTCGGCAGGTCCGGGCGCGGGGCGCGCGGCGCGGAGCGCTAGCGGCTGGGTGCCTTATGACGTCAGTCCCCGCCGCGGCGGGGGCGCCGCCCGGGGAAGTGGGAGCGGCCAAGTTCGCGCGGGGGCGGAGCCGGGCGGCATCCTTGCGCGGCGGGTGCGCAGCTGCGCCCTGTCCGGGGCGCTTGGGCCCTGCACTGACTTCGCCAGGGGCCACGGGAAGGGGGCGTCCCTTCTTTCCAACTGGGGGAGCGGGTCTGAAGTAGAGGCGACGCCGCTGCAGGTTACTTATCTAAGAGGAAGTCAGGGCGCTACAAGCAAAATAAATTGGACACCTCCACTGTCTCAAGCCCAGGCCAACTCTCGCCGGTCCTGCAGCCTGTGACAGCGGATTTCAGCTCCATCGAGTTCCCTCAGCTTGCCCCAACCCAGCGCCCTCACAAGGCACAGCCTGCACAAACCATAGGCATTGAGGTCTTTGGCATCCTGGAAATACCATGAAGATGTAAATGTTGGACTGAGAGAGCAGGAAAAAAACAATTTGGAGTCAGTTACGGAGAGTCTGACTTTCTCGCTTTACAAGTGAGGAAATGCAAGGCCGCAGCTCTGGAGGAAGGTGTTTTTCCTCTCCGACTCTGGGTTTCTTTTGGGTAAAGTGATCTGGCTCAAAGGTACAGGTGAGTGGGGAGCTGCAAAGCAGGGACCCTAGGGAGACCTGCCACCACTGAAAACGGTTAGGGTGTGCTACTGCTCTTCCCATATCCATTCTTTGCTCGGCCTTTCGGTTAACGCAGTTTTCTCCACAAAGGTACTCTTGATATTTAAATCTCATTTTACCTTTATAAAAGTATATAGTGTTCTTGCCTAGTGCCCCCAAAAGACAAACCCTTGCCCAATTTTAAGGAGGGAACTCTCCAGAATAAAGAAGCTAGCTTGATGTTTGCTGTTCGAGAGTACTCACCATCATCATTATCCGCAAACATTTATAGACAGCCATTCCGTCACTGCAATAATAGTAACAGTTATGGAAAGCTTACTTGGAAGTGCTGACACTGGGAAAATTTAGGGGGCTTCCCTAGTTACTGTGCAGCAGAGCGAAGAACAGAGTGGGAGTTACATAAACCTGGTTTGGCAAGCCCAGACTGCAGTGCCTTCAAAGTCACACAGGTCTCATGTCACAAGTGGGCACCAGGGCAGAGGAGAGGAGGCAGTGAGCAGATGACAGGGACTCCCAGGACTTTACAACGCTGGGCCTCTTTGGCCCTGGGGCTTCTGGGTGAACAGTTTTGGGAGGTGGGGGGTAATTGACTGTTGTCACTTTTCACTGTGTTTTTTAAATTTTTCTACTGTTTAATCCCCCAGTTCTCGCTTTCTTCTAGAATAAAACATTATGCCCCCCTCCCATACACACCCATCCTGACAGCTCTGAATGCGATGAAGCAGGGCACCTCATATCATCTGAGCCCACTGCTGGAACCAGCCAGCTTTCACAGGATGGATGGGGCTCCTTCCCAGAGCATTCACAGCCCTTTGCCTGAGGGGATTGTCTGGAGAAACAGTCTATATGCTGATCTGAGTGGTCCTTGCGTATGTTTATACGTGCATACACATGTAAAAATCCATTCATTTGCGCATTGCAGAAGTATATACTTTCCTGTATTTATATTATACCTCAAAGAGGTATATTCCCAGAGTTCATTCATAGGTTTACTGAGTATCCTCTACATGCCCAGTGCTTCTCTGAGAACTGTGGATATTGCTTCCACCCACAGGAAGTTCAGTCCAACACGGAGCCAATTACAAGCGTGGTCAATACGGTGATGGAAATAATGGCTAAGTGCTGAGAGGGTCCTTGCTTAAATTGAGCATCCAAAATTAGGGAGGGAGTGGAGGAGTCAGATTTCAGGAGGCTTTTTGGAATAGATATTTGACCTAAATTGTAGGAGTCCCTGGGTGGTGCAAATGGTTAACGTATGTGGCTGCTAAACAAAAGGTTGTAAGTTCGAGTCCACCCAGATGCACCTTGGAAAAAAGGCTTAGTGTTCTACTTCCAAAAAATCATCCAGTGAAAACCCTATGGAGCACAGTTCTACTCGGACATGTGGGGTCACCAGGAGTCAGAACTGACTCCATGACAACTGGTTGGGGTGCTAAGTTGTAAGAAAGGAGAATGAAGTGGGAGTGGGAGGGGCCATGATTTCTGTTGGGAGATCAATACTTTTTTTTAACCGTTATTGCCTGGATCTATTAATTCATTAACCAAAAAAACCAAACCACTTGCTATCAAGTTGATTCCAACTCATGGAGATGTCATGTGAGTCACAGTAGAACTGTGCTCCACAGAGTTTTCAATGGATGATTTTTCAGAAGTAGGTTGCCAGGCCTTTCTTTGGAAGTGGAAGAGGCTGCACGGGCCTGGCTCACTATTATTTACTCCCCATTGCTAACCGCCACATTGTCTCATGATCTTGTTTCTCCAGTCTCTACAAAAGGTTTAAGGAGGGTAGAAAACAAGTGATAATGATCTAAGGATGAAAACCAAACAAAGCACCCTTCTTGTGACAAGAAAAACCAGGATGTCGCCAGATAATCCCCAAGGATGTCACCAGATAACCCCCAAAAATACCAGTAGTAGATTAACTCATCTGAGACATCACCACCTCAAGGGGTAACTAACACAAACTTCTAAGATCCATAATCCTGTCCCTATAAAAGCCTTCAGTCGATCTTCAGTGGGGGAGACGGGTTTTTTGGAGGAATCTATTCCCCTCTGTCTCCTATATAGCGATATATAATAAACATCTTGTTGCTCACCTCAGCCCTGTCTCAGAATTGGCTATTGCGGCGGCTCCAATCTGCATTATTGCAGTAATAAAAGCACCTCTCAGTGGTGAATCTTTTGGTCAGCTGCTGAGTACTTAGCTGCTTTTTTTTTTTTTTTTAATTATTATTATTGTGCTTTAGATGAAGGTTTACGGAGCAAATTAGTTTCTCATTAAACAATTAATACTCATATTTTTTTGGCCAACCCCACAGCATGTCAACACTCTTCCCTTCTCGACCTTGGGTTCCCTATTACCAGCTTTCCTGTCCCCGCCTGGAAACCCTGGCGGCATAGTAGTTAAGAGCTACTGTGGCTAACCAAAAGCTTGGCAGTTCAAATCCACCAGGCGCTCCTTGGAAACGCTATGGGATGATTCTACTCTGTCCTACAGGGTCACTATGAGTCGGAATCGACTCGATGGCAACAGGTTTTTGTCCGCTCCTGCCTTCTTGTTCCTGCCTCTGAGCTCATGTGCCCATTTAATCTCGTTTTGTTTTATGGGCCTGTCTAATCTTTGGCTGAAGGGTGAACCTCAGGAGTGACTTCAGTACTGAGTTAAAAGGGTGTCCAGGGGCTATATTCTTGGGGTCTCTCCAGTCTCTCTCAGACCAGTAAGTCTAGTCTTTTTTTTTGTGAGTTAGAATTTTATTCTATATTTTTCTCCAGCTCTGTCCAGGACCCTCTATTGTGATCCCTGTCAGAGCAGTCAGTGGTGAATAGCCGGGCACCATCTAGCTGTGTTGGACTCAGCCTGGTGGAGGCCATGGTAGTTGTGGTCCATTAGTCCTTTGGACTAATCTTTCCTTTGGTTGAAGTTTGATTTTTAACCTGAAGGCTATGTGGAGTCCTTGGCCTTTTGGACTTGCCTTTTCGTAGGATCTCTGCCACCCCGTGGAACGTGGCCTGGGAGGCATGAAACAGCAGTGTGGAAACAATGCAGGATTTTCCCCACAAAAGAAAAACTTGCCTTTTCCCAGGTGTTGATCCTCTCCCTTGGCCCTGGAGGAGCAGCTTTTGAAGTATAAACGATGCTTTATTGTGTAATGCGGCCTTTGTTTAGTACTTGATACAGCCCAGGGCTTGCCATGTTCTCAGACCTCTCACTAGGCAGGCTGTGCCGCAGCTGGTCCCATGCCCAGGAGACGGGGATCCAGGCTCCCCCACTGCCCAAACCAATGTTGAAATCCTCCCAGAATTCTAGTTATTGGTGTCAGGATCAGTGAAAATAGCAAAAGCTGTTGACAACCAAGACACACGAAGGCTAAGCTCCAGTTACTACGTGTGGTTTGCAACACTTATTATCTCTGCTTAATAATAAACCTGCCTACCCGCAACTCTCCTTTTTTTAAATGCTACGCAGAACTGTTTTGCATAAAGGGCTGGACTACTTGAGCTAATCTTTTACCCCTCTGACCTCTAATAATTCCTGACAAACAAATCGTGTGACAGGAGCAGATGCTGGCAGAGACACGTTAATTGGTGCTACTAGGTGTTTTTTCTTTGTCTAATTGTCTTTGTGATGCTTGAGTAATTTATTTAGTGCTAAGACTACATAAAAATAATGCTCACAGTGGTGGCAATAAAAGTTGTCCCATAGTTTCAAGAACAAAAACCAAACCCGTTGCCATCGAGTCGATTCTAACTCATAGAGACCCTATAGGACAGAGTAGAACTGTCCCGTAGGGTTTCCAAGGAGTGCCTGGTAGATTTGAACTGCCAACCTTTTGGTTAGAAGCCATAGCTCTTAACCACTACACCACCAGGGTTTCCTTTAAGAATATACAACATTTAAAACTGCTGAGGGGGACTTTACTGTTTAAGATTCTCTTCTGAGCTCTGCATCACTGAGTAGTGGAGATAGCATGCTGAACACTAATGAGTTAACTATCTGACAATATGTATCTGAGGCAAGGGCCCTGGGTGGTGCAATGCGCTGGACTACAAATCTAAAGGTTGGTAGTTCAAACCCACCCAGCTGCTCCACAAAAGACAGGCCTGGTGATCTGCTTCCGTAAAGAGCACAGCCAAAAAAACCCTATGGAGCAGTTCTACTCGGTATGCATGAGGTCACCATAAGTCAGAATCAACTCCACGGCAACAGATTTGGGTTTTTACTAATCTCAGGAAAGCCGGGAAACTGAAAATGTGTCCAAGATTTAAAAAAAAAGAGAGTTAGAAAACAACACAGTTCCAGGAAAGAAAGTCAAAATATACAGAAAAACTTTCTAAAAGAGGCTGCTCACCTTTCTCTTCCAAAGCAGGTAGAAAACTTTACTACAAGTAGGAGAGAAAAATGATGAATAATTAATTCCCACTACCTGAGGTTGCATAAGGAACATCCAGGTAAGCCCTAGAAGTAGGGAAAAATGCCTGGGTATTGTTGCCTTTCCCCTAAAATGTTTCATGGTAGAATCTATAGCAGGCCCATAACTCCTTGAACAGAGGAGCCATGTGTACACCTCATATTGTTTTTCAGCCCTGCAGATAGAATTTTTGCACTGACAATAGTTTATTAAAGCAATTCTGTCCTCCTATTCTTAACCGTATGTTCTACTCCTTATTCCTAATTTTCCTTAATTTCCTTGTAACTGAGTCAGGAGAACCTAAATACACCTTCTCCTCACTTATGGACTATCTCGTTATCCAACATTTCGCATTTATGACTATAGTAAAAAATCTACTATCCAACTATGTTGCACATTAATGACGTACATCTGGCAGGAACGAACACTGAGGTGAGAGGCAAGAGTACTGCTGGCTTTGATAGTTAAGGTTATGTGTCAGCTTGGCTGGGCCATAAATCACAGTGGTTTGGCAGTTATGTAATGATATAATTTAGCAGTTATGTAACGATGTAATTTGGTAGTTATCTAATGATATAACTTGGCAGTTCTATAATGATGTAACTTGGCAGTTATGTAATGATGTGGTCATCCTCCATTTTGTGATCTGATGTGGTCATCCTCCATTTTCGCATAACACCAATTTCACACAACGACCAGTCTTTGGAACATAACCATGTCAATAAGTGAGGAGAGGCTATAATTCATTCTTAGCACAGAAAAACAAGAAAATCATACAGCAAGGGCACACCACCAGTTACGATCAAGTTAGACTCATAGCAACCCCATGTGTGTCAAAGAGTGCTCCAAAGAGTTTTCAATGGCTGATTTTTTGGAAGTAGATTGTCAGGCCTTTCTTCCGAGGCACCTCTGGGTGGACTCAAACCCCCAACCTTTTGGTTGGCAGACAAGGACATTGACCGTTTGCACCACCCACGGACTCTAACACCAGCACAACAAAGGAAATACAAAGATCATATCCACTAGCTTTCCGGTTCCAAGGCCTAGCTCAACGCCCAGCTCATGGAAGAAATTACTACTTCTGTTTTTGGTTGTGCTTACAAGAATTGGAATATCCAAACTAGAGTACTTGTGTTTAGCAAGCATCCTGTAAGGGACATTCTTACCAGAAATAAACAATCTGGCACCAAGAAGGTGACAACCCATATATCAGTTGCGTTTTGGTTTTTCAGCACAAGTTGGAATCAGCTTGAAGGCAGCTAGTTTTGGTCCCTAATGATGCCCAAAAGGAGTCTCTGGGTGGCGCAGATGGTTAAGCTCTCAATTAATGACTGAAAGCTTGACAGTTCGAACCCACTCAGAGACATCTTGGAAGAAAGGCCTGCCATCTGCTTCTGAAAGGCCACAGCCTTGAAAACCCTATGGAGCAGTTCTACTCTGATACATATGAGGTGGCCATGAGTCGGAATCGACTCAATGGCAACTGGTTGAATGCCCAAAAGGCTTCGAAATCGTTAATTAAAAAGAACTGATATCCTTAAGGGGGAACGGGGTTTCTGTTAAGGGTGATAGAAAAATTCAAGAATGGTGATGGTTGAACAACATGATGAACGTATTTAATGTCATTGAACATTGAACTGTACATGTGAAGACTAATGACAAATGTTTTCTCACCTATTTACCACAATTTTAAAAAATAAGCAAAAAAAGGAATTGAGGTAACACTACAACATTATCCTAAAGAGATAACTATCCCCAGGCAAACAAGCACACATACGTACAATCAGCAAGAATACCCACAGTACGTGAACTTCCAACCCCTTCCCACCAGGAGGGTACTTGTACCTGAATCAGTGATTAGTTTCTGTTCTGGTCCTGGCTCACAGCCTCCTCTTGTTGATGGTCCTATTTCTGCCTTTTTACACTTTTGCATCATTCATTCATTATTTCTTCATTCCGTCATCCTTTGAGTGTTCAATACTCATTAAAGGCTGGCTGTAGGCTTCTAGGAAAATGGACAGGGCTATGTATTTCCCATAAGGTGCTTAGGGCATGAACAAGGGACAAAGGGCCTGACGAAGGTGACCAGGTAAAAGAAATGGGCAAGCATGAACGGCCCAGCCTGGCAGCAGGGGAGAAGCCAGCCTGGGCCTCGGAGGAAGCTGGAAGCCATCTGTCTTAGTTATCTAGTGCTGCTGTAATAGAAACACCACAAGCAGATGGCTTTAACAAAGACAAGTTTATTGTCTCGCAGTCTCAGAGGCTAGAAGTCTGAATTCAGGGTGCCAGCTCCAAAGGATGGCTTTCTCTTCGTCGACTCTGGAAGAAGATCCTTATCATCAATCTTCCCTTGGTCTAGGAGCTTCTCCACACAGGAACCCCAGGTCCAAAGGATGTGCTCTGCTGCCGGTGCTACTTTCTTGGTGGTATGAGGTCCCCATGTGTCTTTACTCGTTTCTCTCTTTTGTATCTCAAAAGAGATTGGCTTAAGACACAATCTAATCCTATGGATTGAGTCCTGCCTCATTAACGTAACTCTCACTATTCCCACTTCATCACATCACAGACGTGGATTTACAACACATAGGAAAATCACATCAGATGACAAAATGGTGGACAATCACACAATACCGGGAATCATGGCCTAGCCAAGTTGACAGACATTTTGGGGGGACACAATTCAATCCTTGACACCATCCTAAGCTAGAGGATGGGTGGGATGAACAGGAGGCTCTTTTTGAGGTGCTTTGTCACCTTCTATGTGATACACTTTGTCCTGAGAGCAACGGGAGCCATTCCAGGGCTTTCCACAGGAGAGTAAAGGGGCCTGGGTTGTGTTGTAGAAAGACAATGGATTAAAAAGAGACATGCACAGGAGGGACATGCTAGGCAACTTTCCTTGTTGTTCACTAAAATAGGGAGAGGAGAAGGAGGAGTTGCTTTGGGAGAGCCATCTTCGAAGACGTCCCTTAGTTGGGTACAGGGCCCTGCATCCCAGAGAGCAGCAGGGGTCCTGACCAGCAGACAGGTCCAGGCAGAGGGGAGGAAACTGCAGAGGGTAAAGCCCAGATGAGTTCAGAGGCACTACAGGACCCATTTGACTGCACAAGCAGAGGACATGAGGGGACTTTTGAGTCAACAGAGATAAGACTGAGGAGAGTTCTGAGTATCAGTCACACAAGTTTAGGCACAGTCCCGGGGGCAATGGAGAGTTCCTGAAGCTTGTCGGCTTCTCTGTTGTTTGTTTTACCCAGGAAGTGACAGAGTCAGAGCCTTGGTCTCCTGAGACTCCAGGAGCACCAACTGGACTTCTCATCATCAAAGCAAAATTGTGGCATGATTGTCTCCAAATCCAGGTCTCCAAATCAGCCCTCCAGTCTTGAGGGGTATTTTTTCTTAGTTAAAATTAGATTAGTTGAATGTAATGGAGTAGCTATGAAAGCTATATCCCACAAACCAAAACCAAAAAACCAAGCCCATTGCTGTTGAGTCAGTTCTGACTCATGGTGACCCCATGTATTACAGAGTAGAACTGCGCCATAGGGTTTTCTAGGGGGCCCTGGTGGTACAGTGGTTAAGAGCTCAGCTGCTAACCCAAAGATCAGTGGCTTGAACCCACCAGCCGCTCCGTGGGAGAAAGATGTGGCAATCTGCTTCCATAAAGATTACAGCCTTGGAAATCCTATGGGCCAGTTCAACTCTGTCCTAAAGAGTCACTACTATGAGTCGGAATTGATTCGATGGCAGTGGGTTTGTTTTTTTGGTTTCATAGTGTTTTTTTTGGCTGTAATCTTTACAGAAGCAGATCACCAGGCTTTTCTTCCACAGTGCTGCTGAGTGGATTCGAATCACCAACCTTTAGGTTAGTAGTTGAGTGCAAATTATTTGCACCAAACATCCCCTAAAAATGTGTATTTGGCTTGTCACCTGTTCCTGATTTAGTTCATTTGGAAGTAAGCACAAAAACTGCCCCCTTAGGCTGTGGAACACCGGCCACAGCCCCGCAAAGGACACACAGTCAGACTAGGTCATGTTTGTCCTCTTGGATTATCCACCACCTGCTCACTGCACAGATGGTGCTCACAAGGGGGCCCTTAAGCGCTGCGAGGCTCAAGTGCCTTCCCTGTCATCAAAGAAACATTAAAACTGTATTTAACTGTGTTTAGAGTTCAGGATATTTATTTGACTGCATGCCAATTCACTGAAAACTGATAGTTTCTCTCTGCCTTGTTTGCACCCTCACTCTTGCCCCACCCCTGCCCTAAACCAGGTGCTTTGGGGCCATGACCACCCAAAAAAACCCAAAGTCATTGCTGTCGAGTCAGTTGCAACTCATGGAGACACCATGCATGCAGAGTGGAACTGCTCCATTGGGTTTTCAAGGCTGTGACCTTTCAGAAGCAGATCTCCAGGCCTTTCTTCCAAGGTGCCTCTGGATGGGTTCGAACTGCCAACCTTTCAGATAGTACTCAAATGCCTACCCGTTTGCACCACTCAGGGCTACAGCACAACCATTCAAAAAAAAAGGCCTTGGGAGCTCACCCTGAGTTGTCTGGGCAAGGACTGGCTGGGACTAAAGGCCTTTCTCCTTCTCCAGGGGGAATAGGTGCACCTGAACACAGGGCCCCACAAGCTCAAGTGGTGTCCTCTTCCAAAGCCAGCTTCCCATGGCCTTCAAACTCCCCAGGCTCTGGGCAGCTGGATTTCACAGACAACTTCTGGAAACGGCTGGCATCTGATACACCGTGACCTGTTCTCTCTGACAAGGTTGTTGTCACTCTTGCCCCATAAGGAAGGGAGGTGACAGAGAGGTGGCAGGAACAGGGCAGGAGGGGCATTCCTCCAGGAACATCTAACCCAGTGGGTTCCAGAGAGCAGCCTGGCCCTGGCACACACCTCTTTCTGTGGATAAGAGGAGTATTGGATGTCTTCTACCAACCTCAGCTTCTAAGTGTCTCCAAGGAGGCCTTTTCCTTACCTATACGGTACAGGGCTGTTGGATTCTTGTTGGGAAGACAGAAGAAGATCAGAAGAGGCCCTCCTTGCACAAGAGGTAGCATTTATAACTGCCCAAACAAGTACAGAAACCTGCAGTCCCCAAGACAAGAAATGTTGGAGTACATTTGGTTCTGGTCTCCCCTTCATTTCCTATCTCAGGAGTAATCATATGTCAGGTTTGCTCGAGATGGTCCTGGTTTATGCCTGTTGGTTGGCATGGTTATTAATAGCACTTCTCTTTCTTTCTCAAAGGTGTCCTGGTTTGGGTGACAAATTATGTCGGTTCTCTATCTGTCTCCAGTCCGTCACCAATTCTCATGAACCCTTCCTCATAAATGCCCCGAGATCCGTCTGTCTCCTGCTCTCCGGCCCCAGGGCCACCATCTCCATTCAGCCTTCATCATTCCATACCTGATGAACTGCAGTAGCCTCATACCTCCTCCTCTTTCAATCCCTGGACACTTTTCCCCTAAAACACTGTTTTCAACATGTGTTCAGACAAACAAACAAATAAAAACCAAATGCGTTGCTGTTGAGTAGATTCTGACTCACAGTGACCCGGTGGGTTACAGAGTAGAACTGCTCCGTAGGATTTTCTTGGCTGTGATCTTTACAGAAGGAGCCATGGTAGTAGTACAGTGGTTAAGCACTCAGCTGCTAGCTGAACGGTTGGTGGTTCAAATCCACCAGCCGCTCTGAGGGAGAAGGACCTAGCAGTCAACTTCCATAAAGATTACAGCTTTAGAATCCCTATGGGACAGCTCTACTCTGTCCTATAGTGTCACTATGAGTCAGAATTGACTTGGCAGCAACAGGTTTTAAAATCTTTACAGAAGGCCTTTCTTCTGTGGTGGGTTCTAATCGTCAGCCTTTTAATTAGTAGCCGAGAACAAACTGTGCCACCAGGGACCTTTCAACATGTTACCCCCACCCCAATGCTTACAAAGGCCCCAATTGCCTAGAACTTCTAAACCTGAATAATCACAAGTCACTCTCTAAAGCCCGAGGTCATCTGGCCAATTTTCTCCTAAAGCCATATTTCTCACTACCCCCTAATCTGAACACTTGGCTGTAGACAGGTTAGCACTTCACTGAGTCTATGCTTCAACCAAACTTTCCCATCCATGTCTCTGCTTATGCTCTAAAATCTTTGCCCATCTTCTCAACCTTCTACACCCTAGCCCTCCTTTTCTGCTTCTCAGCTCTCTCCAGTTCCATAAAGCCTTGGCAAAGTGGAAAGAACATGGGTTTCTTAGTCATCAAGATCTGAATTTGATCCCAGATCCACCGCTGACTACTGTGTTTCATTGATACGAAACCAAAAACCAAACCAAACCCGTTGCCATGGAATCAATTCTGAATCATGGTAACCCCATGTGTTACAGAGTGGAAAGGCTCCATAGGGTTTTCTTGGCTCTAATCTTAATGGAAGCAGGTCACCAGACCTTTCTTAGGAAGCACCACTGGATGGGTTCAAACAGCCAATCTCTCGGTTAGTAGTCAAACACAAATCATTTGTGCCACCTAGGGACCTTGATTCTAGGGCATTTTTTTCGTTCTTCACCTTTTAACATATCTGGAAATGGAATTTATCTTAAAATCTGTAGCATCTTAGATTCAATGAAATAACCTGACTCTCAAGACTGTTGTGCAAATGACTTGAGATAACAGCAGTCAAGACCCAGGGGGGGATGTCTCCATGGGAATCTGATTCTATACCAGGTCATTTTGTAATAATTACCCGGTATCCTTTGGGAAGACCTGTGTTGTTGTCAGGTGCCATTGAGTCGGTTCCAACTCATAACAACCTCATGTACAACAGAACAAAACACTGCCCGGCCCTGCACCATCCTCACACTTGTTACTATGTTTGAGTCCATTGTTGCAGCCACTGTGTCACTCCATCTCATTAAGGGTCTTCCTCTTTTTCACTGATCCTCTACTTTACCAAGCATGATGTCCTTGTACAGGGACTGGTCCCTCCTTGTAACATGTCCAAAGTATGTGAGGTGAAGTGTTGCCATCCTTGCTTGTAAGGAGCACTCTGGCTGTACTTCGTCCAAGAAACATTTGTTCATTCTTCTGGCAGTCCATGGTATATTCAATATTCTTAGCCAACACCATCATTCAAATGCATCAGTTATTTGGTCTTCCTTATTTATTGTCCAGCTCTCACATGCATATGAGACAATTGAAGATACCATGGCTTAGGTCAGGTGAACCTTAGTCCTCAAAGTGCCGTCTCTGCTTTTCAACATTTAAAAGAGGTCTTTTGCAGCAGACCTGCCAGATGCAATATGTTGTTTGATTTCTTGACTGTTGCTTCCATGGGTGTTGATTGTGGATCCAAGTTATATTATTGTGGATTCAAGTTATTACTAATATTCAGGTTATATTATTATAGTTATATCTGTTGTGGTATAGGCATAGGAAGACTTATACCACATGGAAAAATTGCTGCAACAGATACCAAGGTTTGTATAATAATAGAATTTCACAAAAATTCTCTGCAGTATGCAGAATCAGAAAGAGAAACCAGTTTCACTCACAAGATTGGCTTAACGACAACCCTCTACAGAGAGCTCTATTCAGAGGAAACTGCTGAAGGAAGCGTTTCTCCAGGGATAATGGGCCAAAAAGCTTTTTGGTAGTAGTATGTTACTTGCATAGAGAAAACTACAAAGGCAGCTTCATCCTTATTTTATTCTTAAGTAGAAAATCTGCCAAAGCTGATTTTATGTAAAAAGTCTGCAGGTATGTTTCTTAAGAGTTGGTTTGCAGGTATTTTTTTTTATATTGTCCAACCGCCCTCACTCATGAGACATTCCCTCCTTTCCATGTAAGAGTGTGCCCTCTCCAAGAAGGCCATGGAAACCAGCTATTCTGGAGAACAATATGGCTGGCTGGCAGTGGAATCTTTTCTTCTGCCTCCTTCTGCCCCTATGTCTGGCAAGAGAACCGCAATGACCCAACATGCTGCCCATTACCATAGAGAAGCCCCAAACACAGGCAGTTGAGGATTGTGTTGACATCTTGCTCTTAAAACTAATGAGGATGTTATGAGAAGGGAAATACAAGGAATTGGGGGAGGTGAAGAAGAACCCCCCATGGAATATTTGAATTGGAAGTATTAGTATAAGATTATGTTCTGAGATTCTAGCTCTGTCTATGAAAATCCTAGAAGCAATGATATCCCATAGCAATGAACTCATTTAGGGACCAGATGTTGGTTTCTAAATATAATTTCTCACCGAAGAGAACCAGAGCTCCTTAGAGAATTGGCTGATACTAGGTCTTAGTATCAACAAACGGTTAAGCGCTCAACTACTAGCCAAAAGATTGTTGGTTCAAACCCACCCAGAGGCACCTTGGGAGGCAGGCGTGACTATATATTTTCAAAAGGTAACAGCCTTGAAAACCCTATGGAGCACTTCTACCCTTCACACGTAAGTCGCCATGAGTCAGAATTGATTCAATGGCAACCAATAGCAACAACAGGTCTGAGTTAGGAATATCTGGTGTGCCAAAAAGCAAGGACATGTTCAAAGACCTAATTTACAGACCAGATCAAAAGGACACAAGAGCCAGCTTGAAGAGGTTCCCTCTGAACAGACTGGGAAACACTGAGCATCAAAAAAATAATTACAGTAAATTATTATACCACATTGAAGTTTTTAAAAATCTATGACTCCATAGTTATTCTCTAAAGAGAGAAAAAGGAAAATCTCTTTTTTTACAAAAGATTGTGAAGTAGTAAGTGTAGAATAAATTATAGATTAGAAAAGTACCATTTTGTAATACTCATTGTAATAACTGATTCAGGCCGTGATGGTCAATGAATAATACAATCCACTGGGTAAAGGACTGTATAAGGCGCCCTGGTAGTGCAACAGTTAAGCACTCAGCTACTAACTGAAAGATTGTTGGTTCGAACACACCCAGCAACTCCGAGGGAGAAAGCCCTGAAGATTTGCTCCCATAAAGATTATGGCCTTCACCCTTCAGCCAAAGATTAGACAGGCCCATAACTCAACCATGTATACGAGACTAAATGGGCACACCAGCCCATGGGCAAAGACGAGGAGGCAGGAGGGGACAGGAAAGCTGGACAAATGGAAATGAGGAACCCAATGCCAAGAAAGGAAGAATGTTGACATGTCTAGGGGTTGGCAACAAATGTCACAAAACAATATGTGTATTAATTGTTTAATGAGAAACTAATTTGCTCTGTAAATCTTCACCTAATGCACAATTAAAAAAAAAAAAGATTATAGTTGTCTTAGGCTGGGTTCTCTAGAGAAGCAAAACCAGTAAAGCATATAAATAGTAGAGAGAGAGATTAAAGAAACAGCTCACACAATTGTAGAGGCTGGAACGTCCCAAGTGTGTGGATTGGGATATAGGCTTCTTCCAATTCACGTAGCCGCAGGGGCTGGTGAACCCAAGATCAGCAGGTTGAAAAGCAGGGCTCCGCTCACAGGCTGTGAAATTCTACGAATCCCAGGATCGGCAGATAAGTTGACAGCTCAAGTCCCAAGAACCAGAGGTGAGACAAACAGGAGGTAGCAGCAGAATCCAGAGTGAGCAAAAAGCCAGAATGTCTACTTATATTCAGATGCAGGCCACGTCCCCAAGGAAACTCCCTTTCGACTGATTGGCTACTCATAGCAGAGTCAATCACGGGAGTGATCACATATAAACACCGAGAATCGTGGCCCAGCCAAGTTGACACACAATCTTAACCATCACAATAGCCTAGCAAACCCTATGTATGGGTACTTCTACTCTGTCACATGGGGTCACAAAGGATGGTAGAGGAAAAAGGTGTTTACACAATCTCACAAGTGACTTACCAGTTACAAAGGCAGGAATGCGCCCCTGCTTTGGAGTGATCTGTCCTCCACATTATCTGCATCCCATCATGCTCGGCAGCACCAGTAGTGGGACAACCTTACTTTATGAGCCTCCCAATTTGATGTGCTGGGAGGTACACAGCATAACAAAACTTGGTGGAAACATTCGACCCAAATCGAATCCTAACAACAGAGTCAGAGGAATGCAGAGTATGGAATGTTCTGCAGGCCAACAGCCCTGGCTCTGCAAAGTGTTCTGTGTCATGAATAGAGGAAGAGTTTGGGGAGAATAAAGAGAAGTAAGAGCCAAATCAGTGTGTGAAACTTGATAAGATTCTGGGTCAAAAATATAAAAGACATTTTGGGGGATAATTAGGGAAATTTGAGTGGGGATTTTATGTTGGATGGTGTTATTGAATTAATGTTGCTTTTCTTAGGTGTGGTCATAGTGTTATGGTGGAGTAAGGGAATGTCCCTGTTTTGAGTGATGCAACATGCAATGTGTAAGGGTGAAATGTCATGACCGCGACTGCCTGCTTTCAGCAAAAGAGAAGTTTGTATGTGTATATATATATAGAGAGAGAGATGGATAAATAGAGAGAGGAAATGGGTGTTGCAAGATGTGGGTGAATCTATGTGAGGGGTACTGTACTGTTCTTTCAACTCTTTTGTGGGTTTGCAGATTTTCCAAACAAAACTCAAAAAAATGTCTTTAAAGGATTATATGAGAGAATAGGAGATACAGACAACTCTTTAGAAACTACCTAAAAAAAGAAAAAAAGATAGTTTCCTTCTGTTTCCTTTTCCCAAGACGTTGACCCTCAGGGATTCCTGCTTTCCATGAACTCTTTCTTAACTTAAAATCATTGTGACACCACTTAGCACTGGGACCCCGTGGTGGCTGACATATCTAGTAGCAACAGGGAATGAAATATTCTATTATTTTTCTCCAGAGAACAGAAGCTTATCTCTAATTTACTCTTCTTATGTTGAGCTCCAGCTATGTACAAGATCCTGTGAGAGGCACCGTGAGTGAGACAGAGGTGAACAGTGATATTGTCTCTGCTTTCAAGGGGTTTAGAATCTAACACATAAAAATTGATTCAACAAATTTTTTGTGAGTGGCTATTATTAGCTAGGAACCCTGGTGGCGTAGTGGTTAAGAGCTCAGCTGCTAACCAAAAGGTCGGTAGTTCAAATCCACAAGCTGCTCCTTGGAAACCCTATGGGGCAGTTCTGCTCTGTCCTATAGGGTGGTTATGAGTTGGAACCGACTTGACGGCACCTAACAACAACATTACGAGCTAAATAAAACATCAGAACTGTGGATCAGTTATGAATAAAATCCAGTCCCTACTTTCAATGAACCCCTGTCTTTTGGAAAAGGCAGACACGTATTAACTTCAATATGATAAGATTTGGGAAAAGGCCTTTATCGTGTTCTAAAAGTTATCACCAAGTATCCAGGGACAGCTTCAAAACAAAAAGTATCTGAACTAGGGTTTGAAGAACAGGTCAGAATGTTTTCAGGATAAAATGGTAGGCATTCTAAGCAAATGAAGCAGACGCACAAAAGCATGATGGTATTGTGAAATAAAATTATAAGTTTTGTTTTATGCAGACAGAGTTCTCTTGCTTATGACACTGGAGGTCATCTTATTAATTGTTAGAAACCTATGTGCTATATAATCATACATATATATGTGTGTGTATATATATATATATATATATATATATATATATATATATATATATATATATATATATAATTTTTGGAGCCCTCGTGGTGCTGTAGTTGAGCATTTGGTTGCCAACCAAAAGGTCGGCAGTTCGAATTCACCAGCCACTCCTTGGAAACCCCATGGGGCAGTTCTACTCTGTCATATAGGGTTGCTATGAGTCAGAATCGACTCCACAGCAACAGGTTTGATTTGGTTTTTATATGTAATTTTTAAAGCTTATAGTTACGCCTTAAACTGTAGCTAACCTTTAGAAGCAGCTCGTCTCGTTTCTCATAATTGTATTCAGGTGATCAGGCTCACTGAAGCACTTGAAACTTATTTTTGCAGAAAACAATTGAAGATTAATGAACATGTTCTAAGACTCCAGAGGTTTTACTATCATGGCTCACTGATCTTGCGATTGTCTTAGCAAGATTTCTATTTTTCTATTCTTTATAGTGTTGGAGCACATATTGCTGTCTTATGAGATTTATGTTTTCTGACATAATTGTCAACCAATCAAAACTTTTTTGTTCAAAGTTCCTGATGAAATTATATATAAGCCAAAAACAAACCCACTGCCATCGAGTGGATTCCAACCCATAGCAACCCTATGCGACAGAGTAGAACTGCTCCATAGGGTTTCCAAGGCTGTAAACCTTTACCGAAGCAGACTACCACATCTTTCTCCCACTGAGTGGCTGGTGGGTTCGAACCACCCATCTTTTGGTTAGCAGCTGAGCGCTTTAACCACTGCCTCAAAATTATATATAACCCATTGCGGTCAAGTGGATTCCGACTCATAGCGACCCTATAGGACAGAGTAGAACTGTCCCATAGGGTTTCCAAGGCTATAAATCTTTTACAGAAGCAGACTGCCGCATCTTTCTCCTACGAAGAGGCTGGTGAGTTTGAACTGCTGATCTTTCAGTTAGCAGTCGGGCCCTTTAACCACTGTGCCAGCAGGGCTCCTGAAATTATATATAAGTACTCTAAAAATCTTAATTAATCGGAGCACTGATTTACTCGGTACTGACGTGCTGCCCAACTTCAAAGTTGTCTATTAAACCTGCATAACAATCTGTTAATGGTGTTCTGAGCTGTTTATGTTTGACAGTATGAAACGAGCATGACACGTTTGGGAACCCACAGGTAGTTCATGGCTGGAAGTTAGGGTTCGTGTAGAGGAAGTAAGAGGTGGAGGAGCTGGGAATATAACTTGGCCTAATTGATAAAGGGAATCCCTGGATGGTACAAACTGTTAATGTGCTCAGCTGCTAACCAAAAGGTTGATGGTTCGAGTCTACCCAGAGGTACCTCAGAAGAAAGACTTGGTGATCTACTTCCGAAAAATCAGCCGTTGAAAATCCTATGGAGCACGGTTCTACTCTGACACACATGGGGTTGCCACGAGTTGTAATTGACTCAGTGACAACTGGTTTAATTGATGAAGAGCTTTATGCTATGCTGAAAAGTTTGAACTGTATTCTGTAAGTGATGAGGAGAGAAGGGGAGATTTGAGAGCTCAGTGACATGATTAGAGTCTTAGCAAGATAAATCTGGTGGTGGAGTGGCATGTAGAGTGGAAGGAGATGAGGTGGAGAGATAAGTTAACACACTTTTGTCATAGTCCATGTGAGAGATGCTGAGGGCCTTAACCAAGACAGAGGGGATGGAGACAGAGACAGGGTACATGCAAGAGACACTTTGGAGACTCCATCGCTAGGGCTTGGTTAATGGTTGACTGGTGGAATGTGAGCGAGAGGGAGCTGTCAAAGATACTCCCTTAAAAGATTGGCCATGTTGTGGTGTGATTGCTGAGATATGGACTAGAGAAGAAAGGAGACATTTGGGAAGAAAAAACAACATCAGTTTTGAAGATGTTGAATCTCAGTTGGCTACGTCCAGTGGTCAATTGGTCATCTGGGAAAGACACTTAAGCGACAGACCTTTATGAGTCAAATTTAGAGATCCAAGTGGAAGCCAGTCCTGGGGTGGCACATATGGTTAAGTGCTCAGCTGCTAACCTAAAGGATGGCAGTTCAAGTCCACCCAGAGGTGCCTTGGATGAAAAGCCTGGCAATCTACTTCCAAAAAAAAAAAACCCCAAAATCAGCCATTGAAAATCCTATGGAGCACAGTTCTGCTCTGACACACATGAGGTTGTCATGAGTTGGTATTGACTCAATGGCAACTGGTTTGGTTTTTAGCAGAAGCCATAGGACCAGATAAGGCTGCTCTGTGAAAGGCTGTTCATTCATTTAACAAATGTTTTCTGTTCGTCACTGTGAGTCAGACAATATTCCAGGCTGGGGACCACAGTGCACTCAAGACAAAGTTCCTGTCTGTATAGAGCTTAAATTTTAGAAGGATTGACAGGCAATGAGCAACTATTCACATAAATATATAATTTCAGATAATAGTATATATCATTTATCTACTGCTGCATAACAAACCGGCCCAACACTTGGTGAGTTAAAACAACTATTATATGTTCATGATACCATGGGTTGACAAATGGGGCAGAGATCACCTGGAACAGCATGTCTTGGATCCACATGTTGTTACTAGGTTCATTTATGTATTTGCCACCAATTGGGAGATGCTGGAGGGCTTCACTCACACATCTGGCTGTTGGCTGGGGCTGTTGGCTGGGGCTGTCAGCTGGTATGCCTCAGTTGTCCTCCATGTGGCCTCTCCAGCTGGTTGGCTCAGGGTTCCTCACTTGGCAGCTGGATTGCTTGGGTCACATTTTCTAATGTCCTTATGGCCAGAGCAATTCATGTAATTAAGCCAAGGGTCAATGTGGTCATAATTTAAAATGAGAGATGGCATAGCTGTGTGTTTCTCCAGCGACATTCAGCTGCTCAGAAGCAGACTTAGAGAGTTGGGTTTATCTGAGGGTGGGGTTTTTTGAAACAAATGTTAAGGGAAGAAGGTGTAAGGAGGGAGTTGAGACTGTATGCAAATAGATAATTATAATGATGAACCCGGGATTCTAAACTGGGTGAAGAGGGAAGTGAATCCATGAGATAGGTGATGGGGACAATGAAAAAAATGAAGGTTCTGAAGGGGTAATATTGTCAGAGAAGGGCCACTAGAAGCGGGTAGGCTGAGAAGATAACTCATTGCTGTTGAGTTGATTCCAACTCATAGTGACCCTATAAGACAGAGTAGAACTGCCCCCATAAGGTTTCCAAGGAGCAGCTGGTGGATTTGAACTGCCGACCTTTTGGTTAGCAGCCAAGCTCTTAACCACTGTGCCACCAGGGCTCCAGGCTGAGAAGATAGTATGTAGAAATAGTTTTGTAGTATGAGGCTAGAGTTGGGAAGGTGGAAATTACTGAAAATAAGGTCAAAGCACCAAGATGCCAGAGTGTTGAATGGATTGTCCATGAGAAGGAAGTCTCCAAAATAGTATTGCAGAGAAGACAGTGAGCCAGTTGCTTGGATGATGAGGAACAGCAGATGGTATGGTCCAACGGTATTACTTCAAAGGTCCTGAGGATTTTCAGCAAAGAAGGAAAAATTGGTCTGGAAGTAGCAAGGGGTCAATCACCCCACACCAGACCCAGTGGCACAAGACTAGGAACCAAACAGTCTTCACTTGAGAAGGTTGTGAGGAACGCCCCGGGTCTCAATTGGAAGTAGAAGGTGGAGGGAACATTCAGAGAAGGGTGTTGACTACGGGGGGTTTATGGATGACAGATCGTGAGCTACAGAAGCACAGGAGAGTGAGAAGAGAGGAGGGCGTGTGCTGAGTATGATGAAAGAAGGGAAAGAATAAGTTCTTCAGACCCTTCCGGTAGAAGCTCACATGGACTTAACAATTATTAGTTAATCACACGAAGCCATGTGTTGCTTCCTCAAAGATTCTTGGCCATGTTCTCAATTATTGAGTTTGTCAAATAAGTGCCATCTGAATAATTTTCTATTTTAATGTCATTTACTAAGCTTTATTTGTATAACTCTCCTTGAAGAAATATACCATATTCTACTTGTTTCTTCTGTCTTTAGATGTACAGTTATACATTTTGATTTAAGCTAATTTGAAATTAGTTCAAAAAACAGGATTCCAAGGAAGAATGAAGTTTAAATCATACATAATACACCAAGGGCATGCAATTCTGATCTAGCAATGATACCACATCTGGCACAACAACTGAAAACGGGGCTGCTACTTGGCTGAGTTCATCACTGTCCATGGTCATCCTCCAGAATTTGTATGTTTTTCTTTCTTTTTTTTTTTTTTTGCTGTGGCCTGAAGTGTGAGTTAATTGGCAATATGAGGAGGTCCTTCACCCTTCCACCCTCTAAGTCTTTATGGCTTCCCATGCTTCCCTGCCCATTCCCTTATCCTTGCTGCCCTGGGATTGCACCTCCCAAAGGCTCTATTCTCTGGGGGATCTCAGCTGGGGTGGCCCCCAAATGGAAAGGCACAATGCATTCCTTCATTTATTTAATAAATATTAACTAAGTGCCTATTACATGTAGACATGGCTCTAGGTACTGGGATTTCAGTAATACATATGGAAAGATTTCTGCTGTCACAAAGCTTACATACAGCAAATAATTAAAGAATCAGGAAAGTATCAATGATGAGATAAGACTAGCTATTTTATGTTTGGTGGTGAAGGGAGGTCCTTTCTGAAGAAGTTACACTTAAGCCAAGACATGAACGTCAAAGAGCCATTCATACAGAATCCAAGAAGGAGAGGTGCTCTCGATGGCAGGTATCCGTTTGCAATCCCTGCACTTCTCACAGGGATGATTTTAGGGAGCATGTTCTAGGTGAATAGCAGCCCAATGTACTTCTAAATTCATGATTCTACCAAGCAACAGAAGAACAGCTGGTTTAAAACACAAACATTTCAAGCAGGATCTCTCTCCTAACCAATACGTTGGACTTTCTCTTTGTCCTGAGGGATGTGTTTTGTTTTGTTTTAGAAATTAGATTCTCTCACTATATTTTACACTCAGACAGCGTAATGTAGGAGAAAACCAAAAACTCCATTGTCATCGAGTTGGTTCCGACTCACAGCGACCCTACAGGACAGAATAGAACTGCCCCACAGGGTTTCCAAGGAGCAGTTAGTGGATTTGAGCTACTGACCTTTTGGTTAGCAGCCAAACTCTTAACCACTGCACCATGAGGCTCCAATGTAGAGGAAGGACCATCAAATCAGGAGCTATGAGTCTTTATTTCCTCACCTGTGTAACAAATCAAGTTTTACCTACCCTGTTTCCTTTTTTCTTTAGATTTTAGTGTGTAAAATATATATAACAAGAAAAGTGCCATTTTAACCATTTTTAAGTGTTCACCATGTTGTGCAACCATCACCACTACCAATTTCCAAAACTTTTCATCACTCCAAACAGAAATTCAGTACTGCATAAGCAATTGTTGTTGTCGGGTGCTGTCCAGTAGATTCTGACTCATAGAGACTCCATGTGACCCAGTAGAACTGTGCTTCATAGGGTTTTCTTGGCTATAATCTTCATGGAAGCAGATTACCAGGTCTTCCTCCTGCGGAGTTGCTGAGTGGGTTAGAACCACCAGCCTTTTTGTTAACAGCCAAGCGCTTAACCACTGAGCCACCAGGGTTCCTTCCTTAAGCAGTACCTGCCCATTTTCTCTTCCCTTCCCTCAGCCCCTGGTTGTTGTTGTTGTTAGGTGCTGTTGATTCGGTTCCAGTTCATAGCGACCCTATGTACAACAGAACGAAACACTGCCTGGTCCCACGCCAATCGTTGCTATGTTTGAGCCCATTGTTGCAAGCACTGTGTCAATCCATTTTGTTGAGGGTCTTCCTTTTTTTCAATGACCCTCTACCAAGCATGATATTCTTCTCCAAGGTCTGGTCCCTCCTGATTACATGTCCAAAGAATGTGAGATGAAGTCTCGCCTTCCTTGTTTCTAAGGAGCATTCTGGCTATACTTCTTCCAAGACAGATTTATTCCTTCTTCCGGCAGTCCATGGCGTATTTAGTATTCTTTGGCAACACCAAGATTCAAAGGCATAAATTTTTCTTTGGTCTTCCTTATTCATTGTCCAGCTTTCGCATGCATGTGAGGCAACTGAAAATACCATGGCATGGGTCAGGCTTGCCCCTTCATCCTCAAAATGACACCTTTGCCTTTGAACACTTTAACGGGTCTTTTGCAGCAGATTTGCCAAATGAAATACATCCTTTGATTTCTTGACTGCTGCTTCCTTGGGCATTGATTATGGATCCAAGTAAAATGAAATCCTTGACAAGTTCAGTGTTTTCTCCATTTATCATGATGTTGCTTTTTGGTCCAGTTGTGAGGATTCTTGTTTTCTTTATGTTGAGGTGTAATCCATGCTGAAGGCTGTGGTCTTTGATCTTCATCAGTAAGTGTTTCAAATCCTCTTCACTTTCAGCAAGGAAGGTTGTGTCATCTGCATATCGGAGGTTGTTAATGAGTCTTCCTCCAATCCTGATGCCCTGTTCTCCTCCATATAGTCCAGCTTCTCGGATTGTTTGCTCAGCATACAGATTGAATAAGTGTGATGAAAGGATACAACCCTGACACACACCTTTCCTGACTTTAAACCACGCAGTATCCCTTTGTGCTTTTCAAAAGACTGCCTCTCGATCTATGTACAGGTTCCTCAAAAGCACAATTAAGTGTTCTGGAATTCCCATTCTTTGCAATGTTATCCATAGTTTGTTATGATCCACACAGTCAAATGCCTCTGCATAGTCAGTAAAACACAGATAAACATCTTTCTGGTATTCTCTGCTTTCAGCCAAGATCCATCTAATCAGTAATAAACTTTTGTCTGTATGCATTTGACTATTCTAGATATTTCATACAAATGGAATCATACAATGTGCATCCTTTGGTGTCTAACTTAGTTCACTCAGCATAATGTTTTCAAGGTTCATCCATGTCAGTGTGTATTAGAACTTAATTTCTTCGTATGGCTAAATAATATTCTATTGTATAGATATACCACATTTTGTTTATCCATTCATCTGTTGGTGGACACCTGGGTTGTTTCCACCTTTTGGCTATTGTTAATAGTGCTGCAATGAACATTGGTGTACAAGTCTATGTTTGAGACCCTGCTTTCAGGTCTTTTGTGGAAACACCTAGGAGAGGAATTGATGGGTCATATGGTAATTCTATGTTTAACTTTTTGAGGAATCACCAAACTGTTTTCCACAATGGCTGCATCATTTTATATTTCCACCAGCAATGTATGAGAGCTCCAATTTCTCCACATCCTCACCAACATTTGCTGTTTCTGTTTTTCTAGTGATAGCTATCCTAGTGAGTATGCAGCAGTATCTCACTGTGTGTCATGGATTGAAATATATCCCCCCAAAAATGTGTGTATCAATTTGGCTAGGCCATGATTCCCAGTACTGTGTAGTTGTCCTCCATTCTGTGATTGTAATTTTACATTAAAGAGGATTAGGGTGGGATTGTAACACCACCCTTACCCAGGTCACATCCCTGATCCAATGTAAAGACAGTTTCCCTGGGGTGTGGCCTGCACCACCTTTTATCTCTCAAGAGATAAAAGGAATGGGAAGCAAGCAGAGAGTTGGGGACCTCATACAACCAAGATAGCAGTGCCAGGAGCAAAGCGTGTCCTTTGGACCTGAAGTTCCTGCGCTGAGATGCTCCCAGACCGAGGGAAGACTGATGCATCACAAGGACCTTTCTTCAGAGCCAACAGAGAGAGAAAGCCTTCCCCTGGAGCTGATGCCTTGACTTTGGACTTATAGCCTACTAGACTGTGAGAGAATAAATTTCTCTTTGTTAAAAGCCATCCACTTGTGGTATTTCTGTTATAGTGGCACTAGATGACCAAGACACTGTGGTTTTGATTTACATTTCCATAATGACTAGTGGGAGCCCTCGGGGCGCAGCGGTGAAGCGCTTGATTGCTAACCAAAAGGTCAGCAATTTGAATCCACCAGTTGCTCCTTGGAAACCCCATGGGGCAGTTCTACTCTGTCCTACAGGGTTGCTATGAGTCAAAATCTACTTGATGGTAACGGGTTTGGTTTTTTTGGGTTTAATGACTAATGATACTGAGCATTTTTTCATGTGTTTGTCCGCCATTTGTGTATCTTCTTTGGAGAAATGTCTATTCAAGTCCTTTGCCCTGTTGCCTTTTATCTCCAACATATTTCTGTTTGTGTGATTGGCTGATGTTTGTATCAGAACATTTTCTGCTTCACCTCATTTCACCTCATTGTGGTTGGATTTACACCTCAGTTCAGGCTGGGCCATAGAGGAGAAGGCACGGGCTTTGACATCAGAATAGAGTTTGCTCCCCAGGTTCACCTGAGGGTCACAGCCAAGGATGTCACATTGCTTAGCTTCAATTTGCTATCTGTAAAGTTGGGGCAGGAATAGCTATTTCACAGGGTTGTTGTGAAAATTAAACAATATTATCGAATAGCTCTTGTACAAAGCTATGCTAAGCATATACATGAAACATATGGAAAGCATTCAAAAATGTTTGTCACTATTCCCTTTGGGATAAAAAATATATTCAATAGTTGTGACTATTTGCTGGCTAAACACTAAATCCTAAGATGTATGCTGTTTTAAAAATCAATTAACTTAGGAGGAAGGGGGAGGAATGAATAGGTGAAGCACGGGACATTTTAAGGGCAGTGTCATTGATTGAATTGTGTCCCCCCAAAATATCTGTCAACTTGGCTGGGCCATGATTCCCAGAATGGGGTGATTGTCCACCATTCTGTCATCTGATGTGATTTTTCTATGTGTTGTAAATCCTATCTCTATGATGTTGATGAGATGGGATTAGGAACAGTTAATGAGGCAGGACTCTAACTACAAGCTTGGATTGTGTCTGGAGCCAATCTCTTTTGAGATATAAAAGAGAAAAGCAAGCAAAGAGACATGAGGACCTCATACCACCAAGAAAAACGCACCAGGAGCAGAGCGCATCCTTTGCACCCAGGGTCCCTGCATAGACAAGCTCCTAGTCCGGAGGAAGATTGGTGAGAAGGACCTTCCTCCAGAGCCAGCAGAGACAGAAAGCCTTCCCTGGAGATGAGGCCCTGAATTTGGACTTCTAGCCTACTAGACTGTGAGAAAATAAATTTCTCTTTGTTACAACCATTCACTTGTGATGTTTCTGTTATAGCAGCACTAGACAATAAAGACAGGCAATAAAGCATTCTGCATGATACATGACATTATGCATTTGTCAAAACCCATAGGACTGTGCAATACAAAGGGTGAATCCCGATGTAAACTACGAACTGTAACAATAATGTATCAATATTGGTTCATCAGTTGTAACTGCCAACCTTTCAGTTAGCAGCCTAACTCTTAACTGTTGCACTGCCAGGGCTCTTTACACTATTGCAAGATGTTAACAATAGGAGAAACTGTGCATGGGACAAGGGGGGATATGCAAACTCTCTGAACTTTCTATGCGATTTTTCTGTAAACCTAAAACTGCTGTAATAAATAAAATGTGTTTTTAAAAATCAATTATCTTTACTTAAATAGTAATGTAAATAGATTAAAGAGAAACTGGAAAATAAAGAGGAACAAACACCTATAGACTGGCCATTCTTCTTGTTGTTGGGTGCTGTCAAGTGGGTTCCGACTCATAGCGACCCTACGTACAACAAAACAAAACACTGCCCGGTCCTGTGCCATCCTCACAGTCGTTGGTATGCTTGAGCCCATTGTTGCAGCCCCTGTGTCTATCTCGTCGAAGCTCTTCTTCTTTTTCGTTGACCCTCTGGTGTACCAAGCATGATGTCCTTCTCCAGAGACTGACCCCTCCTAATAACATGTCCAAAGGATGTAAGACTTAGTCTCACCATCCTTCCTTCTAAGGAGCATTCTGGTTGTACTTCTTCCAAGACAGATTTGTTTATTCTTTAGCAGTCCATGATATATTCAATATTCTTTGCCAACACCATAATTCAAAGGCATCAATTCTTCTTCAGTCTTCCTTATTCATCGTCCAGCTTTCGCGTGCATATGAGGTGATTGAAAACAATTCTAGTAAATTGACTTCTGATTTCTTTTAATATGTACATATAAACATATTTGAATTCATTGTGCATATTAATTTTGTATCCTGATTTTTTTCACATATTATTATCATCTGCATGTTTCCATGTTAGTACATGAAATGTAAAAAACCAAGTGAGGATGGTGAGACTTTGTCTTATGTACTTCGGACATGTTATCAGAAGGGACCAGTCCCTGGAGAAGGACATCATGCTTGGTAAATAGAGGGTCAGTGGAAAAAAGGAAGATCCTCAATGAGATGGACTGACACAGTGGCTGCAACAATGGACTCAAATATAGCCACAATTGTGAGGATGGCACAGGACTAGGCATTGTTTCGTTCTGTTTTACATAGGGTGGCTATGAGTCGGAACCCACTTAATGGCACGTAACAGTAACAAAAACAACACGAAACGTGGTCCTTATATCTCCAGCTCTAAAGAGCTCAGGCCTGGCATTAAAAGAAACCACTGTTTTTCCTCTTCTCCTTTTGCTCAGAAAAGAAATATCCAGGTTTGCACTGGAAATAGTAATTATTGGTCAAAACTGCCAGAGGCTTGGGGGAAAAATCAAATGACCAAGAGGCAGAGAGAATATTGTCTAATCCAGAAGTGAACAAAAGCCCAGGGTTATTGGTAAGGGGTATTTCATCACCTGCTGGAGATAAGTGAGCTGAGGGGACCAGAGGAAGAGAGAAAAGAATGTGGGAGGGTGAGCAGGGACAGATGAGACTGTACATTCCTGAGTAGCTGGAGGCTGGAACAAAGGGCAGCTGACAGTGGAGAAGGTGGGGGGCAGTGGCTGTATTCGTTAGTGAAGAAGAAATAGAGGCAGTTGAGGGAGAATTTGAAACAGGAAAGGAAGCATATACAATCCATGATCCAAAAAGAAAATGAAGAACAAAAGACATTGGTCTTATCCTGTCTGGAGCAGAGGAGAATGAAGAAAACCAAAGATACAAGGAAACAATTAGTCTAAAGGACTATGGACCCTCATGTACCACAGCCTCCACCAGCCTGAGCCCTGAAAAACTAAATGGTACTTGGTTACCACCAAGATCACAATAGAGGGCCCTGGAATGAGTGGGAGAAAAAAGTAGCACAAAATTTAAATTCACAAAAAAGATCAGACTTGCTGGTCTGACAGAGACTGCAGGAACCCCCGAGACTATGCCCCCCAGACACCCTTCTAACTCAGAACTGAAGCTACTCCCAAAGTTCACCTTTCACCCAAATATTAGACAGGTCTATAAAACAAACAATAACACCCCTGAGGAATGTGTTCCTTAGATCAATCAAGCGTATGAGACCAAATGGGCAACACCTGCCCAAGAGCAAAGATGAGATGGCAGGAAGGGGCAGGAAAACCAGATGAATGGAAATGGGGAACTTGGAGTAGAAAGGGGGAGAGCGCTGACACATTGCAGGGATTACAATGAATGTCACGAAACAATCTGTGTGTAAATTTTCTAATGAAAAACTAATTTGCTCTGTAAACTTTCACATAAAGCATAATAAAATGTAAAAAAAAAAAGAACAAAACGCAAATTTTCAAAATACAAGTATAATACAATTATGTTTACCTGGATAAAGAATTATGAGGGAAGTTTATTTGGACGGTTAAATAAGTTAAGATTTTGAAATTTTGGAAATGGATCTTAAGCCATGTAAAAGAAGCTTTTGTACTAAATGCACTGGGAATATTTTTTTTAAAAACTTGCTTTAAGATTGTGTGCTAATATCTGAAATATAAAATGTTACTTGAGATCGAGGGGTGGATTGTTCTGTATGTTTCTATAATGATCTCAAATCCTGTAAGGTATAAGATACTACGATGCTTTCATATGTATACACACTCATGATATGAATTTAGAAATAGAAATATGTCTGTCTTTGTGAGGTTCTCTAACATTAACTATAAGTCATTAGAAACCTGTAAGTCATAAGAAAGTTATTTAGTTTTCTGAACTTAAATGTAAAAACATAGATGCATGTGAAGTATGTTAAGGATGTAAACAACCTTTTAAGTTCAGTTTGACCGAGTATGCTGTGACACAAGAAAGTAACAAATCTAACAACCTCTCTAATCTCTAACTTTGAAGAGAAGATGCATCATTCAGCTACTCACTAACCTTGCAGGAAAGTCATAACATACTAGTCTTGGACATCACACTGGCCCTTGTCGTGTGGAGCCAAGGTGACAAATTCACATATAAACCCTGAATTTCTGCTCACTGACTGAGAGAAGGCAGAGGCAAACACCGAAAGCCTACTGAGGCTCTGCCCGCCACCACCAACCTCGGACCCTAGCTATGAAGGACCTCCACCAAGTTTGAGCCATGGTTAAGTCTTCCTCCGGTAAAAGGTAAAAGCCTGAAGTCTAAAGATTTGGACTCTAACCACTAAACTAACATTTTAATTGTTAGTTCTGATTTTCTGGTTCTAAATGAATGTTGTGAGGTCCTACTTGCGTGCCTTGCCAACACTATCCTGCAAGAAAATAAATGAGTTTATGCATGACAAACCAAATCTCTCTATTAATTTTCTAAGATCGCTAAAATCCTACACAACAGTCTCCAAAGTGGAAACTATCCAAATGCCCATCAAGAATGGAATAGATAATTAAATTGTGACATATTCATACAATGGGCTCAAGCATAGCAAAAGATTGTGAGGATGGAGCAGGCCAGGCAGTGTTTTATTCTGTTGTACATAGGATTGCTATGAGTAAGAAGCAACTCGATCGCACCTGACAACAACTACAGGCAACAGTGTTGCTAAACTTTCTGCCACACACAACAAGGGTCCCTTTTCTTCTATCTTCAAATAATATTTTTCTCACTTCCCTTCAAGTCCTCCTTGGTGACCTCTAGATGGCCATCAAGCTTTTGCTAATGATATCTTTGATCCCCTTTATGCTTTCACTAACACATTTCTCAGATTCCTTCCAGCTTCTCCCCACTGCTCTATCCCAAATCCACATGTTTTAGGTTGTGCTGGGGGAGCACTCCATGTCTGATACCAAAATATGTTCCAGTTATCTAATGCTCTGAAGCTGACCACCTCAAAATTTAGTAGTTTAAAATAACAACATTTATTTTGCTCATGAAAGTGGAATTTGGCCAGTGCTTAGTGGAAACAATTCATCATTGCTACCCTCAGCATCAGCTAGTGCAGCTCAAAGGCTGGCAACTGGAAATCGTTTGAAGATTTACTAGTCACGTATCTTATGGTTGATGTCAGAAAGTCCAACAGCTGGAGGATAGTACACCCGAGGATCCTCGGGCATCTCTGTCTCTTTGTGGCCTCCTCACATAGTCTATTTAGCATGGTAGCTTCAGGTCGTTGATGCTTCTTACATGTCGGTTCAGAGATCCCAAGGTGTGTGTTCCAAGAGAAAGAACCAGGCAAAGCTGTGTCACCTTGTATAACCTAGCCTTGTAGGTCATGCAGTATCACTTCCACACTTTCGATTCATTAGAAGTGAGTCACTACGGCCAGCCTATATTCACGTGAACTAGACTTTACCTTTTTATGAGACGAACAGCATGTTGTTTTTAAAAAAAAAAAAAAAAAACTACAAGAGAGACTGAGAAATGCATTCTGCAGGTCAACAGCCATTTCCAGCTAAAACTTAGGCAAATTCTGTTACGAAGGTAAAAGGAGAGAATGGATAGATTACTGGGGGCATGGCTAGCAGTGTGTGCCACAGGCAGCTTTGTGGAGAAATTAAAACCTGAACAAGGTTTTCAAGGATGGAGAGACCATGAAAAGGGAGAAAAGGCATTTCAAGCAGTAGAAGAATATGAGCAGAGACTTAGACAAGGTAATAATATGGTGCACACGTGTGTCTGGTTACATTCAAAGTGCATGTCTAATTAAAGGAAGCTGGTGATAGGATAGTGGCAAATTATACCATCTAGAATGGGTATGGCCATATAAGGAGAGTTTGGGTTTTACTACAGCTTTATAATGGAAAGTAAGACTTTAGAGTCAGACAAATCTGTACTTGAATCCTATATCCATACTAGTTCTGTGATTGTTTCCAGCAAGTGTGGTAGTTCACAACAACGACCACAATTCTCCACCTTTCGTATCCATGCCGTCTTGCTGAGTTACTTTCAGTGATTCCCATCAAAATGTGGTGTCTATTTCCCCACTCTTTGACTCTAGGCTGGTCTTGTGTCTTGCTTTGGCCAGTAGAATTTGGCACAATTAATATTCTGCGAGTTTCCAGCCTAAGTCTCAAGAGGCCTAACCCCTCCATACTAGGTTTCTTGACAACTTGTCAAATGTCTTGAGAACTAGCCAGAGCTAGCCCACTGGAGAATGAGAGGCTACATGGAGCAGAGATAAACCATCTCATCTGAGGCCCCCCAGGCATGTGAGAAAGTCCAGCCTAGATCAACAAAGTTAACCTGGTTGCAGTTAAACTGAAGACCTATGAGTGAGTCCAGCAGCGAGCTACTAGAAGAACCGCCCAGCTGAACCAAGCCAAACTGACAAACTACAGAATCATGATCTAAATGAATGGTTGTTTTAGCCACTGAATTTGGGGGTGACTGGTTACACAACAAAGATAACTGTTACAGCGAGTTAAATGAATTGCTTTCTAATTCTCAATTTCCTCACTGTAAATGGATTTGCTAGCACCTACACCGAGGCATTGGAGGTTCGGTGGTAGAATTTTCACCTTCCATGCAAGAGACAATTTTCTTTCTTTTTTTTTTTTTTATTGCGCCTTAGGTGAAAGTTTACAGCTCAAATTAGTTTCTCATACAAAAATTTATACACACATTGTTGTGTGACCCTAATTGCTATCCCTATAGTGACAGCACACTCTTCCTTTCCACCCCAGATTTCCCATGTCCATTCAACAAGCTCCTATCCCTTTCTGTCTTCTCGTCTCGCCTCCAGACAGGAACTGCCCATTTAGTGCCGTGTATCTACTTGAACTAAGAAGCACACTCTTCACGAGTATCATTTTATGTCTTATAGTCCAGTCTAATCTTTGCCTGAAGAGTTGGCTTCGGGAATGGTTTTAGTTCTGGGTTAACAGAGAGTCTGGGGGCCATGTCTTCTGGGGTTCCTCCAGTCTCAGTCAGACCATTAAGTCTGGTCTTTTTACTAGAATTTGAGTTTTGCACCACACATTTCTCCTGCTCCGTCAGGGACTCTCTATTGTGTTCCCTGTCAGGGCGGTCATTGGTAGTAGCCAGGCACCATCTAGTTCTTCTGGTCTCAAGCTGATGGAGTCTCTGGTTTATGTGGCCCTTTTTGTCTCTTGGGCTAATATTTTCCTTGTGTCTTTGGTGTTCTTCATTGTCCTTTGCTCCAGGTGGATTGGGACCAATTGATGCATCTTAGATGGCTGCTCACTAGCTTTTAAGACCCCAGATGCCACTCACTACAGTGGGATGCAGAAGATTTTCTTAATAAACTTTGTTATGCCAGTTGACCTCGATGTCTTCTCAAACCATGGTTTCCCAGACCCCCGTGCCTGCTACTGTGTCCCTTGAAGTGTTTGGATATGTTCAGGAAACTTCTTAGCTTTTGGTTGAGTCCAGTTGTGCTGACTTCCCCTGTACTGGAGACACAGTTTTTTGTTTTTTTTTTAATTGTATTTCAGGTGAAAGCTTACAGAACAAATAGTTTCTCATGAAACAGTAGTACACATATTGTTTTATGACATTGGTTAACAACCCCACAACATGTCAACCCTCTCCCTTCTCAACTTTTTTTTTTTTTTGGTGAAAATATACATAGCCATAGATACACCATTTCAAAAATTTCTACATGCACGGTTCAGTGCCATTGACTACGCTCTTCCAATTGTGCTGCTATTCTCACTTTAGATGAAGGCTTACGGAACAAAATAGTTTCTCATTTAACAGTTAGTACCCATGTTGCCCTATGACAATGGTTAACAATGTCACAGCACATTAACACTATCCTTACTCAACCTTGGGTTCCCTATCACCAGCTTCCTTGTCCCCTTCTGCTTTCTGGCCCTTGTCCCTGGACTGCTGTACCTCATTAGTCCCATTTGGTTTTATGGGGCTGTCCACTCCCAGGCTGAACGGTGAACCTCAGAGATGACTTTCACCACTGAGCTGAAAGGGTGTCTGGGGGCCATACTCTCGAGGTTTCTCCAGTCTCCTTTAGGCCAGTAAATCTGGTCTTTTTTTGTGAGTTAAAGTTATGCTCTACATCCTTCTCCAGCTCTGTCCAGAACCCTCTGTTGTGATCCTGGTCAGAGCAGTCAGTGGTAGTAGCCGGGCACCATCTAGCTGTACTGGACTGAGTCCGGTGGAGGCCTTGGTAGCTGTGGTCCATTAGTCCTTCAGACTAATCTTTTCCTTGTATCATGTTCTCTTCATTCTCCCTTGCTCCCGAAGGGATGAGACCAGTGGAGTATCTTAGATGACCGCTCACAGGCATTTAAGACCCCAGACACTACTCACCAAGGTAGAATGTAGTGCATTGTCTTTATAAGCTGTGTCATGCCAATTGAGCTAGATGTTCCCCGAGACCATGGTGGAGACACAGTTTTGATTCCCAGCCAAAGCACCTCTTGTGCAGCCACCACTTGTGCAGCCACCACTTGTCTGTCAGTAGAGGCTTTCATGTTGCTGTGATGCTGAACAGGTTTCAGCGGAGCTTCTAAACTAAGATGGACTAGGAAGAAAGGCCTGGTGATCTACTTCCGAAAATCAGCCAATGAAAACCTTACAGATCACAAGATCAGAACCGCAATCCATCATGGAGATGGCGCAGGATCAGGTTAGCATCTTGTTCCTCGTGCATGGGGTCACCACGAGTTGGGGGCTGCCTCAGTGATGTCTAACAACAAAAATAGCACCTCTATCACGGTCTTTTGTGAGGACAAAATGTGATAATGATGGTACAGTGAAATCTGTGAGAATTGGAACTTAATGGGACAGCTTGTTTTTCTGGGTCTTACAAGTCTTCCGCCTTTGACAGGATGCAGTCTACCACTTTTCTGTTGCTCTCTATTGTTGTTGTTAGGTGCTGTCACGTTGGTTTCAACTCATAGCAACCTTATGTACAACCGAATGAAACACTGCCCAGTCCTGCACTATCCTCACAATCGTTATGCTTGAGCTCATTGTTGCAACCACTGTGTCAATCCATCTTGTCAAGGGCCTTCCTCTTTTTTGCTGACCCTCCATGTTACCAACCATGATGTCCCTCTCCAGGGACTGATCCCTCCTGATACCATGTCCAAAATACGTGAGACATAGTCTCACTGTCCTTGCTTCCAACGAGCATTCTCGTTGTACTTCTTCCAAGACACATTTGTTCGTTCTTTTGACAGTCCATGGTATACTCAATATTCTTTGCCAAAACCACAGTTCAAAGGCATCAATTCTTCTTCTGTCTTCCTTATTCAAGGTCCAGCTTTCACATGCATAGGAGGCGACTGAAAATACCATAGCTTGAGTCAGGTGCACCTTAGTCTTCAAGGTGACGTCTTTGCTTTTTGAAACTTTAAAGAGGTCTTTTGCAGCAGATTTGCCCAATGCAATGTGTCGTTTGATTTCTTGACTGCTGCTTCCATGGGCATTGATTGTGGATCCAAGTAAAATGAAATCCTTCACAACTTCAATCTTTTTTCTGTTTATCCAGTTGTGAGGATTTTTGTTTTCTTTTATGTTGAGGTGTAATCCATACTGAAGGCTGTGGTCTTTGCTCTTCATCAGTAAGTGCTTCAAGTCCTTTTCACTTTCAGCAAGCACGGTTTTGTCATCACATAACACAGGTTGTTAATGAGTCTTTCTCCAATCTGATGTCCTCTTTTTCTTCACATAGTCCAGCTTCTCAGATTATTTGCTCAGATACAGATTGAATAGGTGTGGTGAAAGGCTACAACCCTGATGCACACCTTTCCTGACTTCAAACCACGCAGGATCCTCTTGTTCTGTTCAAACGACTGCCTCTTGGTCTATGTACAGGTTCCTCATGAGCACAATTAAGTGTTCTGGAATTCCTACTCTTAGCAATGTTATCCGTAATTTATTATGATCCACACAGTCGAATGCCTTTGCACAGTCAATAAAACACAGGTAAACATCCTTCTGGTATCTCTGCTTTCAGCCAGGATCCGTCTGACATCAGCAATCATATCCCTGGTTCCACCTCCTCTTCTGAATCCGGCTTGAATGTCTGGCAGTTTCCTGTCGATGTACTGCTGCAGCCGCTTTTGAATGATCTTCAGCAAAATTTTATTTGCGTGTGATACTAATGATATTGTTGATAATTTCTGCATGCGGTTGGATCACCTTTCTTGGGAATAGGCATAAATATGGATCTCTTCCAGTCGGTTGGCCAGGTAGCTGTCTTCCAAAGTTCTTGGCATAGATGAATGAGTACTTCCAGCACTGCATCCATTTGTTGAAATATCTCAATTGGTGTTTCGTCAATTCCTGAAGCCTTGTTTTTTGCTAATGCCTTCAGTGCAGCTTGGACCTCATCCTTCAGTACCATTGGTTCCTGATCATATGCTACCTCCTGAAATGGCTGAACGTAGACCAGTTCTTTTTGGTATAGTGACTCTGTGTGTTCCTTCCATCTTCTTTTGATGCTTCCTGCTTCATTCAATATTTTCCCTGTAGAATCCTTCAATATTGCAACTCGAGGCTAGAATTTTTTCTTCAGCTCTTTCAGCTTGAGAAATGCTGAGCATGTTCCTCCCTTTTGCTTTCTATTAGGGGAAAATATTTTAGTTTTCCTTCTCTGACAGGTGTCCACCTTACACAGGTTCCCAGGTTTTACTGTAGTATACTTGGCACCAAACCTGAAGTATAATACGTGCTAAGCAAATGGTAACTAATTACATTCATTACATCAGAGAGAGAAATGGCAAGGGAATAACACAAAGAAAAGACAATGTAAGAAAGAATTACTTCAGAAATCTGCATTCTGCTCATTTTTGCCTCATGAATTTTCTTCATTTGTTGTTCCACCAGCACATGCTCACATGACCCAAACTGCATTTTCTTTGCTCAATGTTCTCCTCTTTGAGGTCTCTCCTCTTTGCATTCTTCCTTCCTGGACCCCTTCAACA
This sequence comes from Dugong dugon, assembly GCA_030035585.1. Classification (NCBI taxonomy): domain Eukaryota; kingdom Metazoa; phylum Chordata; class Mammalia; order Sirenia; family Dugongidae; genus Dugong; species Dugong dugon. Next base: position 19,542,173 of record CM057460.1, read on the forward strand.
CCTATGCAAATGGTCCATATACTCTTAATATCTTATCCTTGTCCTATTGTTTCATATATTTATATCTTTTATCCTCAACTGGGTAGGCCCCTGGCTGGCACAAAGGGTTTGTGCTTAACTACTTACCAAAAGGTTGGTGGTGCTAACCCACTCAGTGCTGCTAGAAGAAAGGCCTGGGGATTTCCTCCCATAAAGATTACAGGCAAGAAAACCTTATGGAACACAGTTCTACTCTGACACACGTGGGGTTGCCATAAGTCAGAACTGACTTGATGGCAACGAGCTTTTTTTTGTATCCTCAACTAGGCTCTAAGCAACTTAAGAAAGATAGTTCTTCTGTTTTCTTCGCAAACTCCATTGTGGTAGTGTTATTATTTTTATCCAAACAGCAAGAATTTACTAAATGCTTAGTAAATTAAAGTCAATTAAATTATATTATGGTTGGTGGTGATCCTTGGGGGTCATCTTATCTCTAATCAGGAGGCCTGTTAAAGTTCCTCAGTGTCACTAAGTAGACTAATTGAGAACAAATCCCCCAAGAGATCAGATTTATAAGTTTTCTTTTTTGGCATGCCTTGAGGGAATGATGGGAAATCTAATCTGAAAGGGGTTCCCACCCAGCAAAGGTCTGGATGTCTCAGGGGCAGTCAACCTTGTTTATATCTCAAGACATTTATCAGCTGTAATCTTGTTACTACAGGCAGTCCTTGGATTAGGAAGGAATTCCATTCCTAAATCTGTCTTTAAGTCGAATTTGTACATATTCCTGCTTCATTTACTTGTAAACCCCATTAAAAGTAACCTGCCAGCCCACCACTGGCAAGCAGTCTTGGCAGCACTGCGCACCGACTGACTTCACTGCCTTGTACAACGAAATAAAAGAGGCTTTTTTGTTCTCTCACCTCACTCACTTGTTTATTGGCCAATACGAGTTATGCTGAGTAAGAACCTAGGGTTTCTACCTGGTAACATGGGGATCTACTTCTGAAAATCAACCGTTGAAAACCCTATGGATCACAACTGTCCGATTCACAACCAACCCCATGTTCCATTGTGCATGGGGTTGCCATGAGTTGGGGGCCAACTACATGGCAGCTAACAGCAACAGAGAGTGGCATGAGACAAGCTTAGCAAGAGAGGCAAGCGCAGAATGCATGAGACTGGACAGGAGTTGTTGTTGTTGTTAGTTGCTGCCAAGTTGATTCTGACTCATGGTGGCCCCATGTGTACAAAATAGAACTGCTCCACAGGGTTTTCAAGACTGTTAAATTTCATAAGCATATCACCAGGCCTGTCTTCTAAGGCACTTCTGGGTGGGTTCTGTCAAAAGAAACTGAGTCAATAATACCATTAATCAATTAGATGAGGTTTATTTGGACAGAAGATTCCCACCCTGAACTGGCTAGCACCAAACCACAGGTGGAAAGGTACTCCACTGAGTATTAGCAGTGATTGGCTTATATTGACAAAACACAGAAGCAAAAGAAGCTAATTTTTGATTGGCTTATGTAATTTACCATTGAAACACTGTCAGTATTTCATTGGTCAACGAGGTCGGCCTGATTTACAGGAAAGCTAGGGTTAAGTTTCAGTAAAGACAAGTCTCAGGGGCATTGTCCACTCAACTGCTGATACCATCTAGTCCACCACACAACTCCATTTTGATTGTATTTAACAGTTTGAACCTCCAGTCTTTCAGCTAGTAGTCATGGCTTAACTGCGCCACCCAGGGGCTCTCTTGATAGGAGTAGCAATGTATTTTTTTTGGTGAGACAGAAAGCTGTAGGAGAATTTTGAGAAGGAGGAGATAGTTGGATTTATGTTTTATAAAGACTTCTCTGGGTGTCTGGAGAGAATAGAATATATCAGGGGGAGGGCAGGAGTGGATGCAAGGAGACCAGTCAAGAGGCTATTTTGGCCTATGGCCATGTGTCTCCAATAGGGCTTCTGACCTTTGCTTTGACACCTGCTCCATGCCCATCTCTACCTCCAAACCTTTGCTCATGCTCCTTCCAGGCCCTCCACCAGGAATACCTTCCTTTCCCCCTACCCAAGTCCTACATTACTACAAAATCAGTTCAAGGTCTACCACCCTCCACCATGAATTCCCCGCCATCCCAGCCATATTGACCTATCTGCTTTGGGCCACCTACAGCACCCAGAGGTGCCTCAGAAAAAAGTCCTGGAGATCTACTTCTAAAAAATCACAGCCATTGAGAGCCCTATGGAGCACAGTTCTACTCTGATACACATGGACTCACCATGAGTCAGAATCAACTTGCTGGCAGCTGGTAAACTGGTAGACTACTTCTCTACATACCCGTTACTCTTGGTGTGCTGCACAGTGTGGTTAACCAGCATTTTCATATGCCATTGTCAGATCACCATAATGAACTTCTTGAAAGCTAGGACTGAGAGTTGGTCAATATTTAAAGCTCAGTTGAGCCCCTGCAACGTTCCAGGCAGGCACGATGCTGGAATTCTTGGAGGATGAGGAGGGAAGACAGAAAATTTTGCCGGGAATTCCAGGTTCTGCTCGGCGTGACTCCATCAGGGCCAAAAAGACAGAGGCCGAGTTGGACAGAACAAAAGGCAATTTTACTGGTTGGCCAAGCAAGGAGACAGTCAGGGATATGTGTCATCCAAGACTGCCTTGGAGGGAGCTTGTTGAAGACGGTTTATACAGGCAGGATCAGTTTCAGAATACAAAATGGTGCGCACGCAAGCAGGGAGCATTTTAGAATGAGTAAGCATTTTTTAAGGCCCAGGTTCGATTCTCCATGCAGGATGAAGTTAGCCATTTTTGTTCATTAGCATGTTAGCTCTCCACCCAGGGGCGGAGAATTTACCATGCATGAGGCAGTTAATGAGCTAAACATTATCTGGAGTGCCAAGAAGGGTGGCGTGGGGCAGGACCAGTTTTAGTTAATTTTGGCCAGTCCATGGCTCTTCTCTTCCTGGGGGTTCTGAGGAGGAAAAGAAAGAACTCCAGGAAATGGGCTGGGTGAGGGGCTGTCTTGAGGCTAAGAAAAATGACTCTATGGCTCTAGCCCTGTCTTAAGTCTTTGTCCTGGAGTGGTCCTAATCAATGTGCTGATCAAGTAGAAAGAAGAGGGGATGTTGGGCCAGTTTGTGCTGATGAGGAAATGCAAGGAGGTTTAGATTTTCCATAGAGTCACTGGAGGTAGGTAGGAGATTCATTCAAGATTGTGACAAGAAAAAAGGACTTCAGCAGCTTTGCCCAGGGGTGGCGAGATAATGTCAGTAAACAGCTTTGAATGCCTTGAAAGCAGGCCTAGCCAGATAGAAACTATGATTATCTTCATAAAGAAATGATGAGCTTCATGTTCTCAATGGTCATGGAAAGCTGTCTTCTCAAGTCCGTAAACACGGCTTCAGGGGGAAAGTTGGGCTGGCATAGCTGTCTTCCTGGGCTTACAAGCCTAGCTGCAAATTGGAATTACTTTGGAGGTGTTTGTTTTGTTTTCTACCTTAAATTTAAGTAAATAAATAACACGCAATACGACTTTTTGGATGTTGTTGTTATTGTTGTGAGGTGTTGTCAAGTTGGTTTTAACTCATAGCAACCCTATGTACGACAGAACAAACACTGCCCCGTCCTGTGCCATCCACACAATTGTTGCTATGCTTAAGCCCATTACTGTGGTCACTGTGTCAGTCCATCTCACTGAGGGTCTTTCTCTTTCTCGCTGACTCTCTACTTTACCAAGCATGATATCCTTCTCCAGGGACTGGTCCCTCCTGATAACATGCACAAAGTAAGTGAGATGAAGTCTCGCCATCCTTGCTTCTAAGGAGCATTCTGGCTGTACTTCCTCCAAGACAGATTTGTTCATTCTTCTGGAAGTTCGTGGTATATTCAATATAGGGTGTACAGTGTTATAAGTATTCAATATTGTGTGTAGAGTTGTTATAAATATTCAATATTGGGTATACAGTGTTATAAATGTTGACACGTATTGATTGCTATAACCACTACTATCAGAATTCTACAGGAAAAATATTAAATGACACAGGAAGCATCAAAAGAAGATGGAAGGAATACACAGAGTCACTATACCAAAAAGAATTGGTCAGTGTTCAACCATTTCAGGAGATAACATATGAACAGGAACCAATGGTATTGAAGGAATAATTCCAAGCTACACTGAAGGTATTGGCAAAGAACAAGGCTTCCGGAATTCACCGAATATCAATTGAGATATTTCAACAAATGGACGCAGTGCTGGAAGTACTCATTCATCTATGCCAAGAACTTTGGAAGACAGCTACCTGGCCAACCGACTGGAAGAGATCCATATTTATGCCTATTCCCAAGAAAGGTGATCCAACCGCATGCAGAAATTATCAACAATATCATTAATATCACATGCAAATAAAATTTTGCTGAAGATCATTCAAAAGCAGCTGCAGCAGTACATCGACAGGGAACTGCCAGAAATTCAAACAGGATTCAGAAGAGGAGGTGGAACCAGGGATATGACTGCTGATGTCAGACGGATCCTGGCTGAAAGCAGAGATACCAGAAGGATGTTTACCTGTGTTTTATTGACTGTGCAAAGGCATTCGACTGTGTGGATCATAAATTATGGATAACACTGGGAAGAATGGGAATTCCAGAACACTTAACTGTGCTCGTGAGGAACCTGTACATAGACCAAGAGGCAGTCGTTCGAACAGAACGAGGGGATACTGGGTGGTTCAAAGTCAGGAAAGGTGTGCACAGGGTTGTATCCTTTCACCAAACCTATTCAATCTGTATGCTGAGCAAATAATCCAAGAAGCTGCACTATATGAAGAAGAATGGGGCATCAGGATTGGAGGAAGGCTCATTGACAACCTGCATTATTCAGATAACACAACCTTGCTTGCTGAAAGTGAAAAGGATTTGAAGCACTTACTGATGAAGATCAGAGACTAAAGCCTTCAGTACGGATTACACCTCAACATAAAGAAAACAAAAATCCTTACAACTGGACCAATGAGAAACATCATGATAAATGGAGAAGAGATTGAAGTTGTGAAGGATTTCATTTTACTTGGATCCACAATCAACACCCATGGAAGCAGTAATCTCCGCAAAGGACCACTTTTTAAAGTGTTGAAAAGCAAAGATGTCACATTGAAGACTTAAGGTGCACCTGATGCAAGGAATGGTATTTTCAATCCCCTCATATCCACGTGAAAGGTGGACAAGGAATAAGAAAGACCGAAGAAGAATCAACACATTTGAATTGTGGTGTTGGCGAAGAATATTGACTATACCATGGACTGCCAGAAGAACAAACAAATCTGTCTTGGAAGAAGTACAGCCAGAATGCTCCTTAGAAGCAAGGATGGCAAGACTAAGTCTTGCATACTTTGGACATGTTATCAGGAGGGATCAGTCCCTGGAGAAGGACATCATGCTTGGTAAAATAGAGCACCAGTGAAAAAGAGGAAGACCCTCAAGGAGATGGATTGACACAGTGGCTGCAACACTGGGCTCAAGCATAACAAGGATTGTGAGGATGGTGCAGGACCAGGCCATGTTTCATTCTGTTGTACGTAGGATCACTATGAGTTGGAATTGACTCAGTAGTACCTAACAAAAACAGCATCAGTTTACAGAACAGTTTTATCCCTCAAACAACTTCCTTCTGCTCTTTCTTTGTAGTGAGACACTCCCCCAACCCTAAACCCTGTCCTAGAGTAAAATCACCTCAAAGTTATAGTAAAGCAAGAAGAAAGATTTTATTTGGCATATGTTTCAAGAGGCAAAAGTGGGAAGTGGACAAGCATGCTGCCAGAGCCATGTCTGTCCAAGTTGAAGGAATGTTGCTGAATCATCAGTATATATTAACATTACAAATGGGTGAAATCATTAAAAGTTTCACCTTTTCAGATTGGCTAATAACTGCTAAATCACTGTGATTCTACATTTTGAATTGTGCTTCTTAATAATCATTGGTACAAATTTCAGTAACTACAGGAAAGTCTTCATTGGTCCAACAAATCTTACTATTTACTAAACGCTAACAGAAAAAGATAAGAGTGGAAAATATGTGGTTTTTTGGTGCTCTAAGATTTGTTTATCTGAACAGTTCCCTAAAAGATGTTTTCCAAGATTTTCCTAGCTATTGTTTTTATACCTCAGGGCCCAGTTGACATGTGTTTGTGAGTCCTTGTGAGTCCAGCTCCAGCTGGGTGATACTCTTTACGCTCAAGGGACAGGGAATAATGGCTCCAATTTTAACTCTTAAATCAACCCTGGAAGTCAGGGATTTGTTCTCCATCGCAATAGTTTTTATCTTTTTGAGACTGTCATTGAAATGGAGTCACATGGTATGGAACATTTTGAGATGGGCTCCTTTCAGTCAATAAGCCCTGGTGGCACAGTGGTTAAGTGCTCTACAGCTAACCAAAAGGTCAATGGTTTGAACCCACCAGCTGTTTCCTGGAAAAAAGATGTAGCAGACTGCTTCCCTGAAGTTGAAATCAAAACCCATTGCCCTCGATTCTGACTCAGTGATCATATAGGACAGAGTAGAACTGCCCCCATAGAGTTCCCAAGGCTATAACTCTTCAAGTGTGAATGTTATTTCTATTTCTCTAGAGCAGTGGTGCTCAATCAGGGAAAATTTTGCCACCCATGAGACATTTGGCCATGCATGGAGACATTTTTCCTTATCTTATCTGGAGGGAAGGGTGTGCTATTGACATCAAGTGAGTTGAGGTCAGGGGTGCTACTAAACATCCTACAATCAATGCACAGGCCAGCCCTCTCTACCTCAACAGAGAATTATCTGGCCCCAGATAGTGCTGAGGTTAAGAAATCTCGTTGAAGTCCTACCCCTGGTACTGTGAATATGACACTGTTTGGAAATAGGGTTTTTGAAGATGTTAGCAGTTAACTTCAGGTCATATTGGAGTAGGGTGGGTGCTTCTCCACTCTGATTGGTGTCCTGATAAAAGAAGACAAGAGACACAGCGGGAAGAAAGCCACTGTGACCACAGAGTTATGCTGCAGGTACAATCCAAGGAATGACGGAGGCTACCAGAAGCTGGCTGACAAGAAAGGATTGTCCCCTAGAGCCTATGGAGGGAGCGTGGCCCTGCCAGTACCCTGAATTCAGACTTGGAGCCCCAAGAACCGTGAAACAATACATTTCTGTTGCTTTAGGCATTCCACTTTGTGTCACTGTTATGGGGCAGCCCTAGGAAATGAATAAACAAACAAAACCAATCAATTTTCCTTGAGTATTTGTTTACTTTCTATCCATGGGAAGTCTCAGACCAGTCAGCTTCTCCACGGATGCTCTTTTGAACAGATCACAGAATCAGTGGTTGAGAGCTTGCTGTCAGGAATCACAGACCTGGGCTGAAATCCCTGCTCCATCTGAGTTGTGTGAGTGGGGACAGGTTAATTGCACCAAGCGTCAATTTCTTCATCTATAAAATAGGGGTAATAGAAGTGTCCGTATCTCAAAGGATTTTGAAAGGATAACATACAACAACGCTGGTAAAGTGCTGTGACCACGATGGTTCAGGTGAATACTGAATAAGCTATTATTAATTCCACCACCCATCTATCACTTTGTTGTACTGTGGTGGCTTCCATGTTGCTGTGATCCTGGAAGTGACGCCACCAATATTTCAGATTCCAGCAGAGCTGCCCATGGTGGATAGGTTTCAGCAAAGCTTCTAGACTAGGCAGAAAGGCCTGATGATCTGCTTCTGAAAATCAGCCAGTGAAAACTCTGGATCACAGCAGAACATTGTTTGATATAGTGCTGGAAGATACGCCTCTCAGGTGGAAGGACTCAAAATATACAGTGGCTGCAACAATGGACTTGAGCATACCAACTATCATGAAGATGGTGCAGGACCATGCAATGTTTTGTGCTGTTGTACATAAGGCAGCCAGCCACGAGTCAGAGCTGACTCCACGGCAACTAACAATCATTAATTACCTGTGTTACAGCACTTTGCTCCTCACTTTTAACAGGAAATGCCTGGCTCCTGGCTCTTCCTACAGCGCAGAGCCCTAAATTTCACCATTGCTTCCTTACTTCTTGAGTGGCTTTGAACTGACTACTAAACAGAGCAGAGGTTATGCTGGCTTCTTCCCATTTCCCTGGGCCACTGAAACAAACTTAGTGTTTCTTCTTAGCCAGATCCCAACAGCCAATGTCACCATCAGTCATGTAAAGATGACAGATGACGTGAAGGTAGGAAACGTTATCATTTCACCGATGAGTAAAGCATGGCGAAGCAGAACATGGTGGAAACAGTCCTGACTTCAGAGGCAGGGCGAATGGCATTCACATCCCCAAATTTGGCCCTAAATACTCTGTGACCTGGAGCAAGTTTTTAACTTTTTTCTGAACCTCAGTTTCCCCACATGTTAAACAGAACTAGTTATCATGTTGAAGAATATTGGATATACCACACACTGCCAGAAGAACTGATGCATTTGAATGAGGCGTTGGTGAAGAATATGAATATACCATGGACTGCCGGAAGAATGAACAAATCTGTCTTGGAAGAAGTACAGGCAGGATGCTTAGAAGCGAGGATGGCAAGACTTCATCTCATGTACTTTGGACATGTTATCAGGAAGGACCAGTCCCTGGGGAAGGACATCATGCTTGGTGGAGGGTCAGCAAAAAAGAGGAAGACCTTCAATGAGATGGATTGACACAGTGGCTGCAACAATGGGCTCAAACATAGCAACGATTGTGAGCATGGCGCAGGACTGACTGGGCAGTTTTGTTCTGTTGTACTTAGGGTTGGCTATGAGTTGGAGCCGACTCGATGACACTTAACAACAACAACAGTTATAATGTGGATGTTGAGGAAAACCCTTGCCATATGATATTCTATATTCATTGCTGAAATAGCTGACTCTTGCATTAAAGGAAATAATCAGACTTTAAACGGACTTAGAACTGTAACTCTTGAATTAGAAGTTTCTGTTGATAAACTTTGCAAAGTTGTAGAGACCATAATTAGAGAAGTATCTGAAGTTCAACTTAAGATTTTACAGAATAGAATAGCATTAGATTACCTGCTAGCCTCAGTGTTGCTGTGTTTATATCAGTAATACACAGTCTGAGGTTTTGTAGAATGCAGCTGCTGCTAAGGCACCCAAAAAGCAGTTACTGATGCTACTTATGTATAAACAAATGCCTCATGGGATTGTTTCCTTGGTTCAAAGACCTAGGGCCATCGTTTCATGGGTCATTTCAGTCAATTGGCTTAATACTGTTCTTAACATTTGTTTCTACCTCCTAGTTCATTGTGTAGCATCTTGGGTCTTAAAGGCTTGCAAGCAGCCATCCAAAGTGCAACAATTAGTCTGTGTTCATCTGAAGCAGCAGAAGAAAGGAAAGTCAGGTGGAGGAGGAAGTAGCTTCCATGTCTGATTACCTCCATCAACAGCTGTCTCCTTTACCATCAGGCCAGAAGAATTGAATGGTGCCCAGCTACCATAATTGAATGTTTGTGATCAAAGATTCTATAGCAGAATCGTGATCAAAAGGAGGGAATAACAAACCTTTTTAATTCTCCTTGGTTCATAGAGTTAGGGTGACCTACCCAGGCCATCTGCCCTTACGTGTCCTTTTGAAAAGTCACCTTCAAGTCAAACAATAGCCTAGTAAGCACTTTAGCGGAGATGGTTTTGCCTTAGGCATTGGGCGCTTTTAGAGAATTACCTATGTGCAGCCAGTTTTGAGGAGCAGGAACCCCAGAGTCCGACTGGAAAATGCATGGCATGTCCTTAGTGACTCTTTCTACAACCAACTGAACCTGGAACCCTGAAAGTGTTCTGATGCTATCTCCTGAGAAATTAACATGACGTTGACCTATATAACCCACTTTCACTGTCCCTGCTTCAGAGTGCCTTCCTGATACTTTCCAGGTTGATACTGCCCAATTTGAATCATATCTATTCACAATAAATATATTCTGTTACACTAATTTTTGGTGTTTCTCTGTGCATTTACCATACTTTAATGCAAATAACTCACACCTTCTATGTTTGTTTGCTGGGGAGAGGGAGTGGTTGGCAAACAAACATAGAAGGTGTGCGTTATTTGTGTAAAAATACGGTAGGTTTTTGACATTGTGAAGACTGAATGAATAAAGTATATAACAAGGAGGACATTGCCTAGCACTGTAAGTGCTGAATAAAAATGAACTATTATTGCTGAACATTTTAGAAAATCATTCTCCTTAACACAGAATATTTTCTCGGGCACATATGGATTTTCATGGATTGCTGTTTCCAAGAGTGGGAAACTTGGAATGAGAACTAGCCCAGGATTAGAGAGGCCCCTTTGTTTACAGAGTCTTGATTTACTTTCACCTGGACTGGGGTGGGGTGGGTACCACCAAATACTATACACATTTACACCTGTTGTGGTGAAAATGTAACTTGGCTTTAGAAGGGCTTAAATGTCAATTTGGTAATAGTGATCGAAGTTGGTCTGCATGTCTGGATCCAAGTCTACCTCTGAGTTTTGGGGGTGGGGAGGTCATGGCCCTTTAACTAGTCATAATAAAAGAGATTAAATATATTTCTTATTGTGGTTAAATTTAAAAAAATAAAGCAAGCTAGACTGTGTGCTTCTTGAGGACAAGGACATTATCGGTCTTGCTCACTGGATTCCAGTGTTCAGCACAGGGCCCAGCATATAGTCGGTGCTCGGTAAATACTAATACAAGGTTGTTTCTTGATCTGAATCTTGAAATAGGAAATAAATGCTTTATGCTTTGCTTTCTAAACCTATGTTCTCTTCTTTATATGATTCTCAGGGAAAAAACGTTCCTCACACTTACCTATGGTAATCATTTAGCTATTTCGAACTTCTTGTCGTTTAACTTATTCAACTTGGGAGGACTTTATGGCCATAAGGATCATAGAAGCAGCTACTTTGAAATGTTCATGGTAAAGATAGAAGAGATTACAAGGGAAGTGCCAACTGTAACTTAATAAAACCCCTTTGGCATGAGCATGAGTAGTTAAACCTGGGTTCTTACAAGAAATGAAAAATCTCTTTGGAAACACCACACTTGGAAAATGCTGGCTGCACGCCCCCTTCTCATCTAAGTATGTTAAAATGTTGATAGGAACCAGCGAATGTTCAGATACAAGTAGCAGGTTGTTCTGTTTTGGGTTTCATAGTGCAACAGCCCAAGGCCCTCCTCTTGCTTTGATCCAGAAGGTGTTGGTAGGGTGCTCGACATTTTAAAAATATGTTGCCTCTAACAAGGTTAGAAATAATTAGAAAATTTATGTTGTATGCAATTATATACGCTTGAAACTTGGAAATAAAGTAAAAGAATTATCCATGCCTTCTCAATATCATAAGGTCCCTGGGTGGTGCAAACGGTTTGTGCTTGATGACTAACCTAAAGGTTGGAGGTTCGAACCCACCTAGCAGTGCCACGGAAGAAAGGCCTTTGTTCTGCTTCGGTAAATACTACAGCCAAGAAAACCCAATGGAGCAGTTCCACTCTACAACACGTGGGGTTACCATGAATTGGAATCGACTCGAAAACAAAGTGTCTCTTTAAAAAAAGTTTTCACGTCATACTAGAGCACTAACAAGCTCACAGTGGTCCAAACAATCATGATACCAACAATCATGAAGATGGTGCATATCGGGCAATGCTTCGTTCTGTTATTCGCAGGGTCGCCATGAGTAGGAGCCGACTTGACAGCAACTAACAACAACAATGCTCTGGAGTAATGTACCTTTGCTTGGCTGTTTACTACTGAATATCACCCAGACTTTGTAAAGTTAGATGTTAACTTGTAGGAGTTCGACAAGTTGCAAACCATTTTTTTCAGGAAAAGTATCAATGATTTCTGACTGGTAGAAAAGTTAACCCCAAAGGTTACAGTTTCATTGCCCTATAGGATGTTAACCAGCTTTGTACCTCACTAAGTGATCATATTTCTGCACTTTTTTTTCACCACCTACCTACTCGAGTCTCTCGTATTCACCTTTGAGCCAGTTTCGCCATCCAGCTGGTCCCTTCGTTAATGAGTTAAATATATCTTTGGCACGTGCTTACTGTACATTTGTATGAGTGCCATGATTTTACCTTTATGAAAACTATACTTTGCCAAGTTAATGTATCATATCATCTTAATGGACTCTAAGAACGGGTACAGTTGCAGAGAAAAGGGTTTTGGACTCCAGAATATAGTTTGTTGTTATCAGTTAACTATTTCCTCCATAAAGCATCCCAAGACTTGCATGCCCTTGATCAGTGCAGATCCAAATCTTGTATCAATTATTCTGAAAGGTTTAAAAACATATGAACAGAAACTATCCCAATGCCACACCTAATTTTCATATTCGTAAAGGTTTTCAAGTTGAATCCAAACCAAAAAACCAAACCATTGCTGTTGAGTCAATTCCGATTCATAGTGACCCTATAGAACAGAGTAGAACTTCCCCATAGGGTTTCCAAGGAAGCAACTGCCGACCTTTTGGTTAGCAGCTGATCTCTAAACCACTGGGCCACCAGGGCTCCTCAAGTTGAGTCAGCCAAGAATAATTCCTAATCAAGGTTTTTTAAAAAAAAAAAAGATAACAGAAATCAGAACAACTCTAGGACCTCAGTTCTGTAAGTTGCTGAATCTGGTTGGAAATTCGAATCCACTAGCCACCCCTTGGAAACCCTATGGGGCAGTTCTATTCTGTCCTATAGGGTCGCTGAGTTGGAATCGACTTGATGGCAACAGGTTGGGTTTGGTTTTATAGGAACTAATCTGAAATGGTATCTTTGGGAAAAATGCAAAGTGTAGAAGAGTTTATAATATATATAAGTTGTTGTGTGCCATCGAGTCAATTCGTACTAGCAACCCTATAGTACAGGCAAAGAAAGATAAGTGCCTCACTTTGCCCCGTAGGGTTTCTAGGCTGTAGTCTTTTACAGGAGTAGATTGCCAGGTCTTTTCTTCTGCAGAGCCACTGGGTTTGAACTGTGGATTCTTTGGTTAACAGCTGATCGCTTAACCACTGTGCCAACAGGACTCCTTGATATACATATATATACATATATATATACACACACACACACATATATATTTAAAGGGAGGGGAGAGGGGAATGTGTGTGATCATGTGTGTGTGCATATATATATATATATATATATATAGCTTAAAATACTTCTGGAAGGACCTGGTAAAAAAAAAGTTGCTTCTGGAGGAGGAAGTTATGTAATTGGGAGAGCTCATGGCTAGGAGGAAAAGTTTTTACTTTTACCACTTGAATTTTTAAAAAAAAATACGTGTTACCTTTCAAAAAGAATTAAAAAATACAAGATGGTCCAAGTAAATATGAAGGGATGTCATCTTTTATGCTGATGCCTTTCTCTGTAATAAGCAGAGGCTTTAAATCTCCTCACTGAGGACCCAGGAAGTTATTCACACACACACACAGACACACAGAGACACAGACAAACACACAGACACAGAGACACAGAGACACAGACACACACACACACACAGACACACACACACACAAACACACAATGGTCTTGGACTGCATCAGTGTTGGCTTCCTAGCCGTGGCATTGTTCAGCAGTTATGGAACATGTCACCATTGTGGGAAATTGGGTGAAGGCCTCTCTGTGTATTTTGTTGCTATTTTTCCTAAAAGTATAATTATTTCTAAATAAAAACAAAACAATGCTATTGGCCTATAAAGGCTTACATGTAAAGAAAACCTACGTTCCATCTTTGGTGCTCCTATGTCTTCTTTGTCTGCTTCCTCAGAAATAGTTGGGGGCTGAGGGGCAGCCTTCCAGGGTAAAAGAAGTCAGCAGGAATCCTGAGTGGGGAGCAATGGAAAGGGCACTTTCACCCCATTCTGTCCAGGCCTAAAATGAAAACAAAGACAAAACACCAGAGTCTTCGCTCATCTTCCTTCTTGGCACTCTCTGGGCAGTACCTGGCTCCAGGGTTACTTTGGATCCCTTAGGAGAAGGAATGCCGTCTATGGGAACAAGCTAAGGTGGGAAAAGGGCTCTGCCACAGAAAGGGGCATCCTGGGAACTGGAACTGCTGGACATCAGGCCTGCAGAGCAAGTTCTCTGGGTCAGTAGGTGGCCGGACCGCCTAAGTGTGTATTCCGCTCGGCAGTGTGCAGGGTGCTAGTCAGGTTCTAGCATGGTGGATTTCGGTCAGGTACGTTTTGGAGACAGGCAGAAGGGGAATACTGGACGTAAGCACACACTTCACATCTTTAGACTTGTGCAGTTTTATTTAACAAGCCCTCTATTATCTTCTGACTTTTCTGGAGTCACACTCTGCATCTAAAAAGGCACGTGAGACATCTGTGTGTCTGTCTGTAGACCTGGTAATCACGTGTATGGCACACAAAGCTTAGACATTCTTAAGCCAAAAGTATTAAACAAAAAATCCAGAAAAAGTAAAAAAATAAAAAACGTCCCCCACATGGTTATTTAGAGCCACCTACGATAAAGGAGGACTCTGTGGGTGGGGCAAACGGCTCGGCTGCTAACTGAAAAGTTGGAGGTTGCAGTCCACCCAGAGGCACCTTGGAAGAAAGGCCTGGTGACATGCTTCTGAAAAATCAGCCATTGAAAACCCTATGGATCACAGTTCTACTCTGATGCACATGGAGATGTCACGCATCGGGGTCAACTCAGTGCCAACTGGTACTGTTTTTATTATAATAAAGGAAATACACAACACATTAGCTAATATCTTTTATTGTCAGACCTTCTCTGAGCCAACAAACATGATTTCGCATGGTTGTCCAAAAGGGGTAAGGCAAATTTCTTGCTTCCTTGTGGGCAGACTTAGTTGGCCCAAGCCTTTACAATTTCTCCATATAAAAATAAAAGTCCAAGACCAGATTATTTTGCTCCTGGTCATCAATGCTGATTTATTTACAGGTGCTCTGTTGAGACCACCCTTATGAAGTTGGGATAAAATATGTGTAGACTACATTAAAGCCTCACCATTTAATGCTAGGGTCCTGTAAAGATTCACTCATGTGCTGCATTTTTTTGAGGAATGCAGTATCATTATATCATAATTGATCCCAGATTGATGGTACAAGTCTAACCTTCAAAAAAAAAAAAAAAAAAAAAAACCCATTTTTTAACTTAAACCCTTTAGAAACCAAAGACTCCAGAATGACATCATAGTGTTCTAAAAATGGTGTTGGAGTCCTCTGTTTAAGAGTGGCTTATAAATACAATTATCCCGTGGCTGCATACCTGTTTATAAACAGCAGATACAGAATGCAGACTTGCTACATGTGAAACAAAACCGCGTCCAACTGTGTCGTTGGAAATACAGCCTAGATAGGAGAATCCGAGGTTGTGGGTTGTTAATAAAACCGCTTCATACAGGAACAACCGAGGATTGTAACTCTGAACCGTTAAAATACACAGACAGACTGTTTACACCATTGCACCTCCTTCTTCCCTTTGCTTTTAATGCTCATGAAATGGGCTGAAGTGATGTGCTCACTGGGCACACGCGCACACAGGCAAGCACACAGACTTACAAGATGAAACAAAGAGCAAGGTGAATACGTGTCCGAGGAAGGCTACCAGCAGCACTCCAACCAAATGTCCTGTCCCCCTTGGCTCCCTCTGTCCCCTCCCCACTCCCTCACCTTCCCTCAGATGCAGGAAATCAGGCTGGGAGGTTAGTGCATAACTGACAGATAAACGCCCCTTCTAAGCTCGCCGTGAGTCTCCTGAAAAGGGGGCAAGAGCATCGTCCTTCAGTAGCATAGTTAAGACCAGTTAGTGTCGGTTCCCCAAGTTAAGGCACTTCTGGCTGCTCTGGCGGCAGCATGGGTTTCGTTTTTCCTCTTTCTTTTTTTAAGGCATCTAAGAGTACTAAAGCTTTGGAAATTGTGCAGACTGTTGACAGCTTACTGCATGATCAATGAAGCTGACAAGGCAAAAGGACCCTCGGAGACACCTCTCTCCGCTGAGGGGCTTCCAGAAAGCCCGGGTCGCTCTGTGCACAGCTCGGCTTGGCATGCTGGAGCCCGCGGAGGCCAGATGGTGGCGCGTTCGGAAGCTAAAGACACGTGGACGCTCTCCCATGTTCACCTGGAGCTGCCCTGACTGCTCACGGAGCGCGAGGTGCTGTAGCGCTTCTTCACGATCATGCTGATGTAGGCTTTCATGAGCTTGGCCACGTCTACCACCTGCCAGAGAAGCAGAGCCACGCATGGTTGAGATGCCAGCAGGTCAAAGGTCCAGGCCTAATAACCAACCACACATCCTGTGCCCAGCAAGGCAGAGAGAGCTCGTCACCATGCAAACTCCAGCAGTTTGTGACACTAACCCATGTCTCAAAGTTTATATTCAGCTCAACATTTAGCTGTTTTTACCTATTCCTGGTCAGAAAGAAGGGGAACTGCGGTTTCTCCAAATACAATGTGCACCCCCTGGTAGTTCTTTCCCACGAAAATGGCAGTCTTGCTTGATGTGAATAAATGGTCCGATTTTGTACGTAAATAAATAAAATCACAATATCCGAGGACACTTAAGTTTGTTGGTATACTTAGGGCTGGGATTACTTAAGCAAAATAACAGTAAATGACAGAGGCCATAATCCCAACCTTAAACACTGGATCGTCTAATTCTAGTCAACTCCTCATGATGCAGCTAAGGAATAGAGATGGGGGGCCCAAGAGGCCTAAGCCACCTCCCCAGACATCTAGCTTCGTTCTGCTCCTGACGAGCCAACTCCTTGGGCTGCCGGCTCCCTCCTGTGATGCTTTCATTGCCGCCCCCTTTGGTGCACCCTTCATCACCACTGGCCAGGGGCCCTGTGAAGGTATCCTAAGCCTTTCCCTGGCCTCTTGGCCCTTCCAATTCTGCGCTGGCTCACCATTTGTAAAATCACTGCTGTTACTACATGCCTCAGCCAAAGGTCCCACAGAAGCTCCCTGTTGTCTACTGGATTGGACCAAATCCCACAGCCTGGCGCCTGGGACCCTCCCATCAAAGCCCCCACCCCACCACCTTTCCACCTCACTGCCTTGTCAGCCTAGTCTATCCAGCGTACCCCTTCCATAGTCTGATCAGCCCCCGAGACCCTCCTCTCCAATACTTTACCCCAACAGCCAGACAGGAAGCTGTGGTTCATTTCAACTGAACGCCTGTGCTCACCACCAGCTCCCTTTCTGGACGATTCAATAGGCTTCGTGTATTATTACTATTGTAAGCTTTGGAACCAGTGTTGCACATATTTAAAGGCTTTTTTTTGTGACTCTGTGCCCAAGATGGTCATGCTTCACTGCCCCCACTGTTCAGCAGATGCCGCCAGAGCCCAATTCCACAGCTCCGACGTCCCGGCGTAATCTGCTATCTATTTTCACAAGGTTTTATTACCTAACTGTATACTGCTTCTCTGACATCTGTAGCATATCATTTACCTTTCTCTCCCTTTCCTTCACCGGTAAGACCCCAGATAACAACGGGACCACGTTTCTCTGTTGCAAAGGTATAGAGAAGGCATTTGCCATGCCCAGATTTTTGCGTGTGAGGAACCCACAGCTGGGGAGGGACCACCACCCTGTCTTTTCACGTTTTAAAGGGAAATACTAAAATAGAATCCTGCAGTCAAAGGCATCCGAAAGCGGGGTGTTGTTTTGCCAAGGCCACGAACGAAAAGGCCTCCTTAGCTTGTTTCTTACCTCACTGGTTTCAAAGAGCAGCTCCCGCTCATCCACCACGATCTTGTACGTGTTTGCCAGGGGGGCCCCGAAAGAGAGGATGTGCTCATACTGGAAGACTTCTAACGGCCTTCCCTCCCCACGCTTGTACACAGAGACGGCATCTGCGCTGACGCCCAGCCAGAGTTCCTGGGGGAAGCCGCCTTCCTTGCACTAGTGGGCAAGAGAATGAGTATCAGGGTTAAAACATAAGGCATTTAGAAGGCCATCCTGGAGTTAAGCACTAGACAAGAATACTGAATGCACTCAACGTGCATTTATATTTGGGGGACTGAAATATGAGAAATGGTATCTCTAGCAATTTTGATTGATTTTTAATCAGTAGATCAATCCAGAGCATTTGGGCAACCTCATGGGTAGTTCAGACACGTGGCTGTGACTCTCCAGCTCTTGATGTCATCACTTCGCTAGTTATTGCAGTTAGCTACATGGAAACAAACAAACAAACAAACAAAAAAAAACCAAACCCGTTGCTGTCCAGTCGATTTGGACTCATAGTGACCCTGTATGACAGGGCAGAACTGCCCCCCAGGGTTTCCAAGGAGCAGATGGTGGATTTGAACTGCCAACCTTTTGGTTAGCAGCTGAGCTCCTACCCACTGTGCCACCCAGGCTTCTTATAAAAGGCCTGGTATACACACACAGGTGGAGCGACTTGACAGGGATCCCTGAGAACAGAGCAGCCCAAGCCAGTCGACTCTGCTATCTCCAGTGCTGCCTCAGATCCTTTTTTGGATGATGATTCATCAAACACAAAATTTAGGAGCACAGAGGAAAATTTCTTAGATTGCTCTACACTGAGTGGTTTTGGCTCCTCTTGCAAAACACAATTCCGAACAAGGAGCACCAATGGTCTTCTGTATGTATGATGGTAACAGATTTCATGGCTTTAACTACAGGTGTTCTTGAACAGATCAATGGAAGAAATAACAAGCCTCGATGTAGAGGTAACAACACAGTGCTGACCCAACACGAGCAGGGTGATATAAATTAGTGACACCCAGAGCGGATGTACATGGTACAAAGCATCTGATTCATATGCAGAAACAAGGTTGTTTCTGTAAATCTTGGGAAAACAAAATTTCCCATACTGGGAAATTGCCTGCCACGTACCATTTTCAGGACAACCAACCAACCACCCACCCACCCACCAACCAAAGTTGGAGTCTGATGAAAAGCCACTAAAGGGATCTTGGAATATATCATTAAAATTTAGATTTTTATAGGGCCTCATTTGAGAATCATCAGATAATAGGCTGAATTATTGTGATCTAAGAAAAATGGAAGTTAACTTATATTACGGGCTGGCAATCATTTTCTATAAAAAGTTAGACAATAAATATGTTAAGTGTTGCAGGCCATAGGTCTCTGTTCCAACTACTCATTTCTGTTGTTTTAGCATGAAAGTAGCTACAGACAATATGTAAATGAATGAGTGTGGCCTGTGTTCCAATAAAACTTTATGTACAAAAGCAGGAGGTGGGCAGGATTTGGGGTGTGAGCTGTAGTTTGCTGACCCTGATCTAGATCATTGGTAAGATTTCCTTTCAATAAATGGTCTACTTTTAAAAAAAAAAAAAAAAAAAAAAAGCAGTACTGGATTGATGCTAATGGCTAAATTTCAATTATGAAATAGAAATTCTTCCCTTCAATCAGATGATCACAGCAAAAAAACGAAAATGCAAAATACAACTATATCTAAAGTTTCTAATTTGTACATGTAACCCGTCAAGTCGATTCTGACTCATAGCAACCGTATAGGACAGAGTAGAACTGCCCCATAGGGTTTCCAAGGCTGTAATCTTTACGAAAGCAGACGTCTTTTCTCCCGTGGTGCCACTGGGTGGGTAACAACTACCAACCTTCGGGTTAGCAGTTAAGCGCATAACCACTGCGCCACCACGGCTCCTTATTTGTATATACAGTTCAAAAAAATCTTTTTAATGCACATTTTTTTCTACCAGCACTTTTGGGTTAGGACTATCTACAGCTCCCCTGAGAAGTAGTGGTGGAAGTTAAGAAGAGGTGACATCTCCATTTTCCATTCATTCCTAATACAGTAAAACCTGTGAAAGCCAGACCTGTCAGAGAAAGAAAACTCAAATATTTCCCACTAAAACGAGGGACAGAAAAGTGGTAAGACCGCACCATCAAAGGCGGAAAACTTGCGAGACCTGGAAAAACAAGGCAGTCTCGTTAAGTTCCGGCTCTCACAGGTCTTACTATATAATGGAAGCCTTTACTGCAAAGAGGAAAAAGACTTTTTTCAGGGGGATGGCTGGGTGTGATAACAGTAAAGATTTGGGGGCTCTAAAAAAAGAGGGTGGGGGGGTACAGTGGCCCATCTCACCCTTTGTATGAACTTGGTTGTGACTTAGGTTCTCAGATGTAGCCTGGACTATGAAGTGGTGCCCGCCTGCCCCAACGGTAAAGTGGATAGTTCTCACCTCCACGTCAAAGAGCGTTGACCCGTACCCAGGCCACTCCTTGATCAGGGCCATGTACTTGACCATGGCCTGTTCCTGGCTCATGCCCTGGAATTTCTTCCACTTGTCAACGATGTTGGCTCGAGCAGAGGAGACTTCCTCCTTCACCCACATGTCCACCATCTGCTCTTCCTCCACTTTCTGCTTGAGGACGGACCCTGTGCGGAAGCTGCGCCTCAGTGTCCCCTCCAGGAAGCTCGTCCGCCTCTTCTCTAGCCGCTCGCCAGGAGTAAAGCTCTTGGTTGACTGGCTGATGCGGGCCTTGAGTCTCTGCAAGGAGTAGACCTCTTCCAGGGCTGGGACTGCAGCGTGCAGGGTGTAATCTCCCTGCAGGTACTGGAGGCGTAAGGCAGCCAGAACCTGCAGGTTCTCTTCTGGGGCTGGATAGTGGCCATGGATGACTGCTTCATGGGCCTGAAAAAGCAGACAACAGCTTTATGGTCAAGACAACACTATTTTACAGGATGTCTGTGTGGTCACACCTTTGGAATTTCTCTAAAATGTCACCTTCCCTGACTGCTTGTACCCTATACCTCCTTCAATGCTTTAAATTCTCCCTTGCACAGACACCATCTGTTATGGATTGAATTGGGTTCCCCAAAATATGTGTTGGAATCCTAACCACTATGCCTGTGGATGGGATCCCCTTTGGGGAATAGGGGTTTCTTTGTTATGTTAATGAGGCCAGAGCTGTGTAGGGTGTGTCCTAAACCTAATCACCTCTGAGCAGCAAGGACATAGAGACCAAAAAAAAAAAAAAAAAACACAAACTGGGGAAGGACAGACACCATGTGAAGAAGATAGCCAGGGGATCGAGGAACACCAGGGTTACAGACGCCGAGACAAGGATCTTCCCCCAGAGTCAACAGAGAGAGCTTTTCCCTAGAGCCTGAATTGGACTTTTAGCCTAAACTGTGAGAAAATAACTTTCTGTTCTGATAAAGCAGCAGCAGGAAATGAGGACACCATCTAACACATTCCATGTATTCTTCTCCTTACTGTTTTCCTCCTCCCCCAACTAGGGCAGCTCCTGGCGGAGGAGTTCAAAGAAAATGTGCAGCAGGTTCATTCCACAAATGAATGAAAGGGCCTCCTGGCCCTGTACAAGCTGGGAAATCTCCTGCTACACATTGCATCTAAGGACCAGAAGGTCCTTTACAAGGTGCGTTAATGGGGTTTTACCCTTGCTCGCCAGGGAAGGAAATCTGCTTCTGAAAGCCCCTTTTACCTGTTCAAACATAAACGCAAATTCCACGCTATCTTTTGGCACATTATCCGTGTCCAAGAAGCAGTAAAGTTTGAAGTAGAACTTCCATGGCAGATCTCCCACCTCTGATGTGGCAGCCAGCCTACAAGAGAAGTCAAAGTAGATTCAGACGGCAACAAAGACAGGCCTCAGGCAAGACACCACACCCAACTCAAACCTATCACCATGGAGTCGATGAGGACTGGTTGCGACCCCCTGTGTCACACAGTAGAACTGCTCCACAGGATTTTCTTGGCTACAAACTTTACAGAAGCAGATCACCAGGCCTTTCTTTCCTGGTGCCGCTGGGTGGGTTGGAACTGCCAGCCTTTAGGTTAGCAGCTGACTGCAAACTGCTTGCGCCACCCAGGACCTGTGTAACCCACAGGGGTTGACTTTATATGGCTTACCCCGAGGATACAGACATTCCGCCCCTGCTCCTGTAACAGCGGTGGGTGGTGGTGGGGATGGAGGAAGACGGAAAGCAGAACAACAGGAGGGAGGCTAATCAGAGATCCTCAGTAACTTTAATCAACCACAGTAAAAAAACCGCTTTCACCCTGGCCTCACTTTATGTAAACAAATGGGCAGCCTTTAATTAAGCTGTGCTAACAAGTACTGTCTAAGGACCCTAGTTTAACTAGCCAGCACTAAGCCAAAGCCACAGAAAGGAAAGAAACGAAGGCTATTTCTACATTCCTCAAACAACTACAGTAATATTTATAAAAGTGATATGAATGTAATTTCAGGGGAGCTGTGTATATACCAACCAGGAATACTTTTTTGTGCTATGTAGGGGATATGAGAGTCACAGGTCAAATAGGCTAAGTCCCAAAAACCAAAAACTGAACTGGATGCCATCTAGTGATTCCAACTCATGGTGACCCGTGTGTTACAGAGCAGAACTGCTCCATAGGGTGTTCTCGGCTGTAATCTATATGGAGGAGCACTGGTGGCACAGTGGTTAAGAGCTTGGCTGCTAACCAAAAGGTCAGAAGTTTGAATCCACCAGCTGCTCCTTGGAAACCCTATGAGACTGTTCTACTGTGTCCTACAGGGTCGCTATGAGTTGGGATTGACTTGACGGCAACAGGTTTGGTTTGGTTTGGTTTTAGTTTAATCTGCATGGAAGCACATCACCAGTCCTTTCTTCTGAGGTTGCTGGATGGGTTCAAACTGTCAACCTTTTGGTTAGTGCGCCACCCGGGGGCCTTACTGTAGGTCCAAGGGATATAAAATGCAGTCTGAGGAGGTCAGAAGTTGGCTTGAATCTATTAGTCCAGTTTCAAAGTTACTGACAAGTGCAAATCTAAGAATCAGGACATCCTAAGGTGATGGATTATAAAGGGTACTAAGAGAAAGGGCAGGTAAAGGGACAGTAAGAAGATGAATTATATTAGAAACAGGATGTGGTCAGGAGTCAAGGAAAAGAGATCAGTAGTCAGAGGAGATCGATGAAAAACTGAATCGGATTCCACACCAGTAAAACGGAACTAACTCAAAATACAGAACAAAGCCAAAAATGGAAGTTCAAATCCTCAACCCTTGCTCTTAATCTCTTGTATTCAGTATGGTGGCATTTTAGAAAGAGGAACTTACTTTTCAAACTTTGCTAAGACATCAGCCACGATGGTTCGGCTTTCAATGGCTTTGTCGAGGTATCCATTGTACTCAAACAAGGCAAACATGTTCCTGCTGTCTTCCATGGCGAGACCTCTGATCAGCTTCTCCACCACCTGAAAGACAGCACGGGGTCTTCAGCTTCAGAAGCTGTGGTCCCAGCATGTGGTTACGGATGTGCCTTCATCGGAACCCAGAGGGCGCTGTTGGCAAAAGTGAGGCTCAAAGCAACCTCGTAAAGTGGTCACATAGGGTCACCCCAAGATTTCAAAAGCACTGTTTTCCACTTGTTCTGTTGAAATTAGCTTTATTTCTTTCCTGCCAAAAAGAATAAAGGGTATTTGGCCCATCAGCTGCGGCAGATGTTAGGCCAATCGCCTGCAAACCCATACTAACAGGGTAAAAGCAAGAATGCTAAAGCCCTGTCTTTTATCTGATAAATTCATGAACTTCAAGAAACAACAGACAATCTCACTGATCTGTCAGTAAGTGAATACTTTGGCTTTATCTCTGGCTTATTCCATCCCTCTGTGAGGGGGTAAGCCAGAGAGGAGTAGAAAGGATTATTTCTGCCTAAGAGGAAAAACTTTTTTCAAACTCAAATATATAAAGTCTCTCCTCTTTCAAAAGCTCTAAGCTAAGTCACGATCCAGGAAGTGTTCACATACAAGTTTCTGAAGTGGTGGAAGAAACAATGGTAATGACTTCCAATGTTTCTTCTACACAAGAAGCTTTTCTGGGTTTTACTGCACAACTTCTTCTAGCCAAGTGGTTTTATAATAGTTTAAATTAAAAAAAAAAAAAAAAGAAAATGTGAGGGAGTCGCTGCTTAGGGGGACTGAGTTTGTCATTGGTCATGAAATATGGTGATGGCTGCATAACGTGATGAACGTAATCAATGTCACAGAACTATACATGAAAAACATGTTGACCAGTAAATGTTTTGCCATATATATTTTTACCCCAAAAAAAGAATAGTAAAGAAAGAAAATGTGATCACCTGACCCAACATTCTAGATCTTTATGGGTCAAACAGAAACACCTTTTTGCAGAAGCTATACAAGAAACCCTTGTTGTAGTCGATATACCTGAGTTAGGTCTGCAGCCTGCAGTAGATACTCAAGTTAGCAAGACTGTGTTTCAGACATTTTGGCACAAGTTTAATTTTGTGCTTCTGCTCATCTTTAATACATGTTTTCATCTTTATATAAGTGGTTGGTTACAGGTTACATTTATTTCTTTGCTTACCAAACAGCTGTACTATGCAAATAAAGCTGTGCGTTACAGCCAATCTAATTATGCCCAACTTTCCTGAGTGAAGCAGAGCGGTTAATTACGCATCCCAGAGGTGTGCAGTGGCCTCTCCCTCACCTCCCCGGCCGTGGTGTGGGAGTTGATGGTAATCTTGCAGGAGCCTCCACCATGGCAATACACCGTGGACGTCATTTCCTGCCTATGGATCAGAGCTTCTATTTCATCCCGGGAAGGCACAAACTCTCTGCATTTGGTTTTCTTAAGAGATTCGTAAATGAAGAGGGCGTACTTTTCCATCTCGGTTCCTGGAAACTGTTCCCGTATCCTAGGAGACAAACACCGACTGTTAAATTGCTGCATTGAGGCTGGTGGTGGGAGGCTGCTGGGAGCTGGGCTGTTCAAGGCTCTGCAGAGGACGTGGTAGATGGCCCCCTGGTGGTGAACAGAGCAAACACAGAGACTTCTTGGCTGGGAAGCTGTGCAGGTTCTGCTTACATATGAAAAAAACACAGAGCAAAGGTCTGACTGGGAGCACTTTTGATGCCAGCTCACTTCTGCAGGGCTTTTAATACTTGTAAGTGCCAAGCCTTATAACGTCACATGAAAATTGTTTTCTTCCATAGTTAGTCAAAATGTGAATCAGATTGTTTCCACCTGTTTGATCTAGAACAAATACTCAAGTTGTTATTTTTTTCTATTTATATAAGGTGTTGTTGTGTGCCGGCGAGTCTTTTCCAATTCCTAGCGACCATATATGACAGAGCAGAACTAGAACTGCCCCAGAGGGTTTCCTAGCTGTAATCTTTACGGGAGCAGATTGCCAGGTCTTTTCTCCCACAGAGCCACCAGGGCTCCTTTTACATAGGGTTATGGTAATTATTCTGGCCGTACTTCTTCCATGACAGATTTGTTCATCTTTCTGGTGGCCAGAATGCTCCTCAGAAACGAGGGTGGCAAGACTTCATCTCACATACTTTGGACATGTAATCAGCAGGGACCAGTCCCTGAAGAAGGACATCGTGCTTGGTAAAGTAGAGGGTCAGTGAAAAAGAGGAAGACCTTCAACTAGATGGACCGACACAGTGGCCGCAACGATGGGCTCAAGCATAACAATCACGAGGATGGCGCAGGACCAGGCAGTGTTTCGTTCTGTTGTACACAGGGTCGCTGTGTTGTAATGGACTCCACAACACCTAACAACAATAACAGTGCTAATTATTTAATGTCCTACAGGACAACACAAGAGTGTTTTAGTCCCTGAAATAGCTTGTGTGGCTTAGAAAAAAGAAGTCCCTATTTTTGTTCAAGGGAACTATGAGTCTGACCCAGAGTTCCCAGACCTACGCTGTTGTTAGATGCCGTGAGTTGGCCCCTGACTCATGGAGACCCCACACACAACGGAATGGAACACTGCCTGGTCCCATGCCACCCCCATGATCAGTTGTGGAGTGGCCCGTTGTGATGCATAGTTTTCACTGGTAGATTTTCAAAAGTAGACTGCCAGGCTTTTCATCCCTGGCTTAGTCTGGAAGCTCTGCTGAAACCTGTTCAGCATCACAGCAACACACAAGCCTCCACTGACAGACAAGCAGTGGCTGCACATGAGATGCAATGGCTGGGAATTAAACCCAGGTCTCCTGGGTGGAAGGTAAGAATTCTATCACTGAACCACAAAGGTCCCCAGACCTACACTGCTGTTGTTTGTTGCTTTGTGTCAGCTCTGACTCATGGAGACCCTACAAGTGCAGAGAAGAACTGCTCTGCAGGGTTTTCAAGGCTGTGACCTTTCAGAAGCAGATCACCAGGCACCTCTGGGTGGGTTTCAACTGTTCACATTTCAGCTAGTAGACAAGTCGTTAACCATGTGCACCACCCAGGGACTGCCAGATCTACACTAAACCAAAAACCTGTTGCAACTGAGTTGATTCTGACTCACAGTGACCCTACAGGACAGAGAAGAACTGCCCCATGGGGTTTCCAAGGAGCGGCTGGTGGATTCGAACTGTCGACCTTTTGGTTAGCAGCCGGGTTCTTAACCACTGTGCCACCAGGGCCCCAGACCTACAGCAGGTGTCTTCTATCAAGGTCCTCTTTATCTCCACTATGATCCATTGTACCACCCATGGGAGAGCATATCCCTCGACCAGCTTCCAGGTCCCTCGTATCCCGGGCTGCTTTACCTCTTCAGATGGAACTTCAGGTACTTGAGAATCCCCCGACTGGGCAGGAAGGTGCAGCTCAGGCATGTGAGGATCTGCCAGCTGTACAGGTTGCCCACACTGCCGGGATGGGGAACTTTGTTGGTCTGTTTGATGAGCTGGCAGTATAGCTCATCTCTCAGGGGTCGGAGGTCGTGCCCTGTCTGGAGGATGCCCTGGATTATAGGAATAGGGTCAGACATGGATTCCAGTTGCTGGAGGGAATTGAATATCTTGATGGCTTCATCCTGAAGGGTTGTATAGCCTTTGTCTTTGAGCACTGGGAAAAGCAAAACAAACAGGAGTCACACAAGGGCTTCAGAGAAGGTATAATCTCAGCAGCTGACAAGAGGAAGAAATGGGGATATACAGCCTCCCCTATACATTTGAATGGAAACCCTGGTGGCACAGTGGTTAAGAGCTACAGCTGCTAACCAAAAGGTCAGCAGTTCAAATCCACTAGATGCTCCTTAGAAACTCTATGGGGAAGTTCTACTCTGTCCTGCTGGGTCGCTATGAATTGGAATCGACTCAACAGCAAAGGGTTTGGGTTTTTTTTTTTTTTTTTTTTTTTTGGTATACATTTGAATGGAGCGAGACCTGATGGTGCAGTGGTTAAGTGTTCAGCTGCTAACCAAAAGGTCAGCAGCTTGAATCCACCAGTCACTCCTTGGAAATCCTATGGGGTAGTTCTACTCTGTCCTATACAGTTGTTGTAAGTAGGTTTGGTATGTTTAGTTCCAATCTGTCCTATAGGGTTGCTTTGAGTCGGAGTCCACTCAATGGCAACAGGTCGACACTTGAATCAGCTGAACACAGCTGTAAAAACAGAGGTAGCTAAGTTACATTGTTTCATTATGTAATTCATTTATATTAACTGTATAAACCATTTACTTATAAGCTGGTCTACTGCCTGACAGGTGCCTTATTTGGGATGCAAAACTCTTTAGGATCTGGTTCTCTAGTATAAGAATGGTGACTCTGAGTTCATCGGGGAGGTTGGCACTTTCGACTCCCTTTTAAATTTTTTCTTTTACTGCAACTATCCTTGGAGGAGCTCAGTATCACTACAACCAAGCTTTGCAAATCCTCACTTTAGTAATGAGTGTATTTTTAAAAAATTCTTGATGACTAAAACAGTCTTTGAATTAAAGAATTACAACCAATGCTAATGCATTAAGAGCTAAAGACTTAATAGGGAAGAAATCAGAGACTCAGTGGAGTCGGGTGGGACCGTGCACTTACGGTTGAGATTGATGTCTCCGTACGGGAGGGGCAGGAGCGGAGAATGCAGAGGGTGATGCGTGTAGCGCAGGATTGGGTTCCGCTTATAAATCTGCTCTACCACATCGGCGTTCAGGCAGTTCTCCTTGAAAATAAAGGAACCACAGGAGGAAGGGAGAGAAATGGGCGTGAAGGGAAGGAGAAAGAAAAGAAGAGGGAGGAAGGGAAGGAACAAAGGAAGAAAAAAACAAAACAAAACAAAGAGAAGCAAGTTTACTAGAAGAAACACATCCCTAAAGAAACATCATCTATATTATATTTCAGAAGTCGCAAACATTCACAAACCTAGCGTGTAGGCAGGTGGGTTTGGAGAACCTTGCGCTGATCATCTCAGACACAAAGATACCCGCAATCTGCTTTAGAAGATGAATCACCAAAAAGAAATTGTTCTTACATACTCGAATCTCTTCATTTCACTTGCATGTATTTCCCACATTATTTAATAAAAAAAAGCTCTCAGAGATTATACTTTAAAAAATCAATTTACACTTCTCTTGCTACTTAGCCATTGATTGTTTCGCCAAATCATGTTAACTTTGCCTATAATTAATTTTAGAAATACATTTCCCTAATTCTTTAACTGTTTTTTGCATTCTCCCTATAACTGAAAACTACACAGAAAAACAACTTACTAAAATTAATCGCAATCAAAATGCAGCTGCTAAACTAAAGCAAGGGAGCCCTGGTGGCACAGCGGTTAAGGAACTCGGCTGCTAACCAAAAGTTTGGTGGTTCGAGACCACCTGCTGCTCTATGGAACCCCTATTGGTCAGTTCTACTTTGTCCTATAGGGTCGCTATAAGTCGGAATCGACTCCATGGCAACGGGTAGATAAGTAAAACTAAAGTAAAAATGGAAATGACTCTGAGAAATTCCTATAGGGTCGTTATAAGTCAGAATCGACTCCATGGCAACGGGTAGATAAGTAAAACTAAAGTAAAAATGGAAATGACTCTGAGAAATTCCTATAGGGTCGCTATAAGTCGGAATCAACTCCATGGCAACGGGTAGATAAGTAAAACTAAAGTAAAAATGGAAATGACTCTGAGAAAATGTCCTGCAGTTACTCATCAGTCTGGGGGGGTTTCTTCATCCACACATCCACCATCCCCCTCTCTCTACCATGAAACTGAAGGGAGCCTCTCACTGAATTTCCATCATGCATTTATGCTATAAAATGCTAATTGGGGGTATGAGAAAGCCAAGGTTACTTTTAGAACTTTAAATAAACAGGAAAGTTGGAGGAGAGGCAATGAATCATTCTACGGTGGTAATTTCATTTCCATTATGAAACTTTTTCAGTAACATCAAATTAAAAGTCAGAAAAAAAATTAATTATTTAAAAAAAAATGTATGGACTTTTTGGGTCACTTGTCTAATTTTTTAGGATGCAGTGTTTCATATTTGGAAAATTCTATTTATGTTTTTAAAATCTACATTCAAAATAATCAGTGAATATAGCGATAGATGAGGTAAGATGTAGCTTTGAAAACAAACTTTGACTGATATGATTTTTTTTCACTCCTTTCTCAAAAGAAAGCTTCAATCCATCTATCAATATATTTTTTAGGTTAGAAATTAGATTATTAGTATACAGCACCCCGGGTTCCACAGAAACCTTTGGAAAATTAATGACTTGCTAGAATTTGGCTCCTAATACTCGGAAAATGTAACACTGTAATCAAGATGCCAGCTTGACTATGTTGGGAACTCATACTGTTGATATATTAGCCCCTCTCCGATCTCTGAAACAGCAGTTTGCTTATGTTCCTGGACCCTGCTGGCTAATTTCCTTTCATGTACATTGGTAACATAGCTGCCTCACATACCTAAGTGTTTATTAACTATCATTCTAGTGTATTTTTTGTAACAGCTCCAGCTCTTTCCTTTGTATTTGGAATCTGCCTGTGTGGATAACTTGGAGGAACAGCGGTAAAAACAATTCCCTTGACCTGGTCCTGCATCAGGAACCGACTAGCTAAGTGAGCAATGCACCCAGAATATTCCATTTCTCTGTCTCCTTTCTTGGGAAATGGCAGCTCAGGGTTATTCATGTATTCAACATATACTGAGCAACTATACCTGGATGAACGGGAAATTAACACCATCAATGTTAGTCCAGAGACTTGGGAGCTTTTGTGAATTTGGAGTCATCTGGTAGGGAAATCAGGATTCCCAGACCAATCTGGGTTTCCTGGAAACCAACTTGTGTGGTTTAGAAACTGTACGGTAAGAGGAGAACTATTGTGTTACGCCTAGAAGGTCCCTAAACCAGGACCGAAGTCGACTCTGGAGCAAAGCAGGCTATCCCCAACATGGATCACACCACATGCCCGCAAGCAGGGAGCCCTGCATCCCCTACTGCTGATGACTGTTCCTCTGGACAAAGGGCCCAACAGTCGGGTTTGCCTCTGGTAACACTGACACCTCCCTAGACACAAAATATTACTGTCAGATTTCACCTAAAGGTTGACTTGGCAAATGTGGTATTATCCATATTTTTACAACAATTAAAAAACTTTTTTTCATCTAAAATCTCCTACTCAGATTCCTAAAAGCAAGGATGCACAAACACAAAATTAACCAAGAGCTAGTTTTGGTCACAGAATAAAAACTGAGCTTGACTGATGGTCTAGATGTTTCAAGAGCGAGAATCTGTGAGCTACTAACCGCCCTGGTGCGCCTGGCTCCCTCTTACCTTGATATCTTGGATCAGCTGCTGGGTGGGGGTGTCGATAGGGGCCTTGGTGTCAGTCACGTTTTGAATGGCACTTGACCATCTGGTAGCCTCGTTGAGCAGCTTGGTGTAGAGCCGATAACAGTGCTTGCGCCCGTACACGGTGACGTTCCAGTAGCCTGCAAGGGCAGGAGCAAACGCACACACGTTCAAGTTAACTCTGCAACCTAGGTGCTGTTCTTGTGCCAGAATACCAAAGGCAGCCAATGCCATATCCACCTGAGCCCCTGTAAAATACTGAGTTAGGTATTTATGTCAATAAGTACTAGCTATACCTGCTTGGCCTGTGCCAGGTATTCTGCGATCACCAAACACGTGCATTCCTGGCCCTGTGAAGTTTACAGCTGAGAGGGGAAGACAAACACTAAACACTAAACCCAGAAGTAAATTGTAACATTCGCTCTGAAAGCACCAAACTGGTTGCCATCAAATTGACTCATGGTGACCCCATACGCGTCAGGATATGTGCTCCATAGGGTTTTTAATGGCTGATTTTTGGGAAGCAGATCACCAGGCCTTTCTTCCGAGGTAACTCTGGGTGGACTTGAACTTCCATTATTTCAGTTAGCAGCTGAGAATGTTAATAATCTGTACCACCCAGGGACTAAAGACCTCCCCCTTGTTGTTGCTGCAAGCTACTGAGTCAATTTCGACTCATAGCAACCCTACAGAACAGAGTGGAACTACCCCATAGGGTTTCCTAGGCTGTAATTTTCTTTTCCCTTGGATGTCCACCAAGCCTCTAACCTAGAACTGCAGCCCAGAGGGTTATCACACAAAAAGGGCTAGAAGTGCTGGATGGTGAAGTCAGAATTCCAAGCAAAATGCATATGAAAACAATAGCAAGCTTGCATTGAGAGTTATAAAGGCATGCCTTCATCTACTCACTGGGACAAGGTAGGTGATGCCTTCTGGGTTCAAGAAGCCAGGGGCAGACCTGACAGGCTTGCCTTAAAAAATACCAAACTATATGCTTGCAATGAGCATCATTTTTGGCAAAAAAAATTAATTTGAACTATTCTTTTTTTTGTTTTGAAGTCATAGCAACCCAAACTTTATCTGCTCATTGCTTATAGCTTTGCAATGTCTTCCTAATTTTTATTTTCAGTTAGGTTAGCTGTAGTTTACCCATTTTTTCTATTTTTTAACAAAAGCCTTTTTTGAGCATTGAGTGATTTAATACTTTTTTTTTTGTTCTGTTCCTCATTCAAAAATTTATACACATATTGTTTTGTGACATTGGTTGCTATCCCCACAATGTGAGAGCACCCTCCCCTTTTCCATCCCCAGGTTCCCTGTGTCCATTCGTCCCGTTCCTGTCCCTTCCTGCCTTCTCAATCTGCTTTTGGACAGCTAGGCTGTAATCCTTATGGGAACAGCCAGATCTTTTCTTCCATGGAGTCACTGGTGGGTTCGAATCACCGACCTTTCGGTTAGCAGCCAAGAACATCAACCATGGCGCCACCAGGGCTCTTGCAAGACCTCTTTACCATGGTTTAAATACCAAGTGTTCGTAGAGCTAGCCACAGACAGACAGCCTTAGAAGATCATCCACAAGAAAAGAGCTGCTTTGGGGGAAAAATTATACACCCTACACAGGAATTTGATTCCCTTGTGCTAAGCAAGCTCAGGCCTTTTATGAACGGACATTCTGCGGGCCTAGCCAGTCATGGGCACGTTACCTGTCTCTTTGAATATCTTCTCGTCCGGGGGGACGACCGAGCAGAGGCTGTTGAGGACCAAGGTGCCCAATTTCATTGCGTTCTTCTCCGAGCTCTTATAGTAATCCAAGGAATTATGGGTTAGCACAAACCACCGCTTCTTCAGTTTCAGTGAAGACATCTTTGGACTGTTGTTTACTTCTTTGTGCAACCATCCTTTAGGAAAGATGAGATCCCAAATTAAAACTGATGAAGGATGCAAAACACAATAAAAGCAATGAATGCCACTAAAGTGTACATGTAAAAAACGTCCGAATAGCAGATGTTTTGTGATATATATTTTTACCACAAAAAAGGAATAATAAAAAAACAAACAAAAAACTATGAAGAGAAACTCAACACCAAATAATTTGCATAATACTTATAAATTGGTCATATTTCTACATATTTGCTAGAAATTATCATATTGTCGTTGTTAGCTGCCGTCAAGTAGATTCCAACTCATGGCGACCCCACATGTGCAGAGTAGAAGTGCTCCACAGGATTTTCAATGACTGTGACCTGTCAGAAGCAGATCGCCCGGCCGGTCTTCTGAGGCACCTCTGGGTGGGTCTGAACTGCCCATCTTTTGGCTAGTAGCCAAGTGCTTAATGACTATTTGTGTCACCCAGGGTCTCCAGAAACGATCACACCCGTTCCGTATTTCATTATTTAAATAAAACCAAACCAAACCAAACCTAACCAAAAACTTTAAGAATCAAAGTTACTCGGAAAAGATGCCCAAGGTGGAAAAGCTGCAGAAATCTACACAGACTAAGAACAGGACTCAGTGAAAACGCAGTTTAAGAACCAGAGACAGTTGTTGTGTTATTTCTATTTTTGCAACAATTAAAAAACAAAGGAGAGAGCCGGGACAGTCACCTCTGACTATGAATTCCTGGCCTTCCACCCTGGTGTCGCCCTTGGACCTCTGCAGCAGCGTGATCCAGTGATGCATCTCCTCCGGCGTGTCTGCGTTGCAGTGAAGGACCCGGTTGGCCGTGATGATCACAAATGAGTTGGGTCTGAGAGACAGGGCGGGAAGGAAGCAAAGCCTCTTAGGCCTATGGTCAGCGTCACCTCTGCCTGAACCAAGACTGAATGCCTTTTTCCGGGCGTAGGGGTCATGGGGATTGGCCCCGCCATGTTATTTGTAGTTGACATGAAGGCAAATATTGCTCATTTCGGCGGGATTTATTTTAGGCATCATTAACCTTTAAATTTGGAGCCACACACTCTGAAGGTCCTGGAAGGAAAAACATTTCTTCGTGCAAAACTTTCCAGAAGCAGCTCAGTTCCAGGAAAGCTAAACAAGGTGATGGCGGCGGGAGGATTTTGTTCGATGCCTCTCTAAATTAAGTTTCTTTTTGCCTCTGTGTAGTTGGATAGTATTTCTGTGGACTGGGAATGAAGTGTCAGGTACCAGGGATGGAGGGTCAGTAACTAGGTGCCGGTGGAGAGCCTTATACACTTGATCATGCCTGGGGTGAGGAGCCACTTGGGTCCATGTTTTCAGATCATCTAACAAGGGGACATTTCACAGTCAGGGATGACCTAACAATAGAAATTTACTTCCCCATCATCTCTTTTTGTCTCAATGCCCTGAATCTCTTGTTATTGTTAGCTGGTGTTGATTCCAACTCATGGCGACCCCATGTGTGCAGATGGAGAGTAGAGCTGTGCTCCACAGGGTTTTCAAGGCTGTGACCTTTTTCTTTTTTTTTAAATTGTACTTTAAGCGTAAGTTTACAACTCAAGTTAGTCTCTCATACAAAAATTTATATATACATTGTTATGTGACCCTAATTGCTCCCCCTATACTGTGACAGCACACTCCTCCTTTCCATCCCAGATTTCCCGTGTCCATTCAACCAGCTCCGGACCCTCCCTGTCTTCTCATCTGACCTCCGGAAAGGTGCTGCCCATTTAGTCTCATGTATCTACCTGAGCTAAGAAGCACACTCTTCATGAGTATCACTTTATGTCCCACAGTCCAGTCTAATGTCTGTCTGAAGAGTTGGCCTTGGGAATGGTTTTAGTTCTGGGTTGACAGAGAGTCCGGGGGCTATGCTTTCTGGGGATCCTCCAGTCTCAGTCAGACCGTTAAGTCTGGTCTTTTCACTAGAATTTGAGTTCTGCACCCCACCTTTCTCATACTCCATCAGGGACTCTCTGTTGTGTTCCCTGTCAGGGCAGTCATAGGTGGTAGCCGGGCACCATCTAGTTCTTCTGGTGTCAGGTTGATGCAGTCTCTGGTTTATGTGGCCCTCTCTGTCTCTTGGGCTAATAATTTCCTTGTGACTTTGGTGTTCTTCATTCTCCTTTACTCCAGGTAAGCTGGGACCAACTGATGCATCTTAGATGGCTGCTTGCTGGCTTTTAAGACCCCAGACACCACTCACCAAAGCAGGATGCAGAACATTTTCTTAATAAACTTTGTTATGCCAACTGACCTAGATGTCCCCTGAAAGCATGGTCCCCAGACCTGCACCCCTGATACTCTGTCCCTTGAAAGTGTTTGGTTGTATTCAGGGAACTTCTTAAGGCTGTAACCTTTTGAAAGCAGACTGCCAAGCCTATCTTCCGAGGCGCCTCTGTGTGGGTTTGAACCAACCTTTCGGTTAGTAGTTAAGTACTTAACTGTCTGTGCCCCCCCAAGGACTTTTGTGAACGTCTCACGCTGTTGTTGTCGAGTGCCGTGGAGTCCACTCTCACTCATAATGACCTTACAGGACAGAGAATAACTGCCCCATAGGATTTTCTAGGCTGTGATTTTTATGGCAGCTGATTGCCAGGTCTTTTCTCCTGTGGAATAGCTGGTGGATTTGAACTGCCAACCAGGCTTTCTTGAACCCCTCACATGCCCAGGTTTATACTTAAATCTTCTATCTAACCACTTAAAGCTAGTGAATGGGACCATCTGCAAGTGTTCAACTGTTCACTGTACTTAAGTGCTGCAAAAATTCAAGGAAATGAAAGAGTAACTGCACTGTAGTTGTCAGAGGAAGGTAGTGGTGGTTCAGCGGCAGAATTCTCACCTTCCATGTGGGAGACCTGGGTTCGATTCCCAACCAATGTTATCTCATGTGCAGCCACCACTTGTCTTGTCAGTGGAAGCTTTTGTGTTGCTATGATGCTGAACAGGTTTCAGTGGAACTTCTAGACTAAGACAGACTAGGAAGAAACGCCTGGTGATCCACTTGTGAAATGCCAATGAAAACCTTATGGCTCATGGTGACACCATGAGTCAGAGGTCCAACTCAATGGCAGTTAACAACAACAATAACAGTAGTTAGGGGGTAGTCACCGGGTGGTGCAGAAGGTTAATGTACTCAGCCGCTACCCAAAAGGCTGGAGGTTTGAGTCCACCCAGAGAGACCTTGGAAGAAACGCCTGGAGAACTACTTCTGAAAAATCAGCCACTCAAAACCTTATGGAGCACAGTTCTACTCTGACACACATGAGGTTGCCATGAATCAGAATCAATTTGGCAGCAACTGGTTTGGTTTTTTGTTTTAGTAGCCAGGGAAAGATATGCAAAAATAAGTAGGACTTGAGGTGCTTCTTAAAAACAGATAAACTAAAAAGATTTTTCTGTAGTTGAGAAAGGAGAAAGGTGGGGGGCAATTAAGGAAAAGCAAAAAGCCTGAACAGGGATGCAAAGTTCTAAGTTCAGATCATCATACAGTCAGCCTGGTCAAGAGGTTTGGGAGCAGAAAAATGTAGATAAGGTTAGGTAGGAACCTGAAGACCAACAAAAGAAGAATCTGAGCTTTGACGTGTGATACAACACACAGGTATTAAAGATCCCTGAGCTGGGTATAAAATGGTGCAGGGTGAGTAACGGAAACAAAAGATCCGTGGTTCAGAAGGGTCTTTCTTCTCACGGTGTGGTGATGGAGACTCCAGAACTCTAATTCTGCCTGCTGTTGTTAGCTGCTGTCGAGTTGGCCCCCAACTCCTGGCAACTCCATGCACAATGAGATTGGACCATTGTGATCCACAGGGTTTTGAGTGGCTGATTTTTCAAAGTACATCCAGTTC
This sequence comes from Dugong dugon, assembly GCA_030035585.1. Classification (NCBI taxonomy): domain Eukaryota; kingdom Metazoa; phylum Chordata; class Mammalia; order Sirenia; family Dugongidae; genus Dugong; species Dugong dugon. Next base: position 19,578,498 of record CM057460.1, read on the forward strand.
TTTCTTACTAGCCCATCTTAATCTGGAAGCTCTGCTGATACCTGTTCAGCATTACAGCAACACGCAACCTCCACTGACAGACAGGTGGTGGCAGCACGTGAGGTGTATTGGCCGGGAATCGATCTTGGTCTTCCACACTGAAGGCGAGCATTCTGCCGCTGAATCAACACGGCCCCCTAATTCTGCCTAGTAGGGACTATTCTAAAGCTATCTTACTAAGGGCAGAAGTCCAGTTTGATTGTTATTCTGGTTCCAGAGCAAACATTCTGCTGGAGGCCAGAAACGGAACTCACAAGCAGCAAAGAAAAACTGAGAAGATAAAGACAAAGCTGACTGGGTATAAAGAGTCCTAAGACCACTTCTGAAGATGATTTGCCTTCAGTAGACAAAAAACAGTTAACAAAACAATACAAGCTACTGTGCGGGGCACCAGGCAAGTAACAATGGCAAGAGTAACAGATGTTTGTTGTTTCATGTATGAATACTCTACATATGTCCTGTCATCAAAATCCTTTTCAAGCACATCATGTTTAGAATGGGGAACTACAACCTCCCCTCTGGTGGAATGTAGTATCACACACAAGTGTTTTTTCCCAGTACAAATCTCAAGGTTGCCCCGTGTCCAGTGAAAACATATTCCTCTTATGCTTTTCGGAAACTGTCTAAATGAGGTCCCCACTGTGTCTCCTAGCACTCCAAAGAGACTCATAGAGGGAGACTTCTGGATGATGTAAAATTGGGTCCCAAGGAGGAAGACTTCGTTTGGGTCACTGAGGTTGACCAGCAGGGACACACAGCCGAGGGTCATCTGACAGCCCAGTCAAATCAAAGTGGCCCCAAAATACAGAGGCATTTGTGGCGTACCCTGGAAACTGATTAGTTTTGTTAAAGCCACATCTGAACTTACCTATCAGGACTGTCCGAAGCACACACAGAATCAATCAGCCCCACATCCAAAGTGCCCTGTAAAGGAGCAACAAGCAAAGAGTAAGAGAACCGTTAAAGTGAAGTGCTCATTACAGTAATAACCTGAAATTACAACTCCCTAAACAAGCAAACAAAAAAAGCCTCCCTCTTTCTTTTGTTAACTGCAAAATAATAGTTTATCTAAGAAGGCCCTCTTCACTCAGTGACTACAGACAGCCCTAGGCAGGACAGAGTCTCTTGTTCATTTATTAAAATAAAAAAAAAACATGCATTCATCTCTCCCCTCTTGTTTTTAAAATATCTTCAGAGAAGAGGGTTTACGAACATCTTTCAACAGTGCAAATTTTCTAATTTACACCATGACCTTCTTTCCCTAATGTTCACACTTAACTCTTTGGAGAAATGCTGCTTGAGTTAAGGAAACAAGGAAATAAAGCTTATTTCTAAAATTCAATTTTATGACTCTCTGTTTCTGGCAGGGAGTGAAAACAGAAGGAACAGGCTTTAGAATCCACCAAACCCTTGAAGAAAAAGTGTAATGTACTTCCATGATTCCATAAAAAATTAGGATTTTTGTTTTTTGTTCTTTTAAGAAAGGTTTGAGGTGGGAGAACTGGAATCTATGACGACTTACAACCTTCTATAATTTATTCTGTTTTTCTGCATAATTTTTAACTCATATGTCCCTGTTTTCCTCTCCTTTAATTATGCTGCTGTCAGCTGCCACTGCATCAGCTCCAACTCTTAGCAACTTTATGCATCACAGAAGGAAACATTGCCCGGTCCTGCACCATCTTCACGGTGGTTGTTGTACCTGAGTCCACTGTTGTCGCTACCGTGTCAAGCCACCTCATCGAGGGTTTCCGTGTTCGTTGGCCGCCTAATTTACCTCTTAAATTACTTTACTACTCAATTTAATTTGTTATTGCTGAATGCCGTTGAGTTGATTCTGACTCACAGAGATCCTAAAGGACAGAGCAGAATTGCCCCATAGGGTTTTCTAGGCTGTAATCTTCATGGGCACAGATCACTGGGTCCTTTCTCCTGTGGAGCCGCTGGTAGGTTTGAACTGCTGACCTTTTGGTTAGCAGCTGAGCGCTTAACCTTTGTGCCACCAGGGCTCCTTTAATTTTCTTTACTACTTAATTATTATACTCTAACTTAAAAAAAAAAAAAAAAGTTATTTAAACATTCCCACTCTGGCCCCTTTCCCATCATGACTTCCTCCCCCTTCACCTGTCTCAGGACGCCCCACCTGCATCCAGGTGGATGCCCACTCACCACAGCATTCTGTGGGTTTGCCTGCTCATCGTGCATCTCCCGAATCTCCTGGTCTGTGGACGCGTGGACCTGGCTCAGCACACTGAACCACTGGCTGTGGGGAGAGAAGGACAGTCAAGGAACAGTCAATCCCAGGTGAATACAGAGATGGTACCATGCTCCACACATCTCCTCGAGCTTCTGGGCTTTTCATTTGCTCCTTGCCATGAGGAAGTGTGGGTCTGATAATACCAAGGAGCAAAGGCACAGAAGCAGCCTTTTTATCATACAGTTTGATGTTAGGTCAATGGAAGACCCTTTCCTCCAGGTCTCAACAGAGCTTTCCAGAAATTTGATGATGATGATGAATTCCTTGAAGAATTGGTAGCACAATAATGAAATCCTCAGTTCCACCCAAAATACCCCTATTAAGGATCTTGACTGAGGATATTATATATAACCTAGGTGATACATGTTGTTGTTGTGTGCTACTGAGTCGATTCAGACTCATAGCGACCCCACGTGACAGCGCAGAGCTGCCCCACAGGGTTTTCTTGGCTGTAGTATTTATGGGAACAGATTGTCAGGTCTTTTTTCCCACGGAGCCATTGGATGGGTTCGAACCACCAACCTTTCAGTCTACAGCTGCGTGATTAACCATTATAACACCAAGGCTCCTTAGGTGACATATAGGTGACCTTCTGTTTTTTCCTTGTGTGTTTTAAATAATTTTCAAGGAAAGGTGGCCAACAGCTTAAGAGTACCACCTTAGAACTACCACTTGATGCCTGATCTACTACTCATTCCCAGGATGTGGTTTCCGACCACCTGACAGGATTTCTACTTAAGTGACTAAAACCAAGAGAGATGGAAATCACAAACAACTGCCTGAAGTAGAAAGAGGAAAATTATTGTAACTCTTCCATCTTCATTTCCAAATGACTTTTCCCAATTCCTGCCTTATCAAAATCAGATAATAAAAGAAAATAATTCAACTCCAGAAAAATGAAGCAGAACAAAAGTTATAACAAGACACACAATACATGCTTAAGAAAAATGAACATGAATATCCATCCATCCAACATGTATTAAGCAACTACTGAAAGGCTGGCAGTTCAAGCCCACCCAGAGGTGGACTGGTAATCTAGTTCAGAAAAACGAGCCACTGAAAACCCTGTGGAGCACAGTTCGACTCTGACATACATGAGGTCACCACGAGTTGGCACTGACTCGACTCAAACGGTACAGACTATGGTAAGTGCCAAGTGTGAGAGGGATGCTAAGACTCCCTTTTCATTAGGGGACTTGTCAGACACAAATACAAACTCCTGCTAAATAAGGCACTGCATGCTGGAGTCTCAAGAGAAACAGGTAAACTAGGAAACCAGAGGAGAAAATACTTGGCATGCAATGGGATATTTAAGTGAAAAAATAACGCTCATATGTGAAGACAAGCCATGTAAGTAAGTTACTTTTAGCAAAGCACTAAAATCTAATTATCTCCTTTGACTCCTGAAGGACAAACATGGAACCAAGAGCTTGAAAATATACAACACACACAGACTCTAAGGGAGACCAAGACAAATATCTTAATATGAATTTGTGCCATCAATCTTGGTTAACTTAGCTCAAAAATATTCCAAATTGAACACTGAAAAACACACACATCCAAGATGTAGGCCACATGTGATTCACACACAAAGGAATACAATTCATTATGCTTTCAACTGATACAGATGATACCCTTAAATTTATAACTTTCTTCTCTTGGATCAAGTGAAACTTGCAGAGTCTGAAAAGGAATTTTAACAGATGTGTTCCACTGGTCAGGGGAAAAAAGTCCTTGGCTAAAACATGGCAAATGTTAAATTTAGCAAGTTCATCATGGCCTAAAGCAGACAGGACAACTGTCAGATGCTGGGGCTATAATTCGGCCAGGAAGTTGTAGGCACTCCCTGAACCACAAAAAAACCACACGTGGTCTCCAGAAGTTGCAGATGGAATGATGAGGCTGTAATTCCATTTGCTTGTTTTTCTGGTTTGTGTTATAATTTAAGGATCCAACCAGGGTTTTAGTTTATTCCCATGGGAAGGATTATTTTCTGATGTCTTTGCCCTTAATGCTGCCACCAGGGCATGTATCACCTCAGAGGCCTATTTCAAAGGGCAAGGGGTAGCAGGTAGTCCTGAGAACTTACTACATTCACCACCAATTGCTGTGGAGTCCATTCCAACTCATGGCAACCCCATGTGTGTGAAGGTAGAACTGGGCTCCACAGGGTTTTCAGTGGCTGATTTTTCAGAAGTAGAACCCCAGGCCTTTCTTCTGAGGTGCCTGTGGGTGGACTCAAACCTCCAACCTTTTGGTTAGCAGCCAACCGCATTAACCGGTTGTACCACCCAGGGACTCCTAACAGGTTCCAGTGATTTCTGAGCTGAGAAATGAAGAATACAGGCCAGAGGATGTTGCCCTCGTAAGTTGGAAGCCGATTCCTGGCATTGCTCAGAGGGGATGACAGCCACCTTCAACATAACCCTACAAAGACCCACAAAGCAGTGGGAATCAACAGAACAGATTCTCCATTGTGTTGCATCCACTGTATGATCTTGTGCTGCATCTCACTGAACAGTGAACACCAATTCCCTTAAATTTTGTGCTGTATCTCTGGGGCACTCCATTAGCGATGGAAGATGGAAGCCTGCCATCTAGGAAAGTTAGACAACCCCCCCGCCACCGGTAAGAAATGCCACTGCTCTCTGGGCTCAGCCAAGGACTGAATCTGAGCTTCTGAAGAAACAAACATTATAAAGCTTAATGCCTCTATCAGTAGAATTGAGCTTGCATTACATTACTCATACTATCCTTTCTCTGCACCTCATCTTATCATCTGCAGAATGCAGATTAATAGTAATAAAAACAGCCACAGGGTGATTACGAGGATTTAACGAGTTAACTTACGGAAACTGCTTTAGAATACCACCTGGTATATAGTAAGTTTTATCTAAGTGTAAATGATCTCTTCTATTCTATTCTACATTCCTCAGTATCAAGACCTTTGTTGTTGTTGTGCTGTCGAGTCAACTTTCAACTCACAGACCCCACCTGACAGAGCAGAACTGCCCCACAGGGTGTTATAGGCTGGAACCTTCATGGGAGCAGAGTGGCAGGGTGGCTAGGGGGTTCGAACCACCAATCTCTCAGTTAGCAGTCAAGCACCTGACCATTGTGCCACAGGGCCCCTTACTGAGACTTCTAATACATTCCAAATGCCATAGCATTATCAGTTAATGCTCTCAGTTTTTTGATTCTTAAGCAAATACAAGCTGTTCACTTTCAAACCTCAGAAGCTTCCAGAAGGCGGCCTTTCAGCTGTGTGTAGCTGCTCAGTTGGCATAATGCTGCAAGTGACAATGAAAGCCTGAGTCAGGATAACAAGGGGTCTGACTGACTTGACGGCGATGGGTTTGGTTTTGGAATGGAATTTGAGGATGGAAATCCTGAACCCCGTGCTACACCTTGAACACATCTGCCCAATAAAAGATTCACCAGGGGTCAATTCTACGAATTTCATGGAATTCTTAGTTCTTCATCCATCCTAACAGAAAAACCCAACTAGAAAATCAATGGAACTTTCAAAGCCTGTAGGATAAACAGTGACCTGTGTGACGCCCAAGCCTGTGCCTGAGCAAGGGTGTCATGCTGGTGACGTCAACGGTGTGGAGCCTCACCTGGCATCTTCTGGGGACTCAGCGATCAGGTGGAAGGTCCTATCGGTCATAATGATATCGATCCCATTCTCTTTGCTGGTGTTATCTATGATCTCCCTGCAAAGGAAGAAAAGCACCAAACACAAATCAGGAACACAGAATTCTTAATAATAATCACTGAAAAGAGCAATTCATGAAACTGAGTTGGAAACTTTAACTGCAGAAACTGTATACCCACTTCAGCTTTTTTTTTCCTTTCACAAAGGATGAAGATTCTGTGGCCTCTAGGGGGAGCCAGGCACCTCTCTGCTCCCAAGAGAGAGAGGCTGCTGGCTTGGTCAGGTTATGGTGATGGTGGTGGTGGCGGGTTTCCTTACTTCTCTAGGGAGGTGCCTCTCTTCTCACACTGGCCCACCCAATGCCTGGCTCTGCTCAAGACCTGAAAGGCTTAGGGCAGCGGCCCCGAATCCCACCTTCCTTCAGTTCCTCTCACTCATCTGCAATGGAAGGAAACCCAAACTGTGGCCAACCTGCAAGAGCTCTCTCCCTAGTTCATCACAGCTTTCCATCGGGGTTTCAGACCTTGGCTGCAGCCCCTTAGTTACGCTGCCTGATTAACAACAACAACGCCCAAACACAAAACAACAACAAAATCCCCAAAACCAGGTGCCAAGGAGCTGATTCCAACTCATGGCCATCTCATGAGTGTTAGAGTAGGACTGTGCTCCACAGGGTTTTCAAAGGCTGATTTTTCAGGAGATCTCAGGCCTTTTTTTTCCAAGGCACCTCTGGGTGGATGTGAACCCCCAGCCTTTCGCTTATCAGCCAAGTGCTTAACTGTTTGTGCCACCCAGGGACTCCACTCTGCTTGATCCAGACACAATATTTCCATTAGGGACTGAGGGAAGAAGAGCAGAATCTGGGTGTTTCCGGATCTCGTTACCATCTTAATCTTGTCCCAACGCTCCCTCACAGCCCAAAAAGTTTAATAAAACTGGTGGAATGGGGTAACAAAATCTGGGAAAAACAACAGATGTTAGAATCAGAGTAGAGACCATATTGTTTTTGATGAAGAAGTGTCTTGGGGATAAAGTCAGCTTGCTTTGAAAACTGAAGTACAACAGTTCGGTTTTATTTTACATTTATTTTATACCAGTAAGATGAATGCATTTTAACTGGTTAGAAAAAAATAAATATTGTACAATCTTATAGCTAGAATCACTGAGATGAGACACAATTTAAACAAACAAAAAAAAACCCTAAGTTAAGTCAGAGTTCCCAGAAGTGCACGTGATGCTTTCTCTGGGCAGAAGGAGGGAAATGACGCTGACGAGGGTCATCAGCCAAGCGCCTGGCACTATAGCGTCTTGAGCATGAGGATAATCCCCAGGGAAAGCTATCCAGACCCTGTCATCCTAGACGGGCTGCTTTCCCTCTCAGGAACTGGGATATCTCATGTGTAAAACCTAGGTACCTGCGTGATGCAAATGGTTTGCTCTCAGCTACTAGCCCAAGGGTTGGGGGTTCGAGCCCACCCAGTGGTGCTATGGAAGAAAGGTCTGGCAATCTGCTTCTGTGAAAATTACAGCCAAGAAGGCCCTATGGAGCAGCTCTACTCTGTAACACACGGGGTCTCCACGAGTCAGAATCAACTTGATGGCAACAGGTTTTGTTTTTGTTTTTTTGGTGAGTAAAATGAGTGGGTGAGACCCCACGATCGAGTGCTAATGCCACATTTCTGAACTTGAGCTGCCTGTCAGAATCCTGGGAAATGTTCTGAAAAACACAGGCAGGTGCTGGGTCACCCTTTAGGCCAAGGAATAAAAAATTCTCTAGGGGCAGGGCCCAAGGATTTGTATTTGTAAAAAGCTTCTCTCGGGATGGGGAAGGGAATAAAGATGACATTGTCAGGCCAGGAATAAGTATAGCTAAGCCCCAATTCAGGACTTTTCCAAGCTTGAAGTTCCAAATAAAGAAGCAAGTATTCAGAAGGGTCTTCTAGACCCTGAATCTGAAAAGAAGGTAGGGAACACCTTGTCTTACCAGAAAACAAAGGAGCTATCAAAAACTACTATGACAATATGAAAACACTCAGGAGGCAACACAGAGAGGCTCCCCATGGCCAAAGGTGAGACCAGTGTGAGCGTCCATAAGAACAGATGCAATGGCTGGAAACCCACTAAATACGTTAACTTCCATGAGCTCATAATGATATGGGGAAAAATAAATACAAACAACCTAAATTGTCATGACCAGAATGAACCAACTCAATTTTCTGGAAACTAGGAAAGAATCAAACACTTCTCCTGCCCTTCCTTCACACACAGTCCCACAGAGTACCACTTAGCTGATCAGGAGAAGCTTCTCTTTACAGAAATGTTCTAGCTAATAAATGAATATCACATTCTGCAACCTTTAATGTATTAATCAGGAGACTGGTGGGCACAGCAGTAAACCGAAAGGTCAGTGGTTCAGATGGCAATGGATTTTAATGTATTAATCGATCTAGGCAATAATCAGTAATTATAGCTACTATTACAAGAGTCCCCCACATGTCTGTCAGTTTGTCATACTGTGGGGGCTTGCATGTTGCTGTGATGTTGGAAGCTATGCCACCAGTATTCAGATACCAGCAGGGTCACCCAGAGTGGACAGGTTTCAGCTGAGCTTCCAGACTAAGATATACTAGGAAGAAGGACATGGTGGTCTATTTCTGAAAAGAATTAGATGGTGAAAACCTTATGAATAGCAGCAGAACACTGTCTGATATATTGTCGGAGGATGAGCACTGCCCCCCCCCGTCCCTGGTTGGAACGCACTCAAAAGACGACTGGGGAAGAGCTGCCTCCTCAAAGTAGAGTCGACCTAATGACGTGGATGGAGTCAAGCTCTCAGGACCTATATCTACTGATGTGGCACGACTCAAAATGAGAAGAAACAGCTGCAAACATCCATTAATAATCAGATGTGGAATGTACGAAGTATGAATCTAGGAAAATTGGAAATGGAATGCATAAACATCAATATTCTAGGCATTAGTGAGCTGAAATGGATGGCTATTGGCCATTTTGAATTGGACAATCATATGGTCTACTATGCCAGGAATGACAACTTGAAAAAGAATGGCATTGTGTTCATCGTCAAAAAGAACATTTCAAGATCTATCCTGGAGTACAGCACTGTCAGTGATAGGATTATGTCCACGTGCCTACAAGGAAGACCAGTTAATATGACTATTATTCAAATTTACACACCAACCACTACGGCCAGAGATGAAGAAATTGAAGATTTTTACAAGCTTCTGCAGTCTGAAATTGATCGAACATGCAATCAGGAGGCAATGATAATTACTGGTGATTGGAACATGAAAGTTGGAAACAAAGAAGAAGGATCGGTAGCTGGAAAATATGGCCTTGGTGACAGAAACGATGCCGGAGATCGCATGATAGAATTTTGCAAGACCAATGACTTCTTCATAGCAAATACCTTTTTTCACCAACATAAACGGCGACTATACACATAGACCTCCCCAGATGGAATACACAGGAATAAAATCGACTACATCTGTGGAAAGAGATGATGGAAAAGCTCAATATCATCAGTCAGAACAAGACCAGGGGGCCGACTACGGAACAGACCATCAATTGCTCATATGCAAGTTCATGTTGAAACTGAAGAAAATTAGAACAAGTCCATGAGAGCCAAAGTACAACCTTGAGTATATCTCACCTGAGGTTAGAGACCATCTCAAGAACAGATTTGACGCGTTGAACAGTAATGACTGAAGACCAGACTGGTTGTGGAATGACATCAAGGATATCATACGTGAAGAAAGCAAGAGGTCATTAAAAGGCAAGAAAGAAAGAAAAGACCAAGATGGACATTAGGAGAGACTCTGAAACTTGCTCTCAAATGTTGAGTAGATAAAGCGAAAGGAAAGAATGATGAAGTAAAAGAGCTGAAGATTTCAAAGAGCAGCTCAACAAGACAAAGTATTATAATGACATGTGCAAAAGAACTGGAGATAGAAAACCAAAAGGGAAGAACACACTTGGCATCTCTCAAGCTGAAAGAACTGAAGAAAAAATTCAAGCCTCAAGTTGCAACAGTGAAGGATTCTATGGGGAAAATATTAAATGACACAGGAAGCTTCAAAAGAAGATGAAAGGAAAACACAGAGTCACTATACCAAAAAGAATTGGTCGATGCTCAACCATTTCAAGACGTAGCGTATGATCAGGAACCGACAGTACTGAAGGAAGAAGTCCAAGCCGCACTGAAGGCACTGGCAAAAAACAAGGCCCCACCAAAGGGTGGAATGTCATGGTTTGAATTATGTCCCTCCAAAAATGTGTGTATCAATTTGTCTAGGCCATGATTCCTGGTACTGTGTAATTTTCCTGTATGTTGTAAACCTGCCTCTATGATGTTAATGAGGGAGGATGGGTGGCAGTTGTGTTAGTAAGGCAGGACCTGATCTGCAAGACTGGATTGTGTCCTGAGGCAATCTCTTGAGATATAAAAGACAGAAGTGAGCAGTGAGACAGGGGGACCTCATAGCATCAAGAAAGCAGTGCCGGGAGCAGAGCGCGTCCTTTGGACTGGGGTCCCCGCGCAGAGAAGCTCCTTGTCTGGGGGAACACTGAAGAGAAGAAGGCTGACAGAGAGAAAAAGCCTTCCCCTGGAGCTGATGCCCTGAATTTGGACTTTTAGCCTATTTCAACTGTGAGGAAATAAACTTCTCTTTGTTTTCAAAAAAAAAAAAAAAAAAAAAAAGGCCCCAGGAATTGACGGGATATCAACGGAGATGTTTCAACAAATGGATGCAGTGCTGGAAGTACTTATTCATCTATGCCAAGAACTTTGGAAGACAGCTACCTGGCCAACCGACTGGAAGAGATCCATATTTATGCCTATTCCCAAGAAAGGTGATCCAACCAAATGCGGAAATTATCAACAATATCATTAATATCACATGCAAATAAAATTTTGCTGAAGATTACTCAAAAGCCGCTACAGCAGTACATCAACAGGAAACTGCCAGAAATTCAAGCAGGATTCAGAAGAGGATGTGGAACCAGGGATATCATTGCTAATGTCAGATGGATCCTGGCTGAAAGCAGAGATACCAGAAGGATGTTTACCTGTGTTTTATTGACTGTGCAAAGGCACTCGACTGTGTGGATCATAATAAATTACGGATAACATTGGGAAGAATGGGAATTCCAGAACACTTAACTGTGCTCGTGAGGAACCTGTACATAGACCAAGAGGCAGTCGTTCGAACAGAACAAGGGGATACTGGGTGGTTTAAAGTTAGGAAACATGTGCATCAGGGTTGTAGCCTTTCACCACACCTATTCAATCTGTATCTGAGCAAATAATCCCAGATGCTGGACTATATAAAGAAGAACGGGGCATGAGGACTGGAGGAAGACTCACTAACAACCTTTGATATGCAGATGACACAACCTTGCTTGCTAAAAGCGAAGAGGACTTGAAGCACTTACTGATGAAGATCAAAGACCACAGCCTTCATATGGATTACACCTCATCATAAAGAAAACAAAAATCTTCACGACGGGACCAATAAGCAACATCGTGATAAACAGAGAAAAGACTGGAGTTGTCAAGGATTTCATTTTACTTGGATCCACAATCAACACCCATGGAAGCAGCAGTCAAGAAATCAAAAGATGCACTGCATTGGGCAAATCTGTTGTAAAAGACCTCTCTGAAGTGTTGAAAAGTGAAGAAGTCACCTTGAAGACTAAGGTGCACCTGACCCAAGCCATGGTATTTTCGATTGCATCATATGCATTCAAAAGCTGGATGATGAGTAAGGAAGACCAAAGAATTGGTTCCTTTGAATTGTGGTGTTGGCGAAGAATACTGAATACACCATGGACTGCCAAAAGAACGAACAAATCTATCTCGGAAGAAGTACAACCAGAATGCTCCTTGGAAGCAAGGGTGGTGAGACTATGTCTTACGTACTCTGGACATGTTGTCAGGAGGGATCAGTCCCTGGAGAAGGACATCATGCTTGGTTAAGTAGAGGGTCATCGAAAAAGAGGAAGACACTCAATGAGATGGACTGACACAGCAGGTGCAACAATGGGCTCAAGCATAACAATGATTGTGAGCACGGCACAGGACCGGGCAGTGTTTCGTTCTGTACTATATAGGGTAGCCATGAGTTGGAACCAACTCGACGGCATTTAACAAAAACAACATTACAAGGGTGACAACTGGCCATTATGTGCCTTGTTAACAGAAAGATACACCACCACCTATGAAGCACTCTTACTGAGAAAGCAAACCGGAATCAGATCGTGCTCACTGTTGGCATGAGTGAGCAAGCAAGCACAGAAAGCCTCCCAACTGGCCCACCTCTGGGTGCCTCAACATACTTTGCTGTCCGGACTTCTACAGTGCCCTTGAGCTTCTCCTCGCTGTCGTTTTCAAAGTACATCAGCTTGGACTGTCGAAGGACAAACCAGCGCCTCTTCCAGTTTCTTCTGGACAGTGTGGAGGAGCCCCCGCCTTTTTTGTGGAGCCAGCCTTGTTTGAGGGCCTCCTGCTTGGAGCGGAACCACAGGAAAGTTTCGTCCTTGAGGACACACCAGCGGCGCTTCCAGGAATTCATTAAGCCACCTGTTAGCCCAAGACCGGGTAGACACAGGGTGAAGAGCAGTCAATCAAACTGGACAACATCATACATCTTAAGGTTAACTCTGACCCAATGGAACTGCTCTCAGTGAGAGGTGACACCTCTGGCTTGTACTCCTAGTGGATATTACATGAGTTTAGTTGGATTATATATGAATGGAGTCCCTTCCTTATATCCAAAGCAGTTCCTGTTCTTTGAGAAGCTAACAGAAAGCAAGCAAAGAACTGATAACGCTAACCCAAGGATGAGCCAAGGGCCATGGGGGTGAGAAACATTTCCATATGTATGGGTCACACTTATTTCCAAACACCCCAGAGAGGTGAAATTATTATTAAATGGTGTCAAAGTTTACACTTTTCCCTCTCTATTTGGTCAATGTGGGAACAAGAATGATCAGTTTAGCAAGAAACTCTAAAGTACATAGGAAATTAAAATGCAGCGTTTTCAGATAAGCACATCTTTCAATGAAAGACATCATCATCCAGAAACGTTTGAAGTATGTACGGGAAACGACAGAATTTGAAACACAATTTCAGAGAAGTCCAGATTAAATTGTAACTGGTACTGAAAAATGAGAATTTTTTTTTCGATTTTACTTTTTAAAATTTTTATTGTACTTTAGGTGGCAGTTTACAGCACAAATTAGTTTCTTATTCAAAAATTATTTTGTGGCATTGGCTGCAATGCCCACATTGTGTCAGCACGTGCCCCCTTTCCCTTTCCACCTCAGCTTCCTGTGTCCATTTGTCCAGTTTTCCTGCCCTTTCTGTCTTCTGTCTTGGCTTTTGGGAAGATGTTGCCCATTCGGTCTTGTTTACTTGACTGAACTCAAGAACGTTCCTCATATGTGTTACTGTTTGTTTTTATAGGCCTGTCTAATTTTTGGCTGAAAGGTGGACTTCAGGAGTGGCTTCAGTTCTGAGTTAGCAGTGTGTCTGGGGGCCACGGTCTCGGGGGTTCTGCCAGTCTCTGTCAGACCAGTAAGTCTGGTCTTTTTTGAAAAATGAGAATTTTACTGTAATTTATTTAGTGGACACAGTGTATTGGTTAAGAAAATTTAGACAAGACTAATGCCATCTTTCATAAGATTTAAAAAAAAAAACTTCTAATACTCTTCGGGCAGAATAATTTTACCTTAGTTTTCTAGATTCCCCAAGGATGCCCAACATTAACATTTTACGGCCATCCTTCAAAACTGCTTTTAATTAACACCCTGAAGATGCAGTTGAGTAGCTTATTATAAAATGTCCACAAGTTATTTTTTGATCAGAAAATGATAAAAACAAATACATTTAAAGTAAATGTAACCAATATAAGTGTTTTTCTAAATTAGAAAATAAATTTAAAACACGGACCTTTCCAGGGTATTTCTTTAGTGATTATAATTGACACCACTGGTCTGTATTCAGTACACAATGCACAGACCGTGTGCATGCTTTGTTGAGCTACACAAGGCTGCTGGCCCTCCTTCTACCTGAAGCATTTCCTGCTCACCTACCAAGATGTTCCCGTAAACGTGCTAAACTCCAGAGCTGTTTCCGGACAAACAGTGAACTTGCCAAGGAGTACCAGAATGAAACATTCGTTTTCTTTTTATATGTGGCTTTAATCTAGGTTTCTCAAAACAATCCCAGAGGAAGTTGTAGTACAAAGTTATTCTATTATCTTATCGTCTTTAAGTGATAAAACTTATTGTTCACAGTAGCTTCAAAGATACAGATTAGAAGTCATCACAATAAACAGCCCTCATGACAAGTATAATCTGTTGCTCTCACCCCAGTCCTCCTTCTCCAATTCTATGCCATCTGTAGATATTTATTATTTAGAAAATCTGATCAATGTTACTGATTTCCTAATTGCAAACACCTTCAGCAGGCTACTAGGCTTCTGAAAACTCATTTATACTCATAGGATATAAATGCGTGACTGGTTTTTATCATTGGTTTCTCCAAAACTTTTTTGCCACCACTTTAAGACTTACTAAAAATTGAACAATGCTGCATTTGTACAACTTGTTTTATTAACAAGAGTTTCCAAAAACTCACCCACCAACCGTCTTGAGCTGATCTTAGAAAGCTCTGACCGTATCTTTTCTAATCTCATTTGTTTTAATCAGACAAAACTATGTCATAAACCTGGTGCAGTATATTATAAATAAAAGCTATGTTTGACAGGGAATTTCTAAAGCTAACTTAGGGGATGAAACTTAATTGAGGGGAGGGGAACAGGTATTAACACTTAAAAGTTTAGTTTAAAGACAGGCTGCCATCTTTAACCCTCCTGCCCAGCATAGCTTCCCTCCCCCTCCTCTCTTATACCCTACATGCAATCCAGGAATAGTCCTGCTGGCCCCCCTTCTATAAATACCCAGGATGTAACCACTTCTTGTAGAAACCCTGGTGGCACAACAGTTAAGCACCTGGCTGCAAACTGGAAGGTTGGTGGTTTGAACCCACCCAGTGGCTCTGTGAGAGACAGACCTGGTGATCTGCTTCAGTAAAGATTACACCCAAGAAAACCCCACGGGGCAGTTCTTTTCTGTCACATGGGGTAGCTATGAGTCTGGAATCAACTCCAGGGCACCCAACAACAACAACCACTTCTTACAGTCTCCCTTGGGACCAACTTGGTCTGAGCCAGTATCACCTCAAACTTGGATTGCTTTGTGCACCTCTGGGTTTAATTTAAAAAAAAAAAAAAAAAAAAAAGGGACTCATCGTTTTTGTTTGTTTCCTTTGATTATTTAGTAAGGCTGAACATTTCTCAAAAGTCTATTATTCATTTTTAATTTTTTAAATGAATGTTCTGTTTTATACATTTTTGCATATTTGCCTGTCAATATTCTTACTTTTAAAAAAATAAATTGAAGTCCTAAATAGAAAAAAAAAAAATTTTTTTTTAAATTGTATTTACTCTGAGAAATGTATGAAAAAATTTTAAAATGTTATGATCAGAAACTTATTGGAACACTAAGCTCTGATTTGTGATTATATTTTTTTCCTTTATTAGGTGTCCTGATGCTGACTGGCTAGGTGAGAAATTCTCAATCTTTTTTATCCCAACACACCTCTAAAAATCTACACTAACCAGTGGCTTCAGGAAACAGAAGTCTCCCCAAAGCCAAATCTTGGTGTGGGTTTCATGAACACCTTGGGTGCTAAGAAGAAAAATAGAGGAAAAAACCTTAAGGAGGACAGAAGAAAGTCATACACACACACAGACACACACAGACAGACACACACAGATAGACAGATAGACAGATGAAAGCTACCTAGCTAGATGGATAAATACACCAGCAGAAGGCAGACACAAAGGAGAACAGAGGAAACATGGAAAGAGAAACACAGAATAAAGACGTCTCCTCACAGGGAAAGAGGTAGAAAAAGAAAAGTGAATACAGATGGTTGTATTAAAGAAAGGGAATAAAAGGATCCGACAAAAAAAAAAAAAAAAACCCTTGTAGATGGGAGAAAGCAGAGAAACGGGAGAAAAGACAGGGTGGCAGTGCCGAAGGACACCACCTAGAGATGATAGCTTTTGTTACCCTTGCCCCATCCCCCAGTTCTTACCTCTGCCCCATCATCTAATCTATAACAACGTGAGAAACAAGACCATCCCCTCTGTTGAATGACTATCAAAAACTGGTGGTACATGGATGAACCTTGACAATTTTATGCTGAGTGAAAGCACAAATATGGTACGATCTCACTTATATGGAATGGGCAAATGTATATAGAGACCAAAGCTCACTAGTGGTTACAGGGGTGATGGGAAGGTGGAGGAAAGTGGGAGTCATTGCTGAAAGGGAAGGAGTATCTGTTAATGGTAGTGGAATAATCTGAAAAGGATAATGGTGACAGATGCGCAACATGATGGACGTAATCAATGTCACTAAACCGTACGTGTAAAAAATGCTGAATTGGCAAATGTTTTGTTCTATATATTTTTAACCACAATAAAAAGAAATTGGTGATTATGGTTTCTCATTATCCCTACTTATATGGCACTGATGCTGAGTTAGAAGACAGAGTCAAGAACATGAATATGGCTGAGTACAAGAGCCTAACTGAATAATATCCAAAAGGAGTATGTTTCAAGGTCCCCAAGCATGAAGGTACATTATTCAAAATTTAACAGCTATTATAATATACAGTAAAACCTACGAAAGCCCAAGCCTGTGTAAGGTGAATACCTGTCAGAGAAGGAAAATGAAAACATCTTCCACTAAAAGGAGAGACAGAAACATGGCAATACCGCACCCTGTCACAGGCAGAAAACTTGTGAGATCTGGAAAGACAAGGAGTTCATTGAGTTCCGGCTCTTACAGGTTTCACTGTACAACTAAAATTCTCATGAAGTATGGGATAGATAGAAGGTACAGTGAGCAGTCCAAGCAAGGTGTGGCCCTCTGAGCGTTATTTTCCACACGTATAGCATATCCTCTAGGTTTCCCAATACCCCTGTGGGGAGAGAAAACGTAGTGTGTCATCACGATTAGTCACACTAACTCCAGCAGCAGCAACAGGTGTGTATGTGTGTGTGCACGTACACATGCATGGGTGTGAGCATGAGAGAAGGGGGAAGGAGAGAGAAGACGACGTAGGAAGAAAGGAAAGAGAACAGGGGTGAGCGAGGGAGCTAAGAGAGAGGAAACGGGGCTGAACATGGTGACCAAAAACCCAAACCAAAACTCTTGCCCTCAAGTCGATTCTGGCTCACAGTGACCCCACAGGACAGAGCAGAACTGCCCCACAGGGTTTCCAAGGCCGCAATCTTTACGGAAGCAGACTGCTACATCTTTCAGTTAGCAGCTGAGCACTTGAAACACTGCACCACCAGGGCTCTTTGAAAATAGTGACAGTATTTGCAAATTCTTCAGCCTACTACTTTGTGTCACTCTAGGAGGCATCAAGGCATCACTCACCCATGCTATGCCACCACGGTGTCCTCCACTCACCTAACTAAGGTATTCTGGGTAACTTTCCCAGTCCCCATCGATCAGCCTCAGTGGAAACAAAATCCCCATTCTCCACTGCTCTACCCTACCCCAGGCTCTCTGATGGCCACAGGCTGTACCTTTCATGTACAGGAAGCTGTGGAAGTAAGGCAGCGTGACACAGCTGTACACAGAGTCCCGTCGGTAGGAGAGCTCGTCGTCTGTATCAAACCTAGAGTCGAAGTCCTCTTCACTATCTTCAAACTGGACAAGGACAGGGAAAGCAAAGAGTGAGCAAACAGGGCATAAAGCAAGCAATGAAAAGGTCCATCATATGTCCACATTTGAAAAGTAAAAATAATCGAAAAAGAAGCAATACTCCAATTCATAACATTGCAACAGAGGGAGGCATTCCAAAGAATTCAGAATTACAAAATGTTAAGGTCAAATTGATACATAAAACACAAAATATACTTTAGTCCAAAGACTCCCTATTGTAAAACAAAGCAAAACAATGAACACTTCTGCTTAAGAGCATGATTTTGATCAAACCATTTGGAGCCCTGGTGGCGCAGCGGTTAAGAGCTTGGCTGCTAACCCAACGGTCGGCAGACTGAATCTACCAGGTGCTCCTTGGAAACCCTACAGGGAAGTTCTGCTCTGTCCTATAGGGTCGTTATGAGTTGGAATCAACTCTACGGCAACGGGTTTTTTTTTTTTTTTAAATGCAAGAATTAAGAACAAAATTTTAATCAAACCACGCAAGAATTAATTCATTTTAAATCATTATACTAAAAAATATTTTCAAGGCTTACAAAGTCAACCAACCAGTTGCCAGGTCAGTTCTGACTCATGGCGACCCCACGTGTGTTAAGAGAACTATGCTCCATAGGGTTTTCAGTGGCTGAGTTTTTGGAAGTAGATCACCAGGCCTTTCTTCTGAGAAGCCTCTGGGTGGATGCCATTAACTCCACCATTAACAGTGGAGTGTGTTAACTGTTTGTACCACCCAGAGACTTCCTTAGAAAGTCAGCCAGCATTTAATGGATGACCAAAGGGAAAAACAAAAGTAAACTAAATAGATCCAGAAACTAGAAAAAGCATGTTTAAGCCTTAAAGATTCCTCCAGAACAAGAAATAAAATCCTATGGTGTGGAGGATAAGGTTCATAAGGAAAATTCTCCAACATGCCCTCGGCAATTCTAGTTCCAGTTAAGGGTGTGTCTCATTTCCTAACCTGTGACAAAGCTAAAGCCTATATTTAAATGCCAGTTTTCTAAGGCCTCAAGCAAAATTCTGTTCTGGCCTTTGTGCTAATATACAAAAGGCACATCAAAGTTCCATTTACTAACGTGACTGCTGTTGGAAAGAGAAAGGCATTCAAGACTGTGTCTTTGAAATCGTGGTATTGTCTTAGGGTATGACTTAATTCCAAGGATGATGCCACAGGGGCATGGACGAGGGACAATTTCCATTTCAACGGGTGGCACAAGTGGTTTGCAATTGGCTGCTAACTTAAAGGTTGGCGGTTTCAACCCATTCAGCGGCCTGGCGATTTGCTTCCATAAAGACTGTTGATGGGTACCGTCGAGTCAATTCCAACTCATAGCGATCCTATGGGACAGAGTAGAGCTGCCCCAATAGAGTTTCCTAGGCTGTAAACTTTACAGTGGAGCCCTGGTGGCACAGTGGTTAAGCCTTTGGCTGCTAACCAAAAGGTTGGCAGTTTGAATCCACCAGTCCCTCCTTGGAAACCCTATAGGGCAGTTCTACTCTGTCCTATAGGGTCGCTATGAGTTGGAATCGAGCCGATGGACAGGGATTTGCTTTTTTTAATTTTTACAGAAGCAGATCGCCAGGTCTTTTCCCCTGCAAAGCTGATGGTGGGTTCAAATTGACGACCTTTTGGTTAGCAACTGAGCGCTTAACCACTGAGCCACCAGTGCTCCTTTGTAAAGATTACAGCCAAAAAACCATACGGAGCAGTTCTACTCCGTAACCCATGGGGTTGCCATGAGTTACAAGTTATTCGACTGCAAATGAGAGCAATCGTTCTCAGGAAGAAGGTAGGAGGGGCTTACCGAGGACTGGGCCCCTTCAGAGCTAAACCGGTATGCTCCGGAACTGTTGTAGGTCCCCACGGAGCAGCGATAGTCTGGGGACCACTGGCTGCTGCAGGAGTTGGAGAAGGTCACGCTACTGCCGGAAGTGATGGCGCCGTCTTCGTAATCGTCCTGGTCGTAGTCGTAGTCCCCATCCGGGGAGGGCAGGTCGTTGGGGTTCTGCGGCATGCAGTAGGTGGACTCCCCGCTGGACGAGTTTTGCAGGCTGACGGAGTCAGGGGCTGACGGGGCGAGCAGCACGGTGCTGTCTGCACTGGGACTCGTGGGCACCACAGTGTCGTTCATGTAGGGATCCTCCTCGGAAGAGTCGTCGCTCGTCCGGATGCCGCTGGTCCTCTGGTCAGAGTGGCCGTGCTCACTGGGGTTGGGGGAATCCTTGAAGGCGTCGTCGTCCGCCTCAAAGCCCTCGTCTACCTCCTCCTCCGGGTAAGGCTGGCTGAAATTGAAGTTGGGCTTCTCCGCGGACGCGCCCTCTGCGACTTCGCTAAACTCACTTCCCGCAGAAAGGGAGCGCTCGATGTTCCGCACGCACTCATCGATCTCGTCGAAGTTCAGTGACTCCAGGAACTCCTGGGCGGCTCGGCAAGCCTCATCCTCCAGCCTCCTGAGCTCCTCGTCCCGCAGCTGCTGTAGCTTCTGCAGGGAGGCCTCGGTCAGCGACAACTCCTGCTGCTCCTTCATGCGCTGCAGGTCCTCGATCTCCTTCTCCAGGCGGAGGATCTCTTCCACTTGCTTGTTCTCCTTCTGCTTCTCCAGCTCGCGGGCCAGCTCCCCTTCTTGCTGGCGCTTCTGCAAGGCTTCCAGTTCTTGCTGCTTCCTGGCCTCTTCCTCCTGGGCATAAAAGTAAGGTAGATTTGAGAAGGTTTCACTACAAAAAAAAAAATGCAAACACCATTCATTTGCAATGAAGAAAAACCAAATGAGCTGCCGTCAGGTCGACTCTGACTCATGTGACCCCATGTGTTACGGAGTAGAACTGTGCTCCACCGGGTTTTCTTGGCTGCAGTGTTTTACAGACAGATTGCCAGGCTTTTCTCCCACGGTGCTGCTGGTGGGTTCAAACTTCTAGTGCAAATCCTTCTACCACCCAGTGACTTGCATTGCAAATGAAAAGCCACAACGAAGTGTGGTTACACATTTAGAGAAACTACCCTGCAGTGATGACGCACATTAAAATCTCAGAGATTCACTAAGCTTGATCCTACCCAGAAATCAACTGTAAAGGGTTAGAAATTGCATCGTTAACATTTCCTCTAAAGTTCTTCTTTTTATACCTTTCTATTTTAGTTTTGAATCTTTCAGTCAAAATATTTGAAATGGGATCCAATTGCCATTGACTCTGACTCATGGAGACCCCATGTGTGTCAGAGTACAACTGTGCGCCATAAGGCTTTCAATGGCTGATTCTCCAAAAGTAGAGTGCCAGGCCTTTCTTCCAACATGCCTCTGGGTGGACTTGAACCTCCAACCTTTTGACTATCAGCTTAGCATGTTCACTGTCTGTACCACCCAGGGACTCTCGGAAGTATGAAGGCAATGGAAAAATGAGATGCCAAGTTGTCAAAGCATTCTTCACCTGCTGGGCGCGGATCTCAGCTTCTCTGCGTGCTCTTTCTCTCTCTCTAAAAACAGTAAAAAAAAAAAAAAAAAAAAAAGAAGAAAGTGAAAATCAACAACAAATCCTTACCACAGAGATTAAATTTTTCTTTTAAAATGCTTTGCTAAAGACAACTTAAAAAGCATGAAGGGTATAGCGTTTTCTTTTGGCATGGCACTTATTCTTTGCACAAACACAAACGTACATAGAACTGGGTCTTCAATGCTGCCAAGAAATTTTGCATTTAAGACACCAAGAGTGACGGCTGCAAATAGTAGGTTCACCTGCATCCACCGGGAATTCCTGAGGCATGGGTAGATACTGAGCGTCAAACTCAAAAGGTGTCCTTCCGTTTCAGCCAAGCTATAAATGAACTGTACCTTTCCTCTTCCTCCTGTTTCCTCTTTTCTTCCTCCTCCTGTTTCTGGGCCAGCAGCTGCCTGTACACTCTCCGAGCAATCTGACCTCTGAGCTGCTTCTGGAAAATTATAGCTGCTTTTTTCAGGTGCAAAAATCTCCTCCTCAGAAGGAATGTTCTAAAATTCTTCTGGAGTATCACTACACAAGAAAGGACCTTTCTGTACTGCTTTCTAAAAACACCAACAAAAACAGAACAAAACAGAATAACGGTTGAGGTTAATGAAGCATCGAGCAATTCAAACGAACTTACATGGATGCTGCAAAACAAAGGGGAGGGGTCTGGCTTCGCAATGATAGTCTCATTCTGTCATGCTCATTATGGAGCTGGGAGAACAAGGAGGCCCCTCTAGTCAAAACAAAGCAAGAGAAACAGAAGAGTAACACAACAACAGCAAGGACCCTATCATTATTTTGGCTAAATAAACACACAACCCCCGAATGCTTACTTTCAATTGTCGGGGCAGGAAGATGCGTAGTAAACAGGATCAAAAAAGATTTGATATATTCTCCTGTTCACATGCAGCCCCTGAGTGGTACAAATAGCTAATGTGCTCAGCTGCTAACTGAAAGGTTGGAGGTTAGAGTCCACCCAGAGGAGCCTCAGAAGAAAGGCCTGGTGATCTACTTCTGAAAAATCAGCCATTGAAAACCCTATGGAGCACTATTCTCTAACGCACGTGGGGTCGCCATGAGTAAGAGTCAAATCAGTGGCAAATGGTGGTGGTGGTGGCTGGTGGCCGGCTCATATATGAAAAACCAGGGTTTGAATGCACTGGTTCGGACCCCTGCTGAGAATGTACATTTCTACCCCTTATATACTGAATCAGAATTTACATTTTAATAAGACCCCCAGATGATTCTTCTCAGCAGAAATCTGAACCGGAATGAACCAGTTTGAAGCCCTGTGAAAAACAAAACAAAAACCCCACAACTGCAGGACGGCTTTGTACTTCAGAAAAGGCCCCATGTAGGGTTTCTCATGGCGTGCTCTTCAGCATAGGCGGCCAGAACTAAAATGCACGCGAAAAGAAACTGCCTCATTCTGCAAACGGCGGGATGGGACTCTCTTGATTCAATGAGACAGTAAAGGAGACAGCTCGGCTGCTTGTGGCTTTCATATGTGACGGAGAGGCACTAACTAGGTAAACAAGTCAAGTATCTTGGCAGAGTCCCTTAATGTCACTGCTCCAAGAGAGGTGGCAAAAAGTGACTCAGTCCCTGCTCTCCTTTTTGCCCTGTTCAGGCTTAGTGGACTCCAGTATTGCTGGTCAGCAGCACTGACCTGGGGCTCCCCTCTGCCTCATCCTCACTAGGACCCCAATCTGCTTTGAACAGAACGCATGCACGACTCACGCTGTCACCTGGTGACACGCGGTGGGGAACGGACTCCTCGGGGGTGGAACGTTGGTCTTACCGTGCCACGTAGCCCAAGATGTGTGCCCGGATCACCATGGCCGCCCGGGTCACCTCCTCCTCCCGCTGCTTCTCCAGTTTCTGTTCCAAGGATTCGCGAAGGAAGACCTAACCAAGAGAGGGCCCACGTCAGAACCAAAGAGCGTGGCTGGTAGAAGGAAGACATCTCTGAATTAGGGCTATCTTGGGGGGGGGGGGGGGGGGGTGTCATTCTCCTTAAGTTTCCACCGAACACACATGGCCAACTTTCTAGAATATGCTTCTCAAACTTCCTGGGGGTGAAGGACCAGTTTTTTTAATTTTTTTTATTTTTTTAAATTTCTTACCTGTAAAGATGAGAAAAACATTTGTGAAGTAAAATAAAAGTATATTACTAGAAAGGTAAAATAAAAAAGATGTATAAAATACAAGCCCTCATTTTCTTTTTTATTATTACTGTTAGATTCAGCAGACATAAAATGAAAGTCAAATTGCTACGAAGGTTTCTAAACGCTTATCTCATTGTTCATGAATCAGCCCCAGGCCAGGGCCACACCTTGAGTCTAAGTACCAGAAGTATGGTAAGCTACAATTTTTTCAAAAAAGGAAAAAAAATAAGAAAAAAAGAAATATAGAAAATGTCTAAAATGTGGCTTTACCATCACATGGAAATCTTCTCTTGGTGCTTGTTGAGTGATTATGGCTATTTTTCGTTGAGAGCATCTTGGTTCCAAAAATGTAAATGTACATATAGAAACTGACATTAAGAATGCAATTCTTAAAACCTCATTTGGAATTAGGACAGAATCACTGAAGCTCTATCTCAGTTCAGTTCCAGTCGATTCCAACTCATAGCAACCCTTCAGGACACAGTAGAACTGCTGCATAGGGTTTCCAAGGAGCAGCTGGTGGCTTCGAACTGCTGACCTTTTGATTAGCAGCAGCCATACACTTAACCATTGCGCCACCAGGGCTCCTCAGAATACGGGAATGGGAACTAAATGAATGTAGCTATTGAAAAATGGGCACCTCAATCCAGTGTCTGTCAAAAAAGCTAAGTGTGTCTGATAATTGTCTCTTTATATCAGAATTCCTAATTTTTTTCAAAGTTATGCAAATATTAAGCTCCCTCCCTCCCATCAAGGTAGCTTTTAATTTTGCACTTTCAGATTTAATAAGTGGATAAGAAGTCTTGAATTATTCCCTAAAAAACCAGTGTCAAATATTTTTAGGTTTTTGCGCTAACAGCATGGAGGCATTCTGGGGGCGGCGGGGGGGAGGGGAGACGGAGGGCTGGGTAGCCAAAAGCCAACTTGCTTTATGCTCTTGTGAGCCATTTTGGCCTATAATGATGCATGATGCTCTTGGCGATACCATTTTCCAGACTCTCTGCTCCGTCCTCTCAATAACATATGGGTAACAAAGCTAACAAAGAATCCCCCTGCCACGTGATGCAGAGAAGCCTCATCTTTCCTGCTCTTGGCTCCTGAGTGTTTTTGAAAATCTACCACAAATAATTCTAGAAGAGTTTCTATCACATTCTCTTCTTAGAAATGCAACGAGTACGCTCTGCTGATGTGAAATTGTATCTTTAATAAAATATATAAATTAAATATATCTATATATACACACAAATTAAATATATAAATATACATATAATATAAAAACATATATATAACACGAAGGACAGAAGCTGCCAGTACAAAGCTTGCTTAGTTTGCCAATGAGAAAAGGCTTTCAGAAATGTAAATCTCTCTATATTTATCAAAAGCAATTTTCATCAAGACTTGATAGTATTTAAACTTCTCTTTGAGATCACGGTCCAGCATTAAGGATCTTACTCTGATGCTTCTGATCTGGTGAGTGCTAAACAAAACATAATAAAGTCTGATCTTGAAGGACGAGTGGTGGTGCTGGGGACATTATTAGACAGAAGTGTAGACTCCTATAAGTGATAAATTTATCAGGTGGGTAAATGGAAACCTATATGAAAAAACAGGTGTCTCACCCCTTATCAGAAGCCTAAAGAAGCCTAAAGAATGTTCTCCATCATCATCTGTCAGTTTGTCATACTGTGGTGGCTTGTGTGTGACTATTAACTGGAAGCTATGTCACTAGTACATCAAATACCAGCAGGGTCACCCGTGGTGGACAGGTTTTGGGGGAGCTTTCAGACTAAGACAGACTAGGAAGAAAGGCCTGGTTATCTACTTCTAAAAATTAGTCAGTGAAAACCCTATGGATCACAACAGGATATTGTGTGATATAGTGCTGGAAGATGGATCCTCTAGGGTTGGAAGGTGCTCAAAATACACAATGGTCTCAACAATCGACTCAAGCATACAAATAATTGTGAAGATGGCAAAAAACCAGGCAACAATTCCATCCTGTTATATATAAGGTTGCCACGAGTCTGAGCTGATTCCATGGCAGCTAACATCAACAAATGTTCTTGCTGGAAGCAATATCAAAGAAAAATCTGTTTTAGTTCTGCGACCATTAAAAAGATAACTCTTCTGCTCTATTTAGTTATCCTTCTGGTTTCCACAACTTTATACAGATCCCCTTTCACTCATCTGAAGGGCAAATAAAGGAAGCAAACGCTTTGAGAGACCCAACTCTGCTTCCTTTAAGAACATCCAACCTGAAGTTATGAACATTACAGGGACACCGATGCCTGTTCTCACGGTGGGTGAGACCTGGCATCACATTCCCAGGATGCAGCTGAGCACCAAGTCACATGACCCAGCTGCTATCACAGAGGCACCGTCCAGCAACTCAGGGAAGGATGGCCTGCCACTCCAGGCTGAGTCCTCCACCCTCCAGAGCTGCTCTGCTTACTTTTTGTCCTTCTTATTTAAAAAAAAAAAATCGTGGTAAAACATATCTAACAAAACATTTACCATTTCAGCCATATTTACACGCATGATTTAGTGACATTAATTACGTTCACCATGGTGCTGCCCCGCCTACATATACTCAATATGAACAATTGTATGTGACTCTTTTTCATCATTATCTTAAGTAGCTTAAGATCCTATGGGTTATTCTACTAAGATGTCTTTATGAAAATAACTCTCACAGGCTCTACTGCCATATAACAGAGGAAGGAAGAAGGCCTGGCAATAGTCCAGGAGGTCAGAGAGGGGAAATGTGTCGGAGAAGAGATTACTCCATCTCTGTCTGCTAAGCCACCCTCCCAGGAAAATCATTACCCCATCCACCCTCATCTGTCCAGTGAGATTAACCCAGCTGTGCCTGAAGAGACTTTGTCTGAGATATTGTCTAGGACAGCGCCCGGGGCATCGCCTGAGGCAGATCCTTACAGGACACTGCTGAATGTCCTCAGGACTCATACCCCACCACTCATTTTTGCTTCTAGACCTATAACTAGACTTAAGACCCAGCCAGCTCCAAAGGGTGAAGTAGAAAGTGTGATCCAGGAGGAGGTATGCTACATGCCCAAAGAACTGCTTGGTTTTTCTAATATATACAAACAGAAACCTTGGGAATATGTGTGGGAATGGCTATTAAGAGTGTGGGATAATGGTGCAAGGAACACAAAGTTGGATCAGTCTGAGTTTATTGATATGGGCACATTAAGTACAGATCCTTCATACAATGTTTCAGCTTGAAAGGTTAGAAAAGGATCTAATAGTTGATTTGGTTTGGTCACTGAAGCATGGTTTAAGTGGTGGCCTACACTAAATCAGGTTGAAATGCCAGACCTGCCTTGGTATACTGTAGAAGAAGGTATCCAAAGGCTTAAGGAAATTGGCATGTTAGAGAGGATTTATCAAGGTAGACCCACAGACCCACCCATGGAGTGTCCAGAGGACACACCTTTCACCACAACAGAGAGGAACCGATTTGTGAGGGGAGTCCCAGCATCCTTGAAAACTGCTGTGATTGCTATTTTATATAAGTCAGATTTGATAGTGGGAACTGCCCTAACTGAAATAAGACACCTCACTACTATGGGGCTGATTGGACCCTGTGGTGGATAGGGGCCAAGTGGCAGCACCTAACTGACAAAAACAAGGTAGGTGTGGTTACTGTAATGGACCGTGGTACTCAGAATTGGGTTGGCTACTTAGTCATGGTGTCCTCAGGAGTGAAGCAGATGGGAAATCTACTAAATATTTACTTGATATGTACCAACAGAAGAATTCTAGGTCAAGTGAACAGCAGTCCAACCAGCACTGCAAGAACAGAGAGTCAGGGTCCCTCAATTAATTCCCAGGCTTGAGTTTACAGACCCACAATCCCTTGAATGAAGGGGAGGCTGGGTCCCCTTAAGGAAGGACCCTATTGCACTGCCAAAAATTTATACTGTTGATCTTTCTCCCTTTCTGTTAATCCTTCTCTAAAGGGATCTACGGCCTTTTACAAGAGTGGCTGTTCATTGGGGAAAAGGAAATAATCAGACTTTTCAGGGATTATTGGACATTGGCACTGAACTGATAACTAATTCTAGGAGATGTAAGACTTCACTGTGGCCCACCGGTCAGAGTGGGAGCATGTGGAGGTCAGGTTATTAATGAAGTCTTAGCACAGGTCCGTCTCACAGTGGGGCCAGTGGGTCCCTGAACCCATCCTGTAGTGATTTCCCTAGTTCCAGAATGCAGAACTGGAATACACACTCTCAGCAACTGGCAAAGCCACACACTGGATCCCTGACATGTGGAGTAAGGGCAATTATGGTAGGAAAAGCAAGTGGAAGCCATCAGAACTGCCTCTACCTAGGAAATAGTAAACCAAAAGCAATACCATATTGCTGGAGGGATTGCAGAGATTACTGCCACCATCAAGGACTTGAGGGATGCAGGGGTGGTGATTCCCACCAGATCCCTATTCAACTCGCCTATCTGGCCTGTGCAAAAAATGGATGGATCCTGGAGAATAACAGTGGGTGATCATAAACATAACTAGGTGACTCCAACTGCAGCTGCAGATGTGGTTTCATTGCTTGAGTAAATTAATACACCTCCTGGTAACCTGGTATGAAACTACTCATCTGGCCAATGCCTTTTTCTCGATTCTGGTTTCAAAGGATCACCTGAGGCAGTCTGGCTTCTTTTGGCAAGGCCAGTAACACATCTTTAGTGTTCTACCTCAGGAATATATAAACTCTTCAGCCCTACATCATAATTTAGTCTGCAGGGACCCTGATCGCCTTTCCCTTCCACAAGACATCACACTGGTCCATTACATTATGCTGATTGGTCCTCGTAAGGAAGGAGTATTGACGATTCTAGACTTATTGGTAAGTAAGACATTTGCATGCTAGAGGTGGGAAATTAATGCGACAAAAACCCAGGCGGCTTCCACCTCAGCGAAATTGCTAGAAGTCCAGTGGTGTGGGACATGTCGAGATATTCCCTTCTAAAGCAAAGGGTAAGTTGTTACATCTGGCCCCTCTTATAACTAAACAGGAGGCACAATGCCTGCTGGGTGTCTTTAGATTTTGGAGGCCACATATCCCTTATCTGGGAGTGCGACTCCAGCCTATTCATCAACTGTCTCGAAGACCTACTGGTTTTGAGTGGGGACCAGAACAAGAGAAGGCCCTGAAACAGGTTCAGGCTGCTGTGCAAAATGCTCTGCCACTTGGGCCATACGATCCAGCTGATCCAATGGTGCGTGAAGTGTCAGTGGCAGATAGAGATGCTGTTTGGAGTCTCTGGCAGGCCCCTACTGGTGAATCACAGCACAGACCCTTAGGATTTTGGAGCAAAGCCCTGCCATCCTCTGCAGATAACTACCCTCCTCTTGAGAAACAGCTTTTGGCTTGTTACTGGACCTTAGTAGCGACTGAACACTTAACCATGGGCCACCAAGTCACCATGAGACCTGAAGCTGCCCACCACGAACTGGGTGTTGTCTGACCCAGAGTCATAAATTGCGACATTCACAGCTGTACTCCATCATTAACTTCAAGTGGTATATACAAGATTGGTCCTGAGCAGGCCCTGACGACACAGGTAAGTTGCACGAGGAAGTCACCACTCCTGTCACATTATCTGCCCTCTCCCAGTCCGCACCTATGGCCCCATGGGGAGTTCCTTATGATCAGTTGACTGGAAAAGACAAAACTCATGCCTGGTTTACAGATGGTTCTGCACGATATGCAGGCACCACTCCAAAGTGGACAGCAGCACTATAAACCCTTTCTGGGGCATCCCTGAAGGACAGTGGTGAGGGGAAATCTTCCCAATGGGCAGAACTTCAACCAGTACACCTGGTTGTTCACCTTGCTTGGAAGGAGAAATGGCTGGATGTGCGATTGTATACTGATTCACGGGTTGTGGTCGATGGTTTGGCTGAATGTTCAGGTACTTGGAAGGACCACGATTGGAAAACTGGTGACAAGGAGGTATGGGGAAGAGATTATGTGGATAGACTTCTCTGAATGAACCAAAGAAGTGAAGATATTTGTGTCTCATGTGAATGCTCATCAAAGGGTGACTTTGGCAGAGGAGGGTTTTAACAACCAAGTGGAAAGGATGACGCGTTCTGTGGAAACCAGTCAACCTCCTTCCCTAGCCACTCCCATCATTGCCCAATGGGCTCAACAACAAAGTGGCCATGGTGGCAGGAATGGAGGTTACGCATAGACTCAGAAACATGGACTTCCACTCAATATCGCTGACTTGGCTATAGCCACTGCTGAGTGCCCAATCTGCTAGCAGCAGAGAACAACACTGAGGACTTAATATGATACGGCACCATTCCTCAAGGTGATCAGCCAGCAATCTGGTGGCAGGTTGATTACACTGGACTGCTTCCATCATGAAAAAGGCAGTGTTTCGTTCCTCCTGGGATAGAATCTTACTCTGGATAAGGAGTTACCTCTCCTGCATGCAATGCTTCTGCCAAAACTACTATCCGTGGACTCACAGAATGCCTTATTCACTGTCATGGTATCCCACACAGCATTGCCTCAGATCAAAGGACTCACTTCACAGCAAATGAAATAAGGCAATGGGCCCCTGCTCATGAAATTCACTGGTCTTACCATGTTCACCATCATCTTGAAGCAGCTGGCTTGATAGAATGATGGAATGGCCTTCTAAAGACACAATTACAGGGCCAGCTAGATGGCAATATCTTGCAAGGTTGGGGCAATGTTCTCCAGGAGGCTGTATTTGCTCTAAACCAGCATCCATTATACAGTCCTGTTTCTCTCCCATAGCTAGAATTCATGGTTGCAGGAATCAAGGGGTGGAGATGGGACTGGTACCACTCACTAGTACCCCTAGTGACCCACTTGCAAAATTTTAGCTTCCTATTCCTATGACCCTATGCTGTGGCGATCTAGAGGTCTTAGTTTCAACGGAAGGAATGTGCCCATCGGGAGATACAATGTGGATTCCACTGAACTGGAAGTTAAGAATGCCACCCAGACACTTTGTGCTCCTCATGTCTCTGGATCAAAGGCAGAGAAGGGATTTACCATACTGGCCAGTGTGACTGATCCTGATTACCAAGATGAAATCAGACTGATGTTGCTCAATGGAAGTAAAGAAGAGTACATCTGGAATGCAGGAGAGCACTCATGGTGTCTCTTAGTACTACCATGCCCTGTGCTTAAAGTCAATGAAAAAAACTACAGCAGTGCAATTCTGACATGACTACTAATGGCCCAGACCCTTCATGAGTGAAGGTTTGGGTCACCCCACCAGACAAAGAACCACGATCAGCTAAGGTGCTTGCTGAGGGTAAATGGAATACGAAATGGGTGGTGGAAGAAGACAATTCTAAATACCAGTTATGACATGTTACCAGTTGCAGATAGAAGGACTACAATTGATATGAGTATTTCTTCCTTGTTTTACTATACATGTATGTGTGCATATACACAGCAATTATTTTTGTTTTATTCCCTTCCTTATAAAATATAAGATGTAAATGGGATTAGTGCATTTTCGGTTATATGCATGTTAGTTGTATCATGTTTGGCACAAGTATGACTTTGGAATTGTCTTTATTTAGAGATTGTGTATGGTTTAAGGAGGTGTATACAGGTGCCAAGTTGACAAGGGGTGGACTGTGACGGTTGTCACGGTGTCATGGTTGTCACAGACTGTGATGGTGTCAACTTGGCTGGGTCATGATTCTCAGTGGTTTTGCAGTTATGTAATGATGTAGTTTGGCAGTTATGTAATGATGTAATCACCCTCCATGATGTGATCTGATGTGATCAATCAGTTTTAAGGGGACTTTCCTCGGGGATGTGGCCTGCATTCAGTATATATATGGACAGTCTGGCAAAGCTTGTTTGCTCACTCTGGATCCTTGCTCATCATTATCTGAACTCTAGATCTTGGGACTTGAGCCAGCAGCCTACTGCCTGATGTGTTGATTCTGGGATTCATCAGCTTCAGCAGCCCCACGGGCCAACAGTCTGTCGTCTGATCTGCTGATTTTGAGGTGCGCTGCCCCTGCAAATACGTGAATCAGGAGAAGCCGCCAGCCTGACCCAAGGATATGGGACTTGCCAGCCTCCATAGCAGGGTGAGGCATTTCCTTGAAATAAATCTCTCTATATATATCTACATATGCTTCACTGGTTTTGCTTCTCTAGGGAACCCAACCTAAGACAGTGGGTGTCAAAAAGGTTTCCTATCAAAGTTTCCGTGTAAACCAAGACCTGGAGGAGGAATCGGCCAAATAAAGAGTGGAGAATAAAATTCCAGGCAGAAGGAACTATGTGTCTGTGGTACACACACTTTAGTGACCCCCAAGAGTTACACCCTTATATAATTTCCTCCCATAGAATGTGGGCAGAACCTATGAATTGCTTCTAGCCAACACACTATGGCAAAGGTGATGGTGAGTCACTCCCATGATTCTGTTATATTAGAGCCCATCTTAACTAGAGTGACAGATTTTCCTGCTGACCTTGAAGAAGGGAGCTGTCAAGTTGTGATGGAGTCACAAGGCAGGGAACTATGGGTAGTCTCTAGATTCTGAGAGCAATCCCCGACTGACTGCAAAAAAAACATGGGAACCTTGGTTCTATGACCACAAGGAACTGAATTTTACTAACAACCATGTTGGAAAAGAACCCCAAATTCCAGAAAAGAACACATTCTGGCTGACATCGTGATTGCTGCCTGGTGAGACACTGAGCAGTGGGCCCAGCGAAGCCATGCCCAGACTCCTGACCCATGGAAACTATGGTTTGGTAAATGGGTATTGCTTAACGCCACTAAGTTTGGGGTCACTCGTTACACAACAGTAGATAGCTAATATAATACCCGTGCATGCCATCTCCACCCTATTAAATGTGTATATCGTAAATCACCGAGTGGGACATCCATTGTGCGCTTTTCCTTGCTGAGTGGCCTCAACGTGATGCCTAAATACTTGGCAATGATCTCACATGAGTTCAATGGGAAGATACATTCTCTCTGCCTCCATTTTTCCTTTTTTAAAATAAAGAAATTCCTTGGTTAGAAACTAGATAATATGAGCGGAAAGAAAATACATCTCAGACCTTGCCCTGCTACGTGACGGTTCAAGAAGATCAGGCTTGAGGACCAACTCTTACTTTTGGGGATGTACATATACTCAGAGGTCTCCTCATAGCTGTCTGCTGTGTCCTACATATCTCCATCTTCCCCATGTGGTAAGATACTGGTGGGGAGGGAACGGGGGGAAAAGTCAAATGAGCTTCAGGGCTGGTCTCTGGTACTGGGACAAGAGATCATAAACCAATTTTATGGCCACTTTTCGGTGTTCAGGCCAGACTGTCTGCCTTTCATCTCGTGTCTTGAGTAACAGGTTAAGGACCTCAGCCATGTCAGCATGTTCAAAGAGTGGACTGGGATTTTGGTGGCTTATGGAATTTCAGCATTGTCTGCTGGTCTCCTGCTATATGGTGGGTGGCGTGTGTGGGGATAACAGCTAGGATCTAAATTACAGAAAGTCAGAAGGATCTGTGAGTCCCTAGGTGGTGCAAACGTTAATGAATTTAGCTGCTAATAGAAAGGTTGGAAGTTTAAGTCTATCCAGAAGTGCCTTGGAAGAAAGGCCTGGTGATCTACTTCTGAAAAAAATCAGCCATTGACAACCCTATGGCACACAATTCAACTCTGATACACACCTATTGACTGTCTGGATGAATACACACACATAAACACTTAGGGTCAGATACAGGTAGTCCCCAACTTACTATGTACTGGA
This sequence comes from Dugong dugon, assembly GCA_030035585.1. Classification (NCBI taxonomy): domain Eukaryota; kingdom Metazoa; phylum Chordata; class Mammalia; order Sirenia; family Dugongidae; genus Dugong; species Dugong dugon. The sequence continues at coordinate 19,611,725 of CM057460.1, forward strand.
GTTACAATGAATCACACAATCATCTTTTTTTTTTTTTTTTGTACATTTTATCATTAGTAATACGTACTACATGTAATGTTGCAGTGTGCAATTTGCTGATGTCATCATTATCTGTAAGTTTATATGTAATGTTTCCAACCCCCAAAGCCAAAGACCAGATTTATAAAGATACTGATAATAAAGGCAACAATAATGAAAACTAAAAGAAAAAAAAAAAGGTATTCAGCTACATCAAAACTGACTGATGACGGAGTCATCAGAACAAAGCCCCATCGCAAATTGAGGACTACCTGGATTTCATTGTGTCCTCTAACAAAAACAAAAACAAACGTACCTGAAAAGTCAAGGACTTCAAACAGAAAGGTGTCTGCTTAGAAGAACAAAGGTTATGGTGGGCATGATCACATGAGCATCTTGCAAACGTTAAAAAAAACAAGTGATTGGCAGGACCACCTGAACACGAAACCTGTAAGCATCATGTCAACATCACCGAGGTGTTTGGTGGGGTACTGTTACCTTGGTCTTCCCCAGCTGCCACTCGCTGTTGGAGGCGTCGTAGAGCTGCAGCAGGGCGGTGCACTTTCCTCGGACGTCCTCGGGCAGAGTCAGGTTCCTCATCAGCATTTTATACCTGCAATACAAGGACTTGCAGTGTCACCTTGGGCTGTGATTCCCTGTATGCCAAATCACCTTGGAAAGAACAATCCTTTCAGCTCCAGCTTGCCTTTTGTAGAAGTCCTGAAAGGGTCTTCGGACAGCGTACCCAGCCTTTCGGATCCTCACCGTCTCCAGCATCCCAGAGTATCGCAGCTGGTTGAGCACAACTGCCTGGTCAAACTGGTCTGGCATCTAGAACACATAAAAAGGGAAGGAGATAAAGTTAACAAGGCTACTTCCATCATTGTTTTACTTACATGTGTGCCTTTGAGCATGAGTGCACACGTGCGTGCACACAGACACACACATTAGAATTCTGTACATAAAAACACAGAATAGGAGATAAACCACCATATACCCCTCACCTAGTTTACCCAGCATCTCCCTGTGTAAATCCTGCCAACTATGAGCTCATTTACTTATTCCCACTGTATATATAGAGGAACCCTGGTGGCGCAGCGTTAAAGTCCTTAGCTGCTAACCAAAAGGTCAGCGGTTCAAATCCACCAGCTGCTCTGCGGGAGAAAGATGTGGCAGTCTGCTTCCTTAAAGATTTACAGCCTTGGAAACCCTATGGGGCAGTTCTACTCTGTCCTACAGGGTCATTTTGAGTCGGAACTGACTCAACGGCAATGGGTTTGGTTTTCGGACTGTGCATACATACACATATACACAAACGTTGTTGCTGTTAGGTGTTGTTGAGTTAGTTCTGACCCATAGCGACCCTACGTACAACAGAAAGAAACACTACCTAGTCCTGCACCATCCTCACAATCCTTGCTATGCTTGAGCCCACCGTTGCAGTCACTGTATCAAACCTGCCCGCCACAGGTGACCCCGTTGATATTTGAATACTGGAGGCATAGTTTCCAGCATCACAGCAACACGCAAACCCCTACAGTACGAAAAACTGACAGATGCATGTGGGCACACACATATATGTATTATGTATGTATGCATACGAATATGTATATATACTTTTATTTTTGTTGTTGAGAATATACACAGCAGAACCTATGCCAATTCAATAATTTCTCCGTGTATCATTCAGTGACACCGATTACATTGAGTTGGGCATTCTCACCTTTCTTTTCCAAGTTGTTCCTTCTCCATTAACATAAACTCACTGCCCACTAAGTTTCCTATCTAATCTTTCAAGTTGCTGTTGTCAATTTGATCTCATATAGATAGATCTTGAAAGGCCATAATGCTCCAGACCGACATTCTTTACTAAACCTGTTGCTGTCGAGTTGATTCCGACTTGGAGTAACTCTACAGGACTGAGCAGAACTGCCCTATAGAGCTTCCAAGGAGTGCCTGGTGGATTCAAACTGCCAACCTTGTGGTCAGCAGGGTTTCCAACATTCTTTACTAGTTAAACTATTTTTTGGTTTTGAGAAGACTTCAGGGGATATTTCTGGTTTAAGGTTTAAAGATTATCTCAGGGCAATAGTTTCGGAGGTTCATCCAGTCTCAGTGACTCCAGAATTTCTGGATTCCATGAGAATTTGAAATTCTGTTCTGTATTTCCCTCCTTTTGATCAGGATTCTGCTATAGGAAACCCTGGTGGTGTAGTGGTAAAGTACTATGGCTGCTAACCAAAAGTTTGGCAGTTCGAATCAACCAGACACTCCTTGGAAACTCTATTGGGGCAGTTCTACTGTCCTATAGGGTTGCTATGAGTCGGAATTGACTTGAAGACAACGGGTTTATTGAATCTTTGATCAAAATGTTCATTAACGGTAGCCGGGCACCATCCAGTTCTTCTGATCTCATGGCAAAGGAGATGGTTGTTCATGGAAGCAATTAGCCACACATTCCATTTCCTCCTCCTATTCCTGACTCTCCTTTTCTCTGTTGCTCCAGGCAAATAGAGACCAATTGTTGTGCTTGGATGGCAGCCTGCAAGCTTTTAAGACCCCAGGAGCTAAGCAAGGAATGAGAAGGTAGAACAGAAGCACTAAACACATTATTAGGCCAATTAACTGGGATGTCTCACAAAAGCCATGACCCTAAACCTCCAAACCAAGGAACCAAATTCTGTGAGGTGTTTGTACATAAGCAACCTCAGCAACTGTTTTTTTGTTATTGTTGTAAATATATCTACCACACAACTTTTGCCAATTCAACTTTTTACAGATGTGCACTTATTGACATCAATTACACGAATCGGCTGTGCAACCCTTAAGCATCGCGATTTTTCCATGACTATAAACCAAAAGTCAGTGTTCCATAAGCATTAACTCCCACTGTATATCTTGAAGTCCCAGACATCATATCAAGGAGCTCTAGTGGTGCAATGGTTAAGCACTCAGCTGCTAATCAAGAGGTCATTGGCTTGAACCCAGCAGCTGCTCCATGGGAGAAAAGTCCTGGCGATCTGCTCCCATAAAGATTATTGCCTACAAAACCCTATGGGGCAGGTCTACTCTGTCACATGGAGTTTCTGAGTCAAAATCGACTCCAAGGCACCTAACAGACATTGTATCATCTTAACTGTAAATATTTCAGTATGTGTCACTTTTTAACATAACCACAACACTATGATCATACTGTTAAAAATACCAATCATCCCTTAATATTAATCAGTATTCAAATTTCTGATTGTCTCCCAAGTATCATAAATATATCACCATTTCAAAATCTACTTTCTCCAAAGAATCTAAGGCGCCATACAAATACCACTTTATTTACTTTTTCAACTTTCTATAAAAAGGCATTGGTTTAGCTAAAGGATACAGCCCGCGACTAGGTGAGGGATACACACACACACTACCAGGATACATACAAATTGAAATAAAAAGGTTGAAGTTCCCCTGGTAAAAATAAGGGGAGAGGGCTCCCCTCCTCCCATGTTCTTTTCTAATTCATTTTAGATAACTTGTAATTGTAAACTTTTTTTTCTCTTTGAAAAGTATGTAAATCTCAGCTGTCTCCCAGTCTGGCAGCTCCCTCTTTGAAATGTAACATCAGGTAATTCTCCCCTACTTTCCCGTTTGCAGGAAAGAGATTAGCATTCCCTCAAGTGGCCCTCCCTCCAGTCATAAAGATATTAGAAAATTAACAATATTATCTTGAAACCGTGAATGTGACCTGCTGCATCAGCTTAGTATAAAACTGTTAAGATTGCTTTCTGTCTTTACAATCTCTTCATTCAGCAGATCGCCTGAGATGCATTTCTTTCTATTTTTGTGGAAAGACTTTCTGGGTCAAGAGTAGAATTTGCTTTTAGTAACTTTTCAGCCACAACAATAACACACACATCAGCGATGCTAGTCGGTGGAGAAAAAGAGAAAAAAATTTTAAAAACTTTAAATTTCCTCAATTTTTAGTCGAATACCCCATTCATTGAGAGCTCAATACCATTATCACAAAATAAAGGAAAGAAATTAGAATGTTAATCTACTCAAAGATAGAGGAAATCAAAGCAAGACTTGTTCTAAAATGTATTTTCTTATCTGCTCAGTTGCCAAACAAACTGGCATTGCTGACACAATCATTTTTTCAGGGTAAACTAGAAAAACTTGGCCATTTACAACTTTCTGGATGTGATTTTTTTAAATCCAACCACCCAATCCCTTTCACTTAATTTGTACTTTATTACTGTATAGAGCAGTGGATAAAGTAACTGAAAATTAAGGTCACAGAATATAAGTAGTTAAAAAGTATTTTAAAAAAGTGGCTTAATTTGTGACCTTTAAGAATCAATTCTACATTGAAATCATTAACACAAAGCTAGGTTTAAAGCCATGCTATTCTGCCAGCTTTCAAAAACAGCAAAAGTAAACTTAAAGAATGCTCGCCAAATCTCCCTTACAGATTTATTTAATAGTTGTCATCATCGCTAGCGGAATGACTTCTCTTCTATTTAATGTTTTAAAATTGTCTTTATTCAGCAGTATTCTAACCGAGTATAGCCAACAAATTAGGGCATACACATCCAAAGAATTATGATGCTTGGATTCTTAGTCAATTATCTGAAATGCACTTAGAAAAGTGACAAAAGGATAAAAATATGCAAACGGAATTACCCTTCATTACTCTTAGACCATATTTTAGACTGAAAAAACCAGGGGCAGGAGAGTGGGAAGGGGCAAACCTTTCTGAAGGTATTCTATTAAAATGCTTCTGCTGTATTTATTTGGAAATAGAATCTGACCATTAAGCAACATACAAAGACGAGGGTGGAGAGAACATAAAACAAAGACTGAATAAAAACGTATCAGACTTACTCCACTTTATTAAATCCATCACCAGTGAAATCTTCTAACTTAATATTTAACCATCTGATGCTTAAGGACTTAATACCTCTAAAGCTTTTACTGTTCTTAACTCACATTCTTTTTACTTCCTTATTTTCTTCTATTTAACAAAGTCCATACAACTCCTCAGCTCAGCACTAGAGTTATGAAAACATCCTAAAAGATAATTACTAAAATGGATGTCCCGTCCAGAAAGTTCGGCAACACTTACCATCTTCCAATCTCTCCTAGGACACCCCACCTTCAGTGTGGCTATTCAGGCTAAAATTCATATGGAAAACAACTGCCTCACTGACCTTTCCCCCACAGCCAAAGACACTGAACAATAATGAACACCATTCCTGTGCTTTAAAAGTGCTCCGTCACCATGGCAACCCCTTCCACTCTCGGGCTAATTAGTGTGGTGTGGTTGTAGGATTTGATACAGCCCAGGGAGGGGAGGAGAGAGCCAGGGCTGGCTACTTGCAGGCTCCCATTGCGATTGTATTTCTGCCTCTTCATGGTAATTTAACCAGGGGGTAGGGGGATCTAGAGGCTGATTGTCGCCCTGGGCAACCACATTGCAATCGCCAGGAGGGAACCACCTGTACTTCCACTGGTGGTTCTGTTTTTAGTTTCAACTTCCTTTTCTGGCGAATTTAATGTTCAAAGATGACACAGCTGGAGACTGGACAAGTAACAACTTAAAGGCATTTCTGCCTTTCAAAATTCACTTCAGCACTCCAATCTCCACTGGTAACTAGTTTTCCAGAACTTGAGTTCATGCTCACAAAGACTTCCTGTAGTGCCCTAACAGAGAAGTTCTGATGGCGACAAATAGGCTGGATTTTGGAAGTAACAGCCATAAACCCGCTGCCCTTGAGATTCTGACTCACAGTGACCCTATAGGACAGAGTAGAACTGCCGCATAGGATTTCCAAGGAGCAGCTGGTGGATTCGGGCTGGTGGATTCGAACTGCCAACCTTTTGGTTAGCAGCAGAGCTCTTAACCACTGTACCACCAGGGCTCCAGCGACCCTATAAAACCAAAAAGCCAAACCCACTGCCACTGAGTAGATTCTGATGCATAGTGACCCCATACGGTTTCCGAGGCTGTAAATCTCTATGGAAGCTGACTGCCACATCTTTCTTATGGGGAGCCGCTGGTGGTTTTGAACTGCAGACCTTTCGGTTAGTAGTCCAGCGACCCTATAGGACAGAATAAATCTGCCCCATAGGGTTTCCAAGGCTTTAGGGAAGCAGATCACCACATCTTTTTTCCATAGAATGGCTGGTGGGTCAAACCGTCGACCTTACCATCAGCAGCCACCTTAACAACTGTGACACCAGGATTTCTGAACAGCCATAAACCAGGGCAATTATGACACCACAATGTGGTCTTGTTCCATTTACTGAGTATTTATTAAACACCTACTATGTGTAACTCACAGTGACGCTGTAGAACAGAGTAGAACTGCCCGACAGCATTTCCAAGGCTGTAAATCTTTATGGAAGCAGACTGCCACATCTTTCTCCCACAGAGCAGCTGGTGGGGTTGAACCGCCAACCTTTTAGTTAGCAATCGCAATGAGTCAGAATCAACCATATGCGAGCGACCCGACTTGGAGTCTTGGCCAACACACCTGATGCACAACTACCACCTGTCCATCAATGCAGGCTTGAGTTTTGCTATGATGCAGAACAGGTTATTCAGCGGAGTTTCCAGACTCAGACTATCTGGAAGGAAAGACCTGGTGATCTACTTCCGAAAACCAGCTGATGAAAACTCTGTATATCACAATGGTCCGATCAGCAGCTCATGGGGATAGTGCAACTAACCTTCCAGGGAGGCTTTAATATATTAGGTATTATCTATATTTGTGTTATTATTTATGGGGTATTGTTGTTGTTAGGTGCTGTCGAGTTGGCTCTGACTCATAGTGACCCTATATGCAAAAGAACGAAACACTGTCGAAACACTGTCCAGTCCGGCATCATCCTCACAATTGTCGTCATGCTCGAGCTCATTGTTGCAGCCACCATGTCAATCCATCTAAATGAGCATCTTCCTCTTTTTCGCAGACCCTCTAACTTTACCAAGCATGATGTCCTTCTCCAGGGACTGATCCCTCCTGATAACACGTCCAAAGTATGTGAGACGTATTATGAGGTGTACCTCTACCCTATTCAACTTAAACACAAACAAACCAACCTTACCTTTTCTAACTTTACAGAGAAGACTTACTGTATCAGGTATATTTGTTGTACCTGAATTACCATCATGGCATATACCTCCATCCTATTCAACTTAAACACAAGCAAATCTTACCTGTTGAGAACCCCTCTTCAACTGAAGTTAAGGACCCTGTAAAAGCTTACCAAAAATCACTGCTAGGCTAACAGAAGAGCATTTCCCAGTCGTGTATCAGCTGCGAAAGCTTTAGGATGGGACGCCCCTGCCTCTTACTAATTACCAACAAGGACTCTGCTAGGCACCTCAGACTTTATTTGCTTTCTCTGCTACGTCAAACTCTAAAAAGCACTTAATAAGCATTGCTGCAGAAACAGTGTAGAATTCTCCGAACAGTTTTCACAAGCACGATTACTAAAGCAATCTAATTTTCCTGACCTTGAACATGAAGCAAAAAAAAAAAAAAAACCAGCTGAACTAGTGACAAAGTACTTACATTAGTCATTTCACTCCAGGCTTGTTATTTTACACAGCTGTTGCCACTTGCTAATTTCCACATTGTGAGAAAAGAAGTAGAAGCTATTTTTTCCCTTGGGGAAGGGGCAAGGGCCAGGTGAGGAAGAGGAAGTAACACGGTTCCCTGCCTTGCAAAAGTCAAGCCGGGAGCCAGTCCTGGAGGTCAGATTATCGAGTATGGAAATTTCTCACTCACCAGAGACTGCCAGCAACCACACTGCTCCCAAGACTGAGTACAATTATCACCATAAGCAAAGGAAACCCGAACTAAATTAAAGCTGGACGCTGTTGCAGTTACTTCAGATCCACACAAACCTCAAGTAAATGTGAAAGGAAAAACGTGACTATAAATTATTCACCTGCACACAAATGCATATGTTAAATCTTCCTAATGCATAGCTTTGATCATACTGCACTTCTGGTGACAGACTTCTAGCATACACCAAATTAAGACAAAAGTCTCAATCTTATACTCAAGGCCCTACTTTATGCCTATCATCCCTGTCAATATGCCTCATTAGGTACCTCAGAGCCAGCTCCGATTCATGGCGATTCCATGTATAATAGAAAGAAATGTTAACCAGTCTTGCACCATCTTCATGATGGTTAGTATGTTGAGTCCACTGTGGCGGCTATTGTGTTAGTCCATCTTAATGAGGGTCTCCCTCGCCTTTGCTGGCCCTCCATTTTACCAAATATGAATTATGTCCTTCTCCAGTGATCCATCCCTTTGAGGATGACTCGACCAAAGTAAGTGAGTCGAAGTCTCAGGCAGTATTCTGTGATCCACAGGGTTTCACTGGCTACTTTTCAGAAGTAGATCACCAAGTCTTTCTTCCTAGCCTCTCTTCATCAGTAAGCTCCGCTGAAACCTGTCCACCATGGGTGACCCTGCTGGCATTTGAAATACTGACTGGTGGTGTACCTTCCAGCATCATAGCAACATGCAAATCACCACAGTACAACAAACTAAAAGATGAGTGGTGGAAACATGTCCCTACATTTTAGTTAAGTGTATTTCATTAAATTATATATAACTCGAGTGGTTTCTTGACTAAAACTCACTTCCTGTCTTTAGCTAGGCTTAAGGGAATCTCTCTACCTAAAATGTCCTCCTAATAGCTCTAACTGTTGTGTGTGGTAGATCTTTTAGGCATATCTCAAAGGCTTCTTCCTCCACAAGAAATCACCCCTGACGTCTTGACTGGCACTATCTGTGCTCCCACCACCACTTCCCCTGGACTGCCAACACGTGTTATACTTGCTTTGTGATATGATCCTGGCATGATCTTCCTTATGTCACATATTTTTGCATATTCATTATGTATAGCCACATTAATTCCCCGACAGGTTATATACATTTTTAGGGGAGAAGCTGAATTTTGAATTTCTGAATTCATTCAATTGCCTGGCATTGACCCTGACACATATATATATATATACACACACACATACATACATATACTATTGTACTGCATTATAAAACTGTGCTCCTGCTTGTAGCTGTTTCTAATGTATTTGTTTAATTAACATTAAACAGATTTTGCCTCTATTACACAACTTAGAGAAATAATGTGTTTTTTAGCTGTTTATAAAAGGATGTTAACCCATACAAACATAATCAACTTATATGACAAAGGAGCAAAGGCAGTTCAATAGAAGAAAGTATAGTTTCATCAACAAATGGTGCTAGAGTCTGGGAGGCGGGGCCAAGATGGCAGAGTAGTCAGATGCTTCCTGTGGTTCCTCTTACAACAAAGATCCAAAAAAACAAGTGAATCAATTATATATGACAATCTAGGAGCCCTGAACATCAAATGCAAAGTTGAGGAATCGGACTGAGTGGCAGGCAGAGAGAGAGATGGTTCTGAAGCAGCGAGGAGTTGCCAGACCTGACCCCCAGAGGGAACTGGCACCCTGTAGGCCGGATCGGCGTGCGTGCGTAGTGAGGCAAGCAGTGGCGCCCGGGACACGTTTTCCACACCAGGAGAGACCAAGTGGCAAAGAGTCTACTCAAGCCTCCAGAATCAGTGAAAAGCAGTGCTCAATTGGCAAAAGATAAGTAGATGTGTCTAACCTACTGCACGGATCAAAAAACACCCACTTTGGGAAAAATCTCTCTCCCATTTATCTGCCCCTCCTCGCTCTGCACCAGGTCCTGACTAGCTTCAGCAGCTGCTGAGTCCCCTGGGCCGGAAGTGGGACCCATCAAGTGCCCTGAGCCATTCTCCTGGCCTTGGAGAGGGAACACATTAACAAACAGGAAAAAATAATCTGCCAGCTCCCCTAAGCCGGGAACTCAGGGTAGGCACAGCTCCTTTGCCTAGGCACAGGCATAAAGGGTCCACAGACTTTGAATGTCTTTCATCCCTGCATAGACTTGTGTGGGCCCATTTCAACAGTGTAGGCCATCATTAGCATAGTACAACAGGATATATATCTGAAGCCTAACTTCAACTGTATCAGCTATATTGTGGAGTGGCAGGTTTGTGACATTTGACACCACTCTGCCCATTAAGCAGGGTCCTCACCTACTCACATTAGGGGTGTGAGGACTGGTGGCTCCGTCAATGCCACCTACCCACCTGTGACAGGAGTCCAAGAATAAGTGGTGCCTCCCAGTCCTTATAGTCAACGGCATTGGGTACCCATAATCTGGCTGCAAAACCCACCTACCTACGTGCTGTAGGGAACAGGAACATGCCTTCCACCCAGACAATCGGAGGCAGCCATCAACCCTCTGCCTTGTTCAGTGCATGATCCCCTACTGCAGCCAGATACCTGTGCCTATTCTAATCACCCCAGCCCATCTAGGACTGTAGGTGAGAGCCTGCACCACACACTTGCTGACCAACAACCTGGACGCACGAGCTAAATCCACACAAGAAAAGTAAACGGACTTCTGGGCTCACATACCCAGTAACAGCTCTAACCATGTGGTGACAGGACGTGAGAGCTTCAAAGATGTCAAAAATCAAAGTAGTTCACACAACCAGCCTATTTGGGCATTTCGAAACGAAACAAAACAAGAAGCTAGGACACAGTAAGCAAACATAAAATAAATAAATATAATTTATCAATGGCTTGGAGACAACAGTCAATATCAAATCACATAAAGAGGCAGATCATGATGGCTTCGGCAAGTGCCCAAAACAAAGAATCAAGAAACCTTCTGGAGGAAGAGAACTTCTTGGAATTACTGGAGGTAGAATTCAAAAGATTAATATACAGAGCTCTTCAAAATATCAGGAAGGAGATCATGAAAACGCAGAACAAGCCAAAGAACACACAGACAAAGCAATAGAGGAACTCAAGAAGATTATGCAAGAGCATAATAACAAATTTAACAAGCTGCAAGAATATACAGAGACAGCAAAAGGAAATCTAAAAGACAAACAATAAAATTTCAGAATTAGACAACTCAATAAAGTCATATGAGCAGAACCGAGGCAATGGAAGTCAGAATTAGTGAGACCGAAGACAGCGCACTTGACGCCACCTTATTTGAGAAAAAAATCAGATAAAAGAATTTTCAAAAATGAAGAAATCCTAAGAATTATGTGGGACTCTATCAAGAGGAATAACCTACGAGTGACTGGAGTACCAGAACAGGGGTGGGGGGTGGGGGATAACAGAAAATACAGAGAGAATTGTTGAAGATTTGTTGGCAGAAAACTCTGATATCGTGAAAAATGAGAAGATATCTAACCACGATGCTCACTGAACCCCACACAAGGTAGATCCCGAAAGAAAGTCACCAAGACATATTATAATAAAACTTGCCAAAACCAAAGGTAAAGAGAGAATTTTAAGAGTGGCTAGGGATAAACAAAAAGTCATCTATAAAGGAGAGTCAATAAGACTAAGCTCGGACTACTCAGCAGAAACCATGCAGGCAAGAAGGCAATGGGATGACATCTATAAAGTCTTGAAGGAAAAAAATTGCCAGCCAAGAATTATATATCCACCAAAACTGTCTCAAATACAATGGCAAAATCAGGGCATTTTCAGATAAACAGACATTTAAGGAATCTGCAAAAAATCAAATCAAAATTACAAGAAATGCTAAACAGAGTCCTCCTGTTAGAAAATCATTAAAATCAGATAACAACCCAAGACTAGAACACAGGACACAGCAACCAGATTATCAACCCAGATAGGAAGTCAGAAAAGTAAATCAAAGCTAAAACACTGAAATAGGGAAAAAGAGACATCAGTATGTAAAAGATGGCATTAAAACAAAAAAGAAGGACTGAAAAATGTAGCCACAGGTCTTTCATATGGAGAGGAAGTCAAGGCGATATAAAAAATAAAACACTGGTATAAACTTAGAAAAATACGGGTAAATATCAAGGCAACCGCAAAGGAAACCAACAATCCTACACATCAAAATAAAAAACCAGAAAAACAAAGACTCAGCAAACACAAAATCAACAATGAAAAAGATGAAAAGAAAATACCCAAAGAAAAATGACTCCGCACAGAAAATGAAGTGGAGCAAAGAAACTGTCAACAACACACAAAAAAAGACATCAAAATGACAGCACTAAACGCATACCTATCAATAATTACACTGAATGTAAATGGAGTAAACACACCAATAAAAAGACAGAGTGCTAGAATGGATGAAAAAACACTGTCTATATGCTGTCTACAAGAGGCACCTTAGACTTGAAGACACAAACTAAAACTCAAAGGATGGAAAAAAATGTATCAAGCAAACAGCAATCAAAAAAGAGCAGGAGTGGCAATATTACTCTGACAACATAGACTTTAAAGTAAAATCCACCACAAAGGATAAGGAAGGACACTATATAATGATTAAAGGGTCAACACACCAGGAAGATATAACTATAATAAATATTTACGCACCCAATGACAGGGCTCCAAAATAGATAAAACAAATGGTGTGGAAAAAACTGTCCAACCACACGCCCAGGAAAAAAAAGAGTACACGAGGCTAACGGCAAAGACTGCAGAAATGCAATGTACTAAAGTTGTTTCCCACAGGCGTCTGGGTTAACAATTCTGATACTACTGTAAACCTATGCTGGAACTGGACAAATAAATACGTGGATGGCACATGGTAGGAGCCAGATTTCTCACCGTTGGAGTGGGGATTTACAGATAGGCAAGAGGAGAAGGTTGGAATGATCCAAGCGGTAACAGACTATGGTTGGCAACACCAGTATGAACTCATGTTCAATTTAACACAGATACAGTCGGCTCCATATAAAAATATTTACAGTTAGATACACAACACAAGTTAGTATACACGCATATATTTATTTCCTCTGTCATCTGAGAGGGCATAAAAGACACAACATCCCAGAGGCAGTGAACGTACCTGGTGACCAGATCTTGGTTTCTAATTGTATTATTCAATAAAAGGAACCAGGGCTTCCTGGAGAAATGGTTAATTTTAGGACTAGGGCAGGAAATATACACAATGAGCCCAGAATATCTTGTAGTTCCAGAAAGTAAAGATGAGCTAAATACACACACAAAATTTCAAATACCAGCAGGGTCACCGATGGTGAACAGGTTTCTGTGGAGAATCTAGACTAAAGCAGACTAGGAAGAAAGGCCTGGTGATCTGCTTCTGTAAATTAGCCAGTGAAAACCCTATGGATCACAACAGAACACTGCACTCAAATATGGCAACAGTCATGAAGATGGCACAGGACCAGGCAGCATTTCATTGTTATATATACAGTTGCCATGAATTGCAGTCTACTCGACAGCAGCTAACAACAACAACATGAGGTAGGCACTATCATTATCCCCATTTTACAGATGCATAACCTGAGGCACAGAGAGGTTAAATTAACTTCCCATAGTCACAAAGCTCAGACACCAGAATTCAAAGGCAGGCAATGCGAGGCCAACACCAACACTCTGACTCACTAGCTACCCTGCTCTTCCTACAAGATGCAAGCTCAGGAGGGGTGGTGTTCCTGTAGTTCAAGAGTACTCATTCTTTGAAAATGGAGTTCATTTCCTCGTACATTTTTTCTGAATATTCATGAATGAAATTCATCACAATAGCTATCTTAGTGGCACATTTTAAGCCAAAAGAGAAACCAACTTCTGAGGACTAAAGCACAAATGAGACAACACAATTATCTAGAGCAAACGTTGGCAAACTACAGCCCGAGAGCCAAATCTGGCCTGCCACCTGTATTTGTAAATAAAGTTTTATTGGAACACAGCCATACTCATTCATGTACATAATGTCTATGGCTGCTTTCACACTACAACGGCAAAGCCTAAAATATTTACTATCTTGCCATTTACAAGAGAAGTGTGCTGACTCCTGAATTAGAGAATAAAAGTCAGGCAAATAAGACATTCAAATAGTACAAGGTGAGTTTTCCTGTAAATGTAATTATACACCTGATTGTAAAGACTCAATGGAAAAAATGTAAATTATCTTTTAAATAATTTTTATATTAACTGTATGCTGAAATTATAACATTTTGGATATACCGGATAAATAAAATATAATATTGAAAACTCATTTAACTTGTTTTACACTTTTAAATGTGGTATTAGAAAGTTTTAAAGTACATACGTGGCTCGCATTATATTTCTACTGGATGGTGTTGCCTCAAGAAACTAGTCTGCATAAGGACTTGGAGGATGAAAGAACCACAAGATTTAAAATTATAGTTTCATTGGCATTTGTTTGATACCTACAGCATGATTTATATAAATGAACTGTCAGACTATTTTACTACAGGGTTTATTATTACATATTATGTATTATTCAAAAATAATAAACAATACTCACACAAATAATATGAATAGTTATTCATGACTCTGAACAGGGCTTTGAACCAGTGTGCTCCAGTATGAACCCCTGCTGAGAATCTGCATTTCCACCCAGATATGCTGAATCAGAAGGTACATTTTAACAAGATCGCCAGGTGATTTCTTATGTATAACTTCCTGGGAACTTGTTAGAAGTGCAAATTCGCAGCAGGGAACTTGTGAGAAATGCAAATTATCAGCAGGGGTAAGAACAGGAAGACACCGGTTCCAAGCCCTGCTCTGAACAGATAAATTAGACATGATGAATTTCCCTTAACTTAAAATAAAGTATGATATAGCTTTAAAGATCAAGACGATGACTCTCAAAACAAAATATACTGATTTTATTTTTCTGATAAATTTACAATGAAATGAGTTTCTAAAGACACCCCAAAAGATTCCTAGGTCAGTAAGTATGTACTTCTTTTAACAAACCAATGGTACCCAGCATCTTGGTGCCTTCAGTAACAACGAAAAAGAGTGCTGGGGGCGGGGGCGGGGGCGGGGGCGAGTCGTAATAAAACGAGATAGAAAAGACCAAAATGGATGCACATATGTGCCGATCCTCTATTTTTCCCCAAATCTGCCCTGTAAATGCTCAGACACGTGCAACACAAGCACGTTCTCTTTAATTGTGTCTGTGGGACATTTCCGCACTTGTATCTTAGCCAGCATTGTGCCACGTCACATACTTGTTTCCAACAAACTGAACATCTGGTCAAACGTTTCCTTGAGTTACAAGAATACAGCCTTGCTCTCCTTGAGTCCTTTCTTCCATTCTTTCCTCTTTTCCGGTTTCCTGCCTTTCACAACTGGCCTTGCATCTGTTGCTCTGACTTCTCTCCCCTTCTGAGGGCCACGTGTTAGAATGTCACATGGGGGCGGGCTTCCTTCTTTCCTCTCCTGCCCACAAGAGCGGACTCCTCCACACTGCCGCCATATGGGACACTGCATTCTCAGGAAACCCGGTGGGAAGCTTCTGGTCCTCAAGCCCGCACACCAACTAACTTCCTCTCGAGGACCAGGTATCTAGGGCTTTTCTGAGGCAGACTCTCCTGCCGTGTATGAGGAAAAGAAAAAGCAGTACATTGACTCGTGACTTGCTGGAAGGAGTCCTGGTGGTACAATGATTAAATGATCATCTAGCTGACCAAAAGATGGGTGGTTTGAACCCACCCAGCAGCTCTGTGGGAGAAAGGACCTGGCCATCTGCTCCTGTAAAGATTACAGCCTAGGAAACCCTGCGGGGCGGTTCTGCTCTGTCCTATAGGGTCGCTATGAGTCAGAATCGACAGCACACAAAACAGACATGAAAGTGACGGTCCCCTTCCTGAATTAATAAAAGCGAAACAGTAAATAATGGTATCTAATCTTTAAATCGGGATTACCATTTACCAAGGATTTTCATTATCTTAATTAAATCTCACAAGAACCCTATTAAGACAAATGGAAAGGACAGGAATATTATTCCATTATATCCGTTTGTTGTTGTTTGCTGCTGTTGAGTTGGCCCTGATTAACAGCAACTTCATGCACAACGGGCTTGGATCATTGTGATCCATAGGGTTTTTATGGGCTGACTTTCAGAAGTAGATTGCCAGGCCTTTCTTCCTAGTTCGTCTTAGTCTGGAGGTGCTGCTAAAACCTGTTAAGCATCATAGCAACACGCAAGCCTCCACTGACAGACGGGGGTGGGGGTGGGGGTAGTTATACTTGAGGTTGCATCGATCCTGTTAGAAACTTTACAGCATTTTTACATGACCATGTCATTTTTATTGTATTTTTCAAAAGTGCAAGCCTGCAACAATCTGACGATAAAAGAACGGCTCTTGCAACATGTACAGTTTGAGAAATGCCATTCCAGAAGTTTCCAATCTCAATTTTGATTAGCTCATTAGGGTGCACATAAATCTACTGCTATTACAATATTGTTCATTAACTTTGCATAAAGCACCAGACTTGTTTGTGTTTGTCTTGTTCAGCATCCAATCATGCTGAATGGATAAGGAACTACTGTATTTATTTAAATCCTTCCTCCAAAGTGTCACAAGGGTAAAACATCTATTCAGAAAATCTGAAATCACATCCCTGTTACAAGCTCTCACAACGGGACGCAAGATAAAATCCAAACATTTTTCTCTCTCCATTCCCTCCTCTCCTCAGCTAAAGGTTTATTCTTTAGTGGGGTGCAGCAACCATTGCTTGTTTATGCATCTTCAACTGTATTCAGGGCAGCAGTCCCAGGGATCAACCAGAATCAGTCCAAGCCAACCCTGCAAGCCCATTCACCTTTGCCAGATATCCACTTTCCTAGCTTCCTGTAGAGTGAGGCTCGGCCATGGGATCAGTTCTGACCCAGTTCTCTGAACCCAGCAGAGATGCCAAGACCAGTGAGATGAGAAGAAAGGCTACTGAGGGGCTGCTGGGAAAGAGCGTCCTTCCTAATGAAAGAATGGCCCCAGAGAGGAGTCCGTTTGGGTCCAGGCCCCCTGACCCACTCAGGGATCAAAGTCTGTCCCTGCAGAAGGACAAAAACTTATTTGCTTTATTCAGAGATGCATCCCAAGGGTGTAGGACAGTGCCTGGCATAGGAGATGCTAAAAAAAAAATCTGTTGACAGAACTGAAGGAGGTTGCTCTGTGAGGATGTGATGGCTGCAGCTATGGCGGCCATTTTGCAGCCTTGAAGGAAGAGCTGAGACAATCACAGAGACACAGACACAAAGCCCTGATACTGGTGAGGCTCTGAACAAACGCTTCTTATTAAACGTGATAATTATATGTATTAATTATGTCAATCACTGTTGGCTGAGTTATTCTGCATTTTACCACTGAAGAGTCGTGCCCAGAGGAAGACGAAGTGGGTAGCCAGTGCACATGACACACTTGTACAGTCTGTTGGCAAATGGAAGTGGTCAGGAGGAAGGAGGGCAGGATTATCCTTGGGGAGAGGATGCCAGTAGGAAAGGACATAGATTCCAAGGAGGTCAAGATCCACGCAGATAATTCAAAGTTAGCACATAGTTTAAAACTCTATGGTTATCGCTTGAGTCCTGAAAATCTCCAGAGGGCTCCTGAAAATCTCCAGAGGGCAAATCAGTATGGCACAGAGGTCAGCAGTGCAGACATGAGCTGGTACATTACGCCAAAGCTGCCAGACAGCGTAGAGGAGTGGTCAGTTCTAATCCAGGCTAGAGGAATCAGGGCCAAGGACAGAATACAGGGCCTCAGGTTCCCTGGATGGTGAGAATTACTAGATTGTGGCCTCTTCTGAGGCAGCCCTGGTGGCACAAACTGTTTGTGCTCGACTACTACTCTAAAGGTTGGCAGTTCGAACCCACCCTGTGGGGCCGAGGAAGAAAGCCCTGGCGATCTGCTTCCTTAAAGCTTACAGCCAAGCAAACCCTATGGAACAGTTCTGCTGTGTAACACATGGAGTCATCGTGAGTTGAAACTGATCCCACCGCAACAGTCTGGTTTTGAGCTTTTCGCCTTTGAAGGGGGCCGAATGCCCAGGCGGTCTGGGATGGAAGTAAGTTAGGATTTTGGCATTCAAAATGCAGAAGACCTGACAAAAGATGAAGACAGAGAGAAACGGTAGGCTGCGGAGAAGGGAGGGTGAGCTGGCTCAGGATGGACCTTCTCAGTCCCTTGGTAAATTATAAGGTGAGGTCATGTGATGGAGTGGGGAGGTGGAGGTCAGGTTGAGGAGCCTGGGAAGGCACGGAGGGAAGGTGTCAGTGAACAGCAGGCAGGCTTCCTCTGAGGATAGCACAAATGTGCAGTGGGATCAATCAAAGCACGTTTCTTGATATTCTCTAGTAAAACCGTGGAATCCAGGATAAAGAGAAGAGCGTGAGTGCTGTCCAAGGCAAGCTGGCCATTTGGAGAGAGGACAGACCAGCGAGGCCAGGGATTTTACTGC
This sequence comes from Dugong dugon, assembly GCA_030035585.1. Classification (NCBI taxonomy): domain Eukaryota; kingdom Metazoa; phylum Chordata; class Mammalia; order Sirenia; family Dugongidae; genus Dugong; species Dugong dugon. The sequence goes on from CM057460.1 coordinate 19,630,068, forward strand.
TGCCTCAAGTTCATGATCAAATGGCTCACCGTCTCCTCTGTGACCTGGGAGGCTGTTATATGCTTGTGCTCACTGTGATAATTCAAAGCTCTACCTTGTGATCCAGGCTGTTTTTAATATGGACTAATTGAACAAACTAAAACTAAAAGCACTTACTGATAATGATCAAAAACCACAGCCTTCAGTATGGATTACACCTCAACATTAAGAAAACAAAAATCCTCACTACTGGACCAATAAGCAACATCATGATAAAAGGAGAAAAGAATGAAGTTGTCAAGGATTTGATTTTACTTGGATCCACAATCAATGCCCTTGGAAGCAGCAGTCAAGAAATCAAATAATGCATTGCATTGGGCAAATCTGCTGCAAAAGACCTCTTTAAAGTGTTAAAAAGCATAGCTGTCACTTTAAGGACTAACGTGCACCTGACCCAAGCCATGGTGTTTTCAAATCGCCTCATATGCATGACAAAGCCGGGCAATGAATAGGAAGACCAAAGAAGAACTGATGCCTTTGAATTGTGGTGTTGGCGAGGAATACTGAATATACCATGGACTGCCAGAAGAACAAACAAATCTTTGTCTTGGAAGAGGTACAGCCAGAATGCTCCTTAGAAGCAAGGAAGGCGAGACTTCATCTCACACAATTTGCACGTGTTATCAGGATCAGTCCCTGGAGAAGGACATCATGCTTGATTAAGTAGTGGGTCAGTGAAAAAGAGGAAGACCCTCAATGAGATGGATTGACACAGTGGCTGCCACAATGGGCTCAAACACAACGACGATTGTGAGAATGTGAAGGACTGGGCAATGTTTCCTTCTGTTTTATGTGGAATCACTGTGAGTCAGAACCAACTCTACAGCACCTAATAACAATAACAATTAAACAAAACTTAATGGCTCACCCATAAATCCAACTCCATCTAGGAAAGAATGAAATTGCAAAGGGGGTTCATGAGGAGACCAAGACAAAATGAGGGACTGAGCAGTCTGTGCAATGAAAAGGAGCAAGCTCAGCAGAGCAAGACAGTGAAATAATAAGACACAGGGTTAGAGGGCAAATGCCAAATTTTGAAGAAAAAACCAAAAACCAAACTCGTTGCCGCCAAGTTGATTCTGACTTATAGCAACCTGAAAGGACAGAGTAGAACTGCACCATAGGGATTCCAAGGAGCGCCTGGTAGATTCAAACTGCCTATCTTTTGGTTAGCAGATATAGCTCTTAACCACTACTCCACTAGGGTTTCCAAATTTTGAAGAGGTCATATAAATTAAAAATTAAGGGCGTAGTAATTAAAGATATACATAAATCATTCTGTGAGTCAATGAAAATACGTTGAAAAAGACTCAGAGAAAGACACACACACACACACACACACACAAGATTTGTTTAAAGACAAAAAGCCAACAGAAGGTCCAATTCTTAGCATACATGCCATATGGAAATTTCCATGGAGCATCCTCTTGGGTAGAATCCGTTGCCATTTTGTCTAATGAACCTAATCAAAGCTTTTTATCTTGCTAAACCAAACCTTAAGCTCACTCTATTCATCGTTATTCTATTTCTACTTCTTTGTCCGCCATATTGAAGTGGTCACTGCCCACTTTATTCAGACTTGCTCTGAAAAATCATGCTAAGAAATATAAATCAGGAGGGCAGCTGTTTCTCTTTGTAGATGGTGGCAAATAGGCCCAAATCAGTCGTTAAAGTGCTGAAATTGTTGTGACACTTACTGTGTCACTTATACAACCACCAAGGCTATGTCCATGCAATGAGGATGCAGAACTTGAAAAGGAAACACAGGGGAGTAAGAAGTACCTATACCAGCAGCCATAAAGAAAGAGGGAATTAATTCTTCGAAGGCCAAAATAACACCCCCAAGAAACCAAATCCGTTGCTGTCGAGTTGATTCTGACTCACAGAGACCCGGTAGGACAGAGTAGAACTGCCCTATGGTGTTTCCAAGGAGTGGATGGTAGATTAGAACTGCCAATCTTTTGGTTAACAGCTGAGCTTTTAACCACTGCACCACCAGAGCCAAAGCCAGGAGAATCTGTCACACTGAGATTTTTAATGCTTGGCCACAGTTAATATTTTATAAATAAACAAACAAAACAACAACAACAAAAAACCAGTTGCCATTGAGTCGATTCTGACTCATGGCAATCCTAGTGTGAGTACAGTAGAACTGTACTCCACAGGGTTTTAAGGCTGTGACTTTTCAGAAGCAGATCGCCAGGTCTTTCTTCCAAGGCGCCTCTTGGTGGTTTCAAACTGCCAGCCTTTCATAGTTAGTAGCTGAGTGCTTAGCCATTTATGCCAACTAAGAACTCCTAATATTTTCATATTCCTGCATTAATAGGTGCTGAAATAAACCACGATGTTAGCATACATCAGTGTATATATAATAATTGGAGTCCCTCCGTGGTGCAAAAGGTTAATGCACTTTGCTGCTAACTAAAAGGCTGGTGGCTGAAGTTCACCCAGAGGTACCTCGGAAGAAAGGCCTGGCAATCTAGTGCCCAAAAAATCAGCCACTGAAAACCCTGTGGAGCACAGTTCTACTCTGACATACATGGGGTTACCATGAGTTGGAATCAAGTCGATGGCAACTTGTTTTTGGTTATCCAGTAATCAGGAAGACTATATCTCTGTGATTCTTTGTTTTGAAGTATCTGATTTTCACAGACAAAAAACTCCCTATCCTCTGGAAAATGGACATCATTTACTGGACTTTGGTTTAATTTCCCCTTCCTCCCCAAAGTCAGGATACAAAAGGAAATGATGGTTCTGAGAGATAAATAAGCAGTAACAACCACATCAGGAATGCGGGGTATGAACTGTCATAAACTGTGTGAAAACAGCAACTAAGAAAAATGGAGCCAAGAATCAAATCATGAAGCAGGTGTCAAACATCAGAAAGAACACGATGTAACCAGATTCATGTTAGCTGAGAGCTGGAAGGACTTTCGTACATACAGCAAGAAGCCCAGATGGAGTGACCATTCCACATTTGTTTCAACTAAGGCAAGCGTTACTTCTTGGATGATGGACATAGCTGATACAGAAATAGTCAGGGATATAAATTGGTGTTATCAGACAAAGGATTTTACCTGAAAACTCTGCAGTGCACCCTGCCCTGACATAAATGGCAACTTGCTGGCGAGTCCTTGGTAAATTCTACTTTCCAGAAAGAAAACGAAGTCCTGGTGGGAAGGGGGTGTTGGTGAGCTCAACTTCCTATGAGTCTTTCTCTTGCTTATTCATGTATTAAAGGGGCTGCCTACAAGTCATAGTGGGAAATTAGCCAGCCTTAGATCACAGCCAATACCTGTTCGGTATAAATTAGAAACACCACAGAATATTCCACTGAGCAGTTGGGAGTTGCTAGGAAACACAAGGTCAGGCAACACTCAAAGGCCAGGTTATTCTCATCCTCCAGTCCTTTACAGGACTCTGTTCAAGCTCCGCTTGGCTCAGCGCAGTGGGTGCCAGGAGCGCAGGCCAGAGTCCAGGCTCCCTGGTTGTGTGACGCCAACTGCTCCAATCTGGATGCATCCTGCCCCCTTCCAACGGGGGATGTATCTCACTGGCTTCACCTGCAACCTCGTGCTTTTGCTCAAGACACAGATGCTGAAGAATTAGTACAAATGAAAGAGTTTTAAGTTGGAGACTATTCCACTAAGTAAAAAATTTTTAAATAATAATAATATAACAAAAGAGTACATGATTCCATATCCAAGCAGGAAACAGAAGACAATACGCATAACCATAAATTCTGTTCAAACCGATTCTCAGAATAGCATTATTTCATCCACTACCTTCTCCTGTTGCCATCATGTCAGTTATGACTCATGGAGACGCCCAAAGGGTTTTCTTGGCAGTAATCTTTATGGAAACAGATTGCCAGGCCTTTCTTCCATGCCACTACCAGGTGGGTTTGAACCATCAACCTTAGGTTAGTAGAGTGCAAACTATTTGAGCCACCTAGGGTCCTTCACTTCCTTTAGTGACTCAGTTTACTTTACTCAACATTTACAACCATCTCCCCTCATCCCATCTTTGGATTAAAAGAATCATTCTCAGTGTTCTGATAATTACTTTTCCCACAGAATTGTCTTTCCTTACATCTCACGAACATATAACCTGCACAAATTCTATTTGAGGATGTGGTGCTGGGTTCAGAAAATGGTGGGCAAGTCCAAATTACAAGCCATGACAGGAAGGACTCTCTCCTTCTGTTGGGATAGCATCACACAATTAGCACCCGAGTTCTCTGCCAAGACATGCACGTCAACCCCTTCCGTAATGATGAAGATGGTAATTATTACTTATTAGCCACCATGACCATCAGTGAGCGTGGTTCAGTGGTAGAATTCTGACCTTCCATGTGGGAGACCAGGTTTGATTCCCGGCCAATGCACCTCTTATGGATTGAGTTGTGTACCCCCAAAATATGTGTTGCAAATCTAACCCCTATACCTGTGGTTATAATCCCATTTAGAAATGGGTTTTCTTTGTTATGATAATTAGAAGGTATTAGTGTAGGGTGGTGTGTCTTAAGCCAATGTCTCTTGAGATATAAAAGAACAAATTAGGCATAGAGAAGCTAGCAGAGATGGGGGAAGAGAGATGCCAGGCTACATGGAGATCACCAAGGAACTGAGGAGCAGAAGCTAAAAAGAGACAAGGACGTATCCCCAGAGCCGACAGACACAGAAAGCCTTCCCCTAGAGCTGGCACCCTAAATTCGGACTTCTAGCTTCCCAAACAGTGAGAAAATAAATTTCTGTTTGCTAAAGCCACCCACTTGTAGTATTTCTGTTACAGAAGCTCTAGATAAATAACTACGACAGTACCTCATGCACAGCCTCCCTCTGTCAGTGACTTGCGTGTTACCATGATACTGAACAGGTTTCAGTGGTGCTTCCAGACTCAGATGGACTAGGAAGAATGATCTGATGATCTACTTCTGAAAATCAAAGAAAATCCTATGGATCACAACAATCTGATCCATAACTGATCACAGGGATGGTGCCGGACAGGCATGGTGCTTCCAGACTCAGATGGACTAGGAAGATTGATCTGATGATCTACTTCTGAAAATCAGTCAAAGTAAATCCTACGGATCACAACAATCTGATCCATAACTGATCACAGGGATGGTGCCGGACAGGCAGTATTTTGTTCCATTGTGCATGGGGTCACCATGAGCTGGGGGGCAAACTTCACGGCAGCTAACAATAACAACAACATGACCATTAGTAGCCACTGTGCACAAGTGGACTAGGAGCTTTACAGATGTTATCACAGTTAATCCTTGTAATCACTCTAAAAATGAGTGATTTCTGCCCTCACTTCAACAATGAGAAAAATGAGACTCAGAGGCTTAAATTACAGACCAAGGCTGGTAAACGGCAGCATAGCATCTGCCAGTAAAACCTCTGCTCAGTCCACCCCGATTCCTGGCCTCCTGATACAGCTTCATAATCATTGTAATGTATGTCTTAGTTATCTAGTGCTGCTATAACAGAAATACCACAAGTGGGAGGCTTTAACAAACAGAAATTTTTTCTCTCACAGTTTAGGAGGCTCAGGGTGCCAGCTCCAGGCGAAGTCTTTCTCTCTCTGTTGGCTGTGGGGATAGGTCCTTGTGATCAATCTTCCCCTGGTCTAGGAGCTTTTCAGCCTAGGGACCTCAGGTCCAAAGGACGTGCTCCGCTCCCTGTGCTTCTTTCTTGGTGGTATGAAGTCCCTCTCTTCTCTGTTCGATTCTCTTTTATATCTCAAAAGAGACTGACTCAAGATACAACCTAATTCTGTAGATTGAGTCCTGCCTCATTAACATAACCGCCTCTAATCCTGCCTCATTAACATCATAGAGGTTAGGATTTACAACACATGGGATAATCACATCAGATCACAAAATTGTGGACAACCACACAATACTGGCAATCATAGCCTAGTAAAGTTGATACACATTTTGGGGGGGACACAATTCAATCCATAACAATGTAGAAATGCTTACTGACTTCCTGTCACCTCTTTGATCATCCTGTTAGCCATGTTTGGTCTAAAGGACAGACTGCCTCGTCCACTGGGCACACAGCAACAAAATCAACCCACTCTTTGAGAATTACAAAAACCAGATGCCATTAGCCCCGGAATATGTAGAAAAACAGGCCCAGGTTAATTGATTGCTATGGAGTCAGCAGACTGGTTGGGATGAAGGTAGAATCAGAGTTTCAATCGTGTGATTTAGGCAGCAGAACCACAGGACCAGGCCACAGTGGTGAACTGGTGTAGAAACTCAACCTGGACACATTCTACTTGGGGAACACTGGGAAAAGACCTCCAGGGTCTGTCTCCCCATTTTCTCCCATCATTGCTTTGGTGTCATGAACTAAGAGCTGAGGCTACGCACTGGTGTATGAATGGAAACAAATCTTAGACTTAGCCTTGACTTAGATCTGTTCCCCTCCTCAATCTTTCCCATATTCTTGCACCCAACCCCTCAATAGAGTTAATATTCAACCTAAGAGTCTGTAACCATTCACACCTATGGGCCATTCATTCCCCCCCGGAGACTTTGTATCCCTGGCAGGCAGCCATGTCTCATTCGTCTTTATGGTCTTTCCAGCACCCAACACAACGCACTCTGTGTTGTAAGTATGCGACTGCATGTTTACTGAATCGATGAGAACAAAGAACAAAAAAAACCTGTGCGCCCAGGCCAGTTGCTAAGGGCCCTTCAGATATTCCCAAACCACCTTTTTAATCATTTAAATGCTTTCTATCGACATGCTGTAACAAGGAGAGGGGAGGTGCTATGAACAGGCAAGGTGAGTAATGGAGAACAAATGGCAATTCTATTGTCATTAATTTTTCTAACTGAGCATGAGAAGGAACGGCTTTAATGATGTAGACGTTGGCAGAGCCCCGGGTTGGGTAAACTGGGAACCGCCTTTGGCACAGCCCCAGCATGCAGAAGCACCACAGCCAAAGAGGCCCATTTGCTGATGCAACAGAGCTGCAAACAATGGCCAGTCTAAGAGATGGTCTTGTGGACGGTCACTCAGAGCTTTGTAGCTTTTTGTACCTATTTGTACTTTTTATAAGGAGCCGTGGTAGGACAGTAGTTAAGGACTTGGCCGCTAACCAAAAGGTCAGCAGTATGAACCCACCAGTCATTCCACAGGAGAAAGATGTGGCAGTCTACTTCTATAAAGATTACAGCCTTGGAAACCTTATGAGGTATTTCAACTCTGTCCTATACGGTCACTAGGAGTCAGATCTACTCAATAGCAATGGGGCAGATTTTATACCTGGTATTGGGTACTAACACACTCTGTTGGAAGCCTGGAAATCTAAATCAAAATGACATTACAACCAGGCCCAACCTGCTGGTCCACCTCCTTACAGGGCCTTTTGAAGACCTCATTTCCCTAACTTGCAAGGTATCTCTCCATAAAAAGCGAAGAGCTACAACTATGTGTACCTCTGGTCTAATATCAGTTGAAGAGCCCAAGCTTTATTGGAATTGGGGTAAAGCAGTGAATGAATTAAATACATAGGCCAACGTTTCAGTCACTACCAAAAAATAAATAAATAAATAAAAGGAAATCCAAGCTTTTTCCTTCTCCAATTCCGCAAACCACAATTAACATCTTAAAGATGCTTTCTATTTGGTGCCAACAATCCTCTGAGATTTAAACACTGCCTAAACAAAAAATTTCATTTTCAAATCCGCATTCTTTGCCTATCAGCTCAAAAGCTGGACTCTCAGTCATCCAAACTTATTACACTTATGCTCATTTCACTTTTTTGTTTATCTCAGTAGGCTTTTTAATAAGATTCATTAAACGGTATCTAAAGCATTTGTTTGCAAAACTTTGTCGTCAACGTGGAGAGAAGGGTAGGGGAGAGATGGCCCACCACCTTTAACAACACCACTTTTCTTTCATTTCCTAAAGGCAAACTTTGAGTGGCTCACAGTGTAATTACAAAGTGAAACAGTATTCCCTTTTAAGTGACATGCTGACAAATGAAGCATCTGGCACACTTTAATGGGCTATTTTATGCTTCTAGAGTGGATGGAACTAGGACAGCCATTCACCGGATACAGTGGACAGCACAGAGCCGTTATGTAATCCTATGAAGCACACTGATGTTAAGAGTCCTCCCCTTCCCCACATTTCAAATCTCCTTGGACAACTTACAATGAAAAGAAACAATATATGTCTAACTGAATGACTCCACACATTTGGCAAATTGCTAAATGACATGCATTTTTCTATTTTCACCATATGGTAAATACTAATAAATAACAATAAGAGCAATCACAAGTGCTATAATAATGATTAAATTGTAAGGTATGTACCATTTATATTAAAGCCAAAGGAAAAACAAGGATAAAAACCAAGAAATCATCAGCATTGACACCTTAAGCCAATAGCTGTCAACAAGGGGCAATTCTGTTCCCCAGGGGACATTTGGAGGCCTGGCGGCACAGTGGTTAAGAGCTCAGCTGCTGACCAAAAGGTCGGCAGTTTGAATTTACCAGTCACTTCTCGGAAACCCTATGGGTTAGTTATACTCTGTCCCATAGCGTCACTATGTGTCAGAATCGACTCAACGGCAATGGGTTTACAGGGTTGGGGGACATTTGGAAATATCTGAGACATTTTTGGTGTCAGAACTTTGGAGGAGGGTGCTACCATCTAATGGGCCAGAGGTCAGGAATGCTGTTAAACATCCTACAATGTTTAGGACAGCCCGCCACAAGAGAGGATTATCCAGCCCATAATGTCAAGAGTGCCATAGCTGAGAAACCCAGTGTTAACCTAATAAATAAGAAAATGGTTAAGCAAGAATTATCTATTTGTGAGTTGGCTGTGGTGGAAAGGGAAGAATGTGAAAATTAAATTATGGGCACATTTCAATTTAAAGTGCAGAGCAGTGACTTCTGGCCAAAAGGGCGGCTTAGTCAGACACACCACACTGTCCCTCTACAGCAAAGACCCAAAAAACAGATGCAGAGGACAATCCTGGAACCCTGAGCATCAAATGAAAGGATAAAGAACTAGACCAAACACTGACTGGAAAAAGAAATTGACTGAAAACAGTGAATGAGAAGAGATAGAGCGGAGGGGCCCTACCAGCCAGCCTGGCACAGCGTGGCCATCTTGAGACAGACAGCAGCAATCACAGGTGACAGGCCCAGAGGCAATGTCATGATTTCCCAACAGAATACACAGCAATTGTGTAGACATACCTGTAGTGAAATAAAGTCCTGACTGCTGGCTGCAGTCAATGGGAAGAGCCCAGGCCCCCTCATCCAGTGGCCAGAGGAGCACGTTCCCTCTCCCCTCACCGTCCTGGTGACTAGGGGCATAAACCCCCTCTCCCTGCAGTCCCGACCCCCTTTCGCCCCCCCAGCCCTGACCACCACCCTCCCCCCAAGCCCCGACCATCACCCTTCCCCTCGCCACTCCCGCCACATCCCCTTACCCAATCAATGACTTTGCTGTGCAGTGGTAGGCCACCCAGGTGCAGCATGGGCTGCTCACCCTGCCCTTCCAGCCTGCTGATCCAGCCAAGTTCCTTATCCCCTTCCCTGCCTGGGGAGAGGAGGAGGCGGTACGTCCTTGAACGCAGCTGCCTGGCACTCCCTTCCACTCCCCCCCCCCCCCCCGGCTGGCAAGAAGTGGTGGCCACACGACCGTCCATGCACCCACCTGCCACTCACCCCTCACCTGGTGGGAGGTGACAACTGCACCCCCCATGGCCAGCCACACCTGCTACTCCACCTACTCAGTGAGTACCACTGTCAGCTCCTGCACCACTGGACCACCTACGACAGACGGAAGCCAACATCTGTCCAACCTACCCACATCCACCCTGCCAAACCAGTGAATAGAGATCCGTGTTCACACACCTAGCTGCTACCCCACCCACGCGGAGACAGGTGGCGAGTGCTCCGCTGTGGCCAGAGTAGTGACCAGACAAGCACATCATCCCACCTGCCCAGATACATCAAAACAAAACATAAAAAATCAAGATGCAGCAAACATACAATTAATAAATGAATATAATAACACAATGCTTCAGAAACAGCAGACAACATCAAATCACTTAAAGAAACAGGACAAGATGGTTCTAACAAGTGACCAAAATAAAGAACCAGGAAACCTCCCTGAGGAAGAAATGGTAATGGAACTATCTGATAAGGAATTCAAAAGATTTATATATAAGGTCCTTTAAGAGATCAAGGAAAACACAGACAAAATCAAAGAAATCACAGACAGAACTTTAGAAGAATTCAGGAAAATACAAGAACACAATGACAAAATAAATACACAATTAGAAACCATATAAAAACAGAAACTAGAAATCCAGAAGATTAACACTAAAATTTCAGAAGTAGATAATGTATTGGAATGACAAAAGAGTAGAGTTTAAGCAATGGAAGACAGAACCAGTGAAAAACAAGACAAATCCCTTGATATCAATCTGTTAGAGGAACAATTAGAAAAAAGAATGAAGAAAAATGAAGAAAGCCTAAGAGTTATGTGGGAACTATCAAAAGGAATAATTTATGTGTGATAGGAATTCTAGAACAGGAACACACACACACACATACAAAATACAGAGAAAATTTTTGAAGATTTGCTGGCAGAAAACTTTTCTAATATCAGAAAAGGCAAAAAGATACTGAACCAAGAAGTTCCATGAACCCCAAATATGACAAACCCCGAAAGAAAATCACCAAGACATATTATAATCAAACTTTGCAAAAACAAAGACAAAGAATCCTGAGAGCAGCTAGGAAAAAATGAAAAGTTACCTAGAAAGGCAAACCAATAAGACTAAGCTCTGATTTCTCGGCAGACACCATGCAGGCAAGAAGGTAATGGGATGACATATACAAAACCCCAAAAGGAAAAAACTGCCAACAAAGAATTACATATTCAGCAAAACTGTTTATCAAATACAATGGCAAAATAAAGACATTTCCAGATAAACAGAAATTAAGAGAATTCAGAAAAACCAGGCCAACCTTACAAGAAATACTAAAGGGAGTCCTTTGGACAGAGAACCAACAATGCCACGCAACAACCAAGATTAAGACACATGACAACATCACCTGGAAACAACTCAGAAAAAGAATTTTCAAAAATAAAATAAAGCTACAAGACTGAAAATACAGAAACAGACATATATCTGTAAATGATGACAACTTCAAAAAGAGGAAATAAATTAGTTACAGAACTTCCATATGGTGAGGAAGTCAAGGTGATATCAAGACAGAACAGACTGTTTTAAATTTAGGAAGATAAAAGTAAATTTCAGGGTAACCACAAAGAAAATTAACAAACATTCTCACCAAAATAAAAAAGAAGAAAACTGTAAAAATTCAGTAAACACAAAAGCAACAGCAATGAAGGAAATGAAAACAAAATCCATAAACAAAAAGAACTCAGCACAGAAATCATCAGCACCATGAAAAGCACAACAAAATGACAGCAGTAAATTTACACCTATTGATAATTACACTGACTGTAAATGGATAAAATTCACCAGTCATGAGACAGAGTGGCAGAATGGATAACAAAACATGACCCAGCAATATGCTATCTACAAGAGACACACCTTAGACACGAAGATAAAAATAAGCTAAAAATCAAAGGATGGAAAAAAAATCAAGCAGATGGTAACCAAAAAAGAGTAGGAGTGGCAATATTAATCTCTACTAAAATAGACTTTAAGCAAAAACTAGCATAAGAGACAAGGAGGGGCATCATATAATGATTAAAGGAACAATCCAAGAAGAGGATATGACCATAATAAATATTTACACACCCAACAAAAGAGTTTCAAGATATACTAAAACAAACTTTAACAGAATTGAAAAGAGAAATAGATACCTCCACAATAATAAAGGAGACTTTAACATAACACTTTTGATGAAGTACAGAATAACTAGAAAGAAATTCAGTAAAGATAACAGAAAATTTAAGCAACACAATCAACCAACTTGCTCTCACAGACATATATACAGAACACTCCACCCAACAACAGCACGGTTACACATTCTTTTCTAATGCATGTCATTCTCCAGAACAGGCTATACGTTAACACATTCTTTTCTAATGCACGTCATTCTCCAGAACAGGCTATACGTTAGGCCACAAAGCAAGCCTCTATAAGTTCAAAAACATCGAAACAGTACAAAGCATCTCCTCAGATCACAATGTTATAAAATTAGAAATAGAAAACAGAATAAGGAAAAGAAAATCAAATACATGGAAACTGAATAATACCCTGTTTAAAAACCACTGAGTAATAAAAGAAACAACAAATGAAATTAAAAAGAAAAATCCTGGAATCAAACAGGAATGAAAACACAACATATTAAAACCTTCAGGACACAGCAAAAGCAATGCTTACAGGTCAATTTACAGCAATAAACACACACATCAAAAAATAAGAAAGAGCTAACATGAACACCTTAACCTACAACTCCAACAAATAGAGAAAGGAGAAATAGAAAAAGAGCAGCAAAAAAGCCCACAGTCACTAGCAGAAAGGAAATAATAAAGATCAGAGCAGAAACAAAAGAAACAGAAAAATAACACAAAGAATCAACAAGACTAGAAGTTGGTTCCTTGAAAGGATTAATAAAACCAATAAACCACTGGCCAAATTGACAAAGGAGAAGAAAGAGAAGATGCAAATAACACAAATAAGAAATGAGATGCATGACGTTACAACAGAACCAACGAGAAATGTACTCCAACAAATTTGAAAACCTAGAAGAAACGGACACATTCCTAGAAACACACTACCTACCTAAACTGACACTAACTGGTAGAAAATTTGAACAGACTCATAACAAAAGAAGAAAGTGAAGAGGCCGTAAGAAAAACTCCCAATAAAAAAAGAGCCCTGGCCCAGATGGCTTCACTGGAGAATTCTACCAAACATTCAGAGAAGAGCTGACACCAATTCTATTCAAACTATTCTAGAACATAGAAATGAATGCAATACTCCTAAATTCATTCTATGAAGCAAGTATAACCTTGTATCAAAGCCAGGCATATACCACTAAAAAAGAAAATTATAGACCAATATCCCTTATGAATATAGATGCAAAAATTCATAACAAAATCCTAGCGAACAGAATCCAACACTTTATCAAAAAAATAATACATCAAGACCAAGTGGGATTCATACCAGGTATGCAAAAATGGTTCAACATTAGAAAATCAATCAATGTAATCCACCAGATAGATAAAACAAAGGAAAAAAACCACACGATCATATCAATGGATGTAGAGGAGGCATTTGATAAAATCGAACCTCATTCCTGAATAAAAATGCTCAGCAAAACAGGAGTAGAAAAGAAATTCCTTAACATGATTAAGGGCACATATACAAAACCAACAGTGAGCATTATTCTCAATGGAGAGAGACTGAAAGCATTTCCCTGGAGAATAGGAACCAGACAGGATGCCCTTTATCATGACTGTTATTCAATATTGTACTGGAAGCCCTAGCCAGAGCAATAAGGCAAGAAAGGGAAATAAAAGGCATCCAAATTGGTAAGAAAGAAATAAAATTATCCCTATTTGCAGATAACATGATCCTATACCTAGAAGAGGCCCTGGTGGTGAAGTGGTTAAGAGCCTGGCTGCTAACCAAAAGTTGACAGTTCAAATCCACCAGCTGCTCCCTGGAAACCCTATGAGACAGTTCTACTTTGTTCTATAGGATCGCTATGAGTCAGAATAGACTCAACATCAACTTTTTTTTTTTTTAAATACATAGAAAATCCCAGAGATTCTACAAGAAAGCTACTGGAACTAACAGAAGGATTCAGCAATGTGGCAGGGTACAAGATTCAACATACAAAAATCAGTCAGATTCTTTTACGCTAACAAAAAGAACTCCCAAAAGGAAATCAGGAAGACAATACCACTTACAATACCAAACCAAACCCATTGCCATCGAGTGGATTCTGATTCATAGCAACCTTACAGGACAGAGTAGGCTGCACCATAGGGTTTCCAAGGAGCTGCTGGTGGAGTCAAACTGCCAACCTTTTGGTTGGTAGCTGCGCTCTTTACAATAGCCCCCCAAAATATAAAATACTTAGGAATAAACCTAACCAGGATGTGAAAGACTTACACAAAGAAAACTACAAGACACTGATGCAAGAAACCAAAAGAGACCTATGTAAATGGAAGAACATACCATGCTCATGGATAGGAATACTTAACATCGTGAAAATGTCAATATGAGCCAAAGCAATCTATAGATATAATGCAATCCCGATCCAGATTTCATCGACATTCTTCAAAGATATGGAAAAACTAATCATAACTTTATATGGAAAGAGACCCAGATAAGCAAAGCACTACTGAAGAAGAAGAACAAAGTAAGAGGCCACATACTTTCCAATCTCAGAACCTACTACACAGATATGGTAGTCAAAACAGCCTGGTACTGGTATGCTGACAGACAATGGCACAGAATTGAGAAACTAGAAGTAAACCCATCCACCTATGGACAGCTGATCTTCAACAAAGGGTTGAAATACATTAAATGGGGAGGAAAGATCTCTTTAACAAATGGTATTGACAAAACTGTATATCTATGCGCATAAAAATGAAACAGGGTCCATACCTCACACCATACACAAAAACTAACTCAAGATAGAGCAAAGACCTAAATATAAAAACTATAAAGATCATGTAAAAATAAGTGGGGCAAACCTAGAGGCCCTAATTTATGCCATAAATAGACTATGAAATATAACTAAAAATGCACAAACACCAGAAGATAAACTAGATGACTGGGACCTCCTAAAAATTAAACACTTACGCACATCAACAACGTCTCCAAAAGAGTGAAAAAGAGAACCTACAGGCTGGGAAAGTTTTTTTTTCGGGCAATGACATGTCTGAAAAGGGATTAATCTGTAAAATTTATAGAAAATTTCAACGACTCAACAACAAAAAGACAACCACAATTAAAAAATGGGCAAAGGACATGTACAGACACTTCACCAAAGAAAACATTCAGACAGCCAACAAATACACAAAGAAGTACTCTTGATCGTTGGCCATTAGAGACACAAATCAAAACAACCATGAGATATCATCTCACCCTGGCAATAAAGGCAATGATCAAAAAAACAGACAACAACAAATACTGGCAAGGGTGTGGGGCGATTAGAACTCTCATACACTGCTGGAGGAACTGTAAAACGATACACCCACTATGGAAAGTGGTATGGTGCTTCCTTAAAAAGTTAGGAATAGAGATGCGATATGATCCAGAAATCTCACCACTAGGTATACGTCTTAGAGAGGGAGTCATGACACGAATAGATACATGCACACTCATGCTCACTGCAGCATTATTTACAATAGCAAAAAGATGGAAACAACCTAAGTGCCCATCAACAGATAAACAAACTGTGGTACATACAAGGGAATACTACGCAACGTTAAAGAATAACGATGAATCCACAAAACATCTCACAACATGGATGAACCTGGAGGACATTATGCTGAGTGAAGTAAGTCAATCACAAAAGGACAAATATTGTATGAGACTACTATTATAAAAAGTCAAGAGAAGGTTTACAGACAGAAAGAATATTCTCTGATGGTTACGAGCGATGGTAGGGAGAGGGAGGGAAGAATCACAAACTAGGTAGTAGACACGTATTAACTTGGGTAAAGGGAAAGGCAATACATACTAAGGGGGATGTCAGCACAACATGACCAAGGCAAAGGAAGACACTGGGAAGAATGTAAGAGTAAAAGGCGACAACAGTAAATACTATTAGATACACAATTCTGCAATAACAGTAATAACAGACAATAATTTATGAGGGGATACCTAGATATATAAGCTGAATAGATGTGGGATGGCGTATAGGAGTACACCCACAAACATATTTAGATTTGGCAGAGGATATTTCTACATACATGTTTGTATATGCTGGAAAATATTCGTGTATATGTTCACAACGGGCAAAGTTACGAAAACTCCTTAGCCATAACCAAACAACTTGAGGGACTGTGTCACTGGACTTAATAGCTTAGGACCATACTCTCGGAGGACATCCAGGTCAACTGGCATAACATAATCCATAACGACAGTGTTCTACATTCTACTTCGGTTAGCAGTGCCTGGGGTCTTAAAAGTTTGTAAGTGGCCATCTAAGATACGACTATTGGTCCCTTCTCGTCCTGAGCAAAGAAGAGTGAAGAAAATCAAAGATTCGAGGAAAGAATGAGTCCAAAGGACTAATGGACCACACAAAGCACAGCCTCCAGGAGCCTGAACCAGATGGTGCCCAGCTACCACCACCAACCCTCAGATTGGGATCACAATAGAAGGTCATGGACAGAGTAGGAGAAAAATGTAGAATAAAATTGATAAAAAAAGACCAGACTTACTGGTCTGACAGAGACTGGTGGAACGCGCGGACTACGGTCCTTAGAAACCCTTCAAACCTGGAACTGAACCCACTCCTGGAGATCATCCTTCAGGCAAAAAATAGACAGGACTATAAGTGAACAATAACGCCCGTGAGGAATGTGCTCCTCAGAACAATCAACCATAGGAGACCAAAAGGGCAGCATTTGCCCAGAAATAAAGTTCTGAAGGCAGGAAGGGGCAAGAAGGATGAGTGAATGGACAGGGGGAACCTAGGGACAAGTGGGTAGAGTGCTGTCACATTGAGGGAATTGCAACTAACGTCAGGAAACAAAATGTATACAGGGTGTTGAACGGGAAGCTAATTTGCTTTGTAAACTTTCACCCAAACCACAATAAAATGTTAAAAAAAAAAAGAAAAAGAAAAAAACAGCGCAGGGCAGGTGAAGCAGACCAGCCGAGAACTACAAACCCAAGGTCAAAGCTTAGAGGAGTTTTGAGCTGTAAAGACACAGGGGAGAGGCACTCACCTAGGCTGAGAGGTGGAGGAGAGAGGTGAGCGTCTCCTTAAGAGCAGGGCAGGTGAGGGCAGAATGCATGGTCATGCTTCCATCTACAGAAACTGGTCAAGAGCATGGATGGGGGAGGGAGCTCAGTTGGAGAAGGGGACAGGATGCTGTCTAGAAGGAGGGGGTGGTGTCACATGACTGGGGAGGTGGCAATTAGAAGGTAAGGGCGGAGAAAATGAACTGCACCTGGAAGAGCTCAGCAGCAAGGCGGCCCAGCTTGAGAAACAGGAAAATGGTCGTGGGCTATTTCTAGAAATGTTCAGCAGCGAAAAGACTGCTCAAGGAGGGGAGGGGAGGGAAGTCTCTATATCCCCACCTCTTTACTTTGCAGTTCCAGAAAGTCTTTAGATATAGGTGTACTTTAAAAAGAGTGTGCAAGGAGATGAAATCTGGGGATAAAGTACTCTTGACAGCTCAAGAGAGAGAAAAACGGATGGAGTAAGATACAGAGGAGGTAAGAAAAAGTTCCATCCAGAGGACAGGATGAGGCTGTCTTAGAAAGACTGCAAGGATTCAAACTCCTGAGCTCCAGAGCCACCGAGGGAACTGCAACTGGGAAGTGTTGGGGATTGCGGGACTGGATCTTTGTACAGCAGCTGGGGGAGCAGCGGTGGGTTTTGGAGCAATGTCACTAACAGGAATCACATATTAAGGGGACTGCCCATGAAGCTGTGACCACAGTGCCATGAAAATTGTGGTCTGGACTCTTTAAACTGTGAACCGAAACTATACGGAGACCACCTTTCGGCAGAACAGCAGAGTGAAGGATATTACCAGCTAGATCAGTGCTCTACTAAAAAACAAAACATCTGTAGGAGTCCGAAAGGTCAACATTTAATCCACAGCAAAGATGAGAAGATAAGGGGCAGGAAAACTATAGTAGCGGAAATGGAACAACCAGAACACAAAGAGAATGCTGACACAATACGAAAAATGTAACTAATGTCATTGATCAATTTGGCAGAAATGGTCAAACGGGAACCTGACTTGCTGTGTCAACTTTCACCAAAACCACAACGAAATATTATTTAAAAAAAAAAAAAAAAAAAAAAAAAAAAACCCACAAAAAAAACCTTTCTTGGTTGCATTAAGGTGAATGCACGGTGCGTGGCCTGGGCTGGGCTAGGCTCAAATGTTGGAGTGGGACAACTATTCTGACTGGCTGCTCTTCAAGAGGTTCAGCAGGATGAGCCAAAGTAAAAATGTACAGCTGAGGGCTGTAGTGCTGAGGGCTGAGGCTACCTGACGCGGTCGGCACAGCCAAAGACAGTCACCCTGTTTTAGCAGTTAGCATCTCCCAGGTGGGAAGCAAGCAGGGCTGCCTGCAGTCACCTCTCTAATTGTGTATTTTCTCTGGTACGTGTCCTTCAGCATGCCCTGGTATTCACCAGACAGTGAAATATTTCTGCATTTAGTCTTTGGGTAACAGCTGGTAAACTCTTGCAAACAGCAATGGGGTTCTGCAACTGGGGCTAAACTTCGCAGGAAGGAGAATGAAGTAAATCCAGAAGTTTAAGCTGTGGGAACTGTTGCTGTGTGCCCTGGAGTCCATTCCGATTCATAATGACCCTACAAGACAGAGTAGAACTGCCTCATAGGGTTTCCAAGGCTGTGATCTTTACAGGAGCAGATCCTCAGTGACTTTTCTCCCGAGGAGTTGCTGGGACTGCACGCACCTCCGACTTTATAGCTAGCAGCCCCGTGCTTAATCATTGCTCCACTAGGGCTCCTTAGGGGAACTGAGAGGTAGAAATACGTATTTTCCCGTCGATGACTTACACTCCACATTTCCCTCGTGACGGTAATAATTCTGTGTCAGATTAACGATTCTTCAGATTTAAAAAACTGACGGTAGAAGTGAAACGTTTCAACACAGTTTTCACTTAATAAATAAATCTTATTTAAATCTTACTTCAGTGAAAGCAGAACTAGCTAAGTAAGTCTGCCACATTGTTAACTCATTTCTTTTAAATGTAACTCAATATGAAAAACACCTTCACATTTAAAAACATCAGCTCCCTTCTGGGGGCACGTTTAGCAACTGAATAGACATCCAGGGAACCCCTTGCTATGTCCTGGTGGAGGGAGAGATTAACATTTCAGTCCTTCTCTATTATGTTCTTTCTTCGGGGTCATCTACTTTGGGGAATAAGAAAATCTCCACCAAATGTGCCTCATCAGGTTTTTCCGGGTGGGTTGCTAAATTCCGACATGTGTACTCTTGTGTGAAACAAACATATAATAATATTCAACGGATGACTGTTCAACTTGTATAACTTCTCACATTTCCATACTTCAGTACAGGCTGGTTTGAACGCAATTTAAAAAGAGACGGTTATCACGGTGCAGATTTCTTCAAAGGTTCATAAAAAGCACAGGCGACTAAAAGGTGCAAGTCTAGTATATAAGCTTTTATTTAAACAGAAATTCTTTGAATAGCAAATCCAAACAAAAGAAACTACCACTAAAACAATATGCCCCTTCAACCTAATACTGAAAATGATTATTTCCTATAGATGGGGCATTCCGTAGCAAAAGTATACTACTGAATGCCTCATCTCATAAATGGATTATGTCTTTAATTTTTACGAAGGATTAGCAGCTGAAACTTGTACAAACAATCGAAATCGGCACTTACCCATCTGCTCAAAAACGTAACACTTCTGACTCTCAAAGAAGCGGCAGGATCTGTTCTCCCCTGCTTGCTCTCTGCAAAATTTTATACTATCGCAATCCCTGCAAGTTGCGCAAAACTTTTGAGCAGAGCAAATAAAAGAAAAATCCCTACCTTTGGTTCCTTCCCCCCCCTTCAGTTTCTGTTCACTGCAGACGGCTGCATCATTAGCAGTCCAGGCTATGACCATCTAAGCCGAAAGACACAAAAACGGGCTTTCTTTGGCTGGCTGGTGTTCCCAGCCTTTTATGTGGTGTCTTGGGCTGGCTTAATTCATTCCTGATTCTACTTAAAGGAAGCCCAGCCTGGTGAGGCTGGCGAGATACTAACTGCTGAAGATACCTCTGCCTGTAGGAACAGATTAACCACCTTACGTGTACCAATAGGTGAATAGATTTCAAAGCCACAAGCTTCCTGATTTTTAAAAAAGCACCTGTTTAAAAATTAATGCTCTCGAACAAAATCTAGCCATCCTTGAGACCCTGGAGAATCTACCCGGAAAACAATACTCTTCACTGGAGCTCAGCTTAATTTGTGGCTATTTATCCTGGTCTTTACATAGCTCTGCTGAATAGTTACCATGACAACTTGGTAAGCAGGATTCAAGTGACCACTGAGGGGTTTAATGGGGTTGTTTTGTTTAGGAAGAAGAATGGTAGCTTTAATGCTTTCTTTACTAAAATTCCCTGAAAAGGTAAAGCTGCCTTTTTATAAGGTCTTCTGTATGATGTTCTCAGAAGTCAAAGAAGATGCTGGCAATGGGCATTCCAGTTACGGCAGATGGCCACAGCCAACAAGGAACACCAATGGCCATCAGAGAGAAACAGGCAGAAGTACTGAAGGCTACCAAATGCCAAGTGGGCATTTTCCAGTAAGTATGGAGAGGAAATGGAGCCATCGCGAATGACTGTAAGAATGACCAAACGTACTGAGGAATCAGAGGGGCTGGCAATTTAGATCATTCTAAAAAGTACTAGCTCCCTCGTTTTCCTTGTAATTTTGTCCTCCCCACACTTTCATCTGGAGCCTGGTGGTGTAGTGGTTAAGAGCCTGGCTGCTAACCAAAAGGTCGGCAGTTCGAGTCCACCAGCTGTTCCTTGGAAACCCTATGGGGCAGTTCTACTCTGTCCTATAGGGTCATTATGAGTTGAAATCAACTGGATGGTAATAGTTCATTGGTTTTTTTTTAGAGTACTTTTGTTTACTCTCTATTTAAAAAAAAAAGAAAAAGGAACTCCTGGATAATGCAAATGGTTAACACACTCAGCTACTAACCAAAAGGCTGGACATTCAAGTGTACCCAGAGGTGCCTCGGAAGAAGGGCCTGGCGACATCCTTCTGAAAAATCAGCCATTGAAAACCTTATGGAGCACAGTTCTACTCTGACACATGTAGGGTCGTCATGAGTCAGAATCAACTTGACGGCAACTGGTACTGGTACAGAAAAAAATAATCATTCATATTTTATCCTGTGTGCAACTTCATTTTCAATGTGTCACTCTCTGGCCAGGCAATAAGAAACTACTCCGCTTCTATAAAATATTATTTAAAAAGAAAAAGTTCATCACATTATGAACATGTGACATTTTGACACATCATGACATTATGCTCTGCATTTATCAAAATCCACAGAGCTGTATTACACAGGGTGTTAAGTGTTTATGTTAAGAGCGAATCCTGCTGTAAACTATGAACTTTAGTTAATGTGAATGTATCAGTATTGGTTCCTCGATTATATCAAAAGGACACCCTGGTAGAAAAGTGGTTAAGCGCTCGGCTGCAAACTGAAAGGTCTGCGGTTCGAACCCACCAGCCGGTCCTCGGGAGAAAGATGTGGCAGTTTGCTTCCATAAAGACTGTGGCCTTTGTACAGGAGTCCGGCGACAAGGGCCAGAAGGCAGAGGGGGAGTAGGAAACTGATGATAAGGAACACAAGTTGAGTAAGGACACCGTCGATGTGTTGTGAGATTGTTGACCACTGTTATAGGGCAACATTTGTAGTAACTATTAAATGGGAGGCTGTTTTGTCCTGTAAGCCTTCATCTTGGGCAAGAATGGCAGCACAATTGGAAAAGAATAGTCAATATCACTTAAATGTGTAAGTAAAAAGTTTTGAAATGGTGTTTTTAAAAAAAAAAAAAAAAAAAAAAACAAACAAATGAGACTAATGAGGTACAGTAGTCCAGTGACAAGGGCCAGAAGACAGAAGGGGACAAGGAAGTCCCCTGGTGATAGGGAACACAAGGTGGAGTAAGGATATTCTTGATGTGTTGTGAGATTGTTAACCATTGACATAGGGCAACATGTGTAGTAACTGTTAAATGAGAAACTATTTTGTTCTGTAAGCCTTCATCTTAAGTGAGAATAACAGCACAGTTGGAAGAGTGTAGTCAATGCCACTGAACTGTGTATGTAGAAATTTTTGAAACGGTGTATCTTTGGCTATCTGTATTTTCATCAAAAAAAAAAAAAAAAAAAAAAAAAAAGGTTGAGAATTTAGAGGCTTAATATGTTGTGGGGTTGTTAACCAATGTCATAAAACAACATGTGTACTACTGTTTCATGAGAAACTATTTGTTCTGTAAGCCTTCACCTGAAGTACAATAAAATAAAAAAAAAAAAAATTAAATAAGGCACTTGTTACCATATTTGTAATTAAAATCTGTATTTTCCTGCAAATAAATAATCAAAAAACATAAGGAAAAAAAAACAAAAAACAAAAAACAAAGACTGTGGCCTTTGAAACCCTATGGGGCAGTTCTACTCTGTCCTATAGGGTCACTATGAGTCAGAATCGACTCAGCAGCAAAGGGGAATTATATCAAATGTACTACACTAATGGAAGATGTATAAAATAACGTGAAAATGTGTATAGAGGAGGGGGTAAGTGGGAACTCTATACCATCTGCTTAATCTTTCTGTAAATCTAAAAGTGTTCTAAAAAATAAAGTCTACTAATTAAAAAAATTGACAAAAAAAAGTTCATCCTATAACAATGCCAGGCAATAAAGGAAATCAAAAAAGAAGAAGAAACAATGCTGGCTGTGGCAATCTGTCACAGGTATCTGATTTAAAATTAAACCCAAATGAGAAAAGGTCTGAATACGGTCTTAAAAAAATTTTCCGGCGATTAAGATTAAATATGGGGTAAAACTTGTGAGGATGAAGGGAACTGTAAAAATGTTCAGTGTATTCTCCACCCTAAATACATAATCCAAATACTAATAATTGCATATAGTAAAATGTAGCTGTTTCATCCCCACATTGCCTCACTTAATCCACGCAAAAGCTCTCTTAAGGAGGCACTGTCACTAGATACACTGTACAGGGGAAGAGACAATCCGAAGGCCACACGAAGCAGCACAGAATCCTGGGCATAATTTTGGTCTCTTTCACCCACTCTTGTGGGCACCTGCACTTGTGAAGATATGCAATACCCTTTGCACCCAAACAAGCAGACAATGGACCACGCTGTGCTAGACCTAGGGCACCCCGTCTTGGCAGGAGTGGAGGGGAGCCTCCTATGCCCTTGGCATGGATCCCAAATGACCCAGGTTCTGCTGGTAACCGAGCCAGCGCAGAGGGAAAGCAGAGAGCTGCTTGGGCTTCGGGCAGTCGAGGCAGTGGTACGTGTGGCCGTAGGTAAGCAGAGTCACAGAAAGAAGTAGAAACAATAAACATGAACAAGAACAATCACAGAGTCAGTAAAAAGGCAAGTCATGCTCGGCAAAACGCAATCACCCACAAGGGCCTTGGAATATTATAGCTTCATGCGCTCAGGTGTGAAAGAAAAATCTGAGATAAAGTTATGCTCAGGAGGCTGTATACTAGCATATAGGTATACTTACCGAAGTACTGTACTTAGTACGG
Organism: Dugong dugon; assembly: GCA_030035585.1. Classification (NCBI taxonomy): domain Eukaryota; kingdom Metazoa; phylum Chordata; class Mammalia; order Sirenia; family Dugongidae; genus Dugong; species Dugong dugon. Next base: position 19,653,639 of record CM057460.1, read on the forward strand.
ACAGGTATATTTATCCTTCTTAAGTGGGAAGAATGGTCTGTAGGTCTACTTCCGAAAATCAGCCAATGAAAATCCCTATGGATCACAAGTGAGCTGCAGCCCATCATGAAGATGGGGCGCGGGAATGGACAGCATTTCGTTTATTAACCATGAGTCAGGGGGTGACTGGAAGGCAGCTAACTACAATAACAACAACTGTGGTCTCTGGTTTCTAAAAATAGCCCTTGGAATTCCCCAGCAATCCAAGGTGTCTTTGTTTTTCTAAAACAGCCAGGCAACACATAAACGTGTACGAATGAGGTGGGAGCCCAAGGATCACACCTGGAGAACTACGTTCTGGAAGAAGCGGATGGGGGACATGATGGAATCAGTCTTGCATATTCAGTGACTCAGTCATTGGCTATGCATTTAGGCCCCAGTCATGCATATACACTGAAGCTCCACTATTACCAAGGACCCGGACCTTGGACCTTGCAGATTAATGACCCACATGGGAGAGCCTGCAGTCTCTGGGGACTTGAAGCTCCTTAGACCTCACCTGTGCATCTCTTCCTGAATATCTTTCAGTGGTTATATTTTAAAAAGTTACATTAAGCATACCTCTTTCCGTAAGTTCTGTAAGTCATTCTAGACAATTACTGAACCCACTGGAGGCGGTGAGAGCCAGAAGGGCCTGGCATCTGCCTATGTGGTGGTTGACTAGAAGGACGGACTCTTAACTTGTGAAGACTACAGCCTTGGATGCCTGGGGGACAGAAGAGGGTGGTGCAGGTAGTCATTTGTAAAGATTTAGGATGATGAGGGTCAGAAAAGAGAAAAGGCCAAATGGGTGGCTGGTGTCAGAGACGGAGGAATGGGAAAGTAGATATGAGAATTATCAGCCTTGTGTTGATTATTATTAACTAAGGGCTTAAAAATATCTGATACACGCATATGAATGAATATCTGACATTTTCAACTTTATTCTCAAACATATAGATGAGAAACAGTGAATGAAAGATGCAGACAAGCAAAACATTCAGTACAAGTAAAACCTTTCCAATAAATTAAAAAAAAAACAGATGCCGTAGAATCAACTCTGACTCATGGTGACCCCACTTGTCAGAAAAGAACTGTGCTCCATAGGGTTTTTCAAGGCTGTGATTGCTTGAAAGTACATTGCTAATAACTAAGCCTTTGCCTCTGGGTAGACTTGAACCTCCAACCTTTCAGTTAGCAGCCTAGCACACTAACCATTTGCACCACCCAGGGACTCTAATAAATAGTGAGGGCTTTAAAAAAAAGTTAAAATGAGTAAAAGCCAAGGCTTAATCTTTCAGTGTAAATTTTAAACCCTCTTATTCGGCAGATTCAAGCATCCAGACCACCAGGGGGCCCAATCATTGCAGGTAACAGGCCCTGAGGGGAGATGCCTTATTCAGAGATCGGAATATTTGCATATGAACTACCAGCCCCCAAACAAAGCAGCTTTTGTGAATGGGCCCTAGTACATTGGTCCAGCTGTTCCGAAAGGATCTTGGTCGGGGGTAGGGGTATGGATGGGGAGGGGGAGCAAGTCTGAGAAGGTGTGAGCTGTGAGAGAAGTGTTGTGGTCAGGGAGAAGTAACCCGTTAACTGTTAATATGAAAAGACTGGTACACAGGAAGGATGTCACCCTAATACTGATCTACTGGAATATCGCTAGGGTCACTTCCAACTACACAAACCAAAGACAACCAGAAGAGAAAAACAGGCCCCAAATTAAACCAAATAACTTAGAACTTGTGGCAGTCAGGATTAAAAATAAATTCCCCTTCAAGCACTGTCTTCATCTATGGCACAGTTGAGCATTCAAATGCCATAAGCATCTTTAGGACATGCCTTTCTGAATACTTCAATTCAGTATTTATGGACCACATATTCAAGCCTGGACGCTGAGCCATGATGTCACGGATTGAACTGAATCCCCCAAAAAATATGTGCTGTGAACCCTAACTCCTATGCATGTGGATGAAGCCCTGGTGGCGCAGTGATCATGAGCTCGGCTGCTAACCCAAAGGTCAGCAGTTTCAATCCACCAGCTGCTCCTTGGAAACCCTATGGGGCAGTTCTACTCTGTCCTATAGGGTCGCTATGAATCAGAATGGACTAGAAGGCAAGGGGTTTAAACTTGTGGATGTAATCTCATCTGGGAGTAGAATCTTCCTTATGTTAATGAGGCCATATCAGTGTAGGCTGTGTTTTAAGCCAAACACATTTGAGATATAAAAGGGGCAGATTATGCACAGAAGCAAGGGCAAATCAGGAAGATACATGTGAAATGAAGATCTCTAGGAACTGAGAACCAAAAGCCGAAAGAGACAAAGATCTTCCCCCAGACCCGAAAGAGAGAGCCTTCCTTTAGAGCTAGTACCCTGAATTCAGACTTCTAGCCTCCTGAGCTATGAGAAAATAAATTTGTTTGTTAAAGCCACCCACTTGTGGTATATGTTACAGCAGCACTAGCAAACTAAGAAACGTGGGGTGGGCCACAAACACGGGTGAGACATGGCCCTACAAAGTTGTACTCGGTCAAGGAAGGTCGATACCGCTAGTTTTTGTTAAGTTGGCTCTAACCCATGGCAACCTCATGCACAACACGACAAAATGCTGCCCGGACCTGAGCCATCCTCATGATTGCTGGCATGTCTGAACCCACTGCTGGGGCCACTGTGCCACCCCACATCACTGAGGCTCTCCCTTGTCGTCACTGGCCCTCCACCTCACCAAACATGATGTCCCCCTCTAGTGATCAGTCCCTCTTGATGACGTGTACAAAGTAATAATATTTTGCTATGACTCATAGGGTTTTCACTGGCTAATTTTTGGAAGCAGATCACCAGGCCTTTCTTCCTAGTCCATCTAAGACTGGAAATTCCAATGAAGCCTGTCTACCATGGCTGACCCCGCTGGTATTTGAAATACTGGTGGCATAGCTTCCACCATCACAGCAACACACAAGCCACCACAGTAGACAAATTGGAAGATGGTAGTGGTCTCTATACTTTTGTAAAAATATGGCATGGGGGTGTCGAGGTCTTCCTCTGACTTCACAAGGAGGAAGAGAGAGAACCTAGTGGCACAAAAGTTAGGCACTCAGCTGCTAACAGAAAGGTTGGCGGTTCAAACCCACTCAGTGACTCCGCAGTAGGAAGACCTGGTGATCTGCTCCCATAAAGATTCCAGTCTAGAAAATCCCATGGGGCAGTTCTACTCTGTCACATGGGGTCATTATGAGTCAAAAATGGACTTAATGGCACCTAACAACAATGTAGTCATGCCATGGAAGGGTGGGACCTAAACCTAATCACTTCTGAGTGGCATGCTATAAAAAGAGCAGAATAGACACAGACACATACACACAGGGGAAGACAGAGGGCCATGTGAGGATGCACCTACAGAGAACACAAAGGATTGCAAGAAGACACCAGAAACTAGGAGAGAGGCTCACAGAAGGACTCTACATAGCTGAGACCTTGATTGAGACTTCTAGCCTCCACGACCGTGAGAAAATGATGTTCTGTTCTTTAGAGTTATCCACTTGTGGTCTTTTTTGTCACAGCTGCACTAGGTAACTAAGACACTATGTCTTCCACTCCGTCCTGTTTGATATTTCATTTTCCAGTAGATGTAACCTCAGTCCAACTCACAGACCTTGCAGTTTCTCTGCTCTGGGGCCTGGTCTCCAGCCTCCCCTCAGCCTAGACCGTCTCTCTCTTCACCCGTCCCACGTCTCTTAGGTAAACCTTGCTCTGCTTCTAAGAGTCAGCTCAAGTAGCCGCCCCTGCTAAAAGCCTTTCTTACACCAGCTCCCAGTCCTGGGACGACTGAGGTGACTCAATTTGTGCTTTTTTGGAGAAGACTTGACAAAATCTTTGAGGATATTATTATCTCAAAATTAAAAATTTAAAGATGCTGCTGCTACAATCAAGGATTGTCCTTTCCTAGAACCACAGTTCTCATGACACCAAACCCATGTGGGCAGAATGCCGTTACAAAGCCAGAACACAGGAGAACCAGCGGAGCAAGTTCCAAGAGACCAGCTTTGGCCGCTTCTGCAGGAAATGGGCCCTGGCCTCACATGTGGTGCTTGGAACTGAAACATGTAGTCCTCACACCTGAGAAGACTCTCCTGATGTTATCAGTCTGTTGCATTCTTTAATTCTGTCCTGAACCTCCTCAGGGTTTTTCGGAGGAATGTTAATGAGCGACTTCTCTGACTAGAACTTATTTGCTAAAATACCACGGGAGAAAGATCACATGCGGTGAACTCCCTGACTGTGGGAATTGAATCTGATGAAGCAACACGGGTTTTCTTTGATACTGAAATCTTTCATTGGTTTGGGGACTTCTGGGTAGCTACTATTATTGCCTCAGTAAATTATATTTCTTGGTAGAAAGAAGCTAAAAGGCCACATCATCAACTGAAAATCTTCCAAACGTGGAGGTGTTACCTTTTGTTGGTTCTGAAAATTCTAAGCTTTGTTTAGTGGAAGATTACATTCTTAAGCACTATCTAAGGCAAACGACTTGCTACACCTAGCCCCTACCGGCTTCCTAACTCAGCCCCAGAAAGAACTCTCGATAAGGCTAGCGAAGTGCTTTTCATAAAACACTCAAGATTAGCTAAAAGGTTCTTTATAAAAAAGTCCACATATTGTTACGGTTGAGTTGACATTTCTTCCAGCATTTCAGTTAGAGTCTCCTTCTTTGCACCTGCTATTGAAAACCTATCGGAGTCCTGATGGCACAGTGGTTAAAGAGCTCGATTGCTAACCAAAAGGTCAGCAGTTCGAATCCACCAGCTGCTCCTTGGAAACCCTATGGGGGAGTTCTACTCTGTCCTATAGGGTCGCTATGAGTCAGAATTGACTCGATGGCAATGGGTTTGGTTTTGGGTTTATTGAAAACCAAGTCAAACCAAACCCCAAAATGCCAAATAACAAAAACCCAGGAATGAATTCAAAAGGATTCTAGATTCCCCGGGTCCAAGTGTCTATTCTGGGGTTCACACATATGTCAAGGATGGGAAGCCAGTCCTACAAGCCTGGAGCCCACAAGGGTCTGTGTTCACACTTGCTGGGCCAAAGGAGGAGTCTTGCTTATGTTCCTAAAAGCACAAAACAGCTACTTTGCTTTTTTCTAATGCCACAGTTCTCTAGGCCACAGACTCTCCCATCGTGGGTCTCATTTCTTTTTGGTCACAGAACCTGTCAAAAGAATCTAGATTCTGCAAAAACTATGATCTTCATGTCTGAAGGATACATAAAATACCTAGATACACACCTATTTGAATACAACTTCCCAAGCTCCCCTGATCAACAAGTGACTCAAGAAGATATGAGGCGAGAGGAGACTGCCTCATCCCCCGATGAAAGCAACATACATTCCCCATCTCTGCAGACAGGGAAGACAAAGATTTTCCCAGTGAAATTTCTAGAAGTGTCTATCTTTGGACTAAATAAATTGATACCAAGGAATACCAAATGAGGGTAACTTATATACATTTCATAGAACATAAATCAGTAACAGTCCACTGTTTTAATTGAACCTAAATGAGTCATAACTTAATATTTCCATGTTCTAATTAACACCTTAGCAAGCCCTGGTTGCATAATGATTAAGCACTAGGCTGCTAATGAGAAGGTCAGCGGTTTGAACCCATCAGCCACTCCATGGGAGAAAAGACCTGGCAATATGCTCCCATAAAGATTACGGCCTAGGAAATGCTACGGGACAGTTCTATTCTATTATATAGGGTTGCTATGAATCAGAATTGATCAATGGCACACAACAATTTCATCTTGACACTTACAATCACACCATCTTAGACCTCAGACAAGTCAGCTCTTGTGCTCATGTCTTTATTTTCTGGGGGCCTTTAAAATGGCACCAATATCATATGACCTAGCAATTCCACTCCTAGGTATACAGTTATATGTCGCATAACATCTGCTCAGGCAACAACTTACCACATATACATCTGTGGTTCAACTTTTTAAATGTTCTCATTTGTAACTGTCTTAGTTATCTAGTGCTGTGATAAGAGAAATACCACATGTGGATGGCTTTAACAAAGAGAAATTTATTCTCTTACAGTCTAGGAGACTAGAAGTCTAAATTTAGGGTACCAGCTCCAGGGGTAGGCTTTCTCTCTCTGTAGGTTCAGGGAGAAGGTCCTTGTCATCAATCTTCCCCTGGTCTAGAAGCTTCTCAGTGCAGGGACCCCGGGTCCAAAGGATGCGCTCTTCTTCTCCTGCCACTACTTTCTTGGTGATATGAGGTCCCCCTGTCTCTCTGCTGGCTTCTTTTATATCTCAAAAGAGACAGACTTAAGACACAACCTCACCTTGTAGATTGAGTCCTGCCTCATTAACATAACTACACTATTCTCACCTCATTAACATCACAGACGTAGGATTTACAACACATAGGAAAATCACATCAGATGACAAAATGAGGGACAGTCACAGAATACTGAGAATCATGGACTAGCCAACTTGCCACACATTTTTGGAGGACACAATTCAATTCATAACAGTAACACAGATTTGGTTAACCAGAAATACCACCACAGATTTTGTGGCCGGAAAGAATTTTCCTCTGTTCTGTTTAGATCCACAGACTAAAGTAATTAGTTTAAAATCTTGGTGTGACCCAGCAGTTTGAAGTATTTGCACCAGATAATGTTGAAAGGCAAATGCAAATGAAAGCTTTGCAGCGGCTGGCTTACCCCGGGCGCCTGTACTGCCCAAACCCCTGGGTTTTTTGAGATGTTTGCTGAGATGTCTAGTGCAAATCCTTACAAGTCAAACTGAGCACAGATCTGAGTTCCACCACTGAAAAGGAAGATGGGGTTGGGGAGGAGGGAGCTGGGGAGGAGGTGGGTTGCCTGCTAAATGGTAAAAGAGGCGCAAGTGACTGACTAAATTAAACCTTTCAATCCAATTTCCTATCCCTCTCACCCCAACCACAGTGTCCTTTTTTTTCATCTTCTTCTCTTTCAACTTACCAAATCTTGTGATATTTACAAGTTACTCAGGTTTTCCTTACCAATGAAAATATACATCTGTGGTCCTATAAGGTTATAAGACAGTTCAGAAATCCTGAGCAGAGAACAGGATGTAGCTTTGCTAAGTATATAATATGGTGTTTGCACAATGTCCAAATCACATAACATCCTATTTCACAGAGTGTATCATGGATGGTAAACAAAGCGTGACTGTACATCCAAAAGAACTAGAAGCAGGGACTCACTTAGATACTTGTACACCAATGTTCATAGCATTATTCACAACAGCCAAAAGGTGGAAACAACCCAAGTACCCATCAACGGATGAATGGATAAAGAAAATGTGGTATATACATATACAATGGAATATTACTCAGCCATAAAAAAAAATGAGTTTCTGATACATGCTGTAACATGAATGAACCTTGAAAACATTATGGTAAGTGAAATAAGCCAGACACAAAAGGACAAATATTGCATGATCCCACTTATGTAAAATATCTACAATAGGCAAATTCATACAGACAAAGTAGATTACAGGTTTCCAGGGGTAGGGAGTGGTGGGGATTATTAATTAGTTCAGAATTTCTGTTTGGGTGATGAGAAGTTCTGGAAATAGATTCCACTGTGAATGTAACCAATATCACTGAATTATACATTTAAAAATGGTTAATGTGGCAAAGTTTGTTATACATATTTTATCACAATTAAAAGAAAAAAAAATGGCACCAAGACAATTTTCCAAAGTCTTCTAAACCCATCCCTTCGTATGTTATTAATTACTGCCTGCCACAGGCCAGGAAAGGGGAATCAATACAAATGAAAATATCAAATTGAGCTGGCTCATTTTAAAAAATGCAAATCCAAACCAATTAAGTACAATCAAATCTCAGTGTGGAAAATTAAACATCAAGAAGAGGTAATTTCTTCAATATCCTGGCTGTCATTCAGAGGCTATTACAATTAAGAAGAAAACTAAATCCATGCTATTCCAGAAAGAAAAAAAAAAAACAAAAACAAAAACAAAAAAAACACTGGGGACTGAGTTTTTAAAATTAAAATTTTGATCCTTAGACTAATTCCGGTTTCAGTGATCCTAAGATGCTAATGATTGTAAACCACGTGATGTTACACACCACTGAAAAGGGAAAAGAACTTCCAGTTAAACTATGGCCTGCCATGAGCTGCAGGATGCATCCCAGTACCCACGATGTTAAAGTGAGGAAAAACGTATATCTTTGAAGGATGAAATATGGTACTATTATCATGTGTTCTTAACCCCTTTGTAAAGAGAAATACTCAGAGGTCAAACAGTTCCTATGTGCGTACAACAAAAACACAAAGCCCATTATTATACCGGCTTGTGAATACAGCAAGTGGGACATAAACCAATTTATGTGACAGACTGCTAAAGTGAGAGATGTTCTAACTATCAATCTCCTACATAATGTCAAAAAAGCTATGCACTGCTTATCCTGTCATTTTTATGTAAAAATGGAAAGATGGGTTGCTTTTTACATTACCAAAACAGATGCACATTAAATTAAGTTGTAATGGATCTTTCTGTCTTCTATATACTACCAATCTGGGCCACTTTATATCATACATATGCCAAAGTCTAACCATCACACCTCACAGTAGGGTAACAAACTGAACAGGTTAAGCCCAAACCAAACTGGCTGCCATTGAGTGAATTCCAACTCATAGCGACCCTATAGGACAAAGTAGAACTACCCCGTAGGGTTTCCAAGGAGTGGCTGGTGGATTCAAACTGCTGACCTTTTGGTGAGCAACCTGATCTCTGAAACACAGTGCCACAGGGCTTCAAACAGGTTACTCTTAATTAAAGAGGCATCCAATTTTACTTTCTAGAAGACAAAGCATTCTTGTTGTAAGTAAATGTTCAATCTTGTAAGTAAATGTTGTTAAACTATAGATGACGAGTCACTGTGATATTAAGTCAAAGGCAAATGGTAAAATAATATCTATTATCAGTAAAATGACCAGAAAATAACACAAGTCTCATAGGAAACACATTCAGGTCATATTTTTTACTCTTCGAACATTAGGGGACCCTTGAAATCAAAATAATTCCAACTTACTAACATTTTAGAGCCCTGGTGGTGTTGTGGTTAAGAGCTCAACTGCTAACCAAAAGGTCGGCATTTCAAATCCACCAGCCACTCCTTGGAAACCCTATGGGGCAGTTCTCTGTCCTATAGAGTCGTGATGACTTGGAACCAGCTCAATGGCACCTAACAACACCACTAACATTTTAAGGCTATTTGCCCATTTAGCCTTGGATTCAGCAAATTGCATATATCCAATACTAGATTTTGTGTGTTTAAATCATTTCTCCTTTTTAAACTTACACGTTTCCAGTCAGGACACAGCATTAGAAAGCTAAAATCACAGAGCCCAGATGGACATCAAAACTTAACAACAATAGCCTTATGTGAGTTTTCTAATTAATTATAACCACCTAGTTAAAATATTATAGTTCAGTGTTACTACTTAGAATACATTCCTCATCATATTTAACAACAAAGCAAAGCAAAATAAAACAAACAAAAAATCAACCACAAAAAACAAACAAACAAAAAGAACACATCAACTATTTTCTCTAGGTTTGTCACTGGAGTTTACCCAAGGATTTTGTACTGAATGCTCTAAAAAATTTGAAGGCTTCTCAACGTTTCTTTCTACAATAGATTTCTCTAAAGCTTAATGACATCACTCAAAAGCAGACTAACTGGCCCAAGTGACAAAGGGAATTTCTTCATTTAATGTCAGGTTACAATAATGCCAGATTCTTTTCCAACTATCTACAGTGAAAGGACTTTGGAGAAACCAAATCTGTGAGTAACCACCCCAGGAGGCTATGCCCTTACAGACACACCCTCAGTTCAGGACTGTTAGAAACCTTACCTTCTGCATGTTTGGCTTGATACAGCGGACAAAGAAGGGATTAGAGGAGCTCAGCGTTGCCATTAAGGAATGCAGCGAGTCCTAATAGAAAGGAAAAAGTAGATGTCGATTTAGTCTCTTAGTATGCCATTCTTGAAATTTCTCAGCACCTGAGGCACTTACCAAAGGCGACAATCGTGAAAAATAAAACAAAATAAATCACAGGAATAATATGAATTTTTTTTTATTTTTAATTATGTTATTCTGATATAAAACGAAGCAGAAAACGTTACAATTAATTGTAATTAAAATTATTTCATAATATACAGATATCATTGATCACTTCTTTGTATTTGTACCACTTCAAGAA